>JASJET010000022.1:36887202-39319405 GCA_034092305.1 Diaprepes abbreviatus
ATTATTTCCTATTATCGGTATTACAGGGAATTTTTTAATAATATATATTTCTTTTTGGTTTTTAGAATGTCCGGATAATTTTCGTAAATTATCTCTTTTACTTATGCAAGTTATACTATAATTTTTATTGTAAAACTTTTCTTAAAGAATATAGGGGAATGATGTATACATTTTCTTTTTTAGCATTAAAGAAGCTTGATAATTCCTATCAAATTTTTAAATTTATTTTAATATAATTTATTAAATTTTCGAGATAATAATTAGGTTTTAATGCTTGTTTTGTTTTTTGAGTAGCTCAATTTGGATATTTCGAATTCAATGACCTGTTGTCCAAGAACAACGAAAAATCTATCAAAAACAGTGTGTCCCCCTACGATGAACTGCCAAGATCGATTTCTCAGAAAATAGAATTTTGAAAATTTTAAAAATTTAACAGTATAGTAAAGTCGATAGGGGCAATTCGGCTAAAATATGTTCAAGATGTTGGCACTTCTGGTTATACTGAAAGTTGGTGACGCCTTCTTGCATACTTTAAACAGAATACCCTATATGTTATTTTATTTTCAGGTTTTACGAAAAATTTTAAACATATTTCATGTATAATATTGTAACTGTTTTTGACACATTTTTAAATTTATGTCAAAATGTCATTAGCAGGCGTAAACTTGACTATCAATTTCTCCTATATGAAAGCCTTTATTATTTAACTGAGGTTAGTTTCCTTCTAAATGAGGATCTACTTTAGTGTAGCGTGTTAGTGTTTTGATCATAAATAAATAGAGGATGTTCAAAAATTAACATTAAATGTGCTGCATGCTAAGGCGATCAAATTATTCACATGAAGATTATTTAACTTTGTTTATTATCTATGAGGAATGTAACAAAGTTATGTCAAGAACATGTCAGATATTTTCTCATAGATATTCAGGTAAATAGAAACTGTCACGGAACAGTGTTAAATGGACACTGGAAAATTTCAAAAATTTTAGTACAGTTTAGGCAAAAATGCATAAAACTAAACCTATTTTTAATGATGAAAATGTCAAAATTGCAATTCAGTAATATTTTGCGGCATATTCTATGACATCGTTAAGACAAATGACTCTATTATATAGGAATCTCGAAGAGCTCAATAGATAGAATTCTGTTGAAATATAACTTTCACCCTTATTTAATTCTTTAGTGCAACATCTAAGAGATACTGATTTGCCGAAAGGAGTGCAATTTTGCGAATTTACATTAACGACAATACAAGACAACCTTCGATTTTTGGACAACATAATTTGAACTATTGAGAGAAAATTTACAAAAAATTACCTTATTAATAGAAACAATCCCCGTTTTTGAAATGATTTAAATCCTCATGCAGCAAGACTACGGAATTTTCAAGAAACCTGGCAATTTAACGTATTTTGTGCTGAAATAATGGAATAGTAAAACTACATTTTAATAAATAAAGAAAACTTAAATGATAATTCATTAATAACACAAAGAAAATTATGTTCTCATTACAAATTATGTATTAATTTTGTTGATGAACGATATTTAGATATTTCAGAAGAGTTAGACAACTAATAATTAAGCAATTTACCTCTTGCGAATTTTTTACCAACACGATGGCATCTCTTCACACAGAACCGTTCCAGTTCCCAACTTCTTACAAGCAACATTTTATGACAACAGAATTATCAGCAATGGACCTTTTCTGTGGTCTCCTCGTTCTCCTCATTTGACTGTCTTAGATTGTTTTATAAAAAAACATCTTTTGTTATAATTCAGTGACAAAGATGAACGACTGTATGGCAGGGGTAAGGGACGCGTTCGAAAGTTTATCTTCAGATTCAATTCGAATGGCCACATTGACGAACTAACACAAATATGCAAAAAATGTTTTAAAGTTCAGGGTGGAAATTTTAAACATTTATTAAAATAAGTTTTTTCCCGGTGTAAATATGCCGTTTAGCATGTTTTCAATCCAAAAAAGTTAAATTTCCAATATTTCAAAAATTACAAATTTTTCAAATACATAACCTTATACAAAATCACCCTTATTTCTAATGTTAAAATAATTACAATTGACGGTTTATATTTTAAATAATTGACTTTAACAATTTTTCCAAGTTAATATTAATGTTATTTTTTGATCACCCTGTTTTTATTTATTATCAAAATATCAACACAGTCCTTCTAGAAGAAAACCAAGTTATGTTGGCTTGTAAATGTCATGTTTATATAAAATTTAAAATATGTCGAAAACAGTTACAGGATATTTTAAATAAAATAAATAATGTGTGTTTGTAATGTGTATAGTTTTGCGTAGAATCTAAAAATGAAATAGATTAGGGTATTCCATTTAAAATATGCAAGAATTCATTACTTCCTGTATAACGGAAAGTGCCACGATCTTGAAAATATTTTAGCCGAATTGCCCCCATGGACTTTAACAAATTGCCAAGTTTTAAAACTTTTTCAAAGTCTGTTTTCCGCGAAACCGATCGCCACAGTTCGTCGTGGGACATCCTATATATACTGTATACGTAATAGCAACTTTAAACATGTCAGTTTATGTTTTGGATCCAGATAAAAATATAAAGAGACAGAAGGTAAAAAGTAATTTTATTTGACGGAATCCCAAAGGAAAGATAAAATATATATTAAATACATAATATTTTACTATGCTCCCCTTGAAATAAAAGTGCTTTAAAATTTGCTTTTAGAGCGAATTTTTATTTTATTGTACTTAAAAGGTTTGCTGTTATTTTATTATTGGAAAATAGGGATCAAAAAATATTAAATCACGTATAAATTTCAAACCTGTATTTGACTAATCTTTAACAAAAAAAAATTTATGGTTCCATTACATTCCGTCATAAATTTTTATTTTTCATTTTTACGCGTTTTAGATGGAATTGTAAAATTTGAATATGAAGTTTTAACATAATTTTTGGAATAAATTGGAATAGAAGCAATAAAATTTTAAATCAAAGGTAAACAGTTGAATTTTAAAATTTGTTTTGCAACATTACCTGCTGATTTTAGATATTGCTCTCTAATAATAGCTGTAGCAAACAAATTAACTACTCTTCTTTACAACAAAACTTTTTTAAGAATGATTAGTCCCCTTTTATCTATTATACTATTTTTAAATTCAAACATTTGAAAACAACCAATAGCAACTAAATTAAGGTTTTATGCATTGCTTTAAAGTTTTTAACCGACTTCTAAAAGAAGGAGGTTCTCAATTCGTCGAGTATATATATATATATATATATATATATATATATATATATATATATATATATATATATATATATATATATATATGTATGTACACCGATTACTCCGGAACGGCGGCACCGATTTGAATGAAATTTTTTACGTTATGTTCAGGAAGTTGCTGCGGTGGTCTCATATTTTTTAGGATGAAATTGGTACAGTAAAATCCAAGATAGCGCTGACAATATGGCGATCAAGAAAATTAATTTTGTTCGATTTTCTCCAAAATTGGTATGGGGGAATTTTCGGGGTCGTACACAACGAATCTGAAATTACTTTTAAAAAATTCAATATAGCGGATCCAATATAGCCGACGAAAAAATCAATTTTGTCCAATTTTCTCCAAAATTGGTATGGAGGAGTTTTCTTGATCGCACATAACGAGTCTGAAATTATTTTTAAAAAATTCAATATGGCGAATCCGAGATAGCGGATTAAAAATTCTACATCTCCCGATTTTATTTAAAATCAGTATTAGGGTATTTTTGTTAGTGTTTATTACGAATTTAAAATATTTTTTGAAAAACTCAATCTGGCAGATTCAATATGGTGTCCTAAAAATTTTACATTTTTCGATTTTTTCCCAAACTGATATAGGGGGTTCTTGAGGATGTAAATTATGAATTTAAAAGTATTTTTTTCAGGATTCAATATGGCAAATCCAAAAATTTTACATTTTTCGACTGAATCGTTTTTGAGGATGTAAATAGCGTCTAGAAATTTTTAATTTCCGGATATCATCCAAAATTGGTACCAGGGGGCTTTGAAGGGTTTAGATTTAAATTAGATTAAGACTTAAAATAATTTTTTTTAATTCAATATAGTGGATGCAATATGTTGGGTTGAAAATTTTACCTTATTCGCATTTTTTCAGATCTGGTAATAGAGGGTTTTCGGGGTCGTGTATTACGAATATGAAGTTAATTTTTTACAACTATTAGGTTGATAAGATACAATATGAAAGAAAGAAAATTTTACATATTCCTATTTTGTCTAAAATTGATATTGTGGGGTTCTTGAGGCGTATACAAACTCAATATGCAGTATAAAATATATTGAGCTAAGAAATTTACATTTCAGGTTCTTTAAATATTGAAAATGGATATTGTGGGGTTCTTGAAGCGTATACAAACTCAATATACAGGATAAAATATATCGCGCTACGAAATTTACATCTCAGGTTCTTTAAACATGGATATTGGAAGGTTTTGGGGCCTATATTACTAATCTAAAATTAATTTGAAATTTAAGATAGT
Source organism: Diaprepes abbreviatus (assembly GCA_034092305.1). Lineage (NCBI taxonomy): Eukaryota > Metazoa > Arthropoda > Insecta > Coleoptera > Curculionidae > Diaprepes > Diaprepes abbreviatus. Next base: position 36,891,735 of record JASJET010000022.1, read on the forward strand.
GGATTTATTATTACAGATTAAATATTTATTTGACACAATTTTACTGGTATTGGGAAAACTCTAAGAACCAAAGAATTTTTAGTGGTTCATTTTAGGGTGATTTAAAACTTTGGATAAAATGGGTACTTTTTTGCCACCTTGAAGTCATTGCAAGGTACATTATTGTCGATTACTACGGAGTTCAAATAATTTATGGATATCATAATGAATTCTAAAACTAAAAATAGAAAAATAAAATTTTTATAAAAAAATTGAACCGACTTCAAAAGTGCGCAAAAAAGTAAAAAATAACTATAAATTTTTATATGAAATTGAACTTTTTCAAATCGGCGCCAAATTATTTGTAAACGAAATATATAACTACTAATATATACAAATTATGGTAAGAAAGCAATTACAAATAAAGTTTTTTTAATCTGTTTTTGCAAATCACATTTTGTCAGGTATTAGTTTGGCGCCGACTTCAAAAAAAAATTTCGTATAAAAATTTTTCACTTTTTCGCGCATTTTTAGAAGTCGGTTAAATTTTTTAATAAAAATTTCATTAATTTCCTAATTTTTATGCTGTGCAAATTCTCATATTAATAAATTTTAAAATACGATAGATCGAAAATTCGATATTTTTAATAACACCCTCATTGAAAATATAGTATGGGCGCCCAAGAACCTATTATGAAAATTAAGTGACGTCGCACCGTGACATCATCGAGAGATTTCATTTCAACACTCTGTCCTTATTAGAGAATTTGTTGTTAGAGCGCCGTAATCAATAACTTCATGATTATTTGATATAAATTAGAAATATTAATAATTTTCAAAATGGTAAGATAATAATTATATTTACCATTACAAATTTTTGGTAAAAACTTAAATCAAACTGTGACCTATATTTATTAAAAATATCAAATACCTAAATTTATCACCCGCATGTGGGACATTCTCTTTCACAGTATGAAACATTATAATGAAACATGATTAACTTGGGTATGTCGAAAAACAGTAATACTTGATAATAATAATAATAATCAGATTATGTCCATAACTTTAAACCATGGTCTATTGTAATATATGAGTTTATTTAAATATATTAAACTGTGAATATTCCAGCGTAATATTATCGATTAATAACGCAACAGAGATTACATAGCAAATCTAAAAGAAAATCCCATTATTTTGATAATTATAGAAATTGGAGAAAATTTATGCAGAAGTCAACTGCGTCAAAAAATATTGATAGTAAGGTCGTTCTTTGGATATAATCGTACCCCAAATTACTACGCGCGATAAATTGCTCTTAAGTATGACACTCCCCCTTCTTTTATTTTGAACTTTTGACTATACACTATCACACGAGCGAATTGTGTATCAATAATGCATCAATGATTCGGCAACACTGCTTATACCACGTGGGGCTAATAGATAATGAATCACCTATTATTCCTATCTTTGTTTAAGATTTATCTTGATCTAATAACGTATGTTGTATGTCGTATCTTTTTCTTAACTTTATTTATGTATTAACTATGAGTTTTCCATATAGCCTATGTTAAAGGTTGGATTTATATACAAGGTGTCCCACGATTCTAGGGAAATTGACTTTGTAAAATTTGGCTAAAATATTTTCAAGGTGGTGGAACTTCTAGTTATACCGGAAGTTGATGCCTTCTTGCTTATTTTAAATGAGCACCCTATATGTTATTTAATTTGTGACGCGTTTTTCATGGTAATCTACGGATCTATGGATATACAGATGCCTTTTGTTACGGCAGCAGAACATCGACAGGTAGACATTTCTCGGGCAGGCAGTCATCGGTAAAATGTTCAGTGCAGGGGTATCTAATTACGCACGACGGTATCTACCTACAAACAGGGTATCCCTTCTCTCTGAACTGTTAAACGGTTTGACTATCCGGTGATCAAAACATCTACCCGGTGGTTGGTTCTAGGGCGCCACCCTCGGGATTATTGCGGTCTAGGGTCCCCTTATGCACCAAGCAGCTTGTTACAGTAGAGAAACGGCAAGCCAGGGGTCAATTGCGCTTATTATTGATGGCTGCCATCTGCCAATTGTTACCTCAAATGTTAAAAATGGGAACAAGGTAATGAAACAAACGGATTTAAAACCTTCTGTCTCCTGTATTCCATACTTTCTATAAAGATACAACCTAAAACTAACTTACAACCTAAGATAGACAGTAATATAAACAAATAAATGGCCGGAAGGGCAAAAGTATATTATGTGCTCTGTTCAAGGTAGCTCGTACTTATTATTAGGGGTAGACGGTAACACGGCGATATCATTCACGATGCTATTCACGTTACCTCGTATTACACGTTTGCGACGCTATTCACGACGATTCGTAGTTAAATTCGCAACATTGTTCACGACGCTTCACACTTATATTCTGACGCTTCGTGCCTAAAATCCGCGACGCTGTTCACGACTCTTCGTACTAAAAGTTTAACAGGTGCGAGTACACGCGATATATCTAATAGTAACCAGGCATCGAAAGGCGGTAGGCGGCGTCTCTACACGCTGCGTCGCAATAAACGTTGAGGCGGCAGTTGTTAAGCGCCCTTATCAACGGATATCGGAGGGCACCCAGCAGTAATCACATTTCTGGTCATTACGGAAACAAAACAAAACCGACAGTATGCAATGAGTGTGTGTATAGATGACGGTAGGAAGGAAAGAAAGAAACCGACACTGCCCGTACTTGTAAGGGACCTCGTCAACGTCGGTAGGATGGAACGACACTGTACTTATAAAGGTCCTCGACAGTGTCGGTAGGATGACACAACATTGTCCATACTTACAAGCGTCGTCGACAATGCTGGCCATTAGCGAGGTAGGATGACGTAACTCAATAGTGAAACACCATTTACATACAAGCCTAGCCTCACCTACAATGCTAGACCCGGAAGGCGCGATCCCGTGGGCGACTCAGGCAGTCCGTTGGGACAACATTAAAAAACTGACTCTTAACAACTTTTCCAAGTCAATATTTAATGTTAGTTTTTGATCACCCTGTATTTATTTGTTATCAAAAAGCACAGTCCTCTAAAGTAGACCCTTTTAGAAGGAAACCAACGCCAATTAAGTAATAAAGGCTTTCATATATGAGAAATTGATTATTCTGTTTAGGCCTGCAAACGCCATTTTTGACATAAAATTTAAAATATGTCAAAAACAGGGAAAATTACATCAGCAATGAACACACAAAAATATACCGTCAACCAGGCAGATGAACTAGTCAAATTATTATTTATAATGAAATAATTTTAATTATATTTATTTGATGATTTGATTTTCGTTACAATCATTTCTGATACAGAAGTAAATTAGCCGGAATATTATATTATTACATGTGAATTAAAATTATTCGTGTTGCAACTACCCAATCAACAAACCAACCATAGAATTGTAGGAATAAAAAAATGAAACTAGTAATTAATGGTTTTACCGAAATATTAACGTGGGTAACCACCTCTAATTGGAATGCTGGCTTTTATGTGCCATTTTGCAACAACTGAGTTTTTATGGTCCTTCAGGTTTTCTTTATAGACGCTCTATAGGATTAAGATTCGGCCATTGCACCAATGCTAAGTATTAGCATGAATAAAATAATCGAATACTTCACCAGCAGGGTTGTTTTGAATAAATAAAGAATTGCTTTCCGCAAAAGGACCAAAAGACATTATATTTTCTGCAATTATCTTTTCAAAATAATAACTATTCTTAGATAGGAACCAACCTGCAACGGGAGTCACAGCAAATGCTACCCAAAAACATATAAGATTCACTAACAAAGGGTCTTCACCAGACTCACTCACGGTGATCGAAATGTTTTATGCTTACCCTAGTTTTAACAATGAATAAAACATATTTTCAGTCATCACAAAACAAAACCTACCACCTCGATTTTCTAAAATAAACTAGCTTAATGTAACCATATTCTAATTCTTCTAGTATAAATTGTGACATTACAGATGGCTTCCAGTTAATTTTACATCAATAAAATGACCATTTTGTTTCTATTATCTGAGAAAATATTATTCTCGGTAATGTTCCCCTTCTCTCTTTTCCTGACCTTCAAAAATAAGCTGGTCAGTAGAAATGAAAAATATTCACTGTCCACTATTCAAATATTTAATGAACTTCTAGAAAAAAGAACATTGGATTTCATATTGTTGCGTTAATTATACGTGTGTACTTACTTACTTACTTACTCCGTGGCGTTACAACCCCGTGTGGGTTTTAGCCGACTTGACAATATGCCTCCATTCGTTTCTGTCCTTTGCTAGCTCCATCCAGTTCTCTACATCCATAGCTTTAAGGTCTCCTGCTATATTATCCCGCCACCGGAGCTGGGGTCGTCCAAGTGGTCTTTTTCCAGTTGGGGTTTCTTCCCACACCAGTCTCACTATTCTTTCGTTAGAGTGTCTTATGAGGTGGCCTGTCCACTGGAGTCTTCTAGACTTTATTTCTTTAACTATGTTGGCGTCTGCGTATAACTCTTCTAACTCTTTGTTTGTTCTTATTCTATATTGTCCCGTTGCCCCATCCAGTAACGGGCCAAAGATTTTCCTTAGGATTTTTCTCTCCCAAACTCGCAGTCGCTCTTCGTTTGCCTTTGTTATTGTCCAAGTTTCGCTGCCGTATATCACTACTGGTCTTATAACTGTTTTATATAGATTTATCTTTGTTCGTCTTGTTAGTTGTTTCGATTTTATCAGGTCTCGAAGGGCGTAGCTACATCTGTTCCCAGCTTGGATCCTATTGTTTATTTCTTGTGATCCGTTATTATCTTCAGTTATTGTTGTTCCAAGATACTTAAATTCTCTGATGCGCTCAAAGTTGTAGTCGTCGATGGTGATGTTCTGTCCAATTCTGTCTCTGTTTCGAATATTGCGGCTCGTGTACATATATTTAGTTTTGTTTTCATTTATTTGTAGCCCATCTTCTCTGCTTCCATCTCGAACCTGGTAAAAGTTTCCTTCATTTTTATTCTTGTGTTTTCTATTAGATCTACATCGTCTGCAAATGCCAGCAGTAAGTTTGGTTCTTCTCGATGGAATATGGTGTCGGTGTATCAATTCTTGCATTTCTGATTATGTGTTCTAAAGCTACGTTGAAGAGTTATGGTGAGAGTGCATCTCCCTGCTTCAGTCCATTGTTAATCTCAAATGTCTCCGAATACTGTTGCCCAACTCTTACCTTACATCGTAGTCCTTCCATACTCATCCGTATCAAGTTGACTAGTTTTTTAGGAAAGCCAACTTCTTGCATCGCCGTCCACATTCTCATCCGGCATACTCTATCGAAAGCCTGTTTAAAGTCTATGAACATCTGATGAAGCTCTTGATCTAACTCCCAGCATTTTTCCATTATTTGTTTTATAGTGAATATTTGGTCAACAGTAGATCGGCCGGGTCTGAATCCGCATTGATACTCTCCAATGATTTCTTCTGTGTACGATTTGGTTCTTTCTAACAGAATGTTTGCAAGGATTTTGTAGGTAGTATTAAGAAGCGTTATTCCTCGGTAGTTGTTACATTGCTTTTTGTTACCTTTTTTGTGAATTGGTACGATAACACCTTCTTTCCATTGGTCTGGCATGGTTTCTTCTTGCCAAATACCTTGAATTAGTTTGAATATAGATCTGTATAGTGCTTCCCCTCCGTGCTTCAGACACTCTGCGCATATACAATCGCTGCCTGGGGCTTTATTATTTTTAAGTTGTTTAATTGCTTGGGTTACTTCTTCATATGTCGGGCAATGGTCTTCTATTTCAGCTGTATGTACCTCTATATTTGATGTATTCGTGCTAGCTCCACCGTTTAGCAGTTGGCAGAAGTATTCCTTCCAGGTTTTTAAGATTTCCTTGTCATTAGTAATAAGCTCTTCGCTGTCTTTTTCCAGGAAGTTTCCTGTTCTTGCTTGGTACCCTGCTTTTATACTAGAGACTTCTCTAAAGAATTGTCTTGCTTTGTTTTTCTTCCGATTTTCTTCCATTTCTCTGATTATTTGTTCCTGGTAATCCTTTTTTTTCCTTTTCCTTAGTTTTCTTGTCTGTGTTCTAGTATATTTGAACCGTTCAATATTTTTGTCTGCTGGATTTTGTAGTATGTCTCTTCTAGCTAGGTTTATTTCTTCTAAGGATTTCCGGCAATCGTCATCGAACCATTTTTTTGTTGATCTCATTTAATTACCCAGTATTTCATTAGATACGCCTGTCAAAGTTGATTTTATATATTATACGTGTGTAGCATATATATATATATATATATATATATATATATATATATATATATATATATATATATATATATATATATATATAGATATATAGATATATATATATATATATATATATATATATATATATATATATATATAGATATATATATATATATATATATATATATATATATATATATATATATATATATATATATTTATTAAGTAAGGTAATTGCAAGTTTAATACAATTTATTTTACGAGTCATCTATGCTACAACAGAGAATATCTTTAATTATCTTCACAAAAAAGCGCACTTTTCAGAACAATATTGCTTGTTCCAAGTTGATTAAGAACTTTTTGTTCGATGTTCGACGTTTACGTAACCCAAATAAATTTAACGAACATGGATGATTAATTATCTAATGAAAATGATCTTAGAGCAACTGGTTGTAAAAATTGTATAATAGAATTTGTATGAGAAATCGATGTTAACAGAATCAGATACCCTTTCGTCGAAAAAAGAAAATAATAAAGACAAACATTTTACTTTAACATGAAAATATTTTATGCTTCAATTCCTTCTCGATCAGTGAAGAGTAATTTAACCAACCACTCTTCAATGTCAAATGTTATTGAATATAAGTGATAGCTTCACTTTCAGATTAAATATCTAAACAATAATTTTTTGGGGAAATTTTTGGGAAAAATATTATAAACATAAAACAAGTGCGAGTTGTAGATCCTGGAATTTAATAGCTCTCAACGAAAATTCGGGCCTTGGATGGGGAAAACGTTAAGCAAACTAAACAACAAATTTCAGTTTGTACTTATATTTTTCATATTCTCTGCCCGAAAGTAGAATTACATATATAACAAACTATTTAAATACGGCAGAAAGATTTCTTTATTTCTTACTGAAATTTTGATTGTTTAAAAATTTCACGTTACTCCGTTGATTCATAGATGTCGTTCGACTGGCGATATTTTTCAGTCTGACATCGAAGTTGGTAGTCGGCAGGTATAATATCCTGCCGACATACCTTGAAATTTATGGTTCTTATATCAGTTATTTCCTGCTAATGTTGCTTTCGGTCCGATACAGCTCCACTGACGAAATCATAAGGTGATCGAAACGCGTATGGAGAGAGGACCAGAGCGATATTTGCAGGAAATAAACTGTTTGTACATATATTTTTCATATTCTCTGCCTGAAAGGAGAATTACATATATAACAAACTATTTAAATACGGTAGAAAGATTTCTTTATTTCTTACTGAAATTTTAATTGTTTAAAAATTTCACGTTACTCCGTTGATTCATAGATGTCGTTCGACTGGCGATATTTTTCAGTCTGACATCGAAGTTGGTAGTCGGCAGGTGTAATATCCTGCCGACATACCTTGAAATTTATGGTTCTTATATCAGTTATTTCCTGCTAATGTTGCTCTCGGTCCAATACATCTCCACTGACAAGATCATAAGGTGATCGAAACGCGTATGGAAAGAGGACCAGAGCAATATTTGCAGGAAATAAACTGTATGTACATATATTTTTCATATTCTCTGCCTGAAAAGAGAATTACATATATAACAAACTATTTAAATATGGCAGAAAGATTTCTTTATTTCTTATTGAAATTTTGATTGTTTAACAAATTTCTCACATTGGCTTAGAAATTTCTAACCGAAATTCTAAAGACATTTTTCTTCGTTTACCATCTTCTCTTGCAATAATCATCGCTATACATACTTTGGAAATTGCAGTTTGAAAGACGTCCTGCTGTTGATTTCATACTAGTATATTTTAAACATAATGTTCTCCTTGTGCTTTAATGTATTTTTTTTCCATGATAACTTGAAGGAGACAGTATAACTGAGCACGATATATCTCAGGTTCTAAATTTATTTTACTTTTCGTTAACAGCTTCAGCTAGTTTAACCCGTTTTCAAAGAATATTAACATTAGTGATATGTTCAATCTACGATCTTTTGAAATTGTACCTATATACCCACATTTCAGTGGCTTCCAATTTCTTACTACGTTCTGTTTAAGGTTAATTCTTCTAACCCATATGTTATTACAGGAAAGACGCAATACTGTGTCATTCATGCTATTAAATCTATAAAAAGATGCTATTTGATTTTCCTAAAATTGCTACTTGCCTATTTTATGCGCCCATAAAATTCACCTTTGTAGATTCCTTGCTCATTTCAAAGATATTTATTCAAGTCCAAAGAGATAATTAAAATTGTGTTGTAAGTAACTGCAAAGAAGACCAATATACATTTTCTCAGATATGTAAGCAGGGCTAAAAGCTCTCAAGTCAACCATCTACAACTCAAGACTCGATCCAAAACGTTTCAGTAAATTACCAAAAAGCCACTCAAAATAGGAACTATACCTGGTCTTGATGCAACATTATCATAACCTTGAGCTAATTACAACGTAATATTCAACCCATCTCTTTCCAGCTATTGTAGAGTATCTTTCAACATATCCTTTGCAGTCATTCTCCGACTTCAACAATGTTATTTTCTGTATGTATGTCTTTAATTACTTGCCTCATTTGAAGAGAACTGGCTACTTTCATCGGGAGTGCTTTATATCTGCACTAATTTTTTCCTTAACATGTTCACCTAAACCAAAAATAAATCAATTTTGAATCCCATTTGACAAATAACAATGTACTCTCTTTGACCCACCAGTGAACAGTTCAAGTTCAAACAATGCTCTTTCAATATTGAATCATATTGTTTTCTGTGAATGTTGCTCTCTTTTCAATATAGCTCCACTGACGGGACCAAAAGGCGGTCGAAACACATATGGAGAGAGGACCAGAGTTGTATTTGCAGGAAATAAACTGTTTCTATATATTTTTTCCTTGTTCTCTGCTTGAAAGGGGAGCACATATAGCCAACTATTTAAACACGGCAGATAGACTTGATTTTAAATGCATGGTCATTTCTGAATAATTATTATATACATCCCTTATACTGAGGCTGATAATAAAGCCAATTTTTCAGTGGATAAAAACAATATTCTTATTTTACTCTTTAAATAAGCATTATTTGGTTTTTAAACAATGATTTTACAATCTATAACACATCTTGATATTACAAAACGGAATTACTTGCTTGCCCACTCTCCTTAATCCGCTACTACGGCTATTCCCAGAGTGCGAGAGAGAAATACGAGTGAAATCTGTATTCTTCTCTCTTTCTTATGAGTATGCTATACTTTATGAAGGATTTTTTGTATTAATGGAGAGCTGGTTTGCAAGAAAAAACAAATTTTTATAAAAAATATAAGCCTTTCACTATTCAATGTCATTGAATTAATTTCTTAATTGTTATAAACAAAATAGATGCAATTTTTTGAAAAAAAAAGCATCAGTCGATTTCTATTGCTCATAGGGAATGCTTTTTCTTTGTACCGAAACCAGTCTTTGATATACTAAACTCAGAAGCCCATACAACCGACGGGCGATTTTTTATTCTTATTATCATATAACGAGTCTAAAACTTTGTTAATAAATATCGCAAATTTTATTTTACGATGAACGTTCCGAGTAAAAAAAATTAAGGTATAATATTTAGTAATTAATAATAAATTCGACATGATCAAAAAAAGTTTTTTTAGACTTTCAGTAGTTTTTTTTTTGTCCAAATTTATTACTTTTATTTCTCGGTTCAAAAATTATTTTTTGGCAACTTCGGGTCTCATCCACTCTCCAGTCCATATAATAAAAAGGCAATTTTGGTACCTACTAATCACTTTGAAATTTGGATGAATTATTTAGACACAAAAAAAGAGATACTTTTGTGTCTTTTGAGTCATGAACTGCGACTATATAATATAATAAATATATCTTCCAACAACGAGTTTTAAATAGTACATAATCAAGACGTATTGTGAAGAGCTAGAAAAATACGCAGACTTCGAGGGATAAGAAACTAAGGAAAATCAAATGTGTTTTGCTACAAAATAAATATACTTCAAATAAGTGCAATTTCTCCTCTGTCAATGTAGGGTAGGATTAAATGAGAATCGTTCCAAATGGGAAAATGTTATTCATTGTGGCTTAAAGGCTCACTTTCACCCTTTAGATCTAGTATCTAAACAGCGATTTATTTGAGAAACATATCAATAAAAGAGATAAAACGACCTATCACATTTTTCCGTTTTAACCTTTCCGTTTACTTTGAAATATAGTATAGATTCAGTGTTAAAGGAGCACTATCTACCTCTAAAACACGTTTTATACGAAAAAAAGGCATCTGCTTATTTTAGCAGTCAGGAAATGGCAAAAACAAATGATTTGTAAATAAAATCCCCAAAAGTGAAAACTGCTCTAATACGATCTTTTAAACAGGATAACGTAAATCATTTGGCTTTTTTAAACGAAAATACAATTCTACACAATATTAGAAATATCGAAATATTCTAAACATTATTTCGTAAGATTATACGCTATATTAAAATCAAAATTCGTTCCTGATATATAAGAGAATATTTAAAATAAAAATTTGCATTCTAAAAGAATACCAACACATCAGCAGAATTGGTAACCGCGTCGTTGTATCAGTGTTTTTTCGATTATGTATAAAAAGAGACAGAAACTTCCCAAATATATGGGCTGATTTTTTTTATTGAATACTAAAACTAAAAGTATATAGAGCATATATGCAAAAGTTCATGTCTCAACAAATTAAGAGTGGAAGCATAAATTGATGACTCTCAATTCAAAATAGAGCCTATCGGACAAAAGGCAACAATAACATATATTGAGAAAAAAAAATTGGTGGCTGCTCAAATTTACGACTTGAGGTATACATATACAATGCTGTTGGTTACGATCCACTTCCTATTTCTCTCCTAAACTTTTGACGCTCATTACACACTCTTGCAGGAGCGAATATTGTATAAATAAAGAAGCCATGATTTGGCAACACTGCTTATACCACTTAAAGTCGATAGATAAGTCATCTATTAAGTTTGTTTAAAATTTGTCTTTCTCTAATACCGTATATCGTAGTTCCGCACACATGCCCACCATCAGTAAAAGACACAAATTTCGCGCGTCTATTTCTCTATTAAGCGTCTCCGCTTCTCAATTTTCTTACAAGGTAGATAGCACAGTTTATATTACAACTGTAAATTAACTATATGGCTAGATATCCTCATCTTGTAGTATATCATCTCTTTTACGTTACATATCACATATTCGTTTTTTTAGTTGTTTTCAAGTTGTTTCAAGTTCTAAAACCACCCTAAGACCTAATCAACTTTAAACCAAGATAATCGTTAAAAAAAAACTCAATAAACCCAAACTCAAAAATAAAATATCTTAAACTCCCCGAAAATATAATTCTAGCCTCATTTGACGTCACTAATATGTTCTCTAATATTCCATCTAATGAATGTTGCAACATTATAAGAAGAAAACTAGTTTTACAATTGCTGTAATTATGTGAAGACGAAAACTGTTTTCAATATAATAATCAATTTTATAATTAAACAGATGATCTCCCCGCTGAGCCCATGGCCGGCCAAAATATTTATGTCAGAGATCAACGAATAAATAATGAATTCGAAATACGGAGAACAATTTTTCTTTTAGTATGAACATGTCAACAGTATCCTAGTATTTTTCAAGGGAAATAAAAAAGAACATCCATTTAAACTCCATACAACCCAAAATTAAATTTACACTAGAAATAAAAGAAAATAACTCAATAAATTACTTAGTTTTAAAATTTTCGAAAACAACCACAAAAACGAAACAACTTAATACATATAAAAAACCAACTTACACTGACAATATAATTCCTCACGACTCCCTTTTCCCTAAAGCCTATAAAATGGCAGCATACAGAGCAATGATACATCGTGCGTTCTCTAAACTACTTTTTAAAGAATATCCAGAGAAAGGACTCGACAAAATCAGAAAAATAGCAAATAACAATGGTTATTCACTATCCAAAATAAATGCAGTCATTTCCAAAAACACGAAAAACATTACTTTATTAATTAATTAATCTATCCGCAGACCAAACGACAATATACTAGACAATTCCAAACTCTTAAGTTTTTTGGGAAATTTTCTAGCAAAAAAATATCAAACATACTTTGTAAAGACAAATATAACATAGGCTTTAAATCTTTTAAACGATTATCTAACCTTTAATATTAAAGACAGACATAATTAATAACAAAAATCAGGATTTTGTAAGCTAAAATATAATGAATGCAGTAACTGCTACATTGGACAGACAGGAAGAAGTTTTGATACTAGATTTAATAAACATAAAACCTGTTGTAGAAAATATAGTCTAATTTCTCAAATTATTTTTTAGAGACGAACCATGAATTTTCAGATTTAAATAACTCACAAATATTACAATTTGAATGAAAAGACAGAAATTAAACAGATTAGAAAATACTGAAATATAAATGTAAAAAAACAAAATACAAACCTTCTCAATATTCAATTAGAATTTAGAAATTCCTCGTTAGTAAGAATATTGTAAACCAACAAAATACCATCTTTCTTGAGTTTAGAACGTAAAAAACACTACACTGAATGAATGAATGAAAAAGAGGTGGTAATACTAGATCATCGATGTCTAGGCCTCTACTGGGCCCTTACATCCCACCATAACTGCAGGTTATTCGAGGGCGATCACCTTGGCGAATCCAGGCAGCCTCGTTAGTTGAACTTGCCCAACTGCTTCTGGTAATAAAACTGTATCTTCGAAATATCTCTGTTTCAGTGCGTTTAGTGCTGGGCACTCTCTGAGGACATGGTCAACAGTTTCATCTTCCTCCAAATGCCATCTGCAGGTCGGGTCGTCTTCGACATCGATTCTATGAAGATGGCCTCTCAGGTGACAATGTCCTGTCAACAATCCCACAACAATTCACAGCTCTTTTCTTCCTAAGGAAAGAAGCTCCTTAGTACGCCGTGCGCTAGGTCCGATTATATGTTCCTTAGCACACCTCATTCCATTAACGCTACTCCACGATTCAATAAATTTGCTTTCCAGCAATTATTTAATTCCGTTTTGCCAATAGCAATTGTGACAGGAAGTATTGATACGGTTCAGTTGCCGAACCTAACTTTGCCAGACTGTCTGCTTCCTCATTCCCACGCATGCCCGAGTAACCCAGGACCCATTCAAGTCTGACTGTGGAGCCGTTTCTTGTCATACTATTCAGTACTTCTTTGCACTCAGACATCAGTCGCGAAGTTACGACACTGGACTTCAGTGCCAATATCGCAGCCTTATTGTCTAAGCTTATATTTGTTACCCTATTCCTGTCTATATTCCTCTCACAGAGATGGGCACACTGCAGAATAGCATAAATTTTCGCTATAAAGATTGTCCCACGTTGTCCGAGAGGTTAGTACCCTCTGACTCCTGTACTCCTGTCGAAAACTCCAGCTCCAGCTCTTTCATTTTATCGAGATCCATCAGTATACCACCAGGATCCATTTTTCGGAAGATTTTGCTCTCCCTCCCAATCCTCTCTAATTGGCAGAAATATCTTCAGGGAGAGATTGGATTTTAAAAACAGTGTCATGTATTCTGTCTGCATGGGGAGTGATGGACACGTCTCCACCGCGCTTTTCCAGACACCTGAGTAGCTGCCCGTTTCTAAACTCTCTCTAATTGTGACTATGAAACGACCGTAATGCCAAAAAATTTAATATATGGGAAAAATAATAAAGTATAATTTTGTCGATATCACATTTTAAAATAAACAGAGAAGTTTTTAAATTATGTATAATTATGTTATGGCTCCTCCCATGTTGCATTTTTATATTGATTAACTCGACTGTGAGTTATGAAGAATGAATACCAGAAATTTATTAGGTTTACTTTCAAAGGATTATATATAAAAATATATAATTATATGAAATTATATATAATTTTATATAATAATAAATAATGACTACATAAAAATCAAAAATGAAATGATTTTATTATTATTTTTTATTGGAAGTTGCAGATTATTAAAGAATTATAAGATGTTAATGATAAGAAATTTTTTAACGACTGGAAATAATATTTTTTTAACCCTGTAAATCAACAGTTACAGCTACGAAAAAATAATTTTATATAATAAATTCACAGTAATTATTTTTGTTTAAGCAACATTTTAAATTATAAAAACAACATGAGCTTGTGAGATTTACATTAGATTTACTTTAATAACTAATATTGTTCTTTTAACAATACGAGTATTTATACACAACTTTTTATCTCACTTAACTTCTAACATTCACTGTAATTAACAATTTTTTTAAATGAAGATAAAGCTTATTTCTTATAATTTCACTGGCAACGTTTTAGGGTGAATGTATCTTTTATTTGTGTAATTAGGCATACAGATCTAATAAAGATCTGAAGTACAGTAGTATTAGAGAATAAATAGTTAACTCGAAGACTAGCAAAATTTGTAAAACGAAAACACACACAAAAACCGAGTATACTGAGAACCAAAAAAACCTCGAACTTGAAAATGCAGAAGTAGAACTGAACGTACGGATTAAGGAGCGAAGAGACTGGAAATTGTACCAAATGATCGATCAATGGCAAAGCGTCAAATGATCCGTAGTCATGGCGATCATCTTGGTTTCAAGCGGCAAATTGATTGAAGGAAATTTCTAGATTTCGGAATCCTTTAATGAGATATAAATAGTCAAAAATAACATAAAATAGGCCAGTTTATATGGTATTTATATTTAATAAATTTTTGAATTTATTTAATTAGGAAATAAAAATGTTATCTTATAGAAAACATAATATCAAATATATTTCTTGTTGTGACTTGTTTCATAATATTGAATAAAAAATAAGTTTTGATTAAAAAAATTTGTGAAATTCATGCAAATGATTACTATTAAAATATATTAATATATCTTATTATATATAAATTTATATAATTATACAAAATTACATCTAATTGTATATAATTTTACGTGAGAAATCAATATATATATATATATATATATATATATATATATATATATATATATATATATATATATATATATGTTTATGCGGCTTTCACGGATTCCTCCGTGTGAGATGCAATAGCATTGGATATATCCACATTATGCCGTTGTAGTGCTGAAATCACATTCAGCAAACATACAACTATATACAGCTCCGTGTATAGAATGAAGTAAAATACGAACAGTAAATGCAAACTTCTCTCCATCTTATCCTCTCTGTGTTAGAGGTTGCACAGTTAGAACAAATTGTTATAAAAGCGCAATTTATCCTATTCCACCACCATCGAGATGATGGCCTACCTGTACCACCATACCGAGAAGAAAGTCAAAACTTACCCTCCCCGCCACAGTGATACGGCAGTGGTACATGTTTCGCATCAGGGTACCGACATGCATCTGGCTGTGCAAAGAACAGATCGGAAAGAAGCATGCAAATACAGAAACGCGGCTTCGTTGACCTCCCGCACTACAACGGCATAATGTGGATATATCCACTGCTATTGCATCTCACACGGAGGAATCCGTGAAAGCCGCATAAACATATATAAGCCATCCGGCGGGAGGTCGGCGAAGCCGCGTTTCAGTGTTTGCATGCTTCTTTCCGATCTGTCCTTTGCACAGCCAGGTGCATGTCGGTACCCTGATGCGAAACAAGTACCACTGCCGTATCACTGTGGCGGGGAGGGTAAGTTTTGACTGTCTTCTCGATATGGTGGTACAGGTAGGCCATCATCTCGATGGTGGTGGAATAGGATAAATTGCGCTTTTATAACAATTTGTTCTAACTGTGCAACCTCTAACACAGAGAGGATAAGATGGAGAGAAGTTTGCATTTACTGTTCGTATTTTACTTCCTTCTATACACGGAGCTACATACAGTTGTACGTTTGCTGAATGTGATTTCAGCACTACAACGGCATAATGTGGATATATCCACTGCTATTGCATCTCACACGGAGAAATTCGTGAAAGCCGCATAAACATATATAAGCCATCCGGCGGGAGGTCGGCGAAGCCGCGTTTCAGTATTTGCATACTTCTTTCCGATCTGTCCTTTGCACAGCCAGGTGTGCATGTCGGTACCCTGATGCGAAACATGTACCACTGCCATATCACTGTGGCGGGAAGGGTAAGTTTTGACTTTCTTCTCGGTATGGTGGTACAGGTAGGCCATCATCTCGATGGTGATGGAATAGGATAAATAGCGCTTTTATAACAATTTGTTCTAACTGTGCAACCTCTAACACAGAGAGGATAAGATGGAGAGAAGTTTGCATTTACTGTTCGTATTTTACTTCATATATATATATATATATATATATATATATATATATATATATATATATATATATATATATATATATATATATATATATATATATCTTATATAACAATATATTTGAACATATATAAATATATATTTAAAATTTTCTTATTTATCCAAAATTATATATGATTATATATAAATATAATTAATTATATATAATACTGTATAACTGTATATTTTTATATAAAATGTTATATAATTTATATGAGAACCTGGATATAATTATATTAAATTATATAAAAAATACATATTTATATATAATTTTATATACTTCTAT
Organism: Diaprepes abbreviatus; assembly: GCA_034092305.1. NCBI lineage: Eukaryota > Metazoa > Arthropoda > Insecta > Coleoptera > Curculionidae > Diaprepes > Diaprepes abbreviatus. The sequence continues at coordinate 36,908,606 of JASJET010000022.1, forward strand.
ATAGTTATATATAATTTTTTTTTGGAAGTTACATGTCTTATAGCCTCCTTATAAAAGATTTCATGGATGCAGAAAATGTTTCAAAATGCAGGATAGTTTAAATAAAACCTAGTAAGGATTACTGAGTTTACCTAAAGTGAGGTTAGCATTGTCTTGAAGAACAGATGCTTTGATTTGATATCCCGCTAAATGATTTAGAAATTCTTTGTGTTAATAATAAGTAACAAATTTATCATTGGCAATATTTTTATATATGTAATTAGCTAAGCCATAGATTCTCATTCTTATAAATATATCATAAAAAAATAAATATTATTATTTATTTATTTTTTCCCTATATATTGTAATACAATACATTTCCTATAGTGTCAAAATTTCTGAAACCGGCCACTAAAAATCGACTAGTCGATTTTTATGAATTTTTTTGCAGATTCCTGAAGCCTTGCACGTCAAAGTTAATGTCTTAAAACATTTTCTGAAAATTTAAATTTTTCAAAAAGTTATAAACAAATGAATTTCTAAGCAACTTTTTATTAAAATTGCGATATCTTGGTTAATATTTAATACAAGTTGATGAAATTTTTGTGGTATATTCATAAGTAGTAATGGAATCGAATAAGAAATAATTTAAACCGAAAACTTGTAATTTGTTAATAAACAAATAATTTTGCAATAAACAAATAACAGTTTTACCAACTTCTCCTTGTTCTACAAAAATTTTCTTTTCACATTTGCATTCCTTAAACTCTAGCCTCGATAACTGTGAAGTGAAATTTTGGTGATCTCAACTTGGAAAAAAGTTATAAATTTTTAAATATTATCATGAAGATGCTTGAATGCGGCCGCGCTGGGCCGCGTCACGCGAGCGATACCTACAGTACAACGTATACTTTTCTCCCCTGGTTTTAATGTTAAATTTAACTTTATAAAATAAAAAAATACCTTATTCATACATGTTCACACTTTATTATTTTACAGCTTTATCTACTTTCATTATAACCGTTTTTAAATATTATGTTGCAAATGATGTTACAATCTAATTAATTTATTAAATAATTTGTAGTTATATTGTTATTTAGAAAAGAAATATGTTTATTTGTCATGCCTAATCGATTTAGTTGAGTTTTCATTACTTATAATTCTGAGCTGTTGTGTTGTTACATGTTATGCAAATCGTATATAACACACGTCAATGTGCATTCGCTACTTCGCTAGCAGTGATCTGTTAATTATTATCATGACACCACCGCGAAAGTGTTGTAATCCTTTTCAAACAAAAAGGTCACAATAGTGTAAAAAATAAATTATGTGTCTTATCTGAAAAATGCGATGAAAAGTTTAGTGATCCCTTTGGTTTATTCGTTTGTATTTCATGTAAAAGACAGTTATATAAAAAAAGATTCTGTGCAGTTCCAAAAAATAAATAGATCAACAACAAATTAAATAGAGCAGCTTGCAAACAAAAGCTAATTCGCAGACTGAAGATGAAATAGAATTAGATTTCTTAAAAAAAGATGAAGATTATGTTTGTATTAAATCTATGGATAATAAGAATAAAAGACTTAAACTTGCAACTGCGTTACAAGAAGTATTAATCGCTCCTCCTACCGAAAAACTAAATCTATCAGATACAGACCACGAGCTTCTACGAAAATCTTTTAATAATAATAGTTCAAATATTTTTAATGATGTGGATTGTAATAGTTGGATCAGCGATTTCAAACTTGCATTATCGCGAACATCAACATGACAGTAAAAAATAATTTTATTGACAACGATACCTATACAGTGGTCTATTAGAAAAACGGCAAAAATATTTAATTTATGCAGACATATAGTTGCTTCAGCTAAAACGTTAAAAGAGGATAAAGGCTACTGTGCTCAACCTGATAAAAGTCAAAGAGTTTTACTTTTCTGACGATGTTAGTCGAGTAATACCAGGAGTGAAAGATTTTAAATCGGTTAAAATCAATGGAAAACGTCAGCACGAAACAGTAAGTAGTAGCTAATATTTTCATTATTTTTAATTTTTATTCAGATAAAAAATGGTTGCGTAAAGAGGAATGCATATCATGCTAGCTTACAAGATAAAACGATTGTTAAAACACAAAAACTTTTCGAATGGGCACGCAACTTTTTTCACAAAATTGATTTGGATTTTTGTACTTTAGATGAATATAAAAAGCACCAAGAATATCTAAAGAAACGTTTCTCTACAGCTCAAACCATCAAGAGAACACGCCAATTTCATTGCTTTAAGCCATTTAATATTAATTCTATAGAATATAAGATTTTTTCAACATGTTCAAAAAGCACTATATTGAAAGTAGATAAAGCTGTAAAATAATAAATGAGAAGTGTAAACATGTGTGTGTGAGGTATTTTGGTATTTTTTATTTTATAAAATTATAAACGTTAACATTAAAACTAGGGGAGAAAAGTATACGTTGTACTGTAGGTATCGCTCGCATGATGCAACGCGGCACGCCCGCCTCGGCCGCATTCAAGCGTCTTCATGATATTATTTAAAAATTCATAACTTTTTTCCAAGTTGAGATCACCAAAATTTCCCTTCACAGTTATCGAGGCTAGAGTTTAAGGAATGCAAATGTGAAAAGAAAATTTTTGTAGCACAAGGAGAAGTTGGTAAAACTGTTATTTGTTTATTGCAAAATTATTTGTTTATTAGCAAATTATAAGTTTTCAGGTTAAATCATCTCTTATTCGATTCCGTTACTATTTATGAATATACCATAAAAATTTCATCAACTTGTATTAAATATTAACCAAGATATCGCAATTTTAATAAAAAGTTGCTTAGAAATTCATTTCTTTATAACTTTTTGAAAAATTTAAATTTTCAGAAAATGTTTTAAGACATTAATTTTGACGTGCAAGGCTTCAGGAATCTGCAAAAAAAAATCATGAAAATCGACTAGTCGATTTTTAGTGGCCGGTTTCAGAAATTTTGACTCATAAATTATTTGCATTTAATAAAATTAAAATAACATTTGAAGCTATCAATATAATTATTATAATTTACCTAATTATTATTTGGGATTTTCGTTTAATGGAAATGAAACTCCACATTAAGCCCGAATTTAAATAATGTTGCAGTTTTAAATAATCCTAACCTCGTAATGTGAGTTATATCAAATTTTACAAAATATAACTTATTTTATAGAATTGTGAAGTTAGATGCACACAGTATAGAGTTTATAGTAATACATTATATATTTCTATTGTATCCATACTATTTACGAGTATCTCGACAGTCAATGCTGGAAAGATAATTTAAGTGTTAAGGCGGGAATCCACGAAAGGCGCAAAGCATTTGCAAATGAAATTAATCTTGAAACATTTTCAGTGGAGACATAAATAGCCCACGAACACACATTGTTGGCAAATGTTTTCCGACGTTTGCCGACGTTCCTACTGTTGTCGGTACTGCAAAGAGAATTCGCAATGTGTATACCTATCGCGCACGCTGAGTGGAGATGCGAATTCAATCTAGTCTAGACATGCATTTTTAATCATACACTGTGGAACGAAGATCAATGTTGGGAAATTTAGTATTTATTTTAAAACATGTATTTGGTGAAGACACAATATCCTCAAACCACAGAAAATATTCGAGAACAGTTAAATGTATTCACTCTCTTTTACTCAAAATACTTGCTAAGCAGATTGTCGCCTTGAAAGATTTAAAATTGCTGGTGGTGTAAATATTGTTTGTAATACCTGTAGAGAAAGCTTTACTGCTTTTGCAAAACTTATTTTCACCTTATAAGATTCATACTAGTATGGTATTTATCATACTTATAAAATGTAGCATAACTAAATATTAGAAATTTATTTATTAGGAATAATTTAATTCTTATAAATGATCTTTTTCACATTCAAAATTATATTCTAGGTGCTGAATGAATTAGTATTAGCTGTTGTTGAAACTCTCTATCTATGACCCTTGCCCAACAAATAGATAATCAGTATAGAGAACAGCTAACAAAATACATCCATTCAACATTAAGCTTAAAAGAAGCTGAGGAAGATTACGAGAGTAGAAAAAATGTTTGTGAGTGGGCTCAAAATAAGAGAGCAACGGAACTTTTCAAATTATGTTTGGGGAAGAGTTTTAGACTATTTTCTGATTCTAAATTTTTTAATGGGAAAAGTAACAGAGAGTCGCGGATCCAACCTCTTTCTTTGGGAGGCGGTAATATCATAAAAATACAGTATGACAAGGGAAAGCAGGTTGTCGACAGGGAGAGAGATGTCAGCAATTCTGAATTTGAAGCACTTGGAAGTTGTTAACGGAGGGGGAGATGCCAACAACATTCGCATTTCTAGGTAAGAAGCGGGGTCGGGTCCATTTTCTGAATTCAAAGTTCTGGGGGGTGGGGGGAGAACGATCGCAAACGAAAGCGAATTATCGACGGGGATCAAATGCCAACAACATTCACTTTCCTAAGTAAGAGACAGGATCGGGTCTATTTTTCTGAATTCAAAGCTCAGCACTTGAGGGGGGGGGCGATCGCAAGCGACCGCGAGTTTTCGGCGGGGGGGATGCCAACAGCATTCATATTCCTAGTGTAAGAGGCAGATTCGGATCTATTTTTTTCGAAGCTTGGGGGGGTCGCCCCACCGACCTCCTTGGATCCATCACTGATAACAGATGAGGCTTATTTAGATTTCTTGCAAAACTACTTGTTGCAATTACTTACCCAAACACCAAAATAAATTCGAGAAGTACGTGGGACTTCCGTTCATTTTACAAGTAAAATGGATGGGAGCATTTTACGAGGCAAATTATTAATTTTTTAAATAAAACATGTAATCAATAATAAATCGGAAGAGGAGAACGAATTTATATATATATATATATATATATATATATATATATATATATATATATATATATATATATATATATATATATATAAAGTTGTATATAAGTTTAAGCAGGGGCGGATCCAGTCTCTCTCTTGGGGGGGGGGGGGGGCGGTGATATTAAAAAATTACAGTATGGCAAGCGAAAGCAAGTTGTCGACGGGGGGGGGGGGGGTTAGACACCAGCAACATTCCCATTTCTAGTGTAAATGACAGGGTCGGGTCTATTTCTTTGAATTTAAAGTTCTTGAAGAGGGGGGGGGACGATCACAAGAAAAAACAAGTTGATAACAGGGGGGAGGATGCGGGCAGCATACACATTCCTAGTATAAGAGGCAGAATTGTGTCTATTTTCCTGAACTCAAAGCTCTTGGAGGGAGTGGCTATCGCAAGAAAAACAAGTTGTCAACGGGAGAGGAGCGCTAGCAGCATACACATTTCTAATATAAAAGGCAGAATCGGTTCTATTTTCCTGAACTCAAAGCTCTTGGGAAGGGGAGGGGCGATCGCAAGCATACACATTCCTATACTCTATTCAAGAACTAGAGAGAATAATAAAACTGTTACCGAAACCTCCAACTTACCTGCTCCAATGCCGCAGGTAACTGAGAACTGCCGTGAAATTAACTATATTTAAACATTATAAGGTTTTATAAATTTACTGCAACAATAGAGTTTCTGATTTCTGTCAGTGAGCAAAGTTCACCTTACAGTGTACCCTTGTTGATTTATCTTGTTTGTGTTTGTTTTTATATATTATATGAGATTAGTGAGATACCCAAAAGATATGGCTTCCACATCTATAATTATTCTAAAATCGTTAAACCAGGACATTTTTTCCTCAACGAAAAACTTAATACTATGAATGTTTATGATGCCTTAAAATATCAATATCTAGATAATTATGATAAAAGTTCTGTTGAGATGTGTTCCAACATGACAGGAGTAGGAAAATCTACTATGTACCGAATACTGAAGAAGAAAAAACGACTGGAATTGTTAGTACTCCCGAGTCACATCGATCATAGGCAGACGAAAAACCTCGTTGGAAGAAGAGATGTAAACTGCAATAAAAGGAGTTGTACATACATCTTATTATGAGAAGCAGAACCCCACCGTCAACAAAATTTAACTAAAATCAATGAAGATCGGGATTTACCTGAAATTAAAAGAACTTAGTTCTGGAAATTGCTCAGAGAACTTAATTTTTGCTCGGAAAAACCACATAGGAAATCTGTTCTTATAGATCGTCCGAAAAATGCCCGTTGGCGAAGGAAATATCTCTCTCAAGTAAAAGGTAGAGTTGCTCGAAATAATACAACTTACAACATTAGTAATTTAACAGAACTTTTGAAAGATTTTTTGGAATAAAGTTACTTCAAAAAATTGGGAAAAATCTAAATAATAAAAAAATAAAAGAAACTGTTAATACTCGATCTCATGATCTGTGAGATAGAGGAACCAATTATAATTCATTTGGGCGAAGATAGCTTCACTGACTTGGATTACGAATTAGATACGTAATATTTACCAGCATAAACACAATTTATTATTTACATATATTTAACATATAAAAATTAATTACATTTGAATCCCTTTTTAGTGTTTACTTGTAATTCTGCAGATGGTTTAAGAAATAAATAAACTGAAATGTCAAATATCCTACAAATGTTTTTAATTAATAATAAAATGACCGACAGCCCAAAAAAATTTTCACATAATATGGACGAATTTATTTTTTTATATATGTTTAACTTCTTGTATTTTTGACAATGGGTATTTGGTAAGTATTTAAATTATAACTTAGAATTTTTTGAGAACAAAGCTTCGTTTTATTTTGAATGTGCCTAAAATGGTTTTTATGCCAAAATTAAAAAGAATAAAAATACAATTGTGATTTGTGTTAAATATGTCAAAATTATGTATATTTTCTAATGTATGTGAATTATTAAAAAATCATAAGAAATAAAATAATATTATAAAAACTTTTTATTTTAAGTTTATTACCGAAATAATATTCTATGCCATAAATACTTAGTGATAAAATAAACCTCCTTTCGACGCCTATGACAAGGAATAAAATCTTTTTTAATACTTCACACTTCCAAATATCTATTGTTAGCCAACCCAAATGGCCCATTATTATAGACCGGTATTTTTAATTATAAAATTTCCAACCCATTTCTGTGAAAAATATATATTTCTAACAGATTTTGCCAAAGACACCGAATTAAAGAACACTGGTATTTTGCGAAGAAAAAAAGGGTAAAAAATGATTTATTACTCTCTCTAGTTCTTGAATAAACTATAGTATAAAAGGCAAAATCGGATCTATTTTCTTGATCTCAAAGGTCTTGGGGGGGGGGGATCGCCCCCATCGCCCCCCCCCCTTGGATCCGCGCCTGAGTTTAAGTAAGTTTAGGAATTTTTACTTATTCAATTAACTTTTTAATTTAGTAAACAATATAATTGAAAACCGGCTTAATGCTGCATTAACACTGCTGATTTAATTTAAGATAATCGTTGACTATTATGTTTAAACCAAAATAATTTTATCTTGACATTAACGTATTATATTGTTGGAGTTTACATTACAACAGAAGGGTTATCTTTAGTGATAAACGCTCACAACTATAATACATACCGTGTGAATAGGACTGGTCATTCTATTTTATAGTATAAACGTTGCTAATATATTATTACATAATTTTAAATTGAAAACAGAAAAGTCTGGAAATAGACCATATGTAAATTCTACAATATTTTTACTATAACAGTTTAAAATTAGAAAAATTATTGAAAATAATGTTTTGACCATGGACGTCTGGACATGGAATTTTTACAAAAACAAAACGCCACGAATGGGTCACAATCAGTAGTAATTTGCCAACTGTTTTGGAAAAAGATAAGGGAAAATAATATAATTTGTTAATACCCAATTTTTATGAAAAAAAAATATTATCATGATAATATATTTCATATAATATTTATAAACAATTTATTGTTACAACAGTAAACTAATATCTTTAAAATAGTATGCTTTATAATGCTTCAGTTTATCTTCCAGAGAATTCAAGATTTCTAAGTGTTGTGATAAACTATGAAATCTGGCAACCTCGCAAATTTCTTTTACGCTATCGTACGATCAAGGTTGAATCCGGTCCATTCATAAAAATTTTGACATATGACATTTTTGTGGTTGACGTTGTGTGTCTTGGATCGTTTTTTAATTTATTGTGATTCCAAAAGTGTTTTTGTAAGTGACTAATTATTCATTAGTGACAAAATGGTCAATCAGTGCCAAATTTGCCGAAAATTGGATTATTTATTTCCAAATTTAACTTTTCACAGGTAATGACCTAATTTAGGTTAAGTTTGGTATCATAGGCGGGTAATTTGGGATTTTAGATTTTGTTATCAGTGATTTTTTATAGGTTCCCCAGTGATTCTAACCGCCGAGACCTTTGGATTAATATATTAAGACTACAAGATAAAATCTTGCCCAAACGATTTCTATTATCGATTTGAGGGTGTTCGTGTTTTAAAGTGACACCAACATAATAGAAGCCCACCATTTTCTATTATTTTTCATTAACATTTCCCTCGTAATATTACACCAAATAGTGCCGCTTTTCCTATCTTTTTACAATTTTTTCCTTAATTTTTGTTTTCCCTATTACTTGTAAAAGTGTAAAATTTTCATTTAACCAAGATATTACAAAATCTGCAAAAAAAACTCATAAACGTTATAAATAAATATATAACTTGCCTAATAACTGCCAAATGTGAAAAGTCCAGATATGAAACTTTAATTTCTGCAATGTTTATTTATTTTTATTCGATGTCCGATAGTTACATAGTCTCAGATTTGCTTTACACACATTAGATAATGTCAGTAAGTAAGAAAAAAAGTTATATATTTTATTGTACGTTATTCTGTTTTATGTATATAATTGTAATATGACCAACAAGTAATATATTTAATAATAGCATATACTTATTTTTATCCCACACATTTCCTTATCGGTATATTTTGTCATAAATATTTTAGGATACTAGAAACAGTGAAAATCAAGAAATACACAAATCATATTAAAATAAAAAATTTCCATTAGAAACACATGACAGATTGTCGATTCGAGATATTAAAAATTTTCAACAATAGTACTGCCAAAACCTGATGGGCAAACAAATTTAATTATTATTTGCTTTTGTAATAAACAATTTTATTTTTATTAATTTGTTTTATTGTATTTCTTCAAATACCAATTTCTTATAATTGAAGTTTGGGGACTGTTCAGTGAAACAGGTTTAACTGTAACAAGTTTTTCAGATTAATACCTAAATTGAAACAGTCTATCATATATATTCCAAATCATAATTGAAATTATATACAAATATTAACAGGTTATTTCTTGAAAATTAAGTTGTAAATACTCTATTTTCTCCTGAACACATACACCGTCGAATATATATTTTTTAAATATTTCCATTTTTGATTTGCTTCATTTATTAACTTACAAAAAATATCTCCATTTTCTCGGTTTAGGAATTTTGTACAAGTATATTAACCAAACGTCAAAGTAGTCATATTTGCATACCACAACGTCGTTACATTTATTCAGTATTGCACTTCAATATTTGAAACATTAGAACTTTGGTAAGAGTACTTTTTTACGATGTTCATGGCTGACGTTAAATTTCATATGCGAGTGTCTGTACGGCATAGACACGTTAGGAATAATAAAAATAGACAGCGAGTCCATAAAATTTAGAAAAAAAAATTTAATCACAGTAATATTCAAGAAACAAAGTTTTTGCCGTTTTTAAAATTGTGGGCATTAATTAGCCACTTAACTACAATCCGGCAAAATATTACACAATTTTTTACTTTGGACTTGAATAATTCTTACATGGTACTCTGTTTTAAATAATAACTAGTGGCTTGGATAAAAAAAGTTTATTTCAAATCATTAATGTCGTGAAGGATAAATGATATGAATATTACGATTATTTTTATATTGAATACTGATTTATGTTCAAGTACAACACCTTCCGTATCACGACATATAGATAGAGTAATTAACTATTTCTTATGAAAAAATATTTATTTCAATTCTGCAAATAAAAGCATCATAGAATATTAATTGATATTTTTATTCGTTTTAAAATTGTTACGCCGCTGGCGTATGATAGATTGTGAGCTATGACACCTCTCTAACCCCTGGCCTACAGACATGTTGGCGCTTATAAATTTCCTATTCATGAATGACTAGCCTGGTCCATTCTCTACTATGTCTATGGTTTTGACCATCACGGCATACCTTAAGAACGTTCACTTGTTTTCATTATTGAATCACCTGAGGGTCAAAAATATGTTCCATTTTATCATTTGCTGATATATCTTTAAATAAAGTCTGTCTAAGCATGATTAATGAACCTTTACATGTGTATAGTTGTATGGAAAAATCGTAAACATCATTCAATGAATATCAGACATTCCAATTATCCTTATGTTGGAAATAAAGGTCAGTCATTTTAGAAGAATAAAAAGAGTGGATAACAAGCAACCTGATCTCGGGTCAGTTTGAGTATATTGAAATTCCTTTTCGTAATAGCATAGTTTAGAAAATAGCGGAGTCAAAGTTCCTTAGAAAGTAGGTCAATTTTATGTAGTGGTTAAACTTTGAAAGCAAACAACATTCTTTATTGTAAAGCTTGACCATTATCACGGTAATTTTCTGAAATTGGTCTTGGTAACAAAAAGTCCATTTTGTTTTATAAATCTTTAAATACTTTGCGATATAAATCTAGTTCGGGTTTATATGACTTTTTAAAGAAGTCATTGTTCGTCTTTTTCATTCCGTTTAGTGCAGTACCTTAATTTTTAATTACTTAACAGGGACACCTTAAAAAGGCATTCAAGCGTTGACCTGTTACATATGTTATCTGAACAATATTCATCTTTGCTTGCATCCTATGATACCAAGATAAAGTAAACAATTCGTAAACTTTTTAGACATCCGGAAAACTATATTGTGAAGTTTTAAATCAGAAGCAACCGGATGAAACTTCTTTAGTATTTATTAGGTTAAACAAACAACGTTTTTTATAGTTTATATTATTTTAATTCACATATACTAACCTGAATTGAATATAATTTTATTTGTTTAAATGCTCTTTTGCAACGGTGTCTATAAGAAAAATACATAATTCTGCAGAGAATTGGTCTGTGGATTGGAAGTGTATCTTCAACAATATGAGAGAAGTATGAATTATTATTTTATTATTCAAAGGATCTACTATTTATGTTCATGTTCTGGAGTCAATATGGTTCCAATTATCCCAATTATTGTTCTAATTATCCCAAAATTGTGTACAAAATGAATAATAATTTATTTTTGTTGACTATGCAGTTATTAATTAGATATTTTTTTGGGGTTTCAGTCATAATATTACTTCTATGGAATTATGACTTTTGTTACGTTTCGGTTTATTATATTATTCAAACCATATGTAGAGTATTAATATGTAAACAGGGACAGGTATATGTATTTTATTAATACATAAAATGAAAAATTTTTCCTTCCCTAAAGTTAATTCGTGGTTATACTTAAACTAAAATAAATTTAACATCCTTATATATAAAAAAACACACACTAATATATTATTTTCACATTTTTTAGTCTATTTTGTTGGGTGTTTGAAAGTATACTGGTAAAGAGATAGAAACTTTCTGAAACATCTGAAATTTTATTGCCCTATTAAGTTGTTATAAACTTTACTCAGATCATTTGTATCTGACCCCAAAATCTATGATATAGAGTGTTCTTTAATGTGAATCATTTATTTTTTTGTAGTTATTTTCTGTGTCTAAGGTCACAACGTTATTAAAGTCGATATAAAGTTAATTATCTATGTCATGATTGACAAAGGCAGTTTTGTTATCATCATTGTAATGTCTAATAAAGTATTTGTGGTTTTGTATTCTGTTTTTCAAATACTGTTTCGTTTGACCAACATATGTTTAGTGACAATCTAAGCAATTGATATTGTCAATGATATATGTTTATTCGTCTTTAGGGACATCTACATAGTTTAGGTTTTGTATAAAGGCTTTTAAAATTACCTAATATTGCAGTCAATTCGCGATTATAATGTAAATTACTTTGGTTAATTCTTGGTCTCTAAGTATGAAAATGATGGTTAAAACTTTCTAACACATAGAATTTTTAAGTTATAATTTTGTCAGAAAAAATGAATGAGTATTTTAATCACATTATTTTAAAAAATTATTTTTAATATACCTGATAGCGAAGTTACCAAATTTACGTTTTCCATAAGTTAGAGAAATCGCGTACAATCTGGCAACATCACGTGGGAGTGGCCAGGGATGACAAGTCAACTACGAAGTCTCAATCTCCTAGGACGTCAAATAACGGACGTACCCATTTAAATCCGTATAATTCCAAATTTCACCCTGCCCCGTAGCGGAATCTACTTAAAGATGGCCCTGTATATGAGAAATACGCCCTTGCTTTTCGAACTTCCGATACCCGATGTTTCTAGAAAATACCAGAAGTACGGAACGGCTATAAAAGCAGCTGGCTCGCAGTCGTATTATCAGTATTAGTTTAGTGGTCAGTATTAAACACAGAAGCGAAGTACGCAAACAAGCCAATAGTAAGAGCATTGTATAGGTGTCGTTCTTGTGTTGAATAAGGTTAGTTCACGTCTCTAATGTAGTATTACATATCTGAACCAACATACGTAACAGTACAAAAATATATAAAGTGCAGAAACGTGGGTGTGTTAAACTAGGGGATAGTTTTTGCTACATATGAGTATGTGATCAATTTACCCCTAAATTGCAGAAAAGAACAATTAACAAAATGATCAAAGTAGCTTAACATAAGTATTTTGAATGTCTTGTTGGCGATCAAGATCGGGACTGGGCTCCTCACATAAGTTGCCAAACCTGTGAAGCAAATCTAAGTAACTGGTGAAATGGCAAACGCTCTTCAATGCCTTTTGCAGTTCCAATGATTTTGTGAGAATCAACAAATCATTTTAATGACTCTTACTTATGCATGACAAAAATGTCTGGTTTTTCAAGAAAGAGCAAACATAATATTGAATATCTGGATATTTCCTTATCAACAAAACCGGTTCTTCATGAAGAAGTTTTACCAGTTTCAGCGCCCCCGACAACATGGTAGGAAGATTTAGAAATGTATGACGATAACGCAGAACCCGATAATGTATCTGAGAAGGACGATTCTTATTTTCTCAAAAGTGAAAAGTAAAAAGCACCCTATTTAAAGAAACAACCTGAATTAAATGATCTAGTTCGGGACCTACACTTGTCCAAAGAGCATGCTGAAGTATTAGGGTCTAGATTACAACAATGGAATTTACTAGCCAGTGGAACCAAAGTTACAATATTTAGACACCATAACCAGGAGCTATACTCGTTTTTTACTCTACAGGATAAAATTTGTGATTGTGTTAATCCAAATAGTATAATGGAAAAATTAGAATTTGCACGTAACCCGGACAAATGCGGCTGATTTGTAGATTTTTCTAAAATAATTTAAAAGCAGTTCTGTTTCATAGTAGCTACAAAGGACTCTCTATTTCTATTGCACATACAGTTAACATGAAAGAAATACGAAAGTATGTCACTTATTCTAAATGCATTAAGCTATGATACGTATAAGTGGCAAATATGTGGTGACCTAAAAGTTATAAGACTATTACTAGGGCTTCAGGGTGGATTTACCAAGTAAAGAATGACTGCCGAGAGATCAATATATGCCAGGTCAAGCTAACGTAAAGAACATACCTCTTATTGATCCCAAAAAGTACTGTTACCTCCATTACACATTAAACTGGGATTGACTAAAAATTTCGTTAAAACATTAGATAAAGTAAAAGATGCATTTAAATACCTTAAACAAATTTTCCTAAACTAAGTGATGCTAAGCTTAAGGAAGGAATATTTGTTAAACCACAAATGACAAAAATACTAAGAGATCAACAATTTGATTAAAAATTAAGTGATGATAAATTATCGGCATGGAGTTGTTTTATAACAATTGTTTCGGAGTTTTTAGGAAAGAAAAAAATAGAAAACTACGAAAAACTTATAGAAGAACTACTTGAAAGCTACTGCAAAATGAGCTGTCGCATGTCTCTTAAAATACACTTCTATTTAAATTTTTTCCCAGAAAATTTGGGTGTGGTTAGTGACGAGCAAGGAGAAAGGTTCCACAAGACCAAGGCAGATGGGATCCAGTAATGATGGGGGATTATTGTTGGTTGCTGATGAGAGAAAGCGATCAGAAATACAAGCGAAAGCAAAAAAGTTATGTACAAAAGACTTTCTATAAATTTATTTTCATGTGTATTTTTGTAAATAAATCCTGTTATTCTTAAAATATTTTGTTTTTTTTTATTGTTCTGAACTTATGTTTAAATATTATATAAAAATATTTGTATGAAATAAAAATAACTGATTCTATAACTCAAAATATACATGGTGAAAATTTTCGTTGAAGTCGCGACCAGGATGCTTTAAACTCCCACGGACGGCCATTATAACATCAGTCCCAATTATTTTATCGTATTTATTTTCTAGTGTTATTAATCCTTCTTCAGACACATAAATATTTTAATAGAACTTAAAATAATTTTGATCAAGACAAATTGACAATAAACTTATTACTTCCTGTTTTTTAACTATGTTAACCTATAACCATCAAGTATGAGCTATATCTATTAAGTTATACATTCATAATATTCATATCCCAATTTAGGTTTGAAACTAATAGATTTACCAGCATCCTTACCATGAGACATTCGAATATTATAAATAAACATTTGACTATTTTGTATCGTATTTATTATGAAAGAGTAAGGTTAAACTACTGTCTCGGAGATAAACAGAAACGGTAAAAATACAACATTGTCAAATAACACACTACTTACGACAAGCTGATTTAAATGAGTTAAATGAAGTTTAGAATTTAATTATTTTTTATTAATATTTTCTATTTTGATGATGAAATTATATTATTTTTTTAGTAATTTAATTGAATTTTTCAAATATCGGGTATTTCACTTCAATCGACTCATGTGCAGTACATGGGTTTCCTTAAGGTAGTTCAATAGTAAAACGGTTTTTCTTAGGAATGTGGTCGAATTTGAATATATAGTTTACAAAAGTGTCTTTAATTTAATTAAAAAAAAAACGTATTTTTTAACCGTCTGTAAGACGAATTATTAACAATTAAAATATCCATAATTAACATGCTGGAGGTCACTACATAGACCAAAATGCCAATACATTTTGGAATATCTCAAAAACGGTTTTTACCATATTTTTTAAAAACTAATGCAATGTAGATCCAAAAATTATGAATTTTTTAGAAAAAACAGATTTTTTTAAATAAAAATAATTTGAAAACATCTGACGCTTAGTGGGGTACCTACAGTAATCACAACTTGGCAACGCGCGATAATTCAAAGCTAAGTTAATTAGGTTAGTTCTTCAAAATGTGACATTTTTTTAAATATTTTTCTAGATATTTTTATTTATTTTCTCAATGTGTTGGGATGTCAACATAACAAACTTTATAGGTAGGAGACGCACACTATGTGAACGTTACTATACATACGTTTATAGACCATTCAATATAGACATTTGCAGCGCTGCCAGATTTAGTATATTTAAAGTTATTATTGTATAAGAATATGTTTGTACATTAAAAGTTAACGTGTGTTGAGTACAATCTCGTACAAAAACAAAATTCTTAAGGCCTGAGAATCGTTAACTTTTGGTATTTACTTAAAGGCTACACTTTTGTCTACGACTGTCGCGAGTCAACTACCTCAAAACTCAATTGACTGAAATGTGCATAATAATATTATTTAACATTTCCAATAAATATGAACAATTCATATGTCGGTTATAAACTACAAAAACTATAAAACCCTATAGGTACATAAAAGCGAAGCTACAAAAAAAAGATACCACATCCCGCTTTATACCAACATTCTTTTTATTCATTATTTTCTTAAACACTAAACCGAAAACAAATACCAAAACAGCCTATTATTCATTAGGTTTTTGTTTCCTATTTGATAAATGTATTTGCCGCGTGTACTCCACTGATTATTTATGGGAATCTACACCTCCCATTGTGGAAAATGTTGTCTATAAATTACAAGATTTACCGAATTTTAACCTTTTAGAGAGAATTTTTTATTTTAGAGAACCTCTCAGTAAGCTATTGTGAAGGTCAACTTTTAAAGGATAAATTATAAATGTGTGTCGCTTCCTGAAACAATTATGAAATAAAAAGTTTCACATATTTCCAATAGCTTTCTACAAAGCCTTAAGAAATCAAACATTTTTTCAGAGCGAAATATTAGTACCTTAGTTCTGTTTTCTCTATTCTAAACTTATTTTTAATAAAAACCATTACTACGAGGGAGAATCAAATATTAACCGGACTTTTACGCTTAACGCTCCCTAGGTGAAGTGAGTAACATGACATCTTGGTATATGATAGGTGTAAAGTAGGGGCGAGTAAATCGGTTAGCTCGCCAGAGCAGATTGACTGGCTATTAGTAGCATTATGTCTGAGCAAGAGGTGCACACGTCTGTTGAGCAACGCATTATTATTAAATTTTTGTCGTGGGACGGCGTAAAACCTGCCGAAATTTTGCATCAAATAACTACACAGTTCACGGAAAAAACACTTTCAAGGACCCAAGTCTACGACTGGCACAACAAATTTTCCGATGGCCGAGACCCATGCACGCCGACCGCGGACAAGTACCAGTTAAGCAGGGCGCCCACTGGTTCGGTTCGGTTCAGACCGCTCGGCTCCGCACAATCGGCCCGTTTTGGTTTACACGTAAATAAATGAGAGCCCGCTAACTGGTTCCGACCGGCCAGAACGCTTTCGCACTTTCAGCATCGGCGTCTCTCATTTATTTACATGTAAACCAAAACGGGCCCATTACGCGGAGCCGAGCGGTCTGAACCGAGCGGAACCAGTGGGCGCGATGCTTTAGACGAATATTCTTGCGATCCGTGAGATGACTGAAGGAGACCGCCGTCTTACAATTTGGCAAATTGGTGCATACATCGAAATATCGTATGGGGGTGCCCAATTAATCATTTCAGATGATTTGGGTTACCGAAAAGTGTCGACAAGGTGGGTACCTCGCGTCTTGACGAAAGATCAGAAAGCAACCCGTTCGCCGTGTGTGAAAGACTTTTGGCACGATATCGAACAAAGGGGGATAATTTCTTGATGCACATTGTCACCAGTGATGAGACATGGGTGCATCATTACACACAAAAGTCTAAGAAGTCAAGCATAGAGTGGCGAAAACCTGAAGAACCAGCACCGCTAAAAACAAAAACCCGTCTTTCTGCTGAGAAAGTCCTTGCAACGACTTTTTGGGATTGCAGAGGCATATTGTTCGGTGATTTTCTCCATGAACGGAGTACTGTAAATGCTGCGTACTACTGCCAATTGCTTGTTGAAGTAAAACTGGCCTGCCAACGAAAAAGGCGAGACATGCCTATTCGAAGTGCGATTCTGCCCCATGACAACGCTCGGCAACACACAGCTGTATTAACTGAAGAAAAATTGGACATAATTCAAGACACAAACTACGTTTTCAAAAAAAGTTATTTTATGAAGTTACCTTATACAGGGTCAAAAACAAATGAACTTTGCGTCACATGAGACCAAATTTTAATAGCCCTATTTAGATTTTGTAAAAAAATACACATTTAATATGACGTTATTTCAAACAAAATATATCTGAGATGAAGCATTGTCAAAACTAAAAAGTTTTAAGTAGGTTGCGTTGAGTCTTATTCTGCAACAGTAGTGCAATTTACAAAAAATGGGCAAAAAACTTAAATTATTTTAAACAGCCGAAATTTTGCATATGGGCTAAAAATTGCATTTAGAAAAACTTTTTTTAATAACTTTTTTAGATATTTAGAGATATTTTTCTTAACTCTTTTTTGGAAATAAATTTTTAAAAAATCCATATCTATCTACGAGCCGTAGACGCCATACAGTGAGTTTTGAAAATGGTAAATGAGATTTCACCGAAACGTCAGCTACCTCACAATCCTGGGAGGGACTCACCACATACAGAGGATACCCGAAAACCTTCGATTATACATCACACCCGTGAGAATATCCGACATATATATATATATATATATATATATATATATATATATATATATATATATATATATATATATATATATATATATATATATATATATATATGTATATATATATATATATATGTATATATATATATATATATATATATATATATATATATATATATATATGTATATATATATATATATATATATATATATATATATATATATATATATATATATATATATATATATATATATACGCTCATTGTCTTGAACATTTTCACTCTTTTCTAAAATACAATTAATTTTTATAAGTTTAAAAATTTTAAAAATTCGCACAAAGGCAATTTACAATATAAGTATACATAGAATATAATTAACATATTTCAGGTACGTACCTTGGAGCAGTATATCTGCTTGTGTGTTTATCATAGTAAGCACTATGATTTTTCTGTTTCTCTCAAATTGATAGATACATTTCTGTTTTTCAGATAAGGATATATTTGAGGTTATTTCATTCATCTTTTCCCTTGCGAAGTAGATATAACACAGGGAAGAGTTGGCCAACAAAGTTTTCAAAAGGGAAAATTTAAAGTTAGGGATATTACAAAGTGGGCTTGAGAAGTTACGAATACAGAGAGAGAAAATACCCTAGGTTATTATTTAGAATTTAGTTATCTTGACAGTACAGGAAGCTTCAGGAAGCTTACAGTTTCATGGCATATGTTAAATGAATGTACTACATAAGAAACTTGAATTAGAGATAAGGAAATTTTAATACAGCATGCATTTTGAGAATATTGCGTGATGGTGGATATTATAACAGCCGATATTTGTAAAACCTTAAACATTTCTTTTGTTTCCAACTTTTATAACCTTTTCGAAATTTTATAAATAAAAAAAAAATGTTAATTTATTGAAACATTTTGTTTTATTATTACGGCTGATTCTCGGAGATAGAAAAAAAAACAAAATTTTATATTAAGAATATCCAAGTGGTCATATTCCCAGCACAGAGCCTTTAAAAATCTTTTAAAGAAAATTTTTGGAAATCTTGTAAAAAGAGATAACAAATATATATAATAAATAATATTTAGTGACATACAATACACTGAACATGCAGAAGTTAAATATAGGTTTCATCCATTTAAATATTTTTTTAACCTATTTGTATTTAGTTTAACAGCTTTTTTTTATTTTTACGCATGTTTTATTGAGACTTGTAATTTCACACAAGATTGTATGCCTCTCGCCATCTCTCGGTATCGTTCTTAACTGGAGTTGTAATTTCAAGCGGTTTTCTGTGCAAGTATTCTTACCATTCTTAGATATCTGTAAATTGATTATGTTTGCGTTGCAATTTCAGGTAAATAATATTGAATTTTGGAGATACGTCGTGTCGAATATGTTTGCTATAATTAAAACCATGGCTTTAGAACACCTCTTAAAATATGCACTTTGACAATTCTAGTTTGTGTGTTTTATTATTTAATTTGATAAATCTATACTAAAATCATTTAATTATATCCTATATATTTCATTATAGTCAAATTCAATAAATTAAATTTTTTCGACTTTATGCACGCCATAACCTCATAAAACATTTCCAAAATACTAGGCACAATATTTTCCTTTTGTTCCAGAAGCCAGCTTTTTAAACCATATACCAGGAATATTAAATCATATCCCAGCTGTTTACATCATATCTCATCTTTTAAACCATATACCAGTGTTTTAATATCACAGTTTTTTTAATCATATTCCGGTATCTAAAGCCTGCATTTACGACATTTAAAGCATTTAATCTCATTTTCTACATTTTTTAGCTTGAAGTTTTTTTGTCTCTAATGTAAATGCTATATATATCTTCGAACTTAACTACTTTTGCTGTCGAATGTGTTGCGTTTGATTCCCCTTTGGCCACATATACCAAACTACTTACTGTGCTGTTTCCAAGTATTCCATTGACCAAGACCATCTTTTGGTGACTGCAGCCCGATTGTAAGTAATCACAAATGGATAAGTAGCTAGATTGTTTAAATTTGTAAGAAAAACAAATATAGAATAGTACTGTAAGGGAAATTGCAATTTTCCTTGACGAACAATGTCGTTGCTATATTAATTTTTTTAAATCTACAGCTACCTTATGTTTTTTTTTTAAAGAAGATTGCATATTGTCTTGAGTTTTATTTGGGTAACCTGAAGAGTCTATCTATAGAGACTAAGTGTTCCCAGAATTACCATTTTATCAGTTTTAAGCTGTAGATGGCACTTTAAATTTGAACTTTCGGCAGGAGTAACTTCAGAAGTGCTGTGTTTGTATTTTGTAGCAAGTGAATCATAAAAACCCCACCAATATATAATTACCACGACAAAAAGAGCTAATTGACTTAGGTACTGTAGATTTTCCAAAGAATGGAACTTAACATGACTACCTAATCCATTTTAATCACTTATAGATCATGAATAGTATCTATAAATGTTTTTCATTCATTATTACAAGAAATAATCTATTTATTATTATTTATGTTGAGGGGTTTTTGTCCTAATTCGATCAAAATATTTGAAGTCTCAAATTTTCTTTAACGTTAGTCAGTGTAAAGTAAAAAATTGTGAGTGAGGCTTTTTTTGTTCTTTTACAGCAATTCAAGCTATAGGATCTTTTGAACGTTACTTTAATCTAATATAAACTTGGAATATTTAGACTTTTCTAGCGTATAAGTGCTTTATTTCCTTGGGCATCAAGGTGAAGCCTTCCAGAAATTTGAATTTGTTGCAGAATAGGGTCATTCATTGCAGGTCTTCCGCTATTATGGTTACACTAACGCACAAATGGCAAATTTCGTCTTCAGCTTTGTCCATTGTTTTGAGATGGTATCTTACATGGCAGTATTCCATGAATAGCTTTATTTTTGCTCGGATATCCATATTTGGGATATCGAGAAACATTCTTGAATTCCTTGGCGATGAATTTAAAAATTTCTTCACTTATCTGAGACCAGGCGTATTGTTCCACCTTATTTTCTCTGATTCTGTGCCCAGTTCTAGAGCTCCTCTTTTATGTTATTTTTGGGAACCCACAAAAGGTTCCAGGTCGAAAAATAAGTTTTTGTCCCTTTTTTTGCGAAACTGTACATAATAGAAAAATATTGAATTGGTAAAAAAAGTATCTCGAAATTGTAACTTGACTTACTTTCTTATGAATTCTAGAAACCATATCATAAATCTCATGTACATTTTTGTGTAGATTTGTAATAACTTGTAGAAACAACTTACATCATTTTATCTGGCACTAAAAGAAATAGCTTCAAATATTTAGCTCAATGACAATAACATTTATAAATTGAAATTTTAACTGGGGAGAAAGTGTGTGAGGGGAGGGTTGTGCCCATTTTGATAAAAAGAAAGTAAAAATATTGTTACAGAATTAAGAGAGAAAAGGAACAAAGTATAAAAATAGAATAATATACAGGTTCATTAAAACAGCTATAAAAGAAGGCAACAGAACTATACTGTTATATTTTGCTTATTATATTGTTTCAATTTGCAAAATGCAAGTCACTAATTAATACCTAAGATATTAAGAACAAAAAAGTCGGATGGTAAACATTGTGTTGCTGGTCTCGTTTTCTTTTCTACTCTTCTTTGTAGTTTAAAAGCTCAGCTTTAATACTGTTTGAGCAAGTTTGCTACGAAAAATTATTTGTAATTATCGGCAACCTCGCTATTTTTAGGATTAAGAAAATAAGATCGGAAATAAAGAGAGTCTCTGAAAACGGTCAGAACAGACAAATCGCATAACGGTATGCAAATTTAAAAGTTCAGAATTTTCGGGCTTTTGCGGACGAGTTTGTTTTGGAAAGGTGTATACGGTGGGATTCCGGACGAAAGGTATTTCCCTTTTCCTGTTTCCTTAATCTCTTTCCTGATTGTGAGTACCCTCAAAATACCTGGTAGAAGTAAAGAAAATTAACCAGCAGATATCGAAGTTTTCCGGTAAGTGATTTAATTTAGGATAAGCAGATTTTTACAGGGTATTTTTTAATACTCTTCAAAATAAATTATCCATGTTTTGGTCCTGTTCGAGTCGAATATCGGTTAAATTTTGATGATATCTTAGAATTTTTTATTGTTTACGGTGAACGATAAAGAATAAAAACTTGGGTTTTTTTGGGGTACTGATTTCAGCAAACGGGTTGCTGTTGAACGGTGTTGCCAGTTGTCAACGATAATACGCAGTTTGGCTAATTTGATCGGTGACAACTAATAATTAATTTGATTATTGTTTCGCGGATAATTATTTAAAAATAAAAATAAAATAATAGTATCGGGTCTATTATTAATTTAGAAATTTATTATTTCATTTTAGAGCAATTTATGATAAAATTTATGGTTTTTTCAACTGATAATAATTTGAAGTTAGGTTGCCTTTAAATACAGAGTGTTGAATTATTTGGGGCCGTTCATTTTCAACATTATTTGTTTTTTCATTTTGGATAAAATTAATTACTGTTTTGGCTAGGATTGAAAGGATTTCACTAATTCAGTTTTAAACTTTTGATAATTATGATAAATTAAAATGAGTACCACAGCGGAACGCAAATTTAAAAGACTAAATGCCAAGAAGGAGTCTTTATTTTTGATTATACAAAATTTGTTTGATTTGACAAAAAATATTTCCCAGCAGTCGCAAAGAGAGAAATTTGAACTATTGTATTCATCATTAGAGTCAACAAGGGATTCTTTAATTATTGTCATTGATGAAATTAATGACATTGGTTTTGATGTTAAAGACGATTTTATTCCAGATTATCAGATTCTCTCTACTATTAATGAAATGTGTTGTCATATTCAAGTAGCAGCGGCTAAAATAAAGGCTACTCGGGCTAATCCTTCAGATAGTATGCAGTAGATCCAAATCGAGTGTTGCCTTCTTTACCAAAAATTGAGTTGCCAGAATTTGCAGGTGAAATCCGGCAATGGGAAACATTTTATGCCATTTATAAAAGTTTAATTCATGATAATCCTACTTTAAATAAAACGGAAAAAGTTCATTATTTGATAGGGCGTTTACGCGGGTCAGCCTTAAGTATGTGCTCGGGAATAGCACCAACGGGCGATAATTATGACATAATTTGGCAGTCACTTTTGGATAGATATCAGGATAAACGATACTTAGCCAATAATTATTTGGATCAAATTATGAATTTTAAAAGTCTAAATGTGGAATCGGCAAAAAATTTAAATTTATTTTTGGAGAGGTTTGATGTAGCGGTTAGTGCACTTAAAAAATTAAATTTACCGGATTTATCTGATTTTATTTTATTTTATCTGGCTCGAAATAAGTTAGATATTGAGACGGTTAAAACTTTCGATAGTTTTAAACGCAGTTCGAGTATTCCTACATATACTGATCTTGTTACTTTTGTAAAGGAGCAATCAAAATTGTTAAATTTAAATAAATCCACTAGTTCTCTAGCCTCGTCTCCTCGTAATACAAAATTCTTTACGGGTCAGGTTAGAGGTGACGGTAAAATAAAACCCACACTTTGCGTATTTTGTAAAAAAGGTGGGCATTATTTGGGACGTTGTGAAAAGTTTAAGGCACTTACACCATCAAAAAGATATGAAACGGTTAAAATTAATAATTGGTGTTATAATTGTTTATCTCCCAAGCATGGGGTTCGGTCCTGTCCTGCAGGTAGGACATGTTTAGAATGTTCTAAAAAACACCACATTTTGCTCCACATGGGGAAATCGGTTAGAGAAAAGGTATGTGAGGATGAGGAAGCTGTATCCTTAGAATCACCAACGGAACAACCAAGTCAGCAGTCACTTTGCTCTACGATTTCGAAAAATTGCAATTTAAATTGTAGTAGTACGGTTTTATTATCCACAGCGGTGGTTTATGTTCTAAATAGTCCAGTTTTAAATGCAACGGCAAGGTTTATTTTAGACACCGGTAGTCAAGTAAATCTATTAACAGTGAAATGTTGCAAGAAATTGGGACTAAATATTTCGAAAACTTATTCTTCAGTTCAAGGTCTGGGTGAAAGTTCACAAAAGGTGAAAGGTAAGACGGAGTTAGTGATCGGTTCTCGGTATAACAAAGAAAATATATACAATATTAGTACTTTTTTGGTGGAAAAGATTACGGATAAGTTGCCTAAATTACCTGTCGATTCAAAATTTCTTCCTGAATGGAAAAATATTGATTTAGCGGATATTCGATATTCAGAACCAGGAGAAATAGACGGCATTATAGGTGCAGAATTATTTCCTTATATTTTTGGAAAATCTCGTATAATTCGTGATGATTGTTCACCTGTTGCGATGGAAACTGCTTTTGGTTACGTAATAATGGGACAAGTGCCTAACGTTGTTCAAACCGCGCAATTAACTTTTTTAACTCAAAAAGATGACTCATGTGTTGAAGAGCTTTTGAATAAATTTTGGGAGCTGGAGCAGGTTCCACAGCGATCGATATTTAATCCGGAAGAGTTGAAATGCGAGGACATATTTCTTAAAACATATAGCCGTGACAAAGTCACAGGAAAATTTTGCGTGGCGCTACCTTTTAAACATAATCCAAAGAATTTAGGAGATTCTAAAAGAAATGCTCAATTTCGGTTGTTATCATTGGAAAAACGGTTCAATAAGTTTCCAAATTTGAGATTAGAGTATAACAAGGCTATGAGCGATTTTATTGATCAGGGTCATATGCAAATTCTAAGGAATGATTCGGCAGATGATTTAAGCTATTACATTCCTCATCACGCAGTAGTTAAGTTGGAAAGCTCTAGTACTCCCCTTCGAGTAGTGTTAGACACAAGTGCGCCCTCGGACTCTGACGTGTCATTGAATGACATTTTGTATAATGGTCCTAAATTACAAGCGGATATTTTTACACTTCTTTTAAACTTTCGGTTATTTAAAATTGCAATGACGGCAGATATTCGGCAAATGTATCGGCAAATAAATATAGTAAAGGAACACTGGCCTTTTCAACGACTATTATGGCGTTTTGATCCAAAGGATCAACTTGAAATCTATGAACTTACGGTAGTTGCATTCGGGGTAAAGTCATCTCCCTACTTAGCGTTGCGGGTTATTCAACAGTTAGTAGAGGATGAAAAGGAAAAATATCCCTTGGCTGCCAGCTTTATAAGCAGGGATTTGTATATGGATGACTTAGTGTCTAGTATACCATCGGAAGATCAAGCTCATCAACTTTATCAAGAATCAGTCCAACTTTTCACAGCGGGAGCGTTTGAATTAACGAAATTCTCAACGAACTCTCGAAAATTATTAAATAAGATTCCAGTTAATAAGCGACTTTCAAAAGATGTGACCTTTAAATCGGATACCAAAATTTTAGGCATGCGTTGGAACCCAGAATTGGATATTCTTAGTTTTAAACTTGATGTTCCCCACGAGAAATGTACAAAACGAACTCTTCTATCAGCGGTCGCACGGTGTTATGATCCTATTGGTTTAATATCTCCTTTCATTTTCTTTTTGAAATTACTTGTAAAACAATTATGGAAATTACAAATTGACTGGGATGCAGAGCCTCCAGAAAATGTACGGCATATCTGGAAGAATGTTCGGTTAGAGTGGAACGAAATTTATAAATTAGAATTTCCACGTCATTTAGGTGTTACAGAGGACACACCAGTTACAATTTTGGCTTTTGCAGATGCTAGTCAGGACGGTTACGGAGCGGTAGTTTATTCAAAGGTCTTAAATGAAGAAGGTGCAGCGATAATTAGATTGGTTTGTGCAAAATCCAAGGTTTCTCCGTTTAAGTTAGTAACTATTCCACGATTAGAATTGTGCGCGGCTCTTCTTTTATCCAATTTGGTTAGGCATATTATACATACATACGCAAATAGGATAGTTATTGCAAAAATATTTGCCTTTTCAGATTCATCGACGGTACTGAATTGGTTAAATTCACCGTTTGTAAAAGATGTATTTGTAGCAAATCGAGTGAGTCAAATTAAAGAAAATATTCCGGACGCACAATGGCGACATATTGAGGGAATCGGGAATCCTGCAGATTGTTTGTCTAGAGGACTTACTCCACGGCAGTTAATTAATCATCCATTATGGGTATCGGGCCCTGAGTGGATACAATTTTCGGAGATGGATTGGCCTGTTAAACAAATAGGCTTTTCAAGTATGCAAGTCTCGGATGTTTTCAAGGATGTTTTCATTATGACTGACGAGGAGAAAAATCATCCTCTTTTGGAGTTGGCTGAAAAATGTTCTTCTTGGTTAAAAATTTTACGCATTACAGTCTGGGTTCTTAGATTTTTGAAGCTACTTCCCGTAAAAGGTTTTATCGCGGTCACAGAATTGCACCGGGCTGAGACAACATTAATAAAATTAGTTCAAGCAAAGTATTTTGACAGTGATATAAGGTTGTTAATGACAGGTAAAAGGTGTTCTACTAAACTTTGGAAACTAAAACCCTTCTTACACAACGGATTGTTAAGAGTGGGCGGTCGGCTCACAAATTCTTCTCTTTCTTTCTTTCAAAAACATCCCATGATTTTGCCTGCTAAAGACCCTCTAGTGGCATTACTAGTAGATTTCAATCATTTAATTAACTTACATACTGGGCCATATTTATTGGAGGCTATTCTACGGCAAAAGTATTGGATTTTGGGGGGTAGAAATTTGATCCGAAGTAGAGTTCATAAATGTAATAAATGTTTTCGAATGAAACCTCTAAACCTGACGCCACGGATGGCAGACTTACCTACTCAGAGGGAATCCCAAACTAAGCCATTTTTACACACGGGAGTAGATTATTTTGGGCCTATAAGCCTTACTCTAGGTAAAAGGAGGGGATCACAAGTTTATAAGGCATACGGTTGTCTATTTGTTTGTATGAGTGTCAAGGCTGTTCATTTAGAATTAGTAAGTTCTCTATCTACAGCACACTTTTTGCAAGCATTTAAAAGGTTTTTATCTCGACGCGGTCCGTGTCAAGTAATGTATTCGGATCACGGTACTAATTTCGTAGGAGCAAAAAAGGTATTACGAGAAATCAATAACTTAGTGAATTCAGTGGAATATAAAGATATGATTTTATCGGAACTGGCAAGGGATGGTATTGAGTGGAGATTTAATACTCCTTACGGACCCCATCGAGGAGGGTTGTGGGAGAGTAATGTCAAGGCAGTAAAAAATCATCTTTATCGAGTCATCGGGGACCAATTATTAACTTATGAGGAAATGGCAACATTGTTTACGCAAATTGAAGCGTTACTCAATTCACGTCCACTTTGTCGATTATCTTCGGATGCTCTGGCTCCCGATGCTTTAACGCCAGCTCATTTTTTGACTCTTGTGCCACTTAGAGGGCTACCAGCTGAAGATTTGTCAGATATTCGGATTAACCGATTAGACAGGTTTCAGTTAATTGACAGGATGGTCCAGGATTTCTGGAAACGTTGGCGTTTGGAGTATTTGACCAGTTTGCAGATTAGAGAAAAGTGGACGGAAAATTCTCCTTCGGTAAAAGTTGGAACAGTGGTGGTTCTGAAAAGTGATAATTCTCCCCCACTCCATTGGCCGTTGGCTAGGATTATAAACGTACATCCTGGAAAGGATGGAGTGGTTCGCACTGTTACGGTTAAAACTAGCAAAGGTATTTTTGTCCGTCCGGTGGTAAAGATATGTCCGTTACCATCCCAATAGACTTGCGCATCCACTGTGGTGATAACAGAATTTTTTTTTTTATTTTTTTGAAATTGTAATAACAATTTTATTATCATTATTATGTTTTGATTGAATATAACCCTGTTTTGGGTTTAATGCGGTTTAATTTAATTTTTGATGGTATAGTATAGTTTTTTTTTTTATTTTTTTTATTTTTTCAATCTTGGCTGAAAAACAATTTTTCAGGGCGGGGGGTATGTTTGAGCAAGTTTGCTACGAAAAATTATTTGTAATTATCGGCAACCTCGCTATTTTTAGGATTAAGAAAATAAGATCGGAAATAAAGAGAGTCTTTGAAAACGGTCAGAACAGACAAATCGCATAACGGTATGCAAATTTAAAAGTTCAGAATTTTCGGGCTTTTGCGGACGAGTTTGTTTTGGAAAGGTGTATACGGTGGGATTCCGGACGAAAGGTATTTCTCTTTTCCTGTTTCCTTAATCTCTTTCCTGATTGTGAGTACCCTCAAAATACCTGGTAGAAGTAAAGAAAATTAACCAGCAGATATCGAAGTTTTCCGGTAAGTGATTTAATTTAGGATAAGCAGATTTTTACAGGGTATTTTTTAATACTCTTCAAAATAAATTATCCAAATACCTTTGTCTGTTTCAATACATCAATATCAAATTGAACCATAATTATTATTTTTGTGAGATGGAAAATTAAATGCAAATGATATAAATATAAATTATTTTATTTTCCAAAATTTTATGATTTTTTGTGTAAAAATATGCTTTGACTAATTTTTTGAAATTTTATTATATTGTCTCACAGAAACAAGTTATTAGTCTTAATAGTTATATTAAGTAACTTCTAATTAGGTTATCAAATTATAAGTCTTAATAAGTAACTTCTAATCAGGAAATTACAATATTAGTCATCATAATAATACCATCAAATTTCCCAAAATAACAACAAAAAAATTAAGTTTCCCCAAAGAAAAGCAATAAATCAATAAACCTTTCTTCCAAACCGAGATAGTCAGTAAAAATTTAATGCTCAGCCATCCATTTTGCACCGGTAGCAGTTTGCAAAAAGATAAATTTTTCTTTTTGTTATGGCCCTTTTAGTATTTGTCGAAACCTTTTTCGATAAAAATTAGTTTATCTCTTAAGGAAATATTCTTCGTAATGTATTATGTAGTACACATTTATTCTATTTTATTCTTGTATCTATTTACCCTATTAAAAAATACTGATAGACCCTTGAGAGCCTTTAATAATCTTAACAGTAGTGTAGCAATATGACTTTCGGAATTCTTCTTCTCAAATAAAAACGATGATGTAAATAAAATTTAATCATTAGCAATATTTATATATATATATATATATATATATATATATATATATATATATATATGTATATATATATATATATATATATATATATATATGTATATATATATATATATATATATATATATATATATATACGATTTTTTAATTTCTTGGGTATAGGTTTTTATTTCAATTGTGATATCAAAGGTTGTTTAACTTTTCGCCTGTCATGGTAGGCTTTTTCAAAAACATTTCTTTTATTATTTACTTTTAAATTAAGTATTGTTTACAACCGACAAAAAGAGACAGATTTCAATTGAAGATTATTTTAAAATATTAAAATTAATTAACATCACCAACGATAAAATACACTTTGTCTAAATATTTAAAATCTCAATACAACATATCTGTAAAACTCAAATGTTTTTGAAAAAGCCTGCCAGGACAGGCGAAACGTTAAACAGCCTTTGTTGTTACAATTGAAGTAAAATCCTATACCTAAGAATTTAAAAAATTGTATTATTGAATGGTTTAAAAAGATAAAAATAAATAAATAAATATATATATATATATATATATATATATATATATATATATATATATATATATATAAGAGCTACAGAAAGACCAAAAGTACGTTAACAATCGGTGGAAAACAGATAATAGCTTTGATAAAAAAATAGTGGAAAAATTACAAATAGAAATGAAATAATAGAACACGTAACCAAATTCTATAAGGATCTATACAGGGCACCAGAAGTAGAAGAAATAGGGGAAAAAGTGACTGCAGTTTAAGAAGACGTTCCAGATGATCTAGTGGATTACGTAGAGAAAGCTTTTAAGAGCATGAAGCGCAATAACGGTGTTACAGCTGAACTTTCACAGCACGCTGGGAAAACAACTTGGAGAATCCTAGCCAAAATATACACAGACTGCTTAAAAGCAAGTAGAATAGTGCCAATATAATTTTCATTGGCAGGAAGGACAGCAAGGAAGACATCAGAAATTATAGATTAATTAGTTTGCTGCCAATAATATACAAAATATTCAAGAGAATAATTAACAAAAGGATAAATGGTAGTTGATTATGCACATCCTCGAGAGCAATCAGGCTTTAGAAGTGATTGTAGTACATTGGATAATATGTAAACACTAAGGGAAGTAATGAGTCGCACAAAAGAATATGATCTATCACTAACGCTCGCATTCACAAAATTTGAGAAACTTTGGAGTATATTGTAAAGCAGGTATAAATTTTTTTTTGTCGATCAAGGAGCAAAAAAACCGTATGTAGAAACATTAGCTAACAAATATAGAGAAGCCATAACTAAAGTAAACATATATAAGAACACCTTAGAATTTCCTACCCAAAAAGGAGTCCGACAAGGAGACACAATATTCCCGAAGCTCTTCATAGCAACCCAAGGGAATATCTTTCGGAAATTAGACTGGAATAACAAAAGTCTATGTATAGATTGAGAACACCTAAGATATCTAAGATTCGCTGATTGCTAAAAGTCCTGAAACATTACAATAACAAAATAATAAACCTGAACAGAGCCAGTAATGAAGTAGGAATAAAAATTAATCTAGCAAAGACAAAAATAGTGTAACGCTCTAACTACCAACATCGAAATAAGAATAAATGAAACTACGCTGGAAGTAGTGGATGAATATATATACTTGGGGTAACTTATACACAAGAAGTCTAGAATGCCACTATACCTCAAGATAACAGTATTTGATGAATACCTATTGCCTTTCATGACATACGGGTGTAAAACTTGGATCCTGAAGAAGGAAATAATCACAAAATTCCAAGTCACTCATATGCAGGCTAGGAATAACTTAAAGGTTCGAAAAAGAATAGATTGGATACTACAGAAAACTTAGATAACTGATGTAATCCAAAGAATAAATGGCAATGGGCAGGACATATAGCAAGAATAACAGACAATAGGTGAACCACGAGGACAACTATGTGGTATGCGAGAAACACCAAGATACCAAGGAGACGCCCGAATCTCAGATAGGATTATGTCCTCAGAAAAGTGACAGAAACAACTTGATCCCAGATAACTAAAGACGGAAAAATATAGGCACAAATGAGTATAAATTACCAGAACAACAAACAAATTACATTATAAAATAGAAGAAGGAACTACTGGAACATTGAATAAGGAAGGCTGCACTATAGTTGAAAACGGTAAATGAAGCTGGGAATGATGATTGACATAAAAGAATATACTGTATTAGTAAATAGTGATCTTAAAGGAGAAAGGCTGGAAATACCCATTCACTTTTAACATATTAAAAATCATCACTTGTTATTCGGTATATAAAATTATAAAGTTAAAAACGAAGCGGTAATTTTTTAAAAATAAATCAACATAGAAATGTGAAATAATAAATAATACTGAACACATATTTTGATATGAAACTAACTAAGGTTTTAAATTCATTTTAGAAGTGGCTTTTAACTCTTATAGAAATAAAGCGATGATTGTTATGCTACTTGGACCCATTTGCTATCTTAATAACTTGCCACTGTTAAAGGTTATAATAAATCAGTAAAAAGCCATATCTTAAGAAAATCGCTTTAAAGGTTATATGTATATATATATATATATATATATATATATATATATATATATATATATATATATATATATATATATATATATATATATATATATATATATTACCTATTATTAATACAAAAAATTTATAATTATTAATTCAAAAATCTAAATAATTCTGTAAATCTCCGAACCTTACCGCACGCATCCCCTGTGTTTTACTTTAACGTGATATTATTAAATTGGAGCTGGAAAGTAAAATTACAGAAATAAATTAAACCAAATCCAAATCGAACAAAAAAAAACATTAAAATAATATAAAATTAAACCTCATCATAATCGAAAAAATACCTTCAAATTAAACATTTCATATTGAGTTCTAAATTAATTACAATTTAATGGTTGAATTTATTAGAAATTTAAGTATACCCGAAACAGTTTAATCCATTAATAAATATAATTTAGCGATCCCTGTAACAATACTTTGGAGATTTTCGGAATTAAATTAAGCTTATTTTATATTTTTTTAACTGTACGGTAAACTAATATAAATAGAAATTTTGAAACAGCATTATGTTTTCTACGAAAAAATAAACGATGTTAAAGAAAAGATGAAAATTAAAATATTACAGTATATGGTTCTCCACTAACAAAAAGTAAAAAAAAAATAGTCAAATAGACGATAAATATTCCTATTTTGTAAAAGATGTTCATTATATCGTAAATTACTAATATTTTCTGGACCGCCGCGCCCTTTGCAAGAAAAAATGAATTCAACGCCTCCCTCCCTCATAGTAGTTGTAAAAATTAAAAGACCATCAAATGTATCAGAAGATTGTTTATCATAAATTGAAAAATAGACATAAAAATTAGTAAGTATTAAAAAATTAGTGAGATAGTTGCGGCTGGAAAAGTTTTAACAGTTTGTTAATATCGGGTTCCAATTCGCTACGCTCAGTGGTACTATTTTTGAAAGGTAAATTTACGACCGCACTGAACTCACGCTCGGCCAAATATAATGAGGAAAAGGCAATAAAAAATTTATTTACCATATTCGAGAGTGGAGTCCTGGTATTGATATTTGAAGCTAGAACCCGTGGAATCTATTTCTAGGTTTATAAATTCTTTATTAATCGTGAGTTCTACCAGCTCATCTTGTAAATTCGATGATTCTGTTGTATCTACATTTGAGATAGAATGTAAAATCCAACTCGGTATGTTCATGTTTAGAATATCCTGGAGCCTCTCCATAAAACCGGCATGAAAACCCAAATGTGTTGGGAATAAGTAAGTAAATATTCCTCTTAAACGAAATAAATTTCCCCAAAATAGCAGATATGCCGTTTTTTTTTGTTTGAATTAAATACAATTTATCTCCCTGTAGTTGCATATTTAATATACTTAATATTAGGCACCAGTCTTTCAAGTAAACAATGTCATTTTTGAATGATGCGCAATTTTTCATCCCAAACAGATTTTAAAAAAGATTCAGTCAAATTCCTTTAAAGAATCAATGAACTTCTGTATGAAGCAGCAAGTTACTGAAATCTTCATCATTTTCAATGCATAATTGGCTAAATAATCTATCATTTGAAAAATTGCTTTTAATCTTAGTCACTGAGTTAATAACATAATGCAGTAACGTATGCAGAAGTTCATCCAGATTCTTAGCATATCCTGACTAAGAAATTACAATTGGTAATACTTGTTTCAAATAGGCTATGAAATCCTTGTGATGTCCCATCATCACTGGAGTACCATCAGCACTCGCTGGCAAAGTAGGAATAGGAACTTTTTTCTTTTGAAAAAAATATTTCTTTTCTTTTATGAAAGTCATTTGTAATTTCAGAAGCCCATTTTTCCTTACACCCTCGTAAGACCCTTCCTGTACGATCAGTGAAATAGTACGCACGTGATTACTGATCGCAAGTAAACATCATTCATTGAACCATTGTTCATATTTGACAGTGTGTTGTTTTTAAGAAGGATGTTTTAATGAAAAGAAAGTAGATAATTTTTTTTAACTTATTTAGTTCAACAGAGTATTTCGTATTATTTTGTTAGTTTCGCCACCTTTTTAATCCGGTTGATCTGTTCTGCTAAATTAAAAAAAGAAAACTGACAAACGTTGTTGTTTGGAAAGTTTTTCCATGTGTTGGGGAACCAGAATCATAATTGTCTTCGCTTGCCAACTGTGAAAAATAAAGGTACGTTTATTTATTCTCTTAGGTTTTTTGCAAAATTTAGCAGATAATTTTGTCTAAAATACATATTATCTTTTGTTTTTGCCTAACTGCAGAGCATAAATTTATTTGGCAAGTAGCGGCAATATCATGGTCGGCCATTTTGACACGAATCTATGAAACTATGTTAAAAGATCTGTTTTTTGTTTGAATTAATTAAATCTAATATTGTGATGAGTGTGTTACTGCCCAGTTTGATGTTTTTAAGCACTACTATCACGAAAAATATGCCTAAAGCGTACTTGCCATAGTGCTATTTAAGACGCCTGAGCTAGGTTGCTAATTTAAGAGAACTTGGCAAGCAAACATATCACGAAGCACAACGGAGCAAAAGCATAGGAAGAAAGATACTCGAGTTCCAACCTACTTGGTCAGGAGGTCTATAGGTAAGCATTAATATTTAATCTTTGGCTGATTGGAAGCCTATGCGTAAAATTTTTGACTCTACCTGATACTCTGTTCCAAGTTCAAGGAGCTCGATTATCTTTTTTTTACCTTATCCTGTCTGCGCAAAAGACAAATTATCTTCATATCTTATCATGTCTTTACAGAAGACAGTTTCTCTTAAAATAGCTTAGCACAGAGTATCTTACAACAACAGGCCTTGTCTTACTATATCTTTTATTAACAGGTATCTAGCATAAACGTAGCATTGGTCGTGGTTTTTGGCTAATGTTTGACCTGCTTCCTTCTCTTGCTAAATTACGTACTATTGTTATTTTCTTCTCTGATTCATTACTATTTAGTTCCTCATAGTATCATACCAATATGGTATACGTTAAGTTTCAAACGTATTATTAATTTTAAAAAATTATAGAAGGTCAACTGGCTTACTTTTTGAGATACTACAGGGTCGGTAAAAAAAAGCATTTTCAAGAAGTGTTACTTTGATATGAAAGCAGGAAGGATCATCCGGCCATACTTTATTGAAAATAATGAAAATGCCGCCGTGACCGTCCATGAGGATTGCTAGCGTGGTATGTTGACAAAAAAAAATAATTGGATAGAATGGATGTATAAAAGATGTGGTTGGTGTGGATGCCGCTACCTGTTACATCGCATACAATGGTGTTGAAAACGAAATTTCGTTTTATAAATCAAAATTGGTCGATAAGACGTTGGGATTCTGGTATCTTGTTCTAGAGTTTTTTAAAATAAAATCCTTGCGAACAATTCAAGAATTCAAAGAAAAAAATTGAACACCAAGTTTGTGAAATCCAGTGGTCCTCACTCAAAAACTTCTTCCAAAATTTCATTGAAAGAATAAATACATGAGAACGGTGGTGTTCGAATAATCGTATAATGACATTTCAACGTATTTTGCCATTTTACATTAACTGAGAAAAAAACGATTTAGGAATAAATTTGGGAATTATTAATTAACATGTCGTCTGAGATCTTTAATTTTCTTACCGGAGAGATTGATTTGATTAAAATTTAATAACATAGTAGCAAAAATTAATCTTTTTATGTTGATGCTAAAACAAGAATCGCCTCAACTCAATAGAGCTAAAGTTACATAACAAGAATTTCTGTGTTCCCAACCTCAGACTATACAGTTAGATTTTCTCTGTTAAGCCTAATAAAACAATCTGGCGACCTGATTAAAGAAAATGAGTTTGAACGGGTAAGACTAGAATCTACGACTCTCTCGTCTCAGCGAATATGAGCTGCTTTACGCCGTGTGCGCTTTAGTGGCCATGCAAATCGTTAAACTATTACAAAATGGTGCCCAACGTGGAGCTCGAACCCCACGACTATGATATTATACGGTCAGAGTTTCTTTGTTAATCCTAAAAAAAAACAAAGGGACGCCCTTATTAAAGGAACGGAGTTTGAATGGGTAAGCCTAGAATCCTCGACTCTCTTATTTCAGCGGATATGAAATGCTTTACGCACTGTGCGCTTTAATGGGCATGCAGGTGGTTAAACTACTAAAAAGTGGCGCTCAACGTGAAGCTCGAACCCTACCACTGTGAGATTAAGAGCCTCGTGTTCTACTCAACTTTAATTCCATGTACTAGTAAATAGACATTTAGAAACATTGTTGGCAAACTGTCTCTCTAAGTGAACAAAAACATTTAATTGGCACAATAAGCAAAGTTTCCAAAGTATGGAAGCTACCCCACAATTTAAAAATATTTATCCTTGACAGTCAAACAAAAGGGGCAGACAAACTAAAAAGTATGCTAAATCTTCGAAATTCATACTTGGCATGAGACTAGTTCTTTGTCAAAAGTATTACATATATAAATAACTATAATAGACAATAGCAAGGTAAATTTATTTAAATAATGTTAAATTCTCATATCAAATAAACTTAAGTTATTTCGGGCCTAACTATTTTATTACAAAACCAGAAAATGAAATAAATTCATATTATATACTAAGGACCGTTGCCGGTTCTGCATTGATATAATTAGGGTTCTAAATGAGAATAATAATGTCTTTTATGAGTGAAAGTATGTGATGTAATTTGTTATATATGTAATTCTCCTTTCAGGCAGAGAGATGTACAAACAGTTTATTTCCTGCAAATATCGCTCTGGTCCTCTCTTCATACGCGTTTCGATCACCTAATGATCTCGTCAGTGGAGCTGTATCGGACCGAGAGCAACATTAGCAGGAAATAACTTATATATGAACCATAAATTTCAAGGTATGTTGGCAGGATATTACACCTGCCGTCTACCAACTTCGATGTCAGACTGAAAAATATCGCCAGTCGAACGACATCTGTGAATCAACGGAGTAACGTGAAATTTTTAAACAATCAAAATTTCAGTAAGAAATAAAGAAATCTTTCTGTCGTATTTAAATAGTTTGTTATATATGTAATTCTCCTTTCAGGCAGAGAATATGAAAAATATATGTACAAACAGTTCATTTCCTGCAAATTTCGCTCTGGTCCTCTCTCCATACGCGTTTCGATCACCTCATGATCTCGTCAGTGGAGCTGTAAGTTGCTCTCGGTCCGATACAGCTGTAAGTTGCTCTCGATCCGATACAGCTGTAAGTTGCTCTCGGTTCGATACAGCTTCACTGACGAGATCATGAGGTGATCGAAACGCGTATGGAGAGAGGACCAGAGCGATATTTGCAGGAAATAAACTGTTTGTACATATATTTTTCATATTCTCTGCTTGAAAGTAGAATTACATATATAACAAACTATTTAAATACGACAGAAAGATTTCTTTATTTCTTACTGAAATTTTGATTGTTTAAAAATTTCACGTTACTCCATTGATTCATCGATGTCGTTCGACTGGCGATATTTTTTAGTCTGACATCGAAGTTGGTAGACGGCAGATGTAATATCCTGCCGACATACCCTGAAATTTATAGTTCATATATCAGTTATTTCCTGCTAATGTTGCTCTCGGTCCGATACAGCTCCACTGACGAGATCATGAGGTGATCAAAACGCGTATGGAGAGAAGACCAAAGCGATATTTGCAGGAAATAAACTGTTTGTACATATATTTTTCATATTCTCTGCCTGAAAGGAGAATTACATATATAACAAACTATTTAAATAAGGCAGAAAGATTTCTTTATTTCTTACTGAAATTTTGATTGTTTATGTGATGTAATAATGTATAACTATTTGAAATTACTATCTCGAATTATATTGTTTTGAAGTATCTCAAATAGCATAGTCAGCGTAAGTTAAAACAAGCCCACTACTAAAAAATACCATGAGAAATGCAGGATCAGAGAATCTATTTAAAATAACAAACTTGAAAATAAAAGAAGCCTTAAAATAAATGAGGAATGGAAGATATCCTGGATATACTTAAGCCAGATGGAAACACCATCATATACTCTGTACGGTTACTTTTGAACAGACATGTAGAAGATGAAAAAACACCCATGTATGAAATATAGCAGTTATTGCGTCTCTATAAATCCTTTATAAAGATATTAACTAACTGGCTAACAAGGAAACCGGATTTCTAACCGTAGAACAGGCCCGATTCCGAAAGGGATAGAACACCATCGATCATCTCCACGCTATCTAGAAATGACTAAACAGGTAAATGAATACAAAATCCCTATCTATTTTCCATTTGATGATTTTTAAAAGGCTTTTAACAGGATTTAAATG
The DNA here is from genome assembly GCA_034092305.1 of Diaprepes abbreviatus. Lineage (NCBI taxonomy): Eukaryota > Metazoa > Arthropoda > Insecta > Coleoptera > Curculionidae > Diaprepes > Diaprepes abbreviatus. The sequence continues at coordinate 36,946,651 of JASJET010000022.1, forward strand.
TGGGAAATACTTAAGTCACTCCAAAATACTAGAATCGAATCCAGATATACTAAAATTCTTGAAGAAGAGAAATCCAACACGCGACAGGGCGACACGATCTGACGAAAACTTTTTGCCTTAGTTATAGAAGATGTTAAGGAACTTTCGTGGGAAGATAAGGACATTAATCTTGATGATATAAAGGAAGTAGAACAGATGCTAAAAAATAAGCATCATGAAAAGTTGGTCTCAGAATAATTTTTGTAAGACAAAGGTAATGAGCATAAACAGTCCTCAAATCAAGATAGATAGTAGTAGTATAAAAACGTAAACGAATAAGTGTAGTTAAGGTATTTTAGAAATATAAAAGAAAAGCAATTATTGCAAACTGTACGTAAAATTGGATTATACAGGTCTTTATTCAGGAGGCTAACTAATATGTTAAAGGGGAAATTCCCATAAATCTAAAAAAACAAATGTTTGATTCTCGTATGTTAGTTGTGGTCATCTACAGACTCGAAACTACGGTTTTAATACAGAAAAGTGCAAATAGATAAAAAAACAATGCCGTAAAATGGATAATACTAAGAGTTTTTTTTTCAGAGAGAATATCAGAAATGAAGGAATAGAACTCGAGACGGGTACAAAGAATATTATCGAACTAGTAACAAAATGAAATAGAGCTAGGCTGGAAAAGCGGTAATGACAATAAGTTGACATAAAAAATAAGCTTGGAATAGCCAAGACAAATAACATGAAAACGACAAAGACCGCCAATGAAATGTGTAGACAAAGTGTGCAGAGTGGATGGAAAGTTTTTGTATCGAAAGACTCATAATACGAAAGAATCGAAGAGCCTGAAAGTGAAGTGGACGAGAACTGGCTAATCAAGAAGAAGATGAAAAATAATATTTTCGCTATGTACTATTTTGATGCACTTCTAAGTTTTTAGTTATGGTCAATCAAGAAAGCGCTCTGTTTTGTCCCAACATAATTTGAAAGTATCGTCATTGGTCGATTCCTTTATATTAATTATCCATAATATAATAATATATATAGTTCTCAAAATTATCTTTTGATCTCAGAGATACAGACAAGAGGGAATTGTATTTCATACTATTTTTGACATAAACATTTATATTTTAATCAGACTTAATAAATTCATAAACGTTGATAAATTTTAATAACTTGTATATATATATATATATATATATATATATATATATATATATATATGTATTTCTAAAATTAAATAGAACTTTTAAGTTTTCCTTAGTAACTTACGTGTATCTAGCTTTTCCTACATATCTGTGGAAAGGAAGTCATCATCAGTAATATTCCCGTGTTGTTAATTATTATTATATTTCCCTAGAACCTGAAAAATGTCTTCATAAAAAACAAACAAATATACATAAGCAGCTTCCATGAGTTCTAAATCTAATACCATATACTATCGTTAATTAATATTAATATCTCAGTAGCTAATAATTTTGTTATAATATAATGGGGTTATTTTTTATTAAGGATTTGCCTATATTTTGCCAAAATAAGGGTTCAGTTTTTCTACACATACATAATTTATTTGCTTTTCAAAAGTGAATATTTGAACTTATTAATACTTTTTCCATTCTTGTATTGTCATTAGTATTGCCATTCGCTAGGAATATTGTATAGAAAAGATAGCACTTTAAAACACTGTGTCATGTCTAATTTTTCTCGTAACTTTTAAAAATATTCTGGCATTACTACTAAATATATTCTTAATTTTGGCTAATACCCTAGCATGAATATTTTTATACAATGATTCAGCTTTGTCATAGCAATATTTAAATACATGAATCCCAAATTTTCGATGTAAAAATAGTGCCTTAAATAAAAACAACCGAAAGCAAATTGTCAAACAAAAGATTAAAAAAAAAGTTTTAATGTGAATGAATTATGAATGCTAGATTTTGACTGTATCTTTAACGCTTTTCTAATCTCCCATAGCACCTCAACCTATAAGATTAAGAGTAAATGCTTTATTTTTTCAGGCGTCAAGGTGATGAATTCCAGAAACTTAAATCTCTTGTAGAATAATACCATGAATTAGCATAGCAAGTGATTCGCTGTTTCAGCTACACGCTCACAGAAACGGCAAGTCTCGTTCTTAGCCTTGTCCATCTTTTTGAGATATTATCTCAGAGTGCAGTGTCTCGAGTAGAGATTCGTTATTACTCGAATATTCCTTTTCGGGAGATCAAGAAACCTTCTAGCTTTCCTCAACGATTAGTTTATATTTTGTTTCGCTTAACTAGACATATTGTTCCATTTTAACTTTACCTACTTTGTCCCTAGCTCCGGAGCTACTTTTGTATGTGGTAATCAATTAACTCCTTCTTTTGTGAGACTATCCGCTACCTCATTTCCTTTGACTCCCTTGCGCCCTAGCACCCGCATCAAGGTTACTCTGTTATTATTTTCCAGTTGTTTTAGCGCTTGCTTTCAATCCCAAGCGCTTCTTGGCTATCTGATAATATGTATATTTTGATATCTTTAATGTTTCTGTTCAGATAGTCGTCAATATACATTTGAACCGCATACATTTTTACTTGCAAAATGGTAGGGATTTAGCAAACCCGAAACCTGGGCCTGATACTCCCACTCTAACACCCTTTTTCATTTGGGTTCATAAGTAAACCATACGATTGAGTTCTTCTCTGGTCTCTAATCCCTCTCTCTCCATTTTGTAGCAGTCAATTTCTACTTCATAGTTTAAGTCACAGTCATACCCTATAGGCATGCAGTCTGTAATTTTTAGATTATGTTTGAATTTTATCCAGAATATTGATACGCATAAAAAAATTTCCAAGTTTAAGTTTTATTTTTCTGTTTGAAATAGCTTAAGGGCATTTGTAGCAGCCGATCTCATCACACCTATATACAATGGAGCGAGGTTCAGCATTGCCTCTATTGACGCTTAGCTTCCGTGACTCCTACACAGACCAGCCTCTGTATTTTTGCAACATTCCTTGAGCTGCTGCTTGTTGTATTTTTAGTCACCATACTAAGGAGACATATCTGACCATATAGTAAATCCACAATAAAATTTTTCAAGTTTTTTAACATCGTAAAATACAAGTTTTTTAAGTGAAGCAGCACTTTGCTAGATTAAAATAACTAGTCATATTTGAATCATTTTAATTACCGCAATATATCACCAAAAATACATTTATAAAATAATATATAGAATGTATTCTGTAGTGAGTACATTTATTGTTATGAAATGGTTTATTTTAAATAATTTATTATTTTAATTAAACTATAAAATTAAAATGTTAAAATTTATCAAAATACATTACGTTAGCTGCAATTTTAAATTATAAATTTGATTTTATCCATTTTTATCTTCACACTTTAAACGGAAAGGAAAAAAATGTATTTTTTAATAACGATATATGAGAAATAATTTACAGGGATAACATATATTATGTAATAATTAATTTTGAATATTTAAACCACACTTTTCTAACAATAAACGTAATCAGAATCCAACATAATACAATATCATTCGTGTTAAAACATGTTCAGGAAATGTTCAAAAAACGGCTTTAAATTCCAAATATGCGTTATTTAACTCTCTGGTATTTTTATTATTACACACCTTTAAGGAAGAATATTTTAACACCGCTATCAGTAAAAATGACACCATATCTATCTATTACTTATAAGAACTTCTGCATATCTTAATGCATAAATAGGGGAAATATAGGAAATAAATAATACAGACATACTCTTTTTTTTTTATTGGGGCTTCATAGCTCTTTCCGTTCATCTATATGTCTGGCCCTTATATTTTCGTCAGTTTTTAATATTTTTCTAGGCACATGCTTTCAGTAAGCTCAAAAATCGAAGTAATGAAAATTAAAAAAATAGAGCAATTACATAGAAACCTCTATATAACAATTAGGAATGAAAAATTTGTATTTTCTTGTATATTTTTAAAATTAAATAAGCGATTCTTTTAATAATCTACTTGTATCTAGCTTTTCCTCCATATCTATGGAAGGGAAGTAATCGTATTAATTTTCTTGGGATAGTTTTCAATTGTGTGTTCAAATTGTGTTTTTTTTGCCCCAATGAGTTTGGGTATTGTTGGAGGGATCTTCGAAAATTCAATTAAATATTTCACATAACATTTTTTTTAATCGCGAACTAAAAGCCTACAAATTTGTTTTTAAAATATTCCCTCCCTCTAATTTTGAAATTAAAATTTAAAAATTTCATTATTATAGCACCTGTTAAATATATTGAATAAAAATTAATACAGCTTAGTTATATCCACTAATTGATGAGATCAAAAAAATTTAAAACCTAGGGGTTACTATTTGGTGAAAGCCAGAGATAAAGTGGTGTAGCAATTAAAATGTGGAAGTGTATGTTTTCTGTAATATTTAAATATCTTCTTTTATAATACTTACTAATTAATAATAATTTCACTCAAAAGTTCGTATTATTGTATATAGTAAAAGTGGAGACAGTTTTTATAAAATTATACGATTAAAAGTGAACGAATATATAAATTAATTAAATGCATGGAAACTTTTTGTATTTACTAAAGAGTTTAGTTGGATGAGTATGACAAGTGTCAACCTATATCGAAATATATGTTTTAGAATCGACATGATGTGCACGAGACTTTAGAAAAAAGATTTTATATAGTTTTCAACATAATCTCCTCCTTGTTCTATACAAATTTTTCTTCGCTCGTATAGCCGCTGTAACGATCTGGAAAACTCCTCTTCGGAATAGCTTTTAGAGCCCTGGTCACATTCCTTTGAATCGCCTCAACATCTTCAAAAGTCTGCCGAAGCCACATTTAACGAGTAGGGCGGATGATGAATTATGGAGATCGACTTTTAAGCCAAAAATTGTGTTATAATGTTCTCGAGTTACTGTTGACCGTTCTTGAACTGCGCATACCACTCGAAAACCTTTCTGCTGCTTAAATAATCCTCACCTTCGCGGTTTTCAAAAATTCGAATGTTTCCGAACCGCTCTTTCCCAATTTGAAACGAAATTTGATTGTGGCGCGCTGCTCCATAGCAAAATGGTGACGCAGTAGCAAAAATACGTCTACTTTAAAAGAAGTTGAAGAATAAATGAAGTTTCAGCGCTTCCATCTCCATTGTGGGTAACTAAGTCATGATATAACATGGTTCTGCCGTCGACAGATAGCGCTGGATGTAAATTTTATACAAAATATGTCCCAGAACTTTTTAAATGAACTATGTACGAACACCATTTATATATGTTTTACCTTGAGATATGGGAAAAAATGAGCGTAAGCATGACTGTCATTCAAAGAGACATATCTCTAAAGTTAAATGAACTAGAAAAGTAGAGCCAACGCCAAGTGTCATATTACTTTAAAGAGCGTATTTTGTTTTGTGTTTTATGTTATTTGTGATTTACAATCACTGAAATAATATATGTTATATTATTTGATGCACCATATATAAATATTTTATGAAAAGGAATTATTGCTATATAATAATATATGACGTAAATATATATGTGCTTTCAGACTTAAATGATCTTTTAAAATAATTTTCATAACTAAAGCACCATTTAAGTTGCTATAAAAAGGAGCAGCAAAATCAACGACAAAACCAATTATGGTGCATAATATGTAGGGCTTGCATAAATTTGTCTTTTTTTTGTCCTGAGTATGATCTTCTCTGATAATAGTTATTTTTGCTTCTTGATATTGAATATACGTACCATCTACAATCAATATGAGCTGATTTTTACTAACATTTAATTTTTTTTTGTTGTATCACAACTATAAGCCATAAGTTCTTGATGAGAAACAGCATTGTATCTACAATAGCACGGCAAAACTTATTTTTCAAAACTTATCATTATTTGAATACGATGTTTTGAGACCTAACCAAGAATACTAGAAATTATTGCATTTCAGTTACTGAACTTGGGTTTGAATAAAAATATAATTAAAGCTTGAGTAAAAAACGTATGTATTAACTTAAGAACAGTTGTTGCTCCACATATAATGCAATATTTGTGAGCAGATGCAACACGTTGAAATGGTATTTCTATATACATGTTTATCTTTCTGATGGTATTCTTATGTAATATCGCTGGCATTGCTTAAATCAGAATCTTCAAAGTTGACATAAGTTTCTTATAGCAGTTCTGTGGTCTATTCTATCTTCATCGCATACATTCATGCTAATAGACATCTCGTCAGATGCTGTAGATCTGGAACTCAAAACGTTTTTCTCACTATATAGAATAAGCCAACACTTGTTACAGATAATATCATTAACTGTTATTGTTTTATTCAAACAGCCGCTAAACAAATTAAGATACGATACTTCATATTTAATTTCTCGGTAAATCAGTATGCCAAAAATAATATCAACTTTTCTTTAATATGTTCAAATAACAAATAATACGTATGAAAAACGTCTACAAAGTGTTCTACTGGAGTTGTCATGATCTTTGCTTGTTCGATTGACACTCAATTCTTTATTCATCATCTTCGACATTGCTTCCCAGAAGCGTGCACGGGCTCTCTTTGATACAGTGTCCTCATTACCGGTTAAAAAAAACACCAATGCTCTATTCATAACTATAATATTTATATCTTTATCAGTTAGAACTGACAAAAGCTCAGATAAACTTATGAGTGTTTGAATCTGCCACTTAATATAATTTATATTTACTTTTTTAGTCGTGGTTTAAAAGCTAATTTAAGTACATAAACATTTATGTTTTGGTTTTCCTCTAAGTGTGGTTGACAGGATTCTGACGATCACTACAAATACCCTTGTTACTGAGTCACTCATACTGTTTTAGGTCTGAATATTCATCAGGATTTTCATTTCAGAACTCAGATAAAGTTGATTACTCAAGAAATATTGAATAAGCAGCTATTATGCTATGTCAAATATGTTCGTCTGGTACATATCCTTGTTTTGACCGTTGGTTGGCAAGTCACTACATATAATTTATAATTCATGTATTATTAGATTTACGCAATGCGTTGGTAGAAATATGAGCCCTTCATCATACATGGAGAAAAAAATCCAAATATGATAGAGCAACACTGCTAACTCGATTTTTTTCTTAAATTGTTGTGAAGATATTTCTAATTATATCCGATAACAAAAAAAACTAAAAGCATTTTTTCTTCAAACCGCTATTGTACTGTGTTACTTTATTGCATATAGTATTATGTAATCAAAATATTTTCATTCATTGTATTACCTGCACTAGTAACATAAATTGATATCTATTAGAACGCATAGAAAAGATTAAACCAATTTGATCATCAATGGGAAATATATAAAGTGTGGCATATTATTTGTCAAAGCATACTATCCCATTTTACTTTACATTTTAATCACTTTTAAGTGTGCTGTGCCAGAAAAATGTTAGAAACATATCCTTAAAGAATATAGATACGCAATTGGAGCTAAAAGTTAAAAAAATGAAAATGTTACCCATTTAAATATTTCAAAACTAAAATGAGCTTGGTATTAAGATTTAGAACTCAATGAAAAATTACAGAGTAAAAAATAATTACACCATCACTTACCTTCAAATGCCAATTTTTTCAATTTATTAATAAAAATTATTTACGAAAAAGTATATTAAATCATCAGATATTAAATTTACTCAATCCTTTTTGCCGCTTGACATCTCTCCGAAATTCATCTTTTTAGGACGGTGTGGTTTTTGAGCTATTTTTGCAAACATGTTGGCTATCTCGAATTAGTTTTCTTCATTTATGTTTTTAATTTACTGTCACTTCCGAGTCTTCTAGGTTATTTACTATGACGTATTTACTACATCAACAAGAGTACCACTTTTTAAAAAGAATGTTAATTTCCAATTTTGGGAAATTCTTTGATTAATTTAGATGCAAGTTCTAAACAAAAAAAAACCAAAATACAAATCAAAGGCCTAAATTAAAACTGACACAAAATTTTATACAATCTACTGAATAGACAGGGACAAATCCATAACATATGAATTTTAATAAATATAATACAAATTAAATTTAATAAATAAAATTATATCTGACGGCAACGATAAATCGTTAAACACTAGCTAATGTTAAAAATTAAATAATGTTCATTTTAGTGGTTCATGTGATCAAATTAAAATTGAAAATACTACAATATTAGTAAATTCTTTGTTTATATATATATATACATTTCTCTATTGTAAAATTTTTATCTCTCAAATAAATTTAATAGTCCAGCATGTTAAACCGCTGAATAAATTTACAATTTCTTAAAATTTGGAACTAAATGCTTGCTCTAAAAGAAGAAGACAGTCTGGTTAAAATTCCGTGCACATTAGTATATGTGATAAGTGCATAATTTATCTTTGCTGGTAAATTTGAAGTATTCAATTATCATTTATAAATATGAGAAAAATGCGATGAATTTATGAAATTAAAAAAAGAAGGGTTAAAATCATTTATCCCTAAATCCTCTAATTTATTTTTCTAATCTTAAAAAAGTGGGTTGTAAAAAATGTTTACTTGTTTACTTAACAAGGGGGTATTGTAGCTATTATTTGTTTTAGCCGATAATCAGTTAAAATTTTATATCCAATGAAACCAGTGAATATGTGGAAATAATCCCTATAAAATTGGGTGAATTCAAATGGGGATGATACGCAAAATTTAGCACCCCTTAATGTACCTCAGTGTCGTATTTAATCGGGGCGATATTACATTCAGGGATATATAATACTAGCTCTAAAAGGTATTAATTACACGAAGTTCGATGATAAAACTTAACAATAATACATTAGATCCAGTATAAGACAGTCAACGTGAAATGTCGCTTAAAAAAGAGAAATTCACTGGATCATTTTTTATCAATATTAAAAATCGAAATCACCAATAATTTCAAGTTTCAAAATGTCATTTGGAGGTTCTTCACCATTTTTATGTTTGCTCATAACTAAATATGATAAAATAATACTTACTTTAAGGGCAATCGAGTTTTAGATTTAAATGCAATATGTAATAATTATGGTTACTTTAATGATTATTATATGAGGTATTATTGTATTATTAAACAGCCCATATTATATATATATATATATATATATATATATATATATATATATATATATATATATATATATATATATTTATTTATTTATTTTCTTGATTCTTGAACCATAGATTATATCATTTTTCTTAATTTTGTATTTTCTTGGGTTTAGGTTCTATAATTAATAAAACACAAAACGATTGACGTTTCGCCCTTTATTCAAGGCATTTTCAAAATTTTTTCCTAAAAAAATATATAATTAAAAAACATCAAATAAAAAACATATTTTACCATTTTGAAAAACAAACAAGACACTTAAAAACAGTAGTCAAAAACTTTAAAACATTTTAAAAATATTTAATTTTACCAGTACATACCTTGACATTTTGCTGTTCTGTTTCTAAATAAACTTTAAATTTTCATCGTTTACTGAGGATACGTGGAATGCGAATGTGTTTTATTTTTTTTAATATTTTTTATATTTTACAATGTATAAAAAAAAACAAATAAGGTATATGTTTGGTTTTATGTTTAAGAGGATATTCTATTTTTGATGCTTATTTGACCGGATCGAGTACTTAATAGTTTTGTTTAAATTAGGCTTGCGTAAATGTCGCTCAAATTTCCCATATCTGTTCTGTCGTTAACAGTGTTTTTATCTTTTTTAATTTCAATCATTTCCTTTATCTGTAATTTCTAATTCATATCTTTGTTTTTTATAATGGTACTGTTATAATCAAAAGTGTGTTTTTCGTCCTGTGTGTGTTTGTTTAACGCTGTTGAGGCGTTTTTTGTATATGTATGGTCATTTAATCTGTACTTCAGTAATTGGCTCGTCATACCTATATATTTTTTGGGACAATTTGTGCAAGGGATCGAATATATTATATTTGATTTATTCATTAGAGGAGTTTTACTTTTTAAATTTGTGAATAATGTATTTAATTTATTATGTGACCTGTGGCATACGATAATATCATGCTTTTTTAAAATGTATTTTATTTTTTCTGACAGCTCACTAGTGTAAGGTAATGCCACATTTCTGCTGTTTATGTTCTATGTTTTTTGTTTTTACGTTGTTATAAAACTTATATGTTCGTTTATCAATTATTTTGGTGATAGTCTTTTCGTTGAAATTATTATTTATTAGTGTCTCTTTTACTTTTTGAAGTATTTTTGGTCGGAAACAGAGAATAATAATAAAATAAATTTTCTAGATATGGCACTTATACGCAGAAAAAACAAAATTTTAACTGAATGGTACACCAAACTAACTTGGTCAGTTAGATATCTAAACTATTTCTCTAATCATTCAAAAACTCGTGCTATCTCCCTAACATCTCCAGAATTCCGACCAATAATACTTCAAAAAGTAAAAGAGACACTAATAAATAATAATTTCAACGAAAAGACTATCACCAAAATAATTGATAAACGAACAAATAAGTTTTATAACAACGTAAAAACAAAAAACATAGAACATAAACAGCAGAAATATGTGGCATTACCTTACACTAGTGAGCTGTCAGAAAAAATAAAATACATTTTAAAAAAGCATGATATTATCGTATGCCACAGGTCACATAATAAATTAAATACATTATTCACAAATTTAAAAAGTAAAACTCCTCTAATGAATAAATCAAATATAATATATTCGATCCCTTGCACAAATTGTCCCAAAAAATATATAGGTATGACGAGCCAATTACTGAAGTACAGATTAAATGGCCATAAATATACAAAAAACGCCTCAACAGCGTTAAACAAACACACACAGGACGAAAAACACACTTTTGATTATAACAGTACCATTATAAAAAACAAAGATATGAATTACCAAAAATTACAGATAAAGGAAATGATTGAAATTAAAAAAGATAAAAACACTGTTAACGACAGACCAGATATGGGAAATTTGAGCCACATTTACGCAAACCTAATATAAACAAAACTATTAAGTATTCGATCCGGTCAAATAAGAATGAAAAATAGAATATCCTCTTAAACATAAAACCAAACATATACCTTATTTGTTTTTTTTATACATTGTAAAATATAAAAAATATTAAAAAAATAAAACACATTCGCATTCCACGTATCCTTAGTAAACGATGAAAATTTAAAGTTTATTTAGAAACAGAACAGCAAAATGTCAAGGTATGTACTGGTAAAATTAAATATTTTTAAAATGTTTTAAAGTTTTTGACTACTGTTTTTAAGTGTCTTGTTTGTTTTCCAAAATGGTAAAATATGTTTTTTATTTGATGTATTTTAATTATATATTTTTTTAGGAAAAAATTTTGAAAATGCCTTGAATAAAGGGCGAAACGTCAATCGTTTTGTGTTTTATTAATTATAGAACCTAAACCCAAGAAAATACAAAATTAAGAAAAATGATATATATATATAATATGGGCTGTTTAATAATACAATAATACCACATATAATAATCATTTAATTATTAATGTATACATATATATATATATATATATATATATATATATATATATATATATATATATATATATATAATATGGGCTGTTTATTAATACAATAATACCTCATATAATAATCATTAAAATAACCATAATTTATATATTTCGAACTTTCGCTGCGAACTCATGCCGAATTTAAGTCTGAGATACCTAAGAAACGGAAATATTGTATATTCATTTGAAATCCCAAAAGGGTTTTTTATGCCTATTTATCGTATATTTTTAAATGCTCGCGAAAGCTGAAGCTTTGTCTCGACATGAATTCTAACAAAGCATTTTCTTGGTCTTGATATGACCTTTCCAACTCGTTTATCACACCTTTAAATCGAATGAGCCCTTTTACAGCGCCAGTCCTAAAACGCTGTTTCTGCAAATTTTTACGATTTTTAGGCAAGTAAACCTTCATAAAATCTCGAGTTTTGGTCTTTTCTTGACTGATAAGATTTTATTTTTTTCGTTTTAGAAATACCTTTAATTTCTGTTTTAACTCAAATTAGTTAAGGAGAACCGAAAATATCAATCTTTAAAGGGGGCATCTTTTTGAAGCCTTTCAAAATGACCTATTTTTTTCATGAGACTAAGAGAAAGAAAAAACAAGTGTTTATATTTTTCATTTTAGAGGCCAAAATTTTTCTTAAAACACTAAAAAAATGGAAATCTAATATTTTGGTCCTTATACTTGCTTTTTCGACTTAAACATATCGAAAATTTTCAACCCTTTCTTTAAATCTCCTTAGATTACTTTCACAACTTTAAATTCTTTCCAAATCCGTAGTTCTGGCTTTTCAATTCTGAAAAAAAATGTTCTTCATATTAAAAAGACCATTCAAATTAGTTAATTTATTCTATACTTTTAATTAGAATCAGCTCTTTTATAGAACCATCTGCAGCTCTGTTTTTGCTAATTTGCAGACATGCTTAATACCGTTATGTAATATCCAGTTTTGATTATGTTTTGACTCTTTTTGTCTTGAAACGATTTTTAATTAATTTTTCAAGAAAATGGAATCAGTTAAAAAAAAACCGGATATATCAGTTTTTAAAGTAATTTTAACAATTGCTCATTTTCAGAAAGGAAATGAAAAAACAATCTTTTTTTAGGAGAAACGCGAAGTAAAAATCAGATATCCCAAAGATGGGTCTTCTTCCTTTTCTTTTCGACTTCAAAATATGGAATTTATACAATTTTTATTCTTTTTTCTATTTTTTATATTTGCATGTAGAAATTTAAATACACATTTTCATACAGTATCATGTTTTAAATACTTTAAAACATTGAGACATAAAACACATATTACTGGCTCATCAAGACTACCAAATTAGACCTAACAAGCTAAAAAGAATCTAAACTCAACATTACGTAAATGTGTAAGCATGCCTGAAAAACTTTCAATAACATTGCTACATATACGATGCTGTAAAATAAAACAATTCTAGTTGATAGTATATAATAAACTCACTTATTGAAGAGGTCTTTTCAAGACAAAGAAACCAATATTTTCAAGTCGAAACATTATAAAGACTCAAAAACAAGAGTTACCTTTTTTCAGTATTTCTTTGCATTAATATTCTGAAAATAAATAAGTTTTTCCGAAAACCGAGCCCTCTTTAAAAGCTGATATCAATGGTTCTTTGTAACCAATCTGAATTCTCTAAAAGTCAAGAAATAATTAACATTCAAGATTTTAATCTTGCCTAAATATACGGATGGTCTGTATATATAAATACAAGATTTGTCCCAAAAGTATCGAGCCTACTTTCATATCTCCGCATTGGTATTATTCTTTATCATCCGATGAGTGACATCCTTCAAAGGTGTTCTCATTTAATTGAATAACATGTTCCCAGCGGTATTTCCACTTCCTGAAGCAGTTCTGGAAGTCAGTTTTCGGATTGCCTTCAGTGCATTCGTCGCATTAATTTCAACCGTCTGTCATCGAACCGGTGTCCTTGGAGCGGCATTTTTAATCTGGGAAAGAAGCAAAAGTCGCAAAGAGCTACGTCGCGACTATACGGAGGCTAGCGAAGCTGTACGACTTGGTGCTTTGTTAAATATTGCTGCACAAGGTTCGATGAATGCGCTGGCGCATTGTCGTGGTGAAGCAGCCTATCACCGCTTGTCCAAAGCTGTGACCGCTTTTTTCTGACTGCGTCACGCAATTTTTTCAATACTTCAACGTAGTATTCTTTAGTGATCGTGTGACCTCTCGGAACATATTCATGGTGCACAACACCTTCATCATCAATCAAAACAGTCAACATTGTCTTCACTTTGCACCGACTTTGACGTGCTTTTTTTGGTCTTGACGATTCAGAATGCTTCCACTGTGAAGACTGTTGCTTTGTTTCTCTAAATGCCTTATTCATCATATTAATTATTTCCGAGCAAGTTTTTCCAATATTAAAGCAAAACTTGATGCAAATTCGTTGATCTAATTTTTCCGTCATATATATATATATATATATATATATATATATATATATATATATATATATATATATATATATATATATATAATTTATAATGAATATGTCTGGATAAGGGCCTTTAACAATCCCGGTAATCTCATTCGTTACTAGCTTTTCGCAAGCATCTTTTTCATTAAAAAATATGTCTACTACAAATTGCTTTAACTTATCGCATTCACAAATCACATAAATTTTTGGGGTAACTAAAGAACAACGTTAAAAAACGAAATTTATATCCCTCAATGTTACGTAAACTGAGTTAAAAACATTTTTGTTTAAGTTCTTCACAATGTAAAAAATAATTACTATCGAAGCTTTATTAATATTTCAAAATATTTCATTAAGTAATAAATGTGTTTAAAATAACGAAAAAAAAAAGTTTATTTAAAATTAAGTAATAAATTGTTCAATTTGCCTGTCCGCCGACATCCGGTTTCCTGATGTCATAGTTTAATGCTTGAAGAACTTTTTTGCAATGATCCTCACTCTAGGCAATAAGGCAATAATGTATCAAATATATAAGGACAGAAACATGTTAGATTAGTAAAGTATAAATAGTGTTTTTTCTTAAAAAAAATTGATTACGCAATTTCCTTTTTATTAGTTTCAATGTAATTCCTTTGAGAATATTTTACTTGCTGAGTTAAAAGTTATGCACTCTAACAGGAAGTCGCCAATGTATATTTTTATTTAGAAGCCGTATATTATACAATATATTTATACTTATTTTTATTGGGTAAATATAAATTTAAATAAACCTAAACATTCCAGTATTAAAATTTCATAGTTTTCAAAATTTGTTAAATTGTCTGCAAAATTATTTTTTGGTTTAGTAGAGAATTTAAGCAACAATTTTTAAGCCCTATTGACGGGAACTTAATTTAAAAATTTTTATCATTTATTTCAACAATAAAGTTCTTATATTCTAGCAGTTACTATCATACAACAGTGATAGAGTTAATTTCTCTAAGGTTGCTTTTTCTACAGCCCTGATAAAGTTAATTTTTTTAAGTTGTTTTTTACATTTTCTTTTTCAGCGTCAAGAATTCCTTTCGTTTAATAAATAATTTATGTTGACAAAGGAGGAATAAAGAGATTTTTTTCCGGACATAATCTAATATACCTAATTTACGGGTTCCGTCCTTTCGTAGGTTTATGTAGAACATAAACATAAAAGTAAAAACCTGTCTTGACGAACAATAAAGTAGAAAGAGGCACGGAGAATGTGGATAGCGTGCCTGACGAGTTGAAGCATGAATTGTTTTAGTTTGTGGAACATGAAGTCTTGCGTATAAATAAATGTACTGGTTTTGGTTTAAGGTCTTATGCTTTTATGGTTTGTCATTTATATTTTAAAACACTTCTGAACACAACGTACAGCTTAAGTATTTATGTTTTTGAATTACATTTCAGTAATTTAATCAGATAAAAATAAAATGGCAGAAATACTTTGTGTAATTAATTGAGGGTTCATATCTAATAGCACCCTTTCATAAAAAAGAGCCATCTTTGATTTAATAACTAACTTTTAATTTCATACCTTCGCCATTTTGGCAAAAGTTAATATTTAGAAGAACCGAGAGATTAAGAGCATCTCATGCACTACTGGAGGGAAACATCTATATATACAACATTTTTCAATAAAAATGTGTTACACTGTTAAAAATACACATTATAATATAAAATAATAGATTTTTAAAAATATCTAGTATTGAATAGTAAAAAATAATGCAGAAAAAATCTTTTTTATTTAATATATCATGACCCCTCATCAGATTAACTCAAAAACATTGTATTTGTGCAACAAATATTTCAGTTTTTTTCTTATTAGGGGAACAGATAAGACAAGAGAAGTTTATATGTGTATATGTAATATATGCCAATGACGTGGTCATTATCGCTAAAAGTGAATTCGAGATTATCCTCTGTGACATAGTTCAGAGTGGACTTGAAGACACTAAAAAATGGGGCCAGATAGTGGAACTAAATATCAACCCCACCAAAACCACCTTAGTAGTTTTCACAAGGAAAAAAGAACTTCAATCAGAAAACCATCAAAATGAACGGGAACGTTATTGAGTGGAAGTCAGGGGCTAAATATCTGAGCCTGATCCTAAATAATAAACTTCTCTGGAATGAGCACGAAAAAGACGTAATCAACAAGGCTACAAAAGCCTTGCTGGTCTATAGAAATTTTGCAAGAAAAAGCTGGGACACAAATCCGAAAATCCTGCAGTGGATATAAACTTCAATAGTGAGACCAAACATCACATGTGGAGTAATCTGGAGTAAAAGACCCAGTCTGGCCAATACTAGAGCCAACCTCGTGAAATATAAATATAAATAATGAGTAAGCTATCATCAAAATATGATTTGATGATGAACACATCAGTCGCCACTTCTGGCGTAGAAAATTGCTAAACATGTAGTTTTTTCTTCATGTAAGCACTGTAATACCCTGCTCAGATGGAATAGTGATGCTTTAGCTTACTACAACAGTAATTATGAACATTATTCAAGTATATACAAGTATACCCAAGAGTCCAACGATAAAGAAATCGAAAAGTTTTGTGATGACCTAAAACAGGTACTATAACACAGCAAAAACAGTCATAGGTGATCTAAATGAGATGATTCGACAGGGACGATAAGAAGATGTTATATAGGAGAGTATGGTTTTCGTATAGAGAATGACGGAGGAGGCAAGTTTGCCTTCTGTTTAGAACATCAACTAGTAGTCACTAACACATTTTTCAAACTTCCCAAAAGACGCTTTTACACCTGTAAATCACCGGCAGACACACCTGGTAAAGTGATCAGAAATCAGATTGGTTAAATCTGTATCAACAAGAGATTCCCACATTCTATTAAATCAGTTAAAACTTACTCTGGTGGTGATATACCATCAGATCACAACCTTCTAGTAGGCAAAATAAAAATCCAAATTAAAAAAAGTTGAAGGTAAAACACAATACAGGAATGTAATAATGGACAGAAATAAACTAAACAACGTGAATACACGAGAAGAAGTGTTACAACTTTTGGAAGACCAGATACAGACAATTAAGGTTAAAAAAAATAATGTGGAATGAGTCAAAAAATATTTTACTCGAAATTCAGAAAAACAAATGTACAGAGGAAAATTCCCAGATAAAATAAAAGTGGATGACAATAGAGATACTGCATTTTATGGATCGGAGAACGGAATACGAAAATAAAAACGAAACGGAATGTAGGAGAATCCACTCAGAAATCAGGAGAAAGATACAACAAGCAAACGTAAACTGGTATGCCACGAAATGTGAAGTTATTGAAGAAATTGGAAAAAGCATGACGTTTTTCATCTATATAAAAAATAAAGGAAATAACTGGATCAAAGTGATTGGTACCGAACAGAATCAGTGAAAATTAAAACGGTAGCAAACTCAGGGATGAACATCAACAACTACAGAGATGGAAAGAATACGTTCAAGAATTATTTGACAACATAGAAATTTTCACACTGATTGTGACGATATGATGGACACTGGACTACCAATAACCAAGGAAAAAATTAGAAGAGCTGCCAAACTGGCAAAGACCGGAAAAGCGACGGGCCCAGATGAATTTAGTACTGAAATATTTAAATTGCTGAAGGATAAAAGAATCGGAACAATGTTTAAAAACATTTCATGCTGGACCCTATCAAAAGCTTTTTCGTAATCAATGAAAACTACATAAATATTTTTACGTTGGTCACAATACTTTTGGAGAACTATATTTAAGGCACAAAGTGCCTCACGGGTGCCAAGTGCTTTCCTAAAGCCCAACTGGGTTTCATCTAGGTCCCTTTCGCATCGACTTCTTATTCTTCCATGTACCATGAGAAAAACCTTTAGTATATGGCTCATCAAACGAATCAATCTGTATTCATCGTACCTCTTTGAAGTGCTATAAAAACAAACTTCAGTCATCAGGGGATTTCACCAGTAGTATACACATCATGAAAAAAACTTAACTAGAGCACGGATGTGGAGTTATGTTAGGAGGTTGTCTGGTGCAGTTGCTTCCTTTGTTTTGGCTGATTTTATGGCATGAAGAACTTCAGATTTTAAAATTTCTGGGCCTCCGTCTTGTTGTATATTACTCTGTAGGTTTGGCGTGTCATCTTCAAACAATTCCGTTATAAATTTATTCCGTATTTCAAGAATTTTTTGTTTTATTCCTATACCGTCATATTATCTGAACCACCTGCGAGTTAACTGTCTCAGAAAGTGTCGCAATAAACCAATTACTGTGGCTTCTTCTTCTTCCTCTTTTATTTAAGACGACGTCTTGTTTTTGTGCTATATTAAGCCTCCTGTGATG
This sequence comes from Diaprepes abbreviatus, assembly GCA_034092305.1. Lineage (NCBI taxonomy): Eukaryota > Metazoa > Arthropoda > Insecta > Coleoptera > Curculionidae > Diaprepes > Diaprepes abbreviatus. Next base: position 36,965,024 of record JASJET010000022.1, read on the forward strand.
TTGATGTCCAACATTCGTGCCATCGTTTTGAAGGTCGACCAGTGGGTCTTTTTGTGTTTGGTATCTCGTTCTTAGCCCATTTTGCCCACGATCGTCGCCCATTCTGTCCACATGGTCCCTCCAATGTGGCCTATATTAGAATTTCCAGATACTGTAGGAAGTCAGACTCTATAGAATATTTGTTAATCTCTACTAGAGCTCATTCTAGAAGGAAAGTAATCCTTAAATTTAATTCAGAGGATGATTTTGTAACTGCAGCTACAGAGATCGGTATAGTTAAATGTGCTAGTTTGTTATAACGTTTAAAAAAATATTGCACGACTTTATCTACCTACTGCTGAGAGTCACCAAGGATACAGAATTAAATCATCGTCAAATACAACAGCCATCGACTTAAAATTACTTCTGTCACTGTATCTTACAATATGGATAAATTCAAGTTACGTTTAAGTCTAAGGTCTGTTTTGCATTTGTTCGACAACGTTTAGTGAATTAGATTTACAAAACATATAAAATATATAATATTGACTTAATTTAGACAATGCTCTTTGCTCAATTTTTTGCAATTGTCTCTACTTTTAATTAGATTTAATTAGGTAGCTATGGAAACAATTTAGAAACAAACAAAAATATGTTTTCCTACAGATGAAAATAAATAAATAATGCTATTTAATATAATGAATTTCGAAACGATTCAATTTCTCATTAATTACACAAAGTATAATGCCAACTAAGCTGCTATAATAATAAAATCCAATTTTAAATAGCAAAAATGTTTAAAATGTTAAAAAAATTACTGAAATGTAATATAAATAATAGGTTATTAAGATAGTCATGACTTACCCTTTTTGATAATCCAAGATTTAATCACTTTTGGCTAAACTACAAACAATATTTTTATTACACTTTTGTTATGTAATTTCCACTAATTTTTATTACACTTTCTAAGTTTTTTTATAGTTATTATAACAAAAATTCTTAAAACTTGTCTACTTGTTTAATTTGTTTTCACTCTCTGAAAAATAAAAATAAAGATTAAATTATACGTTAGGAAAAGTTCTGAAGAGGGCTCACAAAATCGATCCCAAAAATAAATCTCAGCCAGAAATGAGAATACTCACAATGTGTTTATCGGACGTTATTATTATTGCAGGTCGTCTTCCAGCCCTTTTGAAGAAATTGTCGTTCGCATTTATGCTGCATAAATTGGACTAATATTGACGGTTTAAAGGTAAAAGGTCCTGACCCACACTTTTCAAAAATGGAATTCATTATATTTACAAAAAAAAGAAGTTAGGTTTCTTTTAGATTGTTAGTCAGAATTCCGACTTATTTCATAATAGCAGTAATTACACTGTTCTGCATGAAAATCCCCCCCCCCCTCCCCGCCAAATTAATGTGTTGTTTCGATAATTTCTACCTACATTGACCTGGAAATTGTCGTATCACGTAGCAAAATCTAGATAACATGTTTTGATTGATTGCGAAGCAGGTATAGTGATGTACCTATGCGATATATATACATATATATATATATATATATATATATATATATATATATATATATATATATATATATATATATATATATATATATATATATATATATATATAAGGTGTTATAGCATGCCAGGGTGCGCCATTGAAAAATCTACGTTTCCTGTAAGTTTAGGGAAATTGTGTACAATATAGCAACACTGCATGGGGGGCAGTCTAGGAATGACTCTGCATCTGCGAAGTCTTAACTCCCTAGGGCTTAAAATAACGAAGATGCCCATTAAACCTCATGTAGTTCTAAATTTCACCATACCCCGTAGTCGTCGAAGTGCCAGCTACTTATCGAAGAGCTCCTGTATACAGAAATTATGTCGCCGCTTCTAGTATTCTCGATACCCGAAGTTTCTAGAAAACCCAGATGTACGAAACAGGTATATAAGCAGCCGGCCGGTCGTCGAAGGATCAATATTAGATATAAGAATGAAATGCAAAGAACTAGTGAATAGTGATAGCGCTGTAGTAGTGATATTATTTTTGCCGTGTGTAAAGGATGTCGTTGCGATCCTGTGTGAACAAACCGAACAGTTTCTGTGATACTTATATATGGTGAAGTGACAATGAAAGTTCAACGAAAGATTTCGAACCCGCTTGCAAGAAAAGCCTACGAGTTACATTTTGGGTACAAAGTTAGCGATTAAAATAAAAGTTTGGCTCTTAAAATTTACTGCCACACATCTTAACAAGATGGCTACTAGGTCCTGACAAATCTATGAAGTATGGAATGCAAATAATATGGCAGGAACCTCAGAATCATGTTGCTGATTCCTACTTTTGCTTAACTAAAATTCTGGGGCTTTCTAGTAATAGCAAACATAAAATTGAATATCCCAATATTCCCCCAGTCATGTAACCTGTACCTTATGATGCTTCTAGCATACCTGTCCCTAAGCATCCAGAAAAACATGAAATCAACCCAAAATAGGATGAACTAGATGATTTTGAACCAAAAGCAGGTCCAAGTTTTCAAAAGAAAGACGATTAGGAATATAGTAGCAGTAAACAGGTCCATTTTCCATCTCAGGGGGGACTCAATGATCTTATTCGTAATTTGGATCTTCCCAAAACAAAGTCACAGCCTCTTGGACCTCGTTTACAGCAGTAGAATCTCTCACAAAAAGGACTAAAAATTTCGACGTTTCGGAAAAAACAGTCTATGCTGAAAGTATTTTTATCAATGGCAAAAGAACTTATCTTTTTCGAAAAACCTGCCGAGTGGCGGCTGTTTATTGCTTCTTTAAAGACAAGTCGAAAGGCAGTTTTATTGTTTAATGGAAATGAACAACCATCTGTTTCTGTGGATCATGCTGTAAATATGAAAGAAACGTACGAGATCATGCATATATTAGGTCAGAGCATAAAATACGAAGATCATAAATGGAATAACTATACCGATCGAAAAGTTATTGCACTACATAAAGAACTACAGAGTAGCTACACCAAACATTGTTGTTTTTTATGCGAATGGGACAGTTGAGTCAGAAACCAATATTATGTCGTTAAGGAATGGCCGTTACGTGAAAACAGTGTGGCCAGTCTAAAAAATGTCCTTAATGAACCTTTAGTAGAGCGGCAGAAAGTTAATTTACCTCTTGTGTACATAAAACTAGAGCTGATGAAAAATTTTGTTCAGGCTTTAAATAGAGGAGGAAATGCCTTTCTTTATTTGAGATGGAAATTCATGCATATAAGCAAAGCTTAAAGAAGGAATGTTCATTGGGCCACAAATCCGAGAACTTTTTAAAGACGAAAATTTTGAAACTACACTTTCGAGAAAAAAAAATAGCGCATGAACTGCCTTTAAAAATGTATGTAACAACTTCCTGGGTAACAAAAAATCCGATAACTACAAAGATTTAGTTGAAGAACTTGTCCAATCTTAGAAGATGTTAGGTTATAACATGTCACTTAAGCTTAACAATGTTATTAAAATAAGTTACATTATTCCGAATGATTGTTTATATATATTTCAATGAGTTTTCAGCTTAATTTAACTATTTATACAAAATAAGATCTAACTAACCAACCATTTTGACAGATAATTATTATAGTTGAATTTTTCTTTATAAATTGAAAAGAACGGAATTAAATAGAAAAAAAAAATAACATTTTTAAGCAGATTATCTTTTTCCTACAAAAATACTTACGTATGTAAGTATATTTTAAATTAAAAAGAATATCTTGAGACATTTAATAACCAATGTCATTATACTATTTGAAGGATTTACTTCAATAATTCCATGTAAGATGTAGGTATCAAATCAATTAAGATTTTTTCCAACTATTTATGTAGCATAAATATCTAAATAAAATTCGTTTGTTATTTTTAAATTCAAATGATATTTTAATGGCAATTTGTTTTATTTACAAAAAAATATAGCAATCAAATTAATAACAGAGACCGCTCTATTATAAAGGCAAACTAGGCAGTCGCCTCTGGTGACAGCTCTTAGGTAATGCCAAATTTAACTCGAGAAATACTCGATTCATGCTTAAAATGAAAAGAAATCTTAAAAGAACGACACAGTTCAAAGGACACTAATGCCTTTGAATTATGCTCCGGATAAGAATTTTTCAATTTCTATCATGGCAGTTAAAAATATTTTTGAAGCCCATTTTTTCTATTTTGGCTACAGCGCTGATTTATCTCGAGCGGTCCCTGTTCAATACCGATGTTTCAACACTAGGATAGTTCCAATTATTGTTAATATTTTTACTGCAAACTGTGAATCTATAACTTAAAAAAAATCGAAACTAGAAATACAAAAAAGTTATTTCGGATGGTTCCATCGGTGTGGTGTCGAAACGACGGCGATGATTATTTTTCGAAAAAACGACTGATTTGCATACATTTGAATACTTTCTGAATCAATTTCAAAATTATATTTTATGTAAATGGTGCAATTCTTTCTATGCAATGAAACAGATTTAGCACATTTCATGAGGATATTATTGTCAGCAAAATTAGTTACATTTTAAAATTATTTTCCAATTAAAAAGCTGTTTGAAAGTAGTGAAGATAGCAAAAAGTACTTTTTAGGAACAATATTCTGTATGTTATCGAGTTCAGAATTTCATATAACATTTTATCTATAACCAGTGTTCATATATTTGTTATAATACAGCACTGACTAAGAACATGGAAAAAAACTAAAGTAAAATGTAGGTTATAGTTGTATTATTGTCTTAAAGCCATCAATATAAAATCGCTAAGTGAGGACTTGCAATGAGAAATATTTTAAATTTCAGAATGAACGCTGAAGTATCATTATGTGCGGCCAAAATGTATCTTTCGGCGCTCGCGCCTATTTTTAAGATTAAAAATTCCCGGGCGGACTCACAGTTCGCATTATTTTTGGTGGCATTCATGACATACCATGATGGATTGTTCCAAACACAAAAATTTATGACAGGAAACAGAAGGAAAAAGGGTAGGTCTATTTTTTTTTCGGTTGCAATACGAAAAACGTTGCCACTGACCCGCAGGTACTGGCTTAGACATAGGTGCGTCTATTGCAAAAATGTTTCTTATTCTTGCTTGCATAACTCTGGAAATAGATTGAGTGGCCGTAGGCAAATATATTCTTCCACTAACTGAAAAGATAAAATTCGTAAAAAAAAACTCTTCTTCGTTGATCAGTAGAGTTATTCGTAGAAAAGGTCATGAATGAGTTTATACCAGACACATTTTGTAACGAATAAAATATGACCATGGGCCTTCTCCTCGTGTTGCGAGCACAATCATAAGCGGCATATAATTTGTCTACGCAGTCGACTCCTCCCTTAGTCGCATTTTAATACCTGTTTTTTTTTTGTATTATTAACTATTTTGTCATCGCAATGTATACTTGACCAAATCAACACATTTCTGTTTTTTTTTGTATATAAGAAACGAGTGTATAATCTTTTCGAAAGGCAAACATACTTAATGAAACTGGACGGCCTACAGGAGCAAAAAACTGTAAACGTAATTCTCTCTTATTTTTTCTCACAGAACCCAAAATAGTCAGCTTGAAATCTCTGTGAAGAGAATTCAGTAAGTCCATATTGGTAAACCAGGTGTCAACTGTTACGTTTCGACTGGTTGCTTTTATTGATTGACATAATCTTTGTACTACTGCAGTTGGTGAATTGCTGAATTTAAATGGCCCATTAGGTTATTCCCCTACGTAAACCATCATATTACTAGTATAGAACGTCTTCGAATCAGCCATTGCAAATATTTTTATTCCATATTTTTTAGGTTTACTAGGCACATATTGCCTAAAACTACATCGCCCTCGGAAACCTTTTAACTTTTCGTCAATTGCTACAAATTCGAATTGTATAGAGACTGTTTTAAAATTATTAATCACACTTTCAAATACTTCTCTAATAGCAGTTACCCTGTCCGTTCGCTTTCTTTCGTCTGTAGTTACCAAATAGTCGAATCTCAAATGTTTCAAAAGGAATCGAAATCTACACTGAGACATGATCAGTCTAAATAGGTCCACTTCTGTAACATTTTTGTTCCATAATTCATCTAAATTTAGACGACTCGATTTAAATATCCCGGCTAAATACATCAATCCAATAAGCGCTTGAATTTTCAAAACGTCTGTATCTTTTGCGTCTCTTTCACGCTGGTAGTTTACCCTAGTTGTATATAAAACAATCAAGTATAATAATTCATTTGGAAAAGAACACTTCCAAATTTTAATTTCTGTTTTTAATTTTTTTGTAGCTCCTTTTACTCCTGTTTTGTTAAATTTGTTGCACTAGTATTCACATTTCTGTTTGCAACATGTTCCTCCCATTCTGTTCTGCCATAGGCTGCTTTTCTATATTAGTCCGAAATTTCTTGCCTTGTGACACTACTCAAAAACTGCCTTTCTAAGTTGTCCTCTTCCTCAGGCTCTTCACGGTCATCATACTGAATAACTGGTTCCACATTATCTTCTTCCAAACATTGCATCCTAACCTGGTTCAAACGGTCGTGTTCTTTTTCCCAAGAACACGCCATCTGTAAAAATAGCCTAAAAAAACTCACTAAACAACAGTCACTTAAAGACTATTTATCGAAGACGCTGTGATCGAAAAATACTCAGCGATTCTTAAAGATACAGTGACGGATTTAAAAAAAAATGGCAAAAAAATTTGTCAGCGGAGTGACAGTTCGCATGCGAGCCCCGAAAGTTTAAGAGCGTACCGAATTTTGCCTTGATGTGACTTTGCTATTTATTATCAAACGACAACCACGAATGAGAATATAACAGAAAATTAACATTTACTGTTTCGGTATTATTATTGCATTCGGTGCACATTACAACAAAATGACATTCTCCATACATCCACAATAAAAACTTTTATAACAATTTTAATACACACAGGTTGGCGGACTCTTCCACACTACATCGAGCAATATGCGAGGCAGACGATTCAACGCCCCTACAGTTGACGGAACAAGATATTACTTCTCACCAACAAACAGACCAAGAGAAATTCCAAACCTGGCTACGGAAGCCACTTCATGGACGGCATCCAAATGAGGTCAATCAGGACAATGTCGACAACTCAGCGTCGAACTACTGGTTGATTTCAGGACAGATGTTTCCGGAAACGGAGGGCTTCTTGTTAGCTATCCAAGATCAGGTTATTCCGACGAAGAACTATCGGAAGTTCATCATTAGAGATCCCTCAATAGAAAATGACCAATGCAAATATGGCTCTCGAACATTGGAGACAATTCAGCACATAACTGGAGGATGCCAAGCGTTTGCCGCAACCGAGTATAAGGAAAGACACGACTCAGCCGCTAAGATACTCCACCAAGAGTTAGCAGAAAAGTTAAACCTATTACAGGTAGGAAAAGTGCCTTATTACAAGTACAATCCGGAGCCTATTCTTGAAAACAACCAGTTCAAGTTATATTGGGACCGAACGATTCTGACAGATCAGACAGTGGCTCATAATAGACCAGACATTGTACTAATGATAAAATTTCTAGGCGAACTACACTAATCGACATTGCTGTACCTAACAACAAGAACCTAATGCCAAAATACAACGAGAAGATCGCCAAATACAGAGATCTGGAGGTCCAAATTCGAAGACAATGGGCAATGAACAGCGTCCAAACGATTCCCATAATACTGTCAACAACTGGAGTGATACCAAAAAACCTCCTGCAGAACATCAAGGGACTGGGCCTTAGTGAGCATCTGTATAAGCCGATGCAGAAAATAATTCTCCCAGCAACCGCGCGAACCGTACGAAAGTTCGTAGAAAATACAGCAGACAACCTAGGACCCGATAACATGGAAAGGGTTCCCACAGAGCTTCATACTTTTGGTGTCTTTGTATGCCTGGTATGAGTGAATAATCCCTGGAGGGAGTGCGAAGCTGTTTGGCTTGTAAATCACTTTAATACTAATTTATGTTTTATGCACTTTAAAATAATTTCTAAAATGATACAGCTTGTCAAAATTTAAAATATTGCATTTTCCCAAAGCCAGTATTTTAAAAATAATATAATTTTAAAGCAAAATATATCCAGATTATGTAATATTTTCACGAGAAACAATGTACTATTTGATTACCATACATTTTTAAAATATTTTAAACCTACACTTTCCCTTTTATAACAACTTTAACTTCCAATATATTGACTTTATTTTATGGCTGACTCGAAATTCCCTACCCCAAATTATATTAGGAGTACTTACATTGAAAAGTGGATGAAAAATTCTTAAAGATACTATTGAATATTCCTAATCTTTTACGAACTTTTTCCACTGTTCATGTTGGGTTATTAATTCTCTATAAAACTTGAAAGTAAACTTTTACTGCAGTTTTAATAATGAAAATAATGAGGAAACTTTTAAATAATGTTATTACTTGTGGAAACCTTACTGAAAAATATTAGTTTAAGAATCATTGACTCAGAAAAACATTTTTTGGAAGAACTAAAAATTAATATATATTTGGAGTGAATTTATAATAATAAAATGCTAGTATACAAGGATAGCTGTTACAAAGTTAACTAGTTTTGAAAAAAATCTACACAAAAAAGTTATTTATATGTATTTTGTGTACTACTTAGTTAAAATAAATCTTTATCTAATTTATCTGATAAATGTCTTTATATCTATAAGTTTTAAAAGATAATTTTATCAATTTGCTTAATCATTACACATGTTTTCATTCCTTTTTTCTCTAAGATGTTCGTTGATATGTTAGAATACTAATAGACAAAAACGTTTACCATAGCGGAATATATATATATATATATATATATATATATATATATATATATATATATATATATATATATATACATATCCTTTCCATGTTAGAGGTTGCACAGTTTGAATAAATTCATCCTATTCCACCACCACCGAAATGGTGGCTTACTTGTACCACCACACCGAGAAGAAAGCATAATGTGGATATAGCCACTGCTAATGCATCTCACACGGAGGAATCCGTGAAGACCGCATAAACATATAAGCCATCCGGCGGGAGGTCGGCGAAGCTGCGGTCAGTGATGGATACTTCCTTCCGATCTGTCCTTTACACAGACAGGTGCATGGCGGTACCCTGATGAATCTAGTAAGAGACGAAACATGTACCTCTGCCGTATCACTATAGCGAAGGGGTTACGTTTTTTTTTTTAACTTTCTTTTCGGTGTGGTGGTACATGTAGGCCATCATCTCGGTGATGTGGAACAGGATGAATTGTGTTTTTTAACAATTTATTCAAACTGTGCAACCTCTAATATAGAAAGGATATGATGGAGCGAAGTCTGCATTCACTGTTCACATTTTACTTCACATATACACCGAGTTGTATATAGTTGTACAGTTGCTGAATGTGATTTCAGCACTACAACAGCATAATGTGGATATAACTACTGCTGTTGCATTTCACACGGAGGAATCCGTGAAAGCCGCATAAACATATATATATATATATATATATATATATATATATATATATATATATATATATATATATATATATGCAATCGAAGGTTTTAGGGCATCCCGTGTATGTGCTGAGTCCCTCTCAGGACTGTAAGGCAGCTGACATTTCGGTAAAATCTCATTCACCATTTTCAAAGCTCACTGTATGGCGTCTACGAGCGAGTTCCAAAATGGACCGAAAATATTTTGAAAATTGAAACAAACTATGGGTTTTATATACCTATAAAGAGATAAGTAAAGTAGATGTTAAGAACTCGAGATTACAAACTGAAAAACTACAAAAACTACAATTTCTTCCCAATAATAACAAGGACGAGGTCGATACATTTATATATATATATATATATATATATATATATATATATATATATATATATATATATATATATATATATATATATATATATATATAATTTGCTTTTTATTTCGCTCGAACTGAAAATATTGTACTGATCAAATAGTTCTTATAGATCTATTTTTTTTACTTGTTTATATATAAATAATATAAAACTAGAAGCAACAATTCTAAATAAGAAGAATAATCATGTTTACTTTGTCTTCCTAAGCGATCTAACCCTTCTTTCATAAACTTAAATACGATAGTTTCGGAACTAATGTGCTGATGATAACCCTATAATAACCCGCAAGGTAGAGACCTTGTAGAAAATATTATATTCCATCTTGGTACATCTCGACCAATGTATGGTTCTTTGTAAGAAAAATAAACAAACATTCAAGTTTTTGTACTATGTAGATACTGTCTCATAGACGACATAATCTTGTGTTAAATATTGCGAGAGATGATGCTTATACCATCTAAAACTATTTGAGATTTAGCAGAGATTAGCAACGTAATAAACTGCGTGTGGCTAGAAGTGCTAAGACGCCAAAGGGAAATGAAAATATCACTATAATTATGTTAATATTAAATAGTTATTTAGATATGTATGTGAAACAAATTTATATATATATATATATATATATATATATATATATATATATATATATATATATATATATATATATTGGCACATCATGGGTAGCTGTGCACTTTCCAAATGTTAGTAATTATATTTCCATTCTAATATTTCAATATAATTTAAAGCAAAAATTACAAAAATAATTTATTTTAATAGTTGATTTCGTTGCCTTTAAATATTCCCAAGAGACGTATAAATTTTATTTTCATCTCCTGAATTTAATATTTGATATATTTTGTGAGAAGTAAACACGTATTCTGGTAGATTTTATCTAAACATTTTTATTCAAAACAATTGCCTAAATCTGTATGTTTAATATTGTTTCCAAAAGTCAAATAATAAATATTTAATTTAGCATTTGTAGCAAAATTGATATAAATCATAATAAGGACTTTTTCTTAATTTACAGCTTAAACTGAATATACAAATTATAATTTAATATTACTTACTGTAACTCGATCTTCAAACAAAGGGCTTATTTACTCAGTAAACATCATTTAATTAATTTTGATCCGTAACAATTTTAAGAACACCTACAGATTTATTTTGTTTCGGAAAATTCTATAAAATACTACCCTAGAGGAATAATGAAAATAAAGAATATATCATATCATTAATACCACTTAAATTATTTACGATTCAGAAATATTTGTATGCCTATAAGGTGTACTAATAATAGCTATACAACAATATCGCAAAACTTCAAATTTTTTGGAAAATGGCTGGACTAATTTTTGTGCGGTTATATGCGATCTTAAATTTTTTAAGAAGACTACTACAATTTTTTTTTAACTTTATATTAATTTTAAAAATATGAATAATGTCCAATTGAACACGATGTCGATTAAAAATTGCAACTGATAGAAAATCGGCGCAGACATTCTTAACTAAGTTTTTCATTTAAAAATTAAGATTTCAGTAAGAAATAAACAAAGCTATCAGTTAACAAAAAAATATATACATACAATTTATTTCCTGCAATTACAACTCTGGTTCTTTCTCCTCACGCGTTTCGACCACATAATGGTCTCATCAGTGGAGACGTATCGGACTAAGAGTAACATTCGCAAGAAACAATTGTCTGTATAAAACAAAAATTCCGAAATATTTCGCAGGATATTAACCAACCAACTTTTTGCTATCAGACTGTAAAATATCGCCAGTCGAACGACATACATTCACAAGAGTAGTACGAAATTTAAAAATTACGATTTCAGTAAGAAATAAATAAATATCTTTGCTGCTGTGTTTAAATAGCTACCTATATTTATTTTCATTTTTCAAAGCAATTAAGGGGAAAAATATAAACCAACAGTTTATTTTCTGCAAATACAACTCTGGTTCTCTCTCCATATGTGCTTCGACCGCCTAATGGTCTCGTCAGTGAAGCTCTATCGAACCAAGAGCAACATTCGCAGGAAACAATTTTCTAATAAAATATAGATTCCCTGACATATCGACAGGATATTAATCTTACCGACTTTTCGATGTCAGACTGAAAAATATCGCCAGTCGAACGACATCTCTATATTCGTCGTGACAAATTTAAAAATCAAGATTTCAATAAGAAATAAATAAACATATTTGTACCGTGTTTAAGTAGTCGCCTACATTTGTCTCCTTTTTCTAAGCAATTAAAGGAAAGAATATATACAAATATTTTAAACTAGTTAAAATTGTAATTTTGCACTACTTCGTTGAACAGGTGCGGATTCAAGGGGGAGAGCGGTGGGGGCGATCGTTCCCACCAAGAGCTTTGAGTTCAAGAAAATAGACCCGATTTTGCCTCTTATACTAGGAATGTGTATATTACTGACATCTCCTCCATCGTAGTCAACTTGTTTTTTTTTGCGATCGCCCCCTCCCCCCAAAAACTTCGAATTCAGAAAAATTGACCCGACTTTTGTGATATGACTGCCCCCCCCCCCAAAAAAAAAGAGATCTAAATCCATCCCTGCCGATGAATATATATCGTTTGACTAACGATATTTTTCTGTTTATTAATTAAACGATCGACTTTGGCAAAATCTGTTAGACACCTATATTTTTCATAGGAGTGTATTTTTATTATTTTTAGTTTTGGCATATAAACCGTTTTAGGTACATTTAGACTAAAACGTAGCCTTATTCTCTCAAAAAATTCTAAGTTATAATTTAAATACTTACAAAATACCCATTGTCAAAAATACAAGAAATTAAACATACATAAAATATAAATTCGTCCATATAATATTAAAATTTTTTGGGGCTATCGGTCAGTTTATTATTAATTAAAAACATTTTTAGGACATCTGACGTTTCAGTTTATTTATTTCTTAAACCATCTGCAGAATTACAATTAAACACTAAAATGATATTCGAATGTAATTAATTTTTATATGATATAGTTAAAATTAGACCTACTTATTTTTATTTCTATTGCACTGGCATCTTAATTTAATTTACTTTATTATATGGAAATCCGATAGCCCCAAAAAAATAAAGTAAACGTGTTAATTCTAGACGCTTAAGAAAAAGACACAAATACAATAATAAAATAATTAAAAAATTACGGCTAATTGGAATTATTAATTTACAAAATTAAAGAGTGGGACACACTAAAATAAAAATATATAAAAAAAATATAAACAACATTAAACAATAAAAAACAACAAAAACAAAAATTTAAATATTAAGTTGTGTTTACACTGGTAAACATTACGTATCTAATTCGTAATTAAAGTCACTAAAGCTATCTTCGTTCAAATTAATTATAACTGGTTCCTCTATCTCACCGATCATGAGATCGAGTTTCCACATTTTGCTTTATTCTTTTATTATATGGATTTTTGCCAATTTTCCGCAGTAACTTTATTCAAAAAAATCTTTCAAAAATCAGTTAAATTATTAATTTTGTAAGTTGTGTTATTTCTAGCAACTCTACCTTTTACTTAAGAGAGATACTTCCTTCTCCAACGGACAGTTTCCGGACAATTATAAGAACAGATTTCCTATCTGGTTTTTCCCAGCAAAAATTAAGTTCCCTGAGCAACTTCCAGAGCTCAGTTTTTTTAATTTCAGGTAAATCCAGATCTTCATTGATTTTAGTTAGAATTTTGTCGACGGTTGTTACCTGCTCCTCATAATAAAATGTATGAACAACTCCTTTTATTGCAGTTTTCATCTCTTCTTCCAACGAGCTTTTTCGTCTGCCTGTGATCGAATGTGGCTTGGGAGTATTAACAATTCCAGTTGTTTTTTTCTCCTTCAGTATTCTGTACATAGTAGATTTTCCAACTCCTTTCATGTTGGAACACATCTCAATAGAGCTTTTAACATTATTATCTAGATATAGATATCTTAAGTATCATAAACATTCGTCGTAATAAATTTTTCGTTGAGGAAAAAATGGCTTGGTTTAACGATTTTGGAATAATATAGAGGATACATTTTTGGGTATCTCACTAATTTCAAATAATATATACAGGTAACAGTTTTATTATTCTCTCTAGTTCTTGAATAGAGTATAGGAATGTGTATGCTTGCGATCGCCTCCCTCTCTCAAGAACTTTGAGTCCAAGAAAATAGAACCGATTCTGCCTTTTATATTATTATGTGTATGCTGCTGGCACCACTCCCCTCCGTTGACAACTTGTTTTTCTTGCGATAGTCGCCCCCCAAAAGCTTTGAGTTCAGGAAAATAGACCCGATTCTGCCTCCTATACTAGGAATGTGTATATTGCTGGCATCCCGCCCTCTCCAAGAGCTTCAAATTCAGAAAAATAGACCCGACTATACCTTTTACACTAGAAATGGGAATGTTTTCGGTGTCTCGCCCCCTCCCCCCGTCGACAACTTGCTTTCGCTTGCCTTACTGTACTTTTGTGATATCACCGCTCCCCCCCCCCCCAAAGAGAGTGTCTGATTCCGACCCTGTATATATATATATATATATATATATATATATACATATATATATATATATATATATATATATATATATATATATATATATATATATATATATTGTTACGAACTCTATAGCGTTGTACATTTCGTAGTATTAGTTTGTGTTCGTAGTTTGTAGGGTTTTAGGTATATTTTCTAATGTAACGAACTTTGTAGCGTTTTATATTTCATAGTATTAGTTTGTGTTCGTAGTTTGTACGGTTTTAGGTATATTTTCTACGAGTTTATAATTTATTTAAGTAATTTTACCGTTGTTAATTTCCTCAGGAGACGACTATGAAAGAAGGTCTGGAACTTTTTAGAGAATTCGATTTCCTTATTTTTAACATGGAACGCCTATGGTAGAAGGTCTAGAAATCGCCGGATTATTGCTTTTTCTTATTTTGATTACCCCACGTAGTATGGAAATTCTTCTAGAGAATTAGCGAATCTTCCGGTATCGACCAAAAGGGTATATAAAGGGTCCAGATCGACTTTCGTAGTCAGTATAGCTTGAGAGTTTGTCGACGCAAGTTGAATTAGTTTGACAAGTATCAAAAGTAAGTTTGACAATAAAAAGCTATTAAAATAATACACTGTGTATAGTTTGTTTGAATACCGACCGTCCGAAACAAATTGGTGTCGGAAGTGAGATCAAATCCAGAAGAGGTTAGTTTAGGTTAGAAAATTTAAAAAAAGAAGGAAAAAAGTAAATTGAAATTGTATGCCAGTGAAAACTAGAAGCCAGAAAGCAAAAATGGAAGAACAACTTCAGGTTAGTTTAAATCAAATACTAATGATGATTCAAGACAAGAAAACAAGCCAGAAAGAGATGAAACAAGAATTGAAAGAAGATATGACGAAAAATCAAGAAGATATGAAGAAAAGCCAAGAAGAGATGAAACAAGAATTGAAAGAAGATATGACGAAAAATCAAGATGATATGAAACATGAATTAAAGACAAGCCAAGATGACACGAAACAAGAATTAAAGACAAGCCAAGATGACATGAAACAAGAATTAAAAACAAGCCAAGATGATATGAAACAAGAATTGATGACACTGAAAACCAGCCAGGAAAACATGAACCAAGAACTGAGAGTGGACTTCAAGAAAAATCAAGAAAGCATAAAACAAGAACTAGGAACAAGTCTAGAGGACATGAGACAGGAACTTAAAACAAGTCAAGAAGATATGAAACCAGAAATGAAAGAAGACATGATGCGCAAGAACAAGAAATGCAACAGAAGATGAGCAAAATTAGAGAAGACGTATATTGCGAAGTACAACATGAGGTGGCGGGAATCCAAAAACAAGTGCAACAGCTACATTTTCAAATCGAGAAGGTAGCCAGTACAGGAATAATAATGGTAGAGGGTGTTCCTGCAACTAGTGTGATGAAGCCACCTACCTTCGACGGCAAGGTACCTTGGCTTAGCTATGTCCGTCAGTTCGAAGCCGCCGCCACAGGGCAATAACTGAAGTTTACCGTTTACTTAACACAATGAATCAATATTTGCCATATGCATCTCACGGGCAATGAAGTCGATCCTTTTTTGAAGAGACTAATCACTGGTGATCAAAAATGGATTATCTAAAGTAATATGATTCGAACGCGGTTAGGGCTTAAGCGTGATGAACCAGCACAAATCACATCTAATGCTGAATTGAATTCAAAAAATGTCATGCTGTCAATTTGGTGGTACTATAAAGGTATTGAGTATTTCGAGTTGATTCCGAGAAGCTGGAAGATCAATTCAGGTATTAACTGTTAACAACTAACTAGGTGAAGCAATCAAAGAAAAACGTACAGAAAGAAAGAAATTGTGTTCCATCATGACAATGCAAAGCCTCACTCATTTTTATCAGCACATGGGAAATTACTGGAGCTTGGTTTAGAAGTAATGTCGTATCACCCATATAATCCTGACTTCGCACCTCTGATTAATATTTATTTCAAAGTTTGCAAAACTCTTTGAAGGGTAAAACTTTTACAAATGCTGAACTTAGATCGCACTGAGTTCAGTTTTTTGCTAATAAAAACCAAAATTTCAATGAACGCGGAATTATGAAGTTTCAATGAAGATGGCAAAACGTCATTGAATACAATAGAATGGAAAATGAATTTTATTCCACACTACAAAACAGAAATTAGTTTCTTGCTGACCTAATAACATTCTTGTGATAATCAAACGATACAATTTAAAATTTATAAAATATTTTAAAACATGAACTGCAAATAATAATTTGCATTGATATTTAAATTAAAACTCAATTTAAAGTCGGCATAAACTTTTTATTTGCCGCAAATATTTGGCAGTAAATTTAAATCACTATAAAGGTTTCTCTTAGCTTGGCATTCTCTATTTCCGTCCAAGGGCCTTTTGATTTAGGGTAGAAGTGCCTTAGGGTGTCAACGAAATGCATTTACTTCCTTTTTATTTGCTTTTTGTTTCTCTTTAATGAACTAGCTCCGACATTTTATTTGATAAACTAAATTTTTCTTCCTCGGTTTTATTTTAGTTTTAGACATCGTAGTTTACTAAATGTGCTAAAAATACACCAACTTTAGTAATTCTCTTGAATACGGAAAATAATTTATTATGAAATATTTTTAGTAATTTTCCGGCTTTTAGGTAAGGTAGCAATGTCGTGTTCCGCGGGGAAAAATTATATCTTGAAGCAGAGTATATTGCTGCATTTTAAAGAAATGTTAGTGGCGTAAACCTATTTAGAAAAGTGATATTTTGTATTATTTGAGACGCTTATTATTTAACATGCTTACTCCAGTACCAACGTTTGTGATTATTAATGAAAGGATTTTAGTCGAATTGAATTCATAAATTTAATCGAAGCTTTATATCTGATACAATATGACAACAAAGTTTTTTAGAAAGTAAGGTACATAGAAAATTTTCTCCCTTACAATAAAGCAAAATACTTTTTGACAATCCAACTCCCTTTTGATAATGACTGTATTCCATCAGAAAAAAAAAAGATTAACGTTGGTATTTAAAATGAGCATCAATATCCTTTCTCAACGGGTCATCATTTGCACAGCGACGTCCCCGAGGTAGAGGACAGTTGTAATACCCCATATAAATTAGTTACCTTAGAGATTGTAATTACCTTACATCCATGTCTGTTCCATTACTGAATATAACTCTACCACGCCCCTCTGTGTTGAATTGTTTTCGACAAAAAAATACTGTCGTAGATCAACAAATGAACCGACACTAAAAAGGCTATAATAAGTATTCTAAATGTTATTAAATCAAGTGAATACAGACAGTTCTAAACTAAGTTAGGACAACTGAATTTCGAAGAGGCTTATTAGAAGCCTTAAGTTTGTTTCTTAAATATTTTGGTATGTCCACTTTTTTGCGAAACACCAAATAATTATTTCTTGAATGGAAATAAATACTAAAATATTAAAATAATAATTTGGGAAAAAAAAATATAGACATATTTTTTAAACATTGAATCGGCTTCTAAAAAAGTGCTAAAAAGCGAAAAAAATGTAAACAATGATCGTTTAAACAAATATTACAGATTACTATGATGGCGCTTTTCATCTCTCGTGGTAATCTTCGGATATACGGATGTCTTTTGGTTATGGCAGCGAAACATTGGTAGATTGTTATCTATGGTGCAGACAGTCATTGGTCAAAGGCTCAGCGTAAGGACATCCCATACTAATCCTAAATACTACTCCCTGTCGATACCCGTCCAAGATCAAGATATCCCTATATTCTGAACCAGTCAACAGTTTGACACCCGGTTGTCGATCTCAGGCGCCACCCTCAGAATTAACATGGTCGAGGGCCCACTATGCATCGAACAGCTTGTTATAGTGGAGAACCGGCAAGCCAGGGGTCAATTGCGCGTATTAATTACAGGCCGCTGGCTGCCACTTATTACCTGAGATATTAAAAATGCGAACTAGGTATAGAAACAAGCGGTTTTAAAATATCTAAATTCTGTATTCCATACTTTTACAAATATGACCTAAAACTAGCTTAAAACTTAAGATAGACAATATAAAAAATAGACAGTCTGGCGGGCAAGAGAATCTATGTGCGCATCTTCGTACTAATTGAGCGGTATGGTAGACGGAAACCCGACAGTATCATTTACGACGCCTCGTACTTAAATACGCGACGCAATTCATGATGACTCGTATTTAAATCCGTAACGTCTCATGCTTAAAATCCGCGACGCTGTTCACAGCGCCTCGTATTAAAAAGCTGGCGATAGTATATACATATCCCGGCATCGATCGGTGGTAGGCGACGTGTGTTGGACCCGACGGCGATAACATCGGACGGTAACCCTTGCTGTGACGGGCGGCGACAGTGGTTTGGCACGCTTCATGTCAGACAGCGGTAGGCACCTGATAGTAAAACACGTTCTTGGTCATTATAGAAACAAAACAATGCCGACGGCATACAATGCGTTTGTGCATAGGTGACGGTAGAATGGGAAGGAGGACCCGATGCTGCCCGTACTTGTAAAGGTCCTCGACAGCGTCGGTAAGATGGAATAATATTACCTATAAGGGTCTCCGACAATATCAACTAATAGCAGTAGGAAAAGGTAGAATAGTCAACGGTAGGATATAAGAAGGAAAACACTGGATAATGACAACATCATATATACGCAAACCTTGCCTCACCTACATTGCTAGATCAGGAACGCGCGGTCCGGCAGGTGACCCGGGCGGTCTAGTTGACTCGCTCGTTAGGTGGAGAATATGCAGTTCTCAGCGAATTAATGGCCAGCTTGTTGTAGAACGGACATGTCGGCAATATCTTACCGGCATGTTCCGGTGCAAAATGACTTCAAATAGAAGTTTCAAGTTATAGAAAGCACGACAAGGGTGTCTGGGAAAGGTGCCGGTGGACCCACTAATGAGTCCACCGCCGGTATCGAGGACGAAACATCCTAAATTTTAGTGGCATTTTCAGTTCGTAATATTTGAGTAGAGTGCCAACGACACATATTTACGACAAGCTCAGGCTTCCCAACTCCCACTATGCCGGTGAATGGCATTGCGCATACAGTATTGCGGTATATGGCTGGGTCTTACCATATACAGACGATCTGAAAAACATCGGAAAATCTTATTTCCCGGCACAGTGTGGTAAAACTAATTAAATACCGATAATATTGAAGCGTCAACTATTTTTTTAGCAAGAATTGCATTGTTCGGGTTAGTTCAGATTAGATGTATAATAAATAAAATAAATCCCGGTAGATATATACTCATGCCTAAAATTAAGTAAATTGGTTACATTACAATTAAATTAGTTAAAATATATACATCAACAAACATTTTCTTAAAAAACCATGTACCATAGGGTACAATATGCAGTGCATATAATGGATAAATGACGTAATGTGTTTATAACAAAATGAATGCAAAATGGACACTTGATATATTGGTATATGAACTCTTTTATTCAGGTGACATCGGAAAAAAAGATCGGAATTGCTCCATTAGAAGCCCAGATAATGATTTTTGATCTACGTATTTTGAAGCTGCGGATTCAATTTCAGACCGAGGACCCTTTCTTTTCGTGAATTTCCACAAGCGTGGACTATTTTTTTTTTAAATTTTCATTCATGTTGCCTTGATGGCATCCAGATAAACGAAGGGATAAGGCAGGGAGACTCGCTAAGCCCCTTCTTATTCAATTTGATAATGGACCGCATAATAGAGGACATCAGACCGAAACGCGGATACCAGATGGGCGGACACAATATCAATATAATATGCTACGCGGATGATGCGATCCTACTCGCAGATAACGAAGACGACCTCCAGAGATTGATACACCTATTTAACGTATCAACTAAGAAGTACAATATGCAGATATCAACGAATAAAACAAAGTGTATGGTAATTTCCAAGGAACCAAGAAGATGTAAGCTACAGATAGAAAATGCCATAATTGAACAAGTCATGAACTTTAATACCTAGGCATTGACACAACAAGCTGTCGTAACCTTACTGGAGAAGTACTGGTACAAAATACAAGAGCCCTACAAGTGGCAGGATGCTTAAGAGATGTTATATTTCGAAACAGATACATGAGAATAGAGGGAAAAACAAAAATATATAAGACCATGATACGACCAATTTTAACTTATGCCACGGAAACAAGAGCAGACACTAAGAAGACAAAGCATAAAATGAGAACCACCGAAATGAAAGTACTGAGATCAATGCTGAACGTGTCAATCAGAGATAGGCTGACAAATACCTTAATCAGAGAAAAATGTAATGTGCAGGACGTGGTCAAATGGACAAAAGAAAGAAAAAGAGGTTGGAAAGAACACGTTGAGAGAATGATGTATGGACGACCAAGAGGAAGAAGATTACCAGGACGACCACCAAAGAGATGGGCCCAGAGTTGGTTCTCTTCATCAGCAGAATAAGGCGGGTGTAGATAGAATGACAAACAGGGATGTCCCTAGTCAACGTAGAAGAAGAAGAAGATTCATGTTGCCGACAACGTATATATCTAAACATTATGTATATATGTTTATAGATTCTGTAAAGACCACTTCACTCTGACGACTTCTATCTCGGAAACCAACAGACAGACCTTATTTTTTTTAAAAAAAAAAAGGAAGCGCCATATTTAAACTAAAAAATTCTCGACGATTTTAAACAATTCCTGAAAGGCGTTTTAAAGTTTGGGATTTCTAGTATATGTTAAAAATGATTTAAATATGTAAGTATCATAATTAAAACTCAATCAAATTAGAAAAATTCAATTTTTTGGAAAAAGAAAACTGAATTGCAAAATGATTATGCAAAAACTATCGAACCGATTTTACCGAAATTTGGCATGTTATTTTAACATACCATAAAGTTTTCTTGCCCAAATATGAACGTCATCGGAGAAATGTAAGTGGTAGAAAAAAAATCAATCAAAAACTACTGTTTTGCATTTTTTTTAATTATTACTATTTTGCAACGAGGATAATAAATTTGGAGATTTTCAACTAACCCCATTTTGTAGGAAATTTAATTATGGAACTTTTTTGTCTCTTGAAATTTCCTGAAAAATGAATTCTTATATATTATAGTTATTTTTATTATGTTATTCTGGAGGGTCTAGAGCAAAAACTAGCGTACCACCTCTCAAGAGCCACATAATGATGAATTTTTACAGATCCGCACTGATCTATTATCGAGAGATATTTTTTTAACCGACTTCTAAAAGAAGGAAGTTCTAAATTCGACAGCTATATATATATATATATATATATATATATATATATATATATATATATATATATATATATATATGAACATCGATTGCTCTAGAAAGGCGGCACCGATTTTTCACGTTATATTTAGGAAGTTGCTGTGGCGGTCCCATATTATTTTGACCTAAATTGGTTCAGTAAAATCCAAGATAACGCTGGAAATATGTCGGACAAAAAAATTTATTTTGCCCGATTTTCTTCAAAATTGGAATTGGGGTCATACATAACGACTCTAACATTATTTCTTAAAAAAATTAATATGGCGGATATAATACGGCGTGTTAAAAATTTTGTATCTCTTGATTTTGTCCTAAATTGGTATAGGGGAGCTTTTGAGGATATAGATTGCGAATTTAAAATTATTTTTTTAAAATTCAATTTGGCGTTTCCAATATGGAGAACTAAAAATTTTATGTCTCGATTGTGTCCAAAATTGATATAGGAATGTTTTTGAAGATGTAAATTAAGAATTCAAAATAATTTTTGAAAAGTTCAATATAGCGAAATAAAAATTTAATATCTGTCGAGTTTGTCCAAAATTTGTATGGGGGGTGGGGGAAAGGTTAAGAGCGTAAATTGCGAATTTAAAATTACTTTTAAAAAATTCACGATTTTGTTTAAACTTATATAGATTACGAATATAAAATTATTTTTTCAAAAATTCAATTTGGCGTATCTAATATGGAGAACTAAAAATTTTACATCTCTCAATTGTGTCCAAAATTGATACAAGAGCGTTTTTAACGATGTAAATTATAAATTTAATTCAATATGGCGGACTAAAAATTTAATACCTATCGATTTTGTCCAAAATTGTGTAAATAAAATTACTTTCAAAAAAATAACGAATTTAAAATTGTTTAAATCAATATGGCAGAAATTTTATATTTCCGAATTATGTACAAAATTGGTACTAAGGGGTTTTCGAAGGTGTATAAGAAGATTAGATGGCGGACTCAATAGAGTGGGTTGAAAATTTTATGTTATTCAAATCTTTTCAAAACTGGTATTAGGTGGTTTTCGAAATCATAAGTTACAAATCTGAAGTTAACTTTTACCATTTTATTTTGCAGATAGAATATGATGGTATTAGGTGGTTTTCGAAATCATAAGTTACAAATCTGAAGTTAACTTTTTACAATTTAATATTGCAGATAGAATATGATGGAATAAAACTTTTACATTTTTCCAATTACGTTGAAATTGATATTGAGAAGTTCTATAGGGCTAAATTATGAATCTTAATTAATTTCTTCAAATTCAATATACGGAATAAATTATGTCGGACTAAAAGATGTACATGTCTCAAGTTCTTTCAGTATCGGTTTTGGTAAGTTTTGGGAGCCTATGTTACGAATCTAAAATTTGTTTTGCACAATTTCATTCAAAGCCGATATTTAGCGAGTTCTCAGAATCAAAGAACTTTATTTATTCAATTAATTGTGGCTTAAAACTATGAATAAGAAGGGTACTTTTTTGCGACTCTACAACTCACGTCAGAACTGAAAATGGAAAAAAAGGTTTTTATAAAAAAATTGAACTGGCTTCTAAAAAGCGCTTAAAAGCAAAAAATAACAATATAAATGTTTATATGACATTGAAACTTTTGAAATCAAATCTATTCATGTGAATCACACATTTTCTCAGATATTAATTTGGTGCCGACTTCAAAAATTTCGAAGTCATATGAAAATTTATATTGTTATTTTTCGGTTTTTAGCGCTTTTATAGAAGTCCGTTCAATTTTTTTTTAATTTACTCCAAGTGTGTCTTCGATTTAACTGAAGGCATGCAAGATCTGAACAGAAACTTTAGGATTTTCTATGTTTAAAACATCCTTTAAACTAGTCCACAGATAACAGCGCTTTATCAAATATTCACAAACATTTTTCGAACACAATTTTATATAATAAAGTAATTTTACTTTTATTTGATCCACGACCCCAAAACATTGTACTTTCATTGTCCGCTTTATCCTCGGGAAAAAGAAAAAGTCATTAAACGCGTTTGCGTGATGCAATAGCCAAGATTTGGTTTTCCACAATTTCGGGACTTTTTATTGAATTACTTTACGCAAACGGCGCAAAACGTTCAGGTAACAGTTTTTATTACGCTTACGGTGTGGCAGAAAAAATTGGTTCTGGTCCGTAATAGTTAAAATTGAAGTAATTTAATATTTGAACAAACTTGATGGATGTTTTAGTTTTAACTATTTATTATACTCTTGAACAAAACAAAGCACTATTGCTATCTCCAAAAAAAAAAAAGAAAACTACTTTTATAATTTTTTTTTCTTTTTTGAACGCAATCCTGATTAAACTTATCAAAGATAAGACTAAGTTTTGCCTCGAGAACTCCACAGATTTGGTCAAAAGACTGAACTCTGTAACTATGCCAGACGACTCTTTGCTTGTTTCCTTCGATGTATGCAATCTGTTTATGTCGATTCCGAGGATGGAAACTCTTCCGATTATATCAAATCTGTTGACAGCGAACAACATCTCTAGTGATGACCAACTTAGTATAATGACCCTTCTTAAGTTCTGTTTATCTTAGGACTTTTTTGCTTTCAATAACCAATACTACGAATAACCCTTGGAGTTGGCAATGGGGAATCCTCTATCTCCTCTTTTAGCAGACATCTTCCTCGATAACTTGGAAAATGCATTAATTCCAAGATTCATTTCTGAGAGCAAGATAATTAACTGGCTTCGTTATGTAGATGACTGTTTTACAATTATTCTGGGCAATGAACAGCGGGCTATTGATGTTCTAAATAGTCTTAATTCTCTACATCCTGCTCTAAAATTTACCTTAGAAATCGAAACCGAAAACAAACTTAATTTTTTAGATTTAGATATCAGAAAAACCAATAATTCTCTGTTTCAAAATCTTTCGAAAACCCACCCAAACAGACCACATAATTCCTTCTAATTCTAACTACCCTTTACAACATAAAATGGCCTCAATAAACTGCTATGTTAATAGATTGCTCAACATTCCCATGTCAGCGGAGGATTACAACAACGAGGTCAATATTCTGAACCAAATTGCCGTAAACAATGGGTATGAGCATACAATCATCGACAAATATATAGAGAAAATTAAAAACAAGAAAGAATCTCAAGAGGCTTACAGCTCGACTTCTTACAATGAAAGTTAGTAAGGGAAATTTTTCTCACTCTCGTACTTAGGTCACTTCTCTAATAAAATAGCACGGACTCTAACAAACCACACTCAAAATGTGAAGATTTCATTTAAGAGTGTACATCAACTCAGTTCCCATCTGGTCAATAACAAACAATTGATATATCATATCCAAAAAAGTGGGTCTATCAACTTTCTCTTCTTACCCAGACTGCCCTTCAACGTATATAGGAAAAACTATTAGATCATTAGCAGTCCGAATTAGAGAACATATTAACAAACCTCAGGCCTCTGTGTTTGGTCACATTAGTTTTACCAAACACAGTTTCTCTCCAACTCATAATAGTAAAATCTTATACCACGTCAGGGGTAATAACTCTAAAACCTTGGATCACAGAGACGATTTTGAAATATGCAGGGAGATAAAAAGAAACCCCGACCATTGCCTCAATGTAAGAATGAACAACGTAAATGACCGCAACCCCATTTTCAAACTTTTTCTTTAAATTATTAAACAATTTAAATGTCTGGGAGCTGTGATTGCGTGGGGTGCAATCTTATAATAATTTTGATCATCTTTTTCAGTTTCAGACACTTCATTCTAAATATATTAATAGTTAACACATTTCAACAAATTTCAACTACGCCCATGTTCGTGTAATTTGTTACTTTTTTACAAAAATGGAAATCATTTCACGCCGCTGAACCCTAGTGTTCGAAATATATCACAGAATGACCGATAACAGTAACGCTGTAGATTAATAAACTTTTACTGCCCTTTCTTTCTGCCCTTTTTTCTTTTTTTTTTTCTTTTTTCTCTTTTTTTTTTCTTTTTTTTTCTCTTTTTGCACATCGTCCATGAATTATTGATTTGAAATACAATTGACAAGAAATTAAAATAAAACTCATACAGAAAATCTCTACTCAGGCTTACACATACTTGTATATAATTTTAATTTTTGGACAGTTTTATTGCTATACTATGCTATGACTGTGGGTGGCATAACCTCACTCTTTTGGGTTTTTATTAAAAAGGTTTATTGTTTTAGTAATCTCAATGTACTAGTGTGTTGAATGTTTTACTTTTAATTTTAATTTGTGACAAATTTTCAAAAAAAAAATTTTTAATTGTATACGATTTGTTCTGTGTGGAGGCTACGCTGACGACTGGAAACTGTTCTCAAACTGGCAAGGTTAAGGTGTGCCCTTTGACGAGTGAGTGTGGTTGGTGAGTACTGAGTAAGCTTATTTGCTGACCATATTCTCTTGTTTCTAGGGTCCGAGCCCTGAGGATGGTCTAAGTTAGACCGAAAGCGCTTGGCCGATAGTAATAAAATATATATTGAAATACAAAACCAGTCTATTTTTTGGTCTATTTCTTAAAAAAAAAAAGTTGGCAGTAAGAGAGAAATTGAAATTTCCTTTATCTTGTTGAAACATATGATTTAAGGTAAAAGAATTATTTGTTTAAACAAATAAATTTTTCAAGCGGTGTTACCCAAATTTGTATCTAGCATTTTACCTTAGGATTACACCAGTAAGTTTTTCCCCAGGAACATTTTGAACCTCAAATATGTATGGTGAGGTATCACACTTAATTCTTCCAAGGGCCGCATTCTAAAAGTAAATATAATATTGTTAGTTTAAACTTTGAGTTTAATTGGCTAAACGGTTATTTTTATTTTTAATTGGTCTTTGCCGGAGAGCAAAGTTCTTGCTTGCGAGAAATCTAGTTTTATAACCTCCATTTTTAAGACAGGCGGTAGGGTTGAGATTAGTCATTAAAACTTAATTTCGATGTTAGACATTGACCTCTTTAGTGAACACTTCAAATTTAGCTCAGGCGGATCAGCAGAACTCTATCCGTAATGGTGCATTTCTGATGAACGATTTGGAAGAAATATGACTTTTCAAAGGTATTTCATAAAGTCAATTATAAATTCCTCATTTCTAAACTGAGAACATTGGACGTGATAGGGGTTTTACTTGATTGACTTAAGAGTTATTTGGTAGACCAAAGTTAATTTGTTCGTCAGGATAAATTCAAGTCCAGTCAAATAAGAGTGAACCCTGGAGTTCTTGCTTTTTATTGTATTTATAAATGACATTTCACATGTCTTAATTTCCCCCATATTTTATTCTTCGGGGACGACTTGAAGTTATTCGTGAAAGTTTTTTATGGAGTGAGTTGATTGAGGCTGCCTTGATACTGAATCAAAGTGTCATACAATTTATTTAGCTCGATGTAGATATGTTACTTACCACACTTATTATATTAAGAACAATGTGCTTGAAATTTTTTGTAGTATTAGAGATCTGGATGTGATAATTGACAATTCATCGAGTCTTTTTCATTTATGACTGCTTCGAAAGCTTTGCAAATGTAAGGTCTCATCAAAAATATTCAACCGACTTCTATGATGCCCAATCAATGAGGCTTCTCTACTGTATCTTAGTTCGATCTTATATCGAATACGTCTCCAGTTTGTGGTCACCACACTATGATATTCACAAACCAAATATAGGATAGGTGCTTAAATTTCTTCAATCTTTCACTTACAAAATCAATATTCCTTAAGCTGTATAATTTGCTTCTTAGTATTCAGTTCATGTCTTTCAATAAGAATTAATCTACTCAACTATGGCTTTAATTCTCGTGAATCTCATGTCTGTAGATTTGCCAACACATACGCCAATGTTCTGGATTTCTTTACTGGTTGAACTGAGTTCATGGCTCAATTGAGGCATCTTAGAGGGATGGGGTTACAGGAACTCAGGCTTATTTAGTATCTATTAATCCTATAAGTTCAAGAATACTGTGTTTTATGTTATTGGTATTAACATTTTGCTAGTTATTACCTTTTTTTGTTATAAATTATAATGAGCTAAAACTCGTGAATAAATAAAAAAAAAAGATATAGGTATTTCTGAAAATAATTTAAAAAATTGTTAGCTCTGTATTGTAAATACATATACTCGAAAATAAAAATTAAAACTCTATTAGTTTATCCAACTTATAGGTGCGTATAAATATGGCGAGACGAACGCGTGACGCGCCCGTAACGAGTATGCGATGATCTTGCAATGAACCTCTTTGAACTTTGCCGATTCGAATCCTTATCTTCAGCGCCCGGCGTCATTAGAGATTTATAGCGTCTGGGCAGCGTAAACTAATAAAGGGTAAAGAAAAAAATATATTTAAGTGTTGGTTGAAGTCCAGCATGCCACGCAAATTTTACAAGAACGTTTTTGTTAGTTGAAAGTGAGTAAAGAAAGTAAACCTGCCCTGCCATTTGTCACGACGAAGAACAAACGGCAGCTATATTAATTTTATGCAATGGGGTTTCATCATCATCAAGTTTGTTAAATAAAAAATGAAAACCTCGACGATGTTAGCGTACTGCTTTGTGTAAAAAAAGTTCAAGATCAGAACTTCTTTAGTTGTATCAAAAGAATAAATATTTTTCCAGCATAAATTGAATGGATTTAAATTAACAGAGGTATGGTGTACTCAAAGCATAATATTTCCATATTTTTTAGTCCATTAGCCTATCACATGTTTCTTAAATTGTCTTTCTTTCTCGTTCGCAACTTTTAGTAGTTCCTTCTTTATCAAATCGTTCGTAAAGGGAATATGATTTTGTGATAATCAATCTGTAATATCACTTTTTTCAACTATGTTATTGGCAACTTTTTCACCAGTCTAGAATGATAACTGACGTTACCCACTATAATGATAGACTTCTCTGGAATCAACTTGAGAAAAATATTTTCGAAATATATCTGCCGTTATTTATTTATGGTAATCTTTGCTAGAATTCGATTCGAACTGCAGCAAAACTCCTATAAATTCATTAACACCTACAGCATGCGTTATAATGAATTTGCGGCCCTTTCCGAGTAAGGGTTTTAAACCTGTCGATAAGCCTTCTAAGAATTCATACATTTTTTGTACTGCATCTTTTACTGAGACAGATTACATCCTGATAAAAAATGTTTTTGCCTTCTCTGTGGTATTTTCTCATGTTCCGCAAATACTGTCTTCTCTAAAATAGTATTTTCTCTGTATCACCTCCATTTTGCATTCCCTAAGAGAAACTAATTTTTGTCAGCACTTTCTACAGAGCGACTTTTTCCATGCAAGGCACATTCTCGTCTTGTTTCACAACTTTCAAATCTTTATCGAGACTTGCATTTTGTCTTCTAATATATAATTCTTGAACGTATCTTCTTAGTATGTTTTTGAAGCATCCCTATAATTTTTTTTCTTCTCGGAAACGATTTAGGCTTGTACACAGACCCAATTTTTCTTTCTTTAATTCGCCTGTGAGTTGTAGATTCGCTAAGTCCCGTTAAATCAGCACATTTCGAAAACAAACTATGCAATCTCACCAGGGTTCTTGGTTGAACAAGTGAATTATGCACATTTGAAAGTATTGTCTTAGATTTTAATTCCAAAACACCTATACGAAGTATTGGAGAAAAAGATATATTCAATAGCTATCGCTGGCAATAACATAGCAGGGCCTTACATTTATACACATCTGATTTATACTTAAAAATGTCATTATTGTTAATTTCCCAATTAAGATGTATACTTTTAAACTTAATTATCTTTTAGGTATACTACTCTCTCCTCAAATTTCAAATCATACAATATCTACTTTATTCGAATTTGGAAAGTTGAATTATTTATGAAATATGTTCCGAAAATTGCTATGCCTTCAGTTTATGGCTCTTCATAGGTACATAAATCTCTTATGCATATAATTGTCATACTTTGACAATGAAGAACAAACGACAGTTTTGTTAGTTTTATGCAGTAGAGTTTTACCGTAAAAAGTATATTAAACAAAAAACGAAAATATGGGCGATAATAACGCACTACCTTTTATAAAAAAATGGACAGGATTCAAACATTTAGCAAATTTAGAATTCCAACATATTAGCGGATAATATAGAAATTTCATCAAAATCTCTTCGTTACATTTTGAATATATGTTAAACAAAATAGAAGCAGTCATTTTCAAAAGAAACATATATTTTCAGCAGCTCAGTTCCATATGACGCGCTCGAAATTTTCTTCTCGCTGGTCTGTACAAATTTTCTGACGCAATTTCATTTCACACACCCACTTTTCTTCTTTTCTAAAATTTTTGTCCATAACTCACAAATTTCGGAATTATTTGTATGTCTCCTCTAAATTCAACATATTTTCTTCAGACCACTCCATATTCACTTATGAACAACTTTTAATCAATACCAAGTGTTAAAAAAAATTCATTTCATTTATAAAAAAGTAAGAAAATGTCGTGTTTTCAGTCTCGTTACAAAGTAAATTTTTTCCAAAGAGCATGTCATTGACCCATCCCACTAAATGAGAAAATCCTTTGAGTTCGCACCAAAAAACCGACAGAAAATGGATCATTGTGAGTATCGGTTAGCTATTCGCAAAACAATAGAACTATAAAAAAAAAACGCCTTCTTGGGACCCAACTGCATTTATTACTTCCTTTGAAATCTGCCAACGATGGCCCTCGATAACAATACAAATTGACAAAATTCAAAGAAGTCTAGATGGAAGTTCGTAGCATACTCGCCACGGGCTCGTCACGCGCACGTATGTCCCTATCGCAACAGCAATCGTAAAATTCCATTCTATAACCCTATAAGTATACGACAGACAAATTAAACTTGGTGCCACCAAGCAAACCCATCAAGAAATATATTTTTGGATCAAGAAAGTAGGCAAACTTGAATTAGTTTTAAATTATTTAGCTAAAAACTGCTGTAAAAGAAAATAGGCAAATACTGTCACTACGAAAAGTTAAACACAATTTATTGAAAGTCAAGTTCCGCGTAGAATAAATTGAAGTTTTAAAACTTGTAGCTAGAATTTTTATTAAAGTTTTATTTTAACTAAAATGTTTACTTAATTAAATCACTTTTGCAGTATTTAACTTCTCATTCATTAATTTTTTAGAAAGTTTACAAATTTTATAATTTTGAATTAAGTTAAGAATTAAGCTGAAGAAATATTTTTCTAAATAAGTAATGAACTTGTCAAAATTATTCATGCCGAAACGGTGTTTTATTCATTCTTTTCTATAGCGAAGGATATATTATTCCGGCCTTAAGGGGGGGGGGGTGAATTTGAGCAAACATTTTGAGGTCCTCAAGATTACTTGAAGCTATTTGATGTATTTTGACGAAGTGATTAGATTTTTCCAGGTTACCAAGCTTAAAAATAGACATTAAGAAAGTTACAAGCGTCTTTAGTGAAAAAAGCGTGTTTTTGCATTATGTACGCGTCATATAATCTTTCATTGAATTATACATTTATAACTCATAATATTTGATAACTCCAGGCGTATTTAGTTCTTTTTAAGTAAATCAAATGCCTACGATCCTTAGATTAGCATTATTGTACAGTCATTGATATATGCAGCCCGCGACTCCAGCAGTAAGCAGAGCAGGAAGAGTATATGAGTCATACACCTCGTGAACTTATCTAGCGTGAGTTCATCGTTAAAGTAGAGCAAGAAACATCGCAACCGAGGAGACTAGAGGCGGAAGTATCACAGGGGTCCGTACTCTTTCCGCACCTCTATAATATATTCACTCTCAACATCCCCATATCAAGAAACACGAAAATGGCCCTTTTCGCAGACAACACAGCGATAATGGCGAGATCAACTCATCCGATAATAATAAGCAGATATCTATAAGAAGAGATGGATTCAGTCAATGACTGATTCATCTCTTGGAAAATAGCAGTAAACGCCTAAAAGAGTCAAGCGCTCTTCCTGCCGAAGAGAATGAGTCCACCAGGAGAGATGATAGACATTGATGGTGAAGATGTCCGATGGACGAATCAAGCCAAATATCTTGGAGTGATACTAGATAAAGGATTGTGTTGGGAACAATACATTTCAGCCACAATCAAAAAGTACAAGTTAATGAGAAGCCAGCTATATCCATTGCGTAACAGGAAAAGCAAGATGAGTTTTAATAATAAATTGATGATTATTAAAACAGTACTTAGGCCAGTGCTGACCAACGGATCAGCAGCGTGGGGCTACGCTGCTGACTCGTATACTGAAAGACTTGAAGCTCAGGAAAACACTGAGATTGAATTAAATGCTCAGTGGTTCGTCGGTAACGAACAAATACAAAGAGAAATGAGATGGACTTCTCTAAGAGAGGTCCCAAGACAAAACGCTATTAAAATATTTCAAAAAGCTGAAGAGCACGATAATCCACTGATGAGACAAGCAGTGGATTATGATCCAGAAATTGAAGCCAGAAAACATAAAAGACCTAGACTACAACTCTAGGTGAAGAAAATTACGAGAGGATCCGGAAAACCAAGCTATAAGAAAGAAGAAAGAAGCGGGAAGAAAGAATTGGAAGAAGAAAAAGGATATTGGCTGAACCCAAAGGAGGAATCTTCAAGGTAAATACCATCGAATACCAGGGAGCATAAAGAGTCCTGGTCCGCTCACCATTTTTAGGCTATGAATAATTGATGAGCGCATGCGTGTGCAAAAGACAGGAAAAGACAATCTTACATTGAATGCGAAATGTAAGGCAGTGCGATGCAATAGGTGCACCGTCACTTGGAGCGGTAACACTAAAGCGTGATGACCGGAGGTTTATAAGGCTACGCTCCGGAAACCAATGGGACACTCACAGTGCGCTTCTGTGGACTGTAGCTTCCCTACCGTCAACCGAGATAGTTTCGTAGGAATCCGGCACTACCTTCACATTTCGTGTTGGTGTTTATGCAAGATATCCCCTCCTCAAAAAAAATCTTATCAAGTGCGAACTTGTCAGTCAATACGAGTCTCGACGATGCACATTCAATTAAAGTCATTTATTCGTGTCGCACTGTATTATACATGTATGTAACAAAGCGTTGAAATGCGTTAAAATAAGTGTATGTTGTGTTTACAAGATGAGAAATTAACGCCTACTTCAAGCGGCTGTGAAAAAGTGCGATGGGCTGCGAATAAGCGACAAGGATATTGTACAAGAGAGATTGAATAAATTAGAACCGAATGTATTTTTTTACTATAAAACTGGTGTTACAAATCCTATACCGATAAGAATAAAGACAAGACAAAAATAGATTCTAATGAATCCGCCACAAGCACGAGTCACATTGGTTCAATCACGACCCGAACAAAAACAAAATAATTCAATTTAAATGAAGTTAAGTCTAATAATAAGCACATAAATTCATGTATTATCTGTTGACAGCTTCCAAAACATGGAGAACTATTCTGAATATGTAAAGTGAACAGAGCGAAACGTTTTCTAGAAATATTGAAATTTTACTAAGATATTGTTTTGACACGTACCAGCCACTTAGTAATTCCGGATGATGTTTCTGCAGCAGATCTTTATTATCACAATAATTGCTTACGTACGTATGAAAAATACATACGATCGAGCTGTTAATACTGGCGATGAACACAAGTATAACAACGAAAATGCCTTTTTAGTAACCAAGAAAAATGAAATAATAAAAAATGTAATCAAGTCACTTATAGAACGTATAGAGTCTGGTGAAATATTCAATTTATCAATGGAACGAGATCAATCAAATCGTCTAACCCCATCTACAATAAAAGTTGAAAGTAAAGACGCAAAAAATTATTCGATAAAAAATTATGACAATAAAATAAAATATTTCGTACCATCTAATTAATGTAAAAATACCCAATTTTATAGCTCGTCATTTTCTATCGACCAATTAGTAGACAAAGTACAACCTAAAAATATTTTACAAAAAAGTGGCAAAATAATTTAAAAAACAATGGAAAAAGTTGATTTCGACCTTCATGACTGATTTTATGATGAAAATACGCTGAAAAATTCTTGGAAAAACTTGCAAATTCCGAAAGAGATATTCATTTTTCTTTTTAGTTTGTATGGTTCTACAGATTGTCAATTCAATGATACATACCTCGCTTATAGCAAAAAGTCTGTGGTGTCAGAAAATAAAAGATTGAAAATCAAGACTATTTTTCAAATAATGGTTTATGTATTGAAAAACGGTACCGTTGCCTTATATGACTGGCTTAGCTGTACAGTTTAATAAAAAGCCTAAATCATATGGGACTAATTATTTCATACGACGAGAGCTTAAGATGCAAAAGAAGTGTACCTTTGCATATATATTAAATACATGTGAAAATACCACTCATCTTCCAAAATCATTTTGACAAAGCGAAAAATACTATAGTTGCTTTCAATAATTTTGGTTGTTAAAATACAATGCATTGTAGATAAAATTAAATAATAAGTAATATTGATTAGAAATAGTATTGACTGAAAGATAAAAGTAATGACCATTTAATTTCATCTAATATTTATTAATAATATTGTGCCATTTGTTTATATCGTTAAATAAAATTTATATTTTTGTGTTTTAATCATTCTGTGTATTGATTGTCTGAATGATAACTGATAAACAACTGAACTCACCTGAGAAGGAGTCAATTTACAGGTAGGAACACATCTATATCTATATAGATAATTTGAAAATTGAGAATATGTAAAAAGAATAGTTATAATTTGTTATAACTATTTTTTACCTGGCGCTCAACAAATAACTACTAATTTTTAATTAAATTTTGGCAATATTTTGAAAATATTAAAAAAAAAATTCAGAAATAAATAATAACAAACTTTCCTAAATTTTATTACCGGGCAAATATTTTGTGCGGGTGCGCGATATATATATATATATATATATATATATATATATATATATATATATATATATATATATATATATATATATATATATACACATATTAATTATAAATTGAACTGTTAATTCTATGTTAGATATAGATCAATAAGACTGCCGGAACAGATCAATTCATATCAGATTTGTGGCAGAAAACGTTACAAAAATATTTATAATAAATCGCACTAAAATATATTTAGCTTAAAACCACCTCAAAACTAGCCTAAAAAAACAACTCTGCAATAATATTTTCTAAACGGAATAGAACAAATACTACTTGCAGTGAATTTATTGCATTGAGCAGCTGGTACGTCTAGAATAATGCATATAACCAATGAACAAATAGAGGAAATCATGACTAGAGAAATAATGATGATCAATGAAATACAACAAAAACAACTCTGCTCATATCGCCTGAGAAAAAGAATGGAGGACCGTCGATTACCCAAAAAGCCTCTGAAGCGACAACTTAACGAAAGAAACTAGAGATGTTGACCCAGAGCTGAAAACAGGGAAAGGGCCTGATATAAGAATAAAGAATGGTGCGTAAATAATTAAATATATTTGAGACGATCCACAGAATAAAGTTCTGCCAAATATTGACGTCAACGGATTTACACGACTAATACTTCAAAAGGCTCGTTGGGAATCCCTTTTTGGAAGAGCGAGTGGTGCACTTGGATAAATCAAAATGACCACCAAATATGACATCGTCTGGGAAAACCCAATATCTTTAGCCTTTGCTAAAGCTGATCTACAATAGAATGAAGATGCCCATATTTTGATCCGTCTTTTAGGGTGGTTGTGTTAAATACCGCAGCTGACTTCGAAGAAATTATTGCACGTGAGACCTAAAACGGTGTTATAATTTTTTAAAGCAACAGTAAAAATTGAAAAAAGAAAATCTCAAAAACTGCTAATCCACTTTAAAACCATGAGTACAAATATCTACAAGAATTCAATAATAAATTTACAGATTAAATATTGTGAGCGATCGTAAGAACAAAATGATTTCACTATGGAAGGAATTTTAGGTTCAATTTTAGGAATACAAGATGGCCAATCCAATATGGTGAAAGTTTAAACCCCAGTTAAATTATTAGCAGTCACAAAAAACCGGAAATAAGTCTTTTTGAGCGAAGTACACACCTTCTGCAATGAATGATATGAATTTCCTGTGAATTCTAGCGATTTCTGACATTTATGGGTGCCATATTGGATCTGTCATTTTGGATTTCACCTATAAATTATGGTAGCTTGAATAGTGCGTCATACAGGAATATATTAAGCCTATGTTCGATGAAATTTATAAAAAGATTATTTTTTACAAGCATTCTTTTCTCGATGTATACAATATTGCTCTTTTCTAGCTGCCATATTGGGTCACCATTTTCAGTTTTTCCAAAGGATCCGCTTGCTATTCAAAAGATAAGCCCTTAGTCGTTCAAAGCCATTGACAGGTATTTTGGATAGAACTTTGTTCGCTTGAACGTGGATCATCCCATATATACAGTGTTATCAATGACAAAAAAGATTTAAAAAGAATGCTATTTATAACAAGAAACTATATTGAAATAGAAAAATATCAGACCCAAGGTGTACGTGTCTAAGCACACGAAAGAATGGTTTATCCTAAATTGAATCGAACCTGACCAAACGAATTGATAAAATTTTAGTATTGCTGAAAAACACACTGTTTGCTTGGTAAATAAATTCCCGGGAAAACGAAAATTCGGTAAACTAACAAGTAAAGAGGCTTTTAAAGGTTTAGCGAAAAGCGGATATACTCAAAGCAACTAAATGGTAAGTTACATATTGTATAACAGAAACAGAAATAAAGTCATCTATACTTATAATACAAGGGAATTTAATTTATACCATTTTATTCAGTAAACCGAATGTTAAATATTAAAGTCTTAAAGTACATTAGAAATTTAGAATTCACCAGACTTGTCTTAATCCCAGAGTATCCAAATTTCAAATCTTCCTTTGAATTATTTTAAATCAAAAATTAGTTTTTAAAATGTAACCGAAATGTCATACACTGTTAATTATAACCTTAAATTTAATGCAAATTTAATGTCAATTCTACATTAAGTTTAATGATTTTGAACCAAGAATTGTGAATTATTTACATTTACTTTGAATTTAAAGCAAT
Organism: Diaprepes abbreviatus; assembly: GCA_034092305.1. Classification (NCBI taxonomy): domain Eukaryota; kingdom Metazoa; phylum Arthropoda; class Insecta; order Coleoptera; family Curculionidae; genus Diaprepes; species Diaprepes abbreviatus. The sequence continues at coordinate 37,001,797 of JASJET010000022.1, forward strand.
TCATTCAAATATCAGTCTATTGTACATTAAATTTGATTAAATTGTATCTTAAATTTCAATAAAGTAAGTAAAAAGATGTCTCAACTTCTGTATATTAAAATTAATTCAGATATATCCTAATACTAAAGGAATTTACATTATTATTCAATATATATTGGGAGAGATTCCGCAACTTGTATAGAACTTTTCGTTGAGTATGATATAAGTTGCTTAAAGGACTCAATTCTATTATGTTATGTTGTTCATGTCTGCCCCGTACTGGCGGGAATCAATGAGTTTGCAACCGGTCTAGATGGCGGACACCTATGGGAAAAATGTCCACCTTTTTCTGGTTGTTTCAGAATTTGTTCAAATAATAATAATGTTGGTGCATTAAATATGTGATACGATATCTCAAATTCAATGAACACTGGCTGAGTATATTTAATGTACGTAATCACATTGAAAAGTAATGATCAGACTTAATGTATAATTACATTAAATTAAAGGGACTACATTAGTTTAGATTAATGTAAATTATTAAATTTAATACATTACATTAAATGCATTTAATAGACGTTAGCGAAATTTGCTACCAGCACATTTACATTAAATTTAATGCATTCCTTTTTACAGTGTATTTTAGAACTTTAAAAACATCGTTACAAAAACAGTTTTTGTGATGTTTAGTGAATCCATTACTCGTTACATGATTTAATATTTAGTTGGATAGGAAAGTATAATAGAGTTTCAATTGCATGTAAGGACTATTATACTACTCCAAATACACTATCCGAAAAAGATGGAGGAAAACCTAAGAAACATGTATAGGATGTCCATATTTCGTTGTTTTTGCCGGTTAGCTCCGTTATTTTTAATGTTAGCGGGATGCGGTTTTCGCAAAATGATGCTACTTTTGCATAAAACGAAAGATGTCGCAGACAGAATTTTTACAGCACTGTTAGTTTTTTAGATACAGGGCTTTTTAAAAATTTTCCATTTTGGAACAACCCCCCCCCCCCCCCCCCGTAATTAGATGGTCTTTCTAGTTATCGAAAAGGTAATAATTCAGTGGAGTGGAGATAAAAATCGAACGTTTTTTTTTAATGGAACACCCCATATATCCATAGACCGTTCTTTCTATTTCGCTTACTAAGGACTTTTCAACAATATATAACACAAATATATAGACTCACCAACCTACAAAATAGGTAAATACCTGGTCAAACTTTTACACCCCTTTACAGGAAAAGCCACATATTTGTTAAAAACTCTAGACACTTTGTCCAAAGATTAAAAACCATCCAATTAGAGCCCGGAGACATATTTGTCGGTTTTGATGTAGAATCCCTGTGAATGCATGTTCCTATAGATGATTCAGTTTCCATAATATCTGATATATTACGAAACAACAACATGGACTCCACCTACTAGAAATAATTAAAGCATGTCTAATAACCACTTATTTTACTTTTCAAGGAACTTTCTCCGAGCAAACTTCGGGAGCGGCCCTGGGATCTCCGCTATCACCTGTGGTAGCTGACATCTTCATGGAAACTTTCAAAGAGAACGTCTTGTCTCCTGTTACTCTAAAACCTAAATTTTAGTGTGTAGTTTGGCCGCATGGCGCAGATAACCTCCATAATTTCCGGGATTATCTAGATCAACAACACCATAGCATAAAATTCATTATGGAAACTGAATCAAATGCTGCCCGTCCCTTTCTTGATGTACTAGTACAAAGGAAAGAGAATAGCAAATTAGGACATTCTGTGAACGGAAAACCAACACATACAAATCGATATCTTCATGCAACGTCACACCATCATCCTTCTCAAAAACAACCCATCATAAACTCTTTGGTACATACAGTACTTTCAATATGTGATGAACAATCACTGAAATCAGAAACAGAAAAACTGACTAATGCTCTGAGAGGTAACGAATATTGCGCTGAAGATATAAGACGTTCTATTAATAAATATAAAAACCCAACTCTTCAACAAAATGTCATAAATGAACCTCCTATGGACAGTGTTGTCTTGGCTTACATACATGGAACGACCGACAAGATTGCCAACATTCCGACATTTTTCAACACATATAAGAAAGTTGGACAATATTTGAAGTCTCCAAAGCATGCAATTCCATTTCAAACAGAAGACGTCTACAAGATACCTTGTTCCTGTGGTAAAATGTATGTAGGCGAAACAGAACGATCTATATCCACTAGGCTTCAGGAACGTGAAAGATGTATAAAAAAGAAACAAATTGTACAATCTGTCGTAGCTGAACACCAACATTGCTCAGGTCCCACTTTTAATGTAAAAGAAACTAAGGTGCTAGCATCAGTGCCTGGTTTTTTAAACGTAAAATTAGAGAATCAATCGAAATTTGTAAATTTCTAAATAATATTAATAAAGATGGGGGTTATAGTCTACATCACACGTGGAAATCGATTATAACGCTGGATCACAGTTCGCTAAGGATCGGTCAGGTATAAATACCGCGCTGCTGCCCCTCGATAGTCATTCAGTGTGCTAATCTGGTAGAATAAGGATCCCTGAAGATGCCTCGTGCAATCGTAGGTAAAACGTCGGATAATAATTCCAATTTGACACGATCTAACCCCAAGAACCATGATTTTCAACTTGACCAAAGCCATGAAAACTTTTGTTCTTTAATATATAACACTGAATAATTCTTCTTTCGTTTAGATCATAAAATTATATTTTTAGAATACATTTTTAATTTTTAGGAGACCGTAGAAATTAGATCAAGCAATTATATTTTAAACAATACCTTCCCAATGGCAACACTTACTGATATTACGGAAAATATTTTATTATAGGTTAAATTATTTAATGATATTAAATTATGCATTATAAGAATAAATATTAAAAATAACAAGAATTAAAGATATTGTTAAAACGGTAAACCATCATGTTGAATACAGTACTAACATACTTTTCTTACTCTGTGTAAAGCATTGAGTAAAACAAGGGGTCGAACCTCTAAATTTCTGAATTCCCTTTCTGTGGAGTTTATTAGATCCTGCATCGTATGATGCTGAGTATTATAAATTTTATTTTCTAGATAGCCCCACATGAAAAAATCCATTACCGATAGATCCGGAGATCTAGCGGGCTATTTTATGGGACCTTTTGTACCAATCCAGCGCCCTAGCACGTTATTTTCTAAATAAGGTCCAATGATTGGGGAGTTATAATAGGCAAAAGCTCCATCTTGTTGCAAAAACATGCTGTTTAACTTATTCAAACGTACATTTTCACGAACTTTTGGTTTAATATTTTCCAGTATTTGTATATAACGATCTCTGGTGAGAATTTCTTCATATATGTGATATTTAATTTTAGATCCAATAATAAAGTAAGAGACGCTGAACCCGAATTTCCCCTCTAGTTCGCGAAGAAATATAATGTTATGGATTTCTTGTGACCAATAGCTGTCATCTGCACTGCTAATAAAAACTTTTTTGTTTAAATTTTGCAAATACCAGTTACAGAAAATTACTTTTCGTTGCGCGTCTCCAAAATGCAAATTGTGTACGAGTTTAAATTTAAATAGCACTCTTATTTCATTTTAAAGCCGAGGAAACGAAGTTGAAAGGTTATTTTCTACTCTTGTCAAGACAATTATTTCCTAGATTTCTTATTGTGGTCTATTATATACTTTTGGCCACGGCTTGAAGAATGTTCCGAAATTTATAAAATTACTTTTAATGCGGTTAAATATCGCTTTATGCCTCCTTTCCCGATACTTACATATAATAATATAAAAATCCAAGAATATAACATTTAATGATACACTTCATCCAGCCCTTTGCGTCCACTCATGGTCATAAGCCTCCCTCATTCTTGTCCATTGTGCTCTACCTTGGGCGATTTGAATCCAATTTGTTGCAATTTTCTTGAGATCAGTCCAACGAGTAGGGGGTCTTCATCTACATCTTTTGTCTAATCTCGGCCTCCACTCGAGTATTCTCTTCGTCCACCTTCCATCACTGATTCTGGTGACATGGCCGGCCCAGTTCCATTTGAGTGTGGCAATTCGGAAAATTACGTCGGTAACTCCTGTCTTTCGTCTCAGGTCTTCATTTCTAACTCGATCACGCAGCGATATACCTAGCATTGACCTTTCCATCTTTCTCTGAGCTGTTTGTAGATGTCAATGTCAAAGTTTCGGCACCGTAGTTCATAACCGGTAACACACATTGGTCAAATGTTTTACGTTTTAAAGAAATTAGTATATCGCTTTTAAAGATGTCTTAAGTTTTCCATAGGCTGCCCATGCGAGATTTACTCTCCTCCGTAGCTCGCATGTTTGATTATCTCTTGTGATCTTTATTTCGTATCCAACGTATATGTATTTTTCCACAAGCTCCACTTCGTTGTCTCCAACATTGATATTTTCACCAGGTACCAGATTGGTCTTAAATTTTGTTTTTGATATACTTATTTTAAGACCCACATTGACGCACACTAACTGAAGTTCATAGAATATTTTACATATCTCCTTGAGATTATCGGAAAACAAAACTATATCGTCCGCGAACCTCAAATTTGTTAATCTTTGGCCGTCTCCATTCAGGCCTCTTTTTTCCCAGTTAAGTTCTTTACAGGCGTATTCTAGTACTGCAGTAAACAGTTTAGGCGATAAGGTATCACCCTGTCGGACTCCTCTTCATTTCATCGACATAGTTGCATTCCTGTGTATATTGTAAATTAACTTTGTGTATCGATAGTCAATGCGGCATACTTGTAATGCTTCGATAATTTTGTCAAGCTCTACCGTATTAAAAGCCTTATGGAAATCTACGAAAGGCCGAATGAGTGGTCGATTGTATTCAATAGTTTTTTCTATTACCGTTTTGATGCTCTGTAGGTGATCGTTTGTTACAAACCTAGTACGAAACCCCGCTTGCTCTACTTGTTGATAGAAATCAAGTTTTTTCTCAAATCGATTCGTTACTATTCTTGTTATGAGTTTAAATAGGTGACTAAGAAGGCTTATTGGTCTGTAGTTTTCCACATCATAAGGATCTCCTTTTTTGCAAATCAAAATTACCTCGGGTATTGTACTGTCCAAAAGGCACATACCTATTTAAATACATTTGCGTAGCTTCATCACAATCTTAATTGCATTGTATGAAACAACAAAGCATCATATTTGTCGAGATTTTCAAAGGGCTCATTTGCAGCCATAATATAGAAAAATATATAACTGAATAATATATCGAAAACTGACAACATGAACTATAAATAATACGTAATAATAAATTGAAAATTAACACCAGTAGTAGATATACAAGCAAAAGCTTTATAATAATTTGATACTTTGACAGTCACATTTTGAAATTTTTTTTTGAATTTTGTTTTTCACGGACTCCTAAAAAAATTAAAACATGTAAACTAAAAAGTATAATTGAATGGCTTAAACAAAAAAAGAATTTTTAAGTGTTGTATATCATTGAAAAGCCCTTAGTAAGACAAATGCACCGGTCTATGAATATACCGGGTGTTCTATTAAAAATTTGATTTATATTTAAAAAACAGTAATATTCAGAGAAAAACTAATGACACCACTGAATTTGACATGATAAACTCTATTTGAGTCAATATTTATATTTTCGATAACTAAAATGATAACCGAAATACGAGAGGTGTCCTAAAATGGAAAATTTTCAGGGAAGTGCTGTGAAAATTCTATCCGCATCCCGCTAACTTTAAAAATAATGAAGCTACCCGGCAAAAACAACGAAATACAGACACCCTGTAAAAATCTCGATATTATATCATACTAATTGCATTATATCGAATTTAAACACATTGTGTTAAAATATCAAAATAGGCTACAGCTAGGAGCGACAACAACTATTTCCGTCAAAAGAGCAAAATAGCAAAATAATTTGCTTGTTATGGACTTTATTTTATGTGTTATAAACATGTATGTAGCTACGCTGGTAATTTACGCCAAAACCTCAAAGTTAATTGAGAAGAAATTCAGTAATAGAATATTACCCAAATAAATATTAAAATTAAATTACCAGCGTTTATTGTTAGTAGCCACGCCAGCGAGCAAACATACCAAGCTAACCTCTATGCCGGAGAGTTATTAAATTAGTTTCGGGTTGTGAAACTTAATATTTTATAATTATTAAATTATATAAATTACTTGAGGCACAAAAGAAAGAAAATTAAAGTAGACCAAGATAAAATAATTTCAATAAATACCAATAAAGATATATAAAGAAAGGATCAAATAAAATTTAAGAGGGTAAGTAACAAACTCTAGTACCTACTGGAACCAAAATATAACGCTAATCTTGTATATTCCGTAACCATGGGATGGAATACCAGAAGTTGCACCATGCACAAAAAAAGAGGAATTAACTTTAATTAACTAAATTAATTGGGTTGTTAAAATTTAAAATACATTCCTATGATGAGACTGTCTCGTACTAGTACTGCAACACTATTCAACTGTATAGTGGTGTGTCCGTACTGGTAAACATTGGTGCTCATTAACTGATAACTGAAAGGTTTTACTGCAGAAAAAAAACTCTAAATAAGAAAACGTGAGGGAGAAAAAAACATATGAAGTAATTCTAAAAGAAAATATTGTCTAAGACTACTTATAAAAACTAAATTAAAAAGTAAATCAATTTGTTAATCAACCTTCGTCAAAGAGACAAGAAATATTAATCAGTTACCAAGTTATTTCTATTTGAATTTATCTCTTAAACTTCCTACATATTCAGAAAAAATATCGAAGGTGGTCATACAGTTGAAGTGTGATAAGAAAATGAAATATTAATCAATAACTAGTCCGCGATAACTAAACAAATAATCAATTTAAAGTAATACACTGCTGAAAAGAGTAAAAATATATAAACGTAGAATAAAAGTCAAGTCTAATGACGGCGATCAGCAATATTTAATTTAATATAAAATAAAACAAAAATTTGCTTTGCACGAGAAACAATTACTCAACTAAATTAACCACTTTATAATTGGAAATAATAATAAAAATGAAATAGATAATAATCAGCATTTGAGATCACAGATTTTCATAAATACTTAATTTTATTGACGCTAATTATCAATAAACAAATCAGCAAATATCTGGCAAAAATAAAGGAAATTTTAATTATTCTCTGAAGCTAAAAATAAATTAAAATGTAATTGCCATAATACCATGAAAATAGTCAGGATACATATTTTGGCATTGATTTTTTTTTAAATAAAAGTAAACGAATTTGTTCTTGAGAAATTTTTGAATGTTAATTAATTTAGCCAGTCTCAAATATCTACTGATATCAAAGTGAAAATATTCGAACCACCAGACCTACCACAAAGCCGTATTATTTTCTTCTCACCAATTTTGGTTCTAAAGTGGGCCAAAAGATTGACTATTATTCAAATTTACATTAAAATACATAAGATAAATTAGCTCTTCGATGAACGACGCTATCGTGATACATCCAGAAGATAAATATGTACCAAAATATAATAAATTTTATAGTAAATGGCATGGCTAATCTTAAAATTAACTCTTACTAATATGAAAGCAATAATTAAAGCATACTACAGCTATCAAATACCAACAAAACTGAAGAAAAATTTATCAGTATTCATAAAAAAGACAACAAACGACCTTAAAACCCAATATACAACTTAACAATCGACAAATGCTATTAAATTTAGGTGTTTAAGACAAAGTAATTATACTTAAAGCAATAGACTGTGGCCAGATTCAAATTTGTCATTAAACTCACTCCTTAAGAATTAATTTTGAGCTCGAACTTTAACAAATCAAAAATCTATAAAAGATTGTTTAAATAAATTGCAATTAAAACAGGAATAAAAAGAACGTCGGCTTAAAGACAAATCACAAGAACAAGAACGTCGCGTTCAATATGAAGATACACTTTACAAATGGATGCAAGAAATCATTGTACAAGGACAGCAAAAGTCGAACAAGCTATATTAAGACAAAACCCAAAAGTTTAAGAAGGAGTTAGGCGAAGTATGCCAAGAAATAATAGTATTGAATCAATTGTTCGACAAGATATAGAAGAAGTACTAGAAGACTTAGGTGAAGTGGAACAAGATATAGGAGAAATGCGACAAGAAATTAAAGAAATTGTAGACGGGATAGAATCAAAAATACGCCAATAAGTAGAATCTAAAATGAAGAGGTTTCAGACGGAAGAAAATAAAACAATGTATGCCAAGAAATAATAGTATTGAATCAAATGTTCGACAAGACATAGAAGAAGTACTAGAAGACTTAGGTGAAGTGGAACAAGAGATAGGAGAAATGCGACAAGAAATTAAAGAAATCGTAGACAGGATAGAATCAAAAATATGCCAATAAGTAGAATCTAAAATGAAGAAGTTTCAGAGGGAAGAAAATAGAACAAAGAAGTATGATCCTTTTGAAAAAGTAGTAACCCCCGGACAGAATATAAAACCCCCAACTTATGATGGTGAAACATCTTGGATAATGTGCAAATGCGAATTTAAAGCTGTCATTAGTGCAAATAACTGGAATTACAAAGAGACAGCTACTGCATTAGTAATTGCAATTCGGAAACCAGCACTGGAGTTATTGCAAACCATTCTTACAACGTAGCAAAAAGACTATGAAATTCTTAGTGCTGCATTGGAAAAAAAATTGGAATCAATATCGGCGCCAGTTATACCAGTCACAACTCAAATCAAGACATCAGAGAAATGGAGAATCTGGCTTACCTAGGAGCTTCGGAAGAATTCTGAGAAGAGCTTACAAACCAGTATATTATTGATCGGTTCAGAAATCAAGAAATACAGAGAATGTTTCCTATAAGCAATTCTAGTTATTATAGGGAAGCGTTGGACAGGGCTTTGGAAATTGAAGCAGCTTATAATGTGTCAAGGCCAATAATAAGAACGGTTGCTATAGAGGAAAACAAGGATCCAAGCAATGGGGGCAATGGTTTCTGAAATCCTTAAAAAATTAAGTACAATAAGAAATACTTCACGAAACCTGGTAAAACTAAATGTAATAAATAATTCTTCAATGCTACACCTGTAATCATAACTGTTGAGACTGATGCTTCAGTATCACCGACAAAGTCAAGCCTTGTTGGTAAATTTTTAAATTTAAAATTTAAATCCGACCATTATCCAGAAAAGTAATGTTAAGAACTCTAACTGGAGAAGCAGCTGATGTTATTAGAGACATGTAAGTAGAGCTTTAACTAGGAGGACTAAAATTAAACCATTTGAGCCGACACAAAAGATGAATTTATTTTGGGTATGGACCTGAGTCGCCAACATGGATTTTCCTTTGGCAACAAGTTTAATAATCTAAAGTTTGGCACCGAAGAATTTATTCTGTCAAAGAACCGTAATACCGAACCATTCATAGTCATTGCCGAACAAATAACCAGAACAAAGGGGAGCATAAAGAAAATCATTTATGGAAGACTGAACAAGTGTTCTGGAAGCCACATAGGATTAATTCAAAACTTCAATAAACTATGTAAATACCTGCTAGCGAAGACATTAGTCAATTCATATGACATAATACTAATAAGAGTAGCCAATATTTTTCCTAATGTCGAGATTAATACAGGAGACGAAGTAGCATTATATGAGTCAGTAAAATGGATAGTAAAATGTGAGCAACCGGGAAAAGCTACATCAAACTCGTCAAATAATGAACTAATTAAGCTGCTCCAGGGAAACTGGAAACAGCAAGAACTTGAAGAAACGAAGGAGTTTATAAGGAAGCACGGTGAAGTTTTTCAAACAAAAGATGGTAATACCATTAAGACGAACATAATTTAGTATGAAATAAATACTGGCAGTGCATAATCAATGCGCTAGCTATCTAGAAGCTTTCGCATAGCCAAATGCAAGGAAATGGAATTATTTGTTGACAAAATGCTGAATGAGGAATTTATAGAAGAATCGTCTAGTTCTTGGTCTTCTCGGTTAGGGCTGGCAGCTAAAAAGGATGGAACTATTAGATTTTGGGTTCACTACAGGAAGCTTAATGACGTCCTAAACCTGACGACGCTTTGACAACGTCAGCTGGATCACAATGATTTTCCACACTGGATCTAAATAATCGATATTGGCAAGTAGGCATTCAAGATAATAATAAGGAAGACCGCTTTTTCTATTGAGGCTGGTCTATTTCAATTTAATGTTATACCATTCGAACCCTACAACGCTTGTGCCACTTTTGAGCGATTAATGGAAACAGTACTGCGGGGTCTGACATGGAAAATAAGTCATCGAGCTTGATGATGCCATGGTTATGGGGAAAACATCTGATGAATACAGGAATTTTTTGCAATAATTAAAAACGCAAACCCTCGACTTAACCTCAAAAAATACTTACTGTCAAAAACAAGCTGAATTTTTTGGACATGTAGTACCACCAAAGGGAATCCACATGAATGAAAGAAAAATTCAAATAATAATAGATTAGCTCCGATCACGTAACAAAGATGAGTTGAGAAGTTTTCTAGGGTTATGTACATACTATAGAATATTCGCAGAAGGTTTTGCTAATATTACTTCACACTTACATAAGCTTACTGTAGAAAAGATTTCTTATCAATTGAATTATGAGTGTGACCAAGCTTTTCGGCTGCCTTATGTTCCAGTCCCATTTTCGTCTTCCCACAAGATTGCGGAAAATTCGCATTGGATACTGATGCCAGCAATATAGGGGTGGGTGCTATATTATCTCAGATATAGGAAAGTCAAGAACGAGTTATTGAATATTTCAGCCAATTGCATTCAAAACCCGAAAAAAAATCAATGTGCCACGTCGAAAGAATAGCTCGCCATGATCAAAACTGTGCAACATTTTCATAAATATTTGTATGGACAGTAATTCCTAATAAGAACAGAACACGCAGCTCTAAAATGGCTCTTAGATATGAAGGTGCCTGAAGAACAAGGAGCAAGGTGGCTTGATAAGTTACAATAGTACAATTTTAAAATCAAACATAAACCAGAAGCCTGTATAACAACGCAAATGACTTGTCAAGAAGACCATGTAAGAAAGAATGCAAGCACTGTAGCAAAATAGATCAAAGAGAAGAATTTCCTATTAGAAGAGTCACTTTTGACGTTGATCTAGACCGGAGCACAGCTCAGATGAGAACAGACCAACTTGAAGACAATGGTCTGGCAACATTTTTTCAACTTAAGAAGAAGGTAGTGAAACGCGTCCGAGTTGAGAAGAGATGTCGGAAAAACAACTCACATTCAAGGCACATTGTATTCAGTGGGACTCACTATTTATTGAAGACCGGTTACTAAAGATATCCTGGGAAAGTGTCTAGGCAAAGAAATTAAAACTCAGGTGGTAGTTCCCAGAAAAAAAAGTTCCAGTGGTTTTAAAAGAAATTTACCACGGGGAATCTGGTGTTCATTAACAAAACTTTAGACAAACTTTAAGGAAGATTTTACTGGGTTAACAACTGTCAAGAAGTGAAATCTAAGGGAAAAATAAAGACGTATAATGTTGGAATACGTTTTAAACTGATGGCTATTGACATAGATGCACCATTTCCAGAAACAGATAAAGGCAACAAATACATTTTGGTTGCTATTAACTACTTCACTAAATGACCTGAAATATTTGAAATTCCTAATCAGGCCCCCTTAACAGTAGCTAAAGTTTTAGTCAAAAATGTGTTGAATCAAGAACATAATTTTGGATCCAAATTTTTTTAATCGCTCTGCGAACTACTTAGCATCCGTAAAACCAGGACAACAGCCTTAAATTCCCCCGCAGATGGCATGGATGAACAATTTAGTAGGACTAATGAAAAACACCTTAGATGTTGCGGCAAATATTTGTCAATCTTCTTAATGACCTATCTATCCGCAGTTCATGAAACTACCAGTGTTATTCCTGCCAGCGTCTTATTTGAAAATGAATTTAGATTGCCTGCGATATAATGTTCGGTTCCTCAAATGGTGAAAGACTGGATGGATGCTTGACAAGAGAAGTTGTGAAAAGTTCATACACTAGTTAGAGAACACATAGACCTGACCACAGACAGAATAAATACAAGATATGACATCTAGGCAAACTCGGCAGAGTTCCAGGAAATTGATAGAGTTTGATTATAGAATCAGAAGAGAAAGAAGGATAAATCACCTAAGTTGATGCCATCATTGAAAGAATCATATATTGTTCTCAAAAGAACTAATGACCTTGTTTATAGAATCCAATGGAATCCCAAGGCCAAAATGAAAGTAGTTCATATGCACAGGTTAAAGCCATATCACAGAAGTATCGAAGCTAATCCGGACGATCAATATTAGGAGGGCCAGTGTAATGAAGGATTAGGAGAACAGTTTGATGCTTCCTAGTAGAAAAATAATATTTTGATGCGATGAATCATATTTATTATGTAATGAAAGAAAAATTATATCGATGAGTTATCAATTATTAATGATATTTCTAGGTAGTTCTCGACTTTTATGCTAGTATGTTCCTTGTAATTTTTTATACTAATATGAGTAGTAACTTAGTTGTGATTCAGCTGTAAAAGTATTAGGAAGTAGTTAATATAGTATTGGAAGTAATTTTAGTGAAAAGTGGTGTGTTTTATTTGGACCTAGTGAGCGATTATAAAAAAGACAAAGGCGTAACATTATGTATGTAGCTTAACGCATGTTATGACAGGATAAGGAATAAAGTGTACATATACTTTATACTTTTGGAAGAAATTAAAGTATATATTTTAAGTAAAGATGGATTTTTCGCTAATATATACGAGTATTATGATATGAAATATCAATTTTTTAGTCACTTTAAATTAGATTTATTTTCTTTGCTCTTGTCGTCAGAGATTCAACGTTTTCAAATAATATTCTATCAGAAACAATCAAGATAAACAATATTTCGTAGTGATAACTATTTAACTCGTGTACTTAAAAAAAAATCGAATTCGTTTAAAGAGCTCACGCTAGAGCTTGTAAAATAAAAATTGCTTATCCACTGCTTGTTTTTATAGGTACAGATGTCAATAAAAAAAAGGGCTGTTTCGTTTTTTTATCGAGAATTTCTTGGTTTCTATCAAAGTTGCACACCTGATTATGCTAAAGAGATTATAGCTGGGAAATTGATGGATTCTAAAATACAAGGACGCTTTTTTATCATTATACAATTTGGCTTCTATAGGTGGCATATCAATAAAATTTCAAAACTATACCTTCAATGCTAAAAGAATTTTAATTAGAATAATTTTCCATATTTTTTAAAAACTTTCGATTTGGGCATTTCCTACATATTTTTCTATTTATTGAACAATAGCATTATAAATACATGATTTATTGATTCAATTTCATAAAAGACAGACAAAAATCAAAATACTGTAAATGTGCCCGTACCGACAGACTGCAATTTCATTTTGCACTTATAAAATTAATTAACTCTTAAAAAAACTAGCTTTTATACTACATTATACCAGTACTTAAAAGGATATAACAATTCAGATATCCCTGAAAATATTATCAGAGATATTAAACAATTTCATTGCCTCACCTTTATTTGTACTATAATATAAAACGTACTAGTTAAGAAATGAATAAAATAAAAATAAAAGTTTTAGAGAGCAATTTCTGGAAACGTAAACTTTACATTATGTAATATTATTAAAAAAGCTGATTTTTCTGAATAAAAGTTTGTCTTTTAGAAAGTTTTTCGCCTTAATTTATTTCTAAAGGAACTAAGTTTTTAATGATGTTTGGGGTTTATCCAACAACTTCGTTAATAATGACACAGCCCGACGTCCTTTCATTTTGGAATAACTTCACTAATATGGTCTTGAAACAACTCAAATAAAATAAATCTGCACATAGAACTGCTACTAAAAATATCGATGTTCGATATATCGATATTTTTAAATCAATTTATAAACGTATATAATAACTCTATTAAAAAAAGGGCCGTCTAAAAATGGGTAACAATCTTTTATTAAATATCGCTATTAAAATTTCATTATTTACAACACAAATTTCATGGCATCTTTCTCATGTTAACCGTCTTAAAATAGTTCCAAATAATTGAAGCATTTACGGCAAACGTCATATTATGGCACTTCGCTATTTTAAACTGACTAAATTAAATGAATTAAATAACAATATCATTATCACCAACTAACATAACCTATAGTCTGGAATTCAAAAATCTATCACAGGCAATGAGGACTGCATTCAACTTGTCGAATGCACCCGATATTACTTTCCGTTTCAAAATAATGCGTAACTATATAAAGAAAGAGTGCAAAAATGATAGTATACTTTAAATTATTTACCATAATATAGTTACTATAATTAATAAAAAAAAATGGAAAATATTAATTTATTTTAAAAAATATATACGGCGATACTCACATTGTAATATTCATATTTATAAAAAATATTAGTCGTAAATATCCATATTTTTAAAAAATAATACCGACATTTCAATATATCGATATTTTATCTGATCTGCAGTACTTCTTGGTTTTTAAGTTGGTGCAAGGTTTGTCGATCGAGGATTGGAATTACTAATTTTTTTATTTATTAGTGTTTTAAATACTTTTAATACAAGGAAGAAATTTTATGAATCCGATTGAAAGGTAAATTACTATATGGTGCTTAATGCCAGGTATTATTCTAGATAATTGATATTAATCCTTACCTTAACATATTTATTTAAAAAAAAAACTACAGTAAAATATTTTAGACCAAGTAATGTTTTCTCAAATCACTAAGTTATGATTTTTCTCACCTATGTTATTGTCCTTGTTAATACATAATTTACTTAAATATAAATTGAAAATATATAAATAATGATCGTCTAAAGTTCATAAGTAAATTTAAAAGTAAATTAAGAACATAAATCTAACAAAAAGTATATAATGGTGGCCTCCGGCTGATGACGACACGAATCAGCGCTGTGCCTTTGTATTTTAGGAGTTGTTGATTTTGATGGTATGATGTTATCATTAATTTTTTCTACTACAGTAATTGTTCATGCGATCTATTTCGTTCTATGAATTATTTTTTTAATTCTATTTAAATCTATTAACGAATTCATTGCCAGACACGAAGATATGTAAAACGAAATCAGACACGATGTGTCTTGGATTGGCCTTAGAGTAGTTCCATTGGCAACCTTCCGACTCCGTCATTAAGTCAGCTGTATGGTACTAAAATTTTTTTTTTGGCATAGAAACTACATTCACAAGCAAAATATAAAATCAACTGAATATGTGGAAATGTGAAATATATATTGTAACATTTTATCATGGACAGACCGACGCGCATGTAAAATACCAAACAAAGGTCAATTCAGCTGGTATTATTGTATTGTACTTTCATAGAAATCTATTTATACGTGCAAAATTTCAGCACCATAGTCCAAGCCATAGGTAATTATAGTGACGTAAATTCCGGGATGGTTGAGACCTACCAAGAGCTGTAAGAACAAACCCTATATAAAATGTAACAGCAAAAAAATAGGTTGGGGACGAGAGGATTGGGGTCAAAATTGGCCGAAACAGGTTTTTTAAATCTACAAGCCAAGAAACACATTTTGAAAAAAAAAAGTTTCAAATGAAAGTTATAGAGATTTTAAAAGCATACAATTTGAGCATTGTGCGATCATTTTTGTCAATTTGTTATTGCAAAAAGGTCAAGAAACCCTCATCCGCCATTTTTTACCTATTATTTATTACAAAATTGACATTTTTTACACTTTTTTTCCTTTTAAAGGGAAGCCCTTATTATTCTAAACAAAATGATATTTTATAATGTAAATCGGATAATTTGATTCTGAGATATTGCTAACTGTTTTTAACCCAAGACGCAAAATGTTGATTGCTATAACTTTTTTTGGGTGAACGTTTTGACTTCCTCTTGATCCTAATCTATTTTTTGCTGTTACATTTTAGACAGGGTTTGTTCTTACATTACCCCCAACATCCCTAGATAGGTCTTATCCATCTCGGAATTTACATCAAAAACCTAGATAATTTTTACCCATTACTTGGACTAATAAGCGAAGGCAAATAAGAGCTTGTAAAAAATCACTTTACTCACATTTAAAAAAGTTTGATAAGAGAAGAAACGTAACTTTTGTCAATAAGTAAATTACCTAAAAAGTTAATAAAACAAGAAATTTCTGTATAGGACATACTTTTTGGAGTACCTTTTAGAACATTTTTCATTACTTCGAGATAAAGGTCTCTTATTTTCCTGTTTTAGTAAAATGCTGACTTCCAATAAAACCGGAACTTACTCAAAGTTTGAACTTAATTAAGCGACCTAAAACTTTGGTTTAAACGAATGCATACTTATTACCTAGGGTTTGTTTAATTAGCATTCTAAAGATATAAAATTTTAATCTTTTCTAAGAATACTTGGGACCTTACCCGCATTCATTTTCCCTTTCTATTATTCAGACAGCGACAACAGTTTCTACTTAGAAGCTCATGAAACACAAACCCAACAATTATAGTCACAGGCGTGAAAACATGCGACATATATAAAAGGGTGAATATTTAAATTTAGGTAAATCTTGCTAAGACGGTATTTAAGAATACTATTTTTTTTCTGTTATTTACATATTAAATACATTACTATTGAACAAAAATAGAACAACAAAATGCTTGTGTTACTTCGAATTAAAAATATATATATAATTTTTTATTTTTCTTTGCAACATGTGCCGTTCTCCTGGAAATCGTGTGACCGCTTTTTTTAAGGACCCGGAATTTTCACTTATGAAAAACGGTAGAAGGAATTTATGCTTATATCTTTCGGTTTAATTGTAAAATAAAATCTTAAACATAACGTACAAATTAGGATTTTAAAGTAGGAAATCCCATTAAGAGAAATACGAGAATTAAAAAAAAAAAATTGATAAAATAAATTATTTCAATTTATTACACGAAAATTGTTCATGGGAGAGAAAAACTCTTTGTCACCAAAATAAAGTGAAAATTAAGGTATATAATACTTGGTGTACCTTTTTTTCTTTGAAGATATCTTAATTTATATTTAGTTGTTGAAGAAAAACGTTCACAGGACCATAAGTACATGAACCATTTTTCTTATTTAGATCTCCAGAACAAATGCTTGAAACATATCTGTTCCCTCCGAAAACTTCCTTATACGCGTGATATACTACAAAATGAGGATGCCTGATCATGCCGTTAATTGACAGTTTTAAATAAACTTTATCATCTTATAAAATTTTGAGCGAATTGTCCATGAAAGTGATTTTAGAATGAAGGAGCTTCAACGCTGTCACATGAAGTAAGCGCTCAGAAGAGACAAATTACAATACTTTGTAACGAAGTTACTAATTTTTGGGCATAAGTATGTACGCCGGGATTTTATTTATTTATTTAACGTCCGAAAAATCTGATTTTTGCGGGAAAAGAATGCTTAAAGTTTCAATATTACCGGAATATAATTAGATTTACCGCGCTATGCCGGAAAATATCATTTTCCGAGATTTTCAGAGCGTCCGACCATAATAATCGCGCGCCGCATACAGCAGTATTGTATGCGCGATCACCGCACGCCGTCACACGTCAGCGTAATAGGAGCTCGGGCCGTCTATTTAAACCTGAGAAGACCATTATTTCGTTGAGAACTGCACTTTCTCCACCCGGGTCAACAGTCCAAACGGACTGGACTGGGTCGCCTGCCGGGCCGCGCCTTCCTGGTCTAACAATGTAGGTGAGGCTAGGCTTGAGTGTATATGGTGTTTTACCATACACTTTCTTCCTTACGTCCTACCCCTCTAATGGCCAGCATTGCCGAGGACCCTTGTAAGAACGGGCAATGTTGTGTCATCCTACCGTCACTGCCGAGGACCCTTATAAGAACGGGCAGTGTCGGTTCCTTTCCTAATTTCCTACCGCTATTGGTCGACATTGTCGAGGACCCTTCCTACCGTCACCGATACATACATGCACTAAATGCCGTCAATATTATCTTTGTTTCCGTATTGACCAGGAATGTGTTTTACCGCCAGGTGCCCTCCGATGTCCGTTGACAAGGGCGCTAAACAACTGTCGCCCCGACGCTTATCGCCGCCGCCGCGTGTAGAGATCATCGCCGTGTAGAGACGCCGCCTATCGCCGATCGATGCCGGGTTATTGTTACCGCGTGTACCGCCGACAATCGAATTTTAATACGAAGCGCCGTGAACCGTGAACGCGGATTTTAGATACAAAACGCGATAATTTGCGTACGAGCCATCGTGAATAGCGTCGAAACCGTGTAGTACGAGGTCCGTGAATAGCGTCGTGAATGATACCGCCGGGTTATCGTCTTCAGCGTAACCCACCAGTACGAGCTACCGTGAACAGCTCTCAAAACATACTCTTGCCCTCCAGACCGTTTATTTGTTTACATTATTGTCCATCTTAGATTGTAGTTAGTTTTAGGCCATGTCTTTGTATAAAAGAATGGAATACAGGATACATGATGTTTTATAATCGTTTGTTTCATTACCTAGTCCTATTTTTACCATTACATGTAACAATTGGCAGCCGGCAGCCAGCACTAATACGCACAATTGACCCCTGGCTTGATGTTTCTCCACTGTAACAAGCTGCCTGGTGCATAAGTGGGCCCTCGACCACATGAATCCCGAGGGTGGCGTCCGAGAACCGATCACCGAGTGGATGTTTTGACCTTCAGGCAGTCAAACCGTTGATCAGTTGAGAGAGCAGGGATATCCCGAATATACGTAGATACCGCCGACCCGATATCCCTGCGCTGAGCATTGGACCGATGCCGTGAACGAAGTAGATCCGAAGAGCTCGACCTGCTCCCCCCTACGTAAAAACGCGTCACAACTTTACAGCCAATTTGTGACTGTAATGTAACAGGCAATCTTTAGTTAATTTTTGATCTCTTAATGCGAAAATGATGACAAAAATTTCCTAGCATGTAGTCAGTTTACCCATACACCGCAGAAAAGACAATTATCAAAATGACAAAAGTAACTTTTCATAAGTATTTTGGATATCTTGTTGCCGATCAAGATCAGGACTGAGCTCCTCATATATGTTGCCAAACCTCTGCAGCAAATCTAAGTTAATGGTTAAATGGTAAACGTTCTTCTCTGCCTTTTGCAATTCCAATGATTTAGCGAGAACCAACAAATCATTTTAACGACTGTTACTTCTGCATGACAAAAGTGTCTGGTTTTTCACGAAAGAGCAAACATAACATTGAATATCCGGATATTCCCTCAGCAATAAAACCGGTTCTTCATGGAGAAGGTAAACCTTCCTGAGCTCCCGGCAAAATGAGAGAAAACTCGATAATGTATCAGAGAAGGACGATTTTTATTTTTCGAAAGTGAAGGAAAAGCTCCCATTTAATTGAACAACCTAAATTAAATGATCTAATTAGGTACCTCCACTTATCCAAAGAGCATGCTGAAGTATTAGGGACTAAATTACAACAATGGAACTTACTAGCTACTGGAACCAAAGTTACAATATTTAGGAACAGTAACTAAGAGCTATCAACGTTTTTTACTCTACGGAAATTAGGATTTGTACATTTGTACACAACCCGAACTAAGGGCGCTTATTAACAAATTGTTCTAAAATAAGTTTAAAAATATTTCTACTGCATAATGGCAAAAAAAGACCCTCTATTCCTCTTGCACCTGCAGTTGACATGAATGAAACATGCGAAAGTATGACACCCATTCTAAATGCAATAAGCTATGACACGTATAAGTAGCAAATATGTGGTGACCTAAAGATCATAGGACAATTACTAGGGCTTCAGGGTGGATTTACGAAGTATTGCTGTTTTCTTTGTCTTTGAGACAGTAGAGCAACACAGAGCCATTACCAAGTAAAAAAATATTTTCCAAGTTAAGCTAACGTAAATAGTATATCTCTACTTGATCCCAAAAAAGTACTGTTACTTCCATTACACATTAAACTGGGATTGACTAAAAATTTCGTTTAAGCACTAGATAAAGAACGAGATGCATTTAAATACCTTAAACAAATTTTTTCTAAACTAAATGATATATGTTAGACCACAAATTAGAAAAATACTAAGATATCAATAGTTTGATCAAAAAGTGATGTGAATTAGCTGCATGAAGTTCTTTTAAAACAAATGTTAGGAGTTTTTAAGAAACAATAAAGTAGATGCAGAACTACGAAAAATTTGTAGAAGAACTACTTGGAAAATAAGCTGTCGTGTGTCTCTTAAAATACACTACTTCCACTCCCATTTAAATTTTTTCCCAGAAAATTTGTGTGCCGTTAATGACAAACAAGTAAAAATGTTCCATAAAGACGTATTAACGATGGAGTAATGGGGGATTATTGCTGGTTTCTTATGAGAGAAAGTGATCAGGAGTATAGACGAAAGTCAACATTTGCAAAAAAGTTATTTACAAAAGACTTACTATAAATATATCTTCATGTGTATTTTTGTACATAAATCCTGTTATTCTAAAAATATCTTGATTTTTTATTATTTTGAACTTATGTATAAATATTAAATAAAAATGATTGATACATTTTATAATTCAAGGTCAATACGTGGTGGAAAATTTTCGTTGTTGGATTCGCAATCAGGATGCTTTAAGCTCCCACGGGCAGATTTTATAAGGCCAATCGCAATTTTTTTATGTATTTGTTGACTAGTGTTATTTAGATACGTAGCATACATTGTTTTCTCCTTACTTATTAGCACTAACAAAACGCTTCCTAAAACAACTTTTTTTTCATTGTATTAATTGAACCTTTTATATTTCATTCATGCATTAAAATATTTTGCAATTTTATAGGTGTCCAAAATGGGTGGAAGAAAGCAAAATTGAATATTATAGTCCTGTTTTTAACAATTTCATCACGTAAAAACTCATGCAATATTGTTAATGGAAGTAAATTATTTTAATATAGGGAAAGTAATTTCACGTTGTAACCTTTTATTGATTAGTCGGGATAATTTGAGTAATGAAACACTTGATTATCGCAATATCTAATAATTAATAACAATGTTTGAAGCAATTTTTGTTTTTAATATATATTTTCTTGATATCTAGGCAACTGCTATAAAAATAATAAGTTAATCAAATATTAGTTTACCTAAAGAGAGTCTAAACATTCGACAAAACTTTTTTATAATTAGTTACGTTGTGTTCACCGTCAACCTTTTGAGATAAGAATTCTTTAATCTTATTTTCACCTACATTTCAGCATAATTGGACTAAAGAATCTCTCGTAATAAAAGCTTTGTTATTTTCTTTAAAATACGTACTGAAAATATATTTTAAAAACTTTCAAATGTTGTAATCCTACTTTAATCGTGTTGTTATCATTTAAGTCTGCTAAACTTTTTTGAATAGATATTGAGTTTTGGCAAAGATTTTCATAAAGCTCCAAGATAAAGTGGAACTTTTTGTAATATTAGGATAACAAAATCAACGTTAAAAAAGATTCATCTTTCATAATGCATCCAATATTAAGAAAATTACTTATTTATTTATTTATTCATTGCATTAACAAAATTTACAAAGCCAATTACAGACACAACTAACTAGTATAACTAACGTGGGTCTGTTACACTTGAAGGTCACCGCTCTGGATGGCCACCGTCCATCCGCAGAAGCCGTGATTGGTCACCATGCGGCCAAAGAAGCGGCTGAAAATCAAAGGTATTGACAAAAAGTTACCTGACAGGTGTAAAAAGGTCCCTATAGACACATATAGGGAAGCTGAAGAATCCTTTTCCAACACCCTGTAACTAGTTCAACAGCCACTGGACTTGTGACGTCATTGACGGTCACTTCTCTGACACTTCTTCGGATTTTTCAGCTACCCTATATGTGTCTATAGGGACCTTTTTACACCTGTCAGGTAACTTTTTGTCAATGCCTTTGATCTTCAGCCGCTTCTTTTGCCGCATGGTAACCAATCACGGCTTCTGCGGATGGACGGTGGCCATCCAGAGCGGTGACCTTGAAGTATAATAGATCCACGTTAGTTACACTACTCAACTTAACCAATTTAAAACCTAAATAAAAAGGCACTACAATTGCCTACATAATTCATCTCTCACTTACATTCTAAACCTGTTACAACTTAGGTTAAAAATGTCAATGGCACCACAATACTTATTTAAATATGATCTTATTAAGGTAGTTGACTCGCGACAGTCATCGACAAAAGTCTAGCCTTTAAGTAAGTACCAAAAGTTAAAGAATCTCAGGCCTAAAGAATCTTGTTTTTGTACGAGACTGTACCCAACACACGTTAACTTTCAATATACAGACACATTCTTATACAGTAATAACTTTAAATACATGTCTATATTGAATGATCTATAGAGTAAAAGTGTGTATAGTAACGTTCATATAGTGGGAGTCTCATACCAATATAGTTTGTTATGTTGATATCCCAACACATTGAGAGAATAAATAAAAATACCGAGAAATATATTTTAAAAAATATCACATTCTGAAGAACTAACCTAACTAACTTAGGTTTGAATTTTCGCGCATCAAGGTTGCCAAGTTGTGATCACTGTACCCCACTACGCGTCAGATGTTTTCAAATTATTTTTATTTTAAAAATCTGATTTTCTAAACAAAACGGTCAAGAAATTCCGGATTTTTTTCTAAAAAAATGATAATTTTTGGATCTACGTTGCATTAGTTTTAATAAAAAAAAATATGATAAAAACCGTTTTTGAGATATTCCAAAAAGTATTGGCATTTTGTTATATGTGGTGACCTCCAGCATATTAATTATACATATTTTAATTGTTAATATTTCGTCTCACAGACGATTTAAAAATTTCGTTTATTTTTAAATTAATTAAAAGACAATTTTGTAAACTCTAAATTCAAATTCAATCACATTCCTAAAAAAAGCCATTTCACGAGTGAACTACCTTAATGAGGAATTTTTATGCAGGTTAGTAGATGCATTAATATAAAATAAATTTCTGGTTGTCGTGATAACTTGACCTATTTTAAGTGGAAGTTAGTCTAAAAACTCTTTATCGTATCTTCATCCTAATAGTATTCCAAATAAATTTAAACGAAAACACAACATCCGCTGCAATACGCATGTGCTTCAAGCTGAGAAAGTTGAATAAAGAACACAAAAGCTTGTGATCAGTTCCTCTTTGCGGGTATACCGAGAATGCCCTGTAATGTAAAAACTTTAAAAATCTTCTCTGAACCACCCTCAAGAGGTAAATTTTATTTTCATACTGTGGATCCCAAATTACACGTAGAGTTGGGGGTCTATACATTGCGATCGGGTGGATCAATTGCTGCCCAGTCGTAAGAGTTACTTTATCAGCTAGAGCAGACCAGCCAGTCCTATTTTCCTCGGGAATCTCAAGATGTTGGACGACTTCAAAGTGGGAGCTCCCCTTCTTCGATTTGGTGTGTTCCCAAGAACCGCATCTTAGAGTTTTCTAGAACGCTGCACTCTGCAAAAATATGTATAGAGGTTTCGTCTTCCTCACAGAATCTGCACTTTTCTCTTTCTACCAGTCCGAGTCTCTTGAGGTGTCCCTTCAGGTGGCAATGCGCCGTCAAGACCCCTGCCAGAACTTTGAGTTGGTTTTTGCTCAAGCTTATGTATTCATTGAATCTCTTCTGGTCGTGGTTCCCCCAGAAGTGTCTTCGCTTGTCTCAATCCTTGTAGCTCCGTCCAATAATTGGATCTCCTGCATTCTTCTTCTATCTTTAGTTCTTCCAATTTTACGCTGCTACTGATTCCACAGAAAGACTCTGGCCCCAGAAATGGTATCTCAGCCCCTTTCTTCGCGAGCCTGTTTACTATTTCATTCCCCTCTATCTCGATATGTCCCAGTACCCACCTGAGGGTGAATTTATTATTCTTACTCAAATTATTCAGTTCCTCTAGGCATTCCTAGACCATCTTGGAATATTGAAGCTTAGTAAGCACCAATGACTTATACAAGGCATGAAACATTTACAACTCCTAATAATAAAACCAAGAATTTTTACTGCATTTGTAGTCACATTATCAATGTACCAAAATTCAACCCAGACCTAAATCCCTGAGACTTTTACTTCTGGAGACATCTAAAAGAACTAGTTCATTCAATACCAGTAAATACTAGAGAAGAACTATCAGCGAGAATAGCACAAACATTCTAACAAACTCCGTAATAATGCCAGAATATTATTTGCAGTGCAGCGGAAAAATATTCGAAGAATAAGAAAATGTATTGAAATATGTGGAGCCCATTTGAACATTTGCCAAAATAACATTTAAATGTTTTCATTATTTTTGTATTTTAAGAACAATGTAAATTAACTGAGTTACGACCAACCATTTGAAAGGTTTCTGGGCTTGACAATGACTGAGCTGGAAATCTTTTAGTATAACATCTTTTTACCTTCGAAGAGTGAGACAAACCTTCCCCATAAATTAAAGCATATCAGCATACCCTGCGTATTTTATTTTTACCTGTTCATGTTTAGCATTAGTAACTTTTGAATTTTTCGCATATAAACCGATTTATCTCGAAAACCGCTAGTTTTATCGAAATAAATTAAGAGTTCCTTTTCTGTCGTCAGTTTTTAGCCCAACGAGTGTGACTGAAAGTCCGTTCCTGACATCTCGGGTGATCTAAAACATCTACTGTAGTATAGTTTAATGAGTCTTTATGGTGTCTACAAAATATTAAAATTTCATTAAATTATACAAGTCGGTTCAAAACTTAGAGCCGATAAGGTAAATCGCTGGGTACTCCTGGTCCTTATTTCCGTTAAGGGGTGCTTTAGGAATTTATTTTCTATAACAAAGCCCTACTTTTACGAGGTGCTTAACGAACACCCTGTATATTAGATAGCAATTTTCAAAGAATAACACTAACAATAATTAACTTAAAAAATTGCTGTGACCAACACATTTTTGCTTTGTGAAAACAAAGTAGGGCTATTTTGATCTTCTCTGTATGTTTCCGATAAATTACGAGGTGCTTAACGAACATCCTGTATATTAGAAAGTAATTTTCAAAGAATAACACTAACAATAATTAACTTAAAAAATTCCTGTGACCAACACATTTTTTCTTTGTGAAAACAAAGTAGAGCTATTTTGACCTTCCCTGTATGTTTCCGAGAAATTACGAGGTACTTAACGAACACCCTGTATATTAGAAATTAATTTCCAAAGAATAACATTAACCCTAATTAACTTAAAAAATTGCTCTGACCAACACATTTTTTCTTTATGAAAACAAAGTAGAGCTATTTTGACCTTCTCTGTATGTTTCCGATAAATTACGAGATGCTTAACGAACACCCTGTATATTAGAAAGTAATTTTCAAAGAATAACACTAACAATAATTAACTTAAAAAATTCCTGTAACCAACACATTTTTTCTTTGTGAAAACAAAGTAGAGCTATTTTGACCTTCCCTGTATGTTTCCGAGAAATTACGAGGTACTTAACGAACACCCTGTATATTAGAAATTAATTTCCAAAGAATAACATTAACCCTAATTAACTTAAAAAATTGCTGTGACCGACACAATTTTTCTTTGTGAAAACTGCATTAAAAAATGTCATTAAAAATTAAGACTAATGGTTTAATTAAAGTTTGCGGGCAACAAATACTTGAACTGAAAATTGCTTGCCATTGTCTACATTAAAACATAATTATATTTAACAGACCATATCTACGAACATGCCAGTTCGTTAGTTAATGACTTTCTATTATGCTGTAGATTCCACTTGGAAAATAATTGGTATAAAAGATATAAATGTTAGTCTGGTAATACTTATAATACAATATTAATATACAGGGTATCCGAGAAATCGTAGGGGATTACCAATGCGGATTTAGACCTAATCGCTCAACTGTTGACCAGATATTTGCCATAAAACAGATAATGGAGAAAAGCTGGGTATTCGATCTTGAACTACATCAGATATTTATCGATTTTAAACAAGCATTTAATAGAGTCTGCAGAACGAGACTATGGACAGCAATGCAGGAGCTTGGCTTTCCCAAAAAACTGGTCAGCCTAATAAGGATGTGTATGGAGGGGCTGAAGTGCAAAGTGAAAATGGGACAGTACTACTCTGAAATGTTTGAAATAAACAACTGTCTTAAGCAAGGATATGCGCTCTCACCACAACTTTTTAACATAGCGCTGGAATATATAATCAGAAATTCGAAAATTGAAGCACCGACATCTATATTCCATCAAGATGGACCAAATCTACTGTAGGCATTTGCAGATGATGTTGATATGATTGGTAGTAGTAGAATAAAAATGAAAGAAACTCTAATACGGTTCGAAAGGGAAGCAAAGAAGATGAGACTTCAAATCAACGAAGACAAAACTAAATACATGTTCATGAGTCGGAATGGCCGAAACAGAGACAGAATAGGTCAAAACATCATCATCGATGAATATAACTTTGAACGAGTCAAAGAATTTAAATACCTAGGAACAACAATATGCGAAGATAACAACGGATCACAGGAAATAAACAATAAAATACAAGCAGCAAATTTATGCATCTACGCACTGCAAGATCTAATGAAATTGAAACACCTCACAAGACAAACAAAGATGGACCTATACAAAATAGTTATAAGATCGATAGTTATATATGGTTGCGAAAAATGGACGCTAACGGTAGCGAACGAAGAGAGACTACGAGTCTTTAAAAGAAAAATCTTGAGGAAAATCTCGGGACCAACGATAGATGAAATGACAAAACAATACAGAACAAGAACTAACAAGGAACTAGAAGAACTATTCTCAGAGACAGATGTGGTAAAAGAAATAAAGGCCAGAAGACTCCAGAAGGCTTCCTGACGTCAGAATAATAAGACTAGCTTGGGAGGAAGCACCGACTGGGAGAAGGCCACTGGGACGACCCAGACTCCGGTGGAGAGATAATATAACAAAAGATCTCAAAACTATGAGCATCGAAACCTGGATGAAGGTTGCGAGAGATCGAAATGAATGGAGGCATGTCGTAAAGTCGGCTAAAACCCACCCAGGGTTGTAACGCCATGGAGTAAGTAAGTATCCGAAAAATGACTGTACAACGTTTAATGATATACTCTTGACGTCAAAATAGACTGATTTAAGCTAATTTAGTTATATTCGATACTGCTTCATTTAGGTGGTAGAAGCAGTAAAAGTTTGAAGAAAATATTGATTTCCTTAAGTTATTTGAAAACATGGTAACTGAATTTAATGATTTTTGGTGCGTAGTCTAACACTATAATATGACGTTTTCTAGTGGTATAGCAACCGGTTATAAAGTAGTGTAAATGTTATAAAAATAACGTAACTTGTAAATCTCACCTTTGATTCTTTATTTTTATTATTATATTATTTTTACCAACGTAATGAGAACCTAAACATTTCTATCGGATAATCGCATATACTTGAAAGCTTTCTTGCCTCTTGAAAAATTGTCATTGGATGATTGATGAATCCGCTTTCGTCAGAAAAAAATATTTTTAATTAAATGCATACATCAATTAACCGCAATAATAAAAAATTTCTGTAACAATAATTTTTCTAGCGACTTTGTTACTATGGGATTTAATAATTTGACTATTGATAAATTACATCACTGTCTAAGAAGTCGAATAAGGTCAAATCAAGCCTATTTTACTATTAAACATGGACAACTACATGTACTCCGAGAAGGTTGACATGTTCCTGTTGTATGAGATTTGTGAAGGAAAAGGGGTTCGAAGTGTTAGGGATTATATGAAGAGATTTCAGAACCACCGAGTATTAAACCGTCAAACATTTGTCAATATTGAGCATCATCTAAGAAACACGGGCAGTTTTGAGAAAAAATTTGAAGGTAGGGGTCGTATTGGACCAGCTCGAACAGTCGAAAAAGAAGAAAAACTTTTGAAAAGAGTAGAAGAAGAATCAATTGTTAATACCCTCCCCTTAGAACGTGAGTTAGATAATCCTAAAAGTGTTGTAAATGATATTTTAAAAGAACATTCATATCACGTCCAAAAGGTTCAGGAACATTTACTGACTGATCCCCCAGTGCGCCATATACTTTGTAAATTTATTTGAAATAAAAGAATTCGTGATCCAAATTTTGATAGAAAAATTTTGTTTACTGACGAACCATGCTTTATAAGATCTTGAGCTACCAATCAGCACAATGAACTATGTCATAAAAGTTGAACACCATCAGCATAGCTTTAAAATAAATGTTTGGGCAGGTATTTCTGATCGCTATTTTATTGGTGCTGTTGTGATTCTAGACATGATAAATGGAAATATTTATCTAAATTTCCTGCAAAACGCATTACCAGTTCTTTTAGAAAATTTGCCTATTTTATTGCGGCGAGAACTATGATACATGCATAACGGTGCCCCACTACATTTTTCCGATGCTGTTTGGAAATATTTACATAACCAATATCCCAACTGTTGGCTTGGATGACGCAATGAGGCAGTATTAAAATGGCCACCATGTTCTCCAGTGTTAAATGTGTGACTTCTTTTTTTTTGGAGCGTTCTTAGAACGGAAGTGTACAAGACTCAGGTAAACACCTGTAAAAAATTTTTGATGCGCATTTTAAACGCTAAAAAACGTTTAACTGAAATATTAGATAGAACCCAATTTCATTTTTTAAAAAGTGTTAATATTATTCAACAAAATGACGGTCATTTTGCACATTTGCTTAATTAATGTTTTCTTGTTGGTAAGTATTTTCGTTCTTTTTAAAATACGGCCAAGCAGCCGTCGAGGAAGCATTACTTGAAAATGCCAGCTGTGATGTTGGCGAAACGTCATGAAGTTTTTTCTATTGACGAAAGGATTGAAAACCGGAAAACACCAGTGCATATATATATATATATATATATATATATATATATATATATATATATATATATATATATATATATATATATATATATATAATAAAATAGAATCAAATATTGGCGAAGCGGACGTGAAAATTTGTCAATCTACATGATTCTCGTGTTAAAAAGAAGTGCGGAGCACTCCAAAATATGGAAAAACTCCGGGTCCGACAGATGGCGACAGCGCTGTTTCGTCCTAATATGGACCTCGTCAGGCCACCGCATTCGGTACAAACCATCATCTCGCCTTTGTATCCTATAAAGCTGAGTTTAAAATGAAAAAACAGCAAACAAGACGACAAAGGAGACATCTCGATGGTCCACTTGATAACACAAGAGCCACACAGATTAACAAAGTTTGTAAAAAACCGCCATATGGTGGCGCGACGGTGAATTAAAACAGAAATATGTAAAATCGAGTACGCTGAAATGAGCGGTAGATCTGGTTACTAGTACCGAAAAATGCGACCCCTATTCTTTGGGCAGCGCATTTATATATATATATATATATATATATATATATATATATATATACAGGGTGGCGTACCACATTTCCATGGGTTTCTATACAGAAAACAATAATATACACAGAGGTTCAAAAAAAAGTTTCACACCAAAGTTATCAAAATTTAAATGGAATACCTTGTATATTATTGTATATTTTGATAACGTAGTTCAAATAAGAGTAAGTTAATTTTATGTTACATATACCTAAGACAAGCCGTCCTTGAGATATTTATATATTCTTTAAATTGTTGATTAAAATTTAAGGAGAGTGCCTGCCTTGCCCATTTGAGCTAAATGTCTTAAATTGTATTATTTTTCTCAGTAAAATTATTACAATTAATTGCAAAATAAAATTGATCTCAAAAAAGCATGGGCGATTGATAAAAACATTTGGTGTTAATTATCATTAACGCCTCTTAAATTTTAATCTACAATTTCAAGAATAATTAAATTTTTACCTAATTTGGCCCGAGCTATATGATTAGGTGAAAATTTATTTAATATAAAATAATCTACATATTTTTTGCAGGTTAATGCTTTTTAGTAGGGCAAACTATAGCGAATTGGATCGAAATATATAGAAATATCAAAATCATAAAGGGATATATACTAAGATATCTTAATACTAAAAAATACTAAAAATTACTTGTGTTGGAGTGAAAGGATTAAAAAAAGAATTCATGCAATATTTCTTGGAAAACTGTCATATCAATATAATATACTAAACGCTTGTCTGTCCGACTTTACCACAAACCTAAAAGTTCAAAATTTATTGTTTATTCTATGAACGATGGGAATAAATGGTGGGTAGCATAATTTTGATTGGCTTCTTACCAAAATGCCGACAGTGTTAAATTTCTTTAGTTGCATTAAAATAAATCCGAAAATGTGTTACAAGTATGGCAAGGAAGGGGTTCAGAAGGGAAAACATAATAGCTCTTTACAACAATATGATTTATTTAACTACCTTTTAGACATCCTCTTAAATAATTTGCACGCAAAAAGATTTTATTTAGTTAAAAGTCTCGTAGGAGACAGTAACCCGTAAACAAACAAAAAACCTTAGTTAAAACGAAATACCAGATTAGTGCTAAAAGATTAATGAAACAAAAGTTTTCTTCTCAGATCGAACTGCCATATACCTACGAGTATATATAACATTTCCCTAATATTCTGTTGATCAGAAGGTATTATACAGACAACTCCCGTAGAATGGGAGAGATTTGGGTATAATGAAGAGTTCATCTTTTACAAAATGTTTTATTCGAACTTCTGATATTTCGTTATCAGTTTATTTAAAATATAGTAAACTGGTAATAATCCATTGCGCAATAAACTAATGATTTTAGCGTCAAAAATTAGTTTATTCGGTTTAATTTAATTTTTATTACATTAAACTCTAAACTAACTTTTAAATTTGTTTGATACATTTTTAATTCGTTTTTTAATTATGTTTTATATCTGATTTGGTTTAAATTTTCAGCGAAGTAAAATATGGACGATTCAAGAATTAATGGGTAATCATTCCCAATTATTTCCATTAAAGGAAATGGAAATTGTTATTTTTCCTCAGCCAATTTAATTTTGTTTTGAACTATTACTCCAGTGCCCAGGTTTATCTCTATGATATGAGGAGGAGGGAAACATTTCTCAAAAACAGTGCCCAATGAGATTTTTACCTTTATAAAATATTTATGCATTCAAGCATTTTTTATGTGTGCAAGACACTCAAATCATGTTATTTTAGTGTACTGATATTAATCAAAATAAAAATGAGAGTGTATTGTTTTGAGATTGCCACCATTCGACATAAATTAAGTTTTTAAACAAAGCACAATTAAGATTTGGAAGTAAAATTGCTTATAATTACCAATTAAAAGTGTAATTTGTGTATAGTCCCCAAACTGTTCGGTCAACCATTAAATTCCCATTGGAAACTACCTCAAAATCTTCTGAAGATTTGTCGTAGTGAAAATCTCGAAGATAACTCACTGAACAGAGTTAATAAAAGTATTCCTAATTTTGTATTTTGGGAGTTTTGTACTTATTTTAAATAAATATATTTATTTATCCCAAATGTCTAAAAGGCGAAAACAGCCTTTATCAATCAAACATTGAATATTATATGAAAATTTTAAACATTTACCAAATTTACGTTTTAAGCGGGGCGTTCACCTAATTTTTTTATATATTTTTTTAATACCATTTTATCTTGGGAAATGGTTTAATACAAAATGTTCTATTTCAAATCTCAAAAATTGATATTTAAAATGCCAACTAGGAATATCATATATATTATTTTCATTATATAATAAGTATAGATTATATGACCAAAAAAATTCAAATATTTTCATGAATTTTCACACTAGCAATGATGGAATTGACAATTATAACAAATGATTTGTAAAATTAACCAAAATAACTTAGATAGCGGTACTAATTTAAAAATGTACTTTTGAAGTATCAAATACATGTGTCAATCTTAATTCTTTTTACATAATTAACAACAATATAATGCACAAGCGGAATTGTTGTGCTGTATATCGTAAAAATACTAGCAAAAAAAAATACTGTAAATTTTATAAATTTCCAGTAGCAATATAGAAATTAAATGAAAGAAATAAATAGATAAGGTTAAGAACGCTAGTATATTACGTATTCGAAGTTCCGATGTAAAATCGTATTTAAGGTAATAAAATATAAAATTTCATAGTTTTCTTTGCTTTAATGACCACCCAGGGTAAGTATACAGTAATATAAAATAATTTTTTTCCGGGTTATTAATTAATGATAGTTTTTTTTTTATTTCGACATTACTTAATCTAAATTTCAATGCGTTTTGATTATTTCTTTATTGATTATACTTACTTTTTTTCAGCTGATAACAAAAACATTTAATAATGAAAAATTAACCTTTCACTTATTTAAATCAACCCATACACTCTTATTAAAACCATAAGAATAAAATTTTTAATTATACTGTCAATATATGAAAATATCTCCCTTTAGTTCATTTATTAGTTGGCGCTGCTGTCACGCACGGAGCCAGTAGCGTGACGGAGATCGTTAAAATTTCCAAGTATAGAATGATTTTCTGTATTTTATAACATTTTTGGAACATACTTAATTCTCTTTCAGCAGAACTTTATGATTTATCTTCTAATTTTTTGTAGTACGTAATATTTCGAAGTTATATATATATATATATATATATATATATATATATATATATATATACGAAGCATAATGCGGACGGTAAATGCAAACTTCGTTCCATCATATCCTTTCCGTGTTAGAGGTTGCTCAGTTTGCACAAATTGCTACAAAGCACAATTTATCCTATTCCGCCAGCATCGAGGTGATGGCCTACCTATATCACCATATCGAGAAGAAAGTCAAAACTTACCCTCCCCGCTACAGCGATACGGCAGAGATACATGTTTCGTCTCTACTAGACTCATCAGGGTAACGACATGCACCTGTTTGTGCAAAGGAGAGATCGGAAGGAAGTATGTAATACTGAACGCGGCCTTCTGCCTGGTGGCGTATATATGTTTATGCGGCTTTCACGGATTCCTCCGTGTGAGATGCAATAGCAGTGGACATATCCACATTATGCCATTGTAGTGCTAAAATCACATTCAGTAAACGTAAAACTATATGCAACTCCGTGTATCAGAAAAATGCGAACAGTAAATACAAACTTCGTTCCATCATATCCTTTCCGCATAAACATATATACGCCGGCGGGCGGTCGGCGAAGCCGCGTTCAGTGTTGCATACTTCTTTCCGATCTGTCCTTTGCACAAACAGGTGCATGTCGGTACCCTGATGAGTCTAGTAGAGACGAAACATGTACCTGTGCCGTATCACTGTAGCGGAGAGGATAAGTTTTGACTTTCTTCTCGATATGGTGATACAGGTAGGCCATCATCTCGATGGTGGTGGACTAAGATAAATTATACTCTGTAGCAATTTATTGAAACTGTGCAAAGTATGGAAAAACTCCGGGTCTGTAAAAATAGCAACAGCGCTGTTTCGTCCTAATATGGGACTTATATACAATTGTATATATTTTTGTTTTAATTCACCGTCGCGACACGAATGGCGGTTTTTACAAACTTTGTTAATTTATGTGGTTCTTGTGAAGTGAACCATCGAGATGTCACCTTTGTCGTCTTGTTTGCTGTTTTTGATTTTAAATTCAGCTTTATGGGATGCAAAGGCGAGGTGATGGTTTGTACCGAATGTGGTGACTTGACGAGTCCCATATTAGGACGAAACAGTACTGTCGCTATCTTTCGGACCCGAAGTTTTTCCATATTTTGGAGAGCTCTGCACTTTTTAACACGAGAATGATATGGATTGACAAATTTCCCGTCCGCTTAGCCAAGATTTTATTCTATTTTATTATATATATATATATATATATATATATATATATATATATATATATATATATATATATATATATATATATATGTATTGTATATATTTAATATTTTTTGTAATGAATGTATAATATATTATTAGATTAATAAATAATTTATTTAAGTTTGAAAGAACTAACAATTATATATAAATTTTGCATTGTGTTACAAACTTAAGACCTTGATAAACCATTCGATATTTAGTTTTACTAATTGAGTTAGAAACTGAATTGAGTATGGTTTAACTGTATTTAGGGTAGTTACCAACCTAATTAGGAAGGTCGATGGATGACAATCTTCATTACTCAGTTAGAGCCTTAATTAGGAAACGATTCAGTATGGTGTAATAGCATATCGGATACTTAGATGAAGCGGTGAACAACCATAAATCTACTGTAGATAGAGAAAGGTCGCATATAAATGAAAGTATTACGCCGAAAGAAAAAGAGAGAAAAAAGTGAAAATTTTTCTCTATCTCTCTTTAGTGCCGCATGTGCAGTACAGTGCTCTTTTCTCATTGACACACGGTACAAGCAAAATACTGATTGTTTTGACGAGGTTATATGAGCGATTAAACAATCGCAAATGCAATAATCCTGAATATTATGAATTAATAAAAAACGTTAGTATATCGAAAAATTCATCAAACTAACCTAAACCATGATTAAACTAAAACCACTGGGCCCCTTATGGCAGCTTATTCACAGTTTTCACATGGTGTAGATGTACTATCATCACTAGGTATCAATCACGGTGACCAAGTGACAAAGGTGTTTGACTCACAGTTAAACTTGCGCAGGTTCAAGCCTTAACGTGATAACTTTTTTCATGTGTAGTTTTTCATGTAAAATAGTGAATATTTTGAGTGTAATTAATGCTTTAGTAAATATAATAATATACTATCTAATAATTTTCTCTATGCAGGCCACCGCTTGCGTCCAACTTGAGGTATTGTTGTCGGTAACGCCCGAATATGGCAAATGGCAAAAGAAACGGGAGTTTGTGTTCTCGACCCTTATAATGCTATGGTACAAGGAATGATAATTATAAGGATTAAAAAATATATATATTAGATGCGATAGTTATAGGCTGCTGTTCGCCTAACATTTCCTATTTCTTTTTTAGTTTTCATACAACCAGCTATTATGGCTATGACAAGCTCTCTTTTAACATGCTCGAAAGAAATTGTGCCACGGTAAATATTATCGTAAGCTTGACAAACACTCTCCTACTGATTTAGGATCCTGATAAAGGACGGTGTAAGACTCTAATATCTTCCTTTCCCAGTTAAGAATCCTAAATAACTTAATATCTTAATGAAATTTGCATAAAAAGGCTTTTTTAGTATTAAAAAATCAAATTGGAACATATTTTTTCAATAGCAATAATCGAAACTAATCGAACTATAAGTTCTGTGCTGAATATCTGCTTTTGTTTTCTTATCTTCAAGGTAGTTATCATTTGTCAAAAATCCAAATGTTTTTTTTGCTTTTATGTATTTTTTTCCAAAAGAAATTATTTTTTTCACGGACCACAAACACAAATTTTCTAAGGGCAA
Organism: Diaprepes abbreviatus; assembly: GCA_034092305.1. Lineage (NCBI taxonomy): Eukaryota > Metazoa > Arthropoda > Insecta > Coleoptera > Curculionidae > Diaprepes > Diaprepes abbreviatus. The sequence continues at coordinate 37,037,222 of JASJET010000022.1, forward strand.
ATTTTAATACGGCCTGTCAGAAATGAATTCCCTTTGATATAAAATTTCTGAAGTTCGTACGACAAAAGATTATGTTTTTCTAGATCAAATTTATTTTCAACGAGACCTTCGTTGCTTGATAATTAGGTGTTACGAATAGCTAGCAAAAATGAGCAGTGCACAAATATTCCATAGTAAAGTTATTAAAATATTTGGAAAAAATTCGTAAAGAGTGAAATGATAAGAAAATTACATTTTTTTTGAAAAAATTTTGATACATGCCCCCTATTTCGAAGTCGCCAAACACGATTCTGACCTCGGTTTTCCATAATTTTTTCTCAATTTTGCGGAAAACAGGGAAAATAACTTTTTTACTTTAGGTTCAATTTTTTTCACTAAATCGTTAAACTTTTGTTATAACAACGAATTCCATAGTGATACAAGTTTCTGCATTATACAAAAATTCAGATATATGCACTTTTTTTTTCGAAAAAATCAGAAAAATTACCAAACAAAATCAAAAGAAAACGGCCGGCACCAAAAAATAATAGTTTGCATAGTTCGCTACAGATGGCAATTGCAAAAACGATTTCTTTAAATATTCTTCTCTTTCTGTTTGAATTGGAAAGAAAAGGTTCCAAAAAGAATGTTTTCCTTTCCTTTGATTATTGAAGTTCTATTAATTACTCTTATGTCTATGCCTTCGATGTGCGATTTTGACTCTAAATAATAAAGGTTTTAAGGATTATAGTTGCTTTTGTTTGTCGCCCTCCAAATACCAATACTTTGATGTGCGATTTTGACTCTAAATATTAAAGGTTTTAAGGATTATAGTTGCTTTTGTTTGTTTCCCTCCAAATACCAGTAGTTTTAAACGGATAATATGAATTGATCATATTGCTTATGTCCGTTAGCAGAGAGTGTCGAGTGGCAGAGCTTGTCCCGCCTCCACGTGGTTTCTGCTGGACAATGACATTTTTTAATTAATAAATCTAGGTCAATTTAGGTTAGTTCAGGTTAGTTTAGGTTAGTTCAGGTTAATTTCAGTTTTTTAAAGTAACCAACACTAATGTTAACCTGTATTTACCAGAACTAACCAAAAATTTTGGAAGGTTAAGATTCATTGTACTCCTTTTTATACGTTACAAACATTAAACTATGTTGTTTACTGTAATGGGTAAATTTTAAAGTTTATACCAGGAAACTTTAAATCTAGGTTAATTTAGATTAGTTCAGGTTAGTTTCTGTTTTCCAAATTAACCAAAATCAAACTAAACCTGAACCAGCCTTTCTTAACCAAAACCAACCAATAATTTTGAAGGGTTAAGATTTTTTTTACTTAGAAACAGTTCTGAATATTAAAAAAAATTAAACTAGGTTGTTGACTGAGAAGGACAAATCTTATAGTTTATATTATGAAGAAATTTTACATCTGGCAACGTTGCACCTTTTTACGTGATTCAGCGGCCAGTTTAGATAGTCTGACCGTTGATAACGTTTTCGAGACATGTTTTTGATTTTTCACTGAAAATATAAGTTTTTCTAAATTGGTTTGCTAAAATTTGCGCAAAAATAATTGAAATATATTACGTACAATATTTTTTAACTAGTTTCATTGAAAATAAATTCGTAAATTCGGTTTTTAACTGAAAAGAAAGTGCTTTGTGAAGTGACGCTTTTTTTTGAGTTTTTCGGGAAAGTGAGGAAAAATAGTGAAAAATCAAGGCCAGAATTGTGTTCTAGGACCTCGAAGAAGGGGCGAGTATCGAAATTTTTTCAAAAAAACATAATTTTCATGCTTTTCACGCTTTGCAAATTTTTACCAAATATTTTTTATGAAAGTCGTAAGACAAAAATATATGTCATTCAAAAACCATTTTTTAGTTTCGATGGGATGTGCTCTCCCCCAATGAATAATATCTTTCATTATTTAAAATTTCCGCAAAGATAACAACCTGACTATGGAAATTTTAAGCCAATTTTAGAATTTTCAGTAACAAAGTTATTATTACTCAAAATGCTGGGAGAGTAAGTGAATGAGTTATAATGAATTAGAAGCGGTATTTATATTTACAAGTATTTGGATCCAAGTTATATTACGAATTAAGTTAAAAGCATGTACATACATACTCAGATTACCGGTTTGTGTCCAGGTCGCTGAAATTTCATCTCAGTACACGTTAATTTAAGTGCAACTTAATATCCTCAACCGTACTACTTATTGCAAAGAGAAAAAGAAAGCTTTATAAAAATAATAAAAAAGGTTTACTTTGTCAACAATTTTTTATTGTCAGAGGTAATTCTCTATTTATCTTGCCTTTATTCACGTCATTTTCGGTTTCTAAAGAGCAAATCAACTATAAATCTTTATTTATTTTCAGCCTACTCTAAACCCAAAGTCATTTGGCCTCGCAAAATAATATAAAGGAAAAAGGCTTCAGATTTAGTTATTATGTGCTCCCTAATATCACCATTATCACGTTAAAATGATAAATATGGCGTTTAATAATATATACTTTCTGACAAATATTTTCTGACACACCCCAAGAAACGACTTTATACATGTTAATATATATTTTATGTAGCAGAAAAATACAGAGTGCGATAACTCTATTTTGTCAGGCCCCCATCGGTTCTTCGAGTAAAAGCTTCTCCAGAAGAATATTAAACAACATTCAAAAAGAAAAATACGTAGTGCGTTTAATAGAAAAAATCACAAAATAAATTTATGAAACCATTAAAAAAAATATTAATTATTTTAATGTTTTTAATACTTTAAACGTAAAACGAATGATAAATTATGGTAAAGAATGAATACGGATAATACTATATTCAATACCACATAAATTACAAAAAAATGATTTTTAACGTCGACTGCGATGATCTTCTTGCTAACGAAGAGAGAAACTGGAGCACAAGGGCTTATTACCACTGACTTCTAGTATGGACCCCTACTCTTGTCGGCTGTTCCAGCCAAAAAATGGAAAACCATGGGCGAAAAATTGCGTTTCTGCACACTGGATTCTCGTCATAATTTTGGATCGTGAACAGATAAGGACATGCGCATAAGCGACTTCTTATTATCGATGGGTTGTTTCGTAGTACCATCCATAAGCAGCACAGTATCGGCTCAACATAATTTTTGTGTTTATTTTTGCCTTGTGAGTTGCTTGCGATTTGGACGGATTTATATAGATGCCTAAAAAATCTAACTTCTCTGACATTTTTGTCAAACAGATGAGTTTAAAAATTATATAAGATGACAATAGATTTTTATTCCTTAATAATCATTTTTTTGACCATGTTTTAATGAAAAATCCAAGATCAAAATTAATTAACAGTATTAGATTTGTGTATGCACAAGTAAGGTTTTTTAGTTTTGCAAAAAAAAGGAGGAAATAAAAGGAGAATTTATAAGAAAAAAGTTTTCCAAATTAGTTTTGTTTGCAAGCCAATATTTTAATAAAAATGTGTTTATAACTTATTTGTATTATTTTCCTTTTTCTTCATAGAGTAAACAAATAATGTTGCTTTACAACGTTTATGAATTTATAGTCTGTCTGTCAATTACATTTTTTCTGTAAATGTTACTTAATACATATTTTAAGCAGAATCTTAGTTATATATTGGCTGTGTTTTCGTACCACATTAAATTTCCAAAACATGTAGTATAATATATTTTTCGCATTTTCCAAATGTTTATCATAAACTGAAGTTTGAAGTAGTAATTTCTTTTAAAAAAAATTCTGAAAATTCGTATAAAACCATAGAATGGTTTATTCTATCGTATAAAAAAGTGCATTCATTAATGTGTGAAGAAAATGGTAGAAGCAATTTTTCATAATCTATTGCATTACTTGTATAAATAAAAACAAACGAATCATTTCAAAATAAATTTATTTGGTATCGCAAGTAAGTATAATTATGAATAAAAAGTTGTATTCTCAAAATGAAGTTGGTATATTTTAAAACATACATATACCTGTAACTTACAATGATTATAATGCATCATTATTTTGTTATACACATAAAATATTTCAGTAGGTTTCTATTCTATTTAAAATCGAATATTAGCTCTATAATTTCTAAGCTCTATTTGAATTAGTTTTTCAACTTGCCAACGAGTTTTTTCTAGTTGCTAATTTTTTTTCTATCCGGTTAAGGTCTGGATGGATGATACGGCGACAAGCATACAACACAAGGGCCATATTCTTGCATAAGTATATTCAGCTTATATTTAACCGATGTTTCCACCCAACTCAAATTTTGTTTTCTGCAGCCATTCTATGATTTATTATAAAGATTTTCGTTCAGTCCTGTCGATGGTCTGCTGATCATTTGTAGTGCGCATGTCAACCGTTGTTCTACGATGTTTACGTTTTATCATCGTGAATTAGCCATTTTTGAGATCAAACTTTGCGGATCTAGTAAATATTTTATCTATGCTTGTTACATGTAGATTTCATTTTAAACATACAATCTAAAATATCGCCATTAATAGGTTTATAATTCGAATATTTGGTGCTTATCTTTTCATGAAGCTACTAGTTATAAATGGCTAAAGATATTTTATAAATATTATATTGTTTTGAAACTGTAGTATACCTTATAAGTACTGTTTTTGCATGGGAACCACTCTCAGAGAATTTTATAACACTGTATCTTTCCCTGAGTACCAGGGAAGCAGAATTATGGGGTTCCTGTATTGTATGTTATTATGAATCACAGGCGTATCTTTAAACTTCGATCCCCTTACAGCTCTTAGTAAGGATATCATGTAAAATATAAACATCTAAACAAACACCTGCCAAAGAAAGTAGGTTGCATTTTTAATTTCAACGCTATTGTAATTCTTGAGCCAATATTTATGCCTTCTTTAAGGGAAAGGCGAATTATTTCCCATTGTATTATTTTTGCCATACTTTGTAATGTAGAATCTGATAAACTGTCATACATTAACTTAGGTGTCGTTCTGTTGCTACGCTATACAGTGGGGAAAATGTACCATGTACAATTCTGCATTAGACGCAAATTTTAAAAAATCTGGATCATTTTTTTCCAACTACTCAGGACAACATATTCTAATGGTACACTTGCGACCCAAATCCGTGAACCCTAAACGTATGGACCACATATCCATAAAGCCGAAACTCATAAATCCATAAATCCCTATCCGGCAACCCCTAAAACCGTCAACCCTAAACCAATAAACCCAAAACCCTATATCTATAAACCCACAAATTTCAAACCTATGAACCCCATACCTATAAATCCTAAATTCACAAACCCCAAGTTCGTTAATCGAAATGTAAGTTGGGGCATTCGCGAGCCCATTGGTTTAGAGTTCATGGATTAGGGTATTGTCGCAAGTATTCCGTTAAAATACGTTGTCCTGAGTAATTGAAAAAAAAATATCCAGATCCTTTAAAATGTGTATCTGGTGCAGACTTTTGTATATTTTTCCCACTATGTGCCATCTAACATAGAAAGCTGATGACGTCTCACTCGGAAGATGTTACTATTCATTTCTAAGAAATTCCAATAGAAAGATAAGATATAACGGAGTATTCGATAGGAGATATTCGTCATTCCAAGGAACGAATAAATTGGTCATTTTGTTATATATGTTGTTCTCCTTTCAGGCAGAGAATATGAAAAATATATGTACAAACAGTTTATTTCCTGCAAATATCGCTCTGGTCCTCTCTCCATACGCGTTTCGATCACCCCATGATCTCGTCAGTGGAGCTGTATCAGACCGAGAGCAACATTAGCAGGAAATAACTGATATATGAACCATAAATTTCAAGGTATGTCGGCAGGATATTACACCTGCCGTCTACCAACTTCGATGTCAGACTGAAAAATATCGCCAGTCGAACGACATCTATGAATTAATGGAGTAAAGTGAAATTTTTTAAATCGAAACGCGTATGGAAAGAGGACTAGAGCGATATTTGCAGGAAATAAACTGTTTGTACATATATAACAAACTATTTAAATACGGCAGAAAGACTTCTTTATTTCTTACTGAAATTTTGATTGTTTATAAAATTGGTCATTTGTTAGTTCACTGATTTGTACACGATTGGTTGCATACAGTTCTATGTCGATGCCAACCATTCTTCGACCGATATTCTAGTAGGGATGTGATACATTCAGTTATTTTTATCCCTTTTTAAATTTGATGTTTGCAGAAATCGGGTTCTTTTTTAAAAAGAACATTGGAAGCAACATTACGTGAGGCACTTGAAGATCTTACTCCACCTGTTAAAAAGGTTAGGTAAACCGTTTGACCCTTTAATCCTGCCTAGTGGTTTGTAGTGTTGTCTGTAGTTTGGTACTGTTGGATTGGAATTGCAACAGTGGAAACTAGGGTTTATTAGCCACTTTTTTTGGGGACTATTTAAGTAGTTTCGTCGGTCATTTTGTCAGAAGCACGTTGCGTACAGAATAATGAGAAACCCTCCAGCCAAAGTGTTAAAGATCATTCTCAGATGGAATCAAGTCAAGACTTTATTCTAATTCAGCGAACATAATCCTCAAACCTCAAACCCAGACTTAATATTTTTTTTTCAGAAGCGAGAGAAATTATTTTCATGGTCGTCTTTAAAACCCGAAGAAAATAATATTTTTAAAGAACAAGTAAATTTGAATTCTTACCATATTTTCAGTTCCTTTCGCCAAGTGATCTTAATTGATGTGAAACATGCTACGTCTAGTGGTTGTGTCAAATGTGTGTTGTTTGCAGATAAGAAAATGAATCTTATATTTTCTTCTTTACATTTTGTAATTACTGCCTGAGGCGGATCCAGCCTCTCTCTTTGGGGGGGGGGAGGGGGGTGATATCACAAAAGTATAGTATGGCAATGGCAAATGAAAGCAAGTTGCCGACGGAGGGGGGAAACACCAGCAACATTCCTGTTTCTAGTGTAAAAGGCAGGATCGGGTTTACTTTTCTAAATTTAAAGCTCTTGGTGTGGGGAGTGCCTGCAGCATATTCGTAATATAAAAGGCAGAATCGGTTCTAGTTTCCTGGACTCCAAGCTCTTGAGAAGGGGAGGGACAATCGCAAGAATACACATTCCTATAATCTATTCAAGAAATAGAGAGAAAGAGAGAGTAATAAACCTGTTACCGAAACCTCCAGCGTATCTGCTCCAGTGCCGCAGGTAGTTGAGGATTGCCGTAAATCTAATTATATTTAATTATTTTTAAATATTATAAGCTTTTATAAATTTACTGCAACTATAAAAGTTCTGATAGATCAATTTAATTTCTGTCAGTGAGCAAAGTACACCTTACAGTGTGTCCTTAGTGGTTTATCTTGTTTGTGCTTGTTTTCATATATTATTTGAAATTAGTAAGATCCCCAAAACATAACGCTTCCACATCTATATTTATTTCAAAATCATTAAACCAGGGCGTTTCTTTCTCGACGAAAAACTTATTACGATGAATGTTTATAATGTTTTAAGATCAATATCTCGATAATAATGTAAAAAGATCTGTTAAGATGTGTTCCAACATGACAGGGGTTGGGAAAACTACTATGCACCGAATACTGAAGGAGAAAAAAACGACTGGAATTGTTAGTACTCCCAAGCGACATTCGATCACAGACAGACGAAAAACCTCGTTGGAAGAAGAGATGTAAACTGCAATAAAAAGAGTTGTACATACATTTTATTATGAGAAGCAGATCCCAACCGTTGACAAAATTCTAATTAAAATCAATGAAGATCGGGATTTACTTGAAATTAAAATAACTGAGCTCTGAAAATTACTCAGAGAACTTAATTGTTGCTGGGAAAAACCAGTTAGGAAATCTGTTCTTATAGATCGTCCGGAAAATGTCCGATGGAGAAGGAAATATCTCTCTTAAGTAAATGGTAGGGTTGCTAGAAACAACACAACTTACAAGATTAATAATTTAACTGAACTTTTGAAAGATTTTTCGAGTAAAGTTACTGCAGAAAATTGGGAAAAATACATACAATAAAAGAATAAAAGAAAATGTGGAAACTCGATCTCATGATCGGCGAGACAGAGGAACCAATTATAATTAATTTGAACGAAGATAGCTTCACTGACTTTGATTATGAATTAGATAATTCTGCAGATGATTTAAGAAATAAATAAACTGAAATATCAAATGTCCTAAAAAATGCTTTTAATTAATAATAAAATGACCGATAGCCCCAAAAAAATTTTAATATTATATGGACGAAGTTATTTTTTATATATGTTTAACTTCTTGTATTTTTGACAATGAGTATTTTGTAAGTATTTAAATTATAATTTAGAATTTTTTGAGGAAAAAAGGCTACGTTTTAGTCTGAATATGCCTAAAACGGTTTTTATTCCAAAATTAAAAATAATAATACAGTTGTGATTTGTGCTAAAAATGTTAAAATTATCTACATTTTGTAATGTATGTGAATTATTAAGAAATTATAAGAAATATATTATATATATTATAAAAACTTTTTATTGTAAGTTTATTACCGAAATAATGTTCTATGCCAAAAATACTTAGTGATAAAATAAACCTCCTTCCGACACTTACCACAAGGATTAAAATCCTTTTTAACACTTCACACATCCAAATATCTATTGTTATCCAACCCAAATAGTCCAATATTATAGACCGGTATTTTTGATTATAAAATTTCTAATCCATTCCTATGAAAAATATATGTGTCTAACAGATTTTGCCAAAGACACCGGACTAAAGAACACAGGTAGTTTGCGAAGGAAGAAAATGGTAAAAAATGAGTTATTACTCTCTCTCTTGTTCTTGGATGAACTGGACTGGATAAAATGACGCAAAATCGGGTCTATTTTCCTGAACTCAAAATTCTTGGAGGGTGGAGCCATCGCCCCCAGGGCCCCTCCCCCCCCCCTTGGATCCTGGCCTGAAACAAGTGACTTGCCAAATTGTCTTCAATTATAGCTTTTAGGCCAATATGATATTTGTAATAGGGCACGATGACCTTAAAAATTCCGTATTCAAATAAACTTTAATCAAACCCACCTGATTTACTTCGGTTGTAAATATAGCCTGTATGCCCAAGGGTGTTTACAGCAAACACGACCGAATGAGCGGATTTAGTTGAGTCACAGACACTTTGAGTCTGTTTTATCAAATTTTCTGGTACGACATATTTAAGAGAAAGTTCCAATCTATTAAAATATTCAATTAAAACTTATGGCGATACACATGCCTTCGCTCTTTTAATATTTTCAACCAAACGGACCTTTAAACCATCTTTGTGTCTTGTAAGAAAATCTTCACACTAATCTTTTCCAGGCCGGTTATTAGTAATTTTTAATATTTTTTTTTCTACAGGATCCAAGTAATTTTTACCTAAACTTTTAAAGTATTCTTTTTCGTACAGATAAGTCCAAACAGCCGCAGTAATAATGGCACCTACAAGGCCCCTTTGTTCAATTACATTTGAAGCAGGTCGCCCACCAAATGTTTTATGGAATTTATTGTGAATTTTCCTCCATAATGTTATTACCGGAATTTAATGGGGCTTCTGTATAACTCATTCCTCCCCTAAGAGTGGTTAAAGCAGTTTCTAGCATCCCTTTTGAGTTTTAAACATACACTACTAATTTTGCTTTTATATTTCTGTGGCATTTTGTTATCAAGTCACCCTAGGAATGTAACATATATCTAAAATAGCCTCTAGCATCATAAGGAAATGAAAATTAATGCCAAATTGTATTAAAACTAAAAACAAAACTGTTTTTAAGCAAGTATTACAACAATGTACCTTCCTCAAGCCCTTATGAATTTAAGTTGGCGTCACATCTTTTTTTTAATTGTATTTAACCCTTATTTTTTGCTCGACACTCTCCATTTAGACACTGACATATTACACTCATCAATTTTCACATCTATCTTATTAGAAAATGATCTAATAGAGATTTGGATTTTTGCAAACATGCTTTATCAACACTGAACGTATCGAAGGTAGGTTAGAGGTGGAACACAGGGATCACCCCTCGTATAGCATAAAATAAACGGTATAAAAAATATTTATTATTATTAAATATGACGGCTGAAAATACAGTTAATTTCGGAAATCAAATAACCTCAATAATAAATAGAAAATAAATGCCATAAAATAATTTAAACCCCAACTATAGGATTTATTTGTTTTTAATATATTTCAAAAGTAAATCGCTGGTTGCGGACAACAGATAAATGTTAATTTAATGATATGGTCAATATGGTTTTATAAATATAATTTAGAGTGAATTCAAAGATTATAAAATATAGACTATTGTTGCGGATAGGCTTTGTTATCTATGATATCAGTATTTGATTAGCTAACCAAATAATACTGAAAACAAGTAATATCCTAAAGAATAAAAATGATGAAAAAATAATGATTACACTGGAAGAATAACAACTAAATGCTTGGTACAGAATATAATTCCAATAATAGGTGGACAAAACTACAAAAATTAATTTGGAAAGTAAAAAAAGGTTTCAGCGAAAATTACCACACCATAGATGTGTATTCTCTATAAGGGTATGTCAGATAATATAAACATAGTTATATATATATATATATATATATATATATATATATATATATATACATATCTATATATGAATGGTTTGGATTTCAATCCGTTTGTTCAAAAAATCGTTTTCACGACGTTTCGCCAAAATCTCATTTGAAATTTTCAAGTGCGGTTCGTCTCGTTTCTCGCTGAAAACTGCTGCTCGCTTTCTAATTGAACAAGGGGCTTCACAGGCTCGTCACCTCAGCGGAATGCGATGTATTTGATTCTTGTATGCTGGTCTCTCCTGTATTGGTTGATTATCGTTGTTTTGTTTCTTGATCTTTTATTAATGTTTTCCATGTAGTTGGAAGATGTATAACATCGTCTCGTTTATTCAGTTATCCCTCTTTTTCTATTTCTCATGCCTATCTTATGACGCGTACCTTGTAGTTCTGTACTGGTGCTATCTCTTTTGCTTTTTCAAAATCGATGGTGTGTCCGGTTGTTTGGTGATGTTGAAATAGAGCTGTTCGTCTTATCTTTGGGATTTCCCAAGATATTGGCTATTGTTTTTTGTGGTTTAAATATAAGCTGGATGTGTTTTCTTACGATTCTTCCGATTCTGTCCGTTATTCCTTTTATGTATGGAATAATGACATTGTTTCTTGTTTGATCTTAGTCTATGGATTTTGTTGTCGTCTTCTCTTGTTTTTTTATGACTTTCTTTATACCTGATGTGTGTGAATCTATTCAGTTCTAGAGCTATTGAAATGTATCTTATTTCGTCTTGTTTCGTGTCGAGTTCTGTTAGGAGGGGAGATCTTGATAATAGTGTGTTGACTACTGCCTGCTTTTGAGAGGGATTATGATGTGATTTTGCATTGAGATATCGGTAATATGTGTGGGTTTCCGATATACGCTAAAACCCAGGGTGTTGTTGGGCTTCCTAGTTAATAACAGGTCCAAAAAGGAAGTGTCTTTTCTTGCTCGATTTCTAGCGTGAACTTGATTTAATGATTGATATTGTTCAGGTATACGAGACAATCATCCATATTACAAAAATATCATCCACATAGCATTTCCAAAATTTTGGTTTTAAAGGTATATTTTGCAGTGCCCCTTGTTCGAAATATATTATAAAAAGTTTAGCTATAACTGGTAAAAGTGGGGACCCCATAGGTGAGCGATCTGTTTGTTTGTATATTTAGTTATTGAACTTGAAATATGTGTTTTTAGGCAGTGTTCTACAAGTTCAATTGTGTAGACGTGAAGGTCTTGGTGTTTATAGCGTTTCATGTGCAGATTGCCAACAAACATATGTAGGACAAACAAACACAAGAATTCAAGAACATAAAAATAGCGTCAAACAGACAACCTCAGCTTTATTTTAACATCACCAAACAACCGGACACACTATCGATTTTGAAAAAGGAAAAGAAATAGCACCAGTACAGAACTACAAGGTGAGCGTCGTAAGAGAGGCCCTAGAAAACGAACAAGAGGGACAGCTGAATAAACGAGACGATGCTACACATATTCCAACTACATGGAAAACATTAATAAAAAATCTAGGAACAAAACAACAAAAATCAACCAATACACAAGAATCAAATATATCGCACTAGGCAGAGGGGAGGAGCCTGCGAAGCCGCTCGTCCAATGAGAAAGCGAGCTAGCTGAACAAAACTCGAAATTCATCAGTGACCACCATCAGTTCTCAGCGAGTAACGAGACGAATTGCGCTTGAAAATGCCAAATGAGATTTTGGCGAAACGTCCGTGAAACTTGAAAGATCTTCCTTTTACAAGCAAAAAAGGAAACACTAAAAAAACATCAATGAAAAAACCGGAAAACCAGTATATTTGTCTTAGTTGTGACGCTCTTCATGTGGATTCACCTGAGGAAGGTTGGATTAAATGCGAAGACTGTGAAGAGTCAGCTCATGAGGCTTGTACCAGTTATGTTGGAATGGTTTCCTATTTTTGCGATTTATGTGAAGAATACTTTATTATTTATTTATTTTTATTTTTAGTTAAAGTTAGTAAATGTAATGATCGTATACGTCTGAGTAATGCTACATTTAAATGATTAAGCCTTTTCTGTTTCTAAAGACTAATTAAATGAGTCTAAGATTAATATTCAAATAAGTATAAGTTAAAAGAACAAATTATTTTTTTATGATAGTATATAACAGAAATCTCAACATGGTCCTAAAAAAACAATAAAACAATGAATAATAGTCCTAAGTTATTCTTTAATGCTTTTAAGTTGTTATTGTTATTGTTGTTATTTCTTATTTTGTTATCATCATTTATATATTTTAAAAGCATTTGTCTCATGTGTGGTGATATTATGCTCTAACCCGCTTTGCCCAAGCAGCTTACCTACTTTAGGCCCCGTATTAGGCCAAAGCGGGTTTTTGAAGAGTCTTTAATTTTTGATAATGAAATAATAAATAAATATCTGATAGAAAATGACACCATTGTGTTGTTTTATTTTTAAGTTTGATATCTCTCTTATCTAATAAAGTAAAACCTGTTATCATAACAAGAAAAATTTCGATTTTTGTGCCTTCAATGTTAGCTTACCCGCTTTAGGCCATGTTTCCCCATGCTTTATGAAATGGACGGGAACCTTATCACGAAGAAACCACATGCGATCCCGAATTTTATTGTGTATGTATGGGCTAGTAACTGCAATAAATGAGTTTAAATAAATTTCACCTGTTACTTTCCTTTCAAAAAAATATTGTCCAATTAGAAAATGATCTGACTTCTCTCAAAACTGTGATAGTGTAGAACAACAATACGCTTACATTAAAGAGTGCCTAAGAAGTGCAGCAGAAGAAGCCTTGAGAAAGTACGAAAAGTCCAACAAAAGAAGGCCATACTAGTGGGATGAAGAAATCGAAGATATGATAAATACTAAACGAGAAAGATACAGTAAATATTTAAGCTTAAAGACGGATGAAAGTAGAAGTGAATACAAAACGGCCCAAAGATCAGTGCGAAACGCAATAACCCAAAAGGAAAACAAAACCTGGGAAAGAACCTGTAGCAGAATAAATACACATTTGGGGGGTAGCAGAAGTACCGAAAGCTGGAAAATCTCTTCGACAAGAAAAATCTAAAGATATTATTTCACCGATTGGTTTATCTCGATGGGATGAATATTTTTCAAAATTGCTAGCAAAAGAAAGAGCAGAATACCAACAAATAGTACAAGCTGATTCCGGTATGCACGTACGCACCATAGCATCTCCACTAAGGATAGATTGCAAAGAAGTCAAGCAAATATTCCAAACATTAAAAAAACAAAAATCACCAGGTCCCGGAAATATCCAGCCTGAGCTACTTAAATACGGCACAGAGAAGTTATACAGACCATTGACAATCCTCTACCCAAAATGTATAAACGGAGAAAAGCTACCCGAAGAGTGCAAAACATCCTATATTAACACTATACACAAGTGAATAAGTTCTTATAAAGTGTGGATCAAAAGTAGCATAATAATGAAAAATTGTACTGTTTATAATATAATTTTCATGAAATGTTGCCTTATCACGAAATACACATAATTTAAAACGTTTCATTGCTTTCTTATTTTATTTTGAGCCCACTCACAAAAATTTATTCTCCTTTTGTAATTTTTATCATTAAATTCACATAATAACAGAATGTGGCATTGGTACATTTTTTAAGCTGTTAAAAATTCTTTGTACCGATGACCGCGCTATATCATTTGTTCGGTAAGGAATCGTTGGCCTTTTTACAAATCTTCAACAACAGCTAATAGAACATTTAATTTATTTTCGCTGACACCCAGAACTTAAAAAGTGTCAACCATTTCAGTCTTGGAAGAATTCGTATTATATTTTAATACGAAATTGGCAGTAGGAACATAAAAGTTTGATTTAAGGGAAGAATAAAATAATAAATCTAAGAACTTTTTTCCTTTTTTTTTTGTCAAGACGAACTAGGGAAACTGAAAATATTAGGTTATTTTCAAAACTTTCATAAAATTAAAACCGATCAAACTAAACATAGGAATGCCTTAAAATGAAAGTTAATCAAAATACATTTATTATCTGGATTAGTTTCGAATTTCCCATTTCGAACAACGTCATAAATGAGTTTTGAATTTTGTTAATTTTTCGTGTTTTCGAAACACACCTTGGACAATTTCTTTAACTTTATCTAAAATACTTAAACGCATTTTTGTTTCCACAGAAATTGGAAAAAATTACAAATTTTATAACGCCACTTTTTCAAAATTTATAAATGTTTCTAATTAACTAGTTGTCGAGTTAATGATGTTATACTAATTTTAGAATTTTGCAGAGAACCCAAATATGTAAAAATATAGAGGACATCTCATATAGAACAATTTTGTTTGCCCTCCAATTTTTTCATATCACCCTATAAAACCAAAAATAACTTTGTAATATAGACATAATAATCTTCTACAGCATTTATATAAACTACCTTTTCTTACTTTTATAACTAAGCAGCTATTAGACTTTGGTACACTATTGGGCCACCCTGTATATTTAAAAAAAGTTAAAATTTTTCATTATAGAGTATAACTAAATAATTAGCGAAAATATTTTCTAATTTAAAACATCTCGTTACTTCTACCGTGGTTCCATTTAATAGAGACAGCCTGTATATACCTATTTTTACAATCTAGGTAAAAATTTGTTGCTTTACCGAAAATGAATTTTACAAGACCTAATCCCTCCGGTGTTTTAATTTTTAATTTATTTTTATGAAGAAAGGAAACATCGCTTCCACTTTAAGTCAACTTTAAGTCAGATATGTCCCAAGGGTTATATATATTTTTCTGTTATAATGTTATTTACTCCAAATATAGTATAAATATTTCTTTCGTATTTTTTAAACATAAACATTTTAATAAAGGCCATGTTTAAAAAAAAATAATAAAATACAGAAGTAACAATCTAATAATCAGTTTATCAATTAAAATATTTTTTTTTGGTTTGATTTTTGGGGTTCTTTAAATTTAAGGGATAATTTAAAACGACAAATCCTTTTCAAAAATACATGTGTTACTAAGAAATTTTTATCAGATATAAATATTATTGAAGAAAAATATCTTAAGATATTAAAAAGTTGCTTTAAAGAAAAATGAAAAATACAAAACAGTATTTAATAAACACTATCGCATGTAAGAAAAACAACATTTTGGTAAGTTGTACAGACCTTTATTTTATAATATACTAAATGCATATCACATTTAAGTACATCGAGTTACAAAATATCTAAGTTGATTGATATTATAGGTGACAACAATTTTTCCCAATAATTAAAGCAAGTAAAGTGATATTAAGGTAAACTTTCAAATACCGAATATTAATATGCCAAAAGTAAAGAAACGTTTTAGTATTTTCCTTCATTTTATGTATTACCAACATTTAGGTACTAAATTAACATGCCAGGAGGTATTCTAATTTCAAATAAATAAAAGGATAGAGTAATAAATACATTTTTGGAAGGTAAAAAAATAAGTTTCATTTTCTAGACAGTTTCTTTTGTCCAGATTTAGCGTATCCAAAACAATTTTACGTTATAACGAAAGGAAACGTTTAGATATTCTACCAAAATTGAGAAAAACAACAATAGAAAGTGACAGATGCATTAATAAAATTTCTCAAAACGATCCTTGGAAGTTCGCACCTTGAATTATTGCGGAAATTCCAGAAATTGTCTTTAGCTCACGGACAGTTGGGTGAAACTTGGTAGATGCTTGGTTAAAATGTCTCTTATCTTGGAGAAAGCAAAGTCCCAAAACTAGCATTTGCACGTAAACTGGAATGGAAAGCTTTATGGAGCTATGAAACGCCTTACAAGATTTTGAATTCTAATGGAACGAAATGTGGAAAAGGGGCAATTAATACAAGGTTTAATCCCGAATCTGTTGCTGAACAGAGCCAAGCTAAAATTTTTCTGTTGCATTTTTTCTCATGGAGTTGGATGGAACTTTAATCTTTTTAATAACATCATGGACCGATTTATCTATAGAAACACAATTCAAAATGTGATGATAATGATCCAAAATACCGTTTACGAGTTGTTCGAGACTAGTTTTAGAAAACTAGATGTCGAGTACTGTATATTGAATAAATCTTTCAGAAAATATTATTCAAAATTTGATTGTCTCGGCCTAAAGGGCATCTATTAATAATAATAATAACAATAATAACGGACATACAACAACTTAAGGCCATATGTACATAGATGCGTTGGATCAAGCAGAAGGACCTTATATAGTGTGGGAAGGCAGGTGATTGGCCTATACTTAGCTGGGTCATGTGTGTTATGTTGATCCTTTGGTAAGAGATACCTTTTGTCAGAAACAATGGCATTTTTGTTGGGTATAGAAAAATATCATTAATAAGATTAGCCAGTTGATGGTGTATACACCAGAACTTCTTGAGCCAGTAATTATGAACCCTGTCGAGATCTGAAAATTTCCAGTTATGAAATGTCTTGATTATTCCTGAGATTTCCTCTGTGGTAAATAACTCAAACTGCATCTGGCTGTAGTCTTGGCAGATGCTACAATTGGCGGGTGGGGAAGGATGGTTTCCCCAGAAGTCTTCGATGCTCTCTGTTGGGATATCTATTATCTGCCATGTTAAGTGGAGAGTTTAGCTTACGGTAGAAAGCCTTTTCTGATCGTTGGAATAGCGCATTGTCTCGTTTCCGGTTATTGCTGCTCTTGTATCTCTTTAGCCGTCCTGCAATAGCAGAGAGCTTCTGTTTCGGTGTGTCGAGGCATTGTTGAGCCGTACCATTCGCTGGATCGTATTGCGAATAGTGTCGGGCTCGATTCATTATTTCTTCAAATCGTCTTTGAAGTTTACTTGTTCTCATACCCCTAATGTACTCCGTTAACTGTCCTATATCTTTTCGAAGATCTTCGATTCTGTTATTTAGTCGTCTCTCCCAAAGTGGAGTGTTAGGTTCCATTCTTTCTGATCAGAGCTCTGTTGTAATTTTTATTTCTAAAGCTTTAGCTATCGCAATAGCAGCACAATAGATAAAGATTGATAAAGGAATTCAGCGTTGTCAAGTTGGGTATCGCCATTCAGCTGTCCTTGCTGTTCTTGCTGTCCTTGCCCCTCGGGTTCCGGTTCTGGCTCAGGTTCAGCAATCGGATCGTTGTTATTGTCAGTGCCCCTGATCCCACATTCAACTTCCGCTTTCATGGTATTAAGCCGTATTACAGAAATTAAGCTGTTTCGGAGAATAAATCTATAATGGTCAGCTATTCTCTGTTGTGATACGTGTATGTGTGGATACTCCTTGCAGAATTTGGCATGAAGTTGTTGCCTGTAGCCGATCATCTCTCGTCCTAGATAAGTCGTCCTGCTTGAATGAGCTCTGGTTGAGTTTCCCCCGCAGCTTCTCATGCTGATGTGTTGTTGCTGTTGTTGCTGTTGGTTTTCAGTGATGTCCTCTCTCATGCTGTTGTTTGGTTGTTTTCAACCTCGGGGTCTGACTGTGGCGCAGGTTCTGCGATATGGTCATTGATATCGTCGATGCTTCTTATCTCTCCTTAGATTTCCGTTTTGATGATATTAAGTCGCGCTTCTGAGATTAGTTTATCTTGGAAAATAGCTTTGCATTGGTCTGCTATTCTCTGTTGTGACACTTGTAGGTGTGGATATTCCCTACAAAATTTGGCATGAAGCTGTTGTCTATAGCCAATCGTTTCTCGTCCTAGTTCAGTCACCCACACGCATTATTGTTTCATTCATGGATGATGTCCATTTCATGCGTTGTCTTGGAAGTCCCTGCTGAGTGAGCGCTGGCTGAGGTTCCTGCGCAGCACCTTCAGAGCGTGGAGCTCTTGCTGTTGTTTGGCCTTTATGTTGTTGTTGGGCTGTAGCTTCTAAATCTGAAACGGACTTACAACAATTTAAGGCCAAAATACAACGAAAAGAGCGCCAAATACAGAGATCTGGAGGTGCAAATGGGCAATGAACAGCATCCAAACGATTCCAATAATTTTATCAACAACTGGAGTGATACCAAAGAGCCTCCTGCAGATCATCAAGGAACTGTTTGTGGGAAATGCAGCAGACCACGTCATCTAGGATCCGATAACATGGAAAGGGTCCCCACAGAACTTCATACTTTTGATATCTTTGTATACTTGGTATGAGTCAATATTCCCTAGAGGGAGTGCGAAGCCGTTTGAGTTGACAATCGAATAATAATAAAAAGAAAAAGAAGAAGAAGAGGGTTCCAAATTATGACAATACTATTTCATTACCAAAATACAATTGTTGACCATATTTCATTGATAAAATCTTAGCCATTTTGACAAGTTAGAATCCTAAAATTCAGCAATTAATCCAAAATTCTGATATAGCTACCATCACGAGTTTGGCTATTTACATGTCGGGTACTGGTAACACCGGCCTTGCTTAACTCTATTTGATATATCCATTGTAAAGTTTGACATTTTTTGACGTACTCAAGATCTCATCTTAGCGAAAAATGGAATTGGGTTGGTTCAAAGGCATCCATCGTGAAAAATATTTTGAAAAAAGTAAAACAACTTTTAAAAATAAATATATATTTTTGTTTCTTATTCCCGAAATATAAACTACCCTCGTATAAATAAATCGACATCAAATTTTGGACCCACTTCAGATTACAGAAAAACTAAATCATTACATCTCAAGGGTATATTAGTGATAAATAGACTCCAAAGAATATTTTTTATAAAATTGCTTTTCAATCGAAAATACGAGTCAATGTTCAGTGACCCGTAGACCAAAGATAGCATGAAGAATAAGGCCGGGCATGCATGGGCGATTTTTAATCACGTTTTTATACAATGCTAAATTGTCTAAAATAAATCACATTAAAGTAAATAAGGTTGAGCGCATGTACAATTAAAAATTGTTCTGTAAACCTCTAATTAATAAGAGCCGTTGTAGATTATGAAAAATAATTTCAGTAGTCTATAGATTTAGTTTAAGTCCACAGTAATAAAAAGGCGGTATAATAAACTTATAGCCTAGAACACCGGTTCCTAACCGGTATGTCGTAACATACAAGTGGGTCATTTAGTTTTTTCAAGAATCGCCGATTACCAATTTTAAAAATGAAAATTTAATTTAATGTTTAAAAGTAAGTGATAAAATGTTAAAAATACTCTTATGCTTAGCAACACGCAAGATATGGTTGAATACCTGACGCACGCACCTCTGCATATATGTGGCGAAATCCGACTGGAGTAAGCAAGCCGGATACTTCGCAGCTATCGCGACATTCTGTTATCTCTCAAAGAAACTTGTAAAAAGGAACAGTTTCTAGGCTGGGAATAACCGGAAAATTACTCCCAACGGGATAAAGTCCACTAAAAAACAGGATATAACAATTATAATGGGAGACTTAAATGCAAAAGTGGGAGATCAAAAAACACAAGAATGTACAGGTAGTTACGGACTTAGAATTAGAAACCAAAGAGGAGATAAACTAATCGAATTCTGCCAAAATAATAGGTTGGTTTCAACAAACACATGGTTTAAATTACCCAAACGCAGACTGTATACATGGAATTCACCGGCGGATAGAGAAGGGCGGATCACAAGAAACCAAATCGACTACATTCTGATTGGACAAAGATATAAAAATGCAATTATGTCGGTCAAAACATATCCAAGTGCTGACATAGGATCAGACCATAATCCCCTAGTCGCCAAATTCAGATTTAAAATGAAACTCATTAAAAGAAGAACAGACACTGCAAAAAGTAACATTTCCAGACTCAAAGATACAAACATAAAACAACTCTTTACGGAAGATATCAATAAAAGATTAATGAACGTCAAAAAGGTGATTCTCCAAAACGCAGAACCAGAAAACAAATGGATTTTAATGAAAACAGAAATAGAGGAAAGTCAAAGAGAAATACTAACTCCAACAAGATATAGAAAGCAGCAATGGATGACAGAGGAGATACTGGACATAATGGATGAGAGACGACAATTCAAAAACAGAGATACGCAAAAGTATAAAGAAATAAACAAGCAAATCAAATACAAGATTAGACTAGAGAAAAATAAATGGCTACAAGAAGAATGTGAAGAAATAGAAGAGTATCAGAGAAAACATGATAGTTTTAATATGCACAAAAACATAAAAAAGATAACTCATAGTAACAGAAAGAAAGAACCGACACTGCTTAAGAATGCAAAAGGCAAGCTAATCTTAGACACCCGAGAGAAACTTAAAAAATGGACAAAATACATCAAGGACCTGTTTAAAGACAATAGAGTAAAGCAGATGGAGATTGAAGTAGAAGATAACGAGGCATTAACGATACGAAAGATGAAATAAAAGCAGCTATAAGAAACAACAAAAATGGAAAAGCACTAGGTCCAGATCAAATCCCAGTAGAAATCTTAAAATGCATGAATGATGATACCATGTATATATTGTTAGATCTGTTCAACATAGTATATAAAACGGGGAATATACCCAGAGAATGGTTACTCTTCACCTTTTGCGCTATTCCAAAACACAAAAATGCAAAAGACTGAAGCGAATATAGAACAATATCTTTGATAAGCCATGTGCTCAAGGTGTTTTTAAAAGTAATACACGGACGTATTTATAAAGAAGTTGAAAAGGGGATAGATGATAGCCAGTCTGGATTCAGAAATGGTATAGGCACCAAAGACGCGTTGTTTGCACTTAATGTGCTTTCACAGAGGTGTATGGATATGAACACCGACATACACATTTGTTATGTTGACTTCCAGAACGCTTTTGATAAAAATAGACATGAAAAACTAGTCGAGATTCTAAGAAGAAAAAACATAGACAACAAAAATTTAAAAATAATAACTAACCTATATTGGAATCAACGCGCACAAATAATAGTAGATAACGAAACAAGTCCGGAAATTGAAATAGGAAGAGGAGTGAGACAAAGATGCATTTTGTTACCCCTACTATTCAATGTGTACAGTGAATCGATTTTCGAAGAAGCACTGTTAACGAAAGGTAAGGGAATAATAATAAACAAAAGAGCTGTAAACAACATAAGATTTGCAGACGACACTGCTATCGTGGCTAGCTCTGCTGAAGAACTCCAAGAACTAGCGAGCGAGACAAATAGCTTTTGCGAGCAACACGGATTAAAAATGAACACCAAAAACACTAAATATATGGTATTGACTAAAAAACAAAACATACAAACAAGCATAAAGTTGCGAGGTGTGAATTTAGAAAAAGTGCAAAAATACAAATACTAGGGCACATGGATAACAGCAAATAATGAACAAACAACAGAAATAAGAACGAGAATAGAAATGACAAGAAGTGCGTTTGTAAAACTGAAAACCATTCTGTGCAGCAGAGACATCACTCTAGAACTAAGAATGAGAATTTGAAGATGTTATGTATTTTCAGTGTTGCAGTATGGGTTGGAAGACTGGACACTAAAACAAGAACACATAAAAAAACTGCAAGCGTTTGAAATATGGTGTTACAGAAGGATGTTGAAAATATCTTGGACGGAGAGAAAAACAAACGTAGAAGTATTGCTAGCGATGGACAAAAAATATAAAATAATTAACAACATAAAAATAAGGAAACTGCAATATCTTGGACATATAATGAGAGGCTAGCGATATGAGTTGCTTAGATTGATCATGCAGGGTAAAATAGAAGAAAGAAGAAATATTGGAAGAAGAAGAATTTCATGGTTGAGAAATTTGAGTGAGTGGTTCAATTGTAGTTCAGTAGAACTTTTTCGAGTAGCGGCAAATAGAGTGAGGGTGGCAATGATGATATCCAACCTCCGATAGGAGATGGCACCTGAAGAAAACGAAGATTGAGGAGCAACGACAGAGTTATAGTTATAGACAATCTACATTCAGCCGCGAGCTTAAATTTTGGAATAAAGATATAAATGTACAGATAAATTGTCGCACTCTAAACTTGTTACTTGGTGTTAAGTCGTTACTGTGTTCTGTTAATAGCCCGTCACAATCCGCCTTCAATAGGAATGCTTAGAAATATACCAAATAATTTTTTTTTAAATATAATGTTTTTATTTTTATTTATTTTGCATAAAATTCGTGAGTTTTATTCGAATGATATTGTCCTCGACCTACTCTGAGGCAGGTCATGGAGGTACAGACCAAGTCATAGCTCAAAGAGGTGATATAACGACTTTCTTCGAATCTGTTGGTATTCTACATAATATCCAGCAAAAAATATTTGTATAATTAAGGATAGAGACATAGAGAAAGACAGCGACTTAAGTTGACAAGAATCAGAAAGAATTGTTTCTGTTTAAAGGAAGACTTGCGATATACGGTCGTCGGTAACATGTCACGGTTCAATTTTGCGCTGAAAATCACTATAGCTAATTCATTTAATTTAACCTTGTTTTGCAAATACTGTCATTATGGGCAATACAGTATCATTTTCGTTAAGGATTTCCCAGGGATTCTTTGAAAGAAAGGAGTTCATTAAGTACAGTTTCGATTAATTTTATTTACCATTATTTTGTCCTACTTTGGTATTTCACTACACTGTGCTTAGGTATTTTCTTATCAGTATCAAACTCACTGCTACCTTTTTTTTTGTATTCAGATAGATCTTGTTTTCTTCCCGGCCATTTATATTTACATTTGATGGGATTGTATGTATATTGGGTTGCAGAAATCAGGAAATTTCTATTGATGTATTAATTTATATTTCTTCAATTTAAAAATAACTTCTGGGAGACTTATTAGTTTTATAATTCTTGTTTTGAGTGGAAAATGCTAATGATCAACGAATTGGCTTAACTAACAAATGCATTTCAGCCGACTGTTTTTGCCCAGTGTCTTTCTTTTTGAGCTGTCATTTCTTTCACACGTGGCAATTAAACGCGCTTAACGGAAGTCAGTTAGTGCGCAAGCTGGTTCATGGTTCTAAATAGAGACCATTTTGCCTTAATTTTTCACTTTTTCCTTGTTTGATTCGGCTGAAGCAGATGCGAATTTTCATCTCATTTTTTAGTTGCGAAGTTTTTGTTATTCTAAGATGGAAAGTCGAAAACTATTCTGATAATTTTGTTGAGTTTTGGAGGACCGTATCTTTTTCCAGGTTGGTAGTAATAGTTTTTTTTATCGGGATAAACCTGGAGACAGGGATTTTGGGCAGTTCGCACGTGTCAACGAAGGAATCAATCGAAATCCCAAAAAAATCGAGATTCATCCTCGGGGTAGAGAAAACCCAGTTTCACCCTCCGGGTAGAGAAAACCCAATTCTACCCTCTGGGTACGCGAACACCCAGTTCCACCCTCGGGGTCGAAGAATAAAAAGTTCACCCTCGGGGTAGAGAAAACCCAGTTGCACTCTCTGGGTATAGAAAATCCAGTTCCACCCTCCGGGAATTAAAACAGTCCACTCTAGGTGGATTCTTCAGGAGAGAATCCTTCAGTGACTTCATTTTTTTATGAATAAAGAGTGAAATTAGTATTAAGCCTTTATAGTTATATTTGTCCCGCAATTTATTGTCATTTGCAGTGCGTAAACTATGTATTATTAATATTTTGTGTGGCAATTTTTTTTGAGCCGAGTTGAACGCTAGGCCCAAACAAAAACGTGGGAGGGGTTTTTGTGTTTACCCGGCCTAAATTCAGTGGCGCCCTTTTTAAATACCCACCCCTACTCTACATCATAGGGGCTAGCTTGACACATTACTCGCTGGGGTCGCCTCTAGACTTCAACTTTGCTTTCTCTTACGAGTTATACTTTACTAGCGCCTTTTTCATTTAAACACCAGTGTAGCAAAAATGTATTGTCAAATCGACTTTTTATGAAAGTAGTAAGGCTTCGTGATCCAAATACTTGTAAGTTAAGCCCTATAGAGTAGAAATAAATCCAGATCACTTTTTTGTTTCAGATTCTGAGATTGGAATATCAGAGGAAAGCATACATACGCTGGAGTTAGCTATACTAACTGGGATTGAATTTGGGAAAATTTCTTTTGAAGAAAAAACAATAGCGGTAAACTGCAGTATATCCAATTTTTGATCAGCATACATAATTTTCCTTGGCCTTCCAAATAGGTATCAAAGCTTTTAACCCGTTATCGTTTACTTGGTAACATCCTTTGACCTACTTTTTTATTAACGAAGAAATATTAATATATACCCTGAGGGTAATTCTTTATTGTCGTATGAATACAGCATTAAATATGGGGATTGTTCTACACTCTTCAAGAAATTTACCAAATTAAGAATATTTTAGGATTATACTTATATAAGATAAATGTCACATAATGAGCTGAATAAGGCTATCATCAGTTAATGAAAACTTATTATATCCATAAAGTTTAATTCTGGGATTACTTGTTTAATCCACACAAATAACCTTCCCTTTATCAACCCTCTAAATTATACCCTTTGGCGATGATATAAGAATCTCTTGCGTTGAAGTTACCGCTAGAGATTTTTTGTAGGCTGAGGTATGATTTCCATCAGTCTTGTATTTTATCAAGTTAAAATATCTTTACTACAAGGAAGATATTTCTCGATACGAGATTCAGTGGCAAACCTTATAGAAAGCAAAACTAGGAAGTGGTAGTAGCTACACATTGTTAAGGTTTAGCGATTTATCAAAGCGGTAAGAATATTAAAGGAACTAGATTTTAGAGGAAACTACAGGCATGTGTTTGAAGCACTGAAAAATCAGCCAGAATTATTTTCCAAATTTCATTTTGCAGATTATAAAATATATAAATTTGTTGAAATCATATTATATGTGGAGCATTTGTATATTAACTACATGCCATTAACACCCGCGGATTATATTGTCATGTCCACGACTTAAGCTGTAAGCTAACTAAAAAATATTTGCGAAGTAGCTAGTATTGATGTTATCTATTTAATTAAACTTGTGTTCAAAAATTATTTATTTTACATTTTATAGTTAAAAATTTACTGTTGTTTTATTTATACAAATACAATGATACAAAATAATTGATAAATTCAATATTTATAGTCATTTAATGAATATTTGAAATTTATTTGTAAAAGGGTCATATATTTTATTAAATAAATAATTATTTTTCATACATACTACCACAAAACTACAACTGGAAAATAATTTGTATCTGTAGCAAACCCAGAGCTTTTAAAACTAGTTTTATTAGGAAATGTTTTCAAAAAAAAACAAAGCGACAAAAAGCTTTAATTCATATTTACCTACTATACTTAATTAAAAATTAAACTATTTCACATAATTCCATCTGAATAATTACTCTAGATGCATAAGAATTTTATCTCAATTACTTTTTTTTGCTGTTACTAAATTCAAGATAAAAAAACTAACATACAGAAAATTCTTAGGCTCCCAAAACCCCCAACACCTATATTGAAATAACATAAAACATGTAGATTGCCGACATATTTTATCCTGCATATTGAGCTTGAAAAAATGAATCAAAATTCGTAATATTAGCCCCAAGAACTGGCTCATCTCAATCTCATCAAAACCGAAAAACGTAAAATTTTTAGTTCCCCAAATCGTATCTGTCATATTAAATTGTAAAAGATTAACTTTAAATCTGTAACTTACATAAAATATGAATAATGTAAAATTTTAAACCCGCCAAACTGGATCGGCCATATTGAACTTCAAAAAAAATAGTGTTTGAACTCCCTCGAAACCGCCCCAGTACCAATTTTGGACATAACCGGAAATACAAAATTTTTAGACCACCATATTGCATCTACAATACTGAGTTTTTAAAACAGTTTTAATTTAGTTATTTGCATTCTCAAAAACCCCCAGTCACAAATTTTGAACCAAATAGAGAGATGTGAAATTTTTAGTCCGCAATATTAAATTCGCCACATTGATTTTTTTTTAATTGTTTTAAATTTATAATTCATACCCTCAGAATCTCTCTTATAGAAATTTTGGGCAAAATCCAGAGATGTTAGATTTTTATTCCACCATATTAAATTTTTTTAAAATGATTTAAATTCAAAATTTACACCCTGAAAAATATCCTTATGCCAATTTTTGACAAAATTGAGAGATTCGTTATGTACAGACAGTCCCCATAACAATTTTGGAGAAGGTCTGACAATATTCATTTTTATTGTCCGCCATATTATCAGCACCATCTTGGATTGTACTGAACCAATTACTACGGCAGCAACTTCCTGAACATCAAGAAAAGAATTTCATTCAATCATCCTACTTTTTAAAATTATCTTATTAAAACATTCAAATAAGTAAATCAACATGTGTTTTCACAACAAAGTAATCAGAGTATATAGAGAATGATATTTTCCTAACCTCTAATATATGTTTTGACATATTTATTTCGGTAGAAGATTTTCTTCAGGAGTTTGGTCCTGTTTCACACAAACCTTGATTCTCTTCCATTCCCTTCAAATAAACTGTATTTCATTTATTTTTTCGCAGATCTTAATCTACTCACCTCGCCTCGTCTAGCAAAACTGGCATTTTAAGTACCAATATCTCCTACGAGAACGATTTCACAAAAGCAGACCTAAGTCCTCGGAGGTCAGTTTATATCCAACCAAGATTCCAAATGAATAAAACTGATGTCAAGAAATGCTACGAATACAGTTATATTGTAGCTTATTAAGAAAGAGCACCTGCCCTGTGTCTGGAACGTGAAAAATGACACCCATATTTTGGAAAAAGAGCAAGAATTGAAATAGTCAAAATGGGATGTGATTAGCTTTACAGGACCTTGATGTCAATAATGGCCAAAAAAAACCAACTCATACTTTCATTATACGAGTAAAATTCGGCAGAAGACGGGAAGATAGATAGTGACATCTAGAAGGGATCAGTTTTGATAAAAGAAACCATAAAGGCACAAGGCACTTTTACCAGCGCATCAATTATAAGCTACGAATTCCTTCTGCGAAAAGAATAAACAAAGAAAACAAACTTGGCTTGGTGTTAAACGTCACTGCACTAAACTTCTGTAGCATCAATATCGATCACTGTTAAAGAGAAAAATTGATTTCGACACGAAAGAGAAACAATCCATTC
This sequence comes from Diaprepes abbreviatus, assembly GCA_034092305.1. Lineage (NCBI taxonomy): Eukaryota > Metazoa > Arthropoda > Insecta > Coleoptera > Curculionidae > Diaprepes > Diaprepes abbreviatus. Next base: position 37,064,813 of record JASJET010000022.1, read on the forward strand.
AATATCAAAAGAGTTATATTATCGACAGAAATGATGGAGACAAATGTTCCTAAATATAAAGAAATTAAAATCAAAGAGATAAAATTTTTATAAAAAAATTGAACCGACTTCTAAAAGTGCGCTAAAAAGTGAAAAATAACCATATATTTTTATATGAAATTGAACTTTTTGAAGTCGGCGCCAAACTAATACCTGACAAAAAGTGATTTGCATAAACAGATTAAAAATATTTTATTTGTAATTGATTTGTTACCATAATTTGTATATATTAGTAGTTATTTATTTCGTGTACAAATAATTTGGCGCCGACTTCAAAAAGTTCAATTTCATATAAAAATTTATGGTTATTTTTCACTTTTTAGCGCACTTTTAGAAGTCGGTTCAATTTTTTTAGAAAAATTTTATTTTTCTATTCTTAGTTTTAGAATTCATTATAATATTAATAAATTATTTAAACTAAGTACTAATCGAGATTAGTGTACCTCGCAATGACTCCAAACTGGCAAAAAAGTACCCACTTTATCCACAATTGTAAATCACCCTAAAATAAACCACTAAAAATTCTTTAGTTCTTAGAGTTTTCCAAATACCAATCAAATTGGGTCAAACGAATATTTAGTCTGCCATAGAAAATCCACTATCTTAAATTTCAAATTAATTTTCGATTGGTAATATAGGCCCCAAAACCTTCCAATATCGATATTTAAAGAAAATAAATTAATTTTTTATCCACCATATTGGATACGCCATATTGAGTTTTTTAAAAATAATTTTAGATTCGTCATATGTGACCCCGAATATTCTCCCGTACCAATTTTGGTGAAAATCGGACAAAATTGATTTTTTTTGTCCGCGATATTGAATCCGCCATGTTGAGTTTTTAAAAATAATTTCAGATTCTTTATGTGAGGCCCCGAAAACTTCCCCATACCAATATTGGAGAAAATCGGACAAAAACGATTTTTTTTGTCAGCCATATTGAATCCGCCAAATTGAATTTTTTAAAAATTATTTTAGATTCGTCATATGCAACCCCGAAAACTCTCCTCTACCAATTTTGGAGAAAATCGGACAAAATTAATTTTTTGTCGGCCATATTGAATTTTTTAGAAATTATTTTAGATTCGTCATATGCGACCTCGTAAACTCCCCCTTACCAATTTTGGTAAAAATCGGACAAAATTGATTTTTTCGTCCGCCATATTGGATCCGCCATATTGAATTTTTTAAAAATAATATCAGATTCGTTATGTGCAACCTCGAAAACTCCCCCATACCAATTTCGGAGAAAATCGGACCAAATTAAATTTTTTTGTCCGCCATATTGTCTTGGATTTTACTGCACCAACTGCAACTTCCTTTACATAACGTAACAAATTTCATTCAAATCGGTGCAGCCGTTCCGGAGTAATCGGTGTACATACATAAAAAAAATATATGCTCGACGAATTGAGAACCTCCTTCTTTTAGAAGTCGGTTAATAAAGAAGAGAGAGACAACCCAGAACAATAAATATTTAAGCAAGACTAGTAAAATTCTTATATCTAAACTAAATAAAATTGTAAAGGAAGCTGCAACTAAGAAAAATGACAACTAAACAAACGAAATGAATTTAACAAAGAAAAAGTCGAACCTCTAATAAGAAATAATAAATAGCTGAAAAAGAAAAATAGGGTGAATACCCTAACCAAAATGAAATAGTGTACTCATGTCCTAATATCGCCTAAGCTATAACAATAAATTTTCGACCTATTATACTTGATTTAAAATAGCGTACTAACATTATGCTAGATAACTAGCTAGTGAATATTCCGCAGCCAAATATTTAATTTTAAAGCAACATAATATTATTATTATACTGGATAGACAAAACTGATTATTACGTTCCTAAATGTGATTAATTATATTGTCGTGTTTACTCCTCGTTTATCCAAAAGGGGTTACAGCAAAATATTATATTAGGTCCATTAGTGAGATAAATTCCAATATTTATTTCATAAGAAAAAACATCTTAATTTTTGAAGAAAAATGATTTGATATAAACCACCCATTATTTATAGGTATAAACTAATTTTATTCCATTGCATATATTCTAATAGCTCTTTTTCCATGTAAAAACCATTTACCCGAGAAAAGCTGGAAAACGCTTAAACATATATATATATATATATATATATATATATATATATATATATATATATATATATATATATATATATATATGTACATATATAGATAGATAGATATATAAAAACAAAAATAAAATAAAATCTTGGCTTAGCGGGCTTGAAATGTGTCAATCTGCAATATTATCGTGTTAAAAAGTGCGGAGCATTCCAAAGTATGGAATGACTCAGGGTCCGACGGATGGAGACAGCGCTGTTTCGTCCTAATATGGGGCTCGTCAGGCCACCGCAGTCGGTACAAACCATCATCTCGCCTCTGCATCCTATAAAGCTGAATTTAAAATTGAAAACAGCAAATAGGACGACAAAGGCGACATCTCGATGGTTCACTCGATAACACAAGAACCACACAGATTGACAAAATTTGTAAAAACCGCCATGTGGTGGCGCGACGGTGAATTAAAACAGAAATCTATACAATCGAGTACACGAAACGCGCTGCCCAAAGGATAGGGGTCGCATTATTAGGTACAGGGCAACCAGACTTGCTGCTATATTGGCAACACATTTCACTCCGCTAAGCCAAGATTTTATTTTATTGTTGTTTTTATATTACATGGACAATAACTTATTTATTTATTTTTTACTTGTTTGACTTTAAACACACTAAACGATGCTCTCATAGGAGGATCTTTTGGTGCGACACGTGGCTTTCGTTGCCAATATAGCAGCAAGCCTGGTTGCCTTGTACCTAATAATGCGACCCCTATCCTTTGGGCAGCGCGTTTTGTGTACTCGATTGTATAAATTTACGTCGCGCCACCACATGGCGGTTTTTACAAATTTTGTCAATCTGTGTGGTTCTTGTGTTATCGAGTGAACCATCGACATGTCGCCTTTGTCGTCCTATTTGCTGTTTATAATTTTAAATTCAGCTTTATAGGATGCAGAGGCGAGATGATGGTTGGTACCGACTGCGGTGGCCTGAAAAGTCCCTTATTAGGACGAAACGGCGCTGTCGCTATCTGTCGGCCCCGAAGTCTTTCCATACTTTGGAATGCTCCGCACTTTTTAACACGAGAATAATGCAGATTGACACATGTCACGTTCGCTAATCCAAGATTTTATTTTATTTTTGTTTTATATTACACGGACAATAATTTATTCATTATATATATATATATATATATATATATATATATATATATATATATATATATATATATTGCGTTGAAAAACGTGATGCGGGACCTAACGACTATCGTCAGAGGTCTATATTCGTCGCCCACACACGCTTCAAGCAACTGCCCGAAGAGGAATTAGAATACTCAAATTTTGAATATCTTGTTTTTTTTTTATAAAATTTGAAAATTGGTGAATGTAAATAATATAAGTTCTCTTTTGCTCTAATAAAAATATTCTAAACCACGATATGTATTTTTAATTTTTCCTTGAGCGCCCAGTTACTGTATCCTATCAAAGATAAGATAACAGCACTGTATTTATTCTTTGGATTAACTTAAAAATACATATATTATTGTTAACAAAATTTTAATAAATCTATTTTCTCTTTTTAATCTCCCCTTAATATGACTAGCTCGCTTCCCCTGAAACTATCCCAAGTGAGTTCAGATTCTCATAAGTTAAAATTTCCTTTTATCTACTGCCAATTAAAACCACTGAATTGTATTAACAATCAACATAAATTTATTATAAAACAAAATGATATTATTACTGATTATAAAATTATTTTGAAACACCTATTGTCTAGATCCGCTTTATTAAAATTAAAAATCAATTGCACTTTATCTCTACTGTTGATTATAATGTCACTCCACTTAACTGTCAAAAGTTGTTTGACAAATATGAAGGTCTCGTGTTCAGTTGAAATGTATTACTTTTATTTATTTTAAAAATAAAAAAAAAATATGTGCAAAGTGCGGATTGTTAATTTTAACAAGTGATTATAAATTAGTTCTAATGATTTTATAATGTCTAATATAAATGTGGTAATATTATATTTTAAAATACCTTGATCCTTAAGTGTTTGTTTACTTATAAACAATAAAAAAGGTATATTTGTGTTTCCTTGTCTTCTTTTACCATCAAATTGGATTGGGATAATTGTTTAAAAATAATACCTACTATCAAGTAAGTAGATATTCTTTATTAAACACTGTCTTGGTTATTTTGGAAATGTCCAGGAATTGTCTACTTCTTGGAAATGTTGGTATTTACATCAGCCAGGTATAATTTCTTGAATTTTTATTTGACACAATCGGGTTTTACTAACTTTCTTGATGTTATTTGGAGTTGCTATTTCTTAATGACATTCAATTTAATTTAAATTATTTTTTTTTTTTTTAAATATTGATTAATCAAACTTTATTTACTATTTATTTACTTTCATAACCTTTAAAAAATATTTACTTATCAAAAACAAAAGATCTCGCACGTGGCTTTATGATTTTGTCGTGAAAATTTTAAGGTTATGTTTTGAGGAGAAACTTTTCTTTTACACCTCTCTGTAACAATACTTTTTTGCAACTGTCTCGAATTTTTGTGATTTTTCTTTCTATCGTATGCCACCAGCTGACTTAATTAATCATTCTGATTGGCTCAGCAGTTGAAGGCATCGGGTTACTTGATGAAAAATCACCCTTTTCTTGGCATTCTTGTCAAACAAAAATGGCTGTCAAGAATTTTAAAATTGATAAAATTTTTCCAATTTTACCATTTCCTGGATTTATCCAATAATATGCATGACAATAAATATTATAAAATTAAACTCTATTATTTTACCTATCTAATGATACATATTTTAGTCTTCCTAAAACAATTTTTAATATTAAAAATTATAAAACAAAATGGCTTGACATGAAAATATTGAAATATATAATTAACTAATTATTGAAAATTATTGTTTGAAGATGCTAAATTATGTTTTCTTAATATTAAAATATTAAATATTAGAATTTTCCTTACATTCTAATATAACTTATTTTACTCCATTACTTAAAATTAATTTATAATATCTAATTTTAATGTCAAAATCACAAATTTTCTTAAATTTATCCTATGTTTTTATGTGTTTTAATTAAAATTATTTTCTTAATACTACTGTTAACTGTCTAATTTATATTAAAAACAATTTAATAAACCTTATTTATTATTTAAAAGTACTTTTCGTAACTGGTTTCACACTTTGTTCACCTTTTGTTCCTTTTTAAAACATTATTGTTGCAAAAACCGATCGTTATGTTTTTTTAATTTCACTTGAAGATTTTCACTCTTTATTATCACTTTACCTTCACCATCACATCCAATGTTTGTACCTTATTATTCTTATGATCAATTTATAATATGGTCTTATTGTATTAATATTTATATATTGTTTATTTTACAATTATGTCTAAAAATTCATTATGAATTTAGCATTATATATGATTTTTTTTTTAATATAAGCTTTTAATTATGCTTTGGTCCATATTATTTGTAAATATTAATGACTCTAATTAATTAATATATCTACTAACTACTTATTACTATCTAAATAATAAATTTATGTTGTATCTTAGATATTTTAATTGAAATTGTTTAGACTCGTCGAGTATTTATAATATGGTCATTAGGTCATCTTGTGTCGATTCCTATTCAATTGCCCCAAATTGAATATTTAATATTTTATTATAAATAAAATATTAAATATGAATATTTTAATTCTTGTTTGTACTTATTATTTATATTAATTACAACTTTTAGTTGATAATAAAATTTATATCCTTATATATTTCATAGCTTATTAGAAATTTATTGTTTCACAAAATATCCCTTTTAATCATAAACTTTTGTACGTTATTTGATCAGCTATTATTATATTTATACATATCTTTGATATTAAATATTCCTCTGACTTGTCTTGTGTCAGGGTATACTATTTTATAGCTATTATCTCCGTTTTCTGTTTCTATTTCAAATGGTCCTTCATATGGCCATTGAAATCTACTGTATTGACCTTGTTTAGTATCTGTCTTTTTTAGGGCTTTAATCAATACAAACTCTCCTTTATTAAATTTGACTTTTCGTTTAATGTCTTTCTCTTGTTGTCTTATATATTTATGAGCCTTTCTTTTCATTCTTTTAGTGATATTTTTAATTAAATTTTGATATTGGGTCTCTATATTCAATATCCAGGGTCTGTTACTTATTTCATATCCCATGATCTGGCTTGGGATTTCTTCTGTCACTAAATTAGGCATGGTATTTAGGAAGGTCTCTATCTCTTCCAGGTTTTCTTCCCAAGTAAGAGGTTTTTCATGACATTGGATACGCAATAATTTTGACACTTCTTTTATGTATCTTTCTGCTGGGTTTGCTTGTGGATGTCTTATGCTTGTAAAATTTAATATCATATTTTTCCTTGCACTGTACCTTTTAAACTTTTCATTTTGAAAATATGTAGCATTATCCAGTATACAATATCTTGGACTTCCTAAAATAGCATCTATAGTCATTGGAGCCTCGTATTGTGGAACCGTAAATTGGTTTATGTTACGTGCATCCAAACATAACCGAAGTTCTCCATTCCTTTTCTTCACCACAACTATTGGATTTATATATGTAGTATCGGCTCTTTCTATTATATTATTTTGAACCATTTCTTCAATTTCATCTTTTATTTGTGCTTGATACTTATATGGTATGGGGTAAGTTTTGGCTTTAAAATTTTCAATGTTTTGTACTTTAATATAATGAATATAGTCTCGTGCTACTCTGTTTTCGTTTGAAATTAAGTTTTTAAAAGAATTTAACATGTATACTATATCTTTTTTAAAATTTGAATCGCATATAATTTCCTTTTCATTCATAATCACATCATTATTATACTTATTATAATCACAAAATCTTCTCCTACTAAAATTATCATTGACTTTGTCAATACTAATATTTCCTAAAAATTTTGGTTTTGTGCTCCTTTTAGCTAACAAAACCTTATTATTTACCGCATTATTCTCCTTCTTACAATTATCTATAATACTTTCAAGATTATGTATTTCTATTATATTATTTGCGCTTTCTTTACTTATAACTTCTTCACTTAACATTTCTATACATGATAAATCCTCACTCGAATGATTAAAAACCAAATTATTTATAAACTTTATTCTATGTTCATCAATTATCAAGATCATATCTTCGTAATTTATTTTAGCCCCATATTTACTTAAAATATCATTCCCTATAATTATATCGATATTCATATTATTCACTACTATTAATGATGCTTCTATAATTTTATTACCAAGCACTATTTTTAACATACATTGCCGATTTACTTCACAAATCTTTTTATTATTTGCCCCCACTAATTTTAATTTTGGTATTTTATTTATGATTACTTTATTATTAAATAACAATATATTTTCTAATATATTTTCATCAATTAATGATGCTTCAGAACCACTATCTATTAATATTTTTACTTCTGTATTATCAATTTTACCTTTTACATAAATTAAATCTAAATTATTTTCATATTTTTCATTGTATAAATTGTCATTTAAGTCTATTAATTCTCGTGGATGTTCGTAATGTATAAAATTCGTCTTAATTTCAGATCCAAGGCTGTTATTTAAAAATTTGTTCGTCTGTTTCTAGGATCCGAAGATACCTCCCTTCGATTTCTCTCCAGGCTGTTGCTCCGTCTCCCTGTCATGTGGTTATTTGTCTGTTCATTGTCTACTCGTAAGTCTGTATCACTTCTATTTCGTCTAATATTATTAGTTTGTCTATATTCCCTGTCATTTCCATTGTAAAAAGTTCGATTCCTAAAATTTTGTCTTTCATTGTTCTGAACGTTCCTATCAATTTGTCGATCATTGTTATTTGCGCCTCTATTTAAGTTTATATTATTTTGTCTCGCGTTATATTGTTGTCTATATTGTGAATTATTATTATTTAAATTATAATTATTTGTACCATTGTCTGTTTGTCTGTATCGTGTATTATTATTATTAAAATTATTGTTATTAAAATTTCTATTTGTTTTCTGGTAAAAGTCATTATTACGGTTATAGTTATTATTATTTCTATTAAAATTGTTAGGAATATTATTTGTATAATTAGTTTGATTCTGTCTATATTGATTCGGCTGTGGACGTATATTGTTATTTAGGTTTTTAAAGTTTTGATCATAACTATTTTTTCTATTATTTTGATTGTGCCCATTAAAATTACCTCTTTGTACTCTTGTTAAGAAATTAATAAATTGACCCATTGTTTTTATATTTTGAATTGTAATTGTTTGTACTATATTATCTTGATAATGACGAGCAATGTTCAGAATAATTTCGTCTTCTCTCATTGGTGGATTTAAATACTTTGCTACTGTACTTAGCTTTAAAGCATAATTAACTAGATCCCCATTTTTATTATAATTAAATTTCCCAAAGTATAATTGTTCCCTAAACTCTGCTTGTTTAATTTCTCCCCAAAAATATTCCAAAAATTCCCTTTCAAACTCACAAAAATTATTTATCGTTGATTCTATATTACCATACCAAATACTTGCATGATCAATTAAATTAATTCGAATAAAATCTTTCATTACTTGTAGATTATTTACATTATTTAACCTATTCTTGATACTGTTAATAAAAGCTACCGGGTGTAACATACGAATGTTGCCATTAAACTTTAGACCCATGTCATTAGTACTGTTACAAATATTTCCATTGCCCATATTATTTCTAGTTACAGTCTCCAATTTCTTATCCACGGTACAAGTAACTAGTTCAGTTGTGGATTTTAGTTTTTCTTCTATAATCTGATCGTATTCCTGGAAAGTTCTGTAACATTTCCTATCAATTTTATCTATTTCATTCCCATGCTTATCTAATTCTGAGGTAATGTCATGCATGGTCGCATCTAGTTTGTCATTAAGACGCTCTATTTCTGTGTTCCTGTCACCTTTCTCTATTTCTAGCATATTTAATATTTCTTGGTTATTTTTAGTTACCTTTTCATACATTTCTTCAATGCATGTTGACAGCTCTTTTGACATTCTGTTTTCCATTTCTAATATTTTCTCATCCACTTGTTTTTCTAATCTTATTTGCCCCTGTTTAATATCATTTAATTCTTTTTGGCCTTTAGTTATTTCCTTTTTTAATTCTTTTTGACCCTGTTCAATCTTATGTTCTAGGTCTTGCTGTCTTTTTTCTAGCTCCTTCTGACCTTTTGTAACTTTCGTATCCAGATCGTTAAGCCCTTTTTCCAGATCTTTTTGGCCTTTTTCCATTTTATTTTCCAGATTATTTTGCATACTCTGCAAAAATTTTATTATATCTTGATTACTACTCTGTTCTGTCTTTTCTGGTTCTTTTTGCTCAGGGGTTGTTATTTCCCCTACCTCTTCTAGCTTAGTCTGCTGAAATACTTCACTCTCTTGATCGGTAGAAGAAGTGGATGTACTAGCTGTATCTTCTTTTGTTTTCTGTACTCCAATTTCTTGATTAATTTGTTTTCCTGATCTTAAGGTTATATTTTGTTCAGCCATGGTATTTTATTTATTCAAGTTTTATGCAATTCAAAAATTTTATAAAATTTATGTACTAAACTTTTGTTTAATACTATTGTTATCAATTTTGTTGTAATTAATTTTAAATATCTGATGTGCAATAATACTCGTTTTTTATCTGTTACAAGTTCTTATTAATTATTTTTATTGACAGTAGACTTATATACCCTGAAAATATTTAAGTAATCCAAAAATGTTAATTGCCCTGAAAATATTTATGATCCCTGAAAATATTTATGATCCCTGAAAATATTTATGCCCCTGAAAATATTTAATAATCCCTGAAAATACTTATGCCCCAAAAAACAAAAGATTGCCCCACGTTGGGCGCCAATTGCGTTGAAAAACGTGATGCGGGACCTAACGACTATCGTCAGAGGTCTATATTCGTCGCCCACACACGCTTCAAGCAACTGCCCGAAGAGGAATTAGAATACTCAAATTTTGAATATCTTGTTTTTTTTTTATAAAATTTGAAAATTGGTGAATGTAAATAATATAAGTTCTCTTTTGCTCTAATAAAAATATTCTAAACCACGATATGTATTTTTAATTTTTCCTTGAGCGCCCAGTTACTGTATCCTATCAAAGATAAGATAACAGCACTGTATTTATTCTTTGGATTAACTTAAAAATACATATATTATTGTTAACAAAATTTTAATAAATCTATTTTCTCTTTTTAATCTCCCCTTAATATGACTAGCTCGCTTCCCCTGAAACTATCCCAAGTGAGTTCAGATTCTCATAAGTTAAAATTTCCTTTTATCTACTGCCAATTAAAACCACTGAATTGTATTAACAATCAACATAAATTTATTATAAAACAAAATGATATTATTACTGATTATAAAATTATTTTGAAACACCTATTGTCTAGATCCGCTTTATTAAAATTAAAAATCAATTGCACTTTATCTCTACTGTTGATTATAATGTCACTCCACTTAACTGTCAAAAGTTGTTTGACAAATATGAAGGTCTCGTGTTCAGTTGAAATGTATTACTTTTATTTATTTTAAAAATAAAAAAAAAATATGTGCAAAGTGCGGATTGTTAATTTTAACAAGTGATTATAAATTAGTTCTAATGATTTTATAATGTCTAATATAAATGTGGTAATATTATATTTTAAAATACCTTGATCCTTAAGTGTTTGTTTACTTATAAACAATAAAAAAGGTATATTTGTGTTTCCTTGTCTTCTTTTACCATCAAATTGGATTGGGATAATTGTTTAAAAATAATACCTACTATCAAGTAAGTAGATATTCTTTATTAAACACTGTCTTGGTTATTTTGGAAATGTCCAGGAATTGTCTACTTCTTGGAAATGTTGGTATTTACATCAGCCAGGTATAATTTCTTGAATTTTTATTTGACACAATCGGGTTTTACTAACTTTTCTTGATGTTATTTGGAGTTGCTATTTCTTAATGACATTCAATTTAATTTAAATTATTTTTTTTTTTTTTAAAATATTGATTAATCAAACTTTATTTACTATTTATTTACTTTCATAACCTTTAAAAAATATTTACTTATCAAAAACAAAAGATCTCGCACGTGGCTTTATGATTTTGTCGTGAAAATTTTAAGGTTATGTTTTGAGGAGAAACTTTTCTTTTACACCTCTCTGTAACAATACTTTTTTGCAACTGTCTCGAATTTTTGTGATTTTTCTTTCTATCGTATGCCACCAGCTGACTTAATTAATCATTCTGATTGGCTCAGCAGTTGAAGGCATCGGGTTACTTGATGAAAAATCACCCTTTTCTTGGCATTCTTGTCAAACAAAAATGGCTGTCAAGAATTTTAAAATTGATAAAATTTTTCCAATTTTACCATTTCCTGGATTTATCCAATAATATGCATGACAATAAATATTATAAAATTAAACTCTATTATTTTACCTATCTAATGATACATATTTTAGTCTTCCTAAAACAATTTTTAATATTAAAAATTATAAAACAAAATGGCTTGACATGAAAATATTGAAATATATAATTAACTAATTATTGAAAATTATTGTTTGAAGATGCTAAATTATGTTTTCTTAATATTAAAATATTAAATATTAGAATTTTCCTTACATTCTAATATAACTTATTTTACTCCATTACTTAAAATTAATTTATAATATCTAATTTTAATGTCAAAATCACAAATTTTCTTAAATTTATCCTATGTTTTTATGTGTTTTAATTAAAATTATTTTCTTAATACTACTGTTAACTGTCTAATTTATATTAAAAACAATTTAATAAACCTTATTTATTATTTAAAAGTACTTTTCGTAACTGGTTTCACACTTTGTTCACCTTTTGTTCCTTTTTAAAACATTATTGTTGCAAAAACCGATCGTTATGTTTTTTTAATTTCACTTGAAGATTTTCACTCTTTATTATCACTTTACCTTCACCATCACATCCAATGTTTGTACCTTATTATTCTTATGATCAATTTATAATATGGTCTTATTGTATTAATATTTATATATTGTTTATTTTACAATTATGTCTAAAAATTCATTATGAATTTAGCATTATATATGATTTTTTTTTTAATATAAGCTTTTAATTATGCTTTGGTCCATATTATTTGTAAATATTAATGACTCTAATTAATTAATATATCTACTAACTACTTATTACTATCTAAATAATAAATTTATGTTGTATCTTAGATATTTTAATTGAAATTGTTTAGACTCGTCGAGTATTTATAATATGGTCATTAGGTCATCTTGTGTCGATTCCTATTCAATATATATATATATATATATATATATATATATATATATATATATATATATATATATATATATTATGTCGTAGGTTTTCGCGGATGATGGAATGAATGGTTTGGTTATTCCGGGTTTCAATCCGTTAGTTCAAAAAATCGTTTTCACGACGTTTCGCCAAAATCTCATTTGGCATTTTCAAGTGCGGTTCGTTTCGTTACTCTCTGAGAACTGATCAGTTCTACGTATTTGGTAATTTATAATATTAAACGACGATTTTTCGAGAAATTATAGTTTTTTATGTGTACTTTTAACAGACGGGGGATGAAATTTGTCACATAAGTAGTTTTTGCACAAGTGCATTATTAAAAATTTAGAGCATTTTTGTCAGTGCCACCATATTAACCTGAAGTAGAGCATATGAACTACAATTTGTCTATCTCGTATAAATTTATTGAAATATGTTAAAAGTGCTTACGAACATAGCGTGATATCCGTGAAAAAGCTTCCGAAGACGAGAGAAGCAATGGTAGTGAGGCGGTATGCCTTTATTTTATATGTACATCGCATAATAAAATAAAAATAAAGGACCTGTAAACAGTACAATATATATATATATATATATATATATATATATATATATATATATATATATATATATATATATATATATATATATATATTGCGTTGAAATCGTGATGCGGGACCTAACGTATATCGTCAGAGGTCTTTTTCGTCGCCCACACACGCTTCATGCAACTGCCCGAAGAGGAATTAGAATACTAAAATTTTGAATATTTTGTTTTTTTTTTTTTTAAATTTGACAAATTGGTGAATGTGAATTAAATAAGTTTTCTCTTGCTCTAATAAAAATACTACTATTTATATTTTATTCTAAACCACGATATGTATTTTTAATTTTTCCTTGAGCGCCCAGTTACTGTATCCTATCTAAGATAAGATAACAGCACTGTATTTATTCTTCGGATTAACTTAAAAATACATATATTATTATTAACAAAATTTTAATAAATCTATTTTCTCTTTTAATTTCCCCTTAATATAACTAGCTCGCTTCCCCTGAAACTATCCCAAGTGAGTTCAGATTCTCATAAGTTGAAATTACCTTTTATCTACTGCCAATTAAAACCACTGAATTGTATAAACAATCAACATAAATTTATTATAAATCAAAATGATATTAATACGGTTTATAAAATTATTTTGAAATACCTATTATCTAGATCAGCTTTATTAAAATTAAAAATCAATTGCACCTTATCTCTACTGTTAATTATAATGTCACTCCACTTAACTGTCAAGTGTTGTTTGTCAAATATGATGGTCTCGTGTTCAGTTGAAATTTGTTTGACTTTTATTTATTTTAAAAATTAAAAAAAAAATGTGTAAAGTGCGGATTATTAATTTTAACAAGTGATTATAAATTAGTTCTAATGATTTTATAATGTCTAATATAAATGTGGTAATATTATATTTTTAAATACCTTAATCCTTATGTGTTTGTTTATTTATAAACAATTAAAAAGGTATATTTGTGTTTCCTTGTCTTCTTTTACCATCAAATTGGATTGGGATAATTGTTTAAAAATACCTACTATCAAGTAAGTAGATATTCTTTATTAAACACTGTCTTAATTATTTTTGGAAATGTCCAGGAATTGTCTACTTCTAGGAAATGTTGGTATTTATACCAGCCAGGTATAATTTCTTGAACTTTTATTTGACACAATCGGGTTTTACAAAATTTTCTTGATGTTAGTTGGAGTTGCTATTTGTGGCTTTATGATCTTGTCGTGAAAATTTTAAGGTTATGTAAAAATTTGTTTTGAGGAGAAACTTTTCTTTTACACCTCTCAGTAACAATACTTTTTTGCAACTCTCTGGAATTTTTGTCATTTTTCTTTATATAGTATGCCTCCAACTGACTTAATTAATCATTCTGATTGGCTCAGCAGTTGAAGGCATCGGGTTACTTGATGAAAAATCACCATTTTCTTGGCATTCTTGTCAAACAAAAATGGCTGTCAAGAATTTTAAAATTGATGAAAATTTTCCAATTTTACCATTTCCTGGATTTATCCAATCATATGCATGACAATAAATACTATAAAATTAAACTCTATTATTTTACCTATCTAATTATACATAATTTAGCCTTCCTAAAACAATTTTTAATATTAAAAATTATAAAACAAAATGGTTTGACATGAAAATATTGAAATCTATAATTAACTAATTATTGAAAATTATTGTTTGAAGATGCTAAATTATGTTTTCTTAATATTAAAATATTAAATATTAGAATTTTCCTTACATTCTAATATAACTTATTTTACTCCACTACTTAAAATTAATTTATAATATCTAATTTTAATGTCAATATCAAACATTTTCTTAAATTTATTCTATGTTCTTATCTGTTTTAATTAAAATTATTTTCTTAATACTACTGGTAACTGTCTAATTTATATTAAAAACAATTCAATGAACCTTATTTATTATTTAAAAGTACTTTTCGTGACTGGTTTCACACTATGTTCACCTTTTGTTCCTTTTCAAAACATTATTGTTGCAAAAACCGATCGTTATGTTTTTTATTTTACTTGAAGATTTTCACTCTTCATTATCACTTTACCTTCACTATCACATCTAATGTTTGTACCTTATTATTCTTATGATCAATTTATAATATGATCTTATTGTATTAATATTTATATATTGTTTATTTTACAATTATGTCTAAAAATTCATTATGAATTTAGCATTATATATGATTTTTATAATCATGTAAGCTTTTAATTATGCTTTGGTCCATATTATTTGTAAATATTAATGACTCTAATTAATTAATATACCTACTGACTACTTATTACTATCTAAATAATAAATTTATATTGTATCTTAGATATTTTAATTGAAATTGTTTAGACTAGTTGAGTATTTATAATATGGTCATTAGGTCATCTTGTGTCGATTCCTATTCAATATATATATATATATATATATATATATATATATATATATATATATATATATATATATATATATATATATATATATAAATAAATAAATAAACAGATACATTTAAGGTATCTGTGGGTAATAAGGCCTGTCAGCTATTAAAGCCTAAGTAACGAAAATTGCATTTAAAATGAACGCTGTCGCTCAAGGCCACACTCACACACACCTAGTCTACTTAGATGGCGCCTCAAATTTGCTGACGCGTAATATTCCGCTCGCCCTCGCCAGTGGCCTAGCATTCATTGTGAGGAATGGCTGTGTGGAACGAATAATAAAAAATTGTCCGAGTCAATCGTAAGTATTTTTTACAATATAGCACTTAGCGAAGTAAATTTCTAGTATGTTGCTCTTTCATTTCAAGCTTCCATAATCTTAAATGTTTGAAAATGGTATTGTAGTCCAAATGTTTTTTATAAATTTTTTATTACTCACTTTGTCGGCGGTTATTAAGGCTACTAAATTTTACCATAGGCCTTATTATCCTCCTACTTTTTTTTATAAGTATTTGTTTTATATTGCATTTTACATCTCTTTTCAAAACGTTAGGTGATTATAATATGTCGCTAATTGATTTATTGTTTTTTTTTTAGTGCCTACGATCACGCATCACTATGCCTCCCAAACGAGCGTTATGGTCGGAAAACGACTTGGTGTCGGCTATCCGAGCAGTACAAAGAGGAACACTGATTACTTCTAAAGCTGCTAGGAGGTATGGGGTTCCCAGAAGAACTATTAGAAACCATCTTGAGAGTGGCAATTTGAAAAAAACACTGGGTCAAAAACCCATACTGAGTGAAGACCAAGAAACTGACCTTGTTCAAAGGATAATAAAGTTTGCTGAAGTAGGTCTGCCGTTAACACTACGGATACTTCGACGCCTGGTCTACAAATTTTGCGAGCTTAATAACATCAAGCACGATTTTAATGAAAATGCCAAACTCGCAAGTAAAGACTGATTCAAAGCGTTTATGAAAAGACATCCTGAAATATCAGAAAGAAAAGCCCAGTTTATGAATCCAGCTAGAGCACAAAAACTGAATAAATTTATCGTCGATGATCATTTCGCGAGAATGAATGAGGTCTATGATACACTAGATCTGAAAAGTCATCCTGAAAGAATTTATAATATGGATGAAAAAGGCTGCCGTCTAACTATCCACCACCAACAGACTGTTCCGACTAAAAAGGGAGCTAAAAGAGTGCATTTACAGTCTTCGAAACACGAAGAGAGTGTTACCATCGCGGGATGTATAAATGCAATTGGTACCGCCATGCCACCAATGGTCATTTTCAAAGGCAAACGGTTGAAGCTAGAATTATTTGACAACTTGCCACCTGGATCATTAGTAGAAAAATCTACAAAAAGATATATGACCAATGAACTTTCTAAAGAATTTTTAAAGCATCTGGCCAGATATAAAAGTGTAGGAAAGTACCTTTTAATTTTTGATGGGGCAGCTTGTCATTTAGACCTGTCCATTGTCGAAATCGTAAATTCACTCGACATATCATTATACAATTTGCCATCAAATACAACGCATGAACTTCAACTCTTCGATAAAGCTGTCTATCGATCATTTGAACACCATTAGGATGCTGAAGTTTTGTTATTCATGGAACAAAATCAAGACAAGAAACAAACTAAGGCACGATTTAATATTATCCTTTCGAACGTCTGGTTCAAATGCATGACTCACAGTAACATTACAAATGGTTTTAAAGCAACTGGTTTATAACCATTATATCCCCAGGCTATTCCAGAAACAGCGTTTGCTCCGTCTTTGTTGACAGAAGCTTCAGCACCTTCTGTATCTGATGAGGTTTACAAAGAAAATGTGCAACCTTCTGATCCTCCCAGGCCAATAACTCTAAAACCACCAGCTGGATCGTCATCATCAGCACAAAAAAAAAATATTGAGCAAACCCCAAACAGGCCTTCTGGAAAATTTTACCGCATGGTTTACAGCAGTTCTAGTTCAGATTATGATGAAGACAATATGCCACTTGCTCAACTAAAAAGAACAGTATTTCATCAACTTATGCCTACGCCGATTAAAGTTACTGCAAAAACACCAAGCGTCAAAAGAAAAGCCACAAGCAAGCGAGTTGTTATGGTTGTGAGGAAGACAAGATGGCAGATATGAGACAATACACTAAATGTGGCAAGTGGTATCATGAAGAAGGCGTCGGTTTATCAGTGGAATATTCTGGTGATTTTGAATGCCCTGATAGCTGTTAGACGTACCAGTTCATTTATTTTTAAGAATTTAAGGTGTTATTACTGCATTTATAATGATTTATTGATCTCATTTACCAAATATACCACGTGCTTTTTGATTATTTAAGTAGGTTAGGTCCTAGGCCTCTATAGTAAAATAAGGCCTAATGACAATGTTTTTAAAAATGTTTAATTTTGTTTTTGTTTATGGCAAAATTTGCCAATTTTCGTTTGTATTCTATAGTAACTGATCTTTATGGTTGAATAATATTAAAATATGCTGATTGTAATGAATATTAGTTGTTTTATTTAATTTCTCCCTTAGCTAGGCCTTATTACCCACCTGTACCTTATTTATTTATATTGTAAATAAATTTTTGTGTACAATTATAATTATTTGAATGTGGTTGAAAGAACATATGAAATTTGTCATCAGATCCGTTATTCTAGTTTCTTTCCCCGTGTCATTTTTATGCCTATTCTCCTATTTTAAATTAACTTCGAATCAGATATGTTTGATTTAATGTTAGGAAGCTCGATACGTTAGTTGCCACGCAGCTTTTGGTGTGCGTAATATTCTGTTTTCGCAGAAATATACAAAAATTTGTTTGGTAATACAATCATACAATATAAATAAATAAATCTATCCGTTAATTTATTTACCTATTTATAGGTCTCTTCTCCTTCGCTCCTTGTAATCCCTCACCACCATTGCTTCGCTCGGCTTCAGATTCAAGTTCACGCCTATCACGCTTTGTTCGAGAGGATTTTAAGCGTATTTCAACAAATTTCTAAACAAAAGTCTAATATAAACGAATTGTATTTCATTAGCTTTAATAATCCTTTTTGTAAGTTTAAATATGAGCTATCAGTTTAATTTGGTAGTATTGACAAAAAATGCTCCAAATTTTTTGACTGCAGTTATGCAAAAACTAATGCGACAAATTTCATCTCTCGCATGTTTAAAGTACACATAATAAATTATTATTTTCTGCAAATTCTTTGCTTAATGCTGTAAATTACCGAAGATTTAAAAAAAAGGCCATTTTGTATCATTTTTCCGGTAAAAAAATCATCTAATCGGGGTCGATAATAAACCACTTTGTAGGTTTTTTTAATTATCTACAAATGGTCCGTTGAAAATAATGCTATTTAATCAATACTTCTCATAATATAAGCAAAAAAAAAGAAAAAATGTCACATTTTTTACTTTTTTTTAAGTTTTTATTATTTAAAAAAAATCCTAATTCTCAATGCTCACTTGGAGTTAGATTATGAGTTTTGGCGATTTACGGACTACCCTTCAAGTCCTGGTGCAGGCAGTTTATTGTTAAATTATTTTGCATAATTAACATTTCTTTTTTGCTTTATGGATTGGGTTATTAGTACATTAACCTTTGACAGGATTTTGTAACAGTACTTTTCTACGCAATTCTGGGATAAAAAACATATTTAATGTGTTATGTTTAATAATTTAGATAATTTAATTTTGAATGTGAAATTTTAATTGAAAGATATAGCCTTATTTTCATACAAGCTTGTACATAAAAAAATTTCCTTGATGTAAGCAATTTGCTTAAATTAAAATAATATCGTTAAAACTTTTTTTGCAATGAAAAAACTGGTCCTTTAAAATTTAATTTGCATACTGATTTTAAAGTGAGGCAATAACCGGTTTATAAAGAAATTGGGCAAATGAGTATTGAGCGCGCATTATGTTAAGGTTCCATTAAAGTTATTACGTTACCTCTCTGTTTTTAAATTCATATAAATGCATATCCCAAAAAATTTCATCACAAAAATAGACATTTTATCGAAATGTATGTATTTAAATATTAAAAATCAAATTTTAAGCAATTTTTTTATTTCATAAATAAGTAAACATAACTTATTCGTTGAAATTATTAAATTTTTTAACATTTTTGAAGTTTACCGTTGCAAATATAAAACGAGGGGAAGTAAAATTTCAGATTAATATCTAAAACAAATCGTGGTAAAATTTTATATGAAATAAACTATTAAAATACGAGAGTGGCCGTTAATATCGCGGGAATAATAAACAAAAACCAATATATAGCATAGGAAATTATTTTATCGTTTTTCAAAATATTTCTTACGATGACTAACATAGTTTTACATGCACTTGAACCAATTCGAAGAGCATTTGGTGTCAATCGTCTTTTCTAGCATAGAAAATCGATTAATCACAGTTTGTTCTTCATGTACGGGAACAAAAAAATCATTAGAAATCAAATCGGAGCCATAGATAGATAACCCATCAATTCCGTGTTATAAGTACTCAAAAATTCACTTTGAAATGCTGTGTGAGAGCTCGCTTAGTCATAATGAAGAATGATCCGTAGTATCCAATACGAGTTCTCAATTCACCGAATACCTTTGGCAAACAAATGGTTGTCCATGATTCAAAATCATACCCAATCATTATTATAATATCGGATAGTCAAGCAACCGTCACTGCGTTGAATTCTCAAATAATCAGCTCCAAGGTGGTCTTGGAATATCTAAAGGACCTAAACGATTTAAGTTAGAATAATAAGGGTATTCTTCTATGGGTACCGGTACACATGGAGTAGAGGGGAATGAAATAGTAAACAAGCTCGCGAGAAAATGAGCTGATCCATCATTTCTGATGCAAAATTTTCCGTTGATTCGGTAGCAATGTAATACTGAAAGAACTAAAACGGGAAGAAGAGAGGGGGTCCAATTACTGGAACGTGAAGATACTTTTTGGGAACTACGACCAGAAGAAAGAGATTCAGAATGCATAAACCTAAGCAAAAACCAATTCAGAGTTCTGACAGAAATCCTGTTGGAGTATTGCTACTTGAAGTGACACCTTAAGAACTCGGATTGGCAGAAAAAGATGCAGATTTTGCGAGAAAGAGGACGAATTCACATTCTTTCAGAGTGCAGCGCTTTAGAAAACCTTAGAATGCGGTTTTTGGAGCACACAAAATAGAAGAAGTTGACAAGGTATCCCTAACGACCAGATAGCAGAAGATGAACATAATAAATCTATTAGGTCACAGTGTACTGATCACCAATTCCACACTCACATGATTCAAAATTAACTGTTTTACGATTCTCTAAAGCCACGGTTCTGCGACCATTTGTTTCCAAAACTTCATGCGTGAGCACTTTTTACTGATTCTGGCTAATGTTGGAAAACCCATACGTTCGACTTTGTTTACTTTCGGGCCCATACCTATAAATCCAAAACTCTTCACCTGTCACGATCTTTTAAATCTTTTTTGAACTAACAAGATTGTATTTCTTTAGCATTTGCTTGAATCAATTGAAACGAGCCTTTTTTTGAAGAAATGTCATATTATGCGAGATTTAAAGTCCATATAGCTTCTTCATGAACAAATATTCACGTAATATATTATATACGCTGGTATTACAAATGCTATGAGTGGATGTTTTCTTGCAGTATAACCTATTTTGAATTGCCTTCACGCGACTCGTCCGTGGACGAACGTGACTATGATTTATTTCACTAAATCTGCGACACAGTGATTTTTATAGGTCTTTCGTCACCATTAAAAAAATTAGGTTTAACGATGCTCTCTTGTTGAGATAAAACACGTCAAAAGTGAAGAAAAATAGTTGCACGAAAATGTTTACAAATTTATTTCATTTATTGGCAAGATGAATTTTTAAGTTCCTGTAAACTACACAAACATGATCCTTATGTCAAAACGTACTGAGTAGGTATATCGTCTAAAATGTCAAACTTTACAATGGATTTGCCAGATGACACCTAGCAATGCCAGTATTGCCAATTCCCTTCCTACCCTCGGATAAACCGATACGAGATTTTACTAATTTTTATATATAAGTATAACCTATTTTGAATTGCCTTCACGCGACTCGTCCGTGGACGAACGTGACTATGATTTATTTCACTAAATCTGCGACACAGTGATTTTTATAGGTCTTTCGTCACCATTAAAAAAATTAGGTTTAACGATGCTCTCTTGTTGAGATAAAACACGTCAAAAGTGAAGAAAAATAATTGCACGAAAATGTTTACAAATTTATTTCATGTATTGGCAAGATGAATTTTAAAGTTCCTGTAAACTACACAAACATGATCCTTATGTCAAAACGTACTGAGTAGGTATATCGTCTAAAATGTCAAACTTTACAATGGATTTGCCAGATGACACCTAGCAATGCCAGTATTGCCAATTCCCTTCCTACCCTCGGATAAACCGATACGAGATTTTACTAATTTTTAGGCGAACAACTGAGCCGAAAAAATAATTAAATATATAGTTATTACGCAATCAAATGAGCACTGCCAAAAAATCAACTACGAGGTATGGCTATTAAATAATGAGACTGCACGCGCAGAAGGCATCCTAGAGGGGTAGGGCGGGAAACGAATGCAACGTTGAATAGCTGGATGTGTCTAATATTCTAGTACGAAAACACTTTCTTGTCGGTGTAATAGTATTTTTTCGATAGAGGTTAGAAACGAACGTGTTTTTTCTCGTGCCGATAACAATGTGTGACGAAAAACACGAGCAACAGATCAATGTGAAATTTCCTGTTAAACAAAAAAAACATGGACTGAGTGTTATAAGTTGTTGAAAGAGGCCTATGGTGAGAATTCTCTATTTCGTGCACATGTTTTCGAATGGTATAAATGGTTTTCTGAAGGCCGAGAGAGCACCGAAGATGACCAATATCCAATTCGACTTGTCTCTGTTTCAACTCCGCAAACAATGACGCGGAGATCATCGTATGAGCATTCGGATGATTGGTGAGACTTTAAATGCCGATAAAAAAATGTCAGAAAAATTTTATATCAAGAATTGGACATGAAGAAAGTCTGTGCGGAGCTAATGCCAAAAAATTTGACCCCTGGCCAGAAGCTCGTCCGCCAACAGATCTGCTCAGATTTTCTTGAGAGGTTAGATGAAGAGCCTGAATTGATGGAAAACATCATCACTTGCGATGAAACCTGGATATTCCAATACGATGTTAAAACTAAGCGGCAATCCATGCACTGGAAAACTCCTGCATCGCCAAGAATGAAAAAAGCAGGAATGTCGAGACCAAAATTTAAAACCATGCTAATCGTCTTTTCGATATCAACGGCATCGTGATGACTGAATGGGTTCTAGAGGGTCAAACTGTAAATCAAACTTACTATTTTTGAAATTTTGACAACACTACGAAAGCGAGTTCGTAAGAAATGACCAGAGTTGTGGAAAACAAGTCGTGGATCTTGCGGCAGGACAACGCACTTGTCCATAATGCGCTGCCTGTGAAGTCTTATTTAGCAGCTAGAGACACTCCAATGCTCGAACACGCACCGTCCTTGCCTGATTTAGCACCCTGTGACTTTTTCCTGTTTTTGAAAATCAAGTCTACCTTAAAAGGAACCCGATTGGAGTCGATGGAAGAGGTGAAGCGTTAATCGCGGAGCTCCTAAATGCTCTTACCAAAGAAGACTTCCAGCATTGCTTTGACCAATGAAAGAAATGAATGGAACGGTGTGTGGCGAGGGAAGGGGAGTACACTGTAGGGGAGCATTCGATAATGGAATAATTTTTAAAATAAAACTCTTTTTCATAAGCAGTCACATTATTTAATAGCCAGACCTCGTACAAGAAACGAAATTAAACAAAGAAATAATTACAACTGCTCAAGATTATTTGACTATATTTAAGCTACCTCACGAAATTATATTCGTTTCAGCCTGTGCTTCCAAATCAAGAAGCCCAGAAAAAACAATATTTACCTTTAACTTGCACTTGAACCCATTGTCTTACCCGGTCACACTCTTAAAATAGTGCCAGCAATTGTAAACAAGTTTAGAGGATTAGATTTCGTAACTGGGATGATTAAATAATAATTATTTAAATAAAAAAAAATTAATTCACCACGTTCTTAAAATGGACGTCAAAGTATAAAATAATTTCTTTTAGTCCCATACAGCTTTATAACGCCATACAGATTTCTAATCCCATACACATTGTTTTGAAAATTTGTAATTGTGAATTTTTAATAGCTATAAAGGACTTGTGAGTTTTAAAACCAAAAACGTGAAATGCGTGTAAGGAGTGTAGACACTCGTTGAGAAAACTCACACAATAGTTATTATCTATTGCCCTCAACGTTTTCGTTTTAAATCTTAAAAGTATTTTCATTGCTATTAAAAATTCACAATATAGTCAGGAATCTGCATAAGGTTATGAACCTGTGTCGGACTAGGAGAAATTACTTTACAATTTTTAGTCCTTTAAAAACGTTGTATATTAAATTTTTTTATTTAAATAATTATGTTCTATTTTTTAATATTTAGTTTAAAATCGATTGCAAAATTTTTACAGGACAAAAAAAAAGCCGACAAAAAAGCGAGTTAATATTAAATTGTCTTTCAGTTCGGAGATGTTTAAAGTTTCAAGTCTCTAACTCATGGAGAAGTTAGTTTACAATCGATTGCAAAATTTGTACCGAATAGACAAACAAAAAACAGACAGACAAGAAAGCGAGTTAATATTGCATTGTTATCCAGTTCTGAGCTACGTTTAAAGTTTCAAGTCTCTAGCTCTTCGGGAAGTTAATTTAAAATCGATTGCAAAATTCATATTTGTGAATTCAAAAAACTGAAATGTTTTTAACAGTGAAGGAAATGTTTATAAAAATTAGCTTTTGTTTAAAATTTGTGTCTTTGAAGGTAGACACAAATTTTAAAAATCATTAAAGTTCATATACATTGAAAAGAAGAAACTGTCCCTGAAACCAATATCACTGCATCGGTTTGCTAGAATGAATGACTTATAAACATTCTAGATAGTTATTCACATAATACAAAAGTTTCCTGTTCGAGGAACAAATGAACAATTTTATGAATATTCAATAAATCCTTGCACAAAATCGCAATAATCAAACTTCTAAAATGTTTTAAGAAATAAAATAATATTTAGATGTATGCACTAAAAACTCTCTTAATAATTTACAAGATCTATTATTTATATCATCGGCCAAACAAAAAAGTATTTAAAATAAAGAATACACAACCATAAATATAGTATTACACATCATAATAACGATAGAAAAATTACCTAGCCAAACATGCAATAGATAATTTGCATAATATCGATTTTAATAACGTTGAGACCTCCTACATAGAATATAATTACAAAAAAAGAACAATTAGAGAAATGATCCACATTAAAAAAACACCAAATACCATGAATTTTAGGACAGACACAAACGACCTGAGGAATGTTTATAACAACTTAAAAGAGCAATAAACTTGCAGATGTTCCAGAAACTTTCTTGCTTTTTACCAGTATACTTTCAAAGACCCAACAAAATAGACTAAAAATATAAAAATAATATACCAGAGTGTTTTTATGCGTAAAAAATTTAAATAAATTTTAGTTTAAGTGTAACCACTAGCTAACTTTAGATAAGAAAAACATTTTTTTTTTTCAATTTATATGTTAACAAAATGCGAATTCCTGATCCCGCTTACATTTTAAAACTCTTAAGATTGAAATATTTTGTAAATATTTCTTTTCTGATCTTATTTTCTGCTTTATTTTATTTCTAAAAGCAGAATGCGACGGAAACAAAAATTTCCTTTTTAATAACCTGAAACTCTAAAATAAAGTGAGGCAAAATTATATTAAATTCATTTAATAATAATGATACTAATGAAATACTTAGATCAAAAATTTGTTGACTTGGCAAAATATTAAATTATCCAATACTCTTTTTAAAATTTGTTTGGTAAATGATAGAGTGATTTATTTGGTGGATTTGGAGATATTTTGAGAACCCCCTTAGGACATATATTTTGACATTTTTCTATAAAATACATGGGACAAAGATACTTTTTATTAATCACCGCGAAATAAGTGTAGATTGTTATTGTATTATCAACTATTAAAAATAAAATTCCAATATCAAAATTTTAGGTAAATGAAGTTACAGTTCTACATAGTGGTACTTGAACGATTTTTTAACTTCTTGTACTTATTTCTCCCTATACTTTCAATACAATAATTTTTGGTTTCAATAATTGGCTAGCTAAAAGCACTCTTCAACGATTACTAATCAACTAAACAAATGCATATCGGTAATAAGATATCAAGATGAAGTTCATGGCATATGCTGTGGGCTACTCGGTTTTCTGGCAATTGGTGATTGAAAATTTAATTTTTATGATACTGGTATAATTTTTCGGTTTGAAATATTTTTTTTCTTATTCTTTGATTCATACACTATAGTAACAACAGGAGGACTAAAATTAAAATAACACACAGAAAACTGTGCACTCAAAAATTTTATTCATCTACAAAAATTCAAGTTTCATTCTTAGTTTTGAGTTATGCTTTTTTCTAACAGTGAGAAAAATAAATGCATTCAATTTATTTTAAAAATAACTTTGTTGAATTGCGTTTACAGTGGTTTATCGAAACTCGTATCAATAAAATATTAAATCCATTAAATTCCAGGAAGATATTCATATTAACGAAATTAACAATTTTCTCTATTTACTTTTACTTATCTAAAATTACTAAAATCACATTAAGTATTATTTTACATGTTATGTTCGAAATATGAGCCATTATTTCTAATACATTTTCGGGTCTTTTTCCTCACTTGGATGGTAGTTACGCCTAGTTTCATTTCTTCCCTAAGGGTGATACCTGCTTCATTAATTCTTTCAATCAGTTGATTACAGTCCATTATTTTAACTTTAAAGACAAGTTCTTTCATCGTCTCCTGATCTGAAAATCTACAGACGTCAAATCTTAGGACCTCGCAGGCCACAATATGGGACCGTTTCTTCCGATCCAGCGACTAGGGAATGTTTTATTTAAAAATTTTTTATGTCAAGCCGATAATGTGCTGGACATCCGTCGTTCTGGAAAAGTATTTTGTCTCCTACTTTCAATGGTATTTCATCCATTTCATTTCGTAAAAACTCTAAGTAACTGTCTCTGTTTAAATGTTCAAGAAGGAAATATGGCCCAATGAATGTTCTTCCGATTACCGTTGCCCATACATTTACACTGAATTTCTGTTGGAAGGATATTTCTTTTTTTATATACTGATTCTCATCAGTCCAATAATGCAGATTGTGGAAGTTGGTGATTTCTTCTTGAAAAAATTTCAATTCAACGGACCATAAAATACTTTTTAAGAAAAATTCATCTTCCATATCAGCATTTAACAAATAACGGCAGAACAGGGGTGTAAAGGAATGAATGTTTTCCTTCAACTTTCAAAACGTTCCACACTTTCCAAGTAGACAAATTAGGTTGATCAGCTACCTTTCTATTACTCGTGATTGAATCTGCATCAAATGAATCCAAAATTTGTTGTTCTACTCCGACAGCATGTCTGTCTGCACGCAATCTTTCTCTGAAATGAAGATTACCGGTTTCACAAATACGATGATAGTGAACACTGAACTGATATAAAACACAATGGCAAGACGTGTGGGACCAGCACTAAAGTCGATATCATTAGTATGGCTGGCTAAAAAAACTGGTTGCTGGTATTTTTATTTTGTTTCTGTTTATTTTAGAAATACCAATTACCGGCCTGGTGAACAGAAACACAAAAATTCATCTTTTGTTCAGAACATCCAATGCCATACATTAGATATTTTGTATTTTAAATAAATATAGAAAATTATTAATTTCGTTAATATGAATATCTCCCCTGAATATAATATATGTAATATTTTATTGATACGGGTTTCGATAAAGCACTGTAAAGGTAATTTAATCAAGTTATTTTAAAAAAGAAATGGAATACATTTATTTTTTTCACTGTTAGAAAAAAACCTTACTCAAATCTAAGAATGAAACTTGAATTTTCGTAGATAAATAAAATTTCTGAGTGCACAGTTTTCTGTGTGTTATTTTAATTTTAGTCCTCTTGTTGTTATTATAATGTATGAACCAAAGAATAAGAAAAAACATATTTCAAACCGAAAAATTATACCACTATCAAAAAAAATTAAATCCTCAATCACCAATTGCCAGAAAATCGAAAAATTATAAAATATGCTGTAACTTGACAACCGTGCATTTTTTTATTAAAGCATATATGGCATAAATTATTCAAAATGACATTCTCTATCACCTCTTCCAAACTTTCTATCGATGTACCAAACAACCTGTATATATATATATATATATATATATATATATATATATATATATATATATATATATATATATATATATATATATATATATATATATATATATATATATATAAATATATATATATATATATATATATATATATATATATATATATATATATATATATGTATTGTTCTTATTCCTTACTAATAGTTTTATTATTAATAAATTTGGCTTTATAATCCGATTAAAAACCTAGCTTTATTTTAATGATTTCCTACTGAATTAATCTCAGATAAGAAAAACCTTTCAGTTTTACAAGGTATAACCAGAATAAATTATTTAGAAAATATATACTTGTATCGAATATTTATTAACATTTTTTACTCCTACATAGTTCAGCCTATTTTTTATATAACAATATTTGTTTAAAAAGTAATGTCCCAAACCTGCTATATTCATGATTTAAAACTAATTTTTATATTGTTGTACTCAGTGATATTAATTTTCCACAAGCAGGAAAATGAAAATATATCAGCTTGAAGATAAAATATTTTACCTCAAAAGGGAAATAAAAGGCCCGGGGAAAACTTAATGCCTATCTCCACAAAATTTTGCGATATCTCCAATAAGAAAAAGTCATGATCCTATCATTCCTTTGCAAACCATTTATTCGTTAATTTACTACTAAAATAAGTTTCAGCAAACGTTGAAAATTATAAGTTTATTTATTTGTTAAAATAATAATTTTTAAATTTCCTTTATTTATGATTATTAAATGTAGCTTGTTTTATTATTATATTAGACAAAATATATAACCAACATCTGTTAAAATAATTTAATTATTAATAAGTGAATTATTAGTTTTCATAAACGGATAAGTAAGAAAGCTTGGTTTCAGCTTCACAAAAAGAAAAGCAAAAATTCTTTTAAACCCACGGTGCATTTTGGGTATAACTCCTCAATTTTAACGATGGTATTTGCTTAAAAATGTTGATGTTGATTTTCCTGTTCTATGATTTAATAAGTTTTCTAAAAGGATTTTAAAGCAATGGTAAGCTTTATTCAGTTTTTCCATTCATTTCAAATATTGTTTTCCAAAAAAAACTTTTGACCAATTTTAAACTTTATAAAGAACAAGTATTCAAATGTATGCATAGTTCAAAAATTTAATAATTAGGTAAAAATATAAGTAAATATTTACTTGCAAATATAAGTTTTTAAACTTGATATTTATTATATTTTGAAAGAAAATTCAAGCGTTTAATCCATTGAAATCCAAAGAACTAACTGCACTGAATTAAAGTTCACAATTGTACAATTTATGACTCGCACTTTTTTCGTAGTTTTTCATATCGTCTCAACAGGTCGCGAGAAAAACCAAAAGAAGTTACAAGATCGCGTGCCGTCCGCAAAGCCGAAGCGAACTGGGGTGCTGCGACGCCAATGCCACCACCGACGCCGTCGTTGCCGCCGGCGGAAGCTGCGTGCGTTTTCCGGTTGACGCGCTGGACCACCACTGGTAACAAAAAACTCTAAAATGCTATGCTTCATATACATATAAGACTGCAGACTGAAAATATAATATTTACCGATAAGGGAAAATTCACGTATTACTGATTAAGTGACTTTGAAATATAATAGGTGGATATTGTTTTTATCTTCCTGTAAATAAAACAGGATTTAAATTGTGAGTCTTTCGATACCCCCGATGTATACAGTTTGAATATATCTTTTCTTAATCTGTTCTCCATTCTATATTTAATCTTATCTGGATCTGGGAGTTTAGCTTCGTGTAAATAAAACAAAGTTTAAATTATGAATTTATCGGTAACTCTGATGCGTAGAATTTGGATTTATCTTTTCTTAATCAGTTGTCCATCTGTCTCTGGAAAATATCTTACTTTAAATAAAACTGGGTTAAATTATCTCGTAATTTGTAAATTTACCGCTTATTTGTTTAGTAGTTTATTTGTATTTAAATTGTCTCTAGCTGGACGAACATAATTTTTCACCTTCGCCATTTTGTGTGTTCATCAAATGATCTTGCTACTCGTTCTTCTTCTTCTTCTAAAAAAAGGAGGTTCTCAATTCGTCAACTATTTTTTTTATGTATGTACACCGATTATTCTGGAACGGCGGCACCGATTTGAATGAAATTTTTTACGTTATGTTCAGGACATTGCTGAGTTTTTTCCATATTTTTTTGGACAAAATTGGTGCAGTAAAATCCAAGATGGCGCTGACAATATTACGACGAAAAAAACTAATTTTGTCTGATTTTAAACAAAATTGGTGTGGGGGAGTTTTCGGGGTCGCACATAACGAATCTAAAATTATTTTTAAAAAATTCAATATGGCAGATCCAATATGACTTATTAAAGATTGTACATCTCTCGATTTTGTCTAAGATCAGTATTGTGGCATTTTTGTTAGTGTTAATTACGAATTTAAAATATTTTTTGAAAAAACTTAACCTGGCGGATTCAATATGGCGTCCTAAAAATTTTACTTTTTACGATTTTCTATAAAATTGATATAGGAGATTCTTGAAAGTGTAAATTATGAATTTAAAAGTATTTTTTCAGGATTCAATATGGTTAATCTAATATAGCGGACAATAGAAGTTACATTTTTCGATTTTGTTCAAAGGTGGGACTGAATCGTTTTTGGGAATATAAATAGCGAATATGTCAGATGCAATGGGACTGTCTAGAAATTCTAAATTTCCGGATTTCATCCAAAATTGTTACCAGGGGGCTTTGAAGAGTTTGTATTTAGATTAGATTAAGACGTTAAAATTCTTTTTTTGAAATTCAATATGGCGGATCCAATGTGGTGGGTTGCAAATTTTACCTTATTCGCATTTTTTCAGATTTGGTATTACGGGATTTTTGGGGTCGTGTATTACGAATATGAAGTTTATTTTTTACAACTATTAAGTTGATAAGATACAATATGAGGGACTGAAAATTTTACATTTTTTGATTTTGTCTAAAATTGATATTATGGGGTTTTGCGACATATGCAAACTCAGTATGCAGTATAAAATATATAGGGCTAAAAAATTTCTCAAGTTTTTTAAATATCGATATTGGAAAGTTTTGGGGGCCAATCTAAAATTAATTTGTAATTGAAGATAGTGGATTTACAATGACAGACTAAATATTTGTTTTATAGAATTTCACTGGTATTTACAGAACTCTAAGAATCAAAAAATTTTTAATGGTTCATTTCCGGATGATTTAAAATTTGGATAAAATGGGCACTTTTTTGCCACCTTAGAGTCATTGCGAGGTACACTAATCTCTATTAGTACTTAGTTCAAATAATTTATGGATATCACATTAAATTCAAAACCAAAAATTTAAAAATAAAGTTTTTATAAAAAAAATTGAACCAACTTCTAAAAGTGCGCTAAAAAGCAAAAAACAACTATAAACTTTAATCTGAAATTGAAATTTTTGAAGTCGGCGCCAAATTATGGTAAGAAAGCAATTTCAAATAAAGTATTTTTAATATGTTTATGCGAATCACATTTTGTCAAATATTAGTTTGGCGTCTACTTCAAAAATTTCAATTCAAAAACTTATAGTTACTTTTCACTTTTTAGCGCACTTTTAGAACTCGGTTTAATTTTTTTTATAAAAATTTTATTCCATTTCTTATTTACAACATTCCATCTAATGAGGCTGAAAGGTACTTTTAATTTTGCTAGTTTTGTCTGCAGTTCTCTTTAATCTTTAAATACATGAATATTATTAGACGATTTGTAGGGTAACTTATTCTTAACGCGTTGTTATCTAGATTTTAGTGTTCAATTTAAATTGGATTATATCGGGTGTATAATTCAAGTTTCTTGCATCAAAGATAATGGACAACAATTCGAAACGGGAACATTTAATAACCACTTTAATATTTTTGATTTTTTTGCGCGAAATTTTTGCGCCTTGAAAGTGCACTTAAGTATAATAATAATAGTATATTGTCGGATTACTTGCCTATATTGAGTATCTTATATTTAAGCGCTATACTTTTTTAGGACTGAATGCGGGAGTATTTATTATGGAAAGAATATCCCACCGTTGTTCCCCGACAAAATTTGACCTAAGTAGGAGTTCCAAGTTGTAGAAAGTACGATAAAGGTGTCTAGGAAAGACATCGGTGAATACGACTGACGAGTCTACCACCGATATCGAGACGAAACATCCTAATATTTTGAAGGTAGTTCTCAATAAGTTTGTGATTATATGTCCTTAACATCAGGAAAATGATTACAACATGGCGCCCGAGCAGGGACGATGCGACGTAAGGACGTCAATTTGTGGCTTTGTGCTAAAGCCAGAACCCTACCTTAGAAAGACCACCTAGGATGTCCGTTTCACAATCTCTCTGATCAGGCTCGTGCATCCATAGCTTGGATTTCGGTCAAAGTCGGATAAGCAAAGGCCTGGAGGGGGGCGGAAAGAACATTCCACCCTTGTTCTCCGACAAAATTTGATTTAAATAGGAGTTCCAAGTTGTAGAAAATACGAAAAGGGTGCCTGGGAAAAGCATCGGTGGATTCCACTGACGAGTCCACCACCGATGTCGGGACGAAACATCCTAACATTTTTAAAGTGGTCGCAAATAAGTTTGTGATTATATGTCCTTAACACCAGGGGCGTGATTACAATATATTAATCAAATCGCGTAGTTTGTTGTCTTCCACACAGTTTCACTTACTGAGTCTGTAGAGTACTCGTACTCTTTTTAAACTGGTACTTCTTTAGTAATTTACTGAGTTTCTCCTCTTCAAAAATAATTTATTAATTAGGGTTAACTTAAAACAGTTAAGGTTGGCTTAAAACACTTCGTAAATGATTGTTAAATTAAGGTTGAGTTAAATAATATTTTGTTTTGTCTCGTAGGTTACTAAGTGTTTACTTTTATTTGAGGTCAATTGAACTGTGTATTTTCTGTTTTGTCACATTATCACTGTTACCGATAATTAGTTTTAGTTATACCTCGTTTACTTGGACTTATGGTTTTTTTTTACCAGAATAGGGCAATACATATTTTTTTTATTTTTTTAAAGGGAGAGGTAGTGTTATGGTGACTTTTGTGATATACAGATCGAGGTAGTAATTCAGTCAGTAATTTCTGTATTTTACGTATAATATGAATTTTGCGCGACAGCATTCAGATAAGCAATTAACAAAAGTTAGGTTTTCCTCATTGTGTTTTCATGTTATAGAAGAGATATACTGTTAACTATTTTGGCTACATCTTAACGGGTGAGTCTAGGGCATATCAAGTTTTTAATTGGTCAAACTTGATTATATCATACGTTGTCGCCGATATCTTAAGCTAATAACTATATAATAGATCTTTATTCATTCCTTACAGAAATATCTGCAAGCTAGTAGTTTCAAAGCAGAAATAGTTGCCGCTTTGTATCTGTATCTAAATGCGCGAAGAATGATTTGAATAAACTATAACAATATCTTGAAAATCATGGTTCTTGGGTTTAGACCGTATTAAATTGCAATAATTATCCCATGCTTCGCCTACGTTTGCACGAGACGCCTTCAAGGATCTTTACTTCACGAGATTCGAACACTGAATAACATTCAGTGCAGACTTATTGAACCAAAAAAATTTGTTATAATCACCTTTAACCTTCTTGGCTCGAGCCTCAATATGATCATTCCCGCTCAGTCATGAGTCCACAATTACTACCAGGTATTTAACAGATCTCTTACATTAGAGAGCTTTTCCCGGTATCATAATTGTACGTGGTCTCCCCATTTGTTACTTTTTTGTGAAGAGTACAATTTCGTCGTGGTCTGGATTTATTTCACGCCCCTCCGCCAGGCACCATCGTTCCGCGTTCCGGAGGGTCCGCATCGTCGGTTCCTACAGGTCTTGGACTCCGTGACGAGGGCACAGGATGACCAGATCTTCAGCTTAGGCTCTATAACAAAGGTGATAAATCACCCCTCTGCAGACAGCCTCTACTTGACAGTGTTTTAACAGTTACACTGTTAAGCTTAGCATATATTAATTTTTGAATCTACTTAATCTGATGCAGCCAATCGATGTCGGTTCACAGTCTGGCCGTTGAAGAGCGTTGCATATCAAATCATGGGACATGTTGCCGAAAGCCCTTTAATGTAAATAAAGGTGCCTAAAAGGACCCAATCTGTGACTTTTCGTGTTTGATAGGCAAATTTTAAGAGATGTAAGAGGCTATGTAGCATTACTCCCTCCTTGATACGTCAATTAACCGATTTTTAGTAAGAAACTAGTCAGGCTGATAGGACGAAATCATTTGTATAGTCTGTTCTTACTACCTCAAGGATAACGACTACTTTTGTCTCCCCCCACGTCACTGGTATGTATCCCAGGCTCAGACATGAGTAAAATAATCTCACCAGATGGCTTATCATTATTATCAGCTTGCACAGAATATATCTCCATTTTGCTATTTATAACAGAATAACTCGAAAATCGCTCAATAATATCAGGAATTATTAAAATCGCTAGCAGTCAATTTATTTACTTATATATGACGTCACTCTGGAGCAATAAATGGTGGAGCGTTTTTCATCATGTGATCAAATAAGAAAAATCTTTAATTTCTGGCTTTTACGGAATATAAACATATTTTATTGAAATCGATTAGGATATTAACAATGTACAGTATATCTTTAATACAATGAAGGAGTTTATTGAGTTATCTCACGTAGATTTAAAAGATAGATCAATCATCTATGCACAAAAATAGTGCAAGTTAAGTTAAGACTGAAATGCTGGTATTTTATATTAAATTTAATAATTCAGCAGTGATATACACTGTTAAAAATAACTTAAATTTAATGTACATTCATTAATTAAATTTAATGATTTTGTACCTTAAATCATGAATAAGTTACATCTACTTTGCAATTAAAGCTTTGTACATTAAATCTAATTGAATATTAATTGAAATTTCAATAAAGTAACTGAAATTTAATGTATAATTACATTAGATTTATTGTAAAAATTATTTAATTTAATACAGTAACATTAAATGCATTAAATAAAAGGTTTATGAAATTTGCTTCAAGCTCATTACATTAAAATTAATGTGAAGGTTTTTACAGTGTAGTACACTATTAAAAATAACCTTTAATTGAATGCAAATTTAATGTACATTCTACATAAGATTTAATAATTTTGTACCAAAAATCGTGAATAATTTACATTCATTTTGAATTTAAAATAATTCAATCAAATATCAGTTCGATGTATATTAAATTTGATTAAATGGTAGCTTAAATTTAAATCAAGTAACTGAAAAAATATTTCTGCTTCTGTACATTAAAATTAATTCACATATATTCTAATACTAAACGAATTTACATTATTATTCAATATACATTGCATGAGACTCCGGGAAATGGCGCAACTAGTATTGAACTTTTTGTTTAGTACGATATATGTTGCTTAAAGAACTCAATTTTCTTATTGTGAGGTGTACATATCTGCCCCGTACTGACGGGAACTAATGAATTCGAAGCTAGTCCAGATGGCGCATACTACTTATGGGAAAAGTATCCCCTTATTCCTGGTAGTTTCAGAATTTTTTAAATTCGTATTAATGTTGGTGCATTTAATATGTGATAACATATCTCAAATTCAAGGAACACTGGCTGTATATTTATGATTATATTAAATTTGCTGAAATAACTTAATTTAGATTAACATAAATTATCAAGCTGAATGCATTACATTAAATGCTTTTAATAAATGTTTGTGAAATTTGCTTCCAGCACATTTACATTAAATTTAATGCATTTGCTTTTTACAGTGTATTTCTGATTTTGGCGTTGCGCAACCAAAAATATAAATCAACGTCTTCAAACCAAGTTGAATGACTACCCGCTATATATTCATTTAATCCGTTAATTTTTTATTAAAATATACAGTTGAAAATACCTCACTAATCTGTACTGGTTTTTAAATTTATTTATGTAAATTGTTATGCGTTCTGATTTTAGATATGATAATCTATTAATGTAAAAATTTAATTACTTCTGCAACAAGCGTGAAAATGGTAATTTCCGATTAAGCATTTTGTATCAAGCCTCATCACCTAAAGGATCTAAATTTGAATGTAGCTTATCTCTCTATGTAGTTCTCGGAACGGAATCTAAAGGTATTATTTGCCCTAATTTAAGAGATCGTTTGTCTCACTTAACTGGTATATTTGCGTTAGAATTCTATCTATTTACATGCAGCGTCGTTTAGTTTCACGTTTGCGTTTATGTCCCTTCCTTAAACATTTTGAAATTAAATTAAAGTTTTAAACCTTGCATCACATTATACGTTTCTTCTCTTACACTATGACGAAGAATTGATGAAAGTAGGATGACGTGAAGTATGTACCATATCAATTCTGACTTGAGAAGAAATAATATGTAACTGCATTATGATGTTACAAACAAGACGCCAGACAAAGAAAAGGGAATATGAAAAACAGCAATATGAGGAAATGGAAAGGAATAGACAAGACTCAAACAGTCGAGCATTCTACAAATCGGTGTCAAATGAGAAGAAAGGCTTCAGACCTAACTCTATGTCTGTACTTACAAAGAATAATGATGAACTCATAATCAACGAAGAGGAGATACTCCAAACATGGCAAGAATATTTCCAAAGTCTACTAAACATACATCAAGAGGAAGAACATAGAGAGGATATATATATATATATATATATATATATATATATATATATATATATTGGGGTGGACCCACCGGTAGAGGACCCAACAACAGGCTGGGTTTCGCTCTGGTTATGGAACGAATGACCACCTACAAGGTCTTAAGTCCCTGATAGAAAAGTGCATAGAATACAATAAGCCACTTATTCTTATATCTATTGATTATGAAACAGCATTTGATACCATAGACTAATATAAAATGCTGAGGGCGTTTGTAGACAGTTGAATCGACCACCGCTACATTTCGTATACGATACAGCCACAGCCTGTGTCAGACTCCACAAAGACACAAATACCTGCAGAATAGAACGTGGAGTTCGGCAAGGAGATACAATCTCACCGAAATTGTTGACCACTGTCTTGGAATATACGTACAAGCAGATTTCTTTTGAGGGAAATATGGGAGTAAACATAAACAGGTAGGACCTTAATCACCTAAGATTCGCCTATGACACTGTCCTCATACCGGATAGCACGGATAAAGCAGCAAAAATGTTGGAAAAGCTCTACAGACTGTCAAGTGATGTTGGTCTAAAAATAAATTGTGAGAAAACTAAATTTATGACCAACCTTATACTAAACGACAATATCTCAGTAGGAGACCACAAGATCGAACAAGTCACCACCTACAAATACCTAGGACATGAAATCCATTTAGGCCGAGATAACCAAACATGCGAAATACTAAGAAGAATAGGGCTGACGTGGACAGCTTTCGGAAAACTCAAAAATATACTTAAATCGAACATCCCTGTTTGCTTGAAGAAAAAGGTGTTTGACCAGTGTATCCTCTCCGTTTTGACATATGGAGCAGAGACGCTAACACCAACAAAGAAAAGCGTAAATAAGTTGATAGTGACACAATTGGCCATGGAAAGATATATACTGGGAACATCAGAGATAGAATACCGAATACAGAAATAGACGAAGAACGGGTGTAGCAGATGCAGTCAGGAGAATTACAACGTTAAAGTGGAACTGGACTGGACATGTCGCTAGGAACACCGATAATCGATGGACGAGAAAAATTTTGGAATGGAGACCAAGACCGGAGGCTTATCGAGGAAGAGGCCGCCCGCCTACCAGATGGACTGACGATATAAGGCGCATAGAATCAAACTGAATGCAAGCGGCACGGGGCAGAAATAAGTGGCAAAACTTACGGGAGGCCTATGTTCAGCAGTGGACAAGATTGGGCTGATTGATGATGATGATGATGAATAGGTTAATAAAAATAATTTACAATAGGAATGTAAGTGTCAAATATAAACATGAACTCTAGCGATTAAAACTGAATGCTTAGACTAGTTTAAATACGCATCTCTGTTCAACGCACATAATAGGTATACACACTGTGAATTCCTTTGAAGTACCGACAACGGTCAGAACATTGGGAAACACTTGAAAACATGCTAAAAAATGCGGAGAACTCCAAAATCATGAAAAAACTCCGGGTCCGAAAAATTACGACAGCGCTGTTTCGTTCTAGTATGGAACTCATCAAGCCATTCGGTTAGCTTAAAAAACACGCAACAGCTCTCTTAGGGAGATTGTTGGTGTGACACTTTACTTAAACAATGGAATTCGTAGATGGGTTTGGTTGCCGATGCCGGATAATGCGACCTCTATCCTCCTCCAATTACATGTAATTGAAAATATTTTTTCTTGGCGAAATCGATAATCCAAAAAAAATTTTCAGGAAATAAAAGGGTTTCCAAATACGTGTGGTTATTCGATAAAAATATCTAGGCTGTCATAACGTTGATGACAAAAAATCAGAAGATATGTCTCTTTTACGACACTTATACTACGTCAAAAGTCTGTCATCAAATGTACATGTATTTTTTGGACACCTATATAAGCTCGAATCATTATTGATAATGATAAGGGATACAATTTAATTGAAACGTCGTATAAACAAACAAAAATTATGACCCTGCAAGGTTGATAATCACATTTTAATTAATAGAAATTATTCCGCCTAAAATATCGAATAAAATATTTCCATATTTTTTATCCACAATGCTTCTGCTGTGTTTTGCTTTAATTAATAATCACAAAAAGTTTTTAAGTCACTTGCTTACTATGTTTATATTTTTCCTTTTAGCTGGGTTTTATATGATTTATTATTGTAATATTGATTTTCGGGCACATTTTATGTATGATGTAGCTTTTATTGTCAAAATAAAGGTACGAATTAAAGCTTCGCAATGGGCACTAGGAATTTGCAAATTGTATTAGTTGGAAAAGGTTTACTGAAGTTCACACATTCCACACGAATAAAAGTTTTGTTCTTAAGAGAAGTTTTTGACCCGCGATGATAATTATGCCAGCGAGATTAGTTGGGATTTGGATCGTGAATCGCCGAAACACTATTTTTTCCTTTTCCAGCGATTAGGTTTTATTTTAAAACATTTTTATGGCTCTACCATACAAGATACAAATATCTAAATTTATAGAAAGAAAAAAACAATATATAAGGAAAAACTCGCAATGAACTTAATAATTTTTAGAGCATGAGTATATTTTCCAGAGTGTATTTTGTTTACTATACATCGGAAAAATGTAGTTCAAGCACGGAAATAATAGTTAAAGGATTCAATGGGAACTACACGTTCTCCATTCGGATGAATAGTCCAAATAGATTGCTCGGGGTACCTGCCGGACCGCGCATTCCTGATATGGCAATATAGGTGAGACAAGGCATGTGTAAATAAGGTTACTAATTTTTAGAGCATGAGTATATTTTCCAGAGTGTATTTTGTTTACTATACATCGGAAAAATGTAGTTCAAGCACGGAAATAATATTTAAAGCATTCAATGGGAACTACACGTTCTCCATTCGGATGCATAGTCCATATAGTCCATATAGATTGCTCGGGTACCTACCGGACCGCGCATTCCTGATATAGCAATGTAGGTGAGACAAGGCATGTGTAAATAAGGTGTTTCGCCATCTCATTACTTTTCAGACATTTTACCGCTAGTAGCCAGCACTGTCGAGAACTCAATAAGACCGGGCAGTCTTGTTCCTTCCTGCTGACACTGAGATCCTTAAGAAATAAACGGTGTTAAGGACCTTCTCTTCTTTTTAGCATGCCATATTCAATTGTCGGATGTTGGCTATCACAACCTAGTTAACTGCAGTTCTAAAGAGAGATATTGTTGTCATATTGAACCAATGACTTAGGTTTTTCAACCAGGATATTCTACAACTTCCGAAACTACGTTTACCGGCTATCAATCCTTGCATTATTAGCTGAAGAAGGCAGTATTTTTCGGGATGTCTTACAATATGGCCGATATACGATAGCTTCGAATTGTTTGCTGTTTTTGCAACTTATGTTTCCTTGTTTAGCCTCCCTAGAACTTCTTCGTTACTTATTTGGTTCATCCAACTTATCCTTAGCATTCTCCTATGTCCCGACCACCAAGGCCTCTAGTTTCTTAACTGAACATTCC
Source organism: Diaprepes abbreviatus (assembly GCA_034092305.1). Taxonomy (NCBI): domain Eukaryota; kingdom Metazoa; phylum Arthropoda; class Insecta; order Coleoptera; family Curculionidae; genus Diaprepes; species Diaprepes abbreviatus. Next base: position 37,104,887 of record JASJET010000022.1, read on the forward strand.
GTAAGTGTCCAAGCCTTAACACCCAAAAGAAGAACCGAAAACACATAGTAGCGTAGAAGCTGGATTCTTAAATTTAGGCCTAGGTCATATCTACAAAGTACACACTTAAAACTGTTAAAAGCATTTAATTCGATGTTTTATTAAAACCAAATGGTCCCAATTGATTGCGTTGCTTAAATATGTTATTCTATCAACTGTCTCGAGCTGACCATTATTTATCAGAATTAGCATGTTGTTTCTTTAACACAAGCATGTATTTGGTTTTGTTGACATTTAGAGTTAGGCCATACCACGCCTATAAACCTACAACACTCTCCAACAGATACTGCAGAACTTCATCACTACTTGCCATAACAAGAGTATCATCTGCATGACGCAGATTATTGATAGTTACCCCATTAATGGTGATGCCATCTTCAATGCTATCGAGTGTCTCCGCAAAGATCTTTTCCGAGTATAAGTTAAAAATATGTGACGACAATATACAGTCCTGCCTTACTCTTCCTGCTATTTTAGTCTCTTATAAAACTCGATTATCAATTCGGATGGGAGCTTTTTGTTGCCAGTGCAGGTTGGCTATGATCTTTATATCATTCTTTTCAATTTCAGTTTCTCCTAACATCTTTATCATTTTGTCGTGTTGGATTGGGTCAAAAGCATTCTCGAAATCGATAAAACATAGGTGAATGTTGCAGTTCACATCTCTACATCTTTGTGTTAAAATTTGAATACTAAAAATAGATTCTCTAGTACCCAATCTGTTGCAAAACCCAAATTGATTATCAGCAACATCGATTTTCCGATAAATTCTATTATGAATTATTTTTAGGAAGATTTTCAGGACATAACTCATAAGATTTATTGTGCCGAAGTCCTTGCACTGAGTGGAGATAGTTTTTTTGGATATCATGAAAACATTGTTTCTAGTCAGTCTGTTGAAATAATACTAGTCTCATATATAGCACTGAAAAGTTGCTTTCTTCCCGTTTTTCCCTAGTAATTTTAGAATTTCTGTCGGGATTTCATCCGGACCGGTTGGTCTCATATTTTTAACTTCTTGCGGAGCTCTTTCTAGTTCTTCTAGTGTAATGGAAGGTCCAGATAATATCTTGCTTATTTCAAAACTGAGTGATCTTTGATCACTAAAAAGATCTTCAATATATTTCCTCCAGCTCGTTAATTCTTTTAGATATCGACTATAAGAACCTTATGTTCATCAGTAAGTTTGCCCGAGTATTTGGTTTTATATATTCCGGCAGCTTCTGTTAATTTCTTATGCAGATTAAATGTGTCATGCTGGTGTTCTAAACCTTCAATAATGGAGCATTCTTAAGTGTACCGGTTCGCTTTTGTCTTCCTTATCTCACTTTTGATCGTTCTCTGCACATCTTTGGATTTCTGCTCGTTATTGTTTTGTTAGCTTCGCCTTACCTCCTTTAGTTCGAGGATTTGGTGAATACTTTTTGGCATATAAATTTTGGTGATATATTATATACGTTTGGATGTCTTGCCATAGTTCTTCAAAGTTTGTCAATTCATTATGTAACTGCTCTTGCACTATAGTCTCCATATTTAGTTCGATTTGTGCAGCGACTATGTTTAGTATATTGGGGTTTTTGAATTGAATAAGATTAAGCCCTTGATTAAGTGTCCTGCTGATAATTTCCTTAAACCTTTCTGTATTTAAGTAACGAGAATATTGTGGTCTGAAGGTACGTCAGCACCGAGATACGTTTCCTCACATCCTAGCGTTATTAGTCGACACTATCGAGGACTCTTAGAACGAGCCGTGTCATTCCTTTCCTTATATCCCACCGTCACCTATACACATCACTAAATACCATCAGATTCATTTAGTTCCGTATTGGCCAGGAACGTGTTTACCGACAAGTATTCACCGGTGTCATTAAAGGTGCATAACATCTGTCAACACCCTCCATCATATAGCAAACCATGGCATACAAGGGCGTTGCCTACTATTAATCGACGCCGGGTTACAGCTAAGATATAACGCACTGCCGCCTGTTGAGTAGTACGAGGCAGAGTGAATAGCGATATGAATTCTTAGCCCGAGGTACTGTGAATAGCGTTGTGAATTATTAGCACGAGGCACCATAAACAGCGTCGTGAAGATCACCGTGTAAGCATATTCTTACCTTCCAAACCATCCATGTAATTCTGATTATTGGTTTAGATCTTAGGTTGTTAGGCTAGTTTTAGGCTATATTGTAAAGTATGAAAAAAAAAGGATACAGGAAGTTTTAAAATAGTTTGTTTCATTTCCCAATTTTTATTTGAAGAAATATAACTGGCAGCCGGCAGAACGTAACTAACACGCGCATATGACCCCTGGCTTACCGTTTCTCCACTGTGCAAGTGAGCTCTCTAGCACGTTAATCCAGAGGATGGCGCCCAAGATCGATTATCGGGGGATATCGCCGGACAGTCAAACAGTTGAACAGGAGGGTTTGCGGCGCCGATAAGAATATCTCAACCATGTGTATTTAGTGTAATTATGGGCTATGAACACTAAATGTTTAACCGATGGTTATTTGCGGGATGAATATCCACCTACCGATGTTCCATTGTCTTAACAGTAAAACATCTGTATAAATTACATAAGAAAGCATGGTTTCAAAGTACTTGTCATCAAACAACGACACAGAAGAGAATCGAAAATATAGATACAAAGTTTTCCACAATAATATTCAGCAGACGATAGCACTTATAAAATAAAAACGGATTAGCTCGTCGTTACAAAAAGAACACGATACTGAAGATTTACTTAGTTCGATGTTAGTATTATATTTTAGTTATTTTATTCTAGTACCCCTGTTTGATTATAAGTGGTTAAAAAGGTATGGACATTTATTATGCAACAATTTAAGTTTATCCATATAGAGAAATCAAAACATAGTTATTGAAATTACAAATATTTAATATTATATCTATACACAATAAGCAATGTAACAATAACACAATACGAAAACAAAAACAAAAATAGGAAACAGAAAAAAAAAGCCAATTATTGCAAAATGAAATTGCTCAAGTTTTAAGGACGAAAATTTCAAATTATAAAGAAAAGGGAAAATTAAAATGTGTAAAGATCAAAGCTTTGCGGCCTATGTGGGGAATTTAGCGATTAAGTTAAAATAAGAAGTACTGAAATTATCTTCATCCTTACGGGTATTAACTTAATCATACTTCTTTATGCAAACCATTTCTTGCGTAAATCTATTGTTGTAGTTAGGTTGAATACTGACAACTTTTGTATTTTTAAAAGAGTGTGTCCTTTTTCAAGGCTATGAATTACTAAAGCTGAGGGGTTTGCGGTATTTTTCTTTTTTGTTCAGATTAACCTGTTTTAATATAACGACCAGTCCGGCATATGAAAGACTTGTTACATGATTTAATCAGAATTCTTGAGCAAATAAATATTTTCCAGTTGTATTTTCATTTTTAAATGCCAATCTAATCTCCTCTTCTGTTTTAAATTCTCTTGCAAGATTCTCAACTAGGTATCTCATATATGAAACGATACGGTATTTGGTTGTTTGTATTACTGGTGAGTTAGTTTTTTGTATATTTAGTATTATTTTAATTAATGAAGTGAAATAATTATTCCGATGTAAAATATTTGTAATTAAATTTAGATTTTTTTGTATGAAATTAATAATCTGAGAGCTGAAAAGTAAAAAAAAATATATTATTTTTACCCGTTTAATTTTATTTCGTTTCTTTAGGAACGTGTTTTCTAATAACAAAATAAAAAGTCAGACCGCGCGATTGCATTGTTGTTAATAACAATATCGTTATTAATGAAAAAAAAAAGATGAAAAATTGAAATTATTTATAGCCGGCTGATATTGAAGCAAGACATGTGTATGATTAGATAAATATAAAAAATGTCATCAGACCGGTTATCGATATCATCTTATTCGTCAGACCCATACGTAACAGAGTAAAAAAAATTAATTTTTCAAATTATATATAGCCATCTGAAATTGATATATGTTATAGAAAATAGGTAAACATGCACAAAAATACCCGTCAATCTACACAGTGTTATCGCAAAAGTCATCAGACAGCGAAATGAAAGCGGCAGGCCTGGCCTGAGCAGAACTCTTGAAGCCCGACATATTTATCTACGGCTGACGAATTTTGCGACCACTCTGTTAGGTCTCACGATTATTTTTATACATTTTCATCTATTTTCAATAACATATATCGATTTCAGACCGCTATTTATAATTTCAAGTACCGTTTTCATAAATTGCAGTGTTTGTACAATAAGGCTTGATTCTCACTATAGTGCCGCTCTCGATACAATCTCGGTTCGCTCTCGGTTCGACACATTTTTTTTAAATGAAAAAATATTTACGATATCGAAATCTCCGCGAAACCGATAATGTGAGTAGATTCATTGTTTCTCCTGTAAGAATATTTTACCTGGCCGAGAGCGTATCGAGATCGTATCGAGAGCAGCCCTATAGTGAGAATCTCGCCTAAAATGCACAACGATTTCAAGTAATTTGATCGAGTTTGTGGAGGTAGTGTATTGATTTTATAAGTATTATTATCATCTTGCCATAAAGAACTTAATGAAGTATTTTATTTTATTCCTTCTTCTTTATTGTATTTTTATCGCAAAAAATATGTTAATAACCTTATATTTAATACATAAAATTTTAATAACAATTAATTGAACGATTATATAGTGCAAAATAATTAATACACCGCATCCTCATCATCGGAGATATCACTAGTGCAACTTCACTTCCATCAAGTGCAGAAGGATCTATTTTCTCCTGGGCTGCAATTCTTGGAATACCAGCGTCATCCTCTGTATGGGTATCTAGTGACTAGCATAAAAAATATAATACTTTATGTACCTTTCACGGATTCCTCCGTGTAAGATGCAATAGCAGTGGATATATCCACATTATGCCGTTGTAGTGCTGAACTCACATTCAGTAAACGTACAACTATATGCAGCTCCGTGTATGAATGAAGTAAAATGCAAACTGCATTCCACCATATAGTTTCCGTGTTAGAGGTTGCACAGTTTGAACAAATCGCTAAGGAACACAATTTATCCTATTCCACCACCATCGAGATGATGGCCTACCTGTACCACCATACCAAGAAGAAAGTCAAAACTTACACTCCCAGCCACAGTGATACGGCAGAGGTACATGTTTCGTCTCTACTAGACTCATCAGGGTACCGACATGCACCTGGATGTGCAAAGAATAGATCAAAAGGAAGCATGCAAATACTGAACGCGGCTTCGCCGATCTCCTGCCGGATGGCTTATATATGTTTATGTGGCTTTCACGGATTCTTTTTATTCACCCGAAGATAAGCCAAAGCAAGAAAGGGAATCCTTCTATGACCAACTCCAAAATATAGTTCAATCATTGCCAAATGACCAATAAATAATAATTCTTGGAGATTTCAACGCACACATCGGAAATGAAATAATCCTTGGAATGTTCCGTCGACTCTTCCCATCCATATTCAGTGGGATCTAAATGCATTCTTGTCACTTTTTTTCAAGCATTTTTTTAAATTCTACTAATGTAAATCATAATCAAGAACTGCTGCTGGGAGAGTTGTGTTATGGAATCAATCAACCAAAAGAGCACCATTCACATTAATTATTCTTGTATTCAGAAAGGAAATACTACTATCAACCTCTATTTCAAGAGAAAATTTTTACCTCTGGTGATAAGAATTAAAGATTCAAAGAAACTCATCCTTGCTGATTCGAGAATGGCAGTTAAAATATCATCTACATAAGTAGTATAGAGGGCGGGGTTCTGTGACACCCGGATGGTATCTGTCCCTTTTCAGCCCTTTACCATCCGAAGAAGTGCTGAAACCCTCCTGAAACCCCTTGCCAAAAAGACCTCATTGCCAAAGAACGTGACGTAATAGCCTAAGAAGTACCTGAAATCCTTCTGAAACCCTTGCCAAAAAGGCCTTATTGCCGAAGAAGTCCCGAAAAATCCCTATCCAAAAAGGCCTTATTGCCAAAGAAGTGTCCTAGTAGCTTAAGAAGGACCAAAAGAGTCCTTAGCCAAAAAGGCCTTATTGCCGAAGAAGTATCGACAATGACGTCATTAACCAGAGGCTGTTGAAATGACCTTGAATCGTTGTTTTGGAAATTGGTCGCTAAAATTAAATCAGAGTGGAATATCAGGCTAAAATAAAATAAATTTTATACAAGAACAAGATTAGATCTAATATATGCGTGTGTGAGAGAGAGATAGGAGTTTAAATAGCATGTATATTATATTTATTTCATTCCTATATATCTATTTTATGTGTATGAGAGAGAGAAACAAAAGTTCAAATAAGATATTGTGTATATATTTTTCTCAATCGTATATGCTTGCAAATAGATCTATTAAATGTATATTTGAGAGAGATAGAAGCTCAAGTAGGATATGTGTATATATTTATCTCCCTCAAATATATCTATTGTATGTGTGCGAGAGAGAGATAAAAGTTTAAATAGGCTATTGTGTATTGTATTTTTCTCACTCGTATACGCTTGCAAGCAGATTTATTTAATGTATATATGAGGAAGATAGAAGTTCAAATAAAATGTGTGTATATATATTTATCTCACTCGTATATACTTATAACAAAAGATGTAAATATATAGGAATGTTTTACGTCAGTCAGTCAAGAACTTAAAATTTAAATTTTTCAACTAATAATAATAATAACAAACCGAAAATAGTTAGAAATTGATATTCTTTGAACATTTATACTGTTTTTTCCTTTTCTACCTGTCTAGATAATTTTAAAAAAAAATAGATCTAATACATGTAATAGATGTGTTAGTAATAGTAATATTTAAAGATATATGAATGTATATTTCATTAGCCAAGAATTTAATTTAATTTGATTTACCACTACTGCTATTTTTCAAAATATTAACTTATATCTGTTTTTCGTGAGCAAAAGGTCCTTATAAGGGTGGTTTTTTTGTGGTAAGCGGATGATTACTAATGATCAAAAAGACTTTACGAGGGAGTATTTTTGCAGTCAAAACGGTCTTGCAGTAGTACTTTTTGCGGCAAGGGGGTTGTTTTTGCAGTAGCAAAAAGGCCTTACAGGGGATGTTTTTCATTATCCTCCTTGGGGGGATTACAAATAGATCTAATACATATAATAGATAGTTAAATATGTTAGTAATATTATATTTGTGGTTAAAAGTGTCAAAAAGGCCGTATACATTGTAATTAAAAATGACGTGTTCGTGTGAAAGATCGTTATCTGCTGGGATGCCAAAGGCACTTTTGCCGCTATGTGCGCATATTTTTCTCTTCTAGTTTGGCCAAAAAACGAGTTTTGGTCATCTGCGCAGGTGCCAAAAGGGCACATTCGTTTTTTTGTTAAATTTAGGGTTGGTGAACACGATTTGAGGGATATTTTTCATCTAAAACGAAATCTAAGGCCACATTTTACACTTATTAAGTGATTTTGAGTATATATTTCGCTTTCTCTTATCTACTTATACTTATATTAAAATATATATACATTTTGCATTAATCAATCAAGAATTTAGTTTGTTTTGATTTAACTAATAATAATAGTAACAAAAACAAATTAAGAGGTCAAGTATTTGGAGTAAAAGATAGGTCAGTGTCGCAGATAAGAGTTAGTAATATTTATCATGTTAAATTTTCGACAAATTAATACTGTTGGAATATATATATAATTATTCTGATAAATGAAAAAAAAAACATATACAGGAGTATGTTGTTGTATTTTTGCTAAATGTTTCAGGGTTTATTTTTTTATTGAATAACTTGATAAATAATTATTAATTTTTGCTTTGTGCGTGGAATACTTTTTTTAAATGAACTGTTTGCAAGGTAAATATTTTATGTATTGTAAACATTTAAAGGTATTCCCACTGGTCTTATTTTGCAATTGGCAAATGCAAAAGTTTCAAACTGATAAAAAAAACTGCTTCAACCCTATTCAAAATGACCTTATTGCTGAAGAAAGTGTTGTTGTAATAGCCTAAGAAGTGCTAAGAAATACTCTATCTAAAAGGATCTTATTGCCGAAGAAGAAGAATCGACAATGATGTCGTCTACCAGAGGCTGTTGAAGTGGCCTTGAATCGTAAGAAAATAATATTGTTTCCGAAAGTTGTAGGTAAAATTAAATATAAGTGGAATATTGGGTAAATTAAAACAAATTTTATAGACTTATTTACAAATGTTTATTGATAAGTTTATTTTATTTAAAAAAAAATTATAACTCCAAATATATATTTGTATTAACTACAATACTGTTTTGTGCTTCTTATTGTTACGTTTTCTACAAGAAGTTAGTTTAACAACATATCGGTTCTTCTGATCTTGAAGTAATTCTTCTCTTTTCAAGTATGCATTCAGATTGTCAAAAAGCTTATTCTGATGCCTTAAGCTTTGCACAAAATTGTCATTACATTGATCCAATGATTGATTTAATTTATTAAGGTCAAGTAGAAAATTATTGATGACATTTTTTGCATTTGTCAATTCTTGTTTGGTTTTTCCAAGTAAGGTGTAGGCTGTAGTTTTTTTGATTTAACACATGTCGTTTTCCTTTCTTTCAAGGAAAAAAGAAGATTCCATTTCAACGTTTTTTCTTGAAAAGTTAAGGATATTGGTGTAATTGATGGAAGATGATAAATTAGTTTCTTTATTTTCACACTCTTTAAAATTTTTTTATAATAATTCGTTGAGATTCGATTCGGTTTCATATAAATTTATATAGTTGTCTGGTTCTTTTGTACATATTAGATAAAGGTTTAGACTTGTATTATATGGGATGTTATAATCATTTTGCAACTATTCACAGTAGTTAGCTTCATTGCTTTTGTCTAAGATGTGATTTTCAACAGAAATAACACAACAAAATGGTAAAACTATAAGTTAAAAATATGCTAAAAACATATTTACTGTAGAGCGATTACTAAAGTACTAAAAATGTATTATGAATAAAGAGTTTTTATATATAGTGTTTGTCTTATCAATCTTACTGTTGTATTTATCGGTGAAGCCAAACCATTTAAGAAATACTCCATGTCTATGTCTTTTTAGAATTTTCCCAACCAAATAGGGTTGTCGGCTATTAGTAGCTGCTCTTTATAGAACGACCAAAGTACGTTTGATTTTTTACATATCCTTCAAGAGATAAAAGGTTGGATTTGTTAGTTGAATTTTGCGGATAATAATAATTACCTCAGGAGACCAATTTGGATTGTATTTTTTTATCAAGAACTTATGTCCTTTTACAATTTTCCCAATCAACCAAATATATGTATTCATCATGATTTTTGCCTTTCTAACGGCTCTTTGTAGAATGCTCCAAGTATGTTTTCATTTTTCATGTCTTTCAAGAGATAAGTGGTTGGAATTGTTATTTAAAATATGCATATAATAAATACATCAGGAAACCAATTTGAATTGTATTTTTTTATCGAATATACCTCTGAATTTAGAAATACGTACAGAGTCACCAACTTTAAGTTTAACGTTTAAATCGCTTATTTTTATTTTGTTGTAGACAGTTTGAAGTAAAAATTGGTCTTTTTTTTAATTAGCTACTTCTGTTGGCTTCATTTTAGTTGTTCGGTATTCTGTGCACGTTTATAAATAATTTTAGGTAGCAAGTGAATCCACTTATGGTTTTTCTGCATATTAAATTCCTTTAACATCCAGTTTATTTAAAGTCCTATTAACTTACTCCACTTAATACACTGTAGTGGTTAACATTATATGTTTTCCGAGTTTCTCAAATACTTTATTTAATAATTCTCCACCCAAGTCAGTCTGAATGTTGTACGAAGTTTGTATTTTGGAAAATTTTTCCATATTTTTGTAGACTTCCACAGCTGATTTGTTATTTTTTTTTAACGGAAAAGCCCATACAAACTTTGAGAAGCAATTAATAACAATAATAATTTATTTGTAATCACTGCTTGTTTTGGCATAGGGGAAATCGTTTCAACTAAATCTGCTTGGAATAGGTCTTTTGATGAATCTCATATACAGTATTATATATATTTGTGACTTAATCATCTTTGAAGATGTCAAATGAATTTTGTCTATCGACTACCGCCAAACTGACAGAACAATAACAGGAGAATATTATTGCAAACTTTTTGGACGAGCTAGATGTAAAAATTCGCGAGAGAAAAGCTAGTTTAGCGATAAAGAAATAAACCACTTTCATCATCCTAGGACAGTGTAATTGGGCCTATATTGTTCGTAATACATGTAAATAATCTAAATGAATTATGTGAGCGAAAATAATGCAAATTAACAAACTACGCAGACGATACTAACATTTTGGTTTCCTATAAGGGCAGCAACTCTCTTGGACAAAACATCAAACCATTTATGATGTTCTTTGGTCACTGGTTTATTAGGACAGGATAGGTATTCTCTTATAAACACACTAATCCTGTTTCCAACCGGATCAAACTTATTTACAATCAATCAGATCAAACTTGTTCAAAGCAAATCAAAAGCTAATTTAGAGAATTTCCTCTAGAATGGAAAAGTTAGGAAATTCAATTTTTCACATACATTTCTGAGGGAAATTGAATACACGATTGTTGTTGTTGTATGTAGAAAACAGTTGAAAGTGAAAAAACGCAGAGATAACGCAATCTTTTATATTTATACGAAAGTCTATATTTTGGCTAAAGATGTCAGGGAAACTTTATGTCTACAAATACGTAAGAATTCCTGTAAACTTTTAATGATTGATGAAGCACAAAAAATCCAAAAAACGAAAATCGTAACTATTTATTTTCTTATCTAAAAGTTTTAAAATAAAACTGAACTTGCTAATTCAAATTTTTGCTTGTTTTTTGTCCAAAACTAACCTTTTTTTTAATCTTTCATGGCGTAGAATTTGTCAGGGAATTCTGATAGGTTTAATTTGTCTTTTAATGTATTGTGCTTTTTTTTACAGCTAACTTTAATACTTTAAAATGTTGTTGTTGAAAATAAACTTTTTTCTGGTTCCAGCTATTTTATTAGGTTCCCTTTATTGGTAGTATAATTTTTTTCCAAATCAAAGGATATAAATATAGTTAATCATTGTAGAGCGAAGATTTGTGGAACGTAAGAACAATGGGAAAATTTATCATGATTTAGTGATTGCATTGCAAGAGTACGAAGGTACAATCTTACTGGTCGTACCCAATAATTTAAGTTAAACCCTGCGCTTGAAGATACTGAAATTGTTGTCTGGTTGGTTGATTGGGTGAAAGATGTTATGAATTAAGTTATTCAAAAGTCGTGCAAGAATTAGGACCTAAGGACCAGATTGGTTTTAGTTTTTGTTTAAAAATTTTAACCGACGAGAAGGTTGGATTCATTTTCAGACCTGCGGAATAAGTAAACTTTGAAGATGTGTGGAATGTTGCCATCAGCGTCTATCATTTTATAAATCTTTTTGCTAGCTGCTTGCTTGTTCACTTTCTTTTATTTTATTATTAATTCTAGCGGTGGATTGAACCAGCTACCTTTAGGTTGGAAGACAAACTTTATAGACACGCGGCTATCAATCCGAGAGGTAAAATTCAGCAGTTACACTATAAATAAGAATAGTATAACGACAGTATAACATCTTTTTTTTTTTGTTATTTTTAACACAACATACCTTTTTTTTTGTTTTACGGTGCCAGTGTTTACTTATAAATCTTAACCAGTATAGTCTTACATATAGTTATTCTGATAAATTAAATATATATACAAGAGTGTAATGTTTAATTTTCCTAGGCTGATATATGCTACTCTGAGAGATAGATATTGTTTAATTAAACCTACTCTGGTTTACGTGTATATACATGAATAAACTTGTTTACAATTGTTTTTGCAATGTGTATGAACATAGGGGTTCAAATATGTCATTCGATAACTTGTTTTTACTGGAGGAAACCTTATGGATTTTTAACTATTTCTTTAAAGGAATAATGAACGTTAAGAAAAAAGAAAAAAACAGTTTACCTATTGAGAACACTGATAAGTTCAAAAAACAAAATTCCTACAAAAAACAAAGAGTTTTTATATCCTCTCTAACTGACTGATTAAACCTGTTTACAAACAGATCACACCTGTTCCAAACAGATCAAAAGCTCTTTAAAGCTGATCAAAAGCTGATTAAAAGCTGTTTATAGGCCGTTTAAAAGCTGATTAAAAGTTGTTTAGCAGCTGTTTATAAGCTGTTTAAAAGCTGATCAAAACCTGTTGACAAAGCCGATTAAAAGTATGAAATCTAGTGAAAAAGAACCGAAAAAAAAAAATTAATTCGTAAACGAAAAAACGTTAAAAATAAACTGAACCTATTAAAACTTGGTGAAATTGTACAGGAACAAGTATTTTTACCAATTATCAAACGTTTTACAAAATATTTGAAGTGAATTAAGGATTAAAAGCAGATCAAAAGCGGATCAAAAGCTGAACAAGAGATGATCCAGAAAGATATGAAGTTTAGAGAAAAAGAACTGAACAAGTTTGATTATAGGTAAGTGACGTAGTTTAAAAAATTTTAAGCTTAGTCTTAGAAATATTAGGTTTACATTGCAACTGTGTGAATTAACCGTATATTTTGACCTCCACACTGTTGACTGTTGACTGTTACCAAATAGCTGATGTTAAATGTCTTGTGAACAATTATATGAACAACGCATACGTGAAATTTCAAAAAAATATACACATACTTGGTTTGCCTGATGAACTATCTTAAGTCTCGTTACAGGAATAGTAGAGGAAAAAATTTTGATTCTTCTGGAATATACTAACAAAAGGGATTGTATCTTTAACCGACTAGTACGTAACTGTCTCCAATATAATTATAGATTCACACAAAAACAATAAAGCTAGACAACATCTACTGTATTGAAAAATGTTAACATTTAAAGGGACTCCGGTCAGTCTTATTTTACAATTGGTCAATGCAAAGGTCCGAACTGATAAGACTGAATATATAGTAATAAAAATAGAATTATTATAATTAACAGTAAACAGATCCAATGCATTTTACACCACTTATAAGATAAGATCTTAACAAGATGTTAAGTGAGAACTGATCCCTTAAGTTACACCCCATTTTCGATTTTTTTATGGATAAAAAAGCGAAAATTTTAAATGCACAAACTCTTAAAACATCAATTTATAGGATCCTTTTTTTTTGTTATTATATTCAAAATATTACAGTTATAATTATATAATTTAAATCAGAGCAGCTTTATTGCATTTTCAGTTGTTATAACCGTAAGTTTCTGAGCTGCTTTCAGGTAAAAATTTTCTCTCAGTCAAATTTGGTTTATATCATTTGATTTCTGTATAAGTTGTTGTCATGTATTCGTTCGTTCAGTAAATACTCTTGGAAACAATTGGTATTGGATTGGACTTTTGAAGAACCATAATCTTTATGGTATCAAAATGAATAAGTTTTGCTGCAACGTAAATCTGCTCAATTAACTTCCATTAGAATTTGGAAAAATAAGCAATTAAGAATATTATAGAAAAAGAAAATATTTATCAAAAATGTGGTAATTATTTTGATAAAAAGATAAAATTAGGTTTAATTGGACAAGATTGTCTGCAAAATTTAGTGCTTTTTATGGTTTTATTAACGGTAAAAATGTCTAAGAAAAATTATTATTTAAAATAAATAAGGAAAGACAAATTTGGCATTTATTTTTCGAGAAATACAGCCAGTAAACCGATTACTTTATAGCTGAATATCTCCTGAGAATGAAAAACCTTTCCACTAGGTTTTTTTAATACAGCAAAATGGCTTCCCGTACCACGAAAAAAATACCCGCCGGCGGCGGGTATTTTTTTCGTAGTAAGGATGGCTATTTTGCTTCCTTTTGCTCCTTTACTACAACAAAACGGCTTCTTTTCGGTTTGAGATTAGAAAATTAAATTTTATTACTGTTATTATTACTCGAAAAATAAATGCCAAATTTGTCTTTCCTTATTTATTTTAAATAATAATTTTTCTTAGACATTTTTACCGTTAATAAAACCATAAAAAGCACTAAATTTTGCAGACAATCTTGTCCAATTAAACCTAATTTTATCTTTTTATCAAAATAATTACCACATTTTTGATAAATATTTTCTTTTTCTATAATATTCTTAATTGCTTATTTTTCCAAATTCTAATGGAAGTTAATTGAGCAGATTTACGTTGCAGCAAAACTTATTCATTTTGATACCATAAAGATTATGGTTCTTCAAAAGTCCAATCCAATACCAATTGTTTCCAAGAGTATTTACTGAACGAACGAATACATGACAACAACTTATACAGAAATCAAATGATATAAACCAAATTTGACTGAGAGAAAATTTTTACCTGAAAGCAGCTCAGAAACTTACGGTTATAACAACTGAAAATGCAATAAAGCTGCTCTGATTTAAATTATATAATTATAACTGTAATATTTTGAATATAATAACAAAAAAAAAGAATCCTATAAATTGATGTTTTAAGAGTTTGTGCATTTAAAATTTTCGCTTTTTTATCCATAAAAAAATCGAAAATGGGGTGTAACTTAAGGGATCAGTTCTCACTTAACATCTTGTTAAGATCTTATCTTATAAGTGGTGTAAAATGCATTGGATCTGTTTACTGTTAATTATAATAATTCTATTTTTATTACTATATATTCAGTCTTATCAGTTCGGACCTTTGCATTGACCAATTGTAAAATAAGACTGACCGGAGTCCCTTTAAATGTTAACATTTTTCAATACAGTAGATGTTGTCTAGCTTTATTGTTTTTGTGTGAATCTATAATTATATTGGAGACAGTTACGTACTAGTCGGTTAAAGATACAATCCCTTTTGTTAGTATATTCCAGAAGAATCAAAATTTTTTCCTCTACTATTCCTGTAACGAGACTTAAGATAGTTCATCAGGCAAACCAAGTATGTGTATATTTTTTTGAAATTTCACGTATGCGTTGTTCATATAATTGTTCACAAGACATTTAACATCAGCTATTTGGTAACAGTCAACAGTCAACAGTGTGGAGGTCAAAATATACGGTTAATTCACACAGTTGCAATGTAAACCTAATATTTCTAAGACTAAGCTTAAAATTTTTTAAACTACGTCACTTACCTATAATCAAACTTGTTCAGTTCTTTTTCTCTAAACTTCATATCTTTCTGGATCATCTCTTGTTCAGCTTTTGATCCGCTTTTGATCTGCTTTTAATCCTTAATTCACTTCAAATATTTTGTAAAACGTTTGATAATTGGTAAAAATACTTGTTCCTGTACAATTTCACCAAGTTTTAATAGGTTCAGTTTATTTTTAACGTTTTTTCGTTTACGAATTAATTTTTTTTTTTCGGTTCTTTTTCACTAGATTTCATACTTTTAATCGGCTTTGTCAACAGGTTTTGATCAGCTTTTAAACAGCTTATAAACAGCTGCTAAACAGCTTTTAATCAGCTTTTAAACGGCCTATAAACAGCTTTTAATCAGCTTTTGATCAGCTTTAAAGAGCTTTTGATCTGTTTGGAACAGGTGTGATCTGTTTGTAAACAGGTTTAATCAGTCAGTTAGAGAGGATATAAAAACTCTTTGTTTTTTGTAGGAATTTTGTTTTTTGAACTTATCAGTGTTCTCAATAGGTAAACTGTTTTTTTCTTTTTTCTTAACGTTCATTATTCCTTTAAAGAAATAGTTAAAAATCCATAAGGTTTCCTCCAGTAAAAACAAGTTATCGAATGACATATTTGAACCCCTATGTTCATACACATTGCAAAAACAATTGTAAACAAGTTTATTCATGTATATACACGTAAACCAGAGTAGGTTTAATTAAACAATATCTATCTCTCAGAGTAGCATATATCAGCCTAGGAAAATTAAACATTACACTCTTGTATATATATTTAATTTATCAGAATAACTATATGTAAGACTATACTGGTTAAGATTTATAAGTAAACACTGGCACCGTAAAACAAAAAAAAAGGTATGTTGTGTTAAAAATAACAAAAAAAAAAAGATGTTATACTGTCGTTATACTATTCTTATTTATAGTGTAACTGCTGAATTTTACCTCTCGGATTGATAGCCGCGTGTCTATAAAGTTTGTCTTCCAACCTAAAGGTAGCTGGTTCAATCCACCGCTAGAATTAATAATAAAATAAAAGAAAGTGAACAAGCAAGCAGCTAGCAAAAAGATTTATAAAATGATAGACGCTGATGGCAACATTCCACACATCTTCAAAGTTTACTTATTCCGCAGGTCTGAAAATGAATCCAACCTTCTCGTCGGTTAAAATTTTTAAACAAAAACTAAAACCAATCTGGTCCTTAGGTCCTAATTCTTGCACGACTTTTGAATAACTTAATTCATAACATCTTTCACCCAATCAACCAACCAGACAACAATTTCAGTATCTTCAAGCGCAGGGTTTAACTTAAATTATTGGGTACGACCAGTAAGATTGTACCTTCGTACTCTTGCAATGCAATCACTAAATCATGATAAATTTTCCCATTGTTCTTACGTTCCACAAATCTTCGCTCTACAATGATTAACTATATTTATATCCTTTGATTTGGAAAAAAATTATACTACCAATAAAGGGAACCTAATAAAATAGCTGGAACCAGAAAAAAGTTTATTTTCAACAACAACATTTTAAAGTATTAAAGTTAGCTGTAAAAAAAAGCACAATACATTAAAAGACAAATTAAACCTATCAGAATTCCCTGACAAATTCTACGCCATGAAAGATTAAAAAAAAGGTTAGTTTTGGACAAAAAACAAGCAAAAATTTGAATTAGCAAGTTCAGTTTTATTTTAAAACTTTTAGATAAGAAAATAAATAGTTACGATTTTCGTTTTTTGGATTTTTTGTGCTTCATCAATCATTAAAAGTTTACAGGAATTCTTACGTATTTGTAGACATAAAGTTTCCCTGACATCTTTAGCCAAAATATAGACTTTCGTATAAATATAAAAGATTGCGTTATCTCTGCGTTTTTTCACTTTCAACTGTTTTCTACATACAACAACAACAATCGTGTATTCAATTTCCCTCAGAAATGTATGTGAAAAATTGAATTTCCTAACTTTTCCATTCTAGAGGAAATTCTCTAAATTAGCTTTTGATTTGCTTTGAACAAGTTTGATCTGATTGATTGTAAATAAGTTTGATCCGGTTGGAAACAGGATTAGTGTGTTTATAAGAGAATACCTATCCTGTCCTAATAAACCAGTGACCAAAGAACATCATAAATGGTTTGATGTTTTGTCCAAGAGAGTTGCTGCCCTTATAGGAAACCAAAATGTTAGTATCGTCTGCGTAGTTTGTTAATTTGCATTATTTTCGCTCACATAATTCATTTAGATTATTTACATGTATTACGAACAATATAGGCCCAATTACACTGTCCTAGGATGATGAAAGTGGTTTATTTCTTTATCGCTAAACTAGCTTTTCTCTCGCGAATTTTTACATCTAGCTCGTCCAAAAAGTTTGCAATAATATTCTCCTGTTATTGTTCTGTCAGTTTGGCGGTAGTCGATAGACAAAATTCATTTGACATCTTCAAAGATGATTAAGTCACAAATATATATAATACTGTATATGAGATTCATCAAAAGACCTATTCCAAGCAGATTTAGTTGAAACGATTTCCCCTATGCCAAAACAAGCAGTGATTACAAATAAATTATTATTGTTATTAATTGCTTCTCAAAGTTTGTATGGGCTTTTCCGTTAAAAAAAATAACAAATCAGCTGTGGAAGTCTACAAAAATATGGAAAAATTTTCCAAAATACAAACTTCGTACAACATTCAGACTGACTTGGGTGGAGAATTATTAAATAAAGTATTTGAGAAACTCGGAAAACATATAATGTTAACCACTACAGTGTATTAAGTGGAGTAAGTTAATAGGACTTTAAATAAACTGGATGTTAAAGGAATTTAATATGCAGAAAAACCATAAGTGGATTCACTTGCTACCTAAAATTATTTATAAACGTGCACAGAATACCGAACAACTAAAATGAAGCCAACAGAAGTAGCTAATTAAAAAAAAGACCAATTTTTACTTCAAACTGTCTACAACAAAATAAAAATAAGCGATTTAAACGTTAAACTTAAAGTTGGTGACTCTGTACGTATTTCTAAATTCAGAGGTATATTCGATAAAAAAATACAATTCAAATTGGTTTCCTGATGTATTTATTATATGCATATTTTAAATAACAATTCCAACCACTTATCTCTTGAAAGACATGAAAAATGAAAACATACTTGGAGCATTCTACAAAGAGCCGTTAGAAAGGCAAAAATCATGATGAATACATATATTTGGTTGATTGGGAAAATTGTAAAAGGACATAAGTTCTTGATAAAAAAATACAATCCAAATTGGTCTCCTGAGGTAATTATTATTATCCGCAAAATTCAACTAACAAATCCAACCTTTTATCTCTTGAAGGATATGTAAAAAATCAAACGTACTTTGGTCGTTCTATAAAGAGCAGCTACTAATAGCCGACAACCCTATTTGGTTGGGAAAATTCTAAAAAGACATAGACATGGAGTATTTCTTAAATGGTTTGGCTTCACCGATAAATACAACAGTAAGATTGATAAGACAAACACTATATATAAAAACTCTTTATTCATAATACATTTTTAGTACTTTAGTAATCGCTCTACAGTAAATATGTTTTTAGCATATTTTTAACTTATAGTTTTACCATTTCGTTGTGTTATTTCTGTTGAAAATCACATCTTAGACAAAAGCAATGAAGCTAACTACTGTGAATAGTTGCAAAATGATTATAACATCCCATATAATACAAGTCTAAACCTTTATCTAATATGTACAAAAGAACCAGACAACTATATAAATTTATATGAAACCGAATCGAATCTCAACGAATTATTATAAAAAAATTTTAAAGAGTGTGAAAATAAAGAAACTAATTTATCATCTTCCATCAATTACACCAATATCCTTAACTTTTCAAGAAAAAACGTTGAAATGGAATCTTCTTTTTTCCTTGAAAGAAAGGAAAACGACATGTGTTAAATCAAAAAAACTACAGCCTACACCTTACTTGGAAAAACCAAACAAGAATTGACAAATGCAAAAAATGTCATCAATAATTTTCTACTTGACCTTAATAAATTAAATCAATCATTGGATCAATGTAATGACAATTTTGTGCAAAGCTTAAGGCATCAGAATAAGCTTTTTGACAATCTGAATGCATACTTGAAAAGAGAAGAATTACTTCAAGATCAGAAGAACCGATATGTTGTTAAACTAACTTCTTGTAGAAAACGTAACAATAAGAAGCACAAAACAGTATTGTAGTTAATACAAATATATATTTGGAGTTATAATTTTTTTTTAAATAAAATAAACTTATCAATAAACATTTGTAAATAAGTCTATAAAATTTGTTTTAATTTACCCAATATTCCACTTATATTTAATTTTACCTACAACTTTCGGAAACAATATTATTTTCTTACGATTCAAGGCCACTTCAACAGCCTCTGGTAGACGACATCATTGTCGATTCTTCTTCTTCGGCAATAAGATCCTTTTAGATAGAGTATTTCTTAGCACTTCTTAGGCTATTACAACAACACTTTCTTCAGCAATAAGGTCATTTTGAATAGGGTTGAAGCAGTTTTTTTTATCAGTTTGAAACTTTTGCATTTGCCAATTGCAAAATAAGACCAGTGGGAATACCTTTAAATGTTTACAATACATAAAATATTTACCTTGCAAACAGTTCATTTAAAAAAAGTATTCCACGCACAAAGCAAAAATTAATAATTATTTATCAAGTTATTCAATAAAAAAATAAACCCTGAAACATTTAGCAAAAATACAACAACATACTCCTGTATATGTTTTTTTTTTCATTTATCAGAATAATTATATATATATTCCAACAGTATTAATTTGTCGAAAATTTAACATGATAAATATTACTAACTCTTATCTGCGACACTGACCTATCTTTTACTCCAAATACTTGACCTCTTAATTTGTTTTTGTTACTATTATTATTAGTTAAATCAAAACAAACTAAATTCTTGATTGATTAATGCAAAATGTATATATATTTTAATATAAGTATAAGTAGATAAGAGAAAGCGAAATATATACTCAAAATCACTTAATAAGTGTAAAATGTGGCCTTAGATTTCGTTTTAGATGAAAAATATCCCTCAAATCGTGTTCACCAACCCTAAATTTAACAAAAAAACGAATGTGCCCTTTTGGCACCTGCGCAGATGACCAAAACTCGTTTTTTGGCCAAACTAGAAGAGAAAAATATGCGCACATAGCGGCAAAAGTGCCTTTGGCATCCCAGCAGATAACGATCTTTCACACGAACACGTCATTTTTAATTACAATGTATACGGCCTTTTTGACACTTTTAACCACAAATATAATATTACTAACATATTTAACTATCTATTATATGTATTAGATCTATTTGTAATCCCCCCAAGGAGGATAATGAAAAACATCCCCTGTAAGGCCTTTTTGCTACTGCAAAAACAACCCCCTTGCCGCAAAAAGTACTACTGCAAGACCGTTTTGACTGCAAAAATACTCCCTCGTAAAGTCTTTTTGATCATTAGTAATCATCCGCTTACCACAAAAAAACCACCCTTATAAGGACCTTTTGCTCACGAAAAACAGATATAAGTTAATATTTTGAAAAATAGCAGTAGTGGTAAATCAAATTAAATTAAATTCTTGGCTAATGAAATATACATTCATATATCTTTAAATATTACTATTACTAACACATCTATTACATGTATTAGATCTATTTTTTTTTAAAATTATCTAGACAGGTAGAAAAGGAAAAAACAGTATAAATGTTCAAAGAATATCAATTTCTAACTATTTTCGGTTTGTTATTATTATTATTAGTTGAAAAATTTAAATTTTAAGTTCTTGACTGACTGACGTAAAACATTCCTATATATTTACATCTTTTGTTATAAGTATATACGAGTGAGATAAATATATATACACACATTTTATTTGAACTTCTATCTTCCTCATATATACATTAAATAAATCTGCTTGCAAGCGTATACGAGTGAGAAAAATACAATACACAATAGCCTATTTAAACTTTTATCTCTCTCTCGCACACATACAATAGATATATTTGAGGGAGATAAATATATACACATATCCTACTTGAGCTTCTATCTCTCTCAAATATACATTTAATAGATCTATTTGCAAGCATATACGATTGAGAAAAATATATACACAATATCTTATTTGAACTTTTGTTTCTCTCTCTCATACACATAAAATAGATATATAGGAATGAAATAAATATAATATACATGCTATTTAAACTCCTATCTCTCTCTCACACACGCATATATTAGATCTAATCTTGTTCTTGTATAAAATTTATTTTATTTTAGCCTGATATTCCACTCTGATTTAATTTTAGCGACCAATTTCCAAAACAACGATTCAAGGTCATTTCAACAGCCTCTGGTTAATGACGTCATTGTCGATACTTCTTCGGCAATAAGGCCTTTTTGGCTAAGGACTCTTTTGGTCCTTCTTAAGCTACTAGGACACTTCTTTGGCAATAAGGCCTTTTTGGATAGGGATTTTTCGGGACTTCTTCGGCAATAAGGCCTTTTTGGCAAGGGTTTCAGAAGGATTTCAGGTACTTCTTAGGCTATTACGTCACGTTCTTTGGCAATGAGGTCTTTTTGGCAAGGGGTTTCAGGAGGGTTTCAGCACTTCTTCGGATGGTAAAGGGCTGAAAAGGGACAGATACCATCCGGGTGTCACAGAACCCCGCCCTCTATACTACTTAAAAAAGTCGCAGAGATTCCGAGTGCTAAGGTAATCTTCCTGTAACTCTGACATTACTACATCAGCACACACAAGTGACATGCAGTTAACCATACTGAGTCCGAAAGTTTGTTTATAAAATCGACCGTTAAAATTAAAATAACTGAAATCAACACAGAAAGAAACATTTTCAAAAATCATCCTTTGATATCGATGAGCATTCCTGAATCAAATTCTACCTTTTTTTAATGAAATTTTTGGTTCGAAATATCAGTAAAGAGCGACACTACATCTAATGGCACTGAGACGTCCTCCTCAAGCAATACCTGTGTTCCTATAAAGTTGGAAAATTCAAAGGATCCTTCTGAAGGGCATAATTAAGTAACTGTTGAAATGTTATATGTTGGAGAACTTATAAAACTTACTAAAGGTCTTAAAGAACAACCATTCATATGAATTGGAAAAAATACATTTTTGGGGTAAACTCCGTTATTACATCTTAAATTTTTTGCGCAAGTTTTATAACTATACCTTTGGTAACTAAATTACTGATTGATTTTTTGTTCTTATTTTGTATGGTAGTAGATGGATCCTGAGTTATTCTTATATAATTATTAGTGTCATTAAGCATATTTAAACTTTTAGTAAGATAGTCAATACTTATAAGTGGAGTTGTAGAGTTACCTGTGTCAGATTATATAATAATCACTTCTGGATGATCTTTGACAAATTGTTTTATAACCTTAATTTTACAACATAGTTTACGATTATTTGTTTTATTCTTTATTAGTTTATCTGAATTCTTAAAGTTAGATAAGTTATTAATTACTTCGTCACGTTTTTCAATCATACTATCATCATCATCTATATCTGCCAAAATATCTTAAACATCAATTAAAAAATATTTCAATGGAAAACTACTTTTATCATATATCAAGTTGAATCTTTCACCCCTACTCAAAACAAACTGAATATTCCTAATTACCTTGACATCAGCTAAATAATAAAATCACTTTCCATTTACATTAATAGCTGAAATGCTATGCTGTTTTTGGAAGTACTTTTTAATCTGGTGTTCGTTGAGGGTTTTAAAGAAATTTATATAAAATAGGTTTTGATTAAGATTCGACTGTTCATAAACTGTGTCAATTACAACATATCTTAAATGGAATTTAACCTGAGTTAGTTCGCTGTGCAGTTATTTTACTTTCTAATGAGAAAAAGTTTTATTGTTTGCTATTCTGTTATACGTTTAGAAAAAATAAATACATTGTGAATTTTGGATCCTCGTGACATACATAACATTCTCGTGGCACCGTGGTGAGAGCATCAGCTTTCAAGCTGAATCAGCTCTAAGGATATTGGTTCGACATTAGCGGCAGGCGAAAGGGGATACCCCTAGTCATTAGGGATACTTAAAAAATGACTCTATTCGGAGAATTGGGATCGATTGCGAACGGTAAGAAGAACTCTTATTCAACACAGTCACGGTTCAAATTTCAATCTAAGTTTGCTATTCACAATTCCATTCCTAAGTACCAAATTTTGTGCAAAGATAAATATTGACAAAAAAGCTTTAAAAAATTATAACTTTGACACCCTGTGTAACGAAAATTACCAACTTTTGGACTAAAGTACATTGAGCTGCACCATCAGTATTTTTTACAGACTTTTTAGAGACACCCTTTACATTATATCAATTCGTATAAAAAAATCATGATGCTTTCCATCTAAAATTGTATTTTAACATAAAATTTCATAAAACATTTAAATTGCGGCTTGAAATATCTGTTATTATATAGTGAATTCTTTATATCCAGGACAGAATGAGACTTTTAATTTACGAATATATTTTAATAAATACATATATTAAGTATTTTCAATAAAATTTTTGCGAAATAAAAAATATTTTATCTCACAAAATATTTACATTTAACAAAAAAGGGGAGAAATTTGTAAATTGAAGCACGGGATGACATTCGACACTTTATCAAAATACGTTTTGTCTTAAATTAATAATATTTGTAAAAAGCTTTGTAATTAAAAAACGTTATACGAGTACTGGGAAATAGTAGGGAAAAAATATTTTATTACTAATTTTAAGTTTAATAAGTACATGGATTCTCTCATGTAAACTAATGTGTAGTCTTGATATTTTTTTTTTGTAATTTTAATATATTGTAGAAACTGCGATCCCAATGCAGGTTTAAGTAATTTTTTTCCTCAAAACATTGAATAAATGAATGAATGAATACAAATTAGTGATAATTGATCATTGATGCCTAAGCCTCATTGGATTCTTTACATCCCACCATAACTGTAGATTATTCGAGGCCGATCGCCTTTAAGAATCCAAGAAGACTCGTGAGTTCAACTTGCTTAACTACTTCCAGTAATAAAATTGTATTTCCCAAATATCTCTGTCTCAGTCCGTTGAATGCTGGACAACACTCTCTGAGGATATGGTTAACAGTTTCATCCTTCTCCAGACACCATCTGCACATCGTCTACCGTACCGAATTTATAAAAATGGTCCTTCGGGTGACAATATCCTGTCAAAAATCCCACTACAATTTTCATCTCTTTCCTTCCTAACGAGAGAAGCTCCGTAGTAAGCAGTACGCTACTGCAATAAGGAACATCAACCTGGAAGAGACCTGTTGCAGGTGGATTGAAAATATGTTAAAAGACAGGGTGATCTATACAGAACTGCTTGGAGAGTCGCTAATGGCACGGGTGACTGGGGGGTGTCCGCAAGGGGGCGTCCTCTTCCCACTGCTTTGGAACCTAGTAATGGATGGGCTTTTACGAACCCTGAGTAGGGAAGGTCACTCTGTACTGGGATATGCAGATGAATTGGTAATCTTAACCCAAGGCAAATTTAATACAACAGTAAGAGAGAGAATGCAGAAGGCTCTTAAAGTTGTAGAAAGATGGGTAAGGCAGGAGGGACTCAATATAAGTCCCTAAAAGACTGTCCTAATCCCCTTCACAAAACGGAGAAGAATAGAGGATTTCGGTCCCTTCATCCTCCAAGGAAACACAATACCACTTTCCAGAGAAGTAAAATATCTGGGGGTGATTTTAGACTCCAGGCTGACCTGAAGCAAGCAAGTGGAAAACATAACCAGAAAATCGGAAACAACTCTTATGACTGTTAGAAAATGATGTGGGAAAACAAGGGGTCTCTCACCGAAAATGGTACATTGGTTATACACCAGTGTTGTGAGACCAGCCATCACTTACGCAGCCTTGGTCTGGTGGCCCAAGGTAATGCAAAGAACAACCATGACAAAGCTGAGTGGAATACAAACGGTCGCCTGTTTGTGTATTACTAGGGCCATGAAATCAACTCCCACTTCGGCAATGGAGTGCATTCTGGATCTGCCTCCGCTACACATAGTGATTCAGGCAGAGGCAAGAATGGGACTCCACCGACTAAATCACTCAACAGTAAAATCGCAAAGGACGTTGTCAGGACACAAAAACATATGTAAAAAAATCAGGATACCTGAGTTGGAAATGGACACAGACCATATGAACTCGAGCTACCGTTATAATATACCGTTTGAAGTCACAATAGAGGATCGAATAGCAAGTAAAAGAGAAAAACCGGAAACATTCTCGGGTGCAAGTATCTAATACACTGACGGTTCAAAAACTAGTGAGGGTACTGGAGCTGAGATATATGGGCTACAACCGAGGAAGGAATTAACCCTTCCCCTTGGAAAATGCCCAACAGTATTCCAGGCAGAAATATACGCAATCTTACAGTGCGCAGACGAGATAAACAGGAGAGCTTACAAAGGGAAGCAAATCCTCATTTACTCTGACAGCTAGGCAGCCCTAAAAGCCCTCTAGGGCCAAAAGGTATAATCGAGGCTGATTTGGGAATGTCAGAAAGAGCTGGAAATTCTGGCAAAAGACAACAGAGTTATGTTAAAGTGGGTACCAGGACACGAAGGCATACATGGAAATGAAAAAACTGACGAGCTGACTAGAGCAGGGTAGGCATCTCAATACATAGGTCCAGAACCGGCCTTTGGGGTGCCGCGGTACGCGGCCCGGGAAGCAGTCAAAAAATGGATCAAAAGAGAACATAAAAACCACTGGATGACCAGACAGGGTTTAAACCACAGCAAGCTATTTATTGGGAATCCTGACCCGAAACTGGCAAGGAAATTACTCCGAATGAGTAGGAACCAATTAAGGACTATTACGGGTATAATGACGGGACACATGGCCGTCAAAGTACATCTGAATAGAATGAATCTATATAACAGAAACCTCGGCTGCAGACTATGTGGACAAGCCGAGGAGACGGTGAAGCATATCATATGGGACTGTGACTCACTGGAGAGATTTAGACAACAAACATTCGGGTCAGTAAGTCTGGAACCGAGAGTAACACTCACTCACTCCTTAGCAGGACTGTACAGATTGACCCAGGGGGCTAGGTTGACAGAGTGGCTGTAATGTCTAGAGTGAGCACAATAGGCCTACTCTGGCCGCAGTGCATCCAGCTTTAGGACG
The DNA here is from genome assembly GCA_034092305.1 of Diaprepes abbreviatus. Lineage (NCBI taxonomy): Eukaryota > Metazoa > Arthropoda > Insecta > Coleoptera > Curculionidae > Diaprepes > Diaprepes abbreviatus. Next base: position 37,131,317 of record JASJET010000022.1, read on the forward strand.
GACCCGGGAATATAATAAAAAAAAAGCCGTACGCTAGATCCAGTTACATGTTCCTTGGCACACCTCATTCCAGGAGCTCCTCTCCATGATTCAATAAATTTTCTTCCCAGCAAAAATTTCAATTGCCTTTTATCAACGGCAATTGGGAGAAGTAGGGTTGGTTGGGATCCATATGGTTCAGTTGCGGATCTCATCTTGGCCAGAAGGTCTGCTTCCTTAATCCCGCATATGCCCGAGTGACCCGGGACCCCCATGAGTCTGATAGTGAAACTGTTCCTTGTCAGACTCTTCAATCCATCCTTGCCCTCAGACAGCAGTCACGAAATGACGACACTGGACTTCAGTGCCATTATCGCAGCCCTACTGTGTAAGCATATGTTTATTACCTTATTTCTGTTTATGTTTCTCTCACATAGATGGTCACGCTGCAGAATAGCCTAACTTTCTGCTGTAAACATCATCACATGCTGCCCAAGAGAGTATGATTCTCTGATTCCCATGGTCCTGCGGAAAACTCCGACTCCAGCTCTTTCATCTTGGCGAGATCCATCTGTAAATCACCAGAATCTATTTCTCGGAAGATTTTGTTCTCCGTCCCAATCCTCTCTACTTGGCAAAAATATGTTAAGAGATTGGATGAGTTTTAAAGACGGCGTTATGTAGTATGTCTGCATGGGGAGCGATGGACACTTTACTATCACGTTTTCCCAGACATCTCAGTAGCCGCCCGTTCCAGTTCCAAGAAGCCTTAGGCAACTAAGACGATAAACAGTATTCAGAGCCTCGTTCTCTATGTATAAGTAGAAAGGAGGCCGTTTCACCAGGACTTCCTAAGCCCTGGTTGGGCAGTCCTCATCGCACTCAGTATTCTCATTCAAGCCATTCTTTGAACTTTGTCAAGTTGAAGACGGTGTTTGCGCCTGGTTGTACTCGGCCACCATACAATAGGGGCGTACGTTATCATGGGGTGTCGGCCCCCATGTGCACCCAAAGGCTCGTTTACAAGCGCAAAAAGCACATATGCCATTCTTGATTTGAGTCTTAATATGATCATTCCAGCTCAGTCATGAATCCACAATTACTCCCAGGTATTTAACTGTTCCCTTGTATCGAAGAGTCCTTCTCGATAATGTAATTGTGGGAAGTCTCCTCATTTTCCTCTTTTTTGTAAAGAGTTCCATCACCGCCTTGTCCGGGTTTATTCCGAGTTCTTCCCTGTGGTACTATCGCTCCGCGATCTAGAGCGCCCCCAACATTGGTCACTCGAAGTCCTGAATATCGCGACCAAGGCACAAAATAACCAGGTCATCGGCGTAAGGCTCTGTATACAAACCAGTATTATTTAGTTCACTCAGAAAGCTGTCGATCACAAGGCTCCACTACAAAGGCGATAAAACTCTTCTCTGTGGACCGCCTCTACTTGACAGTGCTTCAACACTTACTTACATTAGTAAGCTCAGCATATATTAGTCTCTGAGTTAACATTGCTCTGATCTATGTGACTACTGTCGGTTCAAAACCTTATCACTGTAGAGCATTACATATCGAATCGTCAGATTAAAACATTGAATGAGGAGGCAACAGACTAAATCGGCTCCTGCAAAATGTAGGTCTATACAATGATACTTTTACTTTCAAAAGATTTTTACACAATTAAAATCGGACTATCCACGATGCCAAATTTCAAATGGCAGTTGTGAAAAAACTAATGAACCGAACAGCGCCTGGTTTTGGAAGCATAAAGTATTAATAGTTTTTCGCGAAAGGCCAATGCTACAACGAGAAAAGTGACAGAGACATGAATTTTGGAGAAAAAGCTGTATTTTGTTGGTATTTTTATTCTTCCCAATTAGTTTGTTATTGCTGCTTTTGTCACACTCTGCTGTCAATTTAGAATGGTTTTAAGGTTAAACCACGTAAGTGAATTCGGGAATTGTTTTTAAATTTACTAAATTAGTAAACACAATTTGATCGTACCAATTTTCATTGAAAGGATTTACTAAAGGCTATTAGGGCGACTTTCATAATTTAAAAAATTTAATAAGTATATATATATATATATATATATATATATATATATATATATATATATATATATATATATATATATATTTATTTGTTTGTTTTTCTTGGGTTTATGATTCGTCGTTAAAAAATGAAATCAGCACGTAATTGTGTTGGTGTGCTTTCTATATTTTACATTTTTTATACGATTGACGTTTCAGTAATTTATTTCATTTTCTTCAGAATTTACAGAGTATGGCTAAAAACAATAGAGCATTTTTGAACATAATTTAAATTATTTAGAACATACTGGATATTTCCTTTGAACAAAAATTCACGAACAACACTGCACATCGTGTCAGGCGCGGATCCAAGGGGGGGGCGGTGGGGGCGATCGCCCCCCCCCCAAGAGCTTGGAGTTCAGGAAAATAGACCCGATTTTACCTCTTATACTATAGTTTATTCAAGAACTAGGGAGAGTTTTTCATTTTTTACCTTTTTTTTCTTCGCAAACTACCTGTGTTCTTTAGTCCGGTATCTTTGGCAAAATCTGTTAGACACATATATTTTTATAGGAATGGGTTAGAAATTTTATAATCAAAAATACTGGTCTATAATAATGAACTATTTGGATTGGATATCAATAGATATTTGGATGTGTGAAGTGTTAAAAAGGATTTTAATCCTTGTCATAGGCATCGGAAGGCGTCAAAAGGAGGTCTATTTTATCACTAAATATTTATGGCATGGAGTATTATTTCAGTAATAAACTTAAAATAAAAAGTTTTTATAATATTATTTTTTTAATAATTCACATATATTAGAAAATATAGATAATTTTGACATATTTAACACAAATCACAACTGTAGTTTTATTATTTTTAATTTTGGCATAGAAACCGTTTTAGGCACATTCAGACTAAAACGTAGCCTTTTTCTCTCAAAAAATTCTAAGTTATAAATTAAATACTTACAAAATACCCATTATCAAAAATACAAGAAGTTAAATATATATAAAAAAATAAATTCGTCAATATAATATTAAAATTTTTTGGGGCTATCGGTCATTTTATTATTAATTAAAAGCATTTTTGGGATATTTGACATTCCAGTTTATTTATTTCTTAAACCATCTGCAGAATTACAATTTAAACAATAAAAAGGGATTCAAATGTCATTAATTTTTATATGTTACAGAAAATTTAAATAATAAATTGTGTTAACGCTGGTAAACATTACGTATCTTATTCGTCATCAAAGTCAGTGAAGCTATCTCCGCTCAAATTAATTATAATTGATTCCTCTCTCACCGATCATGAGATCGAGTTTCCACATTTTCTTTTATTCTTTTATTATATGGATTTTTCGCAATTATCTGCAGTAACTTTATTCAAAAAGATCTTTCAAAAGTCCAGTTAAATTATTAATTTTGTAAGTTGTGTTATTTCCAGCAACTCTATCTTTTATTTGAGAGAGATATTTCCTTCACCAACGGACATTTTCCGGACGATCTATAAGAACAGATTTCCTATCTGGTTTTTCCCAACAAAAATTAAGTTCTCTGAGCAATTTCCAGAGCTCAGTTCATTTAATTTCAGGCAAATCCCGATCTTCATTGATTTTAGTTAAAATTTTGTTGACGGTTGAGATCCGCTTCTCATAATAAAATGTAGGTACAACTCCTTTTATTACAGTTTACATTTCTTCTTCCAACGAGGTTTTTCGTCTGCCTGTGATCGAATATAGCTTGGAATTACTAACAATTCCAGTCGTTTTTTTCTCCGTCAGTGTTCGGTACATGATAGATTTTTGAACTGTTAATATATTGGAATACATCTCAACAGAACTTTTAACATTATTATCTAGATATTAATATCTTAAGGCATCATAAACATTCATCGTAATAAGTTTTTCGTTGAGGAAAAAATGCCCTCCATCTTTTGGGTATCTCATTAATCTCAAATAATATATAAAAACAAGCACAAACAAAATAAATCACTAAGGACACACTGTAAGGTGTACTTTGCTCACTGACATAAATTAAATTGAATTATCAGAAATTTTATTGTTGCAGTAAAATTATAAAAACGACAGTTCTCAGTTACCGGGGACACTGAAGCAGGTACGTTGGAGGTTTCAGTAACAGTTTTATTACTCTCTCTAGTTCTTGAATAGAGTATAGGAATGTGTATGCTTGCGATCGTCCCTACCCTTCCCAAAGGCTTTGAGTTTAGGAACATAGAACCGATTCTGCCTTTTATATTAGGAATGTGTATGCTGCTGGCAACCCCCCCCCCCGTTGACAACTTTTTTTTTTGATGATAGCACCTCCCCCCCCCCCCCAGTAGCTTTGAACTCAGGAAAATAGACCCGATTCTGCCTCTTATACGAGGAATGTGTATGTTGATCGCATCTTCCCACCCCCTGTCGGAAACTTGTTTTTTCTTGTGATCGCCCCCCCTCTCCAAGAGTTTCAAATTCAAAAAAATAGCCCCGTCCCTGCCTTTTACACTAGAAATGGGAATGTTTGTGGTGTCCCCCCCCCCCGGGGACAACTTGCTTTCGCCTGCCATACTGTACTTTTGTGATATCACCGCCCCCCCCAAGGAGAGAGGCTGGATCCGCCCCTGCATCGTGTACACATTAATTTAAAATTATGTTAGATTAAAAAATTAATTTTCATAAAATAACAGTATAAAGATGACCACATAGATCATCTTGAAGGTACTGTAGAACTTAAAGAACAAGATGTGATTTTTTTGTAAGGTAATAAAGATTATTTTGGTTATTGAGGGTTTAAGGGGTTTAGTCCGAAAATGCAATGCGTTTTTGATTTAAAAATTATGTTTTAGTGGTAATTTTATAATATTATTACATATTCTGCTAAGTTGCTAGGTATCTACCTTAGCATTTACTGCTTGCTAATTTTTTTGAATCATTTCCAGAATTTCTCTTTTTTTTTTTGAGTGGTGTTCAGTTTTTAAAATTTTAACTCTCTCAAGATCAAAGGAATGTTGGTGTTCCATGCTATGTATTGTTAACGTCATTTTATTATTTTTGTCGTATTTATATCCATTTATTCTGTTTTTTAAGTATTGACTTGTTTGTCCTATGTATTCATCATTGCAATCTTTGCATAGAATACTGTAAATGACATGTGTTTTTTGGTCTTTTGGTATTTCAGATTTCAGTCTAATATATGGGTGTTAACAATACATAACATGGAAAAGCATTATTCCTGGGATAAAAATAATGAAATGTATAATTGGTGCGCAATCATAACTCATAGAAGTGCGAAAACAAGTCCATGGGAACCACGCACTTTCATGTCAAGGAGTTGTATTTGATCTACACCGCTGATAAAGGAACAATATTTATATTTGATTTATTCATTATTTAGCAGTCGTCTTCACAAAAGTCACACTTCTAAGTTACAGGACTATTATAAGCAACATAGAGGTTTATATTTCGTCCGTTATGTGACGCCTATTCTACGATACCCCATTCGATCGGATAAACAGAAAAGGCTATATTAAATTTTACCGCTTTTTTCTATATCTTATAAATTAGTGAACGAACTTAACGGTAAAATAACGAAAATTTTTTCTTCTCCATATACTTTTGAATTAATTTAAAGCATATGCTTGCAAAATAGCATTAAAAAAGATTAAAAATTGACCAAGGTACAGGACTGTGGAAAACAGAGAGACGGACGAAGGGACATGACAAAACTGCAATTGCTCCTAGCTGGCTACTTGTTTTTCGCCTTGCTCGTCTTTTTTTATAACGTCATGCTAACTAGGTATGTTGTGCAACTTTCCTCACTTAAATATTATAACTGGTCAATTATGAAACAGTTATTAATAATAAATGATATAGAAATGACTTTTTGGATTACAAAAATAGTATTTAAATTTTAAATTAAGGTCAAATATTTATTTTATCTTGATTTAATATTCATTCATTTATTCATTCTAAAAAGAATATTAAGTTCCAGTCATTTGAAATGTACAGTAATTTTCGTTTGTTCCGACATCACTCAGATAAAAAGTTATACTTAAGAGTTATGATGAAGAATCAATTAAGTTTTTTATAATACAGGCACCCAAAAAAATGGCCTGTTTATTATACCATTGAAAATCTCCATATTTTCAAATCCAGCATAGAAGATTGTTCACCTATCAGTTTTTTATGTGCTCATTTGTAGTACCTTTTAATTTTTATGGGGTAGTCTTTGGGATTAAAAAAAAATATATTAGTGACGGGGCAATTAAAATGCCTGATCCCCTTTTGGACCTTAAAATACATGAAAATACAAAAGCGCACGTTTTAATCAATATTTGATCTAAAAAAATATATAATTTATACTGTGACCATGTAAGTTATACAGAGAGAATCAGTGGAAGTGAATTCTCTTATTTTCCAATTAACTATAATTGCAAATATTGAAAATTTAGAAAACAAGTCTGATCCTCAACTTTGTTCTAAGTTTTATTATTTGGATGTAAAAAAAATAGGAAATTAAACATTTAATATATTCTTTTTGTGTTGGAGGTACTCGAAACGACAGCGTTTTCGCTTATTTAAGGAATTATTTAACTCCTTTAATTGAAAAGTCGGCATTTTGTCCTTTGATATGTAATGTCGTTTAGTTTGCCTTGAATATTTGCATACAGATAAATATAAAAGGTTCCCTCCTAAATTTTCAAGAGAATATTTATTTATCCGTCTTAATTGGCAGATCTACAATTGTTTTAATTACATCGAACTAAATTTTAATGACACCGAAGGCGCAAACAAGCAAGCCTACTCTTTCCTAACCTCCCTAAAATAGTCATTCCAAATACCTAAACGATTCTCCCACAAATTTTTTCCTTAAGAATTTCCTCTCATTGAAATCTATTACAATATGATAGAAAACATTTTCCGGCTACTATTAAATATTTCTTAAACCTAAGAAACAGTAAATATGAATCCTATATATTAACCTACTCAAATAATTGTAAATCTAATTTGAGGACAGGTGCAGCCGTTATTACAGATGAATTTATTATCAAAATAAAATTAAATAGCATTACATCTAGTCTGCTGAGTTGATTGCTATTAGAAAAATTATTGTATAATGTTGCTCAAACAAATACCTCATTATCGCAGACTCTGTGATCCACTTTAAATGTGTTTAATCACACATCATTTATCAGCTTCCATAAACCAAATCCTCTAGTAATGGAAAACTGACTAAATTTTTCTATATCCCTGCTGTGAATCCCCAGTTGCGTCAACGAAAACATAGCTGATTGGCAGACTAAGTCTGCTACTCTAGATGATTCCTCTTCTCAAACTAACTAGCTACAATAAATAATATAGATACATAAATGATATATTTGAAAACTTCTGAATAAAAAACAATAAGACAAAGTCCCCCTCTTCTATCTTTTAGAGAAAAACGAACCTTGCTTTTCCTGCAATGTTATAGCAGTCCCTTATTTATTAATGTCTAGAAAACACACTGTCTTACAAGACGAATTACATAAAACAAAACAAATGAAAATTTTTAAACAAATTAGATTATGTAAAATTATTTAATTTTACTCGACCCTACTAGAGAAAGCACCGAATGATCCTACTTACAGATGCGCATTTAATTTTCTTAAATCCATCAATCAATCAATATATTCACTTACATGCAATGTAAGTTAGTTTTTCATTTATATTTATGTCCAAGTAACCTTTTTTGAATTAAATAAAATTTATTACCAGCGTATCGGAAATAGAATATAAAATAATTTCTTTTTTGCGTTAATAGCTCCCCAGATTATTTCTTGTATCATCATATTTTTCAATTTGGAATATTATTTACCCCTTTCTTAATCCATAAAATAAGACGAAGAGATAAATATTCATCAATTTTAGTTCCGTTCCATGTCTTTGCATGTAGTGTTACTAAATTTCTCGTCTCTATCCCTATGTGTGTGAACATATGCTTTCTCACATTTTTCCATTATTCCATGTTTTCCGTTTCTGTCATCCATATCTTTCCTAGGTTTTTTTGATGTCATCATATGAACGTAGTATCGGATGTCCTGAGTTCCTCTTCTCTTCCCACGGTTTACATTTCAAACTCGCAACGTGACTGCCACAGGCTACTTTGCTTTCAGTATTGTTTGCCTCATGTCTTCAATCTTTGTGCGTTTCCCTATACATTGGATTATTTTCTTATCTATTAATTTAATATTTAATACAGCTCTCTACTGATGGCGATTTCTAGCTTCTTCACTGGCTTCTTAGTAAGTGCCTATGTTACAACCCATATATCAGGACCAGGATTATATATTGCTTCGATATTTTCACCTTCATGTAGGTTTTAAATCTTTAGTTTTTATTTTATTACATATGTTTTCATCTACTTAATGCTGCCCAGGCTGTCTTATCCTCCAGTTTAGGTCTGGTATTTAAATTTCTTTATCTATTCTTATGTTTTGATTCAGGTATAGGTATTCCACCACTTCTTCTATCGGAGCCTTTCATTATTTTGGTTTCAATTCTGTTCCTTATTAAGCACATATCCGCTTACTTCTCTTTCGGTTATTTTATCATTGTTTCCAGTTCTTTCAGATCTTACCTTATAAGTGTTACATCGTCTACGTATTTGAGGTTATTTAATCTTTGTAGCCCTATATTTATTCCATGATTTTCTCATTGTAATATATATATATATATATATATATATATATATATATATATATATATATATATATATACGTCCGAAACAAGAAATAATAATAAAATAAATTTTCTTGATATGACACTTATACGGAGAAAAAATAAAATTTTAACTGAATGGTACACCAAACCAACTTGGTCAGGTAGATATCTAAACTGTTTCTCTAATCACTCAAAAACTCAAAAAAATAGTGTTATAATCGGTATGTCTGATCGTGCTATCTCCCTAACGTCTCCAGAATTCCGACCAAAAATACTGCAAAAAGTAAAAGAGACACTAATATATAATAATTTCAACGAAAAGACTATCACCAAAATAATTGATAAACGAATATTTATAATAACGTGAAAACAAAAAACATAGAACATAAACAGCAAAAATATGTAGCATTACTTACACTAGTGAGCTGTCAGAAAAAATAAAATACATTTTAAAAAAGCACGATATTATCGTATGCCACAAGTCACATAATAAATTAAACACATTGTTCACAAATTTAAAAAGTAAAACTCCTCTCATGAATAAACCAAATGTAATATATTCGATCTCTTGCACAAATTGTCCCAAAAAATATATAGGCATGACGAGCCAATTGCTGAAGAATAGATTAAATGGCCATAAATATAAGAAAAACGCCTCAACAGCGTTAAACAAACACACACAGGACGAAAAACATACTTTTGATTATAACAGTACCAAAATAAAAAACAAAGATATGAATTACCAAAAATTACAGATAAAGGAAATGATTGAAATTAAAAAAGATAAAAACACTGTTAACGACAGAACAGATATGGGAAAATTGAGCCACATTTACACAAGCCTAATTTAAACAAAAATATTAAGTATTCGATCCTGTCAAATAAGAATCAGAAATTGAATATCCTCTTAAACATAAAACTAAACGTATACCTTATTTGTTTTTTTATGCATTGTAAAATATAAAAAATATAAAAAAACAAAACACATTCGCATTCCATGTATCCTCAGTAGACGTTGTAAAGATTTATTTAGTAATAGAATAACAAAATGTCAGGGTGTGTATCGGTAAAATTAAATAATTTTAAAAGTTTTAAAAATTTAAATACTGTTTTAAAATGTCTTGTTTGTTTTTTTTTAAATTGTAGATATTTGAATGTTAATTATATAAAAATATTTTTAGGAAGAAAAAGTTTTGAAAATGCCTTAAATAAAGGGCGAAATATCAATTGTTTTGTGTTTTTTATTAAATATAGAACCTAAACCCAAGAAAAGACAAAATAAAGGAAAAATGATATATATATATATATATATATATATATATATATATATATATATATATATATAAGGAATAATAAACAGAGGGTGAAGAGACCCACGAATTTGCCTGAGAACAAAAACAGAGGATGCCAACTTATTCCTCAATAACGTGATGTGATAATTCCTGTTCAAACCATCTTCCAAATTGACACCCAACAAAGCCACCGAAGAACCAGCAACAATTCCACGTCAATTCAAGAAAAACAAATTCCGTGTTTTTTTCTTCATTCATTTTAAGAGAATTATTAGCAAACCAACATCTCGCACGCTCTCCCATAACAGACATTTCCTTCATTAAACATTCTGGGTCTCTACTTCTACAAATTAGCTCCGTGTCGTCAGCGTAATAGATACACAGACCCAGTGACAAATGCCTAAAGAGATCATGGATATAACTAATGAAAAGAAGAGATCTTAATACGAGCCCTGTGGCACTCTACACCGTATCGCCATAGGCTCAGAAAGCTCTCCTCATATGCGAATGCCTGCTTTCTATTTGACAGGAAAGCCGAAAGCAAATAAAGGAGAACGCGTCTTACACCGTATACATGAAACTTTCTAATCAAAAGATCATGATAAGCACAATCAAAGGTACGACTGAGGTCACACAGTGAGAGCCCAACGCTTTCTCCACCTTCTATCCCTTCAATAGCGTCCGCCACAACACAATAATACATAATGGATAAATCTAATTTCAGTGATTCAGGGGATGTTTGTATTTGAAAGGGACGTTTTCCATTGTTCGAAACTGCAATAAAACAACTAGAGGAAAAACAATTTTGTCATCCGATAATAGTGTTTTATGTTCTATTCAAAAATGTCAACTTCTTTTTTATTTCTGATTCAAACGGAGATTTAAAGATTTCAACCAGAAATTCTAACTTTATAACCGGAAATATGCAATTTATTCTTTTTTCAAATTATATAAAAATGCCAGTTTTCACAAGATAATGTCTCGAAAACAATTAAATTTTAATTAAAAATCTTTAATCTAAAATGTATGTGTTTATTAGAATTTGTTGGGTTGGGATAATATAAAATAATTAGACAGTTTATCATACAAAGAGCGAAGCGTATGTAGTGCATTACCCTGAATAGACCCGATTTTCTCCTACAATTCAAAATGAAACTGAAAATTCAATATTATTTTTTAATTAGTAAAGTGAAATCTAACACCTTAAATTTCTTGTTATTGTAATTTATAAGTCAATTTCCATTAAAAGGATATCTATTTACAATGTCGTTTAGTTTTCGGTTTACATTCGTATCTGAATGTATATGAACGTTTTTCTTTGACTTTTGGAACTGGAATGAAAATACACAACATAATACAACAAAAAGAAAATAAATAAATGGCATTTCTTTACGATAAAAATCGTTTATGTCAAAGGTTCAAAGAGGTACGATATAAAAAAACAACAGAACAAAGTTCTAAGGGTTCACCGTCTGTCAAACGGAAAATTTTATTTCTGTAAGTAATAATGTGTTCTTTTGTTGATTTGCGTTATTCAAATTTACCGTAAAGTCGAAAAATACACAACTGATTCAATTTCTCTAAACTGTGTCATTTTATAAAGGATCAATATTACGCTCCATATTTAAAAAATATTGTATGTATTTATGTGTTCTTTACTAAAAGTGCATTAATCATATAAACCTAAACAAAAATAATATTGGTGGTTTAGCTACCTAATAATTCCCTTTAATTGATTAAAACTGTATTAAAACAATACTCATAAAAATATTTCTTGAAGAATCAACAAAAGCTATTGAATCGTTGGTTCTCTGTTTCAGCAAATAGGTGTCTTTGTCAAATTTTTTCGGCAATTTAAAAATTTTTTCGGAAAATTGAATTGACCAAGAAGTTCTTCACGATTAAACCATTAACAAACCTATACAAGAAGAACAAATAGTAGTTTCTTCTATATATTTAAGAAATAGGGAGACCAACTAATAAACGAATTTCGTGTACTGAATTCTCATTCGAAAATTTGTATTTGTGTAAGAAAAATTTCTCAAATTTTGACTTTACCCTCTCAAGTCTTTCTATATGACACTGAAATATAGGTGCCCAAATATTACAAATAATAATAACAGTAGCCATCCCTAGACCCCCTAAATCTATTCTCCGGTTGACATACCTCCTATGTCGAACAGGTTGGAGGTAAGAAGCTAAACCAAGAGGGATACTACAACGTAGCGTTTGACCCGAAGTAAAAAGCTGCAAATAGGCGGATCGTGCTCAAAGCCGTAGAGAAGGCAATAAATATAGAGAGAGACACCTTGAAATTTTCATAAAACGGGGGAATAAAGAGATGGGAATAATTTAGCCAGGTGGAAACCGGTGTCACCGGAGATTCCGGAGGATAGAACCTTCCAAACAAAACAATTAGAGAAGGTGAGCTCCTGTCACATAATAAGCCACAGCCCAACAACAGTAAAAAAGACTCCATCTGAACGAGAACCAAAGAACACCAGGACGTCCATCCGCCGAAGGTGCTGCATAGGAATCCTCAACCTGTGCTCACTCGAGCGGGATGACCAAGTCAATAATGCGCATTTTTTACAGTGTAATTCACCTAGGATGAGAGAGATCGGCTACAACCAACAACTACATGCCGAACAGCCACAACCCGAAGTAGAAGAACAAGCAAACAACGACATTCGAAAGAACATCGCTCAAGTCCGACAGCAAAAAGAACAGCTACGGCAACTACATCATCACGAGAGCTAAACAACACCAAGAGGTCCACCCGCCGAAGATGCTGCACGAAAACTTTAACCAGTCCTCTTTCAAGCTAGACAGCCAAGAAAGCGCATGAAATGGACTGTGGCTATGAATAAGTCAATAATGCATAATTTTTACTAAATACCTCATCTAGGACGAGAGACAATCGGCTACAGATAACAACTACATGCCGAATTCTACAGAGAATACCCACACATATAAGTATCGCAACAGAGAACAACAGACTAGTACAAGGTTATTCTACGAAATAAACTAATTCCGGAAACGTGACTTAACGTCATGAAAATGTAAATCTAGCGATAAATCCGACCCACTAACGATAACAATGAACAAATTGCTGAACCTCAGCCATATTCAAAACTCGAGGTCGAGAACAATCAAACAACGATATTCAAGAGAACAACTCTGAACTAAACCAGAAATTATCCACTGAAATGAATAAGGCAATGTTAAAATTTGATATAACCAACCCATTATGCAGCCCATCATCTAAAAAGCTCAGTATTATATTAGAAATCATAAACGACACAGTTTTGTCAGTTTATATTTCAGACGTACACAGCCAGCAAACACCACAACCTAGGATCCCGCAATGGGAGAAAAGAATAAATAAAAAAATCGAAAATTTTTGGAAAGACATGGGACAGCTGATGGAAAATATTAGAGGTCTTAGTACAAAAAAAACTGCAGAGACGAGAAATACTGAGTCAGGTTCAATATCACTCGTAACGTGACCCAATAAACAGCCAGCAACAACCGAAAACGCCCTTTCCAAGCAGTCGGAAAGGACCTTACATCGGAAGTTAAACTCTTCACCAAACATGGCAGAAAATAGATACCCGAATAAAGAACAAGTCGCAAAATTCTGAAGGTGTTAACTAGCTACAGCTACCCACTGCAACATTAACGCTAGCTGGATCAATGAAGAATATCAAATTTGCTAGGATTACAGTCAGAAGCAATTCGAATTGCCTTTCACCACCGAGGAAATCACTAGCACCACCATAATTGGAAAGTCCCGGGTCTTGATCATGTCCAGAACTACTAGTTAAACAGTTCTGGCATATGCACCAATGATTAATAATCCTTCTAATAAATGATATTTTGCTTAATCCACAAAAAAATACATTGTTTCTTACAGAATAAGTCACGCATCTCTTACTAAAGGATCAGCATAGTACATAAGATCCAGACAAATATCGGCCTTCCCACGTTATACCAATTGATCACATTTTGCTTGATACAACTTATCCATATACACTGTAAGCAAAACAACATCATTGCAAATCAACAAAAGGATGTGCAGAAGCCTAATAATGGCTTGCAAGGAGCAACTTACTATCGATTCGGTCTTCTGCAATAAGGCCCATACCAAACGAAGAAACCCGTGCCCCATGACTGACTGGCAATATTGAGAATCTATACAGTCAAAATATATATATATATATATATATATATATATATATAGTCTTTTTTTTATATACAACTCATATCAACTTGAAGAACTAGGATCCGAATGCAAATACTTTCGACTGAAAACATCGAGACGGATATAATCCCAATATGAAGGAAAATATTTTAAGGAGATTCACTGACCCTTAAGAAACAATTGTGAAGAAGTATTAATACAGAATGATCTTCTATATATGGATAAGCTTAAATTGTCGGCAGCCACCAGAAATCAGCTAGAACAAATGCTCAAAATTGTGGAGGAGTTTTCCGGGGACATAGAAATATTATTTTGCTTTGACAAATGACGCATTTTAAAAACAACTAGAGGAACCATACAACCGGGAGAATTTGAGATGCAGAATGGTCAAACCATTGCGGCAATGGAGGCAGAACAAACTTATAAATACTTGAGCATGAAGCAGGTACAAGGAATTGCCCAACCAACTGTGAAGATCGACCGAACCAACGAGTGAAAAAGACGGGTGAAACAGATACTGGGAACCAACCTAAATGTTAAAAATCTATTTAAGACTCTCTACACCTATGCTTGCTCTACGCTCAGTTACTCTTTTGGAATTGTGAAATGGAGCAGGACGTATATAAAAAATTTGCAGATAAAAGTTAGAAAACTCCTGATTAAGGCACACAAACATTACAGTCGTAGATACCGCGGAGGAAGAGGATTGGTGGATATTGGTAAGCAATTGGATCAACAACTAACAAACCTACGTTCATATTTTCACAGGCTTTCGTGCTGCACAGGGCAATATGCAAGCTAGATGATTAAATACTGCTAAAAGATTTTTTACCTAAAATTATTCTAAATTCAATTATAAATTGTGCCACAAGTGAATAATTTCAGGCCAAGGTAACCTCATAGATGCTATCGGAGATTTTATTTCTAAAGTTTACATAAACTTTTATAGCATAAAATATTCTATAAATATTATAAAATATAAGATAAAATAAGCGAGTTAAAAAAATAACTTCAAACACTGAATTTATTCCATATCTTTGAAAGGCACTCTAGATTCAGAATACTAAAAGTTTTCGTTTTTGCAACATAATATATGGGCCTATTTTTAAAGCGCGATGATATAAAGGAACAAAGTTAATGGAGGTACGTTGCCTTTTATTATTAAAAATTCATGTAAATAACGCATGATGTTTGTTCACAATGTTATGTAAATTAAAAGCTCTGCCACAGTGGTGTTGCGCACAGCAAATTTACGTAATTCTCCATTCAGCATATTGTTTTTAGAAAAGATATATTTTAGCTAATCGTTTTTATATCAGTTTATTAAGTAATAAGTCTTCGAAATTTTTTCATTATTGAAAAAGTAGTCGGTTGATTGCGCTTTCGAAATACGAGTATATTCACTAGACTGTAGATAGTTTAGATAGATAGGTAGAGACAAGCACGAACCACCCTGGACCCTATAGAGGATTTTACTGAAGCGCGGCAGATTAACATAAGGGGGGATACCTTGCACCCTCTTCACCACCTTCACCCAGGCGCGGATCCAAGGAGGGGGCGGTGAAGGCAATCGCCTCCCTCCCCCAAGAGATTTGAGTTCAGGAAAATAGACTCGATATTGCCTCTTATACTATAGTTTATTCAAGAGCTAGAGAGAGTAATAAATCATTTTTTGCCTTTTTTTTCTTCGCAAACTACCTGTGTTCTTTAAACCGGTGTCTTTGGCAAAATCTGCTAGGCACATATATTTTTCATAGGAATGGGTTAGAAATTTGGTAATCAAAAATACCGGTCTGTAATAATGGACTATTTGGTTTGGATAACAATAGATATTTCGATGTGTGAAGTGTTAAAAAGGATTTTAATCCTTGTCATAGGCGTCGGAAGAAGGTTTATTTTATCACTAAGTATTTATGGCACAGAATATTATTTCGGTAATAAACGTAAAATAGTAAGTTTTTATAATATTATTTTGTTTCTTATGATTTCTTAATAACTGATATATATTACAAAATATAGATAATTTTGATATATTTAACACAAATCACCGTTTTAGGCACATTCAGACTAAAACGTAGCCTTTTTCACTCAAAAAATTCTAAGTTATAATTTAAATACTTACAAAATGCCCATTGTCAAAAATACAAGAAGCTAAACATATATAAAAAATATAATATTAAAATTTTTTAGGGCTATCGGTCATTTTATTATTAATTAAAAACATTTTTAATATTTGACGTTTCAGTTTGTTTATTTCTTAAATCATCTGCAGAATTACAATTAAACACTAAAAAGGGATTCAAATGTAATTACTTTTTTTTATGTTGTAATTAAAATTAGACCTACTTATTTTTATTTCTATTGTACTGATATCTTAATTTAATTTACTTTAGAGTGGGACACACTAAAATAAAAATATATAAAAAAATTAAAAAAACATATAAACAACATTAAAAAATAAAATACAACAAAAACAAAAATTTAAATAATAAATTGTGTTTACATTAGTAAACATTACGTATCTAATTCCTAATCAAAGTCAGTGAAACTATCTTCGCTTAAATTAATTATAATTGGTTCTTCTATCTCAGCGATCATGAGATCGAGTTCTCACATTTTGTTTTATTCTTTTATTATATGGATTTTTCCCAATTTTTCGTAGTAACTTTATTCAAAAAAATCTTTCAAAAGTTTAGTTAAGCTACTAATATTGTTAATTGTGTTATTTCTAGCAACTCTACCTTTTACTTGAGAGAGATATTTACTTCTCCAACGGACAGTTTCCGGACGATCTATAGGAACAGATTTTCCATCTGGTTTTCCCAGCAAAAATTAAGTTCTCTGAGCAATTTCCAGAGATCAGTTCTTTTAATTTCAGGTAAATCGCGATCTTCACTGATTTTAGTTAAAATTTTGTCGACGGTTGGGATCTGTTTCTCATAATAAAATGTATATACAACCCCTTTAATTGCAGTTTTCATCTCTTCTTCCAACGAGGTTTTTCATCTGCCTGTGATCGAATGTGGCTTGGGAGTACTAACAATTCCAATGTTTTTTTCTCCTTCAGTATTCGGTACATAGTAGATTTTCCAAGTCCTGTCATGTTGGAACACATCTCAACAGAGCTTTTAACATTACTATCTAGATATTGATATATTAAGGCATCATAAACATTCATCGTAATAAGTTTTTCATTGAGGAAAAAATGCCCTGGTTTAACGATTTTAGAATAAATATAGAGGTGAAAGCCATATCTTTTGGGTATCTCTCTAATTTCAAATAATATATAAAAACAAGCGCAAACAAGATAAATCACTAAGAACACACTCTAAGGTGTTCTTTGCTCACTGACAGAAATTAAATTAAACTATCAGAATTTTTATGTTGCAGTAAATTTATAAAATATATTTAAATATAATGAAATATAATTAGATTTAAGGCAGTTCTCAGTTACCAACGGCACTGGAGCAGGTACGTTGGAGGTTTCGGTAACAGTTTTGCTACTCTCTCTAGTTCTTGAATAGAGTATAGGAATGTGTATACTTGCAATCGCCCCCCCCCCTCCCAAGAGCTTTGAGTTCAGGAAAATAGAACCCATTCTGCCTTTATATTGGGAATGAGTATGCTGCTTGCACTTCCTCCCCCCCCCCCACTGACAACTTGCCATACTGTACTTTTATGATATCACCGCCCGCCCCCTAAGGAGAGAGGCTGGATCCGCCCCTGAACTTGAATCTACACATTTTACGTAGGAAGGAGGCACCTTAGCACAGGAACAGATTTGAATTTTAATCTATGCTACAATTAAATTGTAACATTGGCAATACTGTGTATATCAAACGTCAAGACACAGAGCGCGTGGGTTTATCTGTTAAATCGAGTTATAACCCCTTATTATTTTTGTGTAGTCCCAGTTTTAAAACAAAATAATGTTGTAAATATTCATATACGTATTTACCACTTTACTCTTTAACAAAATTATTTACTGCTTATTGGTTCTCATGGTAATTCTTGGAGAAGGTGGAAACACACAATTTTCCGAATGTTTCGATGATTTTTTACATAGTTCCTATTTTTTGGATCGTAGAATACGAATATGTTGTCAATTTTAGCCGATCTCGCCGGTTTTTCTTAAAAAAAATCATTTTCACTCATACACTTTGTATTTTCCGATAATTACCTTTAAATTTTGGACATTTATAATAAAATACAAAAACATTACACAATATTTAATCATTTTTTTAACAAAATTTACATATATAACCGCGGAAAAATACGAATTTTCCATAAAACGTAAGAAAACCGTTGTCTTGTCGTTTTATACTCTTTCTAGAAATGTATGGTTGGTAGCCTACGATTTAAATCCAAACACGTGATGCGATGATGCCACGTTCACGTGGATTTTAAATTCCAATAGAATAGAAAACTTGATAGTTCAAATGCAATTAATTGTGACAATTTCACTATCGTTGCGTAAAATAAACACATCATTCGGCCAGCTAAGTTGCTCTAAAAACGAAAATCATAACTAAACTAACCTGAACTGACTTGAACTAACCTGAAGAATTTTCCGATGATTTTTTACATACTTCCTATTTTCGTGTCGTAGAATATGAATATATTGTTTTTCGTCGCCGACCATGCTTGGTTTTTCTATGGAATCTAGATAAGTTTAATTCAGGTCCGTTCAGGTTAGTTCGGTTATGATTTTCGTTTTTAGATCAACGTAGCTTGCCGAATGATCTGTTTATGTTTGGCATCCCGATACTGCACGTTTATCCACATTTTACGCAACAATACTGAACTAACTACAATTAATTGTGTTTGAACCACCAAGTTTTCAATCCTAATGGAATTTAAAATCCACGTCAACGTAGCAACACCTCATCACTTGTTTGGATTTAAATCATATACAACCAACCATGCATGTCTAGAGACAGTATAAAACGACAATACATCGGTTTTCTTACGTTTTATGGAATATTCGTATTTTTCCGCGGTTATTTATGTAAATTTTGTAAAAAAATGGCTAAATATTGTGTAGTTTTTTACCATAAAAGCCCAAAAGTTAAAGGTAGTGATCGGAAAATACAAGTTATATGAGTGAAAATGATTTTTTTTTCGGAAAAAACACGCGAGATGGGCGAAAATTGACAACATATTAGTGTTCTACGACCCAAAAATAGGCGACATGTAATTCGAAAAATTGTGTGCTTCCACCTTTTTCTCTCTCCCACGTTTTCATTTACAACGTAGTTTGTGCTAATCGGTTCTTTTTAATTTTTATAACAGAACAAGTTATTAAGCCTAATCCCTGTGCTAAATATCAACTTAGTAAGTTTAAAACTAATCACAAGATGTCAAAAATAGGAAAAAAAAAGAACTTTGACAAGGTGTGACTAAAGAACTATTGAGTTTTCGACCTGAAGACATCGAGAGGCATATTCAGTGTCTCCAAATATCACACCTGTGACATATCTCTCCTTACATCATTTCGGAAACGTTGAGAAATGAAGCTGATCAGATTTATATTATTTTTAATTCTCACACAAGAAAAACCTAAATGCGTTATCTATTTTTACCTATAACTAATAATAACAAATCTGCTTTATGTGAATTTTGTTTAGAAGCTATATAGCTCTTCAAAAAATAATTTTTATTTCTCTATTTTTCAGCTTAAAAGCAAACATTCAATTACAAAGATAAAACAGTGTTAGTAAAAACAGAAACCGTGTCGACCGTAGAGCTACTTAGTTATTATTCCAACCTAAATAGCCTAAATACCGAAGACAAGTAGTTCCGCAAGTTTATCTTTCATCACCATCCTAAAAACGGGGTGCTAAAGCTATTATCCTGGTTTATTTAGGATATCGTTTAGGTATACGTCTTGGCCCTTGGCCAAGTTTCCATA
The DNA here is from genome assembly GCA_034092305.1 of Diaprepes abbreviatus. Lineage (NCBI taxonomy): Eukaryota > Metazoa > Arthropoda > Insecta > Coleoptera > Curculionidae > Diaprepes > Diaprepes abbreviatus. The sequence continues at coordinate 37,151,433 of JASJET010000022.1, forward strand.
AATTTTTTATGGGTTTTAACTCACCTTCAATTCAAAGACACGTTTAGATAAACTACCTCGGAAATAGGGTGGATTAAATTTATAAAGCCAAAAAGGAACATGAAAGTAATAGTGGCTTAAAGGACAAATAAAAGGAAGAAGGTTAGGAAAAATCCATAATTTTACTATGTTTAAAATACGAAGTGAGATGTAACTGAATCGTTTTTTCTTCTAAAGAAATAGATAATAAAACATATTGTAGTGAACTTAAGGCATATAGTAAAAAATCCCCGTAATCGTTTATCTAATTTTATATGTATTTTATATATATATATATATATATATATATATATATATATATATATATATATGTTATATCCTAGATTTTCACGGATGGTAGAATGAATAGTTTTGTTATTCCGGGTTTCAATCCGTTCGTTCAAAAAATCGTTTTCACGACGTTTCGCCAAAATCTCATTTGGCATTTTCAAGTGCGGTTCGTCTCGTTACTCGCTGAGAACTGATGGTGGCAACAGAAGAAATTTGAGGCACTACAACAACTCAATACTGTCCACACACAGCAAACACTGGACTGCAACAAAGTTGTCCATAACATCTCCAATCGCCAGTTAACAGAATCCGAAAAATTAGTTCTGTCTAAAGGTTTTAATTTTGCCGTACCGCCAAAAACAGTCCCCTTAGAAGAGATAATTTCGAATATAGAAGCTGCCCTAGAAAACATCCCTGAAGAAAATGCCGAACAAGCCAGACAAGACATAACGCAAATTTTGAAATCAAGCCGGCCTCCCAACTCAAACTTAACGCGAGCTGAACATCAAGCCCTCTCATCCTCAAAAAAGAATAAGGAAATAACAATATTACCAGAAGATACATGCAAAAAATGTCAGAAATTCTCGAAGACCCCTCTTACAAACAAACCAACAGAGATCCAACAACGTACCTTGAAAAAACTACGAAAGCCAAGATTAAAGCCTCAAAACTAGACCTGGAAAAATCAAGCAGATGTCCAAAACTGTATGGCTTACCAAAAATACACAAAACAAATGCACCACTCAGACCAATAGTGAACGCCGTGGGATCTCCTACCCAAAAACTGGAAAAATATCTAGCAAGTATCGTGCAACCAAGAGTCGAACTGGCTGATTCCTTTGTGAAAAACTCCGAGCATCTGACTAAAATGATCAAAAACATTCACCTCGAAGAAAATGACATCTTAGCAAGTTTCGACATAAAATCGCTATATCCAAGCATACCACTGGATGAGACTTTGAACAAAATCGCCATGAACGAGGTTTTTCTAGCCTACACAATTGAACTTACAGAACACTGCCTAAACAACACATACTTCATGTTCAATAACCAAATATACAAACAGATGGCGCACCTATGGGGTCCTCGCTTTCACCAGTCATAGCCAACCTTTTCATGATATATTTCGAACAAGAGGCACTGCAAAAGGCACCTTTAAAACCGAAATTTTGGAAACGCTATATTGATGATATTTTTATAATATAGCCACATGGAAAAAGAACACCTGGACGATTTCCTTATATATCTGAACAATATCCACCACAGAATCCAATTCACGCTAAAAATCGAACAAGAAAAGAAACTTCCTTTTTTGGACGTGCTATTAACTAGGAAACTCAACAATACCTTGGACTTCAGCGTATATCGGAAACCTACATATACGTTTTCATTCGGAAAACGAACACGTCCGACGCGCACACGGTACCGACAACACCGAAGTCGCAGGCGTCAGTTCGCTCGTAGACGCCATACAGTGAGCTTTGAAAATGGTGAATGAGATTTCACCGAAACGTCAGCTGCCTTACAGTCCTGAGAGGGACTCAGCACATACACGGGATGCCCGAAAACCTTCGATTACACATCACACCCGTGAGAATATCCGACATAACATATATATATATATATATATATATATATATATATATATATATATATATATATATATATACATAAAGTGTTAGAAATAAAATTAACTGATCTTTAAGTCAAATACACTAATTTTAATATACATTATTGAAAATAAATTTAACAATTCGAAGAAGTGGATTTATACTTATCATCAAAGCGTTCGTTATTCTCCAAATTGATTTTTTTCTTTAATGTTCCCTAAATCATAAGTTTATACTCTAAAACCAAAATTTAGAATAAACAATTGTTTTTATTCCTTAAGTGACTTTACTTTTCCTATTTATTTATTTATCAAACAGGAAATTTAAAGTTTGGTGAAAATATTTTTTCAAGTTACTATTATTTTGATGAGTGCGTGGCGGTGCAACAAATTTAAAAGTAAGTTTTATCTTTTTTATAAATTTGTTATAAGGATTTTTTTTAATTATGTGGCCGATTGTTATCTATAAGCTTACAAATACATTAAAGAAAAGAGTAAGTTTTGCTGTCAAAGGATAAAATAATTTAAAAGAATACTAGGTCCGCTCGTAGATAAATCACAAACCAGTCAGTGCCAACAATTTGGAAAAACAGTCGGGCGATCTGGTTAGCACAAACTATTTTCTTATGGTTCTGTGAACGAAACTATGATAATATTGAAAATTGTTTCTTTTTTTAGATTTTTTTTAGATATTTTATCAACTACTCGACAAATTGTTGTTAATATTTCTTTCTAAATGGTGTTTCCTGAAGGGAAAATTTTAAAATTATTGAAAAAGTATTTTTTTAAGTTAAAGTCTAAACTTGTTTAAATTTGCTTTTTATTCAATTATTCAAATATACACTGCTATATTTAATTTCAGTAATTAAGCCATAATTGTCAAAAGAACGAAAATAATTACTTATAAATAATAATGGGAAAAAATGTAATTATTTACTGCTCTATTTTCAATTTTTCTTTAAGCACCCTTTGGTCGCACTATCAAAATTTTTTTGTATTCACTTACTACTTGCATTGAGCAGTGTTTTTTGTAGTTAGAATGTTGAATAATATTATTTTAACTGTTCTGCTCTTTCGGTTCAGACTTTTTAAATAATTATCATTACAAGCCCACATATCAATATCGAACTTTAAAATATTTTTATTTATGGTAAATCTATTAAAAAATTTTAAAGATTTAAAATCAACAAAGTACCTAACCTCATTGTATTGCAAGTATTTGATATCATTAACTGTATTTATTTCATACCCCTTAAAAAAATTAAAATGATTACTTTCATCAACCTTTAACGATCTGACCATTTTGCGCTTAATATCAAGCGATACATTAGGACCAAAAAATAACCCAGTGGCTCTTTCGGAATTTAAATAGCACAACTGATTTTTGAATTTATGTAAAACAGCCTAGTACTATGTATGCATGTGCGTAGAGTTGGGGGTCTGTACATTGCGACCTGGTTGACCTGTTGTGTCCCCCTACTGCTGCCCAATCGTAAAAGTTACCTTATCGGTTAGAGTAGCTCTTTCAGTCCTATTTTCCTCAGGAACCTTAGGATGTTGGACGGCTTCAAGATGGGTAGTTCCCCTTTTTCGATTTGGTGTGTTCCCAAAAACCGCATCCTAGGGTTTTCTAGAGCGCTGCACTCTGAAAGGATATGAATAGAGATTTCGTCCTCCTCCTCACAGAATCGGCACTCTTCTCTTTCTACCAGTCCGAGTTTCTTGAGATGTCCCTTCAGGTGGTAATGCCCCATCAGGACCCCGGTCAAGTTAGTTCAGGTTCGTTACTTCTGCATTCCTTGAATCTCTTCTGGTCGTAGTTCTCAAGAAGTATCTTTGCTTGTCTTTATCCTTGCAGCTCCGTCTAATAATTGAGTATCCTGCTTTCTTCTTCTATCTTTAGTTCTTCCAGCATTACGCTGCTACTGATTCCATAGAAAGGCTCTGGCACCAGAAATGGTATCTCAGCCTTTCCTCGCGAGCATGTCTACTATTTCATTACCCGGTATGTCCCGGTACCCACATGAGAGTGACTTTATTATTCTTATTTTAACTATTTAGTTCCTCTAGGAATTCCCATACCATCTTGCAACTGATAACTTGAGAACTCAACACACTGATAGCTCCTTGACTATCCGACAAGATGATCATCTCTTGGCCATGATAGTTTTTCTCCTTGTTAAATTAAATACATATCCTAATGGCATGTATTTCTGCCTGGAAAATGCTTGGTGACTTACCCAAGCTTTCATAGTGTCTGGTGCCTGGTCCATACACTCCTACTCCAGTTCCCTCCGTTGTTTTAGAGCCATCTGTATACCATATAATGGATTTCTTGCCGAGTTTTTCAATGGTGTTTCTATCCCATTCACTCTTGCGACTCAACTTTGTGCTGAAGTTTTTCACAAAGTTGAAATTCTCTTTCATTTCATCAAAGGGCATATCCCAGATTTGTTGATTTCTGGATAAGAGATTGGGCCTTCGTTTTATGATCTCATCTCTTATCATCCTATAAATTGTCCTCTTCGCCATGTTCTCTAGAAATATATGTAGAAGTGTGAGGTTTAGGATTACTTCCGTGGCGGCCATTGGGGAGGTTTTCATTGCCCCGGTTATACATGCGTAGGTCAGTCTTTAAACTTTCAAGAGGTTAGCTCTCGTATTAGACTGCTTCTTTTGCTCCAGGTAGTACTATATTGATACACAAATTTTAAATCCTAATTCGAGGCCTCTACTGAATACAAAACCGCAAGTAAATAAAAACAACAAATGCACAAATATCTAAGAAATGTATTTGTCCAATTCTAAAACATCTCAAAAGATGTATATTTCCAACAAATAAATCGATATCTAGCAAACATGATGCAATTCTCCTGGTTTTCAAAATTTAACTTCATTAGAATTCATTGTTCCAAGAAAAATTGCTACATAACTGCAAAATCTTTTTATAGTTGTTATTAAAATAATGTGCAGAAATATTTGAGTTATATCATCTGTCCCTCGTGCGTTGCCGTCAAAGCAATACATGTATGAAACAGAAGTAACTGTTTTCCCCTAGTACATTGTGACGGACAGCTGTATAGTTGTTGAAGGTGATGTTATGAAGCAATATGGTAAATCCTCTGTAATTTAGGTACAAAAAAAAAGAATAGCTAAAGTTTTATAGTAAGATGTCCATTGTTTTTAAAATCAAAGAATTTCAAGGCAGTATTAGCAAAGGCAATGTTTTTTACTACATGAACAATAAATGTCTGATAACGTTAGAACTCATCGCGATTTATGCACTAGCCAATTATCAAAAGGAAATGTATTAAATTTAAGGTAAATGTGCTTGAAGCAAATTTTATAAACCGTTTCTTAAATTCGATTAATATAATGCATTAAATTTAATAACTTTTACATTAATCTAAATTAATGTATTACATTAAATTTAATGTAATCATACATTAAATTTAAAGTTTAATCATTATTTTTTAAGGTGACTATGTACATTAAATATACAACCAGTGTTCATTGAATTTAAGACATGTTATCACATATTTAATGCACCAACATTAATATGAGATCATCAAATTCTACTACCAGGAAAAGGTAGAAATTTTTGCCATAGGTAGTGTACTATCATCTGTACACCGGTTTCGAACTCATTGGTTTCTGTCAGTACCGGCAGATATGTGCACCTCATCATAAGAAAATTGAGTCCTTTAAGCAACTTATATCATACTAAATAAAAAGTTCAGTATAAGTTGCGCCATCTCCCGGAATCTCGTTTAATGTACCATGAATATTAATGCAAATTCTTTTAATGCTGAGGTACATGTGAATTAATTTTAATGTCCAGAAAGTTGAAATATCTTTTCAGTTACTTTATTGAAATCTAAGATAAATTCAAAATAAATGTAAACTATTCACGTTTTAAAGTACAAAATGATTAAATTTAATGTTGAATGTGCATTAAATTTACATGAAATTTAAGGTTATTTTTAACAGTGTAGGATAGATAAAGATTACCTTAGATTAAGTACATTTATTTTAGATTTATATACAGTCTACCAAGGTAAGCAATTTATTAACCCTGTAAAAAATAACATCTTATGTTTCGTTAAACATTCCACAAGATATTCCATAAAAAAATATAGAACTTATAGTTTAATAAGTTAGTTTAAATGTATTAGATTAATGCGAAATATTCTTGCAATAACATAAATTTATAGAATAATAATTTACTTTTAAATATTTAGATTTTTCCATCGGATGGCAGCAGTGAGAAGAAATACCAATAATAATAATAATAATCATCATCTATACATGGATGATCTTAAACTGATGGCTGCTACCAGAAACCAGCTGGAACAAATGCTTAAAATTGTGGAGGAGTTCTCCGGGGATATCGGAATGGAATTTGGACTTGACAAGTGCCATATTTTGAACATCGTTAAAGGGAAGATACAACCGGGGGCTTTTGAAATTCAGAACGGTGAACCTATAGCTGCAGTGGAAGCAGACCAAACATACAAATATCTAGGTATGAAACAGGCGAAAAGAATTGACCATGGCACTAAGCAGGTCGAATTGACAGCCGAATTTGTCAGGAGGGTAAGGCGGGTATTACGAACTAATTTAAATAGTAGAAATTTGTTTAAAGCGCTCAACACGTATGCTTGCTCTGCGCTGAGCTACTCTTTTGGAATTGTAAAATAGAGCAGGACGGACATCCAAAACCTGCAAAGAAAAATAAGGACACTCCTAACAAAAGCACAAAAACATCACCCTCGGAGTGCCATTGAACGTACAATGCTTCCAAGACACCAAGGAGGAAGAGGATTGGTGGATATTGGTAAGCAGCTCGACCAACAAATAATAAACTTACGTTCATATTTCTACAGGTTAGCGGACTCTTCTACACTACATCGAGCAATATGCGAGGCAGACGATTCACAGCCGCTACAGTTGAGGGAACAAGATATTACTTCTCACCACCAAACAGACCAAGAGAAGTTGCAAACCTGGCTAGAGAAGCCACTTCATGGACGGCATCCAAATGAGGTTATTCAGGACAATGTCGATAACTCAGCGTCGAACTACTGGTTGATTTCAGGACAGATGTTTTCGGAAACGGAGGGCTTCTTGTTAGCTATCCAAGATCAGGTTATTCCGACGAAGAACTATAGGAAATTCATCATTAGAGATCCCTCGATAGAAAATGACCAATGCAGATATGGCTGTCGAACATCCGAGACAATCCAGTACATAACTGGAGGATGCCAAGCGTTTGCCGCAACCGAGTATAAGGAAAGACACGACTCAGCCGCTAAGATACTCCACCAAGAGTTAGCAGAAAAGTTGAACCTATTACAGGTAGGAAAAGTGCCTTATTACAAATACAATCCAGAGCCTATTCTTGAGAACAACCAGTTCAAGTTATATTGGGACCGAATGGTTCTGGCGGATCAAACAGTTGCTCATAATAGACCAGATATTATACTAATAGATAAAATTTCTAGGCGAACTACACTAATCGACATCGCTGTACCTAACAACAACAACCTAAGATCAAAATACAACGAGAATATCGCCAAATACACAGATCTGGAGGTGCATATCCAAAGACAATGGGCAATGAACAGCGTCCAAACGATTCTCATAATACTGTCAACAACTGGAGTGATATCAAAGAACCTCCTGCAGAACATCAAGGGACTCGGTCTTAGTGAGCATCTGTATAAACTGATGCAGAAAGCAACTCTTCTAGCAACCGCGCGAATCGTCCGAAAGTTCATGGGAAATACAGCAGACTACGTCACCTAGGACCCGATAACATGGAAAGGGTTCCCACAGAGCTTCATACTTTTGGTACCTTTGTGTACCTGGTATGAGTGAATATTCCCTGGAGGGAGTGCGAAGCCGTCTGGCTTGTAAATGATAATAATAATAAGTAACTGATCAATTGGCCGATATCTAAATTTTATTTTTAGAATATAAAATTATGATTTAGGGGTGTAACACCGTAATATACACGGTCCATATATTAAAAACTTTAAAGCGAATTAAAAAATACAATATGCTCAGCAATTTTTTTTTAAATTGTCATACCGGATGAGTCAATAAAAGTTATCCTTTAAGTATTCACCTTGGTTTTTACTTACTCTTACTTAAACGTATGTTTAAGAACTACTTTTAGATTCGATTTATAAAACCGAAGAAGGAGTTAAAACAGTGATAGTGGTTTGAAGAACAAATAAGAGAAATAAAATAAAATAAAATCGATAAAAAAAAATAAATTTTAAATTTTAGCACTAAGCAAATATTCAATAAATATACCATATAGGAAAAAAATAAATCTGTCCCAAAAAATTAGTCTTATTATACAGGGTGATTCAAAAATCGATCACGAAACTTAAGGGGGTGATTCTACTTGACAAAATAAGGGTAGAGCTTCATATAATTTTTTTTCAAAATGTCATTCGTTTTCGAGTTACAAGCCGTCCAAGTTCAAATTTTTATTTTTTGTTTTTTGAATTACTCGCTTACAGAAAAACCGATTTGACTAATATTTGAAAGATAGGCTAAGTCTTCTGCGCTTCATCATTTTAGTAACAATTCACATTGATTGTTTGCCGCTAGAGGGCACTTTACCTACATTGAAAATTGTTTTTTTGTCATAATTTTTTAGTGTTGACAGCTACAGTAGTTTTTGGTATAGTTTCTGAAAGACTGATGCCAGGCCTTTAAAAAAGGTGCTCTTTATTTACATCGCTAAACCCAACGGTTTAGACGTAAATCACCCTTAAAAATTAAGTGGTAAATTTACTTTTCTCATTTCATTACCACCAGCTACCAGGTAAATAGCTATCAAAGTATACTAGAGCTGTCAGTTTAACATCAAATAAATTCGCTTTTTAAACTATTTAATTTATAATCTTAAAATAACTAATAATGGCTAATCACCAATATTCAAATATCGAATATTGTGATATCCATTTTTGTTATAGAAAAGCAAATGGTAATGCAGAGTTGGCAAGAAGATATTATATGGAGAGTTATCCGGAAAGAAATATCCCTCATGCTCAAACATTTTCCAGTGTGCACAGGAGGCTTGCGGAATGTGGTTCCTTTAAAAGTTATAATGGAAATAGGGGAAGACCTAGAACTGCTAGAAACGTGCAACAAGAAGAAAGAGTGCTTGAAATTATTGAGGATAATCCAGGTATTAGTACTAGAAAAATTGGGAATGAAGTGCGGCTCTGTCAGGCTAGTTCATGGAGGATACTAAGAGAAGAACAACTCTACCCGTTTCATTCAAAAAAGGTGCAGGCTCTTTATGACGATGATCGGCCGAGACGGTTGGAAATGTGCAATCAGATCCTAGCTAAGTATGAACACGATAATCGATTAATTGGCGTCATATTATTCACTGACGAAGCTGGTTTCACTCGTGATGACATAACAAATCTACACAACATCCACACATATGCTTACGAGAACCCAAACAATGTGGTAGAAACGAAACATCAGCGTAGATTTTCACTAAATGTGTGGGCAGGGATAATAGGAGATTACCTTATTGGTCCTCATTTCTTTGATGGCCCATTAACTGGTGACGTATACTTAGATTTTATCCAAAATCGTCTCCCATTGTATCTGGAAGATGTGCCATTGGAAGTAAGGGCCAACATGTGGATCCTCCAAGACGGAGCTCCGCCCCACTTTAGTATACGTGTCCGACAGTATTTGAATGCAACGTATCCTGAGCGATGGATAGGACGAAGTCGACCATTGGCATGGGCAGCGAGGTCACCAGACCTTAATCCTATGGATTTTTTTCTTTTGGGGTCATTTGAAACAATTGGTGTACGATATTCCAGTAATCAACGTCGAGGATCTTCGCTTCAGGATAATCGAAAAGTGCCAAATTATTAAAGAAACACCAGAAATTTTTCATCGAGTTAGGCGACATTTTTTGAAGAGTGTTAGGAAATGTATAGAAGAAAATGGGGGACATTTTGAGAATCTTTTTTAGTTTGTTTAGTACTGTTTCATTAATTTTTATCAATTAAATGTATATCGCAATAATCCATAATATGAATATTTACTGATTAGCCATTATTAGTTATTTTAAGATTATAAATTAAATAGTTTAAAAAGCGAATTTATTTGATGTTAAACTGACAGCTCTAGTATACTTTGATAGCTATTTACCTGGTAGCTGGTGGTAATGAAATGAGAAAAGTAAATTTACCACTTAATTTTTAAGGGTGATTTACGTCTAAACCGTTGGGTTTAGCGATGTAAATAAAGAGCACCTTTTTTAAAGGCCTGGCATCAGTCTTTCAGAAACTATACCAAAAACTACTGTAGCTGTCAACACTAAAAAATTATGACAAAAAAACAATTTTCAATGTAGGTAAAGTGCCCTCTAGCGGCAAACAATCAATGTGAATTGTTACTAAAATGATGAAGCGCAGAAGACTTAGCCTATCTTTCAAATATTAGTCAAATCGGTTTTCCTGTAAGCGAGTAATTCAAAAAACAAAAAATAAAAACTTGAACTTGGACGGCTTGTAAATCGAAAACGAATGACATTTTGAAAAAAAATTATATGAAGCTCTACCCTTATTTTATCAAGTAGAATCACCCCCTTAAGTTTCGTGATCGATTTTTGAATCACCCTGTATATGTTTTAGGTAAATATTAAATATAATGATTAGAACCTATACAATTGAAGTCTATTTTCCATTCCATCCATTTCCAACGAGATTGGTGGAAAGTTTGACATTTCTAATATCTGTCGGTTTTTTGAAGTTTCATAATATTTTAAAAATTTCGTAGCTTATATTTATAAAGCATTTATTCGAAATAAAATTTCACCTGGTAATGTACCACAAAGGAAAAGCTCTTACTTGGTAGTCGAACTAGTTTATTTTAAATTGAAAATACAAACCTTTTAAAAGCTGGTCAAGGAGCACAACATATCAGTGAATGATCTAAATAACGAGAATAATATCTTGAGCATTTATTTTCAGAAAGTAAAAATAAAAGTCTTTGAGACTCCTTTTGAAATTTAAATTTAGGTAGATAACGAGACAAGATAACAAGATATAGTTGATTCAAAGAAAGGTGAATCAGATGAAAATATATTAAAGAGATTCTTTTGTATACTTTTAATTATTAAAATGCGAAAAATCAAATATTATTCTAATACCAATAACTAATGCAACTCTAAGCCTTATATTTTATAATAATAATAAAAAGACCTTATTTATAATAAGCCAAAGAATCTTGTTTTATTTATAGCATAAATTCCTAAAGTGATCCATATTTTGGCATAATGTACCTTAGACCTATGTACTTACTTAATAATTATAATGGAATAAACAAAGACATTACTTGTTTATATATCAATTAAGTATATTTTTTAAATTTTTGTATAAGGAACTGTTCTCTTTTTGGTTACTCTTTCTGTAACTTATAAAAACTTGCGCGTTTGATTACACTTATTCACGCAATAGCAAACAAGTCTAGATTTGAACCAGAGCAGCAAGGAAGGCGGCGCAGTCCAGAGGACAAGAAAAATCTGAGCGTATGCGTAACGTAATAAGACATATGTCAAATTTCAAGCATTGTGATTCGTTAAATTTAAAAAAAGACAAAGATCGAAGATTTCGCGCCTAAATCCGCCTTTTCCAAGGTCATTACGTAAAATAATATTTAACTTTTCAGTGCACTGCTTTAAATATGGCGAAAACTGTTTATTTTTGATATTTTGTATGAACATAACCTAAGTTTTTTTTCAGAAGTTTGTGTTTTATAAATATTTTTTTATTTTGCGAGTTTTGAGATAATGGATATTTATGAACTATGTTAAATTGTTTTAATTTATTAAAAATGCTTATTACCGAAGATTATTACTGCTTGGTACTCGAAAAAAAAAACAATTCTTATTTATTTTTTTATTAATTATATAAATACTGCAATAATATAGTAGTTCGTTATATAAATTATGGAATAAAGGCCGTTATATAATACAATTTCTATTCAACGACAATGTCTGATATCGAGACGCTAATCCACATACATGCCCATAGCTATGGTTACCAGATCAAATAACGAGATTTCCTGACAATATCCCTAACTTTTTAGTAAATATCCGGACATTTTGTCTGAATGTTTTATGTGGTATGTTAAAACAGTGAGATTTTCAAAATAGTTGCAATCGAAGGACCAAATTCGAATATCGAGCGAGTGTTCTCATAATGGGAGCGTAGTGGACTAAAGAGAGAAATAGGCTGTCCATATTGTTATAAGCTTTGCTTTTCGCTGCCATCAATGTTAGAACTTTGCTGGTTCTGCTTTTGGTTTATCACTGATTTCAATGAGTTCAAATAAATCTTCTAATATCACTTTTTTAAATATTTTATTAAAATATTCCCTAAATCAGGAGGTAACAACAGTTTTTCTTCTCACTTACTAATTTAATGTCGCTATTAGAGTTTTTTAAATTTAGTTCCCCTCGTATCTATGTTCATATCCTAATTATATCCTATTTCTGTATCTAAATCATTATTTTGCAGTCATAGGCGTACTAACAAATATAACTTATAACTATTTATTTACATGATTACTGAAGTAAAAAAGTACGTATTTAAGGAACGATAAGACAATATGAACAAAGCTAATGGTTTCTGTAAAAAGTAAAGTTTTAGAGTTTCGGAGATAAAGGCATGCTTTTGTTTGAACTGATTAGAATATAAATTTACTTAAGATATAACTTCTTCTTCAGAAAGTGTTAAATATTAGACCATAATTTTCTCTTAATCCAGAAGAATAACTTAAAAATATGTATAATTAGTAATTTAATAATTAATAATTTGTAGTAACAATTGGTTTACAACAATATCTTCTGTTAAAGTTCTACTCTTGACACCATTTAATTAAAAGAACATATCATGTGAGGAATGTCATGAAATAGTTATAAAAGACCAGCAATTGTAAAAAGAAACATCATGCAATAAAAAATACGAAATAAAATTTATTAATATACTAAATTAAAAATTCACTCACTTTATGAATGTTTAATTAATTTATTTTTTCTTACTAGAATGATTAACAAATATTTTTTTATTACTTATATGTTCCTCTTTTCATTTCAAAAAAATACTGACAATTGCAGTTTTTTCCTGTTTCCCTAACAGGGGGCTAAAATTTCAGACATGTCAGGAAAATTCTTGTCGTCGGCTAACCCTTGTCTTAGCAAGCTTAATATAAACCTATTATAAACAATTAAAAGGTAAAAATTGTCAGTGATGAAAATTTAACAGAAATTCAGTTAGTATCATATATAATGTATTCTTCTAAAAATTACAAACAATTGAATTATTAAAACGATTGTAAAATTACACTGTTATATTGAAATTCTCGTCTTCGAATTCCTTGGCAATTCTTTACCAGGTAGAACTTTGGAAATAAAACTTCTTTTAAAGAGTCTCATATTACGGCACAAGTAACCTGAATAATTTCAGAAACACTGTTTACTAACTCGGAATTCGCACTGTTGCTTTCACATGCTGATTTCATCAGCTAAATATCACAGTGATATTTTCAACCTAGTAATAAGGGTATAGCTGTATACATTTCCACATCGTGTTTCCTAGTTATCGGCCTAACAACAGTGAAGAGCTCTTCAAATTCACCAATAATAACAAGAAAATATTTTTTAAAAATCAGGATAATTTTCTCGCATTTCTTGAATTAAATTATTAGTATGTCCAAGCCTTTCTCAAATGTTTTCCTCAAATATAGACCAGACCCAGTAACAACGACTTTTGTTTTTTTATTAAAGAATATATCAATAATCTCCTTTTATTTTGTAACTTAATTTTCTAGATTACAATACTGCCGCATTTAATGTTTTATTTTGCTTTATTTCAATTTTTGGATATAACATAAACAAAAATCCTAATAAAAGTTAGGTTAAGACAAAAAAACACACCCTTTATGACGGCGGAACGAAATAACCAGTGTGGGTGATACATTTTTAACTTAAAAGGGCGTAATACGCCTACGCTCTAATTTTTCTTGCCGTGTGGACTCACCCTCACACAGACATATTTAAGGCTAGATTCTCACTATAGGGCCGCTCTCGATACTTTTTCGATGCGCTCTCGGTCCGGTAAAATATTTTTACAGAAAAAACAATAAACCTATTCCCACTATCGATTTCTGGGAGATTTCGATATCGTCAACTCTTTTTCTTTTAAAAATATTTTATCAAAAAGAGAGCGAACCGACAGCGTATCGAGAGTGACACTATAGTGAGAAACCAGCCTAATTCGTCTTTTATTAATACGACTATCAAACACAAATACTGATTATTCGTTTGCTGAATTTTGAGAAGAAAGTAAACAACTAAATATTTTTTAAAATAAAAATAGGTCTAATATTCAAACTAAAATGGACCAAAAATGTCTCCTTTGGAAATAAATACGTACATTTTTTTAATAACATTATTTATTTTTAATTGTTAAAAGCATTGTCACCTATGGAAGTGAAGTATGGCCATTGAAAGAAAGAACTCTAAGAACACTGGAAACTACAGAAATGGTTACTGGAGAAGAGTGGCTGGAAAATCCAGAATGGACAGAGTCAGAAATGAAAGAATCCAAGAAATTATGCGCGTTAAGCATAAGATAACAGAAGATATTAAAATCAACCAACTTAGATGGTACGGACATGTTCAATGAATGGATGATACTAGACTTCCAAAAAAAGTTTTAAATTGGGCACCACATGGAAGAAGAAAGAGAGGTAGACCCAGACTAATTTGGAGAGAAGGAGTGGATAAAGATATAAGAACAAGAGGAATGGATGAAAACCTATGGACAAGCCGAAATCAATTGAGACTGTCTTTGAGTCCTGAGAGGGACTCAGCACATACACGGGATGCCCGAAAACCTTCGATTACATATATATATATATATATATATATATATATATATATATATATATATATATATATATATATATATATATATATATATTTATTTATTTATTTATTTATTTATTTATTTTTAATTCCTCCGATAGTCCAATCGGCGATCGACTTGAGCTAAAAAATCAGAAGACGGCGTAGAACGTTATAAACTGATGTTATATATATATATATATATATATATATATATATATATATATATATATATATATATATATATATATATATGAAGTAAAATGCGAAACAGTAATTGCAAACCTCGTGCCATCATATCCTTTCCGTGTTAGAGGTTGCACAGATTGAATGAATTGCTATAGAACACAATTCATCCTATTACACCACCATCGAGATGATGGCCTACCTGTATCATCATACCGAGAAGAAAGTCAAAACTTACCCTCTCCGCTACAGTGATACGGCAGAGGTACATGTTTCGTCTCTGCTAGACTCATCAGGGTACCGACATTCACTTGGCTGTGCAAAGGACAGATCAGAAGGAGGCATGCAAAAACTGAACGCGGCTTCGCCGACCTCCCGCCGAATGGCGTATATATGTTTATGCGGCTTTCACGGATTCCTCCATGTGAGATGCAATAGCAGTGGATATATCCACATTATGCCGTTGTAGTGCTGAAATCACATTCAGCAAACGTACAACTATATGCAACTCCGTGAATAGATGAAGTAAAAAGCAAAACAGTAATTGCAAACCTCGTTCCATCATATCCTTTCCGTGTTAGAGGTTGCACACTTTGAATGAATTGCTATAGAACACAATTCATCCTATTACACCACCATCGAGATGATGGCCTACCTGTATCACCATACCGAGAAGAAAGTCAAAACTTACCCTCTCCGCTACAGTGATACGGCAGAGGTACATCTTACGTAGGCCAAACCAACCGTAAAATAAGCGCCAGAAGAGACGAACATATAAACGCTGTCAAGCAAAAAACAACTTCTTCTGCTCTGGCCCAACACTGGTTAAACACAGGACATAAGATATATTTCTCGGGAACGAAAATGCTATCGAGATGTGAAAACACACAAGGGTTATAAGGGAGGCTATTGAAATTGCAAAGAGGCCCAACAACTTAAATAGCAGAGATGATAGCCAACGTGTACCTAATACTTGGAAAAATCTGCTTACAAAACATCAACCAGTACCACTTAGTAACGAAAGAGATTACAACTCGGCAACGCAACCAAGAACACTGGCAACAGGGCCGATGAGGCGCAGCAGGTCACGCCACCTGGTTCGGAACCATTCACAAAACGAACACGTCCGATGCGCACGCGGTACCGACCACACCGGAG
The DNA here is from genome assembly GCA_034092305.1 of Diaprepes abbreviatus. Taxonomy (NCBI): domain Eukaryota; kingdom Metazoa; phylum Arthropoda; class Insecta; order Coleoptera; family Curculionidae; genus Diaprepes; species Diaprepes abbreviatus. Next base: position 37,167,656 of record JASJET010000022.1, read on the forward strand.
TCGCAGGCGTCAGTTCGCTCGTAGACGCCATACAGTGAGCTTTGAAACTAGTGAATGAGATTTCACGGAAACGTCAGCTGCCTTTGAGTCCTGAGAGGGACTCAGCACATACACGGGATGCCCGAAAACCTTCGATTACATATATATATATATATATATATATATATATATATATATATATATATATATATTTATTTATTTATTTATTTTTAATTCCTCCGATAGTCCAATCGGCGATCGACTTGAGCTAAAGGTTGTTCACTAACTTTTTCGATTTTTAATCGTTTTGTGAGTTTTTTAGCAAATTTTTAACAATCGGTATTATTTACTTTCTGTCTTTCCTTCTTTCTTTCTGTCTAAATCTTTATAAAGACGTACCTGATTCTTCTAAACCTAACTATAAAAGGCTAACGACCACCGTAAAGAATAAAATATAATTTTATATGGGGAATCAATTTCGAATGGGTATGTCTTATAATATATAAATAGCTTCATTTTTGTCTACAGATAACTGCTACTAAGCATGACCCAAACAAAAAGGAAATGTAGTCAGTATAGCGTTAATTATTTGGTGTTTGGTTTCATTCCATTTCGTTGTGGAACAAATACTTGTATTGCGCCTTATGTGCAACAGATTTTTATACAATGACACTATGAAACCACTCAAATTGGAAGATCATCTGATAAAGTATAATCCTGACAAAAGAGGTAAAGATTTTAAATACTTTCAAACATTGAAAGAGAAACTTCAAAAGATGCCCACGGTGAACAGTATATTCGCTAAAACACCAAAAGAAGATGATGTTTTGCGGGTGTCTTACAATATATATCTATCAATAGCAAAATCAGAAAAGCCGTATACTATTGGGGAAGAGCTAATTTTACCAGCTACTGAAGAAATTGTTAAAACTCTTCCACACAAACCTACATATGATATTCTCAAAATAATCTCTTTAAGCAACAATACATTCCTGCGATGTACTAATGAAATGAGTCAAGATGTTGAAAGCTTGTTGTGTAATTATCGGTAATGACCCACTTCTTCATACACCAGCTATGACTAGACGTTACAACTCTTTAAAACAAAATGTACTTTACAAAATTCGGATTTTCACAGTTGTGTGAAGAAAACGACGAGAACTTTCATCAGTAACTCCTCCATACTGAAATACGTCAGCTGTCGAAAGTCTTGCATTTGACAAGCTCCAGTCCATCAAATTGTTGTGTAGAGAAAAACGCAAAAAGATTTGATATAAATGGCTGTTTTAAATATTTCTTATTCAGTCCTTGGAAATAAGATACATCTTTGTCCTTTTTATTCTAGAAGGCTACATGGCTTCATTTAACATAACTTTTAGGTACATTACACATAAGTAAGAATTTGTTTGTAGGAGTGTAGGAGAATATTGAAACCCTTATTTCAAACATACATATATATATATATATATATATATATATATATATATATATATATATATATATATATATATATATATGTATGTATATATATATATATATATATATATATATATATATATATATCGGGACGAAACATCCATACATTTACTACGGTGGTCGAAAATAGATCGCTAGCTAAATGTCCTTACCCCCAGGGGCATTGCTAATTGCGACAATATATATATATATATATATATATATATATATATATATATATATATATATATATATATATATATATTCGCAATGTCGACGCACTCGCTATGTAAACAAGTGATAAAGTATCATTTAAATTCCAGATGCACGAAAACTCTAAAAGAGTGTTAAAATTTGTCGAAAGGCCGTAACATATCACTAAATGATCTCCTAAATAGCCCAGATAATACCTATGGCATCCATTTCCAAAGGACGAGAAAAGATAAGCTTTTGAAACTCTCTTTGGAATTTAGATCTTTTCAGGTAACGAGGTAAGATAACGGGATGTGCATTTCGGAAAATGTATGTTTCTTAGATAATCTTTCCTGTTTTATCTTTGTGGTATATAATTAAGAGTGTTATAACAATGGTGCGCTTCTATGGATGTTTAATAATACTTCTGAACATAATAGTCCCAGAGCAGATGTAATTTCTCAACAAATCATTTGAATAGAGCTTATTCTGATACCACTGATTGTTCTTCTATTGCTCATAAGTTAATCAACCGTCAACTAATACAGTAATGATGGAAAAGGTCCCATAACTAAGCTGTGATACCTGTAGAAACAAATTTCTCTGAAAGTAATTTGAAACAGTAGTCAGCTTCATGTTACTGGGAGAAATTGACTTGAACTTCTTGTAAGAGCTCGTAGGGAAAACGAGCAAAAAAATTCATTTTAGAAGGAATAAAACGCGTTCAGGTGGTAGTTTATGGGTTAATACATACTACCTTCTGGATAATAATAATTCGTAAATTTTTATAAAACTTTCAGAGCCACTTGAATATATTTATTTCCTTTAATTTAATAAAACAGTCATAACTATTTCTGGGTAAAATTCAGTTATGTAAACAATTTTTTTCTACAAATATTTTCTTTGGGATAAAGAGTAAATACGTTCCTTTAAAAGCAATGTAATTTTATTTATTTTATTTTTAGGAATTCTGGTTATTTTTGCTTTCTTTATTTCCAGGTTTTATTCTTAGTTTGGTATATAAATTTATATTTGTTGAGATGTATAATATAAATCATAAAAATATTATAAGCAAAACAAAATTGGCCAAATAATCTTTCATGTTAGCTAGACCGGGTATAAATATTAAACCTTTTCAGTAAATCGGGTCGTAAACTTAAACTAATAAAATTATTCGGTAAAAATGTTTAAATTACTGATATTTCAATATAACTTTCAAATTAAGTAGTTCTGCTTTTCTATTTTATTAAGCTTTGCAACTAAACAAATATTCAAAGACAACACCACAAAAATTAACATCAAGAACACCTTCACGATGCCAATAAATACAAACCAAGAAATTCGACAAGGGAACAGTCTTAACCCTACATTATTTAACATAATTCTGAGCAAGATAATACAAGCAGTGAAAACTAAAGGCAGACGATATTAGTTAGAAAATGATAAACAACATTAAAATACTTTATTATTCAAACGACATGCCCCTCATCTCAGAATAAGAAGATGACATTCAATGCCATGCTGTACGAATTCAATACACGAGCAGAACAGTATAATAAACAACAAGCCCATGCAAAAAGTGGTATCATTTGACTACTTTGGAGTTAGGATCTCAACTGGGAATCTATCTAGCAGAGCAGATAGTTACGATAGCATGAAACAAAAAATTACAAGGAAAAAGACTACCAAACCCTCACCAAATAAAAAAATTAAAAATGACTGACTGTCCCACCTGCCTATTAGAATATCGATTGAACAATTGTCTGATACAGACACCGAAGGTATGCATCCAGTCGTGCACAAATCCGAAATCGATCCTCCCTAAATCAACAACTGACCAATTTATGTCTTCACCGACCGAAAAATAGTGTAAAATATTATATCCTCCATATAATACTTCGTTATATCTTATCATTATATCGGAATTATCCCAAAACTAATCATAATATCCCTTTAGTGAGACGTCGTCAGTATTTTACGTCAGACAGCATGGCACCAAGACAATACTTAAACCCACACATGACAATCTGTTACATTTGATGTTACCAAATATGGCAAAAATGCATTGAGAAAATAATTCGCCTTTTCTTCAAAGAAAGCATAATAATTGGCTCAAGATATACAATAGTCCAATAATACATTAAAACAGGCCTTAGGGAAAAAAGTATAATGTTGAGATTAAAATTTTAACCTAGCTTCTTTGACAGCTGTTTGTTCACATGCTTACATTTTACGTTATACCCTTGTTAAAGGTTTTAAGAGGATCAAGCGTTAAGAACATGGCCTTGAATTATAGAAATATACATTAAAGGAACCCCATAACACGATCACCCTTCCCTGGTATCCAGGAGAAGATTTGAGTGCCATATGAAACCTTCAGGTATAAAACTTTTTAGTTTAAGAGGTATATCTAATTTTCTTTTATTATAATATAAATGATAATTTTTCCCTTTGTGTTATTCTAACTTAATGAAGAAATTATGAGTATAACAATTAGCAATTTTACATTCTTTAAACTTTATTTCATACAAAAATCTAATTTGACAAATACTCTTTTTTGGACGTTTTTCCATCATATGTTACGGAAAAAATAAGAATATTTTCGTCGTTTTCTTAAAGTCTCATTTATCCCCTTTTATGCGGTCGTTTAAAAAGGAACACGGTTTGACCCTTGTAGCCACCAAAGTTTATTTATAGGTCACCTTTCTATTCAAAGTTGATAAAGAAAACCTCTACCTAACCAAAAATATACGAGTATATAAAAAGTGGTCTAAGGGTCTCAAAATGTTCCCTAATATTCGTCTAAAAAACCGAAATAGTCACTGGCAGCTGTATTGAAAAGGTGAGAAATGATTTGTTCAGTTACTTTGCTTTATTGGATTTTAAAGTTATCACGTAAGAAGTTAAAATAAGAATAACGCTCTTGCATTTTATTTTAAGATTTTTTTACAGGTTTAGATATTAGTTTAGTAGTCAGCTTCTATTCTAGCCCTATATAAGTTTTATTTAAAAAATTATATTCAAATTGGGAGAATTTAGACTTCAGTTAGATAAAAAAATTAAACGAAAACAATAATAATTTAGGAAAATAAATAGTAAAAAGTACAGACCTGCATTGTAATGGATTGATTTCAAAAAGAATTACTATGGCACCACAGGTATGCGTTCTTTCTAGTCCTTGTTGGATAATATTAACATAATTTTGATACTATTTTATTATTTTAAAAACTATATATAACATAGTTATATGATATCAAAACAACAATTTTTATAGAACAGATTGGGGCATATATTTTCAAATTGAAAACTAAATTTCGCGGAAGCTTTCAGTTTCTTCAAAAGCGCCTACTTTAGAAGTTAGTTTGTTAATACTTTGTTTACCATTTCCGTTTCTTTTTAGTTATATGTGGCCAGTTTCATAAAAATTCTAAAGAAAATTACTTTGATTTGATAATTATTTTTAAACCTAGCGTCAGATATTTAAAAATATAGGGTTTTTGTTTAATGACAGAACGGTTAACGGGTTTTATTCAAATTCATATTGAGTTGTAAGTAAAAAAAAAGTAATTTTTATGATTTAAGCAAAAATATGCGGAAATATAACAGTAATTCAACCTTTAAAATAAGTAAATTTTGAGAAGAACTTTCCTACAAAATAGCATTTTCATTTCCACAATCTATGCCCAATAATTCATACTGTGCACAATAGAAAGTTTTTCTCCCTGACAGTGAAACAAAGAACTATGTTGATAAACATATTTTTCAACGCATTTACGCTACTTATCTTACAACGACAAAAGACATCAACACAGAGTAAAAGTTATTATCAACCAAAAATTTTCCAAATCCATCCTAAATTTTACACCACTTTCTGAGAGAGTAAGAGAGAGCTGGTGCAAGTCCGCAGTCCAGTATGACTTAACATATTACAAACATATACTCTAGCAACAGACAGAAATGAAGAGGAAGTAGAGGAATTTTATCACTCAATGACACAAATATACCAGAAATTTTCAAAGCTGATATAAATGTAGTAATGGGGATTTCAACGCTAAATTTAGGATGAAGCAAGAAGCAAGAAGAATACATCCGATCCTACGGACTGGGAAATGAAATGAATACGACGACCGCCTGAGTACATTTCAAACAGAAGAACAACAGGTGTGAATGCATTTATCAAATTATCGTCAAAAAGACTATATACATGTAAATCTCCAATATACTCTCCAGGACATATAGTCAGAAATCAGATCGACTTCATATTAGTAACCAAGCGATTCCGAAACAGTTTCACTTCAGTCAAGACATATTCTGATGCAGATGTAGGATCTAACCACAACCCATTGACTGAATTCATAAAAGCTAATGTGAAAAAGATTCAACAATCCGACACCAATTAAAAGATTGACATAAGGAAACTGAAAGAACCAGATACAATAAATAAAGCAGATCAAGAACTAAATACCAATCTTAAGGATATAAACAAAACAGAGATAAAGATGCAGAAATTAGAGAACCTAGTAAGAAAAATTAGTGAAGACAACTTAAACCCAAACAAAGCTATTTAGAGGAACGCCTGGATGACTGAAAACATTTTGCATAGGATAGGGAGATACAACATCATATACAGAAAATGCAGAAAGAGATAAGAGAACAACAAAACATGATTCATTTACCTTACGTCGGAAAATTAGAAAAGCAACAGTAACACTTAAAATACAAACGTTGGAAATGCTAATGGACAACGAAGGTGAACCAGTTAGTGATAAGGCAGACAAATTAAGGGTTTGGCAACAATACATAGGAACACTCTTCGAAGATGAAAGAACAAACGTACCACCAAAAATAGCATTAAAGAATTGAGCATGACAAAGAATGAAATAAAACAGCCATTAAGTTAACAAAGGAAGCAAAAACACCTAGATCTGACAATATACATGCAAAATTCCTTAAACTACTGGATGAGAATAGAACGAGATACATTACCAACATTCAATCACATATATGACAGCGAAAAAATGCCAAAGGACTAACAAAAATCGGAATTTATTACCGTTATAACAAAAGCAAGTAGATGTGAAGAATCTTGAACTATCAGCCTCGTGAGTCATATATTTAAAATATTTCTTAAAATAATGCACAGAATATATAAACTATGCAACAAAATTTGGTTTCAGAGATGGCATTAGAACAAAGGAGGCCTTATTTGTCTATAAGTTCTGTTTCAAAGATGCAAAAACGTTCACTGTGATACATCATAATTAAATTTGGTGTTGAGATGTGGCTGATCGTTGGATTTTGAGAATTTCGTGGAAGCAGCATATAACGAATAAGACTGTACTGGAAAGAATTGGAAAGATATGAAACTTCTGAACACAGTGAAGAAACTGCAATAAAAATACCTCGTTCATACAGTGACAAACTAAAATAGATATGGTCTCCTACGACGCATATTAAAGGGAAAAATATTAGGAACGAGAAGATCAGGAATGGGAAGGATTTTGAGGCTCAAAAAATATTTGTTATTCCCGAAACATAAACGGCTACTCTCATATAATATAAATTATAACAGTATCTGTCTAAATCTTAAACATATTTAATGAATTTGGGCGTTACTGTCTAGTTTTTGTTAGAACCAATAAAATTAAATGTTAGGATTTTTCGGATAATACCTAAATTTAAGTTAGGAAAATAATAAAGTCCATAGCTATAATTTCCATTTAAATATTGTTAAAGTTGTCGAAAACTATGAATCTGTAAGCTAAAAGTATATTAAAATTTTTAATTTCAATAGAACAAGCTCTCAGCCTAAATAAAATTGATTATCTTATCGCCGGTTTTTAAGATATGGGACATATTTTTGAACATATTAATTTATTTCTATACAAATTTATGGATCAATAAATATTACTTCGGTTAACTTTCCTTAGCTAAATTATTTATTAAACACAATACCTTAGGACCTATGACCTCCCTAATTTGTCATTGACTGTATGATTGACATTAATCTTTAGATTTAATTTAGCAACTATAATAAGTTTGCGACAAACCAATATCCGGGTTGACCTTCATAACCGAAATAGCTTAAACCTGTCAAAATTGTTTAAATCTTGGATTTAATATAGAAGATTAGCTACAACATAATTTTAGAAGATCCCCTATCGATAAAAATCAATGTCTGTGGTATTTTCCGTGAAGACCGATAAGGCTATTTTGTTTGTAAATTTTATAACGCAAGACCACTATTTCCCTCCACTAAATCACTTAAATTTAAAACAGGTAGTTTTGGAAATTTGTACAAATGTACTGTATCTATCAGTGAATACATATTACACTTAAAGGTGGAATTTTACGTAGCCAATTTTACAATATACGTTATTCAAAATTATTGCCCCACTTAAAAATTATAATGTTTATTTAAAGAGACAATGCTTACCGATTTCTTAGGCTTCCAGCGAATTTCGTAGCAAATAAGAGGTCGGATCAAGCAACTACGTTTTTTGTGTATTTTAAGCTGCTGAATCTGAATATGCAACCTGCTTGCGAGCAGATAAGAAAGAAATTTTTTATTGACAATGTAATTGTTTAAACCCTTATAATTAATAAACCATGATAAATCCAAAATTTTTTGCTTCATGTCGATTCGACAATTAAAACTAGAGATTTTGCAAATTTATTGTAAAATAATGACACAATCTAGAAAGAACACGCGGCGCTCTGACAACTACAAATATATAGGTGGACTTCTAATCGAAATTTTTCATTAGGGGACATTTCAGGTTGTTACCCTTCTACTTTACAATTTATGTAAATTAAATAATGGAATTGTGGTTATTAACTCCAACTTTATTCCTACACAGCAACGTTTAGAATCGTGCAAGTAACATTATTTTTAAATTTGCATCCTCTACAAATTATTGATAGTAAAGCTCAGGGAGGTTCTAGTCTAAATTTAAAAATATAGGTTTAGGAAGAAACAGTGTGTATGCAAAATAAAAGTCAGAAAGGATAATAAGCAATTTATTAATAATAAATGTTAAAACTTATTACATACAAAAAAAAAATCAAAATGACATACATAATAAGCTGGTACCCTCGACTTGAAAACTATAACACAACACGCATTGTCAAAATTAAAGTTGAAATTTCTTAATAGATTTAAAAAAAAATTCTTTTTGTATCCATCCTGTAATATAGCAAAAAAAAAATAAATTGACTTTCTATAATCTCTTAAAATAAATGACATTTAGAAATTAAAGTTCACCATATTGACAAGATATTATCAGGAAGTTACTACAGTAATAAAACAAGAGAAGAAAATTACAATAGTAGGTAAAACAAGAGAAGAAAATGGGTCAAACATTAGCTGAATACAAAATAATAATAGTACGTTTTAATATATAGACACTTGTTGGTAAAAGATATAATAATGTAAATCGAATAAAGCCTGTTGCTTCAAGACAATATAACTAAAGATATTTTAAGATAATTTGTCTTCTGCAAAGACAGGATATGATAGCTGTATAGTTATTGAAGGTATTGTTATGGAACAATGTGGTGAAACCTCTTAAATGTATGTAAAAAGAGACAATGAACAGTTGACGTTTTAAGGTAGGAAGTCCATTCTTCTTAAAATCAAATAATTTCTTGGCAGTATCAGGTCCCTGATAACGTTAGAACTTTCGTGATCTATGCAGTCTCAAAATCATAGCCGTAGTTAAAAGTAACTTAGGTACATTTATTTTAGATTTATAAAATAAAACAAATAGTAATGCCAAATATTGTTTTAATGAGCAACGAGGAGAACACGTGATTGTGCAACGAACTCTCGCATGCCATTAAAAACATTAAGTTTCATCATTTCATGATGTGAGTACACTGTAAAAAGGAAATACATTAAATTTAAGGTAAATGTGCTGGAAGCAAATTTCATAAACGTTTATCAAATGCGTTTAATATAATGCCTTAAATTTAATAATTTACATTAATATAAATTAATTTATGCTATTAAAGTTAATGTAATCACATATTAAAATTAAAGTTTTGATCATTACTTTTTAAGGTGAATATGTATATCGATTATACAGCCAGTGTTCACTGAACTTGAGATATATTATCACATATTTAATGCACCAACATTAATATGAGGTCAAAAAATTCTGCTTCCATGAAAAGGTGGAAATTTTTCTCAGGTACCGTCATCTGTAGACCGGTTTCGAACTCATTGGTCTTCGTCAGTACCGGCAGACATGTACACCTCACCATAAGAAAATTGAGTCTTTTAAGCAACTTATATCATACTAAACAAAAATTTCAATACTAGTTTCGCCATCTTCTAAAGTCTCATTAATTTTAATGTACAGAAAGTTGAAATATCTGTTCAGTTATTTCATGGAAATTTAAGATACAATTTAATCAAATTTAATGTACAACGAACTGATATTTGAATAAATTGCTTTAGATTTAAAGTAAATGTAAATTATTCACGATTTTATATACAAAATCGATTAATTTAATGTAGAATAGACATTAAATTTGCATTAAATTTAAGATTATTTTTAACAGTGTACGACTTGATGCTTTATGTAGATCTGCCTGTTCTTCCCTAGTTATAAAAATAAAAATAAAATTTATCTCGCACAATGTATCCTAAAAATAATTTTATCCCTACACTGAGGATCTTGTATAGTCCTGAGGATGGTCTCACAGAGATCGAAACATCGACTAATATAAGAAAATGTCTGCTCTAAATGAGATTTATTGACCTAATCTATCCAAACCCCAGCTTTTTACAAAACAACAATTTTGACTTTGCACCATCTCAATTTGGTTATTAACTAAATTTATATATTATTGTGAAAAATCATTTCTGAAGCCATATTACCGTGAGTTAATCTATCGCTTTTAAAATGAACCATTATAAGATGAAAAAGTTTAATTACAAGCCGAGTTTCACTCGATTTCGATGGATCACTGTACACGAATGGCCTATTTGCCACTAATTTTGCTTTAAAGTTGCAATATAGCGGCTACTAATTTACTGTTTCTATATTGTAAATTCTGTCACCTTTGTCTTTACATTGAAAACAAGATGGTATGGGCCGAAATCGACACCTCATTTATTAACAATTACGGACTTATAAATAACTAAATTGTTAATAACAAATTTTCTTATCACATGACGGCTGTTCAGGTGGAAGAATCGGACTAGACAATGCATCCATATAATAATCAACCATAAAACCGCATGGATTTGGATCGGAAACATAAATCCTTCGGCGACCAGGTACCGCAATAAGTTATGTCAAATTACTGACATTTTCTTATTTCAATTAGCTTTTTTCATTCACTAAAGGGAGAGATTAAATAAATATTATTTGTCGTCGTGAAAACATCTCTCGTCAGATAAATTATATTAGGAATATTCGGGAGAAAATTGTGGCCAAAATACTTTAACCAACAGAAACGTGATATATAATAATACACCTTAAATCTTCAATTGCTATCAGAGAAATTATTCTGACGAAAAATTTGCTCCAATCCAGAAATTTGGGAATCGGAAAAAAATCAATAGCAGAAAAAAATATTCTGGCTCTGGTATTATTCGTATTTGTATTATTATATAAAATCTGTGGATTATTTTTTCAATTTCATATTGAAAACGATCAATTTAAATCTCCAACTGCGGGACAAATTGTGAAAATTCTAGTATTTGAAAAAAGAAAATAATGAACACCTAGACTCAACGACCTACATAATACAAAGAAAGTATTTTGTAGGGGAATAAAATAGATTTTACGATGACATATAAAGAAAAGCTGTACCCTTAGGAATTCTCCTGAGAAAAAATTTTCTCTTCAAGTATAGTAACAAATCATTCTAATAATGTGTTAGTACAGTATCTACACTCGCAAAGAAATGTGTAGTTAAGCCTTATTTTCATCAATTTTAGAAAACGAAATGAAATTAGCAAATAAATTTCTAAGCTTCTTCTCCATAAATTCAGTAACAAAACTTTTTGATATAAAAAAATTATGTGGGAATTTTTAATAATTTGGGTGCCGTCACGTGTCTTAGGGTGATCGTACATTAAAATATCTCAAGAAATAATGCGATCTTAGTTCTGAAAATTTGTATAAAGAGGTTTTCGGTGATGCTCTCTTTGCATGAAGTAACGGCGGTCTTGTTTTTGTATTCCTTTTCTAATTTCCGATAACTTTTACTCAAAGTTACTTGCCCTACTCCAACCTTTTCCTATAAAATAAAAATATGAAACTCGGAATTCTGGTTGTGGCTTTAGATATTATTCGTCTCGATAAAGAGTAGTCAGAAAATGATATTTTTTTGGATACAGGCAAGTGGAAAAATAACAAATTTTAAGCTTTACAAAAAATTTAAAAAAACTTAATTTTCTCAAATACGTTCTTGATTCATTCAGTAGATATTTTGAAATTGGCAATCTACAGCTTTAAAAACCTCCTTATACCAATTTTGGACAAACTCGAGAGATGTAGAATTTTTAATCCGCTATATTAGATCCATCACATTGAATTTTTAAAAATAATTTTAGATTCGTTATCTATGAATTCGATAACTTCTCTATACCAACTTTGGAGAAAATCGGAAAAAATTAATGTTTCTTTCCACAATATTATCAGCACCATTTTGGAATTTATTGAACTAATTTTGATGAAAATAATATGAGACAACCATAGCAACTTCCTGAACATTACGCAAAAAAAATTATAATTAATATACGTACCGCTCGAACTTAGAACCTCTTTCTTTTAGAACTTAGTTAATGACTCCTCGTATATTCCTGTACGATTCGCCATGAAGTTTTCTAAACCATAAACACCTATAACTTGTCACCTTAGCGGGATAAACAATTGCAATGGTGCAAAAACTATTGACCTTCTAGCTTTTAACAACTTTTTTGTATCACTAATTTCGTATTGCCCCAAGGTTCGTTAACGATTTCAACAACATTTTTCAAAGGCACTATCAATAACAAAAAATTCCATTTTTTATTTTTCTGCAAATATCTCGATAACCACAGAATACATTTTAACAAACAAAAAAGAATTTCAAAAGTTTTTTTATTACCTATCACTTCGTAATGTTAGGTTTGTAAATGAGACTACACTATTAAAAAAAAACCTTAAATTTAACGCAAATTTAATGTACATTCTACGTTAAATTTAATGATTTTGTACTTTAAATTATGAATAATTTACAATTACTTTAAATTTAAAGCAAATTCATTGAAATATCGGTTTGTTGTACATTAAATTTGATTAAATGATATCTTAAATTTCAATAAAGTAATTGAAAAGATATTTTAACTTTCCGTACATTAAAATTAATTCACATGTACCTTAACATTAAAGTAATTTACATTAATATTCATGGTACATTGTATGAAATTTCGGAAGATAGCGCAACTTTTTATTTATTATGATATAAGTTGCTTAGAGGACTCAATTTTCATATGTGCTGGTACTGACGGAAACCAATGAGTTCGAAACCGGTGTACAGATAACGCTACAATACCTATGGGAAAAATTTCCACCTTTTCTTGGTAGCAGAATTTGACCTCATATTAATGTTGGTGCATTAAATATGTGATAACATATTTTAAATTCAATGAACACTGGCTGTATATTTAATGTACACAGTCACCTTAAAAAGTAATGATCAAACTTTAAATTTAATGTATGATTACATTAAATTTAATGGAATATGTTGATTCAGATTAATGTAAAAATTATTAAATTTAATGCAGGATATTAATTAAATTTAAGAAACGGTATATGAAATTTGCTTCCAGCATATTTATCTTAAATTTTATGTACTTTATTTTTACAGGGTACTTTTGTATTCCCTACACGTAAAAAGGAAATGCATAAATGCATTAAATTTAAGGTAAATGTGCTGGAAGTAAATATTCATAATCGCTTATTAAATCCATTTAATATAATGCGTTAAATCTAATAATTTTTACATTAATCTAAATTGATTTATTCCATTAAATTTAATGTAATCATACATTAAATTTAAAGTTTGTCATTACTTTTTAAGGTGACTACGAACATTAAATTTACAAATTTTTCATCTGATTTGAGATATGTTATCACATATTTAATGCACCAATATTAATATGAGTTCAAGAAATTCCGAAACTACCAGGAAAGGAGGATATTTTTCTCATAGGTAGTGTCCGCCATCTACACCAGTTTCCAACTCATTAGCTCCTGTCATTACAAGGCAGACATGTACACCTCACCATAAGAAAATTGCGTCCTTTAAGCAACTTATACCAAATAAAAATTCAATACAAGTAGCGCCATCTCCCGGAATCTCATGCAATCTATATTGAATAATAATGTAAATTCCTTCAGTATTAGGGTCTATGTGAATTAATTTTAATGTACAGAAGTTGAAATATCTTTTCAGTTACTTTATTGAAATTTAAGATACCATTTAATCAAATTTACAATGTACAACGAACTGATATTTCAAAGAATTTACTTTAAATTCAAAGCAAATGTAAATTATTCACGATTTAAAGTGCAAAATCGTTAACTTTAAAGTAGAATGGTCACTAAATTTGCATTAATTTTAAGGTTATTTTTAACAGTGTGAAAGAATGATTTCCAAAAAGAAAATTTTCATTTGGATTTTATGTTTATTTTTGCTCCTTATCCATATAATCTTCCTGGCGTATGAACATCATATTATTGAATTAGTGGGTGACAATTTTGCGTAGAATATGAAGATGTTAAATCTGTTCACTTTATCCCACAATATTAGCTATAATAATGGAAATTCTTTATCAACAGGTTGGGAACAGCTACTACAATAATTGTTCGACGTTCTTAATCCCAATTTTAATAACATTATAATACATATTGTTACAATGAACACACTTAACCACATTGAATTATTTAAAAATAGTTTCACGGATTACTGCATTGCACAAAGCATTGTTCATTTTATTTGAACTACCGAACCTAGTACGTTCTATTCGACGACACGCATTAATTAAATTATAAGCGATGTAAACACGAATATTGCTTCGATGTTCGTAGCGCTGTAATCCATGTCGTTGTGCACCATGTTTTATCATTAAATTTAAAACTAGAATATTAATAATCTGTTTCAATGAGTAGAAATGTAAAATGGTAAAAATTAAGAAGTTCTTAATACAGGTCAAGATTAATTTAATCATGTACAGGGTGAGTCAACGATTGGATGAAGTAGGTTTGTGCCTTTTCGGTGAAATTAACAAAAAAACTATATTTATTGTTTGATACAGTTTATTTTTACGCAGATTTTAAAAATATTTAGGACTCTACAGGGTGAGCCAGAAAACTAGGACAGCATAAAGTTGTATTTTTTTAAATAGAACACCCTATATACGAATCGTATTTTCGATTTGGCTTATAGTTTTAAATCTTTTTTATTAAGGGTTTACTATAACAAAACTTTATAGTTTCTGAGATAATTAAGTTTAAAGAAAAAAAAGTCACATTTTCAAGCATCAATTCAATCCTAAATAACGTTTTCAATTTTGTGACAAATATATTCAAATTTGGAATTTAGCAAGGCCAAGGACAAGTTAACATAATTTTTACCTAATATTTGCAATAAAAGCTACAGGGTGTTGAACACATCGGCTCAAATTTGAACAAGTTTAAATGAATAAATATCTTTTTTTTTTAAATGGTACACCCTGTATGTTATTTAATAGAGTAATAAAAACCCTAAAAGTTTTGTTCAATATATCCTATACCTATTTATAATAGTTTTTGAGATATTTCAGTTTTTCTTATTTTCCATACTTTTTTACAGAAATAGTCTTCATTGTCATAGTAGCCATGGCAAAAACAATGTAAAAGAACATTTTTCTGTGTGTCAAATTTATAACCGCAATCGCTTCTTTTGGTTTTTATGTAGTGTAGTTTGGTTTTTTTTGCATTCATCTTATATTATAAAATGAATTTCCCAAAGAATGAGTTAATAAATATGATTTATACAATAGGAGAGGCTCAAAAAAATTGCCTTCTTGCTGAAAGAATTTACAAAATGAAGTATCCTGATCGACGCCAGCCTAATACCCATACTTTTCAAAACTTAATACAAAGATTTGATTCTTCTGGTACTGTTGATTATCCAAAACGTAAAGGGGTCAACAAACCAGTATCTAATGAAGAAAAAGAACTACAAGTATTGTTAAATGTTCAGGAAAATCCTTATATTGGTAGCCGTCAGTTAGCAGCATTATGTGAAACATCACAATCCACCGCTAATCGTACTACCAAGAAATATAGGTATCATCCATATCACATGGAATTACACCAAGAATTGCATGGACAGGATTTTGAAAGTCGTGTAAACTTTTGTCGTACAATAAATGCGGAGATTCAATTAAATCCAAATTTATTATGCAAGGTAATGTTTAGTGATGAAGCTACTTTTAGAAGTAACGGCGCCGTAAGTAGACGCAACATGCATTATTATGCCACAGAAAACCCATTTTGGATTAGAGAGGTGCAACATCAAAACCACTGGTCATTAAATGTTTGGTGTGGTATTCATCATAATCGAATTATTGGACCCCACTTTTTTAATGAACCACTAAATGGCCATAGTTACCTGAACTTTCTACAAGAAGAACTACCCCAACTGCTTCAAGGTCTCGATAGGGATGAGCTCGACAGTATGTGGTTCCAGCACGATGGTGCGCCTCCGCATTACCATCGTGAAGTTCGTGCGTTTTTGGACCAACGATATCCGCAAAAATGGATTGGACGTGGGGGTTTCATTGAGTGGCCACCAAGGTCTTGCGACATCACCCCATTAGATTTCTTCCTATGGGGTTATATTAAAAATAAGGTGAATGTTAATCCACCAACAACAGTGGAAGATATGCGAAACAGGATTAGGGATACCTGTAGAACAATAACGCCACTAATTTTGTCCAGGGTCCGAGAAAATCTGCAAAAAAGACTAAATTTGTGCATTGCACAAGAGGGTCGTTTATTCGAACACTTATTAAAAAGAAATAATTAATCCCAGTATTTAATAGGTAATTTTTTTGTTTCAATTTAGTATAAAAGTAAATATGTATTTGCCTTGTCGTTATTGTTGTGTTAATTTTTTCACATTATGTTTAATTACACTATTGCCATTGTAATATAACGAATAATGTATTTCATCATATTTAACCACATTCTGTTTGTTTCTGTAATTTCTTTTTATTATTTTACATGGTTACTATGATAATGAAAACTATTTCTGTAAAAAAGTATGGAAAATAAGAAAAACTGAAATATCTCAAAAACTATTATAAATAGGTATAGGATATATTGAACAAAACTTTTAGGGTTTTTATTACTCTATTGAATAACATGAAAATATACAGGGTGTACCATTTAAAAAAAGAGATATTTATTCATTTAAACTTGTTCAAATTTGAGCCGATGTGTTCAACACCCTGTAGCTTTTATTGCAAATATTAGGTCAAAATTATGTTAACTTGTCCTTGGCCTTGCTAAATTCCAAATTTGAATATATTTGTCACAAAATTGAAAACGTTATTTAGGATTGAATTGATGCTTGAAAATGTGACTTTTTTTCTTTAAACTTAATTATCTCAGAAACTATAAAGTTTTGTTATAGTAAACCCTTAATAAAAAAGATTTAAAATTATAAGCTAAATCGAAAATACGATTCGTATATAGGGTGTTCTATTTAAAAAAATACAACTTTATGCTGTCCTAGTTTTTTGGCTCACCCTGTAGAGTCCTAAATATTTTTGAAATCTGCGTAAAAATAAACTGTATCAAACAATAAGTATAGTTTCTTTGTTAATTTCACCGAAAAGGCACAAACCTACTTCATCCAATCGTTGACTCACCCTGTACCAAGCCGTGCTTTTATATACAGAAAAAGGGTACTAGATAAATCTTCAAGCACTTAAAACCCCTCGTTACCGCTTATGAAAACCTACTTCACAAACTGAAGGAACTATACAGGTCTGGAATATCAAGAACAGAAACTCGACGTTTCTTAAGTATGATATAGAAAATACTATATTATTCATCAAATCAGAATGAGACAGAACATAATGCATCGTAAGTATCGACATACGTGTAAATTACCAGTTTGGCGGTGAGAGCGGGCGGCAGCATACGCCACGCCCTAGCACAATAAGACGATTCCAAGTTATTTGCTTTCATTCGGCCGTCGAAGCGTAAGTATCGAATGTTGGTATTTCCGTGTTTCGAGTCAAATTTTTTTATTTAAAATGGTAGTTTATCCCACAGAACAAAAAGTACAGGTTATTAAGTGATATTATTCTGATAAAAGTATACATGAGATAATCGGCAGATTTGCATTTATGTACGAAAATCATCCTATTCCTTCAAAATCTAGAATTTCAGAAATTTTTGAAAAATTTGAGACAACTGGTTGTCTGAAAATTTGTAAAAAATGTACCGATAACAATGAGGAGCAACCGGCTCCTCAAATTACTGAAGAACGAGCAAATCGGGAGACTGACGTATATAGTTTAGCGGAAATTAATTTTCCTTGCAATAGTACCGCAAATGCAGAAGAACTTGATATTAATGCTCGAACGGTTCGAAATATTTTAAAGCGTGACAAATATCGCTGTTACAAATTGCGAACAACTCAAGAAATTTTTCCGGAAGACCAGGAAAAACGTATGGTGTTTTGTGAGGACATGATGGAAAGGGCTAATAGGGACGACAGACTCATCAGCAACATTTTGTTTACGGATGAATCTTCATTCCCCTTGCACGGCCGTCACAATCCTTCTATTGCCGTAGGATACTCTGGAGAGAATCAACATCTCAATATTTCTCAGAGAACACAATACCCGCAAAAGGTTAATGTATGGGCTGGTATGTTCGGGAATTTTATCATTGGACCCTTTTATATTAATGGACACCTAACTGCCAATAAATACTTGGACCTTTTGCGAAATCACGTCATTCCAGCTGTTCGAGCATTGAATGTTAATTTTGAGGAAATTTGGTTTCAGCAGGATGGTTGCCCTGCTCATAATGCGAGAGAAGTGCAACAGTTTTTGCAAACTATATTTCCTGAGCGCCTCATAAGCAAAAGGGAAACCATTCAAAAGCCACCCAGGTCTCCCGATTTGGCCCCAAACGATTTTTTTCTTTGGGGTCATGTTTCTCAAAAAATTTATCGGCACATATATGATCGTGCTATGAATTTGGATAAATTGAGACAAAAAATTAATGAAGTTATTATAAATATAACACCTGAAGTTTTGGCAAATACGCGAACCGGATTTTGCAATAGATTGGGTTATTGTCTCGCTCAATGTGGAGGCCTGTTTGAACACCTCTTGTAGAATTTTACATATTTTTATTTACTTAAATAGAATTTAAGTATTTGTTTATTTATTTATAACTACTGAATATGTTACTTTTATTTTTTACCCGAATCAAATTTTATTTTTGAGAATGATTTTTTTAATGTGGTTTATTAACTTATTTACTTAGAAACTACTGTGATTTTTATTAGAATCAATGTTTATTTTGTAACAGAAATACCAGTTTTTTTTTACGCCCAACAGCCAGCAAAAAATAATTTTTTTGTATTTCGACTATTTGATGCATTTAAAACAACAAATGTATCAAATAGTCATTAAATATTCCAAATTCCGTCGATTGTTGTTGGCTTAAAAAAACACGCAACAGCTCTCCTAGGGAGATCGTTGGAGCGACACTTTACTTAAACTGCTGAATTCATGGTTGGTTTGGTTACCGATGACGAATAATTCGACCTCTATCCTGGGAGTAGCACGTTTCGTATATCGAGTTTTGCTATATTTCTTTTTTAATTTATCGTCGCGCCATCACATGGCGGTTTTATATAACATTATTAATTTGTGCTGCTTTTGTTTTATTGAATGATCTATTTGATATATTTACTATTTTTCCAACTGTAAAATCTGTTTATGGAACACAGATAGGAGATGATGGTTTATATCGAACGCAATGACTTAATGAGTCCCATACTAGGACGAAACAGCGCTGTCGTCATTTTTCGGACCTGGAGCTTTTCCTTTATTTTGGAGATCTCCGCACTTTTTAACATGAGAGTAATATTTATCAACGGTCTTTATGTCCGCATAGCCGAGAATTTCCTATTATATATATACTAGCAGCATCATCCCTAAATCGTTGTCTTTTCAAAATTTCAGTCGTCTTATATATATATATATATATATATATATATATATATATATATATATATATATATATATATATATATATATATTTATATATATATGGTTATAGTTGCCACAAGAACCTATCACACGGGTCTGCAAAAGCTCTAAAACAGTGTTGCTATTTTAGCACAATTGCATTGAATTCAATAGAGATATAAAGAAATTAGTACGTCAGTTATACTTTTCACAAGAAAGTACAAAATATCGTAAAAAACTTAGTTGCAATTTTCAAGAACAAATTTTTTAAATACAATTCAAATATACCACGTGCATTCGTGCTGTTACAAGGTTAATACATAGGGAGATATGACATCACGTATCTCTAAAACTTGAACTAATAATAAAAAGATCAGTTTAGTTTCGGTTTTAGCACACCAAAAATGGTAAGATTTAGTTGATTTTATTTTCGATACAATTTGGATATTGACCAGTGTACTTAGTTGATTCGACTATTTAAATAGTTCAGTTAAGAGTAGAGCTAAAAATTACAGTAATTTTACAGGTAATTTTTAGTTTGGCCCACTGTTAGTAAGAAGATGTATCACACAAAGCAGATTATATTACAAGACCGGGAAATTTTGTACTTTAAATGAAAGAAATGGAACCGGGACATATTTTTAAACGACTTCGATACAGAGTGACTCTCCAAAGAAACTCTTCTATCAGATGTCATAAATAGCTACAGGAAAAACTCTATCTTTCTTTCTTTGTCTCACACCATCTATTAAGTAGTTTAATTTGAGTTTCTCGCTTTTAGTACATTTTCTGCTTTTTCAGTACAGAAATGTAGTGTGCTGTAATTGGTCCAGAAGCTCAGTGTGAGACTAAATTACGACTAAAAACTGACACTAGGTGCTGGGCAATTAAATTATTTTTGAATTTTATTTAATATTTTATGCAAAGATTATACAAGGTAAATTAAATTGTTTTCAAAACATTACTGCTTTAAAAAGACCTTTGGTAAGCTACATGGAAAATTATTTACCCTATAGTGATGACAATTTAATTTTCAATTGTTATTTCATTCGAGAAATATTTTATATCTTGAGGGTATACAGGCGGTAGATTCGCCCTAATAAAAAAAATGTTTTAACGTTTAAATTAAGATGATTGCAAGAAGAATAAAGGAATTAGGAACCAAGCCTTAAAATTTAATTTCAGGAATATTTAAAAAAAAAACAAATTTTTATATCCTGGAGGCAAGCAATCTACACAACTGGTTAAACAATTTGAAACGATCATAACTTTTCGGGTCTGGGCACTTGTTATGAGAGAACCAAGACGGTATTTTTAGTTGGCGAACATTTGAATAGATGGAGATAGTGAGCCAAATAACTGTTTGTGGAATATATTTCGTTGTTTTTGTATTTAGACAGTCTTAGATCATTAAGTTATTGACTTTTTCAGTATATAACTTATTATGCATTGTATTTAAAAGTCACAGCGAAGAAATTGGTAAGTTAATATAATTACTGATTAACGTTCTATTGACCGAAATGACCTTGTTTTTAGATCTTTTTAAAATAAATACATTTTGGTTTTGCTATGAAGACAACAGATATGAGCAGATACGGGAACTGTTGTATTCCTAGTTGTATTGATTCAACTTGCACTAGGCATCGTTTTCCCAATCTTGAACATCATAAAAAACGATTTGGTGAATGGATTCTTCAGTATAACAATGCCAAGTTATTGACGTTAGATCTTAATCTAGTCAATAAAAGTTATCGTGTACATCAGCATTATTTCAGTGAGTATGATAAAAATTCAAACATATATATTAACAATACTAATTTACCTTAACGGAATTCACTAGCAAGAACAGGTGAGTTGTAAACATTTGTTCCCGATTGTTTTAAGCTTTTATTTTTGTTTCCAATATAGGAATTACCTTTTGATACGCAGAACAAAAGTGAGGACTTCTAGCTTAAACTATGATGTAAAGTTAAGATTTGTTATACAGATTCTTCCTTGCTAAGAGAGGATATATGTTGAACCCCTACCACTAGGAACGCCGAGGATATGCACTGTATCCGCTATATCAACAGATATGTAACACATCTTCATGTCAGATCGATTTTAAAGATAAGAGTTTTCAAATTTTTGGCCACATGTGAAATTTTTGTTCGATTTCTTAGAAAATTTTACAATCACTACAGAAAAATTATTTTGTAAATAAAAAAATATAATAAGCAGTTGATTTAGAGTCTACAAAAGAACATTTGTATTATTATCATGTTATAAATAAAATAAATACTTCATCATCAAGCCTTCTGTTTGTAGTCAACATACAGTATCATTTAAATGAAAATGAAAATTTGCGAAGAAAGTTATTAATGATTTGAGCTCAGAATCAATGTTTTATTTAAGACAGTTGTGTCGCAAAGCTATTAAAGAGGTCGTTATTTTACAGTAGAAGAAAATCTTTTGGTGCTAGCTCTGTATAAATATTCTGCCAATGATTATTGCTTGAAGGCAGAGTTGTTCCATTTACCATCAAGGAGATATATTAATATATAATACTGATAAATTTATGACTCCTCAATGGAAATTTAGGAAAAAAAACACATTTTATATTTGATGAATATCTTTAATACGTAGTGTTGTTTATGACAGACATGAAGACCAGCTTGTTAGTGTGGAAAATGAAGTAATATGTGATCATGCCTTAGTATTCATGGTCAGAGATGTATGCAGGAAATGGAAGCAAACTGTTGGTTTTAAACACATTCTGAGAGGATACTACAAAAATACCTGTATAAAATTTCAGATATATATTAAAACATCCATCTATATTTTGCAGTAAAATTTATATAGTTGTGTACTTTTTTATAATTTTTCCTGTTTCATATTAAAAATTTGAAAACGTGCTAAGAAAATCTATACAATATGAAATTAAAAATAGAGAATCTTAAAATATTTTCAGCGAAATTCAAGTTTTTAGAGAGGTAAGTTTTCCTCTCTGTTCTATATTATGTATGTACATACGAGTATTATAAGAACTGTAAATATTTTTATAACGGGTGTTTTTTCCTTTGAAATTTAGTAGGCGTCACAATTCTACAGAAAATCTATGAAAATGATAAAAAGAAAAAACATCCAGCCAACAGAGGCTACATTATCTATGTAACTCAATAAATTGGCATTTATCAAGACCAGTTGAACCTAACCTTGTAATTACCTACAAAATATTTTTAATTTTGATAAATTTTAATGCAATACAATATTGAAGATTGTTTAAAATTTATTTCAATTATAAAGGAGATGAGTAAAAATTAGTTGTTTTTCGAGCCCTCGGATATAAATCTAAAAGGGATTAATTAAGTCATTTTTTTACGTATCTACTTCATTTTTGTAACGACATTTCTATAAAAATTATACAAAAATTATTTTTGTAAGTCAGTCAGTAAGGCATGTTTTGTGATTATTTAACAATTTAACAATGTTTGGTCCAACTTTTATGTTTGTATAACGCTGATGCTTTCGATAAACCAAAATAAACAAATATGTACTGTATTATAAAACACAAGAAATCTTTTGATTTATCGAGCACCCTACAATGATATAATCAATAAAATAAGCTGGAAATGGTAAAGAAATAGAACAGTGCATGTTGGACGAATTATTTATATGACCTACAGGGGTAATTTTCATACAATTCTTATATGAATGATAAGTTAAAAAAACCGAACTATATATAAACATGAAAGAATTTTTTAATTCTTTTTTTATATTTGTGACCGAGGGGGCGAAAAACCGCTGCCCCATCATATTTCACATAATTTTTACAGTACGTCATAAATGCGGATCAATTAATTTTTTCCCTACGTAGCTGCGTGTAGGCGAACATTTCGCCAGATGGTGGAGAACGCGGTTACAGATATTATAATTGAGTGGGTATCTATTCCTCTCTTATTTCACCTATAATAATTTTGTCAAACTCAATTTCGGTTAAAATTAATATTGCCACATTTTACAGGTCACAGATTGTAAACACAAATATACACATATACGTAAATAAATGGGCTTAAAAACGGTATCCATATTGACAATTTAGGTAACTCAATAAATAAAAATTATTTAGAAAACGAAGAAAAATAGATAACTAAAAAAATATGAAACAACGAATAAAAAATAACTGACAGTCTGTAAACAAATATTTAAGTTACCGACTTCTTGCGCTGAATTTATTTGAAGTCCATCAATCAAAATCCATCTCTTCTTACTCTTTATGAAAACTTTTTTACTACTCGCTAAACAGGAAGTATGATATATGGCTATATTCAGGATTTTAGATGCTTTTTAAAAATGTAACAAGAAAAACGGACTTATATTTTAAAAAAGTTACTGAGCCTGAGAATAAATGGGGTATAAAATCTTAAGACTCATCTCTGGGAGAAAAAGTAATACTGAATAATATATACAAAATTTGAATTTACATCAACTTTTCATATATACCAGAAAACAAATGAAGTAACTACATATGCACTGATGACGAAATTGCGTCAGAATTTCGGGTGTACCCTCCCGGGGAAATAATGAATTAACTTGATACAGCTACAAAAAAAACTGTGATATCCTTGATTTATTAAAACCACCACATGTGAGGCATTAACTAAATAAGACCAAAAACAAAATTGCAATGAATACAGATTCTACTGATTAAAATACTTAAAACTGTTAATTAATATTAAATGCACGTTGGCCCACTTTATAACTGTCGACCAAACCCAAAACTAATTTAAAAGAAGTAGCCTGCGGTCGATTACCTTAAAAACTTTGAACTTAGGGGAAGTCTACACATACCACAAGCCTAATGCAATTCCCTTTTTCACAAAAGAAAGCCATTTTTAACAGAAACACAGAACAATTTTTACACTATAATAAAGACTTTTCTCGGCTTATTTATTTAAAAAAGTTTTCGGGCTCTGTCTCTAGAGTGGAGCATAAATCTAGAGAGAAGTGAAACTGGCAAATATTAATCTTAGTTGGCGTAGTTCTTTCCAAAAAGTCCTTCCAAACTTTTATAATAAGTATGTCTGCAGGCCCTTTTGGGAAACAACGGTATTTACTCTGTAAATATACCTTTTTTACAAATGGAAATGTTTTTAGAATGAAAATTTATTTTTATGAATTTAGATTATTTCTAAATTAAATGCATTGTTGAAATGTACTTTAACATAAAATTTAAAAAAAAAAAGAATAGTATAATTTGGAAACATCTGCAATTTTATGCCTTAATAAAGCAATCATATATATTTTCGAGATCATTAATGTCAGTTCTGAAATTCAAGGTAGGTGTTTTTTTTTATATGGATCAGTTCTTTTACAAACTTTTTTGTAATTTATTTCCTTGTCTATTATTCGGACATTATTAAAATTAAGGTTATGTCAATTTTTAATTGCATGTTTTGCTAGTGCTATATTGTTATTTGTGGTTATGACGTTGAATACTATATTTATGATTTTGGGTCGTATTTTTAGATAATGTTTGTCCTATATATATATATATATATATATATATATATATATATATATATATATATATATATATATATATATATATATATATATACCTGACCCATATATACAAATTTACAGATTGTAATCAGGTATATATGGGTCAAACAAAACAATATTTAAAAAATAAGACTCAAAATCATATAGTATTCAACGTCATATCACAAATAACAATCCAGCACTAGCAAACCTGCAACTGAAAATCTACATAACCCTTTTTTAAAATGTCGAAATAAGACAAAGAAAGAAATTACAAAAAAAAGTCCATAAAAGAAATGATTCATATAAAACAACATCCAATACCATGAATTTCAGAACTGACAGGATTGACTCCGGAAATATTTATGACTACCTTATTAAAGCATAAAACTGCAGATGTTTACAAACTTTTGTTAAACTGCAAATTTAGTTTGCCTCGAGCAATAGAACAGGCAGAAACTTATATAAATACTACACCTAGGAAAAATGTAACAAATATTAGTTTAAATATTTTTAGTTACATAAGCTATTTCTAAGTATATATCGTTTAAAGTAAGAATATTATGATTTTGCTTCTAAAATTTTCCATCAAAAATACTATGTTTCCGTTTTTTAGTTAAAAAAATTACTTTGAAAATGGTTTAAATAAGACAAACCGCAACGTTAGCAAAAAGAAAAATGATTTAATTTCACTGAAATTCCTGTCAAGATAATGACCGCAACTCATTGAAAGAAATAAAATTACATTTTGCTTCTACTCTATTTATATCACTCAGTATATAGTTCCAAAAATTAATAATTTACATTAACAATTTTCATTTGCAAGTTCAATAATACACTTTACTTTCATAGTCCCAACCTAAAACTAAAAATTAACTATTAACAACTAAGAAGTTGAGGAACATTAAACTTATTAGCTTAAGTTAATTCTTAACTTCGGGCTCTCGAATGTTTTCGCCTGTAGGAAAAATTGACCAAAATAGAAAAAATAACATTATAGACCAATAAAACTTAATTAAAATGTGTCATAAAATAGTCAAGACACTTTTCTGTAGTAAATGTTAATTTAGTGGAAATTCTTAGTGCTAGTTGTTAATTTTTGGTATGTAAGTATGAACCGACCATTACTGAATATAATATAAAGCGCTGCAAAAATTAAATGGGTTTATGCCACTTCTGTGAATAAACATTGCATAATATTTCCTACAGAAAACTTTGAATCACCTTCTTCAGTTTAAAAATCACAACAAACCATATACGAAATAATTTTTTTTTAGAAAAATCTGAAATGAATAAATGCAAAATATTTGTAGGTATCAGTTATTAATCTGGAAGGGCGGAGACTTCAAGTCAATCAATAATCAATATAATATCAAGATAAAAAAAAAACGAAAATTCATGTTAAATGCTAATAAAAATTTGTACTTAAGTGACACAATCTTAACTTCGCCAGATTCGACAAATCCATAGAGGAATTTTTTATTTCTTTTTAAACTGCTTTTTTTAGAATATTGAGAACCATTTCACAGTTACAGATACAATGTTTTGGAATATTAATAACCATGCTGCCTATATATAAGATAAAAATTTTGAAGGAAGCAAAACAAGTCTTCCTGAAAAATTTTTGAAAATTAAAAGTATAATATGAAAACTATAGTTTTCTGATCCTCCAAAAACTCCGTTTTAAACAGCAAATAAAAAAAAATTAAATCAGACCTATCTGGATACAGGATTTAAAACTCAAAAACCCTGTTTAAAATAAAATTCTCTGACACTACGGTAATTATCCAAAAACTCTCAAACTTTTCTAAGAATTAATCTATTGATCTTTCAAAAACCACACCAAAACAGAATCAAATGTTTTTCAAAAATTCGATGAAAATTTCCCTGTTTTGCTTATCATATGTAAGGCCATTACAAAACACACCAAACTACTATATCATAAAATTATAAAATGGACCTTAATATAATGAAAAATACTTTCAAATCACTCTGGCATTTTATGAAGTATTAAAGTTTACAAATACACTATGAATTTGCTTCATGCGCTTCAAAGTCCCAGCAGTTTATATTGAAAATGATTTTAATTTTAAACTTGTTCAATTAGTTTTGGTGTATATTCTAAACGCTCAGATCATGTGAAACTATTTTTAGTTTAATCAAAATTGTTATATTTGATGGAATGACCAATATATTTTCCAAAATTAGAAATCTATGAAAAACTTTGAATAATTATATCAAATTTGTCTTACATTAATAAATTCTATGTATGAGCAGTAGGTATTAATCACTTATGGCCGAATATAAAAATCTGAATAGCTATTTTTTTCAAAAATTATCAAATATTCTTGTAAGATGTGTTGTAAGGATTCTTCATAGAATCCTAATTTAGAAAAATATACTTGGTATTTGGCTAAAAGTAACAAAACTAATATGGTAACTTAAAAAAGGAAAAGTCAAGAGTAAAACAGACAGCATAAGCTGTCTTATTTACCAATAGACTTAACATCAATTTCCTAGGTAACAATATCAACTACATTACAAAAACCGTATTAAATTTATATATTCCTATACTCAGTTCATCGAAAGTTATTGGATACATTAACTTTTCGTGCAATGCTTAGTAATGTGTTAATTAAATGTGATATTATGCTCTAGAATATTCAATAGTAAAAACAAGTAAATTATTAACCATCCTATAAGTCACTTAACACTTTTTTTAAACAGTATGTTATATATGAAGAATAAATTTGCAAATGGTTTTAAGAAAGCAATGTTTCGGTAGTTTCCAATATTTAAAAAAAAAACTGTTGATTTAGAATAACATAAAATTTAAAAGAATAAATTTCCAGATAGTTTTAAAAAAAGCAATGTTTCGATAGCTTATTTTTATAGAACATTTACTTTATTAAATTAATATTTCATTATGAGTCAATATTTCCAACATTTTTTTAAAAAATATCAATTTAGAGTAACATAGTATTTAAAATAATAAATTTCCAAATAGTTTTAAGAAAGCAACGTTTCAATGGCTTATTTTATAGAGCATTTACTAAATTAAAAATTGAAGACTTATGTCAAATAATAGAAAAAAAATATGTTATTAGCTCTACAATAGTTTAACAAACACAACAGTATGTAATCAGGTTATATTAAAATTTCTTTATCACCTTCTGAAGATAACTGGGAATTTGATAATATATATCTTTTAAATACTACCAAAAATTCAAAGACCATGTCACACAGTGAATAAAAAGTTTTTTATTAGGTCTACTATAATTTAACAAAGACAACTGTACCTACAGTTAGGAAAAATTAAAATTTCGTTTGTATAGTTGCAATTTTAAAATTGTATTTTCATATTGTATGTAAGATATATTATAAAACTAATATATAGGTAAATATATTTTACTGTTACACAAAACAAACTTCGTACTAAAACTTAGATTCTAGATTTCAAATTTTTATTCTCAGGTTCTAAGTGGTTACTTTTTTACTATGACATATTGCAGATTTATAAATAATAGATGTTATTAACATATATAAAATATTCTTAGTACAAAAATGTCTAATACCTAATAATGCATTTTTGATTTTTTATTGGTTATTAGATATCACTGTCACTTATCAGGATACTTAATTATTAAAATTGATAAAAAAAAATACAGCCTTATTAAAGACATTTTAGTCTATGTGCTAGTCAAAGGAGGAAAAGGATTTTGTTTACTTACTACAACTTTTCGATGTTGATGTGAAATATAGCCTTTAATTTTTCCTTCATTAATTAAATTTGCAACAATGCACTGTGTTTCATCTAAATCTACATCTTGTCCGAGAAATTCCAATGCTGTTTGTAATGATTCTACAGGAATCTGATGTGTATTTAATATTAGATATACTTTTTTAAAAAGATTTCTATAAGCAATGATTTTTAATTTGTCTACAATAAGATAAATGCCACATCGAATAAAAAATGTTTCATGTTTCTCCATAATCTCATCAAACCATTTAAGATTTCCCTGACATACAGCTTGAACCAAGTCCCAAAATTCCAGAACATCATATTTTTCGAGAACTTTCCTATTTGGAATGAATCCCAAAAGGATTTTAACTGGTACAAGGTATATTAAGATCAGTCTCTTATTTTTCTGAGACATTTTATGACAGTTTTCAAAAGCATAACTTAGATACTTATCGGCTGCTTTATAATCACTATCAAACATAGCTTTTCGACCAACAAAATATCTATATGTAATTTGTTGACTTAGAGCAAATGTGTCTTTAAAGGGACTGGACTCTATTGCTCTAATTAGAGGTTTACATAAATGCAACTTATTAATTCGAAAATAAACTTTAAAAAGTTGATTTACCAATGCCATCATTCCTCTGCGTTTTGTGTCTCTATCGTCAGTTCTATTATCAGCAGCACAAATTCTAAAACATGCTAAAAGAGATTCTGCTGCTTTTTCCAAATATTCGCCAGGTTTTTCAGTGACACCACTTCGCTGTTTCTCAGCTTGCTGTGCAATTAACCTTAGATCAGAGCAAATAGTATACATAATTGGCAAACACCAGTTTTCTTCTTTTTGGGATTGTAAAATCTTCGTAAATGTTTGTACAAGTGCACTCTGCAATTGATATGCAGTTAAGAAATCACCATTACTTATGGCATAAAGGCATTTTAGATGGTATATTATCAGCTCATCTATAGGAGCAGGTAAAAATTTTTCAACCATATTTTGTGGGTGCTCAATGTGGTAATTTTTAAACTTAGCATGTTCATGTCGTATTGATATAAAAATTGAAATTGTTTGACCATTATAAGCCCTCCAGGCTCTATCAATAATTTGTAAGTAGTTTGCGACGTTAATGAAGGTCATTTTTACCTGTAATGTAAGCACTATATCAATAAAACAGCAATTAAAAGTTAGGTTAGTTAATTGTATATACCCTGTAAATAAATATATATGTGAATTTTACCTACCTGCAATTTGTACGGCCCTAATAAATGAACTTTAATACATAGATATTCCTAAATGCAGTAAAATATTACAAAAATACAATTTTTAAACTTTATTATTGATTTGACTACAAACTCTGACTGACAAGCTGCTAACAATTGTCACTGCCAAAATTTTAAAAATGAGCATGCCGGAATAGAAATATTGAAAAGTTTGTTGTCCTCAAATAATCTTTTATATATGCACCAGCGAAGGAAATAATATTGATATATTTACAGTAATAGTATTTTAGGGCAGAAACCGATTTGTTTAATTATTAATTTTAGATTTCACAAAATTATTTAGGTTTTTAGGATACAAATAACGATAAATGCAGCAAGGCTAGTGACATCCCACGGAGAGGAGCTGCACTATAATAATTTTAATTCCATACGAGAAAAATAGACGGTTGCAAAATCCATAATAATTGCAGTTTGGATACTCACGTAGAGATGGCGCCATATCACAAAGAAATCAGTAGCGGCTATAAAAATAGTCAGGTAATTTTAAAAAAGTAATAATTATATTATTCTATAATCTTTACGAAAGAATCACTCACCAAATTTACGACGTGTTGGTTCGGTGACGGAAGATATTGAACTTACCTGAAAAAAAAAGTACGAGTTAAATTTTCAAGCTAAATAACTTTATGATAACATATTTATAACTATTTTTATTATTTTCATATTGTATACATATATGTATTGTATACCGGGTGCCAACGAAATCATCTGCCAGCTGCCATTTTTTCGTTTTTCAACAGATGATAATGAAACCTAATATTATTCATAGACTACTAAAAGAAACTGTTTCAGGTAAATCTCATTTTATTCCCATTTCTGGTTTAACAGGAAATGCCCCAAAATTCTGATTTTTAAACGAGACCTATTGTATTTCTATTTTTTTGTAATTTGTAAGCAAAAAGTAAGCTCCCAGTTAGGTTGCGACATGTCTGCTAGTCAATGTTAACTTATGGGTGATAGGAATCGTCAGATGATTTTTATGTGTGCAAATATATTATCCGGTTTCGCTGATAACTCGATTTGCCAAAAGTTTTGAGGGAATATTGAAAATGTAAATAAACAATTTCTTAAAAATGCATAATATTTTCTCGGAGGGGTGGTTTGGTTTTAGGGAGGGGAGATCGTATGCCTGGCTGATTGAACGAATGTGTACAAATCTATGAGTATTAGCAAACCAACTCTGTCGGTTTTTGTTGACCTTGCCAAAGCGTTTGACACTGTGGATCATAAACGATTGCTACGTATTCCCGAAAACGTGGGTATCAGGGGTGATCCATATAATTTCTTGAAATCGTATTCTACAAACACAATGCGGAAAGTCAATATTCAAGATATTTACAATAACACAAGGGTGATTGAATATGGAGTACCCCAAGGTACAGTGCTGGGACTTCCACTGTTCAATTTATATTTGCATGACCTTTTTAATGAAGTTACAGATTGAGATGTAGTGAGTTTTGCTGACGACACAGCAATATTTTTTGAAGACACAAACCGAAATAACTAAAAATAAAAGTGGGAAAATAAATGACAAAAGTTTTCATTATTTTACCTTCAAACGATTGACCATAAGTATCAGTAAGACCGATTACATTTCATTTTCAATATATTTCAAGCACATATCAGAATACTCGATTTATTAACAGTAAACTTCCTGCACCAGTATTTTTTTTGCGTAAAAATTTTTCTGTATTCAATAAACAAATTATTTTAGAATGTTTAATGATAAAAACAATCATATTTTGAAAAAACTATTAATACGAGGTACGGAAGAAAAAATAAAATAAATTATTACATTAGTTCATAATTTTTTGATTTTTTTATGGTTTGAATGTTACACCATTCATTTAACTTTTAAGGTTTCTGTTTCAAGTCTATATTCAATTTATATATTATTTTTAAGGTCATTTGCCTTTTTTCATACACTCTTAAATTTTGTAAATAAAAATATTTCACTTTTAGAGAAGTACTTATATGTATTTTTGGGGTGAAAATACAAGTTCTGAAGACGTCGATTCTGTATCTGAATGCAATGTAACTTTATTTTGCGGTTTGAAACCTGAGAGCCGAGGCACCTGTCGCAGTCAACCATTCCAGAGCATTTAACAAGTACGAAATTTACTTTATCGCAATTTCTTCCAACAACTGATGCTACTAAACAGCAGGACTTAAGAATATACTTGCAAATGCAACAATGAAGAGGGAATATTTTAAACCCTCTCGACAGGAGTGGTAAAATGTCGAAAAATGGACTGATACCAATTTTTATAAATAAACCTCCTATACTGCAAACTTTGCTTGAAAGAATAGTCTGTGAATGCACCAAAAGATGCCAATGGAATTGTGGTTGCAGGAAGTTAGGAATTAATTGCTCTATATCTTGCAAAGAATGTATGGGATTAAAATGTGAAAATCCTTTTGTACTCAGAGACGGATTCAGCCCTCTCTTAGGAGGGGAGGATACCACAGTATTGCAAGTGACAACGAGTTGTCGACCGAAGCTCTTAGAGGGGCGGGCGATCGTACAGTATGGCAAGCGAAAGCGAGCTATCAACGGGAAGAGGTGCGTCTATTTTTCTGAATTCGAAGCTGTTAGGGTGGCGATTGCCGCCACCGCCCTCCCCCCCCCCCACCATGGATCTGGGTCTGGTTGTACCTCACGTTATTGAAGACGATATTTATTATACTGACGAAAAAATCGACAAAGTTATTGAAAAGAATTTAACTGAATCCAGCTTTTAAATAAAAATATAAATTAAAAAAGGCATAAAATAATGTGATAATTTTTAAAACATAATTACCTTTGCCATTAAACATTCTAAAGGAATCTGTTCTTAGAATAAAGGAAAATTGACACGCAAAAATAAAAAATTACATAATGTGCGAGTAAATAGTAGTTGAAAATTTTGAAAGGTGTTTCTCGGTTACTGTTTATCGTAGAGACTTGGGCTGGATACCAATTTAACGGACATGATGCCACTTACAAAAAAGTTGTGGGACAAAATTTCAAAAAAAAAAGCATTAATTTGCTAATATCCAGAAAAGAATCAAAATTGGAGACACCATATCTCGATTACTCTTCATTGTATTGACTTCTGCAATTTTAACGGACGTAACCTCAGTTTTCTTTTTTTTTATGAAGCAATATACCTAACTTCACTTTAATAAAAAAAATTATGGCTTCTTTTTGTTTTTTTTTTTAATTTTGTTTTTGGGGTGTATTTTTTTGAAAAATTAGTTTTTTAACTTCGTGAGATACCCTTTGGAATAGAAATTTTATTACCTAAAACTTTTCCGTATATGTATCTAAGAAAAATGCATAGTTTTCAAATTAAATTCAAAAAACTAAAAAGTGGACAAATCTACCTTAATCTCAAAAACGCACCCTTTAATTTGGTAGCACTTTGTGATTTAATTATATTTGGAGGTCAATTGAACGTATGAAATGAAAACACTTTAAGGTTTCAATTCCTTCCTCAAGTACATACACTGTTAAAAATAACTTTAAATTTAATGTACGTTCCTTAATCAAATTTAATTATTTTTTACCTTAAATTGTGAATAAGTTACATGTACTTTGAAATTGAAGTTTTGTACATTAAATTTAATTGAATGTTACCTTAAATTTCAATAAAGTAACTGAAAACATGCCAAATTTAATGTATAATTACATTAAATTTAACGTAAAAGTTATTAAATTTAATGCATTAATATTAAATGCCGTTAATCAACGATTTATGAAATTTGCTTCCAGCACATTACATTAAAATTAATGTGAAGTTTTTCTACAGTGTAGTCAATAGCCTGATTTCATTAAATGAAAAGTTTTTTACAGTCTAAATTATGTCTTTCCTTTAAGAAACATTTCTATATTTCTGAATAAGTGTCCTAAATTAAATTTGGCGGTTTTAAACTAATTGTAAGAAATTAATTTATTTTAGGATTCTCATTTTGTATAAAGCAATTCAAGTCTCAGTTTAAAATAACACAACACAACAAATTTTAGTTTATTTGTTGTATATTAAAAGAACCGTTAATTTTTTTGTTAATTTTGGGCCGCTGGACACAAAAATGACAATAAAATTAAAAATTTAGCTGTAATTTTCAAGAAAAAGTTTTTTAATAAAAATACAAATATACCACGTGCATTCTTGCGGTTACATTGTTAATATATAGAGAGGCATGACATTACTTATATCTAAAACTTGAACTAATATTAAAAAAATAAGATTAGTTTCAGTTTTAGCTCACCAAAAATGGTAAGATATAGTCGATTTTATTTTAAATACATTTTGGCTATTTTCCAGTGTAATTACAGCCACATTCACTAAGAAGATTTAAGATTTAGATCCTATCTAGTTTCTATGGAAGTTAGTTCTACTAGTTGGCCAATTTTATTTTGCTTATATTGTTAAAATTTAGACTCCGTAGGTCAACAAATAAACTTTTATGTAAGAATATAAAGATAAAAACTTAGAAGTAAGGTCTTTATATCGTTAATAGGTACCGTTGCCTTCCAAAACACAATCAAGTTTTCTATATTTGCCAGTTTAATAATGAAAAAAGAAATTTTATCGTTGTATTTTTAGAGTCTGAAACTTGCTGAACCTATTGTTGTAAATGTAAAACTTCTGTTGTCAAGTTAAACTGGTTTTAAAGTTAGACTATGTTACTGAATTAAAAGGTTACTATTTTTCATTACGAAAATAAAAGTAAAACAACCCGGGAAAAAAATTATATGTAATCATATATAATTTTATATAAATGATAAATCAGATATGAAAATTGGCAAGATATAATTTTATCTGATTATATATAATTCTACAAATTTTTATTTAATTTTAAATAATTATATATAACTTTATATTAAGGTTTGCTTTCAAAGGATTATATATCGTAATATATCATTATTTAAAATTATTTATAATTTTATATAATAATAAATAATGACTAAAGAAAAATCAAAAATTGAATGATTTTTAATTTTTTATTAGAAGTTTGCAGGTTCTTAAAGAATTATAAGATAATAATCAGAAATATAAATCTCAATAACATATTAGAATATTATTATATGACTAGAACTGTAAATCAATAGTTACAGCTATAAAAATATATTTTTTATATAATAATTTCAGAGTAATTTACATTTTCTTTTGTTTAAGCAACGATCTAAATTATCAGAATAACACCAACTTGTGAGATTTACATTAAATTTATATTAATAATTAATATTGTCCTTTGA
Organism: Diaprepes abbreviatus; assembly: GCA_034092305.1. NCBI lineage: Eukaryota > Metazoa > Arthropoda > Insecta > Coleoptera > Curculionidae > Diaprepes > Diaprepes abbreviatus. The sequence continues at coordinate 37,203,338 of JASJET010000022.1, forward strand.
GCAATATTTATACAAAACTTTATTTGACTTAACTTCTAACATTCACTGTAATTAACAAATTTCATTCCTTGAAGATAAATTTTATTTCTTAGAATTTCACCGATGAAGGTTTAGAGTAATTGCATTTTTATTTGTATAATCAGGCTTACAGACGTAATAAAGATCCGAAGCACAGTAGAATTAGAGAATAGATAGTTAACTCGAACGCTAGCAAAATTTGAAAAATGAAAATATACACAAAAACGGATTATACAGGCAACCCTCTAACTTGAAAAGTATTAGTAGAGTACGGGTTAAGGGACGAAGAGATTAAGAATGGTACCGAACGATTGACCGATAGCAAGGCGCCAAATGATCCGTAGTCATAGCGACGTGCACCACCGTGGTTTCAAGCGGCAAATTGATGAAAGGAAATTTCTAGATTTCTGAATCCTTATATAAGATATAAATAGTTAAAAATTACATAAAAAAAAACAGTGTATATGGTATTTATATTTAATGAACTTTGAAAATTATTTAATTAGTAAAGAAAAATATTATCGTATAGAAAATATAATATTAAATATATTTCTTGCTGCGACTTGTTTCAACAATATTGAACAAAAAAATTAAATTTTGATAAAAAATAAACTTGAAAAATGCATGCAAAGAAAAATATATCTTATATAACAATATTTATATATAATGATATATAAATATGTATTTTAAAATTTTCTATTTTATTCCAAATTATATGTGATTATATATAAATATAAATAATTATATAAATCTGAATATTTTTATATAAAATTTTACATAATTTTATATGAGAACCTAGATATAATTATATTAAATTAGAGTAAAAAATACATATTTACATATAATTTTATATAATATAACTATAAATATTTTTTTTCCCGGGAAAAATGTTTTTAATTGGAATAAAATAATGTTTTGATGATTGCTTTCACCAAAAATTTTTGTCGTGAATATGATTATTAAAAATAATAATATTTTTGAAAATTTTTATTATTTAATGCAGCTTAAACCCTTAAAATTTGTGGAAAAAGCAGAAATTCTGTGGGGTATACTTAACCATTTATTTACTTTAGAATTTCTGACTCCTTTGAAAAAACCGACGATGACAAATTGAATTGCCACTTAAACTTGGTAGCTTTGGCAGTGAATTATTTTATAAAGGAGCTTAATAGACTCGCGGGATTTGAAAAAGTTTTTCCCTTGCATCCAGGTTTTAAACCGTAGAAACACAGTGCGGAAGCAAAACTTTTACTACTCCCATGGCATATTAAAGTTTTCATGAAACTTATGAAAGTCTTGAAATAACGACATAGTTTTATAAGAATTGTGGATAATGAATAATAATTTAAACTTTTGTTTTAAACCTGAAGACACAACATGTTGTAAGAACTTTGGCAAATTGCATGTCAAGCGTATGAATTACTACCTACATTATTTTGCAAAAATTAAGTGCGCGTATATAGATAATCAACTTTATTGGACCATAAAAGTGAACAAATACACTGCTGAGCAAAAGTAAAATCATTAATAAAAGTTACTGGAAAGTAAAGGGTGTCTCAGAATGTTTTTCATTTTTATTTTCACTGTTACGCGCCAAATACCGATAGCAGGCGGAGGGGAGTGGGGTCAAAACTTGATTGGCTTTTCAAGTTTAGTAGTGATTGAACGTTTCAAGGGACCACAGCGCGCATTTAGCGTGTGAGCGTTTTATAAAAACTACGATTCCTACACTATTGTCCGACGTGTGTACAGGTCATATTTCAATTTAAGGACTATGAGAAATGTGCTAAGTGTGAATTTGATAAAGCATTGAGTGCGCAAGTTTGAAGAGACTGGAAACACAATGCCAAATAAAGCATCTGGACGCAAAAGGACATCAAGAACGAGCAGGAATGTTAACCGCCGTCTCCAGTCTGTTAGAGACGAGCCACGATAGCCACTATGTCTCTGCGCAGCTTCTCTAAATTTGCACAGATCCACGGTTCATCGCATTATTCGCAAAGATTTACATTTCCACTCCTACAAAATTGTTATTTCGCAGGAAATGAAGCCCGATGATCCCGTTAAATGACTTTAATTCTGCAAGATAATGAAAAACCCTTTCAGGAGATTTAATAATATATGGTTCTCGCCTAAAGTTGTCCTTGTCCAAGCCAAAGATTAATCGGTCCCTCAGACTGTTAATTTTGATCACTATGCTATATGATCTGGACTATTTGGCTCCAGAAATGCAAAACCAAATTGTGTAGCCAACCGGAATACATTTTTTCAACAAGACGGAGCAACTTCCTACGTCACGAATGATTTTTTGGTAACTCTTCATGTTTTACTCCCTAAAAGAATAGATTGTCGTAGGGACATCAGCTAGCCACCGCGGAATCCAGATTTAACATCTGCTGATTTTTTTTATGAAGCTACATAAAATGTAAAGTTTTCAGTTTCAAAATAATTTGATTACCTTTAGGCCACCTCAAAAGAATACGAAAATAAATCCATCCATATCAGCAGTGGCAGCATATTTATTATAAAATCTAATTTAAAATAATAGAAATTCTAACTTTCTTTTATAATCAAATCCCAAAGCGAGAATATTAATTCATAATTACAATAAAATCTAATGCCACAACCTCTACTCTACTAGTATATTAATAAGTTACGTTTTATATGAGAATAATTACGTCATTAGTATGCAAGAGCGAATAGGGGTTCTCGTGATTCAGTTACTTAAACCATGAATCATTTATATAGCATTTTAAATCGCGCTATGACGCAGCAAAAGCATTCATAAACCCCGAAGATTTTTAGGTATGAGCAGAAGGTAGCCTCATTTGGATGTTAGCGAATGTTGGCAAACTATCATTGGTGGACATCCGGCAACATCGAAAATGATTAGTAGCATGTTCAAGTCTTATCCCTCGAGGGATGCCATCAATTGTTCAATTAACACCTACAGGTTGTTACTGAAGCTGGTGGTCCAGTTTACGTTCGTGTTGAGAGGTAATTAATTTTTGCCAATTTTCGGGTTTTGTGTTTTTGAAGTTAAGTTTGTTTTGTAGTATTTTGTTTTTGAAGATTTTAGTGTCCTTACAAGTAAGTAAAAAAACATACAAAAAAAAATTAAACAGTGGATTGATATAGTTGGTTGGCTGGTACTTAATAATTTTAGTTCATTAAAAAACGGACTTATATATTGTGAAAAATGTGGGGAAACCACGACCTAATCTAATTACTCTAAAATCGTCCGACTCTCGTTTGAATCATGGCTTCAATTTAACTTAGTAAGATAAATGCGATTGTCGGACAGGATCCAGCAAACAAAACAAATTTTAATGTTGGACCTAGAGTCTAACGTGGATTTCGAACCATTGTCAAGCGTCTTCCCAAGATATTTACCTTCTTTTATCCTGATGGCCTTCAAAATCAAAGGAATATATTGAATCATTCTGTAAAATAAAACTTTTAAGTAGACAAAACATTGCCATTCAGTAAAGCATAATAATGTCAATTTAAAAAAGCCTATTGACATCACAGCATTTTTTTCTTCTCAAGATTTAGCATTTCGCGGACACGATGAAACAAAAGACTGAAATGAATAAATAAATAATATTATATATTATATTTAATTGCATTTTTGAAGATTTATTTAACGAAATCAGTTCTAGGATATTTAAGATAATTTTTTGGGAAATAAATCCAAGAAGTTTTACGCAGAAGAACTGCTGCTATTCTACAGAATCATGGATTGAAATATATCATTGGAGCTACATTTTCTACGCACCCATTTACACTTTTTCTCACAAAATTTACATGGAATGTCATATGAATGGGGAGAATTTTTCACTAAGGTGCTGCTTAATTCATAAAGTGCTACGCCGAAAAATAGAACGACAATATTGGAACGAGGACTACCTGAATGCGACCCTGTTCTCTATAGAAATACCATTTAGAACCGTTTATTAGTCATTTTTCTATGGATACTCTAGACTTTTATTCCATTATGTTCTATACTTGTATGCAAGCAGGTAGAGTATGAGCTACGAATTTGTTGTAAATTAACATTTAAAGTATAAAGAAGTAGTTAGTAAGAAAATGGAAAATAATTAGTGGAAAGTGGTGTTATTATTCGAACTCAGTAAGTAAATAAATAGAGAAAAATCGTAATAATTTTTGAGTTTACTGCTACTGGTTGCTATGGTACTGATGGTTTCTCTGATAATTAAATTTTATTTAAAAGGCTTATTAGACATCAAGCTTGGGAAACAGATATGTAAACTATATAATGAAACATAACGTGTATAAGAGATAGGAACACGATTAGAGGTAGCAGAAGATAGCCGATTTTTAAGTTTCTTTAAATCTCTTTCCTAGGCTTCTTCCAAGATGCCTCCATTTTATATTTTCTACCATTTCCGTGTTAATTCCATATCTGTAGATTTGACGTGAATGCAATATATCTCATAATATTTCTCAAGGATATCCTTGTTAAACAGCACTTCCTTAGTATTACTACTCAAGACACGCGAAAATTCGGATAGTATACTTCTTAGTATATAAAAAAATAGTCATGACAATGTCATTATAATATTGAATACAAATATCAAATGTCATAAAATGGCGTGAATTTTTAGTCCAGAGGATGTGTAAATAAATGAATATCTATGATCTCAAATATCAAAATAAGAACTTTTGAATGTCTATGATCTTGCAATTTCAATTACTAACTAGGCTCTTAAATTTTGAAAGGTTTATTCCATTATATACTATTCTTTGTCTGCCGTAAAGGAGGAGGTGACTAGTCAATTATTTTTACTTTTGTTTGTCCCAGTACGTCTTAGCGACACATGCTAAAACACCTGCAAATTCATTTGTAACTAAATTATCCTATTTGAGCTAACAATTTTAGAGAATATTAACAACAAAATTACCGTTTGTTAGAACCGACTAGCGATGTTCTCCATTTCTGTCTGTTGCCTTACCTTATAACGCCGTCTTTCTCTGTTCACTTAAGGCATCATTGCTTTGTATGTAAATCTTCTTCTTCTTCTTCTACCTTCTATAATAGGTCCCTGACCTGTTCCTTCTTCGATTTTCCTCATTCTGGACTCAAATTATCGCTCCACCTTTTCCGTGGTCGACCTCTACTGCGGGTACCACTAGGCGATTTATCTCGTGCAATCCTTACCAGTCTATCCTCTGTTATTCGGCTTATGTGTTTGTTCCATTGTGTCTTACGTTGTAGGACCCACTCATTAATGCAGTCTGTGTTGCATGATTGCCTGATGTTATCGCTTCTTTCTCTGTCTAGTAGCGTTTTTCCTGTTATTCGTCGAAGTATTCTCATTTCTGTAGTCTCCAATAGTTGTTTCGTTTTTGTCGTCTCTGGCCGTGTTTCTGAGGTATACGTCATAATAGGTCTAATTGTGGTTTTGTAGATCCGAACCTTTGTTCCCTGTTGTAAGTGTTTGTTTCGCCAGATCACGTCGTTGAGGCAACCCGCCACTTTGTTTGCTTTGGCCACCTGCCCTCTTACTTCATCTTCGATGTTGCCATAACTAGTTATGTCGATTCCTAGATATTTGAAACTCATTTCTTGTTGTATTATTCGACCGTCTAGTTCTAGTTTGCATCGGAGGGGTTCTTTTGAGGTTGTCATACATTTAGTTTTTTCGGCTGAGATAATCATATTATATTTTCTTCCCGTAAGATTAAAGGTATTTAACAATCTCTGGAGGTCGTCTTCATTTTCGGCACATATCACAGCGTCATCAGCGTAACAGAGAATTTTTATTTCTGTATCACACATTTTATATCCTCTACCAAGTCGCACCTCCTTTATTATTTCGTCCATTATCATGTTAAACAACAAAGGACTAAGCGAGTCTCCCTGTCTAATACCGCTGTTGACTGGTATGGGTGTTGATAATTTGCCGTTAGTGCGAATCTGAACTTTATTGTTTGCGTATATGTTTTCGATGGTCTGAATTATATTGATAGGAATATTTCTCTTATATAACAGGTGGATTACGTCATCTAGCTTTATGCGATCAAATGCTTTTGTTAGATCTATAAAGCATAAAAATGTTGGTTTATTGTATTCTAGAGATTTTTCGACTATCTGTCGTAGAATAAATACTGCATCCATGCAAGACCTTCCTGATCTAAATCCCTGCTCGTAACGAGTTTCAGAGTTGTGTCCAGTAGATTAATACCCCCGTTGTTCCCTGGTTCTTGTTTGTCACCTTTCTTAAACATAAGCATTATTGTGCTGCTTCTCCATGTATGTAAATCATGATATTTTTCCACAATTATTAATAAAATTACGATTAAATAATTTCGTATTGTAGCTCTTTAACTAGGTCAAATTTTAAATTATTACTCACATAGTCTTCGAGTAAAATCGATGCTCAGAAGGTTTTTCTGGATTTCTATATTTATAATAGCTTTTGCACTATTCTCTTTTTGTAAAATCCGATATAAAATGTAGCCTTTGTCTAAAGGGAGAATGTTATCTGTCCCCGGTGGTTCCAGAGGTTACCTCGAACCAATACATCAACAAACAAAATTTCTTTTTTAATATATTTATCAAGATTTACAGAATATTTTACATTTTCTGTTTAAATTAATAATTACTTTAAGATATGATTATGAGATAAAATTAATCCTCTGAATATTTTACTAAAATTGCTGTAAAATACAGTATTTCTTGTATCAAAACCAGACAATAATCAATGAATGACAAATGAGAAGAAAATTCCTAATATATAATATTTTAAACACCTGTTAATTTTTTTACTACTCTCAGGCGAGACTAAAGGTGTAATATATTCAAAAACCAGTTAAAAGCGACGTTGTTAATTGGTTTTTTATTCAGTAACATTTAAAACAAGAAACCAAATTTAAAAATTATTAATGTTCGAAAAGATTAAGGCTTTGACCCAAGATTCTGTTATGCTTTAATTTTCAAAAAATCTGAAAGGAAAAACGTTTGGATATGTCGAATAAAACTAGTCAACAAACACAAAAAAAAATTGCGATTGATGTTATAATGGCTGTCTGTGGGAGTTTAAAGCATCCCGATTGAGAAGTCAACAACGAAAATTTTCCACCGCGTATAGATTTTGAGTTATAAAATGTTTCGGTTATTTTTATTTAAAAAAGTCTTTTGTACGTAACTTTTTTTGACTTTCGTTTGTATTCCTGATCGCTTTCTCTCATAAAAAATCAACAATAATCCCCCATCATTGCTGAATCCCATCTGCCTTGATAGCATTAGTCCATTGTTAATATGTCTTCGTGGAACCTTTCTCCTTGCTCGTCGATAACCGCACCCACATTTTCTGGGAAAAAATTCAAATTGGAGTTCAAGAAGTGTATTTTAAGAGACATGTAACAGCCCATTTTGCAGTAGCTTTCAAGTAGTTTTTCTGCAAGTTTTTTAAAATTTTCCAGTCTTGTGTTTCCTAAAAACAATTGTTTAAAAGAACTCCATGCAGCTAATTCAACATCACTTAATTTTTGATCAAACTGTTGATCCCTTAGTACTTTTCTGATTTGGGGTGCCACTAATATTCCTCCCTTAAACTTTAGCTTCACTTAGTTTAGGAAATTTTTTTTATAGTATTTAAACGCATCTCTTTCTATATCTAATGATTTAACGAAATTTTTAATCAATCTCAGTTTAATGTGTAATGGAGGTAACAGTACTTTTTTGGGATCAACAAGAGGTATATTCTTTACATTAGCTTGACTTGGAATATATTGATCTCTCGGAAATCATTCCTTAACTTGGTAATCTCTCTATGTTGCCCTATTATACCAAAAACAAAGAAAACATCAATACTTCGTAAGTCTACCCTGAAGCCCTAGTAAGTCCTATGCTAGGTCACCACATGTTTGCCACTTATACGTATCATAGTTTCTTAAATTTAGAATAAGGGACATTCTTTGTTATGTTTCCTTCATGTAAACTGCATGTGCAAAAGGACTAGAGGATCTTTGTTGCTATTATGGAACGTGTTTTTGAACTTATTTTAGAAGAATCTATAAATAAGCGTCATTCTTCCGAGTTATATGCAAATCCTAATTTTTCCATAACACTATTTGGATTAACACCAACACACATTTTATCCTACGAAGTAAAAAACTAGGATAGCTGGTACGGTTCCTAAATATTGCAACTTTGGTTCCAGTGGCTAGTAAATTCCAATGTTCCTTAAACTTCAAAATGCTCTTTGAACAAGTAAATAAGAATAAATAAACTAGCGATAAGAATGAATCTTTAGAACATCTGAAACCTAAGAATAATCCGATCCTAAGGGAATCAACTCGTCTCGTCTCAGGAGCATTTACCATTTACCATCATGGTATTGCTTAAATTACTAATACCATTGAATTTGGCTGAGTATTATAACAATTTTAGTTTAGCAGTGTAGTTTTGCCTTAATTGGTCACGTTCAATATTTAATTCAATTTTAACTATAAAAGGAATGAACTAAGAAACAAATTAACTACTTCAACATGAGTTCCATTCTGTATAATTCATTTTCCGGCCATCTTAAACTATTAAGATATTTTGGAGTTCATCCTTTTCCAAATTGGCCCAAATTTTGGTTTAGGGTTTACGCCTTTATCTCATTTGTATTTATTACTTTTCCTCTACCCCTTTTAAATGTAGCTGCCTGTTACGTCAGTTTTAAGACAGATGGAGATATTCAAAAGATTGCAGGTAATTATGTACTATATTTTTACAATAACATTAAAACTAATTGAAATTTTAACGAATCACATTTAAGGAGTGCATTACAAAAAGCTTTTATTTGATGTTTAAGAAGAACTTAATGTTTTTAGTACAATAATCATCAATATGCTTATTAAAAGAATGAAAAATTGATTTACATAATTTTCTTTACAAAATTTTAATATTTAAAACTTGTCATATTTAGATATATCCATTAACAAAAAATTCTAATTGTAATCAGTTATTTTAGGACTATTGTGACCAATATAGATCAATAATAAAATTAATTAAAAAAATATATAAAATTATGAGATTTAAACCACTAATCTTTTACCACTACTAAGTTTATCAACAAGACAGCACAAATACATCAGTTTGAAGAAATTAAAAATGCGATATGGGTGATTTTTTGTCATATAAATTTTTTATATAAAAATTGAACAGACTTCTAAAAGAGCACTAACAGGCAAAAATTTACTATATAAATTTTTATATAAAATTGAAATTTTGGAATTCAGCGCCAAATTAATACCTGAGAAAAGGTGATTTGCATGAACATTTGTGAAACACTTCATTAGTAATTGTTTTCTTACCTTCATTTGGTAATAACTTGGCACCATCTTTAAAAACTACAATTTCATATAAAAATTTAAATAATTATTTTTCGCTTTCATTTTTTTATTAAAATTTTATTTTTAGTTTTAAATTCAGTTTCTAAGGTCGCGAAAAAGTACCTCTATTATCCAAAGTTGTAGAATGGACTACACTGACCCACTTACCCAAATACTAGCTTTAAATGAAATTGTACTAAAGAAATATTGAGTCTGCTATAGTAAATCTTGAATTTTAAGAAATTAATTTTAGATTCGTTACCTAGGCCCCCAAAAACCCTAATACTGATATCGAAAGAACCTGAGACGTACAAATTTTTTAGTTTCAGATATTTCATGCTGCATATTGTGTTCCCAGAAATTAATTTCCGTTCCATAATATCGCCCCAATCCTCCTCCCCCCAGTATCAATCTGGAAAAACCGAAAAAATGCAAAATTTTTAGTCCTCCATATGGTATGAAGTTGTAACCTACGATTCGAAAAACCTGTGAAATGTGAATAACCACAAAATTAGATCCGCCATACTGAGTTTCAAAAAAAATAAATAAATTCTTCATATAATCCTAATCTAATCTTAATCTACACCATCAGAAGCCACCAATACCATTTTTGGACATAATCCAGAAATATAGAATTTTTAAACCGCCATATTGCATCTGACATATTGATTTTTTTTAAAACAATTTTAACTTCTTTATTTACACCCCTAGCAACAAATTTTTGAACAAAATCGGGAGATATTAAATTTTTAGCCCGCCATATTAGATCCGCAGTATAAAATTTTTGGAAATACTTTTAAATTCGTAATTTACACCCTCAAAAACCCCCTATAGCAATTTTGAAGAAAATCGAGTGATGTTAAATTTTTAGTCCGCCATGTCGAATTTTTTAAAAATAATTTTAAAGTCCTAATTTACACTCTCAAAAATCCCTCCATATCAATTTTGAATAAAATCCAGAGATGTGAAATTTTTGATTCGCCGTATTAAATTATTTAAAAATAATTTTAGATTCGTTATATACACCCCCGAAAACTCCTCCATACCAATTTTGGAGAAAATAGGGTAAAATTAATTTATCATATTATCAACGCCATCTTGAATCTTACAGAACCAATTTCGGTCAAAATAATATGGGACTACCGCAACACGTTCCTGAACATAATGTAAAAAATTTCATTCAAATTGGTGCAGCTGTTCAGGAGTAACAATTAAAAATAAACAACACTTTCTGCATTTTCTCTTTCTTAAACATATAGCTTTGATCCTGGATTAATTAATTTTTTTGATCCACCTCGCATTAAACCGAAAAAATCAATAGTTTAGTACCGTCTTCTGAAACATGGTTCAACTAAGTTAAGTTTTAATTAATATTAATTTTGCAAGTGATGTTTCTCTGCTCTGAATAGGTAGAGTTTATAGAATCCTGAAAGTTATAGTAAATTTGGAATATTATCCACGAAATTTCTGTAATAAATGTAGGTTTCTTTTAAATAATCTGACTCATTCCCCTAGTTCATTACATAAATCAAATAATTCTTTATCTATTGGCTCCTTGCGTGACCGCAGCGCCAACTAATACATGAACTAAAGGGCCATATTTGCGTATATAGACAGAATAACATAATGCAAATTCGTAATTAAAAAATATATTTTTTGATTTTAGTAAAAGTATATGGATTTATAAAACAAGTGAAAATATTAATTTATTATATATATATATATATATATATATATATATATATATATATATATATATATATATATATATATTATATTTAATTCAGTTAAAACTCAGTGGAAATTAAGTTAGGTAATGTCAGAATTAAAAAAAAACTACCATGAAATTATAATATGGAATAAAAATTATTACATTGTGCTGTATTCTCACCCTGGATGGCCAATAAAACAAAGAGAACTATTCAACTATGTATTTTATTACTTAAAATGTGACTTTACATCGGAACCTCTAATATGTGATAGACTAGCGCTCTTAACCTTGGAAATTTATTAAATATACACTGTTCTTTTTTGCTGGTATTTTTACAATTTACAACACAGTAATTTTGGTTCCTTATCGGATTGTTTTTAATTATTAAAAAAAAATTGACACGTATATTTGATACGTCAAAAGTACAAAACAATATTGCCGCATGTGACTTTACATCGGAACCTCTAATATGTGATAGACTAGCGCTCTTAACCTTGGAAATTTATGAAATAAACACTGTTCTTTTTTGCTGGTATTTTTACAATTTACAACACAGTAATTTTGGTTCCTTATCGGATTGTTTTTAATTAATAAAAAAATAAAAATAAAATTGACACGAATATTTGATATGTCAAAAGTACAAAACAATATTGCCGCATGTACTTGAATTATCCGTAGCTTATGCTAGTATCGCTTTTGCGGCTCCTACCATGACTTCACACGGAGCGAATATTATTAGAAACATTTTTGTTAAGCTTTTATCCATTGATAGATAGTAGAGTAAAAAAAAGTAATATACCATATGGTTTATAGACGATATTGCTCCATAACATTTTAACACTTTAGTACTTCGCCATTTAACATAAACCTTTAGTAATCGTCGGATGGGTAAAGGCGGATTTATTTTATGGCACCGAGGCTTCTCACCTAAATCAGTTAGATTTCTCTTTTGGGGAAAATTTAAAGAGCGTCATAGAATAATCCATTGCTGCAATCTTATTCGAAATGATCCGGAATATTATTTCGAGTTCAGCGAGAAAAATCAGCAGGATAAAAAAATTAATTGGAGTACAAGGTGCTATTTTAAACATCTGCTTAATTAAACATAAAGAAATATGTATTTATTATTTTACACAATTTTGGGACAATTTAGTGGTTTTCGAGATTTTATTAAAGAGAAATTTTTATATTTTCATTGAAGTCTTAGTAAGGGTTCGTCGCTCTATGTTTCTCATAAGTTCCGATCAATCCTTTCGAATGTCCCTCGATTTGGTAAATTTTGATTTGAGAATTTCTGAACATATATTCTCCTTTCCTGTAGAGAATTTGCTTTGTTAGCTCTGTAATATTAAATATTGTTTATAGCCTAGATTCGCAAGTCTTTATCGGTTATACGATATCCCAAAATTTCACTATAATATACAGGGCTGCTCAAAAACAACAATCCATTAGGTAAATCACAGAAAAGCCCTTTTGGTTTCCATATCTCTCTCTATGGGGCACTTTGCAACGGTTTAATGGCTGGAGTGGTTATTAAAGAGCATAATGTGTATGGCAACTAAGTTGTGCGTAGTCAATGACTCATGAGTCCAGTAAAAACCATTCAAACCCTCTCTGTCTTTAATAGAAGGCGTCGCGTCACTCAGTTTTACAATGTTAAAAACGGAGAAAAATTTACCGAAGAGTCATATGTTGGAAGCTCCAATAAAATGCAATAATTTCTGTTATGTTACCAAAATTATATTATTCTTATGGTTTTAAGAATGTGGTTCATCAAGCTTCATGACTAAAGTCATAGATCGAAAGAGCCTCATATCCTTCGATCATACCCTAAAGATTTAAACAACAATAAATTTGAAGGCTGTTTATGGTCGGTGGGAAAGATGCTTTTTTGATGTTTGGCAGATATAAACATGTTAACTTATCATTTCTTTCAGTTTAATTGCTTGTCTTTCAGTGTTTTTAAATGTTAGAAATCACTATAAATGCGAAGTTTGCAATTAATATTAACAAAAAGAGGATTCAAAAACTTATTTTTATTGGTAAATATGGTTAGATATTGAAAATAACAATAATAATAATTTAGGCAACCATAAATTCATTTCTAGAATTGACGTACCGATTATCATATGATACTCTTTTAAATGATGCAATTAGAAAAGGATAGCATAAAATCAGTATGTGTGTACCAAGAGATGAAGTATCTACTGTTTATCAACACTTTTTCAAATATAAATAAAAATATTATTACGTTATTCAGCGTTCAAACTCCGGGCCCTAATTCTGACGTTATGCTAATTCTAGAGGGGTATGTTCGAAGCTCATATCTATAAATAATGTTATATAAAAACTTCGGCAAGGCCTGAGATGTAATTTAGGTTATATTATTTCTTTTTGGTGTAATCAAAAAATAGGTTGATTATACAGGTCTGGCCACTGCTAGGGCTCGATAATGTCTGCTGCTTTTCTCAAGTTTGCTACTATTGAAGTCTTATCTCAAGTCTTTCAAAATATTTGCTTAGCCTCGATTCTCAAAGAAATTAATAACGGGGAAGACATCCTAATGAAACCTACCAAAACTTCCCTTCAAAGAACCAGTCGAACACATATGAGTATGAAAAGGGATGAATATGAAGACCCAAAACTTGATAACAGGAAAATAATAAAAGGTGGGAGGAAAAAGGAGATTTCTGAAAGGGCGCTGGTTCCTTCAAAAGAAGTAGTCTCAAAAGGGCCTCGTGGCCACTTCAAAGGCGCAACAAAAAAAACCGAAAAACTAGAATGTTATTTTTACATCTTTTCTTATGTCATTCATCCCATTTTAGTTACATTCTTATTAACCTCGATTATTAATCGAGTTACAGCCTATTTGGAGTAACCACTAGTAGGTGCATCTACAATAAGGTAACACTAGCAATTTTGGAATGGATCAAGGAAAAACAATCAACTAGTGGTATTTTCTATGATTACTACGATTTGCGAAAAAAAAATAATTATAGGAAATATCGCAGCTTTAATGTGCGGGAATACGAAAATGCTACAATCTTAGGAAAAGAATTATATGAAACACTAGGATCATTGTGATGCCTTCTGTACATTGCCGAGAATATACTTACCGGATACTCTGCATAAAATTTAAAGTAAATACATTGTGTAGATAATGAAGAAGACAGTTGAATTGGTTTCAATCATAGCTATGTAACTTTGCGATTTGTAGTTTTTATTAATTTCAATTTATTACCAATGAATTCCTGAATATTTACAGTTCTATTTTACTTAAAATAACTGAGGACAACAAATACGATATTTCAACAATTAGTATTAATCTTCAAGCTTTTTAAAAAACCATAAATCTATTTTTTTAACTTTTAAAACGTAATTTCATAAAAGAGTTTAAAGCACAAATTTAACTAAAAATAAAAGGTTTAAGTACCATATAAATAAGGGAACCAAATGAGATGGGCGAAAAAGCAGTAATGTAACGAATAATAATACAGGTCAAGAAAATTCTGAACCAGCAACCAAACTATAATTTTCCAAAGGATTTTGACCCTCAGAATCTAAATCTGAAAACCGAATTTTTCCATCACATCAAAGCTTCGAGATATTTTACCCTAAAAGTTAAAAAGACACACGATATTTCGCATTCTCTAAGGTTATCCAACATCATGGTGTGAATTATCTCCGCAATACTCATAGTAGTGACTTAAAGTACTACTCTTTCTCTTCAAATTCCATTTTGAATCGTTCGGTTATCTTTATTCATCTATGAGAAATCGGCCATTGAAATTTGTTAGGTTAGTGTTTTCTTCTATAGACCGAAATTGAGGCGCATGAATGAACAGAATCTTTCTAAGCCATACGAATAGGGAACAAAGTTATTAATGCGTTCAGCAAAGCAGACCAACAAGCAGGAAGGATATACGAAACAAGTATAAACCCAATCTAACAAACCCACATACACCAGGGGCAACTAATTCCACCTATTACTGACAAAATGCATTGGACAACATTTAAGGGAAACAATTGATTTTCTTTAACCAAACCAAAACTTTCCATTCGTCAGTCATAATGTGAATTGAAAAGCTTTGGTTCATGATGGAAGAATATGAATATAGACGAAAACGCACAACTAATAAATTTCAGTGGACCGTCACTCAAAGACAAATGCAGATATTCCAACGATTCAAAACGCATTTTGAAATAAAAGAGTAGTACTTTAAGTTTCCGCTAGGAATTTTGCGAATATGATTTAACTATTGATATTAAAAACGGTAGTTTTTACATTTTTAGGTTAAAATATCTCTAAATTCTGATGTGATAGTAAAATACAGTGGTCAGACTCCGATTCAGCGTGACAAAAGGTTTCGGAGAAGTATTTAAAGTTATATCCCGTTACAGAGAAATCAATGACTTGTGATCGGGGTCCTTAATTAATTTTTCTAATGATTTTTTACGGTATGTTATTACTAGAGACCGGATTATACGCATTTACATGGTGCATATGCATTTGCATATTTAGCCCCTTTTCACCGGTTATTGCATATTTCAACTAAGAACTAGTAATGATGCCTTTGCACTGTTTACAATATTTTAAAAATCTAGAAGGGCGGACTTAAGCTCGATCTCGTTCTGATGTGTCACAGAATGACCACGATCAATAACTACGTGCGAACTGAACGTGAGCAGGGCGCGGGCGGCAGGCAAAGTCAATGTGCCTGCCGCCCGCGACACCGCGCAAGTAGTAAGTAGCATGTCCATTGTTTTACCTTAGTTTTCTATTTATGTGTCGTTTCGTGGATAGCTGACCATCCTAGAACATTTACGTATAACAGAAATGTTTCATATTGTCCAATTTGCGAGAAAAATCTTTAGTGCACAAAAAAGTTTCAAATAGACCAGCATGTCAAGACAGATCTTCATATCGTAGGAATGCAAAAAAGGTCTACGACAACAACTTTTAGCAGCGGCAAGTAGCAATAGCTGTGATTTAACCTCCAGAGGCAAGGAACAAATTGCTTTAACATGGATCTGTGTGAAGCATTATTTGCAAGTAATATTCCTCTTCACAAACTTACAAACCCTATTCTCAAAGGTTTTCTGCCTAAATTCAAATATACCAGATGAATCAATATTGCGTAAAAATTACATACCGATAATTTACCTACATGTTCTGGAAAAATATACACAGTGAAATCAAGGATAATATTATTTGGATTTCAGCTGACGAAACTACCGACACTTGTGACCGTTATAAAGCAAATTTAATTTTTGGGGCATTAAAACAAGAGCCCTCTTCTTCCTATTTGATTGCCTGCAAAGAACTTAAAAATAAAAATCCTTCTATGATCACCAGATTTGTGAATGAGGGTATTAAAAAAATATTTCCAGAATCTTCTGCAGATGACAGGACCCTCTTCTTCCCATTTGGTGGCCTGCAAAAAACTTGAAAAGGAAAATCATTCTACGATTGCCAAATTTGTGAATGAGGGTATTAAAAAATATTTCCGGAATCTTCTGCAGATGAAAGGGTATTTGTGTTTCTTTCAGATGCTGCTCCCTATATAGTCAAAGCAGAAAAAGTATTTTATCACAATTTGATTAATGTGACGTGCTTTGTTCACGTGATACGCCTTGCGGAAGAAGTAGGGTCCACGCTTGGGAATATAAATGAACTGATCTCATCACCAAAGAAAATGTTTCTTAAGGTACCCGCTCGCATTAAGACCTACAAAGAGGAACTACCAAATTTGCCTTTACCTCCCAAACCAGTGGTAACTCGTTGAGGTAAGTGAGTCGAAGCTGTATTGTTTACAATGAACATTTCGAGGCCATCAAAGGTTTAGTAAACGACTTCGATAGTGCAGAAGCTTTAGCAGTTTGTCAGTACAAGGAAGCATTTAACGATTACAGTATTGAAAAAACATTGCTGTGATTAGCACTCATTTCTCCCATATACCTGCGAGTATTAAAAATCTTGAAACTGAAAGTTTGGCGTTAATTGAATCTACTCAAATAATGAATAAAATTCGTCTAGTTTACTCCTCATTGCCGTAGGTATTTCAGAGCAAACTTAAAGAAAATTTGAAAATATTTTGAATAATAAGTCAGGCTTTGAAATTTTGTCTCAAATTAATAGTTTTGTTAATGGGTTGGGTGAATTTTTACCAGAAAGAATAAGTGCCAACATAGCAGCCGAATTCAAATGCTGCCTAATTACTTCAATTGATGTAGAACGATGCTTTTCTGCTTATAAAAATCTTTTGAGCGATCGAAGACGGAATCTTATCACAGAACAATGTAAAATAATTTTTTGAACGATACTTTTATCCGATATTATTCGTAATTAAAATAAGTAATAAAAATTACTGATGGTGTGTTGTTTTTGAAGTAAAACAACTAATAATTACTACGTTGTTTATTTTTTGATAATGCATATTTAGACACATTGAATGCATATTTTAATAATTTTTCATGCATATTTCGAGCTTTTTATGTTGCATCTAATCCAGCCTCTTATTATTACATTTGATTTTTCATTTTAATAAAAATATATTTTCCTAATAGTTAATTTTTCTATCGCTCACATTACTTCCCGCATGATTTAGCACTGAAATACTCACCTAATCCATTCGGAATAGCAAGGCATCATATCAGATCAATCTATACTCACTTTTTCTTACCTTTCGTGTCCTATACTTTTTCGCATAAGCCAATAAAAGATTTTTAAGTCATTGAAACCAACATATAACTGAAAAATATTATTAAAGCTTAAATGTTAATCGTACAGTTAACAGAACGTTATTTTCAGCGGAACTATTCATGATCTCTCAATGCATCGCCTGTATTTTTAAACACGGTTACTTTAAAATATACCCAGAAAAAATAGTCTCCACATTGGAATGGTTAAATAAATCTATTTTCAATAGCTATCAGAAGGACCAAGGAAAAATTGTCCAGGATACAGTAGATTTTTGCCAAAAAGTATTTAAGATGTATTTCAGTTTAGGAATTGTGTGCTACAGTGTCTGGATTTCAATGCCATTTTTTTGGAAGGAACGCTCGCTAAGTTTCAAAATGCTTGTGCCATTTGACCCTTTCAAGAATGACGTAATTTATTGGTTATGTCATTTATTTCAATTAGCAGGTAAGCAAGAGTTTGTATTTTAAATTCAGTCTGATTTGGATACCTTCGCCAAGGATATTCTCAGATCGCAAAAATTAAAAATCCTTGATTTTTTAAAAATTACCCTTTATCGTTTTATATTTCTATACAAAACTAACTAATTTTTTGATTATAAAAATGTGTATTATCTTTAGAATTGAATTGGCTATTTGAATTGAAGAAAAAAAAAACAGGGAAACCACAATATTATTCTGACAATAAAGTAGGGGGATGTAAATAAAACTTTTCTGTATTTTAAGACATTTTTATCCTATATGCATTTTGTGTCGCTATTTGAATTCCAAATTTTGTTGACACCCTCCAGGGGCCCTATCCTCGAACTGGGGAACGTGAAATGAACGGTGAAAAGGTGGCGAACGCATATTCTTGAAATGTTCATCACCCATATCCTCGTTCGCCCGTTGTAAGGTAAGCGAACGGTGAAACATGCGCAAATGAAATGTCAGCCGCTAAATGACATATTTAACGCACGGATTTCAAAAAATAAAATAGAATAAAAAATTTTTATTTTTGGTTCTTCAAAATAACTCGCATTAAAAAAAATAATATGTTGACGAACCGTTTCTTAAAGACGTTTTATTTTCTGAATAAACAATTGAAACGTTAATTGGGTGTTACCCCGATATTTTCAATCTTTTCAAATTTTTTAATAAAATGTTCTTAGAAAGTTGAATATGTCTCGCAAATATTAAGCAAATTTGAGATTACAGACATATAAAATTATTACAGGAGATTCTGTTCATAACTCAATTGTATGAGCGTGTTATTTAAAAATGTTTTTCTAGGGCCAGTTCTGCTTATGGATTTAACATAAATACTTGTGTACATAACAGCCGAGTATCTTAGTTTTAAAGAGTTAAATCTAACATAATTATTTTCACGACACATCTTCTAATAAATTTGAGAAATCACAATTTGTAAGCAATCTGAAACTTTTATTTAAATAAATAAGAAATTTTATATTTAAATTATGTTAACTACAGCACATAACTTAATTAGACTGTGTTAAACACTATACGACACTACAATTAAATAAATATTATGATTATAATTTATTGAGACATATAAATATGAACCCTATAGACCAATGAATGAGGTCCTTCAGCATAAAAACCTTATTTATGGTACATTTGATCTTCAAGTCTCTACATCTCTTTATATATATATATATATATATATATATATATATATATATATATATATATATATATATATATATATTTAAAGTTGAATGTGAGATCCGCCAGTATCCTTTAATGGACGTCTTCTGTCTAGCCTTTGGTTTCGGTCCCTGGTCATAAACAGTTTCACTATCATCGTTTCAGGTTTTCTTTCAAATTTACTTATCAGGACAGAACATCTTGCAGTAAGAGGCTGCACACTTTGTGAATTCATACAATAAATAATTGATTGAATAATTTCCGTAGTGGATTGGGATGATGGTTTTTAGTCATACTACGTAGAGTTGTAATTTCCACCTTTTCAAGGTTTATCAGTGCTGACTTTCTGCAATTACTGTCAGTATATTACTTTGTATATATGATTGCTGCTTTTCTTGATATCCCTTTTTCTTTATATATTAGAATTTTTAAGTACTTGGCTCTTTGTATGCATTTTTGTTTAACAGTTCTAGTGTCAATTTAAGATAAATTTAATCCAAGCAACGTACAAATATTGTAATGGCAATCAATAACTTCACAAAAATAACAACAACAGCACTATTTTTTTACTTTTGACGATTAATTTCTTCTTCTTCTTCTAGGTAGAACCAAGTTCTGTTATCTACACAATGCCTCATCGATCCTCGTTTGAGGTCGAAATCCAGCTGTCTCTGGGGGGCCGTCCAGGCGGCCGTTTGGTGTTTGGTTTTTCTCTCATCACGGTTTTTGCTAGTCTGTCATCGTCATTCGTTCCACGTGATCTCTCCACTGCCTACGACGGTTTCGAACCCACTTCACAACATCCTCTACTCCGCTGTCCTCGCGTATTTTTGCGTTTCTTATTCTATCTCTTAAACTTGTTCACGTGATCATTCTCAGCGTTTTCATTTCTGTGGTTCTCATAATTTGTTTTGTCTTTGTTGTTTCATGTCTCGTTTCTGCGCCGTAGGTCAGTATCGGTCTTACACAGACCTTGTAAATTCTTGCTTTGCTCTCAACCGTCATTTGTTTATTGTTCCAGATTATGTCTCTTAGTTGGCCTAATATCATGGTCGCTTTGTTGGCTTGTGTGCGTACTTCTTCCGTTACTGCCCTGTTACTTGTTATATGTGCTCCCAGGTATTTAAACTTCCCAACCTGTTCGATATGTTTGTCATCAACCATTAGTTTGCATCTTACCGGTTCTTTTGCTATTATAACATTCTTTGTAAGTTGTCCTCGCTATCTGCTGTCAAGGCAAGATCGTCTGCAAAGCAGATAATCTGAACGGTGTTGTGTCCTATTGGGTACCCAATATTTGTGCTTTTTACCTCATCAATGATTTCGTCCATAATTACATTGAAAAGTGTTTTACTTAGGCTATCACCCTATCTTATTCCTATGGATAGTGGGATTTCCCCTGTTAGAGTGTTATTTGTTTTAATTACTATGGTGTTTTTGGAATTCAGTTCGTATATTGTGCGTATGATTGCATCGTCTACTTGTTTTCTTCGCAGTAGTTCTGTTATGTGTTCCAGTTTGACTCGGTCGAACGCTTGTTTAAAGTTCACAAAACAAATGAACAGAGGTTTATCGTATTCGATAGATTTTTCAACCAGCTGTCTGATAATAAATATACCATCGATAGCAGAGCGGTTATTCCAGAAGCCCTGCTGTTCTTCGCACGCCCCTAACTTGTCTACGATCCGTTGTGAGAGTATTTTGGTTAACAATTTGGCTAAACTGTTCAGTAGGCTGATTCCCCTGTAGTTTTCGGGTTGTTTCTTTGATCCTTTGTTGTGGATCGGAATTGTGATGCTTTTCCGCCATTCGTTGGGTACTGACGTTGTACGGAGAATTTTTTGAAATAGAACAGTGAGCTCTGTGACAAGACTGGGGTCTCCGTACTTTAGCATCTCATTCGTAATTTTGTCGGTACCAGGACGATTAATTTAAAGTACCAAAACTACTTTTTGCCTAAAATGGCAACAAAATATACTCCGGACATTTTCGGTCTGACAGATCAATTCAATCTGTCATCCATTTTATTTTTCGAAATTCTCGGGTTTTAGCACGTTCATATCTGGCAACATTGGCTTTTCAAGAATACGGCTTTTACTGTTAAAAAGTTCACATCGCCATTCACATCACCTGTCACATCACATTTTCGAGGATAGGGGCCCAGCTTCTAAATAAGATTTCCTTGATTATTTAAAAAATAGAAAGTTCAAGAGCAAGATGTATATATTCATTTTATTTTCATAACTTCTTTTTTAATTACTAGTATAGGTTTCTGAGGTTTCTTGTACAAGGTTTCAACAGTAGTCAAACAACATATGCGGGCTTTATTTTTTGCTGTCTTAGAGAAATTTTTATACATCTTTATTAGACACTGTACCTAAACATTCGGACAAGAAAAACAAACGGTTGTGTAAGAAAAATTCTCTTAATCACTTACTACAATCCATGGTGTTGTAGGATGACAACAGTCTCACGATTTTTTTAAATAAGAAAAATGAATAAATAAATATATTCTCGAATGCGTACAATGTCTCGCATTGCTTAAGAGTGTTACAAAGTTGCTTTTTTAAAAAGTCCCTTATTCGAAGTGCATCGAAAAATTGGAGTGTGTTTTCTTGTTATTTTATCAGTTAAGGTTGATCAATTTTATTTCGTGTTCTTATAATAGATTTTAGAAAAGTTATTCCATCGAAAATATCGCTGTAATTTATAGAATTGTTACATTTTATAATATTGATTAAACTGGCATTTAGTTATTTGAAAAATATTTAATTTCAAATTAAACTATCTAGAAGCTAGAGTTTATGAAAGTGCAAGAAATCGCATTTTTTACCCTCATCTTGGTAAACATAATTTTTTCTTATAGTTAAACTTTCACATAGTTATATTTTAAAAAACGTGTAAATTAAAATTGTAAATTATATTGAAAAGAAACAGCACGCTAACTCTGTAACACGATAGAAATAGAAAAGAAAATTTCTTTCTATCAACGTAATCTACTCTCTTTGATATTTTCCTTAAAACTTCGGGCTAGTGCGCATAGAAATAACTACAAACTACCATCTCTAAAACCATTTGTCTTTTCTAGGGACTTTATAATTAAAAAAAAATACTGAACTTATTTATTTTGAAATTTTTTAGGTTAATTGACTAAAAATTTTTATTGTGAAATCTCGAATGTTATATTCTAAAGTATTTAATTACTGACCTTTTTTTTAATGAATTACGTATTAGAAAACATGGATCCGATATTTATGTCTTGTGTTTAAAACGCTGAAGATGAAAAAAACAGGGAATTTACGAGACTGGAGAGAAAACATTTGCGAGATTACAGTAACGTTTTTGCTTTACCTGAAGATGAATTTAGAAAATGTTTTCGTCTTAGTAGAGATTTAGTACAAAACCTAATAGAAGAACTTATACCACATATGGACAGTGGATCCCGAAATAATGAATTCCCTGTTGTTACAAGAATTATGGGGGAATTGAGATTTTTTGCACAAGGGTCCTATCAGAGGAGCATTGGCAATGAACGTTACATATATATGGCTCAACAGGCATTTAGCAAAGCCGTGTCAGTCATAAGTTTGTGTAGCCCAGTAAAACAGAATTAAATACTTTTTAAATTGTATACATCTTCTTCTTCTTCTTTCTCAGTCCATTGACGTCCACTCCTGGACATAAGCCTCTCCGATGGTCCTCCACTGGATTCTGTTTCTCGCCTTCTGGAGCCAGTCTTTTCCAGCAAACTATCTTATACCATCTACCCATCTGTGTTGTGGCCTGCCACGATTTTGGTTCATTTCTCGCGGTCGCCATTGCAGTAATTTACTCGTTCACCTATCGGGCTGCTGTCTAGCTATGTGCCCCGCCTATTGCCACTTTAGTCGTGATATGCGCTCAATGACGTCAACTACTTTGGTTCTTGATCTTATTACTTGATTCCGGATTTTATCCCATAACGAGATTCCTAACATTTGTCTCTCCATGGAGTGTTGAGTGACTCGGAGCCTATTTGCGTTTTGTTTGGTTAGTGTTATCGTTTCCATGCTGTAAGTAGTAACAGGCAAGACACACGTGTTATACACTTTCCGGTTAAGGTTGATTGGTGTGTTTCTATCTCTTAATACGTACTGCAACTTTCCAAAGGTAGCTCATGTCAGCCCTATTCTCCTTGTTATTTCCGTCGTTTGATTTTCTTTGCCCAGTTTCATGACGTGGCCTAAATAGATGTACTCTTGGACATTCTCTAGGATTTTATTTTGAATCTCTATTTGTACATTTGCTTCAGGGCTCATAATATATATTGTATAGATAATATGTATATATTTATTTATGTTTTCTTAAATAAGCTCTAATAATTTAATATTGTTCTGATTCTTAACGTTAATAAATAAACAGAAATAAAAATAATTATTGCTATTTTGATTTTTTTTCTTATATAACGTGTAAATCTATACTTTTAGCTAAATAAAATAAAAAAACACAATTATGAATATATATATATATATATATATATATATATATATATATATATATATATATATATATATATATATATATATATATATATATTATCCTTAGAAACGAATATATCTCACATTCGACATAACCACAAATTCAAACACACTTAAACTAGGAAAAAAACAAGACAAACTTATGCAGCATTCAAATTGCTTTGAGAGAGAGAGAAAAACAGCAACAAGCTAAAGACTGTTTCTATTTCTATAGCACGATTGCTTGTCCGGACAGACCCGACCGTTGTCCAATGTGCTTACAAAGTAAGTTTTGAATGATTTTCCATAACAGAAAAAAAATAACAAAGAAATTTCTTTTCTATCCTATTACGGAGTTCGCGTCCAGACTCCAGTTTCGACTTATAATCATTTTATATTAATTAACTTAAAATATATTCTTTTGGGCAACTTTGTCTGTGGACTCGGTCCATTGCAATGTATATCTTGTATCTTGAACCTAAAATCGTCCTACGTAAAGAAAAATAAATCAGCTGTGAAATTAATTTAAGCATAGACACCGCTTTCTTATTTTTTGGGTTTGTTTGTCTATTCCAAAAAAATATTTATATCCAGACAATTTGGGGAGATATAATACCAAATCGTGACGTACCCCCGTTAATATTATAAAATAAATATGTCAAAGAAAACCTATATTTGTTTATAACCAACATGTGGTTGGAATTACCAAAGAAGTCGACAGAAGATGAACTACTAAGCAAAAGGCTTGCGTCTTTAAAACCCGTGGAAAATGTCGATAGAAACCAGGATCTAGTATATCCAGATCGTCGATTAACAGGCAGAATGAACGGCCAAGAATTGATTTTGACTCACACGATCATTAATCACATTCTGTACAATGAATTGAGGATGAGAAAAATTTGCGCGAAAATATTCCGAAAACATTTCGCAGGAATAAAAGCATATCAAGAGGGAAAGGGCCTTGACTTTTGAAATCGATTGAAAATGATCCTTAGTTTCGCAAAAAACTTCCGTTGTACTGTACCCAAGATGGAAGCAAAACTTGATAGCACACCGTTACTCAAAACTGATATTACTAATTTTTAGGACGCACTAGAAAAAACCGTTTCCCAAAAAAAAACGCGTTCCAAGTATGATCAAATCAGATGCTACGTTGTCAGTCTCATCACTTAATTTACGTAATTTGTAGCGTTTAAAAACATTTTATATTCTCATAATACAAGTCAAAATATCACTTACTTCGAATATTTAATGTTCTTTTATTCATTTGGGAGAATTTAAAAACGATATATTTTTTTATCTAAGATTTGCTGCACTGTAATCTTCCTATGCTTTTCTCCCATGCCTCCCCTGTTCTCGCACCCCTTCACGACACCACTGAACGTCCTTGTTTAAATTGACATGTTGTAAATATAATGCCCTACTTTTAATTAAGTTCTAACGTTTCTTTAAGTATATAGTATATAGCTAGAAGTTCTATTTTTAAAGAGAATTTGAGAAAAATGTAAAACAATTTTTTAAATATTTTAGTTGTAACAAAAGGTTTATGGTGCAATGTAGCAATAGACACAATGATTCCTGGATTAATATGGCAGGCTGCGGGACAAATACGCATTTTGAAAGCAACTCTGCGGGTACGTTTAATTATTGTTTAAGATAACGCAAATATTTTATTTCAAATATTACAAAAGGAATGCATTAAATTTAAAGTAAATGTGCTGGAAGCAAATTTCATTAACTTTTATTAAATGTGTTTAATGTAATGCATTAAATTTAATAATTTACATTAATCTTAATTAATTTGTTTCATTAAATCTAATATACCTTAAATTTAAAGTTTTGACCATTATTTTTTAAGGTGACTATGTACATTAAATATACAGCCCGTGTTCATTGAATTTTAGATATGTTCTTACATATGCACCAATATTAATATAAGGTCAAAAAATTTTGTTACCATGAAAAGGTGGAAATTTTTTCTATAGGTAGTGTACCGTCATCTGTAGACCGGTTTTGAACTCATTGGTTTCCGTCAGTACCAACAGGCGTGTACTCTTCAACAAAATTAAGTCTTTTAAGTAACTTATATCATCTTCAGGAAATGTTTAAAAAGGAACTACTATGTTTTATACCACTAAATTTATTAAGAAAACAGTGACTGCAGTTTCAACTCACAGAGTCATTTTCAAACTGAATTACAAAGGTAGACTAAGTATTCAATACAGAAACATGAGAAAATTTAACAATACATAAAAACTACCTGAGAAATTACGTTACTACAAAGGGGAGGTACTAAATTTTGGGAGCTAATTATTATTTGGCGACAACAAATAACGGGGAAAACCCAAGTTCTGTCTGGTCATTAAGCAAATTTACATTTTTATTTTTATTATGTTTATATATTTCTAAAGATTCAAGAATATTTAACTTTTGGCCCTTTGTTAAATAATGTAATATGTCAGTGTTGCTTAAATCAGGAAAACTGTGGCTGTGTTCTAAGCAATGGTTGGCAAAGCTCGAGTCTGTTTTTTGTAGTTTATATGATCGGTGGTGTTCTGAAAAGCGAGTTTTAAAGCTTCTACCACTTTGTCCAATATACAAGCTATCACACTCCGAATATTTTACCTTATAAACTCCTGATTTATCAAATTTATTAATTTTATCTTTAGCATTGTAAAGGATAGTGGACAGATTGTGTTGAGATTTTCTGAAAGTACTCTAGCTCTAAACAAAATAGAACATACCAATAATATTGACTTAACTACCGGAACAATTAAAAAACATATAAAATCCACTAATTTAAAATCCAATAATACAGCTTTAGACACAGTAAAAAGTATAAGAGAGAAAGTAACAGATAATGATCTAATAATAACAAAAGCAGATAAATCAAATGAAACATTTATTTTACCAAAAGTTGAATATGTCAATAAAATAGAAGCATTTATTCAATCCGAAAATATTACAGAAATTTAAAGCGATCTAACAAAAGTTTTTCAAACAAATTTGAAACAAACCTTGTCAAACATAACAGCCATTTTTTCAGAATTCGATAAAAAAAGAATAATCAATATGAACCCACAAGCACCAAAACTCTATGGCCTTATAAAAAATCACAAACCAGCAAATCCCATTCGCCCAGTCGTTTCATACATAAATAGCACCACGAGAGAACTCAGTATGAAACTAAATTCATTCTTCAAACAAGTAAGCAACTTTAAACCAAGTCACAGTTTAAATAATTCGGTAGATCTCGTCCAAAAACTAAACAACATAAAAACCCCAGATAACTCCATACTAGTTTCTTTTGACATAAAAAACATGTTTTCTAATATTCCAACAGATGAATGTTGTACACTTATCCAAGAAATCTTACAGGAACGTAATATAAATCCAATAGTTACTACTGAAATCTTGTCCTCTTTTGAACTTTGCCTATCACAAACCTATTTCCAGTTTAATAACAAATTTTATTTACAAAATTCAGGCCTACCAATGGGTTCTCCTCTTAGCCTTCTCCTAGCAGACATTTTCATGTCAAACATAGAAAACAAAATTCTTAATTCCCCTTAAAGCAAAAGCCATGTTCAATTTTGGTACAGATATGTGGATGATGTTCTAGCATGTTTTAAAGGCACTACTAGACAGCTTCAAAAATTCTTACAATACATTAATAGTTGCCATCCAAAAATTCAATTTACTCTGGAAACTGAAAATAACCATAAAATAAATTTTCTTGATCTCACCATATCTCACCTCAATAATCAGTGTAATTTTAAAATTTTTAGAAAACCAACGTTTACAGGTGATACTATATCTAATGACTCTTTTCACCCCTTACAACACAAAATGGCTGCATACAATTCAATGATACATAGAACATTCTCTTTGCCTCTCTCTGAAGAAGATCTTCAAGAGGAACTAAATATCATTGAAAGGATTGCAATATCAAACAATTTCTCCCAACAAACCATGAAGATATTAATAACTAAAAAACAAAAACAATTAGCTTTTAATTCAATATATCCCAAAATAAAAAATGATAAACATAGTTCATCTTATATATCTTTGTCATACTGTGGTACCCTATCAGTAAACATAGCTAATACTCTTTCCAAACATAACATAAAAGTAGCCTTTAAATCTCAACACAATCTGTCCACTATCCTGTGAGTTGAAACTGCAGTCACTGTTTTCTTAATAAATTTAGTGGTATAAAACATAGTAGTTCCTTTTTAAACATTTCCCGAAGATGATTAACTACCACATAGTAACGGCTATCAGCATCAACTTATATCATATTAAATAAAAAGTTCAATACAAGTGCGCTATCTCCCGGAATATCATGCAATGTATCATGAATAATAATGTAAATTTCATTAATGTTAAGGTACATGTGAGTTAATTTTAATATACAAAAAGTTGAAACATCTTTTCAGTTAATTTAAGACACTATTTAATCAAATTTAATGTACAATGAACTCATATTTGAATGAATTGCTTTAAATTCAAAGTAAATGTAAATTAATAATATTTTAGGTACAAAATCGTTAAATTTAATGTAGAGTGGACATTAAATTTGAGGTTATTTTAACTGTGTATCTGACATGAAGGAAGGGTCTGCTAAACCATAACTACTTTGATAAGATGAGATTCTTTGACAAGATGATTTATATTCTTCATGTAGATGTAACAAGTGTCTTCTTGATCAAAATTATTAAATTTAAACCTACTTATTACATATTGCCTAAAAATTTCAATCACACTTTCCTGTACACATGGTTTAAACTTTTACGTACTCTTATAATTTTTAGGATGTAGTTAAATATACGGATGAATATATTGCTGAAATAGAAAAAACTGGAAATTTGATAAATAAAAGGGAAAAGTTGCGACAAGTTTTGATTTACGCAAAAATATCCAAGTGTGTTATGCATCACAATGCCATAAAAGAGTAAGTTTATAAATTTAGTCACGTAATCCAGGCATAACGTATTATCTGCCATCGAAAACCACTAGGTATGTGTTTGACACTTCAACCGATTGGAAAATGATTGAAAATAATTTATCAGGCGAGAAAAAGCATTTTGAAATCAAGAAAATAAATTTTCTCATGGGTTTAATAAAATTAATACATCTTTTTAAAAGATGCAAATTTTAGGATATATTTTCTATTAATCGGAAAAAATATCTTATTTTCATAAACAATGTTTTAATAAACTTTAGTTAAATTAAAACGATAACCTATCCTATCAATATTTAATACTAAGGGGATTAATTAAAAAACAAAATTTAAAATTGCCCTGATGAATTATTATTCATTTGAATATAATATAGTACATTTTTAATTACATCTTTTTTAATGATATTTTATTAGAAAATATTTCTTTGTTCATTAAAATTCCTGTGGTCTCCTTCGAACAAGGTTTTCCCTGATATTCAACGAATTTCTTGGCAGCAATTTTAGGTAGGTAGTTTTAGCTCGTTTGGTGACTCTGTTTTTAGTTCTTGTAGGATAATAAAACGTTTTTAAGGATACAAAATAAGTTAAAAGGTATAGTATATTTCAAGATCTTTTATTAATTAATAAAGATATTATTAAAACATAATAGGTAAAAAATATTTATATTGGATGTCTGGGACAAAGTGGGAAATCTCTCGTGCGTGACAAAAACACGTGAAAGGAATACTACAAGTTCATATAAACTTTTTTCGTATAGGCCTCCTTTTAGGAGATATGGGCTTCCAAAGAACTGTAATGGAATCAAGTTTTTTACACATAATTATTGAACCATCAGGTACGTTCCAACGTTCCATTTTTTTTAATATGACGTATACCCGGTAAGATCCTTCAAATTACTATCTAAAAAAGCGTTGTGAATTACTCACAGCTGCAGGGACGGACTAGCTGTGACACTCATGACCCTATTTTTTTTACGCCCTGTATGAAAAGAACTTTGGAGAAGGTTTGACTAAAAATTTAGTACTTTTTATTAATGTCGCTAATCGTAACCGTTTTCGAAAAAACGTCGTCATTTTATTTACACTGTTAGTCCCCTAATTTCTGTCATGTTGAATATGAAAAAGAGGAATTTTTCCCTGTCACCATAGTTTCAATAAAAAGTTAAAGTAACTACTTAGTCAAAAACTTCATCAGAAGGTTCAACATGGGCTCCGTGAAGTCTGATACACTCGCGGACACGACGAATTGAAGACTGGTGTACCCGCCATTTTAACTCAGCATGTTCTTTATTTGATCACAGTAAAACATGACTCTTCGTGGAAGTTCCTCTCTACTATCGACCGGAGTGGAATACACCAAGATTTTGAGGTGTCCTTACAGGTAAAAATCCAACGGCGTTAGGTCTGGAGGTCGACAAGGTCAGGCAATAGGTCCTCCTCTACCTATCCAACAATTTGGATGGACGTTATTCAGGTGCTACCGCACAGCAACGCTGAATTGAGGTGGTGGCTCATCGTGCATGTAGTACATGTTTCGGCGACTTTCAAGTGGTAAGTGTTCTACTAAATCATAAAAAGCGTTGTGGAGAAACTCCAACGGCGTTAGGTCGGGAGATCGAGGAGGCTAGGCAATAGGTCCTCCTCTACCTATCCAATGGTTTGGATAGACATTTTGAGGTGCTTCCGCACAACAATACTGAAATGAGATGTTGCCCCATCATGCATGTAGTACATGTTTAGGCGGGTTTCAAGTGGTAATTGATTTACTAAATTGTGAAAAGCGTTCTAGAGGAACTCCAAATAAAGTTCTCCATTCAGTCGTGCAGGCAATAAGAATAGTCTAATCAAAAAATTGTCATTGATTCCTGCCCAGACATTAATTGATTGGAACTGATGTTGATGATGCCAAACAGTAGTTACATCAGGATTTTCATCA
The DNA here is from genome assembly GCA_034092305.1 of Diaprepes abbreviatus. Taxonomy (NCBI): domain Eukaryota; kingdom Metazoa; phylum Arthropoda; class Insecta; order Coleoptera; family Curculionidae; genus Diaprepes; species Diaprepes abbreviatus. Next base: position 37,234,155 of record JASJET010000022.1, read on the forward strand.
GTCTGTATATGAGAGTAAATTTATTATACCATTTTTGGTAAACCCTGCTTCATCCTTGAAGAGAAAAGTGCTAATGAAATTTACATTATTTCGTTGCTGATCCAATATCCAGTTTGCAAACTGGATCCTACGGGGTAAATCTTCAGGAATCAGTTCATGCACTTGTTTTAAATGATATGGATATAACAGCTGTTCTTGAAGAAATTAATGTACTGATCATTTTCCAGTGCTCGTTGAAGGAGTGTCATCTATAGCATTTAAAATATTTTCCTCTAATTGTGGCGTACGTACTGTTCTTCCCCGACCGGCATCAGTACTTCTTTTCCCAAAATTTCCTAAAATTTAACAATATTACCTTATTGCATGGAATCATCTCCCATTCTCCCTTAGACGTTGGTCATCTCGTTGAAATTTTCTGATCTGGAAGAGTACGATTAGAATATCTATCGTGATATAACCTCCTGGCTTCCAAAGCATTGCAAGTGTATACATCAGGGTAGCTATTCTCGTTTTTGAGAGAACGATCACTTGATGGAAAGTGGGCGTGGTTCTCACGAAAAAGTATGAAACCGTATTCTGGGTAGCGGTTCTCGTTCTCGAGAGATCGATCATCTTGATGGAAAGTGGCCGTGGTTCTCACGAAAAAGTAAGAAACCGTATTCTGAATACGTTTTCGTACTTTTTCGTGAGAACCTCGCCCACTTTCCATCAAGATGACCGTTCTCTCAAGAACGAGAATAGGTACCCAGATGCATATCTGCATACTCAATAAACGTGTATTCCACATTTTGAATTATTTCACAATTAATTTTACCACGAAATACAAAAATCAGTCAATTAATAACCAAGTAAAGAATCAATGTGTCAGCGATGTGAAAGTCCACAAGTTCTAAAATGCAGTGCAATGCAATTCACAGAAATAGACGTTTTGCACTAAAGAGGTAAACTCTAATTTTAGACCGAATTTTTTTTTATCATAAGGTTGAAGGTTGAACATTTGATAGGAACAAAGATGTATCATTTATCGAAATACGCCATACACATAATGTAAATAAATGGACGTTTTTTCGAAAACGGTTGGGATTAGCGACATGAATAAAGAGTACTTTATTTTTAGTCAGTAGTTAAAGGTATGTAAAAAAGGTTGTCCAAGTTCTTATCGTACAAGGCGTAAAAAAATGGGGTCATGAGTGCCACAGCTATTCCGTCCCTGCAGCTGGGAGTAATTCACAATACTTTCTTGAATAATAATTTTGAAGGGTCTTACCTAGTAAACGTCATATTAAAAAAATTGAAATATATCTGGTCGTTCAATAATTTTGTGTAAAGAACTTGATTCTATTATATCTCCGAAGAGGAAGCATATAGGAAAAAAGCTTATAAGAATTTGTAGTGTTTTTTTCATATCTTGGATATTTTGTTTAAAGTAGCGCGATATTAAATGTGTGTTTTTCTACAAAATCCAATTAGGAGTAAAAAAATTTGGTCATATGTGATGCAAAGTTTATTTATTTTTGACCTCATATAAGGTAACTTAATAAAATAATTATCTTTGAAAAGTACTTTGTATCTAGAAGTAATACATATTAATATCAAGAAAATAGTTTAATTGAAAAGACTAAATTTTCTAATAAATAAATCATAATATAAAAAAAATGAATAAAAATTTATTTTCCATCTAATGCAGACTTTATTGATGACACTGTATACGTGTTTGTCTTAATTATAATGTGTATTACCATAGAAGAAATATACCAAGAATTCCTATTCTGTGCTATAATTCTGACGCTCCTAAATGGTATGCCAAACTGGTACGCCGTCTCATTCATAAAAAGCAATTTACAATATTGTCAATGATTAGATATCAGGATTTTAATGTGATATACATGCTTTTGTTAGAAACAAGTATAAAAGATTTAAAATTTCGGATTTATATATATATATATATATATATATATATATATATATATATATATATATATATATATATATATATATATATATATATATATATATATTATTTTTATTCTGTTACGAAACCTTTATTCTCTAAATCTGAATGCTTTTTGGATTAAAAATAATTGGGTATCCACTAAATATACAACAATAATTGAAAGTGATGTATTGCCATTTAATTTAAATTCGAAATGGAAAATTAAATTTCTTTTATAAAGAAATCAAATATCGGTTTTTTAAAGGTTTTATTATTAGGATCAAAATTACTGAAATAAATTTATTATTCCCTTTTTAATTTCAAAGTTCGTATTGTTATTTTTGGTAATAGTTATTTAACGAAATATTGAGTTTGGGCTGGATACAAATCTATGGTATAGAAAACTACGGTATAGTTTACCAAATCTAAGAAGGGTTTATAATGTATATAGGTTGGTTAGGGGGCTTTCTACAGATACAGAAATAAGTACAACTGTGCATTACTGGTGTGTACTAATAGGTTCATTTTCATGTTAGCTTTCTTAGAATAATCAAAAAAAATTCCTTTTATTTTTAAAAACTCTTAAACTTATCTTTGTGAGGGGGACATAAACAGAAGTAAAACTAGTAACATGTTCGGACAGCAGGGCTGCAATATTGGCTAAAGTCCAATGTAACTTCACGACTAGCGTATGATTGCAAGAATGAATTTAATAATCTGATAGTGAATGACTGCACAATGAAATTCATGTGGGTCACTGATTTCTGGTGACTCGGTAAAATACGGAAAGGGGCCTAATACGCTACTTACTAGGGAGCTTCTTTGACATTTATAGAGGGATTGCTGACGAGATATTGTCACCTGCGAGATCTTCTTCATAGAATTGGTATATTCCAGTATGTAAATGGTATTTGGAGGAGAGTGCCTGGCACTTAGCGGACTAACGCTGAAGCTTTTGGGAAGTCAGGCAAGATCGAGTAAAAAGGCTGCTTGAATATGCAACGGCGATCTACCTAGAATAACTTGCCGTTATGGTGACAAATAAGGAGCCCAAAGAAGCCTAAGCGTCGAAGACCGAATATCACCACTTTCATTCATTTCTTATTTGTGGCATCTTCAAAATTATTTTGTACCTTTAAAATTGCGCATTTTAGGTTTATCCTTATTTTTTATAATATTCTTTTGTATTTTATAACTGCTTTATAAACTTATAAGAATGAATTATGGCCTTGAGGAAGGAGGAGAAAATTAATTAACCAAAAAGATATTATTAAACCAGTGATAATTAATAGGGGGTGTTTATGGGCTTCACCGAAGAGCAGCAGCTTACAATTAGTTTTAAATCATTAAATAAAAGTATCTTTGCATGTTATGGTCTCTTCCTTCCAAAGTGATCTGTAATAGATTTATTTCAAATTGAGTTTTGAACTAAGATCAAATTTACATAAAATTAATTTAGAAGGGAGGATTTTGATGCAAAACAGTGAAGTGGTTTCCCCAACGAGAAACCACTGCACTAGCAATATAATTAACCTAAACAATTCAACAAGAAAAATACGGACCACAAATATGGAATCGAGTAAAAATGATAATTAAATTTTAAAGAAAATTAAACAAAGTGCGAGACATTGTCATTGCATAGAGAGCTGAATATGTACGGAACATAATAGAATGAATAACTTCGTTCTTACATACATGACGAAAAATCCGTTCTGTGCCCTTGTCGTTAATTTTCTCTAAATTATTTCTATTACAGAATACTACCTCATAAAACACATGCATTTTTAGTTAACATTTTTAATGCAGATTCTGAATTCAGAAAATCAAAAATGGTGCCCAACCAACCAAACCAAAAAAAATATAGGAGACAAATATACATTTTTTTTAACTCTTTATACTAACGAACTAATTAAAATATGTTCTACAATTTTTTTTTATATTTAGGTATGTCAAAGAGCTAGAGGCTACCTACTCATTACCACTGTTTTTCCAACTATTGATTAGTGTTTTCGTAATTTGTGTTACTCTCTTGGAATTAACCATAGTAAGTATAGAATAAACAATTTTACTTATAACATAGTCATGTGCCAAATCACTATATTTTATTTAATAGAACTACATGCAATGTTCCGATAAGTTGACTCTTGGCTCTTAAAAAATTTAAGTAAAATAGACTTTTAGTCCACTTAATAAAAGGTTTTATATAGTACAATTAAGAAAAAGTAGTGATGAGTATTCAGGAGCGGATCCAAGGGGGGGAGACGGTGGGGGCCATCCCCCCCCCCCAAGAGCCTTGAGTTCAGGAAAATAGACCCGATTTTTCCTCTTATTCTATAGTTTATTCAAGAACTAGAGACAGTAATAGAAATTTTTTACCATTTTTTTTCTTCGCAAACTACCTGTGTTCTCTAGTCCGATGTCTTTGGCAAAATCTGTTAGACACATACATTTTTTTAAGTAATAGATTAGAAATTTTGTAGTCAAAAATACCGGTCTATAATAATAGATTATTTGGGTTGGATAACAAAAGACATTTAGATGTGTGAAGTATTAAAAAGGATTTTAATCCTTGTCTTAGGCGTCGGAAGAAGGTTTATTTCGGTAGTTCTCTGAGCAATTTCCAGAGCTCAATTCTTCTAATTTCAGGGAAATCCCGATCTTCTTTGATTTTAGATAGAATTTTGTCGACGGTTGGGATCTACTTCTCATAATAATATGTATGTACAACTCTTCTTATTGCAGTTTACATCTATTCTTCCAACGAGGTTTTTCGTCTGGCTGTGATCGAATGTAGCTTGGGAGTACTAACAATTCCAGTCGTTTTTTCCTCCTTCAGTATTCGGTACATAGTAGATTTCCTAACTCCTGTCATGTTGGAACACATCTCAACAGAGCTTTTAACATTATTATTTAGATATTGATATCTTAAGGCATCATAAACATTCATCGTAATAAGATTTTTGTTGGGGAAAAATGCCCTTGTTTAACGATTTTGAAATAAATATAGATGTGGAAGCCATATCTTTTGGGTATCTCACTAATCTCAAATAATATATAAAAACAAGCACAAACAAGATAAATCATTAAGGACACTCTGTAAGGAGTACTTTGCTCACTGAAAGAAATTAAATTAAACTATTAGAAATTTTATTGTTGCAGTAAATTTATAAAAGCTTATAATATTTAAATATAATTAGATTTACGGCAGTCCTCAGTTACCTGCGGCACTGGAGCAGGTACGTTGAAAGTTTCGGTAACAGTTTTATAACTCTCTCTAGTTTTTGAATAGAGTATAGGAATGTGTATGCTTACTATTGCCCCTCCCCTTCCCAAGAACTTTGAGTTCAGGAAAATAGAACCGATTCTGCATTTTATATTAGGAATGTGTATGCTGCTGGAACCCCCCCCCCCCGTTAACAACTTGTTTTTCTTGCGCGATAGCCCTCCTCTAAGAGCTTTGAATTCAGGAAAATAGACCCAATTCTGCATCTTATACTAGGAATGTGTATGCTGCTCGCATCCTCCTACCTGTCGGCAACTTGTTTTTTCTTGTGATCGCCCCCCCCCTCTCCAAGAGCTTCAGATTTAGAAAAATAGACCCGACCTTGCCTTTTACGCTACAAATGAGAATGTTGCTGGTGTCTCCCCCTCCCCCCGTCGACAACTTGCTTTCGCTTGCCATACTGTACTATTGTGATATCACCTTCCCCCCCCCCCCCAAAGAGAGAAGCTGGATCCGCCTCTGTGACAATTACAGCTAGGCGACGCAAATTTTTCGTAAAATGTTAAATAAGATAGGAGTAGCCTACCAAGTATCAGCCGAACTCCTACCCCCATAACTCCGACAGAAATTTTTTAAAAAGTAGACGTGCTTTGAAGGTAACATAAAGTATCTAAATCACTTGTTAAACGAATTATAATAATATGAGTTCAAATATTTTAATCATTTAACAACAGGTCTCATATGATTAACTTAATAAGTCACCGCTCTTAATCTCCTTCAGGTCATTTAAAGGACAACAGATAGATGGACAGTTTATTTTCTGTGAAATCAGCTATGGTTCTCCCTACATACGCGTAATGGTGTCACCAGTAGAGCAGATTACCATTCTGCCGATATATTTCAAAATTTAAATTTTATATGGACAGTTGTTCCTTGTGAGTTTTGCTCGAATAATGAGATCATTAGATGATCGAAACGCATATGAAGCGAGAGCCAGAGCTGGATTCGTATCTTTTTTCTTTGAAATTACTTGAAAGGGAAGAAAAGCGGTAGCTTATTACACTAATTACGAGTGCCCACCACCATCTAAGGTGAAATACCCACGACTTTTTTCGTATACACTTGTGCGTTACGACTGTGAGCGACACAGTCGGGAATCCAAGCCGTGGTTGGTGCATTTTTAGAAAAAATCTCAAATAAATAAGTTGGTCAGCCTAATTTCGCCATTAACCTCGCTTTTTTAATAAATTGTTTTTTCGAGCTTCGTGTTTAATTTTCTTCCGTTTATTTCTGCCATTGTAAACGTTTTGTTTTAAAAATTTCTGCAGTGGCAACAAAAAAAGGGCGGTTCATTTCGGGTAAGGAGGCTGTGCTAGCCCTTATAGAGTTGTATGAAAACCATCCGACCCTGTTTAAGTTGCAAGATATTGATTACAAAAATAAAGTTAGCAAGCTTTAAATACTATAAAAACAGAATTATTGAGGCTGCATATATGCTATAAGTAATCTGTGAATATAAAAGATGCGAGAAGTAAAATTCATATATTGAGATACCAATTTAATGAATAAAAAAGTGGCTTTAAAAACAGGTATGGGTACGCCAGAAGTATGTAATGTTTTTACTTGGCGATGAATATGTGAATTCATGGTAATTTGGTAAGCAAATAAATAAATAATTTCTGGAGTAGCAATACTGTCAAAACAATTTGATATAGTATTGTTAAATTAAGAAACTTCAAAAATATTTAAATTACATACTATCTTAATGAAAAATATAATAAGGATATAGAATTTGATAGGAAGGTATTGATAAGATCGATGTAATTGAAGAGTCAGGTCAGAACTCTGACTTTCTGATGTCTCGGTGAAAGAATAAAATATAGTTATGACAAGTCAAACACGTTCCGCAGTATTTATAGCAAAATCACGGAGTAATATTCAGTACAAACATTAATAAGTCACCATTGAAATGTTATAAGAAAATCGTAGAAGATATGATGAGAAAGATGACCTCTATAGATTTTCAAGGTACTGGTATTATTTTTGTTTTTATTTATATGCCAAGTGGTTACTAAATTTTTTTATTTCCCTCAATTAACTAATTGTCATGTTTCTTCCTATGATTATTATGTCATTTCCAAGTATGCATTTTCAATGTACAATATAACAATAATTAGTTGAAATTTCTGTGGTTGCATACAGTTTGACCTTCGTAAAAAGGACGTTTTTGTAAAAATTTAAGATGAATATAATTACCGATCTGTGCAACAATAAGCTATGTTAGACATTTCTCCATGGTTATATGAAATAAAAAAAAACCTATATAAAATATGAATATATTTTTATTTCATATGTACAATTAGTTTGGTAATTAATTTAAAACAATTTTTTTTAAGACTGATCAAAACTAAATTTTTTTAGATTAAAATAGTTTCCAATTTATTTGTTAATTTACTTAAAGTAATAATATAAAAATACTTAAGAAATCACCTATAAGGGAAACACCCTAAGCCGATCTCACCGATTTTGATCATTTTCGGATATGTTGTTGTACTTGAAAAAATAATAAACTTGTATTCTTTTTATCGGCTAACATCCAATTTAAAGGGTGAAGTTCACCCCTAAAGACAACCCTTAAAATTATTTTTCAATATCTAATGAATATTTTTGAATAAAATCAAGTGTAAAATATTTGTAATAAAAAGTCACAAATGTGAGGTGTATTTACGACCAAAAGGATTGCAATCCCTATTTTCTATTTTAAAAAAACTACATTTTTTTATGAATATTTTTTTATAAATATCGAGGAATAAACTCAAAAGAATTATAAAAAAATTTTTGGTAACAATATCGATTATTAGTGTTGGCATGTTTCCAGATTTTTCAAATAACCACCCCTAAATACCGTTAACTACCCCTTACATTGGTAGACAACATATGAGTTGTTATTTTTTTTTTTTAAGTTATTCAAAGTGTATAGTGAATGTAATTTATAACATATGCAAATATTTTAAACTTTTTTTCCAATAATATTATCAATAGAACGAAAAAAGTCACCCCAAAAGTAAATACCTCATGTAAAATAAGGTCTGATTAAAATTCTTTAATAAAACAAAATATAAAATAAGTGCTATATGATTTAATTAGATCTCATTACATTAGATATTTGCTTTTGGGAGTGATTTTTTTTACACCTTTTGATACTACTACTGCAAAAATTTTGTAATATATTTGCACTTGTTATAAATCCGTTTACCCATAGAATGGCTCAAAAAAGGAAACTTTTTTACCATTTACGTGTGGTCGATCACGATATTTAAGGGTGATGATTTGAAAAATCCCGAAATATGCCAACACTACTAATTATTATTGTTAACAGAAATGCTTTTTATAATTTTTTTAAGTTCATTCCCTGATATTTATTGGGGTTCTAACTCCTTAAGTCATAAATACACCTTATATTTCAAACTTCTTACGACAAATATTTTTACACTTCCAAAATATTCATTAAATGGAAGGGTATATCAAAATGAATTTTAAAGGTAAAATTTATGGGTGGTTTTCATCCCTTTCATTTCCTGATGATCTCATATTTGTGACTTTTTATGAAAAACATTTTCCACTTGATTTTATTTAAAAATATTCATTAGATGCTGAGATATGTTGAAAACAAGAATTTTTAAAGTTGATTTTGGGGGTGAATTTCACCCTTTAAAAGTGTCAGTCGATAAAAAAATACGTGTCTATTATTTTTTCAAGTAGTACAACGTATTCAAAAATGATCAAAATTGGTAAGATCGGGTTGGGGTGGTTCCCTTGTTAGTCTACATTAAACACATCAAGTAGTGACACTCGCATATAATTTTTTTTATATTTACCACCATACTTAGAGGCTTTATTATAAGTGGTAGAAAAAAAGCTTTCAATACGAAAAGTGTTTTATTTCTTTTGGATTTGTTTGAAAAAAAAACAGTGGCACATCGTAAAGTTAAACAGCAAAAACAGTTTTAATTCTTTAAATGGGACATTTTGTTTATTATTTGCTAGAGTCAAAGCTTTTTTTCACCTGATTTCAAAAATGTATAATACTTGCTGTTTAGGCTAACCATTATTTAGGTTTGAATTAATATTAAACTGATTTAAAGACATACATTTTTTAATGTACTTTAAACTGAAAATGAGTACTCCAGGGTTTGAAAAAATAAGCTAAAATTGCTTGTCAAAAAGAGGTGTTCCTAAATATTTTTGTTTTTTTTTTAATACTTTTTATAGGCACTGCAAATGTGACAATTCGGACAGAATGTTTTCGAGTCACCTCTTCTAAGCAAATCTTCAATTGTGACTTTCTCCATTCGTTAAACGCAATTCTCAGAACCATCATCTAGTTCATCATTTCTTAAAGACAAATTTCCTCTGTTCTTCTGCAGTAACAAAGAATGAACCCAAAACAATCATTGCTTAAATAAAAGAAGAACTGCTAGTTCACAAATTCAACAACTCTTTGTTTTTACTTGAAATGTAAATATATTTTTTAAAAAACAAAAATCATATTGACCAAAATAAATAAAAAAGCATTGTTCATATTTCTCTACTATATTTAGGCTGACGTTTATAACTTTACCTGTAATTAATATAATTTTCTTCATTTATCTATTTTATTGTATACATATGACAATATACGATAAAACTATTTTATTTTATCCACAGGCGAACAAAATGTGAATTGCGGATACCATATGCGAACTGCCTCCGTATATAGGCAATTGCCTCCCCCCCACCAAATGCTTTCAATTTAGAAAAATATACCCCTCTTACACTAGGAATGTGACTACTGCTGGCATCTCCCCTCCCCCTCGACAACTCGCTTTTGCTTGCTAGCGGCCCCCCCAAGAGCATCGAACTCAGACAAATAGACCCGATCCCTCCTTCGATAACTTTCTTTCACTTGTCATACTATACTCTTGTGATATCACCTTCTCCCCCCCCCCCCCAAGGGAGAGGCTCAATTCGCCCCTGTCTTCTATATAGGATAGTAGTCGTTCTCTTTTTTTCTAATGGACGAAGCCAAGAACCGCGCATCCAGAGAACGAGAGAAAAATATTGCATCTTTGTAAAAGAGATTTTCGGTTAAAACGTAGACAGGCACAGGCAATAAAAACCCTGTTCCACATTCTCGACATTTAGACAACATACATTTCTCCAATATACATTTCACCACACATGGAAGTGTGGTAAAATATATATGGAGAAACCAAACGACCACTAGAAGTTAGAATTATGGAACATAATACACAAAAAAGGGGAAACATCGAGATCAGATATTGCAGAATACGCCTGGGATAAACAATAACATATAAAATGGTCTGAGGCTGCGACAATATATGTGGAACCCAACAGGAAGAAAAAAGAAAATTTATAGAAGCAGCTTACATTAAAAACAATAATGGAATCTTTGGTAAACCGAGAGTTGAGATACCTAATCTTTGGCAACCACCATTGTGTAACATCAAATCATCGAGGTGGCTACAGTAAAGCGAAACTTTGGTTTTCAATGGACACAGTCCCCATATAAGCTTCAGAAAAAATATTCAGTTTATACTTGATAACGACTAGAGATACAACCTAATCGAAACGTCGTAAAAATAAATAAAAATAAAGACATTGCAAGTCCGACAACCAAATTTTAGTCAATCTTCAACATCGTCTACAACCTTCAAACAAACGTTAAAAAACTTTGGCTTCTACCATTCTTTAATAAAATGGTAACACCATAAAATATTATAATTTACCGTTAAATTTTGAACCACCAGCTTTTCGAGATGAGATCGATCCCTCAATAATAAAAATGCCAATGTCAATATAAATTTACTCTACATTTGGCTGAATTACTAAACAATATTATAGTGTTTTGTAACGAAGTATCATTTGAGGACTGCCAATAAAACTTAAACTTTTATTATTTCCTTATACTTGGCAATAGTCCCAGACGGCACAAATAAATTTTAGAGATATTGCCTCAACAAACTTATTTGTAAATGTAAGGAATACTCTGATTTATCATAAAAGCAATTCAAATATTTACCATAAAGATATCAAGGATATATCGATATGAAAGCAACACTATTTTGAGAACATAAACCGCCATATTCCCTAACAAGAGGACTAAAGTTGATGTCTGGCGCCGATTTGTCTAAAACTTTCCAGGTTGACGGATAATTGAAAATAAGGAGATTTTTTTTCGGAGAATCTTTTTCCCCCAAATGTTACCTCTAAAATAAGTTTTTCTTCATATACCACGTTTTAAAAGGGATTTATTTATGAAACAAAATGAAATTTACTTTTAATCGAAAACGGGTAATTATTCGAAATAGGGACAACACCAAATTTTTCGATGATATATACATACTTCAAATTTTCGGAACACGAATATGAAGTTTTTTTCACTATCTTGCGTAGTTTTTCCAAACAGAATTCATTTTCACTCATATAACTTGTATTTTCCGTTCACCACCTTTAAATTTTGGCCACTCCTAGTAAAATTAGTAAATAAAAATTTTTTTTAACAAAATTTACATAAAAAACCGTGGAAAAATACGAATTTTCCATAAAAAGTAATAATAACGTTGGCCTGTAATTTAATATATTTTTTTTGAGTATGTCCACAATTTAGATCGAAATATGTGATTTCATTGGTCGGGAATTCGTTACATTATTTACTATGTGACATTGCCACGTTCACATGGATTTGTGGATGTTAAATTTCATTGGAATAGAAAACTTGTAAGTGCAAATGCAATTAATTGTGCTCATTCTAATATTGTAGCTTAAAATGTGGGTAAATGTGTAGAATCGGAATGCCAATCATAAATAGATCATTCTATCCACCAATCTACGTTGGCCTAAAAACCAAAATCAAACCTGAATTGACCTGATATAAAGATTATTTCACGAGCATGACAGTTTCATTACACCTTAGCAGTCAAAAATAAAGCAGCTTACCACAATATAGTACATAGACAGGTTGAGGTGCCACTAAGCGAAACAAATTTTAATAAAGAATTAAATGTCATTAAACAAATAACAGTAACAATGGTTTCCACCACAAATGAGAGACACAATATTTAATTATAAATTTACAAAATTAGCAAATAACGGAATTTACCCTCGACAAAATAATAATAAAAGATTAAAGTATATCACATACTTTGGTAAACCTTCAGAAATTGTCTCAAACTATATTAAATCGGAAAACACAAACATCGCTAATTGAACAGTAAACAAATTAGGTAGTTATGTAAAGAACAATAAAGATTGAGTAGACCAAAACTTTTATTTTGGTGTCTATATTTAAAACGCTGTATATTTTTACGTCAAAATTTGACAAATGCATCAAACTAGTGACATTTTTTTTTGAGAACTGTAACAGGATCGGAGTGGCTCATTCTACTATTTTCTTTTTCGGTTATATAACAAGAAATTTGTCGAATGGTTTATAAGCAAGTTTCACAAACTAAATATCCTCAAAAAAGAAAAATGTTATACACAAAAATTTTAAAATCGAAGTTTTTCCTTCTGTTTAGACATATCGATAATTTTATATCCCATTTGTATAGGGCTATTTAATGAAGGAGTTTAAGTGCTTATAATGGGTTTGGTATTTTAAGTGAAATTTTAAATATGAGAGATTTTAAAAGCGGATTAAAATTTCCTCTTTTATATTACTACACTAAGAGATATACTACTGCTAAAAATAATTTACTTTACGTATTAGTACATTCTTTAATAAGCATTGCCTTTTAATATGTTGTTGTTAGCTGATAATTTTGAAATTGTAGAAATTATTGTACTAAAAATTTTAGACACACTCTTTTTAATTTTGGAATTAGTAGGGTGATGTCTGAAGGTACAAGTGTGGGTGCTTATGTGTATGTTCACTTTTATAAGTGAACCTATGTTGTTGTAATGTTTCATCTATGAAATTTATGACAATAAAAGCTTTATTTATTTATTTTATAAAGTAAATCGTTTATATTCTAAATTATTGGTAACTATTTCTAATAGAATCACTAAATCCAATAAATACCTAGAAATCTAAAACGTTCCCTGTAAAAATAACTAAAAAATTTGTGCATATGTACTATTTTGTTCATCTTGTTATTTTTTTCTTCCAAAATTAAGCATTTCAGGCATATGTTTCAAGGCACAGTTTCCCTTGTTTTCAGCTATTGTATTATTCTTTGTTATAATATTTTAAATATTTCTAACTACATTCTGTACAAGCTGTATTAACTAATCATAGTGTACACATGAGTTTGAAATATTGTGTATTTTCATAAAGCTCGACAGAATGTTGCTTAACGTTTTCGAAAGAGATACTACAAGAAATAACCTCTTTATTAGTTACTTACCGGTATATCAAGCTGATTAAAATTTTCCATATGTACATCCATACCCAGTTAGAAAACCTAAATAAATCCAATAAAAACAAGCACTAATAAAGTGTTTTTATTATAATAACGATAGTCTAAAATTTATAGGCTATCAAGTGTTTAAAGTCACAAACACTAAAGACTACAATATTAAATAGCGGCACAAAGTGTCTAAACTATTTTATATCGTAATATAATAAAAATATCGCAACGTTGTCAACAAAAATGCGTTTAATAATATTTTTTTGCCGTTATTATAGAAGGATAAAATAAAGACACAGTTTGTCTGAGGCAAGGTTATGTAAATAACAGCGGCTTTTTTTTGTGTTCCTTGCTCCTGACCTGTGGATATCTTTTATCTCTTTCATTATTATGAAGAGAAACAAGGAGGGAAAATCATCAGTATTTTCCGATTTCTGTTGTGTCTGGAGTAGATACGGAGTAGGTAAGCGTGTTAACGTTCATATTTTTATAAAAATATTAATGGGATATTTTGTAGAATTATTAAATTTTAGGTAATAAAACATGTTAAAAATTATGAAATAAATATAAATGTTGTTTCAATTGTAAAAATAACTTATTTTTCTGTACTCCGAGAGGAAGACAGAAAATCGAAATGAACGACCCTAGTTATATTTACGAGGAACATTTTTTTTTTATGTATGGCAACTAAAAACCGTTACAATTACTAAATTTTTAAAGATATACACCATTTTGAGTATATCTGTTGAATTTGATTCTTGTGGCAAATGTTATGCAGGACACACAATAAGATGTTTTAAAACACGAATATTGAAACACGAAAAATTGTTAAAAACAAAACGGAAAACTCTGCATATGAACGATATTTGTTACAAGAAAAACGTGGCTTATAGAAAAGTTTTATATTTTACATCTATTAGATAAAAGTAAAATATAATCATGTTAGGAAAATTGAGAAATAAATAAAATTAAAAATACTGAGAAATCCCTAAACGGCCAATTAGAAACGAACCCGCCCCCTTTATTAAACATGTACAACACCAAATAATCTTTTGGGTCGTAAAAGTAGGTACCAAAATTAGACTATTTAAAAATCCTTTTTTCTTCTGAGTTTAAAAATGGTGCCCGAAGAAGCTATATTATATACTGCCCTCGATTCATGGGCCGGAGCAGCTTAAAGCTGCTCAAGTGCAAGAAGCCCTTGCTTTATTCATGCAGTGCTTTATGTCTCGGATCTTGTCAGATTTGCTTTCCCCTTACCCTTCAAGCACCACTAAAAATTTTTGGTGTATAAAGCCCTAGCAGCTATCAGTTATCATTTTTATATGCTATTTTTGGTTAAAAAAAACATTTTATACATGAAATGGAGAGACAAAAAATAAGATTATTTCACAAGCTATCGAACTTCCCTTCAAAGTTTTTTTAACGAATTATGAAATATTTATGGCAGAAAATGCAATGACACCAGACAATATTCAAAACTAATAAGTAATAAAATAATATTTTTACCTTTTTGTCTTCAATATGTTTTGCTAGGCGTATTAAAAACACCAATTCCGAAAAAAGTAATTTGGAGGTTATTTACTGTTCAAATTAACACTTTAACCGCTTTATTCACACCTACTCGGAGCTACTCAGGGTTTGATGCACCTGAGCTTAAAACTCTTGAATCGAGGGCAGTCATAGCGAAACATATGTCGTACATTGTACTAATAAAAAGTGGAAAAGCTATGTAAGAGTTTTATTTAGCAAAAGCAAAATGACTTTCCATCAAGTAGCGACTTCATCAATTAATGATTTATTATTTTTGCACTTTCTAGGTTCAAAACTTGCTTGACTTAGTGTTGCACTTGTTAATTGAAACCCTTCGCTGTCAATTAAAATAGTTTTAAAATTAGCGTATTAGGAAAAGGTTGTCTAAATATGACATAAAAGTAAAAAATAATTTAAAAATATATTTTATTATTAGTTTGAAGCTTATAAAGTTACCAACGGAAGAAATAAAGATTTTTAAAGCAAATTTGTAGAACTGTTGAGTTGAATGAAACTATGTTAAAACAAGGAATATTATATTTATAATTTTATAAAATCAATAAAGGAGACGTAGACATCTTGAAGCATTTAGAGATTTCAAAAAAATGTTGTAAAAGAAAGTGAAAATTCAACAAAAATATTTCTATATAAATGGAACATGTCCTAGTGATGGTTTGGTAATAAAAACTAGCGAATTCCATAAAAGTCATTATCAGTTATTCGAATTCAAAGTTATTTGGGTATATCTCGTTTAAAGCGATTTAATACCACTTAGGGTAGCAGTCCTAATCGTTGTTAAATTCAATGTGGCCACATGACTTTTAATTTATTCCTATTTTAGCCATTCAAACTTTGTCTTTTTTACAGGGAAGCTATTGCGATGAAAATTTTAGAGGGATTTATTTAATTTATATAGGCCGAAATCTGAAATATACGGATCAAATAAAAAGTTACTTACAGTTATCATATGTTAATACTTAATCGATCATCCTGTATTAACTATACTTATTTTTTTAACGAAATTCATCAATGCTAGAAAGTTTATTCTTTTTTAGGTTAGCATAAATGACATCCTTTTCTTTGAAATTTTGTTGTTTTTGCCTGCAATTCTCATTGAAATATTCCTGTTTTGCTATTGTGGTGAACTACTTTGTGAAGAGGTAAGAATATCTGATTTAAATTATGTAAGTATAAAATAGTGGCGCTTTTCCTTAGGTTTGCAAGTTTGCGCAACCCCAAAAAAAAATTGTAAATTAAAATAAAATATACTAATGAATATAAGTACAAGGATTTTTTAATTTCGACTGATAATTTAATGATTAAATTTAAACCAATTTTTTACCTAGATTATATGTGAACAGCAGTCAATTATTAAAATAATTTAACTTATTTCGCCTGAATATCAAGAATAATTTGTCTCTATTACAGTATTATGACTGGAAACGTTATCGCTTTGCTGGTTTGCAAGATTAGTGCAATCTAAGCTAATTCATTGGAACGTATATAGAGTTGCCTATCTAATATGTGGAGATTAATTTCGTCTCATTAACTTCATGTAGGTTGCAAATCCACTTGCAAACCTGTGCTTAGTTTGCCCCACAAAATATTCTTCTACTAGAAAAATTTCTCTTATGCAAACACTGGACGAGTACTTGAACTTTTGCTTCCAGTCGGCGCGTGGCGCTGCCAGTATCTAGTAAAAGTTTCTTCTTGAAGTAGCAATTAAACCATTCCTTTAGTTCAGGTTAAAATACAACCGTGGTGTCTTCTATGCCGGTGTTTCTATGCGTAATGCCTTCTGTACTGGTATTTTAATTTTTGTGAAAGTGACATGACCGGCTCGTCGAATGGGGTGCCACAATTATAAAAAAAATCCTATGAACATGTTGATTTGTCCTTTTTTTCCACGTAGTCCTCAAAGAACCGCGATACTCAAGAGATCAAATTGTTAACAAACACTTAACTCCTTCGGCTCCAACAAGATGCAATTTCTATTCTACAGTTGTTTGTACCGTATTTGAATATAAAGACAGTATTCTAGAGACAATAGAAAAACTCTTAGATGACTTAGTAGAAACGTTAGAACCACGAACTAATCATCAATGTATGTTAAAATTCCCAAAAGCAAGAGTTTAAGAAATCTTATCGAGAGCATACCCGATTTCAATCAGCGTGTTATTAAAACGTTTGTTAATGCCAAAGATCGTCGTATGGATTTTCTTTATAAATAATTCACACAGTAAGTTATACGGGCATTTTGTTTTGACTGCTATATTTTTAAAGTATACTACCTTCTTTATGTTTAGTTATTTAAAATACACTGCTTTGTTTCATATCAACTCAATTTTTATTTTTTCATCCATCGGTGCCTATGACAGGTTTTATACATATCTATGTTTTAAATGTACCACTGGAATTGCAACCCTTACTTTTTTAATGTGCCAACCGCTACTGGTGTAAAATTGTACAGAAAAGCTTGCTTTAAGTATTTTTCACTTTTTAAAATGTATTTAGTGTAGCTAAATGAAATAGATGAAAATATCATTGTTGGAAATAAGTTACGACTAGAAATTTATTTTATAATATAGTTTCTACATCATTCTTAAAACTACGACCCACAAGTCAACATCTATCCACAGGCACTACCAAGCTGTCCCGCCATAGTTTATTTTATAAAATTTACAACGTAAACAAATCATAGAAAATAATACTAGTCAACAAATACAAAAAAAAAAATTGCGACTGATGTTATAATGTTATATATGTAATTCTGCTTTCAGGCAGAGAATATGAAAAATATATGTACAAACAGTTTATTTCCTGCAAATATCGCTCTGATCCTCTCTCCATACGCGTTTCGATCACCTCATGATCTCGTCAGTGGAGCTGTATGGAGAGAGGACCAGAGCGATATTTGCAGGAAATAAACTGTTTGTACCTATATTTTTCATATTCTCTGCCTGAAAGGAGAATTACATATATAACAAACTATTTAAATACGGCAGAAATATTTCTTTATTTCTTACTGAAATTTTGATTGTTTAAAAATTTCACTTTACTGCGTTGATTCATAGATGTCGTTCGACTGGCGATATTTTTCAGTCTGACATCGAAGCTGGTAGACGGCAGGTGTAATATCCTGACGACATATCTTGAAATTTATGGTTCATATATCAGTTATTTCCTGCTAATGTTGCTCTCGGTCCGATACAGCTCCACTGACGAGATCATGAGGTGATCGAAACGCGTATGGAGAGAGGACTAAAACGATATTGGCAGGAAATAAACTGTTTGTACATATATTTTTCATATTCTCTGCCTGAAAGATAATATTAATACAAAAGTTTAAAACAATAAAAAAGACAAGATATTTTAAAGATAATTCAAATCATCTGCTCCAGCTCCATTGTGGTGAAACCATGTTACAATTGTACGGAGCATATCCAGAAACGTTCTTATTTCAAGCATATTAACTGCACTATCTACAGTAAGATTGGCTACCTATCGAATATTCCTCGCTAGTTCAAATGTTGTTTCGACT
Source organism: Diaprepes abbreviatus (assembly GCA_034092305.1). Classification (NCBI taxonomy): domain Eukaryota; kingdom Metazoa; phylum Arthropoda; class Insecta; order Coleoptera; family Curculionidae; genus Diaprepes; species Diaprepes abbreviatus. Next base: position 37,252,796 of record JASJET010000022.1, read on the forward strand.
GCTTTGACACTATTTGTACCATTGCCAGTGATGCCAGCTACTATTTTCTCATCCCACATATTCTATTTATTTCAAATTCGTGTTAAAACGCTAGCCAGATAGTCTCCGAAGTGATCTTCCGAAAATAGTTCGCATGCAATGTTGAATAAATTTATTATAACATCATAAATAAAGTGAACAGACAAGCCCATATAACTTCTCAACTGCACGTCCTTCCATTCATCGACGGTTAAATTGTATTTTTTTATTACTGTACCCTTTTCCTCTTCATTATTTTCTATCGATTACTGATGACGTAGTTTTTCGAGATGGAAGTTTCAATAAAGGTGCAAGTAATTTGATTAGTTTCCTAAAACCTTTTCCTTCTATCACACTAAAAGGGAGACTATCACGGCAAATCATTTCAGCTACTGCGTCAACAATCTATTTGTTTTTTCAACCACCCGATCCATAGTCCAACATTTTTGAAATGAGGCTTCTAATGGTTTAATACGTTTCTGAGTAGCTGTTGAAGTTGAAAGCTCATTTGTAGGTTCTGAGGTAGATGGGTCTGTCAGGTGGAGAATGAGATGTTAAGTTCGTGATATCTGACGTATCATCGGAATCCTGCAAATAATAATAATTCATTATAAAATCCGTAAAACCTGTCTGTTCTCTTTAAAGTTTGGTCAAGAAATATTTTTATTATTTGCCAATCGTCGGTCGAGTGAATAATTACAAATAATATAAAAACTGGTACAGAAAGAATACTATCTCTGTCTGTGCAGTAGCGAAGATGGCAGAATGTTTTCTTTCCATGCGTTGTTTCAAATTTGTTGTATTACTGCATGTTTTCAACACTTCTGAACAATGTTTACATTTGGCAATTCCCTTTTAATGTCAAAATATTGATGCCAGCAACTTCTTTTAGTCTTGTTTGACGTCACGACAATCAGTCAAAAATCCACAGTTACAAAAATACCTAATCCAAGTTTTATTATTGAAGGAAAGTGATGAATTTCAAACAAAACTCAGTGCCGCTAACATAATGTACCATCATTGTCACCATCTAGTAAAATGTTCAGGTAGCATCTTCGGGATGCTATGCGAGCCTCGAAACATTTTATGTAGTATTACTTCCTAAACTGAAATTTAGATGGCGCTGGCAAAAATAAACATTCAGGCTAACGAGTGCCGATAATATATTTTCACTCAATATAATACCTCTTGAATAAAACACTGCAGTGTTCATTATCGTTCTCATAAAAATCTGCATTTTATTTTATTTTTATGATCGTGCATGCTGAATCCGCCCCTGTATTTTGCGTAACCTGTTATTGAAATTCGGTCTCTAAATTTTCTATTTACAAACTGATTATTATAGTTCAGGTTGATAAATCTGGTTGTAAGAATATCAGATAATCAAGATGTAAGGTGAAACATGCCTTAAAAAATTATGAAGATTGGGGAACTAAGGATGTAGTTTAACTCAATGGTTTGAAGTAAGAATTTAAAAGAATTGATCGTCTTGTCATTTAACTTCACTAAACATTTGAACTATTAACAGCAAATGTTTGTTTGGCAAGAATTTCTTTTCTACTTACAGTAGGATACTTTATATGCTGGGTATATACGTGCCATGTATTTTTTAGAGCTTATCGATTCCAAAGGACATGACAACCGGAGACTGGCTTGAAATGGACACTAAATCGAGAAAGGCTATCTGCTTGATTATGGAGGGTTCTAAGAAACCATTAATTATAAAGGCTGGCGGCTTAATAGACCTTTCCTTAGAAACATTCCAAACAGTAAGTTAACGAAAAATATGATTGCATTTTTAATATTTGATGTTAGAAATTCAAATTTATATGGGGGTCTTAGAAAAAGTAATAACGGGAAGGGTTACATTAAAGGAATTATCAGAATCATTGATATAGAAACAAAAGGAGATGTCATTATCATTTAATAATACTAAGAATTGGATTCACTTTAATATAAGGACAATAGGGCGGCTTTAAGAAAGTATGACTAGAACTTACTTCTAATTGAAAATCCTTACATTAAGCTAATTAGTGAAAACGATAAGAATTGAGGTAATTATGTATAAATGTATAAAAGTTAATTAATATGCTAATGGTTTATAACCATGCCAATTTTCTAATCGCTTATACTTTTATCAATATATGATAGTTTATGATTAGGAAAGTTAAAGACCAAAAAAAATTATCTATTTATTTAAATACTTATAAGTATAGAAAATGAGTGACTATCGAGGAAAAACAGCCCGGTATTTATACCCGACTAGTGCTCATCTCTATTAATATTATTTGGATATTTAGAAATTTCGATTGATTCTCTAATTTTACGTTTGAAGAAACTAGACTCTGATGCTAGCACCTTAGGTTATTTTACATTAAAAGTGTGACCTGAGCAATGGTGGTGTTGAGCAACTGCAGATTGTATAATTGGTTTCTTTTTTATACATCTTTCATAATCCTTAAGCCTGTTGTACCTACATACACTTTACCACAAGAGTAAGTTGTCTTATAAACGCCTTCTGTTTGAAATGGAATTATGTCCTTTGGAAACTTCAAACATTGTCCAACTTTCTTACATGTGTTGAAAAGTGTTCGAAAATTTGATATTCGGAGCAATCTCGAAATCTTGTATATTACTGGGGCCATGAAATCAACCCCCACTTCGGCAATGGAGTGTATTCTGGATCTGCCTCCGCTACACATAGTGAGTCAGGCAGAGGCAAGAATGGGACTCCACCGACTAAATCACTCAACAGTAAAATCGCAAAGGACGTTGTCAGGGCACAAAAACATATGCAAAAAATCAGGAGCCCTGAGTTGGAAATGGACACAGACCATATGAACTCGAGCTACCGTTATAATATACCGTTTGAAGTCACAGTAGAGGATCGAATGGCAAGTAAAAGAGCAAGACCGGAAACATTCTCGGGTGCAAGTATCTGATACACTGACGGTTCAAAAACTAGTGAGAGTAGTGGAGCTGGGATATATGGGCTACAACTGGGGAAGGAATTAACCCTTCCCCTTGGGAAATACCCAACAGTATTCCAGGCAGAAATATACGCAATCTTACGGTGCGTAGAGAGATAAATAGGAGAGCTTACAAAGGGAAGCAAATCCTCATTTACTGTGACAGCCAGGCAGCCCTAAAAGCCCTCAAGGGCTAAAAGGTATCATCGAAGCTGGTTTGGGAATATCAGAGTGAGCTGGAAATTCTGGCAAAAGATAACGGAGTTATGTACGAGGACATGAAGGCATACATGGAAATGAAAAAGCTGACGAGCTGGCTAGAGCAGGGTCGGCATCTCAATACATGGGTCCAGAACCGGCTTTTGGGGTGCCGCGGTGCGCGGCCCGGAAGCAGTAATAAAATGGATCAAAAGAGAACATAAAAACCACTGGATGACCAGACAGGGTTTAAACCACAGCAAGCTATTTATTGGGAATCCATACCCAAAACTGGCAAGGAAATTACTACAAATGAATAGAAACCAATTAAGGACTATTACGGGTATAATGACGGGACACATGGCCGTCAAAGTACATCTGAATAGAATGAATCTATATAACGGAAACCTCGGCTGCAGACTATGTGGGCAAGCCGAGGAAACGGTGAAGCATATCATATGTGACTGTGAGTCACTGGTGAGATTTAGACAACAAACTTTCTTGTCAGTAAGATTGGGACCGGGAGAAATACTCACTCACTCCTTAGCAGGACTGTACAGATTGAGCCAGGGGGCTAGGTTGACCTAGTGCCTGTAATGTCTAGGGCTACTCTGGTCGCAGTGCATCAGGCTTTAGGACGGACCCGGGAATATAATAATAAAAAAAAGTGTCTTGTAAACGCCGTCTGTTTGAAATGGAATTGTGTCCTTTGGAGACTTCAAACATTGTCCAACTTTCTTATATGTATTGAAAAGTGTCGGAATATTTGATATTCGGAGCAATCTGGCAATCTTTGTTGGTTTCGAAGGTAAGATGACACTGTCCATAGAAGGTTCATTTATGATATTTCGTTGAGGAGTTGGTTTTTTATATTTATTAATAGAACGTCTTATATCTTCAGCGCAATATCCGTTGCTTCTCAAAGCATTAGTCAGTTTTCTTGTTTCTGAAATCAATGATTGTTCATCACATATTGAAAGTGTTATATGTACCAAAGAGTTTACGATGGATTGTTTTTGAGAAGGATGATGGTGTAATATTGCATTTAGATATCGATTTGTATGTGTTGGTTTTCTGCACACAGAATGTCCTAATTTGCCATTTTCTTTCCTTTATACTAGTACATCAGGAATATCAGTTTCCGTAGTGAATTTTGTGCTAGGGTGTTGTTGATTTAGATGATCCAGATGATATGAAGGTTGTCTGCGCCATGCGGTCAAAATTTAGGTTTTAGAGGAGCAAACGACGAGGCTTTTTCTTAGAAAGCTTCCATGAAGATGTTAGCTACCACAGGTAATAGCGAAGATCCCATGACCGCTCCCGAAGTCTGCTCGTAGAAAGTTCCTTGAAAAGTAAAATAAGTGGAAATCAGACATGCTTTAATTAATTATAGTAGGGTGGAGTCCATGTGTGTACACAAAATCAACACATACAAATCGATATCTCAATGTAACGTCATATCATCCTTCTCAAAAAAAATCCGTCATAAACTGTTTGGTACATCTTCTTCTTCAAGTGGCATATCAGGTCCCCCTGACGTTGGCAATTACATTGGCAAGTCTTTCACGGTCCTGCGGCAACTGGAACAGTTCCCCCGCGCTACGTATACCTGTCCATTCACGAATATTCCTCAACCAGGAAGCCTGTCTCCTTCCTACCCCTCTACGTCCCTCTAATTTACCCATCATGATTAGCTGAAGAATTCTATATCGCTCCCCTCTGAATATATGTCCAAGATATGAAATTTTTCTACACTTCACAGTGTTTAATAGTAAACGAGTTGTGTCGGCCCTATTAAGTACCATTTCGTTGGTCTGCCTAGCTGTCCAAGGTATTCTCAACATTCGCTGGTGTAACCACATTTCGAGAGCCTCCAACCGATTAATCGTGGCAGCCTTACTTGTCCAGACCTCTGCCCCATATAGTAACACTGGCCAGACGTATGATCTTATCATTCTCTGTCGTAGTTTTAGGTTGAGGTTATCATTGCAGAAAAGTGGTTTCATTTTTTGAAAAGTTGTTCTAGCAGTCTCTATTCTACACCTTATCTTTTTATCTGGGTTTAGATTTTCGGTGATATAACATCCAAGATATTTAAAATGAGTCACCCTGTCTATACTTTTTCCTTCTATTTGTATTGAAGCGTTAAGATGAGGTTGTCTACTAAAGACCATAAATTTTGTCTTTTTGATATTCATGTTGAATCCCATTTCTTGACCCTCAGTGTTAACACAGTTTAATAGATGTTGCAGGTCTTGTAGTTTGTCGCTTAGGATAACAGTGTCGTCAGCATATCGTATTGTATTTATATATTTTCCATTGATTTGTACTCCCATTCGTTGTCCTTGAGTAGCCCGTTTAAAGATTTTATCTGAATATATATTAAAAAGCAGTGGAGATAGTATACAGCCCTGTCTGACGCCTCGCAGAATTTTACTTTCTTCTGTGAGTTTTCCATTTAGCCTTACTGTTGCTTTCTGCCGTCAATATAGATTTTTAATAATTCTCACGTCTCTGCTGTCTACCCCTACGTTATTTAAAATGTCTATGAGTTTTCTGTGCTGTACTCTGTCGAAGGCCTTCTCGTAATCGACAAAACATATGAATACATCCTTGTGTTGGTCCCGGCATTTTTGCAGAAGTATATTTAGAGCGAATAAAGCCTATCTAGTACCTAGGGCGTTTCTAAATCCAAATTGGGTTTCATCCAAATCTGCTTCGCATTTAGATCTTATCCTGCTGTGGATGATTCTGAGAAAGACCTTCAAAGTGTGGCTCATTAGACTTATTAGTCTGTACTGACTGCATCGCTTTGCTCGCTGTTTTTTTGAGATTGGGAAGAATACAGACCTCAGCCAATCTTCCCGTATGTCTCCAATCGCGTAAACGGTATTAAACAGTTTGACCAATATTCCTATATTTTCCTCATGGATCATTTGTAACAGCTCGGTGGGGACGTTATCAGGCCCAATGGCTTTCCTGGTTTTTGCAGTTTGGTACATAGAGCACTTCAATATATGACGAACAATCACAAAATCAGAAACAGAAAAACTGACTAATGCTCTGAGAGGCAACGGATATTGCGCTGAAGATATAAGACGTTCTAGTAATAAATATAAAAACCCAACTCCTCAACAAAATGTCATAAATGTATCTCCTATGGACAGTGTTGAACAATGTTTGAAGTCTCCAAAGGACACAATTCCATTTCAAACAGAAGGTCCTTACAAGGCTCTTGTGATAAAATGTATGTAGGTGAAACAGGACGGTCTATATCAACGAGGCTTAAGAAATATGAAAGATGTATAAAAAAGAAACAAATCGTACAATCTGCAGTAGCTGAACACCAGCATTGCTCAGGTCATACTTTTAATGTAAAAAAAACTAAGATGCTAACATCAGTATCTGGTTTCTTTAAACGTAAAATTAGGGAATCGATCGAAATTTGCAAATATCGGAATAATTACTTACAATTAGTTACAGTCTACATCATACGTGGAAATCGACTCTAACGCTGGATCACCATTCGCTGAGCACTAGTCGGATATAAATACCGGGCTGTTGTTCCGCAATAGTCATTCGGTGTTCTTATCTCGAGGAATAAAGAGCCCTGAAGATGCCTCTTGTAATCGTAGGCGAAACGTCGAATAATAATTCCAATTTAACACGGTCTAAATCCAAAAACCATGATTTTAAACTTGACTAAAGGCGTGAAAACTTTCGTTCTTTACCTATAAATATAGTAAAGAAAAAAATATTGTCAAAAACTAAAGGCAACTCATCAAGTCAATTGATATGATGCTTTGCGTTTTTGCGAGATACAAAAGTTATTAAAAATTAGCTAATAAAACGGAGTTTTATTACAGCTCCTGCTATTAATAATACAAAACAAGTCAAATGAATACCTTTTTAATTTGGCCACACATTATTCATATAGATGTATAGTAAATTAATAAAACATAACCAAAATTTAAAGATAAAATACTATGAATAAAAGGTATATATTTAAAAATAGATAATGGCAATTATTTTCATTCATACGTAAACATACTACTGTAAATAATAACATTTTATCGCTATGATGTCTAATACTACAGGCATTATTTCTGTCTATTTTAATTTGCTGAAATAAATAATTCGATATATTTACATGTTTTTTAATAATAATTTAATTAGTAAGGTTTTATGATTATCGAGCACAAACTGATGAAAACTATGTACAACTGATCTTGGAAACACCTCTGAATAAATAATATCATCATAATTAATTTTTTAGAGCATTATTATGATTAAATTAAAGTCAAAAAAATTTATTTCATTTTTAAAACTTTTTCAGTTTTTATAAAAATTGAAATGTCATATCTTTTGATGGATATTGCAGACCATTGTTATTTTTTAAACCAATAAATGATTATCTTGTGTATTATGAGTACTAACTAGAGAGTTCAAACATTATTTTCTGTTTCAAAGTTTATTTAATATAACTCGAAATATATACCATAACATTTTTGAAATATTACTTGAAAATTTTCTTTGCAAAATAAAAATTAGTAAATTATTCGTTCTAGTGGTAGTTATAGTTTTGATACGATTAAAATTACCCAATGATTTTATTGTTCTGGAGAAGTTACTTCAATACTCGTGTTAGAAGTAGGGCTTATCAAAGATTAGAGTTGTTGTCCGAACTTCCTCTGTAAGCCCTCATGAATATTAGATGTGCTGGCTACTGATTTGATGCAAGTTTTAGCATTATACACAACAAAATTTGTACTTTGGGAGGTATTAGGAAGTCATCCTTTTTTGCTATTTTAAATAGAAATAAACAATTTATAATATGAAATATTTTAGTAAATATAATTTTGTACCCGGTTTATATTAACAATCGGATTTTTACTCAAGCGGACGTTCGGGGACTGGGTACCTTCGTGTTGTTTTTTCAAAATACAAGGATAGAAGCAACTTATTTCCATGTATTTTTGTCCACTGAAATCGAATTTGTTGTTCAGAAGTCACAAAAAGGGATACCAATATGTTTAAATCGCAATTGTTTAAACAAATATAAAAATGATAATTTTTTGAATATATATTATTGTATAGTATGGATCCAAGCAAGAAAAAAAAGTCCATATATGTTATATACTAAAAATTAATAGTTTCGGAGGTATTTGTAATTAAAAGTGAACATTTCGTAATTTTTTGAAATTTCAAACATCGATTACTTTTGACCTAATTAATATTTTTTCAAACCCTAAAAACCATTTGAAAGCTGAAACCTAGATCTATAACCTACAACTAATAGAAATATCAAAAAGTTTGTATAAGGCCGTTATTTTGAGTAATAATCAAATTGCTTTTTGGGCGCCCCCTTGTACTCGCCGCTATATCTATATATACAACGTACGATGTGGAGGTAGCTATACGGCACGCCCACGATACGCAAATTGTTTATCGCTCAAAATAACTGCCTTGTTTGAACTTTTCGATATTTCTATTCATTGTAGGTTGCAGATCTAGGTTTCAACTTTCAAATTGTTTTTTGATTTCGAAAAAATATTGATTAGACCAACGAAGGTTTTTACTGTCAATTATTAATAACTCCAAAAGTATTTATTTTTTATGTACAACATATATAGGGTTTTTTCTTGTTTTGACCCAAAACGCATGTTGTAGTTACTGTTCATGTTTTTTAAAAAAATGTAAAAATAAGTATAATTAAAATAAAAATATTTTCATTATTTGAATATATTCTGTTTTAATACTTTTTTTATTATTTGTGCAAACACGCAATGCGTATCGGGTAGCTCCAGCTCAAATGCGTCGAAATTACAATTTGTTTACAAGTGCGTGAAATAATATTGAGTCGTGAAAATAGGCTATTCATCGTAACATCCTCTACTATGTCTATGGTAACATCCGATTAGTGAGGCACAGTAAAGAAAAGTATGAAACGAGCAAGTTTTTGGACCTACAAATGTTTATAAACTATCAACTACTTCTATGTAACATACATAATTATTTTCTTGTTTCTTGTATTTCATGAACAAATTAGTTGCAAATCAAAAAACTGATTTTTTCTAACTTGTTTGAACAAATGAGATAATGACAATATCGAGGAGTTCAAATAAGGAAGTTATTTTGAGCGGAGAATAATTTGCGTTTCGTGTGTGCACCGGTATAGCTACCTCCATGTCATTCATTGTATATATAGATATAGCGGCGCGCACAAATGGGTGCCCGAAACGCAATTTGTTTATCGCTCAAAATAACTGCCTTCTTTAAACTTTTTGATATTTTTACCAATTGTAGGTTATAAATCAAGGTTTCAACTTTCGAATGGTTTTAGTGTTTGAAAAAATATTGATTAGGTCAAAAGTTTTTGAAATTTCAAAAAATTACGAAATTTTCAATTTCAATTGTTAATAACTCTTAAACTATTGATTTTTTGAATATAACATATATATGCTTTTTTTCTTGCTTTGATCCATGCTCTACGATGGTATAGGTTTTATATCGAAAAACTCATCTTTGTTTAAGCAAATGTGATTAAAACATATTAGTACTCCTTTTCGTGATTTCTGAACAACAAATTCGATTTTAGTGGACAAAAATACATAGAAATAAGTTGTTTCTATTCTTGCACTTTGAATAAATAACGGGAAGGTACCCAGCCCTCGAACGATAATATTTGAATGTTCCGTCGAAAAATTTTAAGCAAAATGAGTTGCCAATCTTGACGCTTTACAAATTCCATCAATACTACACAATTGGCAGGGCAATATGCCGGACTCGAAATCCCTTTAGTTAATTTATATTCTCTCCACTTCTTTTTATCTCAATGATTAAAATTATAATGATATCTCTATTTTGCCTTGATAGTTCGTATTATGCCCATTAATCATTGCGTTTGGTACTTAAATAGTATATTGTCACCCAAATTGAAGTTTCGCTGTTGTATTAAATTATGGTGAACAATTTTGTTAGTTATAGAAAAACTTTTATAAATCAGACGCAATTTTCAACTCCTACCCAGGGCCGTGGCTTGCTGATACAGTGAGACGACCACATCAGGCGGCACCATTAGGGAGCGGCATACGTAGCTTAATCTATAATTTGAACTATTCAATAATTATAAATCTCATTCACAATTGAAGGGGTTTTTAAAAAACAGACATTTGAGGGGAGGTATTTGGAAGACTTGCGCCATACTAAAAAATCTTCTCGTACCTATATCTATAATAATTTAATTGCTGGCCTAAAATTATGACGACGTATAATATTTTTACATCTCTACATCTCGTACACTCTCTCACATACTTAAACAAAAGTTGTCAAAATGTAGGAAATCTCCCGCATATAAAAAAAAAACAGGTGAAAAGAATTCAACACGTTCATATAAATTTTTTTCATATAGGCCTCCTCTTCGGAGATAAGGGCTCCCAAAAAGCTACAATGAAGTCAAGTTTTTTACACATAATTATTGACCCACCAGGTATATGTTAATTTATGATGTATACAAGTAAGACCCTTCAAATTACTATCCAAGAAAGGGATGTGAATTACTCACAGCTGCAGGGACGGACTAACAGTGACACTAATGACCCCTTTTTTTTACGCCCTATTGCAACGTCTCCCTTTTTACAGGGTACGGCAACGGATGCGTAAGGCAGCTCAATATGTTGGAGGCTAGGTTCGTATCTCTTTTAGAGATAGTTGTGCTCTGCTCTGATTACGTTATCTGTGTTACTTACCTAGTGATTAAACAGGAAAATACATAGGTATGAGGAATGATTTTAATTTATTGACTGCTGGTGTATAGTTGTATAATAAAACGACTTAATTAAAACAAAATAATAATTCTATTTTATTCCAAAAAAAATTTTTATACACATAAATCAGAATGGTACCTACAATTTTTTTTATATACTCTTTCTTGATAACTATTGGTGTTACATCGTTTTAAAAGGTTATATAAAATTTGGCCGCAAGCGTTCTAGAACCTTCAATTGCCAAGAAAGTAATTTTCATAAAGAAAGTTATCAAAAAGGTTCTTACATTTTATTATGTCAAATGAAAATATATTTATATTGTTTTATTTGCATGTAAAAAAATTGATGTAGAGTTCCAATTCTTCTACCTGGTATATGCTATGGTACCTCTCACTTCTATTTATTTGATCCAGCGCTGTTGTTAGGATTCTTGTTGTGGTTTGTGGATGACTGGGGGTTTCACAAGGCCAATCCCAACTCACCAACCAAACGCAGGGTGAGGGTTAAAATCGTTGTGGTAACACGGACAGGAAAAATAGGGCCGGAACTATCAGAAAGCCTTAACAGCCGGGAAAATCAAAATGGAAATCACAGTAAAAGGAATGAGATGAAGCCAAAGATGAAAAAGACTTGCTTCAGATAGCCCTGAAATAAAATGTTATTTTTACCACATATTCGTAAAGATAAGAGGCAAAATCTTACCTCATTGATTAGTGGACTTTAACAAAAAAATACTTGACCGTCTGCCCTTTCAAATCTAATGGCAGGATTGGTCTACCGCCTTCGACGGTTCAACAATAAAGGGAACGAAAATGAAAATCTCTCTTGCAACCAGACGTGACAGATCTTAGGGATATTTGTAGTTACTTTTGCCAACCTTATTCTCAACCTGGAGCACTCTAACCTAGTTCCGAACTTACACTGATTACCAGGTAATACATCAAATATTTGCAAGCCATGGAAAATTATCAAAAAGAAAATTATGATCAAACAGTCCAAAGTTACTAATCATGATTAAAACAAAGTTCAAAAAAATTGCTACATATTCTATACTGTATACTCAACCTTAAATGATCGGTCTCGACATGCCGTGGCCGTGTCAACGAATCGGGTATACATCCACAACAAATGCTAACTGAACTATATTACTGACTATAACCTTATATTTTTAATACTGAAATGGAATGTAAATAAATGAGAATTTATTAAACATAAAATATTTTACGACTTTTAAATTCAAACCAAATAATGATATCACATGTAGCATTGATGTAAACTGGTACATTTAAATGCTACACTATATGATAAAAACTTTTATACATACCTTTAACTATTGACTACAAATTAAGTACTCTTCATTCATATGGCTAATCCTAACCGTTTTGAAAAAAAAATATCATTTTATTTTCTGTGTGAGTCCCTTAACTTCTATCGGTTGAATATGAAAAAGAGGAATGTTCCCCTATCACCATATCACTTTGCATAAGAGTTCAACATGGGCTCCGTAAAGTCTGAAACACTTGCGGGCATGACTAATTGAGGACTGCTGTACCCGCCACATTAACTCAGCATTGCTCCATATTTGATCACAATGAAACGTTATACTTCGTAGAAGTTTCTTCCTACTATCTCCCAGAGTAGAATACGCCAAGGTTTTAAGGTATCCCCATAGGTAAAAATTCAACGGCGTTAGATCAGGGGATCGAGGAGGCCAGGCAATAGGTCCTCCTCTACCTATCCAATGATTTGGATAGACGTTATTCAGGTGCTCCTGCACAGCAACGCTAAAATGAGGTGGTGCCCCATCATGCATGTAGCACATGTTTCGGCGGGTTTCAACTGGTAAGTGCTCTACTAAATTATGAAGAACGTTCTGGATGAAATCCAAATAAAGTTCTACATTCAGTCGTGCCAACAATATGAATGGTCCAATCAAAAAATTGCCAATGATTCCTGCCCAGACATTAATTGATTAAAACTGATGCTGATGATGCAAACTCATGCATGAAGATTTTCATCAGCCCAAACATATGAATTGTGTAAATTTATGATACCACTTTTCGTAAACCCTGCTTCATCCGTGAAGGGAATAAGGCTAATGAAGTTTACGTTATTTAGTTGCTTATCCAATAACCAGTTTATAAACTGCATTCTACGGGGACAATCTTCAGGAATCAGTTCACTGACTTTTTTTAAATGATATGGAGATAACAGCCGTTCTTGAAGAATTTCACGTACTATTGCGCTGATAATTTTCGAGTCCCCGTTGAAGGAGTGTCATCTACAGCATTTAAAATATTTTCCTCCAATTGCGGCATACGTACTGTTCTTTCCCGACCAGCATTAGTACTTCTTGTACCAAAATTTCCTAAAATTATGAAGAAATTTAATAATATTACCTTATTAGATGGAATCGCCTACCATTCACCCCTAGATGTTGGTCAACTCGGTGAAATGTTTGCTGATCTGGAAGAGTACACTGAGGATATCTGTAGTGATATAACCTTCTGCAAGATCATACGTCAGATGTATATCTGCATATTCAATAAACCTGTATTCCATATTTCGAATTATTTCATAATTAATTTCGACACGAAATCCAAAAATCAGTAAATTAATATCCAATAAAGAATCGATGTGCCAGCGATGTGAAAGTTAACAAGTTCTAAAATGCATGATATTTATTTCTTTCGTACCTATCGACGTTTGCAACAACAATACTTTGTGTTTGGTGCCAATAAACTAAAACGCACATTTTTTGCAAACCTAGGTAGAACTGACATTCACAGAATTAGATGTTTTTAAAGATGTAACTTTCATCTAAATACGTCAAATACACGATGTAAATAAAATTACGTTTTTTCGAAAACGGTTGGGATTAGAGACATAAGTGAATAGAACTTAATTTTCAGTCAATAGTTAAAGGTATCTAAAAAACGTTGTTCAAAGTTCTTATCATACAGGGCGTAAAAGAATGTTGTCATGAGTGTCACGGCTAGTTCGTCCCTGCTGCTGTAAGTAATTCCCAATACTTCCCTGGATAGAAATTTGTTTGTCTGTTATACAACATATTACAAAAAATTGAAATATATTTGGTGGTTCAATAATTATGTGTATAAAAACTTGATTCCATTGCCGGTCTTTAGGAGAACATATCTCTGATGAGGAAGCCTATAAGAAAAAAGTTTATATGAACTCGTAGTATTCCTTTCACGTGTTTTTTTCATATACGGAAAATTTCCCCCATTTTCCCACATACCCTGTATAAGATATTCGGGAACAATATATTTCTAATAATATATTTGTTATCTATTTTAGATTATGAGCCGTTCCTATTCCCTGTTGGCCGTACTTAACAGTTTTGACAACTCAGCAGTTTAAAAAAAACCAACAGGATAAAACGGTAATTTGCCTCTACAAATTCTAAGTTTTACTACCATAATGAATACTATAACCAATTTGAATTAGTTTTTCAGTGTCTAACAATCAATCTCTTCACAAATCCTGATTTCGCAGAACACATATTTAATCAACATGCTTTATACTGGTTGAAATTCATTAAGAAAATATTTATTTACATATGTACAAAGAAGATACCGACAACATAGCAGACCATACCCGATAGCTGTCTTTTGAGTGGCAACATTGGAAAATACTTAAAAAAGTGTTTCATTAGGTGCTTAAAGCTTTAGAAAAATAGCTAACTAATAAATTAATTTAAATCACTCAAATTTCATGCTATCAATTTTTAAGAAGGTTTATTTTGTAAGAAACATATTTTGGAAAAAAATTCACTTGAAATAAAATCTAAACCCTTTTTGATATACAGCAGAATAGGAACAATTCTATCAAAGAATAAACGAAATAACTCTACAAAGATAAAAACCAAGGATATGGTTCTTTATTTTTATTCAAATATTGTTTACCCCATGTTACCAAGACCACGAATAGCAGAAAAATGGTGTTGTTGTAGGGTCTATGAGCATAATAAATTAATAGGTTTGTTCGTAACAGTTAGCGAAAACCAGAAATTATAAAAACACTTAGGTGACAGTTTGCCAACTATTTTTGTACGATCTGATTGGCACTGACTAGTTTTTGACTGTTCTGCGAACAGACCTTATATTGAACTAACACTAAAATACATTAACCACGATATCGTAAATTGTACTACCCAAAATGATATGACACTATTAACTGAAAGAGAGGTAGCAACATGCTGAAAAAAACTATTGCATAATTATATAGCATGAAAATGAAATAATTATTAATTCTACAGAATCTAGAATTGGCCGTATTTTAAATGAATAATTTCAAAGTTAAGACGGTAACGATTTATCTTAAATCCCATTTTTAAAGGCATGCGTGAGAAGATAAATGTCCAATGTTAAAGCTTCGTCGACTATTTAGCTTTTTTTTTCCCTTGTAGTACTACCAATATTTGCATGCTTTGTTTTCCAAATTCTTTAAAATTTCTATTAATTTTTCTAAAAATGGGTCTTTTTTAACATATTGTACGTATATATATATATATATATATATATATATATATATATATATATATATATATATATATATAAGGGGAAGAGTAGTTTTTGACCCACTAGTTAGAAAGGAAAACTCTAATTCTTGGGATAGCGGTCCTAGGATATATATATGTATATATAAATATATATATATATATATATATATATATATATATATATATATATATATCGAGTACAGAGTGAAGTACAGTTGACTGACATTTTATTAAATATGTCATATAATATTTTTAATTTAATAGTCTCATTCACAAAATATAATCCTCTAAAGATGATTTTTTCTCATAGATCCGTTCTAAACTCAGATGCACCGCGGCCAGTATAGATTTATTGTGCTGACCTTTGATTTAAAACCGCTGTGTTAAGTTAGTTTCCTGAACCACTTTTTTCAAGTTAACTAAGAAAAGAGTTTGGGGGTTGTTTAGAATTATGGCCCTATTTTAGGCGTGGGACAGTAGTTAAGCTAAACATAAAATTTAGTTCTCTTGTAAAGGATATAGATCTTATGGGGTTTCTTGATATAGAATCACGGGATTTACACGTGTGAATTTCCGTAATTTTTTGAGGTGAGGTGGACTGAAAGTAACCAAATAAGATATCAAAATCAGTCCCTGTTTTTTCTAGGCTACTCTTTCGTCCCCACTCATTTAATTGCACAGTAACAATAATTAAAGTACTCACAGTACATTACTTTTTTCGATCACTTATTCTCATTATTTTGTACTTGATTTGTTAGTTTAATATTTACCATATTTACAACAGTTTTTTTTTAACTACTTTAAACTTAAATCTGTCATTTTTCTGTCCCCTTCTTTAATTTTTCAACGGTTGATATTAAAAATCTGAAAAATTCCACATAAGAACAATAAATAATCTCGCAGAAAATTAAAATGATTAGTTTATGTTTACTAATTGATGAAGTATCCTAAAAATATGTTTAAAATTTAATCTCCTATCTTTTAAAATGCTTTCCAAGAAAAGAATCTTTTGCTACAATGTTTTACAGATGCATGCTTAAAATCAACTCAAACATAAGCGAAACAAAAATGCGAGTAACTGCTACAAAATCATAATATACTGGGTGTAATAACATCTATCAGCATCGAGTTAATTTAGACATGCAAATTCCGAACATTATAATAATCAAAACGACTAAAGAGTGAAGCATCGCATGATATGCAAACATCTGATTAAGCTTTAGAAATAAGAAATTAGTAAAACAGGATACTTTCCCTGTTGTTTATTTAGATCTACCGAAAGTCCTATATTTTCAACATATTTAATATATTCGTAACAACTTTTTACGCAAGCATTTGTAAAAATTGTCATTTATTATTTACACAACACTTTTTTCTTATAATTTTCCCCATTGAAAGTTTCTATGCAAGAGAATGAGCGGATTCTGTTCATGAAATTTGTTTGATTTGTATTTTAAATAAACCTATTAAAATATATTTTACAAACATTTTGCTGTAGAGTTATACTAGAAACTCCTTTTAAAGTTTTATCACATAGCTAATAAAAATTCTGTATTTTTAAAGGTTGGTTATAAGCAAATTAGAGTATTTTCAGATATTAAAAAATTCATTACTGAAAAATTATCGACTGGATAGATAAAAAACAAAACCTTATTTGACAAGTCTCAAGAAGAGATTCACTCGATATAAAAAAAGTTAAAAAATAATTTTTCTATTACTTAACTAGATTTCCGGCTGGTAACTCCAACTTGCATAATGACGTCTATATTTCTATATTCATATATCAGTAGTACTTATGTTCTCTCATCCCAATAAAAAATTTATTGAATGGAAAATTATAATATATATAAACTACTTATAAAATCTTATTTTGATTAGGTTGATCTGGTCAAGACTTCTAAATATTTTGCTTCCTTTTACATCGTTTCTAATAAAACTAGAACCAACTTTAGCATTTTAGATTAAGGATTTATAAATTTATATTAATACTAAAAATAACTTTGCACAGCAAGAATTTGTAATATCACCAGCAGTAATAAAATTTTTTAATTAATTCGTTTTTTTAATTAATTATAGGTAGACCTAAAAATAATAAATTATTAAATATAAAAAGTACTTAGTAGACATTAGTATACTAATAGAACATAAATAAAAGTAATAAAATTAAAATTCCCAATTTTTTAAAAAATTCCGAGATATGTTGGAATTTCCGAGGATCTTCCTGTTTTTTCCGACAAAATTATTGGTATTATGATGACAATTAGACTGAAATGTGTATTTATTAATTAATGTATAAATTCAAAAATTGCATAATGTATTTAATCAGATATTGAAGGAATTAGGAAAATATTTGTTTTTAATAGTAAGGGCTTCATTCAGATAACAAATCTCTTAAAGAATGAAATTTTCAAAAATAAACCAGTATGGCTGGTTGAGGTTGTCCTTCAAAATAATTTTAATTCTGGTATAAAATCCTACCTTTAGTACTTTTTCATAGTTAGTTGGTGGAAAGAGTAAGCACAAGATAAAATGAAGACTTTATTGGTAAGTAATTTTCAGACATTCTATTATCGATTTTTTGTTATTTGTAATGTTTCTTGTTAAGTAAATTTTTATTATTTTGTATAGTTTACTTGTAACGATAAATTTGAATAGAAATCATGTTAAAATATACTCTGTATTATATTCTGAAAAAAAAATAAATAAATTTATAACAATGAGTTGAACCAAAGTTACGAAGACAAATAATATGAATATAGCGTGTGAAAGTCAATTATGTTCAATCTGTCCTTTCTTTACTGCAAAATGCATTGGTCAAATAACATATCTATTAAAATCTATCACTCGTTTACGTTTAGTTTTTTAAAAAGAACCTAGTTCAACCTTACTTAGAATATTATAGTTACGCGTGTAAGTAATAAAGATTTTACTGGGGTAATATTTTACGTGTCATATCATTAACGTGAATATAAAAATAAAAATAATAGTTGCTACCGCCAACGTGGCGCTTGCATTAAAGAAGTCAATACTTTAAATCACGGTGTGTGAGTTTAACTTCGTAATTTACACAGAAGATTTAAACTCGAACTAGTGAGAATTTGAATGTCTATAGACCGTTATGCCCTTGCACGTTATTTTTATACCATTGTGTAATTGTTAGTTTCAAATGATTATTTTTAAACTAATTAAATCCAATTTCTTATTCAGTTTACTTTTGACTGTCCATCTCATAAATAATAGCATAATGACAAAAGTTTAAACCACTATCGATTTCTAAAGCTTTGCCCTCAGTTGAAAAACGAATAGAAAAAACATGCCCAAAATTCATGCAAAAATTATATATTATTTCTTTTCTTATAGCTTAAAAATTAGATATCATTAGGATGTAGGAGTTATCAACAAAAATGTTGTTTTGCACCAAAGGGTAAGGCATCAGTTTTTGCTTCGATTGATATGAAAATTAACCAAAAGAATAGTAGTTACGTGATTAGTATTATCTGTCAAATTTTAATTTTTTTCAATGTGGAGTTATATCTGAAAATATCGAAAAAAATTATTGAAAAAAGTTTTTCTAAATACAATTTTTTGCCCATGTGCAAAATTTCAGCTGTATAAGATAATTTAGATTTTTTGCCCATTTTTTGTAAATTGCACTACTGTTGCAAAATAAGACTCAACACAACCTTCATAAAACTTCTTAGTTTTGACAATGCATTATTCCAGACATATTTTGTTTAAAGTAGCGATATTAAATGTGGTTTTTCTACAAAATCCAAATAGCACTATTAAAATTTGGTCACATGTGATGCAAAGTTAATTTGTTTTTGACCCTGTACGAAATAACTTCAAAAAATAACTATTTTTGAAAACGTAGTTTGTGTTTAAAAGTAATAGACATTATAATTAAAATAAACAAGTAAATAATGTCATCAGTAACCTCCGCATTAGGTGGAAAACAAATTTTAAATGCGTTAAATTTTTATATTACGATTTTTTTATTAGAAAATTTGAATGTTTTCAATTAAACTATATTCTTAATATTAATGTGTATTACTTTTAAACAACAAACTACGTTTTCAAAAATTGTTATTTCATGAAGTTGCCTTATACAGGGTCAAAAAGAAATAAATTTTGCATCACAAATAACCAAATTTTAATAGCCCTATTTGGATTTTGAAGAAAAAACACATATTTAATTTGGCGCTACTTTAAACAAAATATGTCTGGAAGCATTGTCAAAATTAAGAAGTTTTATGTAGGTTGCGTTGAGTCTTATTTTGCAACAGTGGTGCAATTTAGAAAAAATGGGCAAAAATCTAAATTATCTCATTCAGCTGAAATTTTGCATATGGGCTAAAAATTGAATTTAGAAAAACATTTTCTAATTATTTTTTTCCGTATTTTGAGATATAACCACACTTCTGACTTTTTTGAAAAAAAATTTAATTTGACAGATAATGCTAATCACGTGTTTACTACTTTTTTGGTTAATTTTATTCTCGATCGAAGAAAAAATTGTTGCCAAAGCCAAATTTGGGAAAGAGCTATTAATAAAAAAAATCAATATGTGCGGACTTTACTGGTCACACTGTATATATATATATATATATATATATATATGTTTATTTTCTATATATATATATATAGTGGTTTCAGCCGAAAACGTTACTTTTGTTTATACTTCCTTTGTACTTTCGTCAATTTTAATGAAGAGATCTTTTTTTGACTGTTGTATTTATTTTTTTTAAGAAAAAATTCTCCTTTACTGTTGTAAAAATTAATATTACAGATGGAAAATTAAATAATAAGTTACCCGTCGCCCACTGATGAAAATTAATCAAAAACCAGGTCAAAACCCAAAATCATTAATCTCAGTAAATCGCGAAATAAATGATTGGTGAAAGTCAATAGAGTAAAAAATATAAAGTACAATTTAGCTACGATTACTTCAGATTTGAGATTAATTTTATGGTCACAGCCCAATACTAAAAAATATATTGGCAGCTAAAATTTAACAATTGGTTAAATAAATGTTACAGTAGTAATTAAGTATGGAATATCCATAAACTCCAAAAATATATATAATTATATTTTTTTTAATCTAGTCTTGTATCATAAACAATCTAGCTAAGCATTTTTTTTCCAGGGTGATCTTAATTTTTCAACGCGATAGTACGGTTCAACAGATGGAATATTTTAAGCGGATCTTGGCACAATACATTAAAAATTAAAATTGGCAATAAAAAATTTAAATTTGATAAACCCGTTTAAAAAGTGGAATAATGACAAGACTTTAAAAAAATATATACATATATAGGATGTTCCATGTGCAAATCAAAGTTTGAGTCTTTTCCTGCTAAACCGGAATTGTAAAATGTATTTTTTTGTAGCCTGTAATTTATTCTGTACCAGTAATTTTAAAAAAATACGACACCAATCCATAATATTTTCTTAAATAATTTCTAAACACTAAAAGAAAAATAGTCAGTAAAAATCGCAATCACAAAAAAAGGTCATTTTACAACCCATACAAGGTTTAAATGGATTTGTAGTGTCATTATGACATAATAAATTATTAAAGCTGGGGGCACAAAATTTTATTGCGTTATAGGAGATAAGTCACATAACTGATACAAGTGAATGTTATATTTTCATCACATACTTTGTGTTTTTAAATCTTTCAAAAGGTGAGGAACAGAAACTTCAGTAATCTATAGCAATTTATTGTACTAGTAAATTTATTGTTTTTTTTTTGTCAAATTGTAACCCGAAATTTTACTGGCGTGGCAAGTAAATTATTATTTAAGAATGTTAAAGTTATAATTTTTATTTGTGTGATATTAATATAAATTAACACAGTACGGTACTGATATTATTATAGTTGAATTTATTTTCTAGCTAGTTGAAGTAAAGTATGATTACAATTAAAATTTTAATTTGATTTAATATTAATATAAAATAATGTAGTTATAGTATTGGTATTATCACTACTTTTAAATTTATTGTCTAGCTAATTAAGGACAAAAACAAAACGGTTTTAAAAATAAGAATAACTGAAGTAATTTTATAGTCGCGTTTAATAATTGATTGAGTCAGCGTTACATAATGCGACTAGATCTAATAATAGCCAGAAAGGAAGGCCTCTCAAATAGATCAAATAACTTGAAAAACAAGCGTCAAGATAAATATTAAAATATTTCTTAAGAACTAGTTCTAAACAGGTTTTTGGTACATTTAACCAAAGAAAAATTAATTGAGGCTATTCGAAACACTCCAAAATCATTTCAGATGAGACAAAGATGCCTAGTTTAATGAATTGATGTGAAATTAGAATATTTTATTTTAGAAACCTGCAGTATTTTCAATAGTTTCAAATCAAGAGCTTTTTGTAGAGCTTAATTTCTTTTTTACCTGCTTTTAATTATAATGATGTTTTTGACGCCTATAAGTATGAATTAATCATTTTACCTCGATACTTCTTATTAAATAAATTTAAGTTGCCAAAACCATATGGTTGAAACTCTTTATGCAAAAGACGAAGTAATACCAAAGTTTATATTTCAATTAAAGTTTAAACCGCAAATAATAATTGCTTACGATAAAGAAATTATGGACTAATAATTCCTTTGAACTTTAAATACAAGCTGAATCGATAAAAAGGGACTTTTCCCTCTTTTACTCAAAATGAAATTATTGTTAACTATGGTTCAATAAGTAGAGTACCCTTTATTTTCCACGGATCATACCGATCAAGGTTGATTAGTGGGTTTCAAATAAATGCCTTTTATTTTTACTCGTGAATCGTATGTTGGCCGAAAAAAAAAATCTAAAAGTAAAAAATAAATAGCAATATATATATATATATATATATATATATATATATATATATATATATATATATATATATATATATATATATATATGAAGTAAAATGCGAACAGTAAATGCAAACTTCTTTCCAAACATATCCTTTCCGTGTTAGAGGTTGCACAGGTTGCTGAAATCACATTCAGAAAACGTACAACTATATGCAGCTCCGTGTATGAATGAAGTAAAATGTGAACAGTAAATGCAAACTTCG
Organism: Diaprepes abbreviatus; assembly: GCA_034092305.1. Lineage (NCBI taxonomy): Eukaryota > Metazoa > Arthropoda > Insecta > Coleoptera > Curculionidae > Diaprepes > Diaprepes abbreviatus. Next base: position 37,275,350 of record JASJET010000022.1, read on the forward strand.
TTCCAAACATATTTGTTTGTTCAAACTGTGCAACCTCTAACACGGAAAGGATATGTTTGGAACGAAGTTTGCATTTACTGTTCGCATTTTACTTCATTCATACACGGAGCTGCATATAGTTGTACGTTTTCTGAATGTGATTTCAGCACTACAACGGCATAATGTGGATATATCCACTACTATTGCAACTCTCACGGAGGAATCCGTGAAAGCCGCATAAATATATATATATATATATATATATATATATATATATATATATATTCTAATATTTTCTTGGGTATAGGTTTTTCCATTAGAGAAACAAAGGACAACAATTTTTCTGACGTTTCGCTCTATATAGTGAGCTTCTTCAAAGAGCTGGTATATTTATTTTAAATCTACAAAATTACAAAATTTTTTTTATAATAAACATATATCACAGTAATTACACATTTAAATTTTGAATTTAATTAAAATTAATAAAAATAAAACAGATTTTAAAATAGTCTTAAAGTTTAAAATTTAAAACAATACAACAGGTTAAAATAGTGAAGATTATAAAATAGTACATACCTTGAAAGTAGTTTTGTGTGTATGTTAAAAATAAATTCAATTATGATCGATTTTGTTTTTTTTTGGTAGAAATTTTTTCCAATATATTAACACTTCTAGTAATTCATAAGAAGCTGTGCTATAATCAACTTTGATTTATTAAATAGTAGCCCCAATTTTTTATGCTCTTCTGTGCTCTCTGCAAAATTCTGAGCATTTTTTTCTATTACATCTCTTGTACCTTTTACCAGTTAAATCTCGAAATGAAGTAGTAACAACAGTTACTTTATCATTTTATAAAATTGTAACGGTACCTCCCATAATTTGTTTATACGCCGATATGTGTTTTTGTTTTGTTATTAAAAGTCATTTTGTTGGTTTTTATAACTACAAATACAATATGTTTTTAAAGGGTTTCTTTACTGCACTTTCTATAGAGAAACGAGGAGAAAATAAAAGACATAGTCATCGTTTGATTTAAATATTGAAAAACAAAGGTAAAGTGAGCAAAAGTCTCACTAGAGCAAATTTTATAAAAATATGTATAATTAAAATGATTAACCGGGCGAGGGAGAAGAACCACATAACTTATTATATCTCGTATGTGTAAAGTTTGAAAATGACGAAAAATTTTTTTTAACCTGACTATAGGTAAGGGAATTGTTATTTTACATATTATAAAATGATTCAATATTTTGACAGTACCTGTCTAATAATATAAATAAATATTTCAAAACCAAAATATAACAATTGCTATTTAAAAAAAAAGAAATATTTAATAATAATTAAATCTATTTGATCCAGAAATCAATTTTATATATAAATACTAAAGCTTACAAATTTAATAAGATATATATATATATATATATATATATATATATATATATATATACATAATATTACCAAATAGTTGAGATAAATCTAGGAGACTAAAATATTGAAGTGGTCAGAATTGAAAATATTTTCCATTATACTATTGTTTATTATGCAGAGCACGACCTCAGCCGTAATTCACTGTTAAATCACAAAACCCTATATTTATTTTATATTGTATGATAAAATATAGACCTTTTGGCTCTGTGATAGTTTATCGCATTACTATATTTATACAAAATTGTGGAAGAAGATTATCGAAATTGAAATACCGGTTTTAAATACATAATAAATATTGAATTTGACATGTGAATTAATGAGTTTTTGTAATTAATTATGCATTTAAATAATAAAAGTAATATACATTGTGCTTTTATAATGTCCACCCATATTAACTAAAAAAATAATTTCTTCGACAGCTTTACAAACACCCTGAAACTATTTAGTTTTTAATTTTTAATCGAGCAATATATATATATATATATATATATATATATATATATATATATATATATATATATATATATATATATATATATATATTTATATATATATATATATATATATATATATATATATATATATATATATATATATATATATATATATATTGTCCGAAATATAAAGAAATAAAAAGGCCGTGCTTGTGCATCAGTTCTGTTTTTTGCGTTTTTGAGATATTAAAAAATATATAAATAAAATTTTACATTTTCTTGAATCGACTATAACTTTTTTATTTCCCAATATTTTTTAAACCTGTAAACACTTTTATATGACAACATTTTATGCAAAATACACCTATTTATTCAAATTTTAGTTATAAATTTCGGTTTCCTGGAACCATCATAAATTTGTTTTTCCTTATGACCGCCATATTGGATGGTTAACCCATCGAAAAGTACTTCATTCTCTCTATAACACTATCTTAAAAAATTATTACGAAAAAACTACGTTATATACTACAAATAACTAAAAGTAATTTTTTAATAAAAATTTAAATTTTTGATACCAAAATTTTATATTATAAGTCTTTTACTTAAGAATAAATTCAGACTAATAAAAATATAATTTAATAATTAAAAAATATATAGTCATATTAAGGTTCCAAATATCTACCATTTTTTTTCAATTCACTGTTGACATTTTTTCGAAACAACTCTGGTTACAGGATAAATGATATTTCGATTGATATTACTAAGAATATTGGAGCTGTCTGTTCAAAATCGTCCTTGTTTTTAGGGTGATCAAATTCGTATACCTCGTTTTTCACATTTACACATAAATAAGAGTCTAAAGGTGTTAGATCCGGAGATAACAAAAACACTGTTGAAGATTATTTTTTTCACCAAAAATCTCCGTTAAAAGTGTTTGCACTTCTCTGGAATTATCATCATTTGACAGAAGTTCTCGAATGGCAGGATTAATTTTATTTTGTAACATTGCAAGATATTATTTATCTGTTATTGCTTGATCATAATAAAGAGTTGAAAAGGAGTTTCAGTCCCCGTTTTCCGTAAAAAAAATGTTTTTTAAATTTTCTGTAAATTATTTGTTAATAACAATTATGCCTGGCTGAATAACTTACACTTCAAAAATTTGTATTCAGGAGGTCATCAAATACATTAAAAAAAACTTCAATTTTAATATTAACACCAGAGTTCTTTATTTTCTTACAAAAACTCATAAGAAGGATATTCAAAAATTGCTATTTAGAGATTAATATTTTCACGTTATTTTCTAAATGAAACACTCCGTATTGAATGCTTATGAAACTTCAAAACTAATACATACATGGAACAGAGAAAATCATAAGACATTAATATTAGGTCATTTAAAGACATTTTTCATTCATTTATTTCTTAACTTAAAAATGAAAAAATCACGAGGAGAAAAATATATTAAAATATAAAATCTATGGTTAGCAGTGAACTTTCCTCATTTAGAATGTTTTCTTTTGTATATTACGAACTTTTTCTCTTATTCGAATTACATTTTTACAAGATAAACACAAACAACGAGCTTGTATCTAACCGATTAAATTAGATCCAGTTTTCATTATATACTATGATAAATTAAACACAAATAGAATATCATGTAGCACATTGGTAAGAGTCCCCACTTTGAAAATAGTTATCCGATTAGTACCAAAATCATCAATTATCGGCATTAAAACAACATTTTTTATAATGTGTGCGTAGGCGAACCTTTAAGAGTCTAATTTGTATTTACTTTATAAATGCACTTCCTTTATAATTTTATCATAGGAGAATTGTTCAATCTGCTACGCCGCAGTTAAAATTTTCAGTGATCCCGAAAAAATCTAACCAAAATTTCCCAATTAGTTTTATACTTTTGATCGGGTAGTATTTTCATTTAAGAAAGAAAAGAGGAGAATATCAATTAAAAATGTGTTTTACCAATGTTTACCAATATTACGTCAGGCAAAAAGAAATCATTTCTCCAGAATAGAGAAATTTTGAGACGAATATTGCAAAACTTAAAACAAAATTTTATAAAAGCGTTTAGTTCCTTTTTAAAATGTATCTAGTTTAGAAGTTAGACTGTCAATGCGTGATATGCTATTTCCTTCTCTTAAGTGTTACCTTTATTTATCTTGAATGAATGAAACAAAGATAGCGATATTCGATCATCGATACCTAGACCTTGTTGGACCCTTAACATCCCACCATAAGTCATTCAAGACTAAGTGAATTTATCTTTTCAAGTGTTATGTTTCGTAATCACAAAAATCATTCTTTATTTACTTTAGAAACCTTAAAAATATTAATATGTAACGTGGATTTATTATACCATTCATGGGTATAAGTCTAAGGCAAGAAATTCAAGATATTAAACAACCGCCAACGTACTAAAACTTTAATATTTTTGTTTGTTGTCATGACCATCCTTTTTTTATTATTTTATTTAAATTTAACGTCAGTCGCAATTCCAATTAGTGAAGTTTAGAAACAACTGACATCGAATTTACATAAAAGGGTGCTAAAAACAGCTCCGCTGCCAACAAGCAAACACTGATTTTTCAACATCCAAAATTAGCCTAAAAAATATAATTCATACATAAAAATTTATAACAGTCAATCTTATTTCCTAAAATTTTTATTGTTTCCAAAATGGAAGAATAATTTAACAAAACACCAATAGATATACAAAGTAAAGAAAAAAAAATGGCAAATAAAGCATTGACTACCTTACCTCTAAAATAAGTACATTTTAAGAAGGATTGTCTCAAAAACTAGCCCTAATTTTGGTGAGTTGAATTATAAATAAATAATAATTGAAAGTAATAAACATAAATTATATTTATAGAAACAGTCACAAAATTATATCAATATTATCTACTAAAGCCTAACAAAGAACTGGCACCCCTGGTTTGTCAGTAATTTTTGTTGGGATTCATTTACTATAGCGCTAATCATGGTTACAGAAATCCTAACGATTTAAAAAAAAATGTTATAGAGAGTCTATCAACAGATACTGATCTTCTTTTTCTTTCAGTGCATAGCTTTCCTAGCCATCATTGGGGCAAATGCTGCTAATGTAGAACAAAAATCCAAGACAGCCTCAAATAAAGATACCAAAGTTAACAAACGTAGTCTTGGTTACTATGATCTTGGAACCACTTACATTGATAATGGATACACTGTTTATGGAACTGGTTCAGCTGGTAGCGGATTATATTCTGGAGTAGGAAGTAAGATATCTTAAGATTATGTTTACTTGTTCCATGTATAATTATAATCAGCCATGTACTATGGCAATTTTTACACCCGTTTAAAAATTCAATTTTTGTGTGAAATAATTAATTAATTAATTAATAAGGGTTTATTTTTCAGTTTTTTCTTAGTCTTTATCAAAAATTCTTTCTTATAGCTATTATAAGGATAAAAATATTTAGCAACAGTTTACCATAAGATAACTGTTTTCTTTTTGGTGTTAAGTCAAACTCGTTCAGATTGTAACTGATTCTGTGTTAGTTCAGCATAAAAATTTTATTTCTGTTTTCTTTTTACTCAGTGTCGAGATACTCAAAAAGTTATATAATTTCATAGTGAGCCATTTATTTTGTTAATATAAGAATTAAAAAAAATAACAAATGCCAAAACGAATACCTTATTTTCCTTGGTCAATATAAATAATAACAATAATCAAAATGTATCATTATTTTGTTTGTTAGATCTTCAAGATATAGTTCTTCAAAAAATGACTAAATTATACCTGATTTCAATTTTATTATTATTCTCGTAAATATAGTAATTCTGCTCCATGAAAAAATTGTGACTCATAAATAATAACTTTTCTATAGTTAAATTTTCCAAATACATAGACCGTGAAATTGTTTATGTTTAGTAATTTTCTATCGCACCGAGATATATTTAGATGTTAGTTTGTACTGCTGAAGACAACAGTTCGCCATCAAGTTCTGTAGGTAAAATCCTGCCACCTGCAGGTATATATATATATATATATATATATATATATATATATATATATATATATATATATATATATATATATATATATATATATATATATATTTCCATAGAATCTAATTCATAAAGTAACATGGTTTGCAGGCTGAAGACCAACTATGCTGTGGGTTCGGGGCAGCTGATTTTGTGTACTCGCTGCCAGGCGCGGATCCAAGGGGGGGGCGATGGGGGCGATCGCCCCCCCCAAGAGCTTTGAGTTTAGGAAAATGGACCCGATTTTTCCTCTTATACTATAGTTTTTTCAAGAACTAGAGAGAGTAATAAATCATTTTTTACCCTTTTTCTCTTCGCAAACTACCTGTGTTCTTTAGTCCGGTGTTTTTAGCAAAATTTGTTAGACACATATATTTGTAATAGGAATGGGTTAGAAATTTTATAATCAAAAATACCGGTTTATAATAATAGACTAAAAGAGGATTATTCTCTCAAAAAATTCTAAGTTATAATTTAAATACTTACAAAATATCCATTGTCAAAAATACAAAAAGTTAAACATATATAAAAAAAAATTAATTCGTCCATATATTAATAAAATATTATCGGTCATTTTATTATTAATTAAAACATTTTTAGGGTATTTGACGTTTCAGTTTATTTATTTCTTAAACCATCTGCAGAATTACAATTAAACACTAAAAAGGGATTCAAATGTAATTACTTTTTTTTTATGTTGTAATTAAAATTAGACCTATTTATTTTTATTTCTATTGTACTGATATCTTAATTTAATTTACTTTGATATATGAAAATAAGATAAACATGTTAATTCTACACGCTTAAGAAAAAGACACAAACACAATAATAAAATAATAAAAAACTTACGGCTAATTAGAATTAAATATATATAAAATTAAAGAGTGGGACACACTAAAATAAAAATATATAAAAAAATAAAAAAACATATAAACAATATTAAACAATAAAATACAACAAAAATAAAAATTTAAATAATAAATTGTGTTTACACTAGTAAACATTACGTATCTAATTCCTAATCAAAGTCAGTGAAACTATCTTCGCTAAAATTAATTATAATTGGTTCCTCTATCTCACCGATTATGAGATCGAGTTCTCACATTTTGTTTTATTCTTTTATTATATGGATTTTTCCCAATTTTCCGCAGTAACTTTATTCAAAAAAATCTTTCAAAAGTTTAGTTAAATTACTAATTTTATTAATTGTTTTATTTCTAGCAACTCTACCTTTTACTTGAGAGAGATATTTACATCTTCAACGGATAGCTTCCGGACGATTTATAAGAACAGATTTTCTATCTGGTTTTTCCCAGCAAAAATTATATTCTCTGAGCAATTTCCAGAGATCAGTTCTTTTAATTTCAGGTAAATCGCGATCTTCAATGATTTTAGTTAGAATTTTGTAGATGGTTGGGATATGCTTTTCATAATAAAATGTATATACAACCCCTTTAATTGCAGTTTTCATCTCTTCTTCCAACAAGGTTTTTCGTTTGCCTGTGATCGAATGTGGCTTGGGAGTACTAACAATTCCAGTCGTTTTTTCTCCTTCAGTATTCGGTACATACTAGATTTTCCAACCACTGTCATGTTGGAACATATCTCAACAGAGCTTTTAACATTATTATCTAGATATTGATATCTTAAGGCATCATAAACATTCATCGTAATAAGAGGAAAAAATGCCCTGGTTTAACGATTTTGGAATAAATATAGAGGTGAAAGCCATATCTTTTGGGTATCTCATTAATCTCAAACAATATATAAAAACAAGCGCAAACAAGATAAATCACTAAGAAAAAACTGTAAGTTGTACTTTGCTCACTGACAGAAATTAAATTAAACTATCAGAAATTCTATGTTGCAGTAAATTTATAAAATATATTTAAATATAATGAAATATAATTAGATTTACGGCAGTTCTCAGTTACCTGCGGCACTGGAGCAGGTACGTTAGAGGTTTCGGTAACAGTTTTATTACGCTCTCATGTTCTTGAATAGAGTATAGGAGTCTGTATGCTTGCGATCGCCCCCCCCCCTCCCAAAAGCTTTGAGTTCAGGAAAATAGAACCCATTCTGCCTTTTATATTAGGAATGAGTATGCTGCTTGCATCCCCCCCCCCCGTTGACAACTTGTTTTTCTTGCCATACTGTACTTTTGTGATATCACCGCCCCCCCCAAAGAGAGAGGCTGGATCCGCCCCTGCTCGCTGCACTTTGTGATTGGCTTGTTGGTTTCGACCAAAATCACGATGTGTAATTGGCTGCGTGTCCATCTATTTCTTGTATTTAGTAATGTTTTTCTGTATTTTCAATGATAACTTTTTTGATGAGTTGTTTTTGGGGTAATTTTTGGTTTTACTCGAAAATTTATTAATATGTTTTTCCAGGTATATGGTAATCTTTGGCTATCACCTCGGTTGTTTAACTGTTTTGGTCTCTTCTCTGTTTCTATATCTTTTTTATAATTCTTGTGGAAGAAAGCTACAGAAATAGAGAAGAGAACAAAGAAACTTAAACAGCCGAGATGATAGTTAAAGACTACCAAGCACTTGGACAAAAATACTAGTAAATTTTCGAGTAAAACCAAAAATTACCCCAAAAAAAGAAACTTAATAAAAAAAGTTGTCATTGAAAATACAGAAAAATATCACTAAATACAAGAAACAGATGATCCTGTCACACGCAGCTAAACAAGCATCCTGACTGGTCTTGACCAACGAGCCAATCACACGCGCGGCGAGTACACAAAACCAGCTACCCCGAACGAGTAAACCACGTCGCTTTGAAAACGAGGGAGACAAGATTTCATTTGAAATGTCAGCATTTCTCAGGCTACGTACCTGGATCTTCACAACTCACACGCGAAACCCGAATGTATATATACCTGTATACGGTAAAAAGTGTTTATTGAACTGCATAGCCAAAATATTGATTTTAACTAGAGGAATACTTTTTATTTAAAATATTTTTCCTTATCTTCTTTCTTCTTTTGATTGTGAATAACAGAATATTGGCCACGGGTTGGGAGGTTAGTTCTAATTTATTATATAAAAAAAAACTATTGATAAAATTGATGAAAAATACACGTGAAGGCTCTATAGGAAAGAAAAAAATTGTCAATTTTTATTAATTCAAAAATTATTTCTGTGGTGAATATTGTCGCAATGATTATTCTGAAATTCATTGAATAAACATTATAAGTAACGTATGTTACTTTATTGACAATCCCCATTTTTGCTCTGGACACTTTACAACTTTCTATATCTTGACTATGATTAAAAACAATTCAAATGTATTTCTAAAATTAACGAAAATAAATGATAATTATTAAAAAATAAAAAAAAAAATGAAACCTTTGAATATGACGCACTAATCACCTAAACTTGCGAATAAACGATTTTAAAAGAATAACTATTTTATAATAATCCGACTGCGTGTCCAAAAATAAAGTGAAAATGGATATTCTGCTTCTTTCGCATAGTTATAAATATGATTCTGTTTTTACAATTACATACAACATTATTTTATCCATTACAAATGAAAAAAGAAATAAAGTAATGCTTCCGAGATTTAAAAGAAAATAGATTTCCCAATGTAAAAGACAGTTTATATATGGTATTGTTGTTAAGGAATGAACGAACATAACGCATTTCTTTTCTATAATTTGTGTGACGCATAAAGATGATCAATCGTTGACCTTCCTATCCTGAATCCCGCCTGCTCTTCAGCTTCCATGTCGCTATATTCTCTTTCTATCCATTTTTTTCAGTGAGGTACCATATATTCTGTACATGTAATAGTAATGTCGCTGTAATTATTATAATCCTCTCAACTTCCTTTTTTGTATATGGTTGCTATTAGAGCTTCTTTCCATTCCTCTGCAATATCGCCTCGGTTGATGAAGTCTTGGAAAAGATTTGTTGTAGTTTTTGGGATCGTATTTTGTTAGTTCAGCCGGTATATTTCCTGGTCTTGGCCATTTATTAATTTGTAACTGTTTACAAATTTCTTTCACATCTCTTATATCTTGATTGGTTTAGTTGCTCATAAACTCTGTTCTGTTCTGTCTTCAATCAGAAGTGTTTTAAAATAATTATCCCATTTTCTGAGTGTGATGGTTGAAATTAAATCTTTTTTCCTTTTCTGTCTAATGAACTTTAGGAACTTCCAGCTTTCTGTATTTCTTCTTCCTGCTAAATATGCATTTAGTGTATCACATTTCCTTTGCCACGATTCATTTTTCTTCTTGCTAATCATTCGCCGGACTTTTGCCTGGGATTCCTTGCATATGATTTGGTCTGAATCGTTGTTTGTATTTAGGTATTTGTGATGTTCTGCTCTCTTTTCTTCTATCTCTTCTTTTATTTCGCTGTCCCATCAATATGTATGCTTTTTCTTTATCGTTACTAGGTATCCCAGGTCTTCCGCCGCTGCTTCCTTGAGGCCTGTTTTTATATGATGATAGTGTTAATCATTATTGCTGAATTGTATTTCTTAATTGACTTATCCTCTGACAATTTTCTAAAAACCATTAAGGCTTTATTGCCCTCTGATACAATAAATCTATGTAAGAAATGATTATCAACGTACACTTACCTGAAAGATAAGTACAAAAACAGGTTAAATGCAGAACCTAATCTATGACTCAAAGTTTCAGATATCGAACCAAATTTAGAATTTCTTTGTTCTACTAAACATGCACAAATACCCCATTAAGGGTATTCTTCAAGTTCTCTATTATTGTATTCATTTTGTATTAATTCTTTTTTGTAGGTTAATTTACCACTTTAGTTTTAATAATGTTTTACGAATATGTTTTAGTTCTTTGTTATGAACTGCTATTCAATATAGAAACCAAATTTTAATAACCCAATATTGCTTTATCATTTACTGTTCCTCTTGACTACACAAGGAGTTCGCCAATTTATTCAGGTTTTTGAAAGGGGTTCACGAGAATTAAAAAGTTGGGAACCGCTGCTATAGGTTATCGGTAATTATAACAGTACCACCCGCCTGTAAATGTGTTCTATTTAATCTAGCTTACATTACAGCAGATTGTAGAATACTTATTTTATCCATTTATAAACGAGCCTCTGCGTATAAATACATTAGTTTTTATGAAAAAGTGTTTCGTATCCACCAACAAAGGCATTGTGACTACTAAAATTCAAGCGAATTCAATTTTCTACAGCTATTCAATCGTCTAAGCTATTATAAGGATCAAATGATTTGTCAAATACAAAAACGTACGTAAAAAGTCAATTTCGGATGAAAATGATCGAGTGGCTTCTTAAATATGAGAGCCTGGTCTGGATAATTATATTATATTTTGGGATTATATGTCTTCATCTGTCTTACTTTGAGTTTTATTTTACGAAAACATTTTTCCTACTTCAAATACTTTACCAAAAAGTAAGACATAAACGAAGATGTAATATTATATTAAGTCATTAATTCTTGCGCTAAATTTATTCGAAGTACAAACCGTAATTATTAAGATTGTTCTATTTATTACGGATAAAAATATATTTGAAAAAAATGATGATATTTTTTATTCAGTTATGAATGCAGCATGCAGCATGAAAATCCTCCCCACAAAACTAATATGTCATTTAGATGATTTCTATCTACATAACCCAATTAACTCATCTGTAAATTGTCGTAGCATGCAGCAAAATCTAGGGAACATCAACAACATGTTTTGATTGATTGCAAAGCAGGTACAAGAATGTTCTATAAGTTGTTATAGCATACCGGAATGGGAAGTTGCCAAATCTACGTTTCCTGTAAGTTTAGGGAAATTGTGCACAATCTCACAATGCCGCATAGGGGATGACCCACCATCTATGAAATATCGACCCCCTAAGGCTTAAAATAACGGAAATACCTATTAAATTCCATATAATGCCAAATTTCACAATACCCCGTGGTCGTCGAAGGGTCGGTTACTTATCCAAAGGCTTCTATATACAGAAATTATATCTTCGGTCCTGGTGCTCTCGACACACGATGTTTCTAGAAAACACCAGATGGACGAAACGGGTATATAAATAGTCAGCCGGTTGTCGGAAGATCAGTGTTGGATATACGAACGAAGTACAAAGTACTAACGTTGTAGTGGTGCTATTATTTTCGCCATGTGTAAACGACGTCGTCACGATTCTATGTGAATAAACCTAGCAGTTTCGATTTTATATGTGGTGAAAGTGACCGAAAGCTCAACGAAAGACTTTGAACCCACTTGTAAGAAAAGCCTACGAATTATATTTTGGGTGCAAAGTTGTCGATCAAGACAAAACTGGCCCCCCACATTTACTGCCACACTTGCTCAAGAACCTTAACAGAATAGCTACTGGGTATTCACAAGTCTATGAAGTTTGAAGAGCCAATGATTTGGCGGGAACCTGAAAATTACATTGATGATTGCTACGTTTGTTAAACAAATATCCTGGTGTTTTCAAGTAAAAGCCGACATCAAGTTGAATATCATAATATTCCCTCAGCCACGAGACCTGTACCTTATGACGCTTTTAGCATACCTGTTTCTAAGCCGCCAGAAAAATACGAAATCGACTCAGATGAACCAGATAATTTTGAACTAAAAGCCAGGCCACGTTTTCAAGAGAACGACGATTATTAATGTATTAGCAGTAAACAGTCCCATTTTATAGCTCAGGAAGAGCTCAACGATCTTCTTCGTGATTTGGATATTCCCAAAATAAAGTCACAGCTGCTTGGATCTCGTTTACAGAAGTGGAATCTCTTTCCAAAACGAGTGAAAATTTCTACTTTTTAGAAAATGCAGTTTATGCCGGAAGTATTTTTTTCAGGGGCCAATGACTTAATTTACTGTCATGTATTTCGGATTTAATCAACGAACTTGGCCTGTTCTATAAAACTACTAAGTGGCGACTTCGAAGATAAGTTTAAAGACAGTTTTGTTATTTAATGGAAATTAACAACTATCTGTTCCCGTGGCTCATGCTGTAAATATGAAAGAAACGTACGATAACATGCGTATATTACTTCAAAGCATAAAATACAAAGATTGGCCGTTACGTGAAAACATTATATCAGGTCTAAAAACGTCCTTAATGAGCAATAAGTAGAGCAGCAGAAACTTTATTTACCGCCTAATTCACAAAAAGCTAAGGCTAATAAAAAATTTGGTTAAAGCTTTAAATAGAGAAGAAAATGCTTCTCTTCGTATGAGATGGAAATTCGCGCGTATAAAAAGGTTAAAGAAGAATAATCGTTGGGCCGCAAATACAAGATCTTTTTAAAGATGAAAATTTTAAAACTCCAGTTTCGAGAAAAGAAAATAGGGCATGAACTGTCTTCAAAAATGTATGCAGCAACTTCCTAGGTAACGAGGGATTGGAGAACTATATTTTCTTCACTCTCATTTGAAATTCTTCCCTGATAATTTAGAGGCAGTTTCAGACGAATACGGAAAAAGATTTCACTAGCAAATTGTTTAAATAGAGAAGCGGGAAAGTGGGAATTGCACCCCAAATGTGTTAGTGGACTACTGTTGGACCATCGATTGATTGATTGATTGATTATTTGACATAACAGGTTGAGGTTGTTGTTGACTTATTGTATTGCTTGCCATATCCGTCATAGACGAACAGGTTGGTTGCCTTGATCAGGGTTAACAGCCTGGTCACTAGTTGGTCCTCTGGGTATAAGCCTTCGGGATAGATTGATCCCTAAAAGTGTCTCCAGATGGTCAAAGCTTCGCACTCGAAGATATGTTTTCATGGTTGCTGTTGGGGTACTTCTCAAGGCGTCCGTGATGCATAGACAAGCCAGTCTCTGGAGTTTGGTGGCCCGACTTTGTGGGGTTTTTGTCCACCACTCAACCGAGCCATAGGTTATCATGAGTCTTACCACCGCAGTATACAGCAAGTGCACAATGTGTGGCTTTAACCCCCATGTCTTGCCCAGTGCCCTTTCTGCTGCCATGATGAACAGTTCCAGGTAAACATTGCATTCAGGATTACACCTAGATATTAAACTTGTTGGCTCATTTGCAATTGTGTATTGAAGAGAGTTGGTAATTTTAATTCACCCAACCTTCTTTTTGTAGTGAAGGGTATGAGTGTAGTTTTTCCAGGGTTTACCCTAAGGTGCTTTTTAGTACATCACTCCTCCACTGTAGTCAGAGCCCCTTTCATGAGCCTTGATTGCCATGTTTCCCCACAATGACTGTATCATCCACATACCCCTGAGTATAGTAGCCACTGCCGGTCCCAAGCCCGGATAAAGGAGGAGGGTTAAGCGTAGAGCCAACAACCCTACCTTGTAAAAGTACCTTTGTTATGAAAACTAACGAAATGCCTCGGAATAGGACAGACACCTGACGGCGACCCCGGCAAAGGAAAAAGGACTTGAATATTGGAAATCTGAATATACTAAGCTGGTACAGACTTACAGCAGTGACAAAAACAATAGAACAACTTGAAGAGTTTGGCATGGATATCACAGCTGTGCAGGAAATCAGATGGACAGGAACCGGTAACCAAAATATCAGCAAATCAGTAGTATTGTACAGTGGAAGTATCAACAATAAACATGAATTTGGAACAGGTTTTGTCATACGAAAAAGCCTGCTAGATTGGGTCATAGAATTTAAACCAGTAAATGAACGAATTTGCTCTATAAGGCTAAGAGGAAAACTTTACAACATCTCGATGCTATCAGTTCATGCTCCGACGGAAGACAAGGATGATATGACTAAAGACGTCTGCTATGACCAGTTGTAGACGTCTATTGCAGCATTACCTAAACAAGATGCGATACTTCTAATGGGAGATTTTAATGCCAAGGTGCGAAGAGGAGAAGCTTTTAGGCCCAACATCGGCAAACAGCCTACATGAACACTGTAATGATAATGTACTCAGACTCGTGGATTTTGCAACATCAAATAATCTTCTCATCAAATCAACAATGTTTGAGCATAAAAATATCCACAAGCAGAACTGGGTCTCAAATGACGGAATAACAAGAAATCAAATTGATCATGTTCTTGTTAATGCAAGACGGGGCAGTAGTATTATCGACGTTAGAAGTCTACGGGGCCTAGACGCAGACAGTGATCATTTTTTGGTTAGGGCAAATTTCAGGATAAAAATTTCCAACCAAAAGAGCAACAGGCCAGAACAGATTCCAAGGTGGAACACTGAAGCTTTCAAAGACACACAAAAAATAACTGCATACCAAACCACTCTGGAGAGTGTACTAGGATCTGTAGCAAATCAAAACAATGTAGACGAAACGTGGGAAACAATTAAAAATTCAGTTATACATAGTACTGAAACCACCCTAGGAAAAAGAAAGAGCTCTAAAAAGAAGAAATGGTTTGACAACGATCGTGAAGAAGTCTTAAAGTCAAGGAACCAGGCCCGACAATGAATGCTGCAAGATCCAAATGAGCAAAATGCACAAAAATACAGCGAGGCCAGAAAAAGGCAAAGAAAACAATAAAAGCGAAAAAAAGAGCATACGAACAGGGTATTCTTGAAGAACTAGAGTCAAATAGAAGGAACAACAGAACTAGATGTTTTTTCCAAGAGGTAAAGGATAAAAAAAACGGATTTAGACCCAGAGTTGGAACAGTAATAAAGAAAAACGAAGGTAACCTTATTACAAATGAGGCTGAAATGATAGAGACCTGGAGAAGATACTTTGGCAAGCTACTGAATGTCCAGGCAAATGAAGCCCGGCCTACAGTGAAAGAAGTGTCACGAGCTATTCAATAACTTAAAAACAACAAAGCCCCAGGAAACGACACTATACCGGGAGAATGTTTGGAAAAGTGAGGAGAAACCTTGAAACGTGCTTTCTATCAACTCATCTATCAAATATGGAAAGAGGAAAAAATATCAACCTCCTGGAAAGAAAGTGTGATAATACCAATACTTAAGAAGGGCGATAAAACGTGCTGCTCAAATTATAGGGGTATATCCCTTATTAACACAGGATATAAAGTCTTCTCTCTAATGATCTTAGAACGATTGACTGCGTGTGTGGAGTATCAAATAGGAGATTACCAGTGTAGATTTAGAAAAAACCGCTCAACTGTAGATCAGATATTCACGATTAGGCAATTAATGGAGAAATGTTGAGAATACAACAAAACATTGCACGAGCTATTTATAAATAGATAGAAGCATACGATAGCATCATAAGAGTGGATTTGTGGAATGCCATGGCAGAACTGGGTATACCGAAGAAGCTAATTGACCTCACCAAAACATGTGTAGAGGGATCTACAAGTGCAGTAAGACTTGAAGGAAGATTGTCAACCTTCTTTACAATCAACAGTGGACTTAAACAGGGCGATGCGCTGTCTCCACTCCTCTTTACCGTCGCCTTGGAGAGCATCATGCGAAAAACCAACACAAAAACGCTCCTCTTTAGAAATCAAGGTCCGCGCATCATATTGGCGTTCGCTGTAGGTAATACAACAACCAGTGTTAAGGAAGAGTTCTTCAAACTGGAAAATGCAGCAAAGAAAGTTGGCCTACGAATCAACGAAGAAAAAACAAAATATATGGCCACAACAAGAACGGAATGGCGAGACAGAATAGGACAGAACGTGACTATGGACCACTACAATTTTGAAAGGGTCCATCAGTTTAAATATTTGGGAGCTACGATCACCTCTGACAACAACATTACACAAGAGATTAACAACAGAATACAAGGAGGCAACCGCTGCTGATATGGGCTGCAAAAGATAATGAAATCGAAAAATATATCCCGCCGCACGAAAATAAGAATATATCAAGTAGTTATAAGACCGGTAATGACATATGCATGTGAAACATGGACGTTGACAAAACAAA
The DNA here is from genome assembly GCA_034092305.1 of Diaprepes abbreviatus. NCBI lineage: Eukaryota > Metazoa > Arthropoda > Insecta > Coleoptera > Curculionidae > Diaprepes > Diaprepes abbreviatus. Next base: position 37,292,100 of record JASJET010000022.1, read on the forward strand.
ATGAGAATAGACTGAAAATCGCAGAAAGAAGAATGCTTAAGGGGATATACGGGCCGGTCAGGGACAACACCACACAACAATATAGAACGAGAACAAACAAGGAATTAGAGGAACTATACAACCAGCCAGATATAGTGAAAATAATAAAAGCAGAAAGATTAAAATGGGCCGGCCATGTTATGAGACAAGATCAACGTATCGTCAAGTTGGTATGGAAATAGAACCCAGAAGGAAAGCGGCCGCTAGGAAGACCAAGGATAAAGTGGAGAGATAACGTTGCAGCAGACTTACAAACCCTAAACGTCGAACGCGCGGAGGAACTGATGATGGATCGCAGCAAGTGGAGGCAGATTTTGAAGTCAGCAAAGACCCACCCCGGGATGTAATGCTAGAGAGAGAGAGAATTGACAAGATATAAGAAAACGAAGTTTCGACCTAATTTTTAACTTATTTTTAAAAAATTTAATTTTTAAACTAATTTTTAAAAATCTTGTGGAAATGTCTTGAAGACACTTTGTATTTGCATCATTTCCAGAATTGCCTAAAGCTTATTAAATATTAGCATTTCAAAAAAAAACGCAGAGCTAAAATAAAAAATTAGTGTCAAGACTCAATATATTTTTAAAGGTTTTCAGAAGAATTTTATCCGATTGTCTAACTTTTTTATTAAATTTAATTTTTTTGATATTATCTGTTTCACGGATTCCTAAAAGATTAATCTACACAGTCAACGCTTGCTATATCAAATATGTGATGAAAAATTGATAAAAAAAATTAATAAAAAAATAATGTACTATGGTATTTTTGGTCCCTCTCATAAATTTATTTTATCTTATGTTATCTCCCGGATCAATATCGATATGTACAATTAATCGCTAATCTAAATTCTCAACGTGATCGTATCTATACGTCAATGCTTTCTCTAATAAAATATGACATACCGCAAGGCAGAATTCTTTCACCACTTCCGTTCTTAATATTCTCGAGTAATTTGTCAAGAAGATTTGATATAAATTGTGGCTTTTATATTTTTGCAATTTGGTTAACGATACATTTATACTTGGAGCTTGTAATATTTTTAATATGCTACATTCCACATAAAACAGATGTTTTAAAAGTAAGAACAAAGGAATGATGAGTAGGTTAGTGGATCCACCTAGTCGGAAGCCCAATGGGTTTTCGTAGCCGATGAAGAAACGTAGCTCCACTAAAGCTTTTTGTATGTATTTGGTTCCCCTGTTTACGAACATCGAGGATGAATTCCCGAAAAATTGTCAGGTAATTTGTGTAAACAAAAAAATTGTAAATAATTAAAAAAAAATGTTTTCTGAAATAAATTAAATATTTTCGTATTCCTCGGTCGAGTTATAGCAAAAAGTGCCACTTGCGATTTTTCCGTCCGACTCATAATTTTTCAGTTAAACATCGTTAAACATTTGAAAAATGGCATTTCTTGCCACTTTTCAATATTCATAACTTTTGATTAAATAAAAATTTTCAAATTTTATGTCCAGCAATTTATAGTTCAAGTCAAGAGTACAAGTTGGAATTAATTGCAATTCAAAAATGTACTGCTCTTAATAATTTTAACGCTATAAACAAACAGCGTTACATCAATAAACAAATACTTTAAACACACTTTAATATACACTGTTAAAAACAAATTTAATGTTAATGTACATTGATATGTACGTATTTTATATTAGATTTAATGTAAAAATTATTAAACTTAATGCATTTAATAAACGGTTTATGACATTTACTTCCAGCACATTACCTTAAAATTAATGTTTAGTTTAGTATATCTATTTTTACCTATTAATTATAAGTATCTAATAATAAGTTAAACAATGCATTAGCATAAGGAAATTCAATTATTATAACAATGTTTGAAAATGGGTCGGCTGATGTCTGTTCTACACTGCAAAAAGGAAATGCATAAAATTTAAGGTAAATGTGCTGGAAGCAAATTCGTAAACCATTTCTTATATTCAGTTAATATAATGCACTAAATTTAATAGTTTTTATATTAATTTAAATTAATTTGTTCCATTAAATGCACCAACATTAAAATAAGGTCAAAAAATTATGCTACCAGGAAAATGTGGAAATTTTTCCCATAGGTAGTACGTCGTACACCGGTTTCAACCTCATTGGCTTCCGTCAGTACCGACAGACATGTACCCCTCAGCATAAGAAAATTGAGTCCTTTAAGCAACTGATATCATAACTAAATAAAAAGTTCAATACAAGTTACGCCATCTCCCGGAATTTCATGCAATGTACCTTGAATTTTATTGTAAATTCCTTTAATGTTAAGGTACATGTGAATTAATTTTAATGTACAGAAAGTCGAAATATCTTTTCAGTTACTTTATTGAAATTTAAGATACCATTTAATCAAATTTAACGTACAACGAACTGATATTTCAAAGAATTTGCTTTAAATTCAAAGTAAATGTAAATTATTTACGATTTAAAGTACAAAATCGTTAAATTTAATGTAGAATGTACATTAAATTTTCATTAAATTTAAGGTAATTTTTAACAGTGTTTATAATAATTACAAATTTTGCTTAAAATATGGCGTAATAAATAAAATATAGAATTGTAGTGTAGTAAATATATTGTACACATTTTAATAATAGACATTTAGACAGTATAGTTTAACTGAGAATCTTTATGCATTTAATTCTAGACTTTAAAATTGGATTTAGTTTCAAACAACTTTAAATAAACACTAATTCAATATAAGATTTGCTTATTGAATGCAATTGATGCAATTTTTAGATTTATTCATGTACCAAATGACCAATGAATGTTATAAAAAATATATCCATAAAAAAATCTTAGATAGTATAAAAGTTAAAAATGAAACTCTAAAAAGAGAAAGTCAATCTAGGTAAAGATAATCAAGAATCAATATCAAAGCAATTATTAATGAGGTATTCTTATAGTTACGTGATAGATACTAACAAATGTATTATTTGCGAGAAAATATCATACAAAGAAAATTCTCAACTACATCAAATGGAGTTATGAGCAGATGCTGAAAAATAATATGCAGGTTCACAATTATTTCAAGATAGCAATTACGTTAATTTCTTCAGCAGAAAGTTTATTAACCTAACTTATTTATAATAATAAGTTCATTATGCTAATTTATTATTTATTTTATGACTATATATATATATATATATATATATATATATATATATATATATATATATATATATATATATATATATAAGCAAATATATACATGTTATGTAGGATATTTTCACGGGTGTGATGTGTAATCGAAGGTTTTCGGGTATCCCGTGTGTGTGCTGCACTATACGGCTTCTGTAGACGAACTAATGCTTGCGATTAGGGTGCGGCCAGTTTTGTGTGTACTTGAGCCGTGTTCATTGACTAGATGGTTCTGGTCAATCAGACTGCAAGTTTTCTGCATGTCATCGGCTCTATTGACAGCATTTGGGGTAGTGTTGTCGAGTTGTAATCCGTTTCTTTACTACTCATTATTGATTGATATTTCGTTAGCAGGTTTTTCCAAGTATTAGGTAATTCCTGACTGTCGTCTTCTCTGTTTAAGTTGTTGAGATTTTTTACAGTTTCGATGGCTTCCTTTATAACTCTTGTGGATAAGTTTTCACATCTCGATAGTATTTTTGTTCCGTAGAAGTTTATCTTATGTCTTGTGTTTAACAAGTGTTGGGCCAATGCAGAACAAAGTTAGTTTGTTTGGCGCTTATTTTACGGTTGTTGTGACCTACGTAACATGAGCTGCATTCTCCGCATGGAATTTCGTATACTCCCTGCTTTTCTAGAGAGATTTTTTCTTTAACTGTTGACGGGAGATCCTTTACGGTCTGTGGTGAAAATGGTTTTAATGTTGTGTCTCTTGAGAATGTTTGCGATCGTGTCTCTGGTGCCTCTGACATAAGAAGCAAAAGCTTTGGAGCTCTCTCTTGGTTTTCGCGATTTTTTAGAGCCAAGTGTTTGTTTTTTGGAGCATTTTCTATACATTTTTTAACCATTTTTTGTAAGAGCGTCTCGCAGTACGTTCATTTTTTGTGGTAACTTTCTATCTCTATCTCTACTTCTATAAAGTATCGTATGTGGAAGTTTTCGATTCGATTATTTGAAGATTGATGATGTGACTCAGCTTTTCCAAGAGTCCATGTGGGCGCGGTGGTGGAGGATGACGGAATTCATTTCTCCGGAAAAATTTGAATTATCTCGGCGAATATTGGTCGTAGACCTTTAATTTTTTATTTTTTTTTTGATTTGTGCTATCTCGATGAAAGATGAATAATGAAATATATATTTTCCTGAAAAAAATATTTTTAAGCTTAGCCAGAATCAAATTGTTGTATTTCCATACTTTATGCATCATAAGTCATTAATCGATTAACGATATTTTTAACACACTTTTGAAATTACGAAAATTCATTGACATTAGTCAATAATACACCATCGATTAGAAGTATTGGAAATCGGATTAATTTCTAACATAACATTAATGCTTGTCGATATGTAGGATGAATTAAATTGCCATAATAATTTTCCGTCAAATAATTAATTTTCCAAGAAAAAAATATAAAAACTTTTTGTGTATTTTATTAAGTTAAACATTTTTTATAAACATTTTTGTAGCATTAATATTTTTCGAGTGTATAGAATTACTCTACACAATATTTATTCGATTCTCTGTTTCTTCGAGATCAAAATAACCTCATTTTTGAAAGATTCGCCGTTTTCACTATTATCATCATCATTATCATTATCATCATATTCATCATATCATATGGAATTCTGAATTATCGGTAGCCACGATTGGATTATCACTTACAACTTTATAGTCAGAAATCCAATTTTCAGACGCATCGATATTTACATCAATTTCTTTGATATTTGAACAAGATTTCCATTACAAGTGGAACAAAACAATGATCAAGGATTCATGTATTTTCCTTGAAAAATCAATCATTTGGCGGAAAATTTGTTTCATGCTTCATCTCGCTAAGTATTAATGGTATATTAAAAATTAATCTTTTAAAATTTCTAGTCATTGGTATATTACTGACTAATGAATTTTCGTAATTTCAAATGCACTAAGTGTGTTAAAAATATTGGAAAATGATTAATTACTTATTATGCATAAAATATGAAAATAATATGTTTATTGCTAAACTTAAAAATATTTTTTTTTCAGGAAAATATATATTCCATTGTTCATGTTTCATCGAAATACCATAGACAAATAAAAATAAAGATTCTACAACCAATATTCGCCGAGATAATCCAAATTTTTCTAGTGAAACAAAGTTAAAACGTCAGAGTCTCGTTTTCGCCCGCGCGCTGCCGGTATCCGCCACCACTGCTCTCACATGGACTCTCGGAAAAGCTAGAGCTTTAAACTATTGTTACATCAACAATTTTAAACAAATGAGTCGAAAATGTCTGCACACGATAGTTACAGCAATATCCTGTGAATTCATGCTAAAATAATGTTAATAAACAACGTCAAAAAAACTCTATTTTGGCTTCTGTTGGTCGTAGAGACTTTTTTCTTTTCTAAATTCGCACTAAAATATCAGCTATCACGACCAGTTACCAGCTTTTCGATACCTTTTTTGTCGAAGCGGTATTCTATATGTTTATAACGATAAAATGAACACTAACTTTGTTAATCTATTTCAACAATTTAAAATCAATATTTCATTTCGCAAATGGCCGTAGGTTTTCTTCGATCGCTGAGAGTATACAATTAAATATAACCCCAAAAGTTATAAACCTATTCACCGTGGAAAAAACCATTTGAATATTTTTACTTGAAATTTTGTATACTTATTTTATACCACAAGAAGCTTCTTTTGTTACAATATGAAGTATATGCAATATGTTTTTCTATTATTTATTAACAATTGAAGAAACAGCCATTTTAGCCTGCTTTCTTGCAATAACTAATGAACAAATAAGCCGATTTTGATGTCCTTTTTTTATGTAGTATTTCTAACGTGCACAATTTTTGTTTGGAATCTTTTTTTTGCTAAAAAGCATTAGCTTTTTCTATAACTCAAAAAATCTGTTTTTTTCACAACCCAATTGTTTAATAAAAAGTTATGCCCAAAAAAAATTGAAGTCTAAGAAACCACGAATTACCATCATCATTCTGAACACCCTTCCGCTGGCTGATATCTAGAAACACTTAATTTCAAAATCACCTTATATCGAGGGTAATTCGATTGGCCCATTAGTTTGATGAAAACTGGTGACCAATGGGTATAATCTTCGGATTGTCACAAAGCTTAAATCGATAAGTGCAAGGTACAGGACGTTTTGAAACTGCACTATGATAATAACATATGCTACACACAGTCATATGTCATACTTTGGTCATTGATTAATTGACTAAGTTGATTGACAGACCACAGCTTTAATTTATGTATTAGTTAGGTGGGGACCAAATCTATCGGTTAAAATTATAAAGGAAAAGTAGTTTCTGTATTAATGCCAGAATTAATTAATTAACTAATTTTTTTTATTTTATTTTTCTCCTCAAATTACTGTCGCCATCTTATGATTTCGCCATGTACCCTTTTTCTTTTACTGTGTCGGCTAAAGTTTTAGAAGTCGAGTTTGTAAGTAATGGTCCCGAAATTCACTAAGGCATTGTCTCTGAAAAGCCTCTCGTCTTAACTTCAAGCCTTTTACCCCATTTTATGTTGCCAACGTCTTTTAACTAAGTAAATTAGCAAAATATTCTCTCCTCATCGTTCGCTGTTAAGAGTTTTAAGCAGTGAGCTCATTGGCAAAATTTATTTTTTGAGTTAAAAATCAACGTCAAGTCCGCCAAAAATTTTAATTTTTTTCAAGAACTGGTAAATATCATAAAAATTAATAACCAAATAACAGGAGGTGTTTGATGAAACGTGATAGAAAGTTGACAAAATAGTTGACGAAATTATTGTATTTTTTAATAACAAAATAGCATTTTATTAGGTCGAAATAAAATTTATTTCAAAATTAAAATTTCAGCAACATTTAAAGAAATCCATGCAGCTGTAAAATCTGTTTAGTAAGTTACAGTTTTTCACCTTCAAGCAGTTAAAGGAAAATGAGAGACACTGTATTTCCTGCAAATCCAGCGACAGGTCTCGGAATTTAGATTTTATATAGACAGTTGATTTCGGTAAATTTTGTTCTTAGTTCGTTACAGCTTTACTGAAAAGGTCATTAGGTAGTCGAAACGCATTTGGAAACATAACCAGACTTGGATTTGCCCTATATATACTCTCATTATTTTCCCCCCTACGGTAACATATTAAACAAATTTAACCGACGTAGATTTTTTTATCTTACAGAAATACTACAGATATCGTTTGCTAACATTTTATAATCTGATATGGAAACTATCTACACATTTAATATCCTGCCGACATATCTCGGAATTTAGATTTTATATAGATAGTTGTTTCCTGTGAATTTTGCTCTTGGTTCATTACAACTCCAGGGACGAGACCATTAGGAAACGCGTATGGAGAGACAACCTGAGTTGGATTCGCAGGAAATAAACTGTCTCTCATTTGACTTTAACGGTATGAAGGAAAAAAATTGTAATTTATTCATCAAAATTTACTTGTGTATTCAAGTAAAAGTGTATCTAAGTATAAACAAAAATTGCATAGTGTTGATTTCAGTAAAAAAATATCATTTTCTAATGAAAAATATTAGTCATACTACAGTTAAAAATCAATATACTGACATATTCCATCATTCCAAGAGGTCGCTTATTAACACTTAAAATGTTTCAGATTCTTATAATTATGGAAGCGGTTACGGTTCAGGTTATGGAAGTGGCCATGGTAGTGGTTATGGCTACGGTAGCAGCTACGGTAGCGGCTACGGTAGCGGCTACGGTTACGGTTCAGGATACGGTTCTAGTTCCGGAGGATACAGCAATCTTGGAAGCTTGAGTTCAGGAAATACTCACACCCACACTCATGAAGTTAAAACCGTAACTCAACACGTCCCTGTTGCAGTTCCACAACCTTACCCTGTTGCTGTTGAAAAACAGGTTGCAGTTCCACAGCCTTATCCTGTAGAAGTACCCAAGCCTTATGCTGTACCAGTGCATGTCAGTGTACCGGTAAGTTCAACTTTCCACAAAGTTAAATATGATCTTCAATCATCCAGTGGAAGTAGTTTATTTCTGGATGATTAAAGCAACTGCTAAATAATGCATCAATTCAGTTTTTGAGAGTAATCTTTCACGAATTGATTGTATATATAACCTGTTGAAAAAGTAGTACCACATTATTAATTCCTGCATAATGTGTCAATGTGCATAGTTGTAGTATTTTGAAAAACCGTCCAACAATTCGAAAGTTCAAAGTAACAACGATAATATAGAAAGTGACAATTATCTCGCTTGAAGCAGTGATGGTCAGTTCTAAATAACAATTCCAACAATTTTGAAAACACTATTTTTAATTAGCTCTTGTTTCGAAAATACTGTTACTTTTCTATTTTATAATATTAATTTAATCCTCGATATATGAAAATGAAAGCAACTAAATATATTTAAATATTAACGGTTAATTTTTTCCTCAAAAGGTTTTAAAAATTTTAAAAATATGGATTAAATCGAAATTCTTTGTGAATGGTCACAAAAATTTTTATGTTAATGTCAATTTTTTTGTAATGTAATATACTTATTATCATTAAGGTTGAAGTACCTAAACCCTACCCAGTAACAGTCACTCAAAAAGTTCCTGTACCTTATGAAGTTAAAGTACCTGTAGAAGTTCCTAAGCCCTATCCAGTGACGGTTACTAAGACTGTTCCTGTAACTGTAGAAAAACCAGTTTATATTAAGGTAATATAAAGCTAGTAAAAAATTGCTAATCAGCATTATCCTAATATCTACACTAGCCTTGTAGATAAATCAGTTGTTTATCTGCAATTTCTAATGGAAATAATTCTATAAATTAAAGACGCGAAAACTTGATTCCATTTGAATTCTTTCTAAATTTGACAAATTATTTTGTATACGAAAAATAATTACGAGTACACGTCAAATGATTTCAAAGAATCATGCCATCATCTTCAATACAGCAACCCAAATACTTAGGACTAGTCTGGATAAGACGAAAAACATGCTTAGTTCACTGTAACCCGTGAAAAACTACAGAATCTAAGTTCAAGCCAAATTGAAAGTATTGCTCTCCAAATCTTTTCTTACCTTCATTATATCGCAACTTAGGCAACCATGCTAAATGAGGAAGTTTCAAGGCTTTTAGGATAAGCTTCTCAGGCTATTTTTTTCAAGCTCCATACTTTATTAAAAATTGTGAAGGCCTTCAAGCTCTTTGACTCAAAATAATTGCAAACCGTGTCACCAAATCAGAGATTATCCAAAACCTATTGATAACATAATTCCATCATACAACTGCAAACTCCACAAAGAACTTTACCTACCCTAAGGATTGGCTAACCCACTTACGATTAGATTTTCACATCTACTTTAAGAATCTACTGCAGCTTAACCTTAAAATTCTTGTGAGTTGATAAATCGAAGCATTGCATCGAAAAGGTGCTAGATGCAACCCTGCTTGACCTAAGCAAACGTAAATTGATCCCAAACAAGTACACTTTTTTTAAGGAACGCCCCTTGTGATTTCCCTTGTGTACGGCTGTACTAAATTTAGTGATTTAAATCTAATTTACTAATTTTGGTCATGTTAGCGTATCGTAGCAAAATATAAAAATTTTAATCTAAATTTATTTACCGCTGATATAACCAATATCGGAGACTTCACCTTACTTACACGCTACATGGCTAAACTTCCATTACAAGGAAGATACCAAAACCATTCGGTTCCGATTTTGATGAAATTATATGTTATAGTGTGCACGAAAATAAGAGACATTTATTTTTTTATCCTTGTAGAATTATTTTAGGGGAATTAAAAAATTATTTGTTATTTGAAACGAATCAACTATAGCCTCCACGCATACATCCCCTTTTTTCCGTGTAACTTTTTTTAATTCTAAAAATTATGAAATTGAACGAAATTCTTTAGAAAATATTTCTTATGAATAACATAAATGTTGACGTATTTCAGAGTTCGAAAAAAAAATAATAAAAGGGGTTAAGTCAACCAAAATACCTTTTTGATATTTCAAGTTCTAATCGAGATATCTTCACAAATCACAATGAAAATTATTTCCGTTAAGAATTTTAATTCTAAAAATTTTTAAAATAAAAGCAGATTCTTTGAAAATATTTCTTATGAATAACAGAGACGTTGACGTATTCCAGAGTTTGAAAAAAGCTAATAAAAGGGGTTAAGTCATCCAAAATACTTTTTTTATGTTTCAAGTTCTAATCGAAATATCTTCACAAAACAAAATGAAAATTAATTCGATATTTCAAAAGAAGTAGATCTATAGTAGTTTCTATCTAATTATTAGGTCTTGCATTAACACATAAGTATGTAAATTATTATAACTTACTTCAAATAGTGACTTATTTCTGATGAATTAAAATAAAAATAGTATGTAGCTATATAGATTTACGTCGATCTTAACATCTTAATTTATTCATAAAAAAATATTTCATGTCTTTTCTGAATTTGTAAGGTAATTTGTTAATTTTGAGAATTAAAAATATGAGCCACATGGACGTTCACCCTGAAATAATTTTACCGCCTTTCAGATAAAAGATAATTGGCATCTTGTTTTTGGCAGGATTCCCTATGACAGCGGTTCCCAAACTTCTTCTTCTTTCGAAACTCTTCTAAAAACCGGAGTAAATTGACGAACCCCATAAGTAATCATGAGGAACAGTAAAACTGGCTTTTTAAAATTTAATGAAATACATAAATTTTAGGATGAGTGAAATACAGCTTTACCCTTATAAAAAATAAGGGAAGATATCCGCGTGGGTGAGCATATTTTACGTAGTTACAAATAACAATACATGAAGGAAGCGCAAGTTTATCCTCTAAAAAAAAAGGGATGATATGTGTGGAGTTTTACTGCATTTCAAATAGAAAATAAGTGCCACTTTTTGGGGTGAATCACCTATTTGTATTTGTTTTGTAAAGATATCTTAATTAGAATTTGTGATACATAAAAAAAATTGGTTTAATGGGTGAACTTTAGGCGCGGTTTTTACTCCCTTAAAATGAATCTCCATCGATAACAAAATATGTGTCCCCTATTCTATTAACATATTATAGTGTCACTAAAATGAGAGTCGGACACTTCGGGTAACTTCCTTGTTAGTGAGGAATGTGGTTATGGTAAGGAATTTTTTGTACTATCATAGAAAATATCACGATTAACTCACTGTCATATTACTCCCTCAAATATTCAATATTTTTTACTAAATAAACACAGTTAACAAATGGCCTCACCATCTTCTTGATGATGTTTATACTGGAAAATAATTAACACAACAAAACAATAATATAACTGAACTTATATTTCCTTTTTTTAGGTTCCGGTATATGTATCTCAGACCTACAACAGTGGGCTAGGTTCATCTAACTACGGGTCCAGTTATGGATCTAGCTACGGATCTGGATACGGATCTGGTTACGGATCCAGTTACGGCTCTGGTTATGGATCTGGTTATGGATCTGGTTACGGCTACGGATATGGTTCTGGTTATGGATCTGGATATGCTTCTAGTTATGGATCTTTCGGAAGCTCTGGTAGTGGATACAGTTCCAGTGGTCTTTTGAATTCTTACGTACCAAGTAGTTCCGGTGGATACTCTTCCTCGTGGTAGACGAGAGATATTTATTTCAAAAGAATAATTTATGTGTACAATTGTCAATAATCTGTTAATAGTGTCTTAATAAAAGTATCAGATAGTATCTTAGTTCATTTAAAATTAAATAGGCAAATAGTTTTTATATTAGGACATTCATATTTTAAAAGTAAGTACAAAGTTCTTCGAAAAAAGTGTTATTCAGAAATACGAAAACATATATGCTTATGTTTTTTATTGCTAAATATCTGTTTTCGATATGGTTTTCTATCATTACAACTCGAATTTTACGTTTCCAATACACAGAGGGCATCGTTGTTTTTGCTGATAACTTACAAAGACTATAACAACTATATAATAGCATAGCAAGAACTAGTAAACGATACGAGTTAGACGTCAACACAAAAAAGACTAACTGTATCTCCAAAAACTCCAAAAATAAATTAATAAAGCCGACAGTTATTATCCTCACCTAGGGGCTGGCAATAACCAGCGTTGGGGTCATTTACAAGAGATTCGATGCCGCATCGAGAAATCAAGAAACACGCTTGTTAAACTAGTTAGACTCTTTAAAAATCAAAAACTGAACCTCCTGACAAAAATCAAACTTCTCCGTGTTTCCTGTCTTGTTTTGCGAGGTAAAATTTTGGACCATAACTGAATCAACTAGTAAAAGAATAAATGCTTTTGAGTAATTTCAGTATCATCGGATTTTGAGAGTTTCGTGGACGGAGCATGTAACAAATAAGACTGTACTAGAAAGGATTATTAGAGATAAGGAACTTCTAAACACGAAAATTAAAATACCTTAAAACGAAAATAAAAATAGTTTCTTACAACGCATGTTAGAAAGGATGATAGCTAACATCCAGAATATGGGCCGATTTGATCGCAAAGTGTCTTTTTTGAACATCCCTAACAAGCAAGGATTTCAAACTAATTATGACATTACAATTAGGTAAAGCAGAAAATGAAGATATTAATAATAATAATACTTATATTTGTTAAAACATACAAGGTCAAAATGATTTGGGATTTCTTTTCAGGGCCTCTTTTTTACAGTTCGGATACAGTTTTCTGTGTTCTTCCACACAAAGTAAAGGGAACTGTTTCCGCCTTTCCTCTGCTGTAATTAACCCAAGAAAGTCTTGCATTAGTTTCACAGCTTTTTCCGCCGTTTCATTTATTATCTTCAGAAAACGTAATTTTCTTTAAGTTTACACAAAAGCAGCATTTTGTATCCACGAAGAAATACTTTCCTGAAAGAAATTTTTCCTGAAATACAAAGTGAAATTTGTATTTATGATCAAATTAAATTTTGTCTTTCCTACAAAGAGATATATATCTCCTCATTTGACTGAATATATCTTTTCCCAGAATGAAAACTCTCTCTTTGTAAGTTGGCACAATTTTATCTTGGTGTGTTCATTAACTTCACTATCAAAGAATAATATTATGACTATTTCATCGAATAAATACAAGTATTGGCGAAACTTGTTAAGAGCTGCTGCATAAATAATTTTGTCAATTTTTTCATCGTTCATGCATTCAAAAAGTCCAAATCTTGATTCGGTGCCTTTACCGCCAAACTGCATTCAAGCCAGGGCTTTACATAAAATGTCACAATAAATAAGTCAAAAGTCTTACAATATTCATTTATCTTTAACGATCGTTTTCAACTGAGCCTGCAGCAAATATATTTTTACAGGGTAAATGCTTTTACCATCCATATTGCTTGATGCATTGCGTTTGGGAGGCATGATTTTAACTTTAATTTCTATATCTCCTCCCAAAAATGTAATAGATAATTTGATTAGTTCACGGTTATCGTTTCTCACAACAGATTTTTGCAGACAAGTTGCATGAAAAGTTAATAATTTATCAATTTCCGCCTCACCGAATAGCTGTTTTACAAAATCGGATGTCATCAGAAACAATATTTTTCCAATTGGCTCTAAACTTTTTGAAAAGCGGAATATCGGGACTGCTAGTAATTTTGTGGATTATTTTTATACATTATATGAACCTTGTCATTAAGATTCCAATCATAGGGTGCCTTTGAAATGGCTATGGCTTGTTCTTAATCGATAGAAGTGTCTAGTTTTGGCACGGCGACAAGTTGTTCCCTCTCGCCAAATGAAAGGAAGATCGGCAGTCACTCTTCTTTAGAACTTCTTACGTCCAAACCTGGTAACAATATCTCATTACAATGAATGGTGGTTTACTTCAAGTATTTCATTCTGACAGTAACATTTCATCTGTTTTTTCCTTCCTCACGTGTGTTCTAATTCGTTGAATAGAAGGTTTGTTGATTGGAAATTTGTCACAGCTAAAACCTAGCGTTTTCACCACCTCCTAAGGAATATAAACTGGATTTCTTATACTTAGCTATCATCTGTCTAAAACTGTATCTAATTATGGTGTAATAAAATCCAGTCTGCTTCTCTTTGTAGCAGTTACAGACCTTGGCTTGCCCTTTCCTCTCTCTCAGTTAACTTTTGGTTTACACCAGCTAAATAGCTCGGACGTCGTGAATCTCTTTATCCCTGTAAACATCCTGGGTTTTTTGATACCATTTTACAACTTTCTCCAAACTTGATGAAGATCCAAAGTTTTTTTTACATAGTAAGATAGGTATTTTTGCTTTTTCCTAGAATATCATTCACGAATTACTAGATTTGCTTTTTCGCTAGCAGTTAATTTAATTTCCCGCATGTTAAAGCCAAAACAGCTAGAACTTGTCGATTTGAAGGGTAATCTTGTACCCATTATTTGGAGGTTCACCTCCTCGACTAATTGTAAGAAGATACTTCGCAATTCTACTGGCATCTTCAAAAATCAAAACAGTGCACGTAAAACTATGTTATAATGAGGAATAAAGCCAATACACGCCACTTCTCCCTTATATGAACATGTTTTTGATACAAGTCGGCACGGTTTACAGTGCTCACAAAAAACCGGAATTTACTTTGAGTGTATTTGAGAGTAAATGGATAATGCGTTAAAAAATATTTTGGAAAATATGAAATACTCTAATAAGTACCTAAGGAAGAGTAAACGCATTAAATATTGTGACGAAACTGCTAAATAGTTGCTAATATTTTTAAGCAAATTTAGTGAAACATACGGAGTATCGCACTTCTAATTGGAAAACTTTGGTAGCTCAGATATCAATAATAATTAAGACAACAACCTATATAAGTATCCTCCTATTTTACACTAAAAAAATAAGCATATAAGAAATCTGCTCCCATCATCTTATAGAGCATCTTTTAAAAACTGAGATATAACACGATATATAAAGATTAAAATATCCAAAATGTTTTTATTTTTATTAATATAAGCACCTACACAGGAAGCTGTTTTGAGGGGCAGTAATTCTCTATAACTCAGTGGGAGCTAAATTAGGAAAATAAATTATCTAATATTTTGCTACAAAGTTTAAGCTCTATAATGGATATTATCGTTTAATCAGAATATAATTGTTTATTATAAAAAAAAATCGAAGATAGCTAAACGTATTTTAATATTTGGCTATATTACAAGTTCTATAAACAATAAAATGTTGAAATGAAACAACTAATGAATGGCAACCCAAAAAGTACAAATATTCTATTGTTTTCTTCCACAAAATTTAATAATTTGGTCGTTGCACACGCTTTTTTTTTATCTAGATGAATGACATTAATGTCACTGCAACTGCTGCTAACAGGATGCTTAATGCTGCAATAGGATCAGAACTTTGAAACGTTTCATAAGTAGTAGTAACAGCAAATTCAAATATAAATCAACTTCTATTATTTTAGCTATTTGAGAAGATTTTTAATTGGTCTAAAATATTTATGCTATCTTGCAGGCAAAAGATCACTTCTATAAAACTTTTTTTTTATCTGATTAGTCACTGTCAGGTTTCTACTTGAGTTTCCACATTTTTAGCTAAAATATATTTAAATTTTGTACAATGGATTGGGAAAAGGTTCTCACTTTCATTTTCGATTCAAACTATTTTGTTTTTGAAAACTCATAAAACAAGCGGATCTCAAGAACCCCTATGGGGAGTGAATTATCACCAATATTATTAGTCAATTACGTTTTAGATGATTTTATTGAAGACTGCTTAAAATACCTGATGTTCTCCTTTTAGCCCTTCCTGCATACAGAATAGAGGAAACGTTGAAGATGTTTAACTCATACAATTTCCATCTCCAATTCACGGTCGAAAAGGAAAATTCATCACACAGCATACCATTCCTTGACATGTTGATAAGATGTATAGAAACCAACCTTCTAAAAATCAGTTGGTACAGAAAACTCATGTGCTCGAATAGATTAATAAACTTTCAATCTTTCCATCGTTCAAAAATGAAAACCAACCTCATACTAGGAATGATAAGGAGAGCAATTAAACTTACCCATCCAGACTTTAGAAATGACAGCTTACAACTCTTTAAAACAATTTTCTTACAGAATTCATATCCACTTTCGATGATGAATAAATTTTTGTACAGCATTAAATGTGACATAACAGAGAATATTTTTGAAAGTGTAAACCAACCCTCTTTGATACATACATAACCAGCTCAATTATCACTACCAGTTGCAGACAACAACGAGGTTGAGCAATCTATCTACACGCCACTTCCCTACATTGAAAATTTGACTCCCAGTTTTCCAAAAATTGCAAACTAAATAAATCAAAACAATCACGTTACTCTATTTTAGAACTAAAACACCTATCTCACTAAAAGAAAACTGGAACATTATTTATAAGATCCCATACCTAAACTGTGACTAAGTTTATATATGCCAAAGTTCTAGAAATCTTTCAGGTAGAATAAGTTCTCATAAAAGCGATTATAACAGAGGAGTGGTTTCTTGTACTCTTGTAGAGCATGAACAAAATAAGGATCATATAATGAACTTTGAGAGACCGAAAATCCTAGCAAAAGAAAATAATTTTCATTAAAGAGAATTCCTAGAAATGGTCCACATAAACAATGATCCACCTTCCATAAACAAAAGAGGAGACATACAAAATCTCAGCGTAATCAATATATATATATATATATATATATATATATATATATATATATATATATATATATATATATATATATATATATATATATATATATAAGCATATATATATATATATATATATATATATATATATGTAATCGAAGGTTTTCGGGTATCCCGTGTATGTGCTGAGTCCCTCTCAGGACTGTAAGGCAGCTGACGTTTCGGTCAAATCTCATTCACCATTTTCAAAGCTCACTGTATGGCGTCTACGAGCGAACTGACGCCTGCGACTCCGGTGTTGTCGGTACCGTGTGCGCGTCGTTTTCCGAATGGTTCCGGACCATCAGGTGGCGTGACCTGCTGCGCGTCATCGGCCCTGTTGCCAGTGTTTGTGGTTGCGTTGCCGAGTTGTAATCTCTTTCGTTACTAAGTGGTACTAGTTGATGTTTTGTAAGCAGATTTTTCCAAGTATTAGGCACACGTTGGCTATCATCTCTGCTATTTAAGTTGTTGGGCCTCTTTGCAATATCAATAGCCTCTCTTTTAACTCTCGTGGACAGGTTTTCACATCTCGATAGCATTGTTGTTCCCGAGAAATTTATCTTATGTCCTGTGTTTTACCAGTGTTGGGCCAGAGCAGAAGAAGTTGTTTTTTGCTTGACAGCGTTTATATGTTCGTCTCTTCTGGCGCTTATTTTACTGTTGGTTTGGCCTACGTAAGATGAGCTGCACTCTCCGCATGGAATTTCGTACACTCCCTGGTTTTCTAGAGGGATTTTTTCTTTAGGTGTTGGCAAGAGATCTTTTACTATACGGTCTGTGGTGAAAATGGTTTCAATGTTGTGTCTCCTGAGAATTCTTGCGATCTTGTTTGTGGTGCCTCTTACATAAGGAACAACTTTGAAAATGGTGAAAGAGATTTCACTGAAATGTCAGCTGCCTTACAGTCCTGAGAGGGACTCAGCACATACACGGAATGCCCGAAAACCTTCGATTACACATCACACCCGTGAG
This sequence comes from Diaprepes abbreviatus, assembly GCA_034092305.1. Lineage (NCBI taxonomy): Eukaryota > Metazoa > Arthropoda > Insecta > Coleoptera > Curculionidae > Diaprepes > Diaprepes abbreviatus. The sequence continues at coordinate 37,309,924 of JASJET010000022.1, forward strand.
TAGTGAACATAACCCGATTCGCTCGATCCCCCCACTCCTCGACCTTGACCTTGACCTTGCTTCACCCCTCTTTGGCCCCGCCCACATGTCCTTGTCATTGACCTTGAAAGTGCACGTGTGCTTTGGCCTTGGCCTTGTGTTCAAGGTTGTGTGTGTGACCTTGACCTTGACCTTGGTCGAGACGACCTTGACTTTGTTGAAGGTCATCTTGGGTGTGTGACCTTGAAGTAGTTATTTGTGCATTGTAATAGTGTGGGATGATCTTGAAATGATTTCGACCTTGCAAATTGTTCTATAAATTGTGTGAGTCTACTTGCATTCATTCAGTGTGAAATGTCAGATACGGAACTATCTAAAGAAAAAATTATAGAGCAAGTCGGCAGAGTAATTTGTTTATATCAGAGTAATTTAAAAAGTTTGTGTGATTTTGAAGAGAAGGATCTAGCATTTTTTCCTCTCGAATATTTAAAAACTTGCGTTGATACGCTGAGTTTACGGCAAATTTGGGATAAGCTGCCAGCGTCATATCGGTGTAACAAGGAACTACAGTTAAGCTTACCCTGTTACATTCACTATGAACAAATATATCGTCATCATATAGATGGGCCACCACCAGCAATAAAAAAGTGTCGTGAATGTAAAAATGAGTGAATAATATGAATAGTGCTTTGCAAGAGACAGTAAAAAAATTGGGCGATGAGTTCACTGAAACGGCTAGTAATTATTTCAATGATGCAATGAAAAGTCGAGCAGAATGGGCGTCGCGCTATTGTGATTTGGCTTATGAATATGAAAAGGCTGCGAATGCATGTCGTAAATATTGCAGCAAAACAATAAATTTACAAGACTTTGTTCGTGAGATAAAAAAGTTGGGGTTTAGTGACTGTTTGGAAAAACTGATTAGGTTCATTGCAGATCCGGTTGTGTTAGATGAAATTAGAGTGTAGGACTTAAGTTTAACGTAGTAGTAGTTAATATGGAAAGTTTAGTGCGAGAAATGTACGAGGAATTTCTAATTTCTGCAGCCTAAAATATATTTAAATTTTGTACAATGGATTGGGAAAAGGTTCTCACTTTCATTTTCGATTCAAACTATTTTGTTTTTGAAAACTCATAAAACAAGCGGATCTCAAGAACCCCTATGGGGAGTGAATTATCACCAATATTATTAGTCAATTACGTTTTAGATGATTTTATTGAAGACTGCTTAAAATACCTGATGTTCTCCTTTTAGCCCTTCCTGCATACAGAATAGAGGAAACGTTGAAGATGTTTAACTCATACAATTTCCATCTCCAATTCACGGTCGAAAAGGAAAATTCATCACACAGCATACCATTCCTTGACATGTTGATAAGATGTATAGAAACCAACCTTCTAAAAATCAGTTGGTACAGAAAACTCATGTGCTCGAATAGATTAATAAACTTTCAATCTTTCCATCGTTCAAAAATGAAAACCAACCTCATACTAGGAATGATAAGGAGAGCAATTAAACTTACCCATCCAGACTTTAGAAATGACAGCTTACAACTCTTTAAAACAATTTTCTTACAGAATTCATATCCACTTTCGATGATGAATAAATTTTTGTACAGCATTAAATGTGACATAACAGAGAATATTTTTGAAAGTGTAAACCAACCCTCTTTGATACATACATAACCAGCTCAATTATCACTACCAGTTGCAGACAACAACGAGGTTGAGCAATCTATCTACACGCCACTTCCCTACATTGAAAATTTGACTCCCAGTTTTCCAAAAATTGCAAACTAAATAAATCAAAACAATCACGTTACTCTATTTTAGAACTAAAACACCTATCTCACTAAAAGAAAACTGGAACATTATTTATAAGATCCCATACCTAAACTGTGACTAAGTTTATATATGCCAAAGTTCTAGAAATCTTTCAGGTAGAATAAGTTCTCATAAAAGCGATTATAACAGAGGAGTGGTTTCTTGTACTCTTGTAGAGCATGAACAAAATAAGGATCATATAATGAACTTTGAGAGACCGAAAATCCTAGCAAAAGAAAATAATTTTCATTAAAGAGAATTCCTAGAAATGGTCCACATAAACAATGATCCACCTTCCATAAACAAAAGAGGAGACATACAAAATCTCAGCGTAATCAATATATATATATATATATATATATATATATATATATATATATATATATATATATATATAAGCATATATATATATATATATATATATATATATATATATATATGTAATCGAAGGTTTTCGGGTATCCCGTGTATGTGCTGAGTCCCTCTCAGGACTGTAAGGCAGCTGACGTTTCGGTCAAATCTCATTCACCATTTTCAAAGCTCACTGTATGGCGTCTACGAGCGAACTGACGCCTGCGACTCCGGTGTTGTCGGTACCGTGTGCGCGTCGTTTTCCGAATGGTTCCGGACCATCAGGTGGCGTGACCTGCTGCGCGTCATCGGCCCTGTTGCCAGTGTTTGTGGTTGCGTTGCCGAGTTGTAATCTCTTTCGTTACTAAGTGGTACTAGTTGATGTTTTGTAAGCAGATTTTTCCAAGTATTAGGCACACGTTGGCTATCATCTCTGCTATTTAAGTTGTTGGGCCTCTTTGCAATATCAATAGCCTCTCTTTTAACTCTCGTGGACAGGTTTTCACATCTCGATAGCATTGTTGTTCCCGAGAAATTTATCTTATGTCCTGTGTTTTACCAGTGTTGGGCCAGAGCAGAAGAAGTTGTTTTTTGCTTGACAGCGTTTATATGTTCGTCTCTTCTGGCGCTTATTTTACTGTTGGTTTGGCCTACGTAAGATGAGCTGCACTCTCCGCATGGAATTTCGTACACTCCCTGGTTTTCTAGAGGGATTTTTTCTTTAGGTGTTGGCAAGAGATCTTTTACTATACGGTCTGTGGTGAAAATGGTTTCAATGTTGTGTCTCCTGAGAATTCTTGCGATCTTGTTTGTGGTGCCTCTTACATAAGGAACAACTTTGAAAATGGTGAAAGAGATTTCACTGAAATGTCAGCTGCCTTACAGTCCTGAGAGGGACTCAGCACATACACGGAATGCCCGAAAACCTTCGATTACACATCACACCCGTGAGTAGTGAACATAACCCGATTCGCTCGATCCCCCCACTCCTCGACCTTGACCTTGACCTTGCTTCACCCCTCTTTGGCCCCGCCCACATGTCCTTGTCATTGACCTTGAAAGTGCACGTGTGCTTTGGCCTTGGCCTTGTGTTCAAGGTTGTGTGTGTGACCTTGACCTTGACCTTGGTCGAGACGACCTTGACTTTGTTGAAGGTCATCTTGGGTGTGTGACCTTGAAGTAGTTATTTGTGCATTGTAATAGTGTGGGATGATCTTGAAATGATTTCGACCTTGCAAATTGTTCTATAAATTGTGTGAGTCTACTTGCATTCATTCAGTGTGAAATGTCAGATACGGAACTATCTAAAGAAAAAATTATAGAGCAAGTCGGCAGAGTAATTTGTTTATATCAGAGTAATTTAAAAAGTTTGTGTGATTTTGAAGAGAAGGATCTAGCATTTTTTCCTCTCGAATATTTAAAAACTTGCGTTGATACGCTGAGTTTACGGCAAATTTGGGATAAGCTGCCAGCGTCATATCGGTGTAACAAGGAACTACAGTTAAGCTTACCCTGTTACATTCACTATGAACAAATATATCGTCATCATATAGATGGGCCACCACCAGCAATAAAAAAGTGTCGTGAATGTAAAAATGAGTGAATAATATGAATAGTGCTTTGCAAGAGACAGTAAAAAAATTGGGCGATGAGTTCACTGAAACGGCTAGTAATTATTTCAATGATGCAATGAAAAGTCGAGCAGAATGGGCGTCGCGCTATTGTGATTTGGCTTATGAATATGAAAAGGCTGCGAATGCATGTCGTAAATATTGCAGCAAAACAATAAATTTACAAGACTTTGTTCGTGAGATAAAAAAGTTGGGGTTTAGTGACTGTTTGGAAAAACTGATTAGGTTCATTGCAGATCCGGTTGTGTTAGATGAAATTAGAGTGTAGGACTTAAGTTTAACGTAGTAGTAGTTAATATGGAAAGTTTAGTGCGAGAAATGTACGAGGAATTTCTAATTTCTGCAGCCTGTTCGGAATTTTACGCATATGAAATGCAAGATTCGGAGGCTCAGGACTTTAGTGTATTTTTTAAGTATATGGACCATGCCGAAGTGTGTCTTTTAGCTAGTATAGTTTGTAAGAATTTTCTTAGAAATAAAAATAAACAATTATTATTGAACAAATTAAGGAAATTAGGTTTAGGTGATAATGTTAAACGCATAGAAGAATGGCAGAAAAAAATCAATGAATAAAGTACATAAAATGTAGTTATTTGTTTCATTATATTTTGTCCTTGAAGTTATCCTTATACCAATTTAAATGTGTGACGTCATTTGACCTTGAATACTCCTCCCACTATTTCTATCGTTAAGCTACCCCCACCATTGTTACAATTCGACCTTGAAACCTCGCTATAAAGGTTCGTGGGAGAAGAAGTGACTTCAAACAGTCGCAGATATCAGTGGCATAAACATCAAATATTGTGTTCGTGTAGTGTTCTGAAAGTGCTTTTATATTCACGGTAATTTTTGGATTTATATACCATTTTTTTCAATAATGAGTATTGCAAAAGAAACTCTAGATGAAATTAATGAAATGTTTAGCAAAGATTTCGAGGTTTTAGAGAAAAAAAAGGTTACCGAAATGATTGTAGGCAAAGTGTATAAAATTGTAAAGATGGTTTCAATGACTACACGATTTGGTAAAACTCTTTTAGTGGCTTTACACGATGACGGTGATAATAGCACATTTGAGACTTTTTTACCAAAACGTGTGGCCGAAACACTACCTGACGATATTGTAGATATTATGAGTAAAACTAAAGATAAATACACTCTAACTTATTTGGGGCAGGGCACTAGAGTTTTTGGAAACAATACTCGAACATTATTACGTTTTGGCTCATTGGAGTAAATTGTATGTAAATTGTTTGAAAAAAAGGATGTAATTAAATTTAAAATATAGTTGCACATGTCAGAATACTTACGCGTGTTCATTATTTCTGTTAAAGATGTCTGCTGATGCGACGACGACGACGACGACCGCCAACGAATGTGTAGATAGATACATATTTTGGTTGGGGAGAGAATTAAGAAATAGGGCTCACGATATGTTAGATAGCGTAAATGATTGGTCACATATTGATGTAACCAAAGATCAATATAAGAACGAGATCAGGGATACAATCAATTTTATGGCTGGGGCACACTTGTGCGACAAATTTTTATATGGTTCCATAGACATGGATACATTTTGTGCTGAAATGGTTGAAGAAGAATTAAAAGAATACCTCGTCAATATTCCACATTTACCAGGTGAGCTTGCTGCAAAATATGAATTGGTTTCTGCAACAGCAACAGCCCAAGACGTTGACGATCGAAATAGTGTCGGATGGGATAGAATTTTGAGCAACGAAAACGAAGACATGGAAAACTAATTTTTTATAATTTTTGTATTTGTGCAATTAAATTACTGTAAATAAATATCTATTACAATCACAGTTTTATTTTATTTCTTTTATAAACATACCAACCCAGTAGATCATAGTCAGTGTTTCTTTTTCTCAGCTGAAATATTTAATATAAGTAGGGCAAATAAAAATAAAATAGTTTAGTAAAGATTGAAAATGAGTCGAGGAAACAACACAATTGATAAATTTGGTCGTCAGAAATATAATGAAAAATATCATATATTATCTGGGCCACAAGGGATTGGTTTTAAACTTACAGCGGATGGGCAGTATGATATGGGTGGAAAAATCATAACCAACTTAGGCGAACCTAAAGATGATGACGATGCTGTTACAAAACACTTTGTTAATAGAAAGTTTTACAATTTTGCAGTTGTAATATGTGACATATTTAACAAGGATGTCCTCCCCATGATATACAAAAATAATAGTGAGCTTAAAACAAAAATTGAAGTTATGCAGAAAATACTCTATCATCAGCCTTTAAATGACTCATTAAGCGCACTGTCGTACGACTCGACTTCAAAAAAAATCTAAAAAAAGCAGGTTAAAGAATAGGAGAACGCACTCCGAGTGGCATAGCCTTGAAGATAACGTCGTAGTCGTCGGTGAATTGGACCTTCCCTCCAAGAATATTGAAATGTTATTTATGTGTATGATGTTTTATTGTCATTGTTTTTAATAATGAAGATTGAAATAAAAAACTTTATTTTACAATATATTGTTTATTTATTTTACATTTTAAATAAAAAATATAGTCATACAATATGTTATTTAAACAATATTAGCTTTATCTATCCAAGAGTTGAAGTGGTTGGGAAATCCTAGCCATTTGACAAATAATTGTTCGATGTGATTTTTCTTGCGTTGTCTAAGGACCTTTTCTACTAGATAAACGTCAGGACTGCTTGTTTTTTGTAGTTCTGATTCGTTAAAACACCCTCTTATAGGCTGACCTTCTAACGATTCCAACAAGTAAGTAGGTGGATTTGTAACGTTAACTTTTACAACTTTAAACAATTCGGTTGACCAAGAGGGCGTATATCCTTTCTCGAATAAGCTTTTGTACTTGCTAATACGCACAATGTCACCCATGGAAAACTTAAATTTTTTAGGTACAATTTTTAAATAATCATATGCTTTAATATGTGTTTTTTCTTGCACGTCTGCAGGCTTCATTCCAATGGTGCGATGTTTCGAATGGTTATAGGTTTTTGTTACTGCCGATAATATATGTATCCATTTGTAAGATCCTCTTGTCGAGAATTGTTTATATAAATTATTTTTTAAAGTCCTTATGACTCGCTCAACAATTGCAGCTTTCTTTGTGCTGTAAGTGGAATAATGATTTATATTATATTTTTTCATCAGGGCTTGAAAGTTTGTATTATAGAACTCCTTTCCTTGATCACTTTGCAGATTTGTTGGTGTATATGATGCCTCTTCAATGATGCTTTTCATCGCATTAGTAATTTCTATACCAGTCTTGTTTTTTATGGCTTTGGTATAGACAAATTTCGAGTAACAATTTATACAGACCAAAATATAACGATAACCATCGTTTTCATCAGCATACTGTTGCATTTCAGCCAAATCAATTTGCCACAAATCTCTGTATCCTTTTATTATCGTGCGCCGTCTTACAAAATTTTTTCTAGCCGTTCTATGTAGTTCATTAACAATCTTGATTTTTTCTAGACTGGGCTCCATATTATTAGTAATACTAAAGGTTTCAGATCGAAGGAAGAACTGAATAATATCATTAAATATTGAGCTTAATATATTATATCTTCTTCTCGTAATTCCTCTATGATTGACATAATTTCATTTTCGTGTCCAGTGTGACCGGCCATTTTGGAACTCCACAACAAACGTAAACGATCCACCAACTCTTTAGCTTTGTTCCAGTAGACATATTGAAATTTTTTCGAAGATAATTTCTTTTTTGTGGGTAACTGTAGTTTTTCCGAGAGATTTTTTCTTGTAATAGTACCACCTAATTTTGTGCCCATTATCAGAGGTTTAATAATTCGTAAATATTTGTTCCATCTGGTCTCCCGTAAACCATCACTTTTTTTAAAATTGTTGTAGACAGCATTCGTTGATTCCAAAATTTCCTTGTACGTTGAAAGTACATTATCACTTAATTGTTGTTGTTCCTTGCCTACACTTGGGGGTGTTTTAAGAAATAACAAATCATAAAGTGCCGGTGATCCACCATATTCTGCAATATTTTTCCCTTTTTTGTATAAGACAATATTTCCATTTCGAAAACGCACCTCTAAATTACCAATAAATTTTTTGTTATGATTTGTTTTTGAACCAAAACGTACACCATATACAGTATCGTATAGAGATGGTTTCGAACGTAATCCTTTCAGGTGTGCGTTTAAAGTATCGGAAGTTGTGGTGTCAGCGGATGCGAGAGATGTATTAGTTGATGTCGAGGGTGTATCAAACACCGATTGGCTAATATCTTCTTTTGAAATGCGATGCTGCTGCTGCTGCTGCTGAATAGGTGTGGAGGTTTGAAAGGAATGTGTAGGTTGGGGAAAACCTGATATTTGAGTCGACTGCACTGATGTACTGAGACTATGTGACTTTGTAGCTGGATAATGTTGTTGCTGTTGTTGTTGCTGCTGCTGCTGCTGCTGACGTTGCTTAACCACATCAGATATAGTTGTCAACGGCTTAGAAATGGGTTCGTAAAACTTTTCCAATTCCACAACATTAAACTCTTTAGCCGCTTTAATTTGTTTAAATTTTTTTCTGACGGCATTGGTAGCTTCCACTAGTTTACGTTTTAAGTCGATCGCGTTATTCATGATGTTAACAAAGGACGTTTCAACAATCAAATGAGCATTTTCTCTTATTATTACAGTAATATATAGCTATCAAATCCTTTGCGGTATCTTCCCGATTTCACATCACTGTCTTTATCAATTACTAAAAATCCATACTTATTATCCCAACATTTTGAGCACATTTCTTGAAATTGAGTAAAAGTTAGATCCGGTGAAACGTGGTCGGAAAATATGTGTTTCATATTCAACTCATCTTGTTTAAACATAATAATAAAATTGGCGTTGTCTCGCACAAGCTGTTTAGGCACTCGCGAATATGTTTGCGCTAGGTAAAAGGAGTCGATATTTTTATGACGTCCCATGCTAAAGTACGATCTTATAACATCTTGTTTTTCACATATAACATCATCAAAGATAAATATAGAGTTTGGTTTTGCATCGGACGGTTCCACAATATTACTGGAATCACTAAAGGCATAGTAGCCTAAACATTTGATGGGCGCTAAAATTTTCCTTAAATACTCATATTTCGGTTGATACAGAGATTTCGAGTAAATATAGACATTTTCGAAACGTAGCCCAAGGGGGTGTGTAAGCAGCGAAATCATGACATTAGTTTTTCCACAATTGGATGGACCAATTAACAGGCCGCGAATAGAGGAAGGAAGTAAAGGACCGTGTCTCTTCATTATCTTCTTTTCAAATCCAAGTCCGACTTTTTCATCGAGATTGTCAATAGGAAGTTTTTGTTTAAGATCGATAACGCGCATCTTAGGAAAATTTGATATTTTATAGGCAATTTTTCACAAAAACTGTCATTCAGATGCCGAGCGTCAAACGAAGTGGACGGTCTCACGTTTCCAACAAAACTGGATACGGTATTGTGAATTCGTTAATAAATAAATTACCATTCGAGGTACACATTCCTGGTTATCAATATTGCGGACCCGGAACAAAAGTAATAAAACGTGTGACAAGAGGTGATCCAGGCATTAATCCTTTGGATGCCGCATGCAAAAAACACGATTAAGCCTATTTACATAATAAAGACAACATAAGTGCGAGACATCGAGCGGATTACGAGCTCGAACAAAGTGCTTGGAATAGAGTAAAATCGAAAGATTCCAGTTTAGGTGAAAAAACAGCAGCTTGGTTAGTTACAAACATTATGAAAGGAAAACAACGTTTTGGTATGGGTGTACCATCATCATTATCAACAAAAAAAACATCTAGTAAAGGCACGCGTCATACAAAAAGGAAAGGTGTTAATAAAAATCGACATGTTCGGAAAGCCAGTTTCGGAACAGCTATTCGACAAGCAGTTCGAAGGGAATTATTAAAAGCCGGAAGTAAAAATGTGTTGGAAAAAAATGTCATGAATGCATCTAAAATAGCTCTGTCGGCAGCACGTAGATCGGTAAAAGCGGCAGGTGGCAAAAGGAAGGTTCGTACACCGAGAATAATACCGATTCCTAAAACTGGTGGAATATTACCATTAATACCAATTTTTGCCGGGTTATCAGCTTTGGGTTCATTAGCCGGCGGGGCAGCGGGAATTGTGCGCGCCATAAAAGCAGTAAAAAAAAGCAGCGAAGATAAAACCGGTGCCGGCCTGTATTTAAAATCGAAAGGAAATGGTTTGTTTCTAAAGCCATATCGTAAAGGTATGGGATTATTTTTAAATCGTAGATCAAAAAACTAATTGAATCCCTACCTCGAAGACCACTATCTAACATCGATATAGAAAAATATGCCAAAAAGAAAAGAATAGGACACTTTCGAGGCGTTTATATGAGGGATTTATTACCTAGACAAGGTCCTCGACGTTACGAAGCAGCAATAGTGAATTTGGATAGTACGCGTGGTGCAGGGACTCATTGGGTAGCTTATAGAAAAAATAATTCTAAAGTAACATATTATGACAGCTTCGGCGATTTACCCCCACCGATCGAATTGGTACGATATCTACAAACGGGATCGGAACCATCAAAAATTATTTACTATACATACGATCGTCAGCAGGATTTTGGAACAGTCTGGTGTGGACATTTGTGCTTAAAGTTTCTTGTCGAATCATCAGCGTAAAAGATGTCATCATCATCATCGTCACCATTAACACCGCAAATGGATCGCAATAACTATACTAAAATGTTGCAATCACTGAAAGCATTTCATCTAGCCGGTGGATTAAGGAAAATGACCGTGAAACAGTTAGAAAACATGCCCAAGGAAGTAATGATTGCATTAGCCCCAAATGAAATTCCATTCGTTTGGGAAAAGTTGCCGGAGCACCTTAAAAGCGATATCGATATATTAAAATATCAGTGCGGTTGCAAACATTATTTCAGCAGCAGCAGCAGCAATTTAAACGAGGTTATGACTGATGAGGATCTTACGGCTAGAAAAATATTTTGTTGTTATTGCAAAATCAGCGATGTGCGCATAAAAGCAGAAAATAGCATAAAAACATCACTATCTAATGCAGTGAGAAAAGGTGTGACGATGAATCTTTTTAAATGTTGCCGCTAAGAATAAAACCGAGATGTGTGATGTTTTAATGGTTAGTCATGTCTTATACGTTCACACTAACAGGACACTCGAGCGTCTTAAGCGCCGATTTTTATCCACCAGTCGAATTAAATAGAGAAAACAAATATGGTCTGGCATTGCTGGGATTTTACACATACAATTCAATTTTTAATGTGGACGAAAGCAACAATAAGTTTGCCTACATGAAGGAGGGTTACACCACCGAGCCGATACAATTGCAGATTCCACCTGGGGCCTATGAAATAGATGAGATAGGTAAAGCTATGTTGGAGGCTTTGAGGATTTCAACTGAAGAAAAGAACGATGGAATCTTTTACTTGGTTGCTAATAATAATACGCTGAAATGTGAACTGAAATCCCAATATACTATAGATTTCCGGGGAGAGGCGAGTATCGGTAAAATGTTAGGATTTAATCATACAGTGTTAAAAAGAGACAAAAAGCACGAATCAACCGAGATGGTGGAAATAATGAAAGTACGCATCATACGCGTAGATTGTAATATAATTTCCGGAGCATATATGAATTCGGTGGAAGGTCATACCTTGTTCGAATTCGATATCGACGTGGAGCCCGGTTACAAAATCAGTAAAGAACCACAAAATAATATTTATATGCCGTTAATGCCGGCAGGACGTCAGTTTATCGACAACATTACTCTTCGCATCTTGGACGATAGCGGTGATCTAATCAATTTTCAAGGCGAGAAAATAATCGTGAAATTGGAACTGAAGAAACTTTCATAGAAATGGGTTTTTGCTTCAATCGTCAATTGTGTGTGCTGTCGACTAAGATGGGGGAACCGCCGAAACATAATAAAAGTAAAAGAAGAGTTAACGTCAAGGTTAGTCGTCGTCCAGACGTTAGATCACAAACATCTCAACAGTTATCTGCCGAAGACTATAAATTTTTAAAATCAATCGGTCTTAAAGTGCGAAAATGATTTCCACCACCAGCGATAAAATAGAGGTTTTCTCCGAGCCCATCTTGGACAATTCCATTATTAGTCTAGAAGAGCATACGTATAAACCATACGGATCTCCATCATTCAACAATTCGGATGAAGTCCGTATCCCCATTAATTTTCAAGATATTATACTGGATATCGCCGAAAGTTACATATATATCGAAGGAAAATTTAAACCCATAGACGCAACGAAAAGATGTTTTTTATCAAATAATGCCCTCGCATTTTTGTTCGATGAAATTCGCTACGAGATGGGAGGTGAACAGGTCGCCGTGGTTCGTAAACCTGGAGTTACGACGACATTAAAAACCATGGTTTCATTCGGAAGTTTGCAACAAAGATCTCTCATGACGTGCGGATGGGGTCTCGACGAAGCAAACCAAGATATCGTAGACACGGCAAGTAACGTATTCTCCGGGAAATTACCCTTAAAATATCTTATGGGATTCGCCGAAGATTACGCAAAAGGTGTTTTCAACGTAAAACAAGAGCTTATTATGATTATAGCTCGCACTTTTACCAATTGTTACGTCGGCGAAGTAGAGGCAGAAATTAGTATCGACAAAATCGAATGGAAAATTCGTCACATCATTCCAGACGACAAGCAAAAATTGAAAATACTGTCTCGCATTAATAAAGGAGGAAACAACGCCAGTATTCAAATGGCATATCGTAAATGGGATCTGTACGAATTACCAGCTTTAAGGCAAACATCTTCCGACGTGTGGGCCTTGAGAACGAGTACAAGTCTGGAAAGACCGCGCTATATAATCGTCGGGTTTCAAGACAGCAATAATTGCGACAAGAAAGAAAAAAACGCAACCCAGTTTACCCACGCCGACGTATGCGACATTAGACTGTATCTGAATTCAACCGTTTATCCATACGAAAGATGGAATTTAGATTTCGCCAAGAAACTGTACGCAGCAGCCTATTACAATTACGAAAACTTCCAAAGCAGCTACTACGGGCGCGAGATAAACGATCCGATGATAACGTTCGCGGAATATATGAAAAACCCCGTTTTTATTATCAATTGCAGTCATCAACCAGAGGCGATTAACTCATCGACAGTGGATGTAAAATTGGAGTTCCAAACGAGAAAGAATAAATTCCCCAAAGACACTAAAGTGTACGCATTAGTTATTCACGACTCATTTTTTAGTTATAATGTATTAAACGGTTCGGTGACCAATAAATCTATATTTTAATGTATCTATTATATGTAACACAAAATAATGTTCTTGAATCAATAAATTTGTAATGAGTGAAGTAGTAGTTTTATATTTATTTGAAACCCAACCAAAAAAAAAAAAGCTGGCGGAAAAGCCCGCTCTTTAAGAAAAGAGTACGGGAATTTAGAAAATGGTGGTTTATTAAGTGGAAAAAAGAGCTTAAATAACACAAGAAAAAATTTTTAAGGCAAAATATGAAAACAACGATTTAGAAAATTTGTAGGAAAGTAACGGTTAGGAATAGGGAAAAAAATTATAAGAAAAAATTATAGAGGAAATCGAGTACTATAAGCAAGCATTTTTCTCGATAGTAAAAACGTAAAAAAAAAATTTTTCAAAAAAAAATTGAAAAATGGTGAATGCGCGCCAAAGTTGAAGTTTTGGAGCAAAATGATATTAGGAAATTAGAAAGAGAATTTTTTTCTACATATGGTAGTACTTTTCAAAATTCGGAAAGATGAAATCTTAAGAAAAGGGTTATAGTAAGTTAGTAATTTGGATTTTTTAAAGCGCTGTAGCTCGGGAACCGTTCAAGATAGAAAAAAAATAAAAGCACTTTGATAGCCCAAAATTTTGACTAGAATGCGATGGTGTAAAAAAAATTATAATTTTTTTTTTTTTTGAAAATGCTGAATACGCGCTAAAGTTGAAGATTTAGAGAAAAACGGTATTGGGAAATTAAAGAGAGAACTTTTTTCTACATATTGTAGTATTTTTGAAAATTCGAAAAAATTAAATTTGAAAAAAAGAGTTATAGAAAGTTAGTAATTTGAATTCTTTAAAGCGCTGTAGCTCGGGAACCGTTCAAGATAGAGAAAAAATAAAAGCACTTTAATTACCTAGAATTTTGAGTAGAATACAATGGTGAAAAAAAAATTTGGAAAATCTTAAAAATGACAAAAAATTTGGACGAAAAAATTGAAATTCTCGAGTTAGGAGGCTAGGGCCGCCGAACGGGAGTATGTGGAAGTTGTAGGGGGAGGTTTTTTTTTTTTTTTTTTTTTTTTTTTTTTTTTTTTTCTAAGTACTTCAACTCTTCCTTATTACGATTCCGTCAAAACATTTTCAAAATTTTCCTTACCTTGCCTGAAAATAATTAAAATATATGCATAATTTGCATTTTTTGTAAATATGTAGCAAAGTAATGGTTAGAAATATCAAAAAAATTTATTTGAAAAAAATGTAGAGAAAGTCTAGTACTATATGCTAGAAAAGTGGAGGGGGGGTAGTTTGTGTCCATACCAGAGATACGGTGAGTTATAAAATCATATTATTCTCAAACTTATATAATGCATATATGCACTCCACCTTACCCCCTCCAACTTTTTGAATGTATATAGAGGCCGGTATTAGAATTATTTCATCATTACACATTCGATCGGCAAGATGGAAGATATACCAAAAAGGATCATTGGCATTGTCAGGCCATTCGTGCCCGGCAAGATATGCAAGTGTGAGGAGTGCGGGGGTACCGCACCAGGAGCGGCACCTTCGGCACCGCCTGCAACGCCGACACCACCAGCGACGATGACGGTGCCGCCAATGAGAAGACCAAGGGCTGCACCTAGGTCGGTGTTAATATCGTTGGGTATTACTCCACGGTAGGCACCCCACCCTCCCCCCAGACCCTTTTAGGGCCACAAAAACGGTCCTTTTCAGGACCACATTATATTTTGATCGTAGTTTAGTAATCGTCACTTATGGGGCGAGATATTCGTTTAACGACGATTTGTCTCGTAGCTTAAGTGCCAAGTTATATGCTTGAGAACCTATGAAAATGTTAACAGTTCAAACAAGGTTTCTATTATTTTTTTTTTGTAATGTATTCTTCACAAAATATTAAGAATAAGTCTTATTGTCTAAACAAATCTAATTCCTTATTTAAAGTTTTTGAAAAAAATCAATAATTCTATAAGCTCTCACCAATACATAACATTTAGAATCCGTTGGTGGGGTGGGGGTAGTTCTATATATATGAGACTGGGTCAGTTACACAGTCATATATTCATCAACCCTCATACGATAAACATGGAGGAAGAAAGACCCGCCAGCCGAGGCTCATCCATCTTTAGTGATGACACCGTAGCCGACAACGTTGGAGACCTGCAAGTCTTCGACGACGACGACGAGGTGGATTTTGAAATTGACGTCCTACGTTGGGACGACTTGGATGAGCCGATTCCGCTAGTATATGACCATGATCCGGGTCTAGTGGAATTACACGACGCGGGTGATTGGGTCTTACAAAGACTCGAAACTCCGTCGCCGCAGCCAGAGCCGGACTCGACGGAAGATGCGATGCTGGAAATTCCAGGATCACCAACACCCGACAACCCACAAGGCCCCTGCGATTCGTCAAGCTGGTGGTCGACCAGCGAGGATGGGGCACCATAAGCCCCACACTCTCCCTGGCCCTTTTTAAGGGCACACAACAACGGTCCTTTTCAGGACCACAAAATACTTTGATCGTAGTTTTAGTACATATTAGTACTTTGTTACTAATATTGTATGTATAGAATATACAATATTAGATACAAAGTATTAAAACTTTAAGTGCTGGTGGAACCCAGCTAAATCGTTCGTTCGTATTTGAGACCACAAACAACTTTTGGTCTCAATACGTAATATGACATTTGTTTTCACCCCCCACCATTAATTTGTCTCTATATATACGACCATCAATACTTATTACAATCATTTTAGTTCAACATGTCTGCGACTCAACAACAACAACAACAACCCATCCAATGCCCTGTGGTAGATTCTACCACAGAGAATTGTTTGGAGTGGGAGCCGAACGATCCTAGATGGGATGAACTTTGGCGGTTCATCATCGAATACACAGAGGACAGCACCACCACCCCCGCTGATGATGATGACGGGCCGTGCGACTCCACAACTCAATAAAAGAGTCGCATGTTTTACAACCAAACGGTCCTTTTCAGGACCACAAAATAATTTGATCGTAGTTTTAGTTGGTTATAATACTTTGTAACCAATATTTTATGTTTTTTTCATAAAAACATACAATATTGAGATACAAAGTATTAGAAGTTCTGGCGACAGAACCTTAACTTCATAAACCGAACCATGTTTTAGCATACTTGTAAATATTATCAGAAAATATTTACAACTATTGCTATTGCGTAGTTTTAGTGGATTATTCACTCTTTTTTTTTATTACCTAATATTATGTGGGACAGGGCCTATATGAAATAACACACAAAAATAAATTTTCAAGTCATTTTTATTCTCATTATAAAATATAAAAAATTTGATCAAACACTTTTTTATTAACTACAATATATATATATATATATATATATATATATATATATATATATATATATATATATATATATATATTTACAAACTTAATACTATAAATTAAAAGCTAATATCTACAACTACCTAACACCTACTACATAATTTATTAAAGTCCTCTAATTGTCTTTTTAACCGCGCAGATTTCACCTTTTTTATCTCTAATTGTTTTTCAAGTTCTATAATGTCACTGGCACACTCGTTCACTTCATTCACTAAGCGTTTTTTCATGGCCTAAATGTCAGTCAATTTGGTCTTCTGAGAGTTGGTGAAGTCTTCGACCCACTCCGGTTGTGATGGCTCGGAAGAAGAGGCGGTTTTATTTGGTGAAGACGATGACGACGACGACGACGACGACGACGAAGCAGCGGAAACTTCATCGCCTTCAAAACACCGCTTAAACCGCTTCTTCATGGGTTTCCGGCACCCCAATATCGGCGACAGTGGCGCTGGCGCTGGGGAAGACTTCACCTCCGACACTATTTCATTCTCGACGCTGGCCGGTGTTGGTGGCGTTGGTGGTGTTGGTCCATCGGGGCCTTCTATGACTTCCACTTCTACTGACAGTGGCTCTTGCGGTGCTGTTTTTAGGAAGTCGGGTAATGGAACAGGGGTGGAGGGACGCTTAAAGTTAAACTTTTTCTTCTTCCCTTGTCCCACACCTTTAATCGCCGAATAAAATGTTTTTTTATCGGCGATTTCCGACTTCCGCATAGTCAAGAGCTTTTGCAGTTTCGACGCTTTCGGAGAAGATTCCCTAGGCCGCGATGCTTTTCGCACAACCACATCACTGATCACATTTATCTTTGGCTCCTTCTCCTCCGTCCAGCATTCCAGGAATTGCGCTGCCGACTGAACTAACTCCTCGTCGCGACCATCGTTGAGGGCTCGGTCTTCGGCATCTTCATGCTCCACGCCATTCCAGTTCTCGAACACCCCCGGACTTAACACTTCTAAACCACTCATGTTATCCAGCATGCCTTGCTGTGAACCGCAGCTCACGTCAAGAGCATCTAAAAGAGACCGTACACTAGACATTGTCGATATTCAAACTCACACAATTAACTTTTTCTTAGCACTGTACTGTTTGCTGTTCTGACGAACTGTGAAGAGCTCGAGCCAGCAAGTCTGCTTTTATGCCCATTTCCCCCACTACACCACCTTTATTCCTTTTGTTCGATGCATTAAGTATAATATTTAAACTTGTCAGATGCAAGGCCAAGGCCAAGGCCGACGTAACCGGCAATACCAGGGTCGTTTTCAAGGTTGTAATTTTCATGGATTTTTTTTTTTGCCCCTGTCAAGGTTATTTTAAAGAAGCATATAAATATAGTACTAAACTTGTTAGATGCGAGGCCAAGGCCAAGGTCAAAGTACCCGTCAATGTCAGGGTCGTTTTCGAGGTTGTAATTTTCAAGGATTTTTTTTGGTCCTGTCAAGGTTATTTTAAAAAGTAATACATAATTAGAGTACCGCGATTGAAAAGTACAACATATTCAAACATCATGTTGCCAACTGATGAACAACCTAGTGAAGCAGCCAAAACATACAGTCATATACCAAAAGCTTTTTATTTAACTTGTCATCATTGTAAAAGACTAGGTATCTGCTGGCGAAATGATCTTACGTACGACTTCAACTACATTGACCTTTTCAGGGTTATATTTGTACAATGCGGCTTTTGTGGACTAGTTTACTACCAGTTCAAGGACATTAATGAACGTGCCATCCAGAGAAGAAATTGGGTCATAGAAGAAGCTTACCTGTACAGAAGAAATTAACATGTATTTTATTTCTTAATTTTTAATTTTTTTGTTTGTTATTTTTTTTATTTTTTTTTTAATAATAAAAAGTAAACTCAATCTTTTGTTATATTTTAATTTTTTTTTCAATAAAACAATAGTAAAATGAATCTGTATGTGTATTTATTAAACATCACCTAAAATACGTTTTGCAATCCATATTTTTCTGCAGAGTCCGTTTATTAATGAAATAGAACCATATATTAGGGTGAAATCTAATGGTTTCAAATCAGTCTCACATAACAATGTCAGAAGTAAACACTATTGATAAGTTCGGTCGCAAAAGAAAATTTAAGGATTTTAACTTTATGCGAGGTCCTTCAGGAATAGGTTTTAAACTTACACCTAATGGAGATTACGACATGGGAAGCAAAAGATTGTGCTATTTAGCGGAACCTCTTGAAGGAGACGATGCGACCACACGAAATTATGTTGATAATAACCTTGCTCAGTGTGTGCAAGATACGCAGAAAGCTTTACATGACTCAACAATTGTTATTAAAGATATATTCAGAAACCAACTTGAAGGTTACGTACGCAAGAAATTAATTGAAACCGGTCAAGAACTTAGAGGATACATTGATGATACTGTTATTGCAATATATGAACTTAGGCAAGACGAACTGCGTGATGAACTTAACTCTAGAATGTTGAAAATTGAAAAGACTATGGAGGATCTTGTCAGCAAAGCTGTTTCACATTAAACATTTACTCGTAGACCTGTGCGTTTAATTTACTATTAGACAAATTTTTCAACAATAACTTTTACAGTTTGTTATTTGTCGACACTTCATTATATTTATAATTTTAAAATAAAGGTTCAATAAAAAAGCAATCAAGTAATGAATACATGTTTTTTATTTAAAAAAAAAAAAAAAAAAAAAAAAAAATTACAATACTATCGTTACATATTAATGTTGTATGTTTAATAGAAATAATAAAAACAATACAAATAATGAAATATGGATTTTCCAGATTACGTGCTGTCCTGACTTAGAAATGATTCCAACACGGTGACTAAATTTGCTAAGTTTTCTTCCGGGTCTGTTTTGTAAAAATCTATGTCTGCATGCCCCCAAGGTAGAGTTTTGGTTGAACTGGGAATTACATAACGTTTATCATCGCTATGTGACAATGCTACTTTATTTATTATGTTGGTATAAATGTTATGTAATTCACTTCTAAATGTCTTCATCTTTCTTAATATCAAACCACCCCGTTCAACAATTCTTTGGTAGTCTTCCTGATGAAGGTCTTTCTCGATAACACATTTTTTGATACCTTTGGCTTTTTTTAATTCATTATTAATGGACTTTACATAATAAGCCTTCGCGCCGGTACCATAAAAACTTATTATCGGATCACCAGGAAACTCATCTTTCATTCTACCAACTACAGAATTACTTTTAATTATGTTGAAATTATTAATTTCGGGGTAATTTGATGTATCGAATTTTTCGAGGTTTTCTGATATAGTTTGATAAAAGTTTTCCGTATACACTTTTAATATAAGCGAGTCAGTATCGGTGTAAAGTAACGAAGCATCATCGCCAAACTTGGATTTAATAAAATTATAATAAAAATCGTATATTACAGTCTTTGATATATCTAATATGGAAAAACCGATATAAATTGGTTTATTGTACAATATTTTAACTTTATTCATATGTATAGCAACAAAGTTCTCGGTAAATATCGAGCTACTATTGAAATTGGGGCGGGATATTAGTGCTCTAGCTCCATTTCTGCCTACACTGTTCTCCCAATGTGTTACTAATTTTATATCCTTTCGATTTTCCACATTTTCCATAGTTTTACCAAATATCGCGTTATTTTTTAATTTAAAAGTGTCTTTCGCAAATTTTGTGGTGGCCTTGTTACGTAAATTGGTATTAAAATCAATATACGATTTTAGCCATTTTGATTGCTCAAACTGTAATACTCGATGGGTTTGCATTACCACTAAGCCGTTGGCGATGGCTTGTTTTAAAGTTCTATAGTGTACAATGTATTTTTTTTTATCTTGTAAATTAGGAATTAATTTCGGTAATTTAGCGTTTTCTGTTGGCGGTATGATATTTTCTACTAGAAATGGAAGATCAGAATGTGCATCATGCAACTCAGTCGGATAATGCACATCCACTTCCAAAACGTAGCCATGTAAACTATCATCACCAACAGCCATAATATTTAAATCCAGAATTTCGCGCTCGCTTAACCATCGAAAACCACCATATGGTAATGCTTGTGACATACTATGACCATATAGATTTGTAGCATCAAGGTATGTTATAAATGAAGAAGGTTTTGTTGGGTCATAGTCTGGTAAAAAAATATTATTAGCGATGTGCTTCCTTTCTGTACACTGGCTTATGCCGCCGCGTATACCTTTCTTAAAAAAATGTATCATGTCTATATCAGTTAAGAGCTCTAACTCTACCTTAGTCATACGTAGCATACAATCAAATGATAAACTTGGAAGGGTATAGTAATGTGCTGGATCAAGTTTATCGAATTTTAAACAATTATTCCGAAATTGCTCAAAAACATCACACAATAGCAACACATCTGATTTTAAATACACGTCCGAATAGTCCCCCAAAGTTTTACACCCAAACAAGCGCCATACTTCTTTTGCTCTTCTATAGCTTTCATCGCTAATATGTTCTTCCCGTAAATTATCATAAAATTCATCTTTACTTGGAAGACATGTATTTTCCATTTTTTCTATAGAGTCAATAAAGCTATAGGGAAAAACACCCTTTTGACGCATCAAATTAAATTGGTTGATATTTGAAAAATGTTTCCGCGTTTCAATAAAATCGTCGTCGTTTAAACCGCTGCCTAAATTTTCCAAAGACGTTGACAGAAATTTAAAACTATCAATAAATCGCAACTTTAAATATTTCCTCTTGACTTTTCCACATTTACTATCAAAATAATCGTGCACATAAATGCTTTTGGTAAATGATATGTACTTTTCCTTACTTTGAGCCAAAACACCAATTTTATCCCCATATTTACATAACTCTTTTATAAATAAATGGCTGTCGTAGCCGCTTAAGTTATGAAATATGATAGGGATAAAAGAGGGTAATTTATAATTTAAATTACAAACGGAATGTGCAGCACCAAATCTTTTTGCACCAGTTATGTGACAGTGGTCTCGTACTTTAATCTCACCCTCTTCAAAAGGGCCTTCACATATACCACATATTTTAGCATCATTAAACTCCCTTTTTTCTTCAGGCGTTAACGGTTTCATAGGCTTAATGTCTTTTAAATATGTGTTGTATAGAGCCCTTAAATCACACTCGATACGATCCACAAAGACTTGAGCTGCATTATTCCCCCGAAATAGCTCAAATTTCGAAAGTGAGTCGTCAAAAGAGCATTTAATTAAATAAGCAAAAGAATATGGTTCATGTTTAAAACTTTTTACAGTGTAAGAATTTTGTGGGTTTGGTTGTACCGTTTCAATGGGTTTTAAAACAGATTCGAAATCTGCATAAACCACGAATGGAACGCGCATTTGCTTTTCTATACCCTCGAATTTTAAAATATTTTCCGGCACACTCTTTCCAAATTTATCGATTTTTAAATCCACTGAGGGTGTTTGCGTGAAAATGTGGTTACAATCGTAGCTTTGATGTAAAGTTAAAGCTGACGGTGTACTAAAATAAATGAGGCAACCATCACAGAAATATATTTTATGTTGTTGACAACTAATTTGACTTGAAACTAAACGTGATAAATCCCGAATCCAACAATAATGACTCTTTGAACAAGTCGTATCGCAAAAATGTTCACCGCCATCTTTACTACTACAGTCTTTTGTAATTAACAATAAATTTACATGCCTATCCAACTTTTTTGACGCATACCTCAGTGGACCAATAACTTCATGTATTACTTCATTATTTTCATATTTAGATTCCAGACCGTATACGTTAATTGATATGTTGTTCATTTCCTCAAATTTTTTAATGTCACGTAATTTTACTGGAAAATCCATACCTGTTACATTTAGCACTCTAGAAAAATGGGGGTAGGATGTCTTCTGTGAAGGCTCTGCTGTTGGAGGAAACAATGCTGATGTTACAGCCCACGCAAAGCAAAATTCGTCCTGGTTAATCACATTGACGACAGCTCCTTTCTTTTCAATAGAACACGGCAACTTGATGTATGATGAGCCACCCATAGGCATATACTTGTTGATACCAACTTCCAAGTATAAAATTCGCACAAGAGCCCATCCTATAACAAGAAAAATAATATATAAAAATCAGTTTAATATATCGGGTTTTGATTTTTCCATACCTGAATCTTTCTCCTGGAACTCTGTCGCCTGCGTTTTTATTAATTCGGTGAAAGAATGGTAAACGGCATCCAAATCACTTTCTACACTAATTATTTGATTAGCAGTGTTGAAGGATTTTTCACTGAATATTTCTTGTGATGGAAGCATGTACTCGCCAACAGCTGTCATGTTAACTTTTAAAGCATGATGCACACGCAATAAATTATTAACAAGTTCCACCACCTTGGATTTAATGTCTGCAAAGAACATTACGTAATCGGAATGCTCCATATCACTGCTAACCCGATAGGTTGCAATTCTCCTTTTGAAGGCACATTGAACGAGTTGCACACCATGACATACCGGCAAACATGAATTATTTTTATGTTGTTGTGTTCGTTTATGCACCGACATATGATTTATTGGAACATCTACATTACATGTAGCGCAATTAATTAGCGGAATCGTCGATGTATACTCTTCAATTCGGAGCCGTTTTCCTCCAGGCACTTCATTAAATCTCGCCGCACACGATTCTCTTTGATGACGTCTCATATTATAAATATTAGTAAACTTAGAACCGCAATTTTCACAAACATATGCCATGATTTGTCAAATATTAACACATGTACTACCTATACAAGTCAGAGCCAACTGATGAATGAAACTGCCCCATACCTTATATAAAACCATTCAAGGTCACCCCCAACCACGAAACATATCTTCAAGGTCACACACCCAAGATGACCTTCAACAAAGTCAAGGTCGTCTCGACCAAGGTCAAGGTCAAGGTCACACACACAACCTTGAACACAAGGCCAAGGCCAAAGCACACGTGCACTTTCAAGGTCAATGACAAGGACATGTGGGCGGGGTCAAAGAGGGGTGAAGCAAGGTCAAGGTCAAGGTCGAGGAGTGGGGGGATCGAGCGAATCGGGTTATGTTCACTACTCCCGTGAGAATATCCGACATAATATATATATATATATATATATATATATATATATATATATATATATATATATATATATATATATATATTTATATATATATATATATATATATATATATATATTTATATGTCAGAAACTATCTTGACGCTACTGCAAAAGGCACAAAAAGCCCAAATTCGCTTTGTTCTAGGTCATTTCAATGCAATTAGTCGTTAGAACATCATTTTTGGATCTCTAATTACCGCAGATCCTTGAAAAGTATTAAAAACCTCGAACGTATATTTTCAAGGTCATTTCAAGATTAAATTCATTTTGGATTATCCGATCAAACTGAAATTTAATACGCATATACAATTCCGATGACAATGCAAATTCATAACCTTTAAAGGGTATATATATATATATATATATATATATATATATATAATCAAATTAATTTCCAATTATCCAACCAAGCTAAAATTTGGTACACCTATATAAACCCAATAACCCATGCAACAGTATGACCTTTAAAGTGACCTTGAACGTATATTTCAAGGTCAACGTTATTTTTCTATCAACACGCTTTCTGTTTATCTATTCGGTGTAAATTTTACAATCGATTTTAAACTAACTTCCCAATGAGCGAGAGACTTGAAACTTTAAACGTAGTGAGTACTAAATAAGTAACGATCATGTCTACATTTGCCTAAAATATGAAAAATTATAGCCTAAAGTTGATAATTTTAACTTGCTAACCCTATTGTGTTATACACGCTTATTTGGAGTTTAACATGGAAACCTGAAATTTTGTACAGTTTTAAGATTATGTATTTTCCTCTCAGGGAAGAAAAATGATCTCCCTACTTGCTAGAGTTGATCCACTGCAAATCCATTTATGAGATGCCCTTCGAAAGACGGAGGGGTCTTATGTAATACTTAAAGTATATTCGTATAGCTTATTTTCGCCAAAATGTTATCACATTTTTAACACAAGTGGAATTTTTTAATATTATAGATTTTTAAAAGGTGGCAAATATTTCTCTGGAAAATGAAAATTTTTTAAAGCTTAAAAAGATCCACGATGCTAAATTATGTGGCCTCAATTCGCTTAGTTACAATTTACAAATCTAAATAATAACAAATCAATAATAAACTTTTCGTATTTGAGCACCACGAGTCTTTTTATTATTCAAATCAATTATAAATCATAAACAATGGATATACCGCAGAATGCAAATTAACTAAATCTAATTTACCAATTAGTTTTGCGGCTTAACACAGTATAATGTTTACCGACTAGACACAGATGTTTAGGAAATAAATGTTGCATCTAAACCAATCTTAGGATTATATACCTTTAGAAACTTAAACATAATTTTCATGTAAACGACACTTTTCTTTTGTACGTCTTATTTTCTGACGTAGCAAAAACTGTAATTACGATTAAAACATATAATACTGGAATAAAAGACTCAGATGAAGTTTCCTACAAAGCAATTCAGACAAGCTCCGCAGCATAAATGTGCCTACTACGCCCCGGACGTTAATTCTGAATGCGAACTAGAAGTGTTTGTCATTATGACAAAATTTTGCCAGATAATTAACACTTTAAAATTTCGTACAACAACGTTACTAAGGCGGTTTTTTTATTATTCTGTATTTAAATTACCAAATACTGGAGTTAAAAATTTTTACTAATTTTAATTCTTTATTATTTTCATTTTTATATCATAGTTTATTCTGACATTTCTTTATTGCCTGGTTTAGTCTTTTGGCTTAATACAAAATAAACTACTGTTTTCAATTTTTGTCGATTTCACCTAAAATAAAAATCTTATAATGAATACCACTTTTCCACAATTGAAAATACGTATGATTAAATAATGGTGATATGTCTCATTTTTCTTTTTAGTTTTTTAACATACATATATACACATATTAGTCTTCATGTCAGTGTGCAGTGTTGGGAAACTTCAAAATATTTTTTTCAAATATTTAAGTGGATTTGACATAGTAAATGAAGGGGTTTCGGTGTTACTGAAGTATTGTTATAAGTAAAAATAATTAAAACCTATATCATATATGAGTAATTCCCGCTGATTTTTAAAATTCAAGGTATGCACGCATTGCTCAGTGAATTTAAACAGCACACTTTTGAAAAAGTACCAGTCTTAGTTACGGTTCAAAAGGTTCACAACTTTTTTATGAAGCGATTTTAAGACGGGTCTTTTGAATACGGTGACGTTAAATGCCAATTTTGTTCATTACTGCAATGGGTACTGCATACAAAAAAATAATTATTTTACCTTCTAAACTGAAAGACGATTTTTGCAAGCATCTGAAACTCATATGGTACCTTTATTTAGCTCTGTATTATCGAAAAATTTTATATATAGACGTGTGCTTTTAGTTTTTAGGAATTTTAGGAGGCTATTCGATGGGTACTTGATTTCTGTAAATATCTCTTTTTTAACCGACTTCTAAAAGAAGGAGGTTCTTAATTTGTCGACTATGTAATTTTTTTTTATGTATGTACACCGATTACTCTGGAACGGCTGGACCGATTTGAATGAAACTTTTTAGGTTATGTTCAGAAAGTTGCTGCGGTGGTTTCATATTTTTTTAGACGAAATTGGTGCTGTAAAATATAAGATGGCGCTTACAATATAGCGGCCAAAAAAATAAATTTTGTCCGATTTTCTCCAAAATTGGTATGGAGGAATTTTCGAGATTGTGCCCAACGAATCTGAAATTATTTAAAAAAAATTCAAAATGGCGGGTCCAATATGGCGGATGAAAAATCAATTTTGTCCGATTTTCACCAAAATTGGTACGGGAGAGTTTTCGGGGTCGCACATGACGAACCTAAAATAATTTTAAAAAAATTCAATATGGCGGATCCAATATGGTGGACGAAAAAATCAATTTTGTCCGATTTTCTCCACAATTGGTATGGGGGAGTGTTGGGGGCCTTACATCACGAATCTGAAATTATTTTTTAAAAATTCAATATGGCGGATCCCATATAGCGGACAAAAAATCAATTTTGTCCAATCTTCACCAAAATTGGTACGGGAAAGTTTTCGGGGTCACACATGACAAATCTAAAATTATTTTTACAAAATTCAATAGGGCATATCCAATATGGTGAATAAAAATTAATTTTGCCCGATTTTTTTCAAAATTGATATGATAGCACATTACAAATTTGATATTATCTAAAAAAAAATTAATATGGCGGATCTAAGATGGAGGATTAAAGATTCTACATCTTTCGATTTTGTCTAAAGTCAATATTGGGGGATTTTTGTTAGTGGTAATTACGAAATTAAAATATTTTTTGAAAAACTCAATCTAGCGGATTGAATATGGTGTCCTAAAAATTTCACATTTTTCTACTTTCTCCAAAACTGATATAGAAGGTTCTTGAGGGTGTATATTATGAATTTCATAGTATTTTTTCTGGATTCAATATGACGAACGCAATATAGCTGACTAAAAATTTTACATTTTTCGATTTTGTTCAAATGTGGAACTCAATCGTTTTTGAGGATGTAAATAGCGAATATAAAATTATTTTAAGAAGATTTAATATGTTAGATGCAATATGACCGTTTAGAAATTTTAAATTTCTGGATTTCATCTAAAATTGGTACTAGGGGGCTTTGAAGGGTTTATATTTTGAAATTCAATACGGCGGATCCAATATGGTGGGTTGAAAATTCGCATTTTTTCAGATTTGGTATCAGGGTGTTGGAGGGTGTTGTTACGAATATGAAATTAATTTTTTACAACTATTAGGATGATAAGATCCAATATGAGGGATTAAAAATTTTACATTTTTCGGTTTTATCTAAAATTGATATTGCAGGGTTCTTGGGGCGTATACAAACTCAATATGTAATATAAAATATATTAGGCTAAGAAATCTACGTCTCAAGTTCTTTAAATATCGATATTGGAAGGTTTTGAGGCCTATATTTCCAATCTAAAATTAATTTGAAATTTAAGATAGTAGAGTTACTATGACAGAATAAATATTTGTTTGACACAATTTCATTGGTATCAAAATCAATGAATTTTTAGTGGTTCATTTTAAGGTGAATTACAATTATGGATAAAATGGATACTTTTTTGCCACCTTGGAGTCATTGCGAGATACACTAATCTCGATTAGTACTTAGTTCAAATAATTTATGAATATCATAATGAATTCAAAACTAAAAATCGAAAAATAAAATTTTTTTAAAAAAATTGAACTGACTTCTAAAAGTGAACTGAAATTACAAATAAACTATTTTTAATCTGTTTATGCCAGTGACATTCTGTCAGGTATTAGTTTGGCGCCGACTTCAAAAATTTCAATTTCATACAAAAATTTGTTATTTTTCATTTTTTAGCGCACTTTTAGAAGTCGATTCAATTTTTTCTATAAAAATTTTATTTTTCGATTTTTAGTTTTGAATTCACTATGATATCCATAAATTATTTGTACTAAGTAATAATCGAAACTAGTGTACCTCGCAATGACTCCAAGGTGGCATAAAAGTACACTATAAATGAACCACTAAAAATTCTTTGATTCTTAGAGTTCTCTAAATACCAGTGAAATTGTGTCGAACAAATATTTAGTCTGTCATAGTAAATACACTATCTTAAATCTCAAATTCATTTTAGATTGGTAATATAGGCCCCAAAACTTTCCAATATCGATATTTAAAAAACCTAAGAGGTAAATTTCTTAGCCCGGTATATTTATACTGCATATTGAGTTTGTATATGCCCCAAGAACCGCGCAATATCAATTTTAGCTACAACCCCCTAATACCAAATCTGAAAAAATGCGAATAATGTGAAATTTTCGATCCACCATATTAGATCCGCCATATTGCATTTTAAAAAAAAATAATTTTAACGTCTTAACCTAATCTAAATCCTTCAAAGCTCCTTAATACCAATTTTGGACGAAATCTGGAAATTGGAAATTTCCAGTACCGTTATATTGCCTCTGACATATTAGATTTTCTTAAAATAATTTTATATTCGCTATTTACATCCTCAAAAACGATTCAGTCCCACCTTTGAATAAAATCGAAAATTGAATCCTCCAAAAAAATTTTTAAATTCATAGTTTACACCCTCAAGAATCCAATATATCAGTTTTGGAGAAAATTTGAAAAATGTAAAATTTTAGGACGCCATATTGAATCCGTGAGATTAAGTTTTTCAAAAAATATTTTAAGTTCGTAATTAACGCCTACAAAAATCCCCCAATACTGATTTTAGACAAAATCAAGAGATGTGGAATCTTTAATCTGCCATCTTGGATTCGCTATATTTATTTTTTTTAAAATGATTTCAGATTCGTAATGTGCGATCACAAAAACTCCTAAAATAAATTTTTTATCCGCGATATTGGATACGCCATATTGAATTTTTTAAAAATCATTTAGAATCGTTATGTGGGACCCCAAAAAGTCCCCTATACCAATTTTGGGGGAAATCGGACAAAATTGATTTTTTCGTCCACCATATTAGATCCGCCATATTGAATTTTTTTGAAAATAATTTTAGATTCCTTATGTGCAATCCCGAAAACTCCCTTATGCCAAGTTTGGAGAAAATTGGACACAACTGATTTTTTTGTCAGCCATATTGAATTTTATAAAAATTTGTTGGATTCGCTATGTGCGACTTGAAAACTTCCTCGCACCAATTTTGGAAAAAGTTAGACAAAATTAAATTTTCTTGTCCACCATTTGGATCCGCCATATGGAATTTTTTAAAAATAATTTCAGATTTGTTGTGTACGACCCCGAAAATTTCCACATTCTCTTTTTGGAGAAATTCGGACAAAATCAATTTTTTTGGCCACCATATTGTCAGCCCCATCTTGGATTTAACTGCACCAATTTCATCCTAAAAAATATGGGACCACCGCAGCAACTTTCTGAACATAACGTAAAAAATTTCATTGAAATCGGTGCCGCCGTTCCAGAGTAATCGGTGTACATACATAAAAAAAAACATACATAGTCGACGAATTGAGAAACTCCCTCTTCTAGAAGTCAGTTAAAAAATAGCACAATGTCACGAAAATCATATTCTTCTAGTTTTATTAATAAAGCCAGTAACACCATCAAAAATTAGACACCCAGTAGTAAAAATGATGCAGATTTTGATCACTTGTTGGTTCATGCAGAAATGCATTACTCACTAAAGGTACTTGTTTGAATCGTTTTTATAGGCTGTCTGACTCCTACCTACTAACGGTAATCAAGCAAAATTATATTACCTTAAACTGCTCTAAACTTCAAAATCTTTATCAGCGTCTTGGGAATTTTATATTATTTTAAATAATGAGATCTCAGTGGTAACTTTTTAATTGCTCAAGGTTGCAACGGGATCATTTCTTCCAGTCCTTTACATAAAAAGATGTTTCTGTGCCAGGATAACGACTAAAAAGTTCTAAAAAACATGCTTAAAAGATAACGGCTTTTGACAAAAATGAGTAATAATATGTACTATTAAAAGAGAGAGAGAGAAAAGATATGGGAAAACTTTGCTACTTTGTCAAAAAACGAAAGATTAAATTGGAAGAGCATATTTTCCGCAGAAATACATTTAAACAATTCGAAAAATATAGTAAAATTTGATTAGGCAATAATATTTTATCAGAAAATGAAGTTAAATAACAAGAGCAGCAACATTTTTCACCATTTTGGAAAATTAGAGGGCTAATTCTCGCCTAAAAGTTTTAGTTTTAAGAGCAAAATTCATTCATTCTGTTTCTACCTGAATTATAAAGGGTGTTTTTTATAGAGGTATAGAACTTTTAAATGGAATAAAACAAACATAATTTTTTTAAATTGACATGAAATTTACTTTATTCGAAAGATAACCTTCTGGCATTATAATTTAAATATGACTTCTGGCATATGACCGCCACGGCTGGCTCGGACGTAGTCTAATCTGGAGGTCCAATTTTCGATGACTTTTTCCAACATTTGTGGCCGTATAACGCGGCGAATGTTGTCCTTCAAGTGATCAATCGTTTCGGGCTTATCGACGTACATTAGCAACTTCACATATCCGCACAGAAAATAGTCCAGCGGCGTTAAGTCGCACGATCTTGGAGGCCAATTCACGGGTCCGAAACGTGAAACTATGCGGTTACCAAACGTTTCCTTCAATAAGTCAATTGTGGCACGAGCTGTGTGACATGTTGCGCCGTCTTGTTGAAACCACAGCTCCTGCACATCATGGTTGTTCAATTGATGAACGAAAAAGTCAGTAATCATGGCTCTATAGCCACCATTGACTGCAACGTTCTGACCAGCATCGTTTTTAAAAAAGTACAGACCAATGATTCCACCAGCCCATAAATCACACCAAACAGTCAGTTTTTCTGGATGTAACGGTGTCTCAACATACACTCGACGATTATCATCACTCCAAATACGGCAGTTTTGTTTACTGACGTATCCATTCAAACAAAAGTGAGCTTCATTGGTAAACAAAATTCGTTTATGAAAATCGGGATCAACGGCAATCTTGTTTTGGGCCCATTCACCGAATCTACGCCTTGCTAGATGATCGTGTGGCTTCAATTTTTGCACGAGTTGGATTTTGTAAGCACGCAAACCAAAATATTTCCGCAAAATCTTCTATAAAGTGAATGGACACATATCCGGTTCCTGTACACGATGGCGGATAGACTGATTCGGGTCTTCCTCTACGCTACGCTCTACAGCAGCAATGACTTCTTCTGTACGCACTGTACGACGTCTCTGTGAATGTGTGTTATCATTTAGAGTAAACGTAGTGCGAAAACGTTCAATAGTTAATTAATTGCTCTGATGGACGATTATGTTGACCGTAAAATGGACGTAGTGCGCGATACGTATTTTGAACAGAACCATGATTTTCAAAATAAATTTGCACAATTTGGAAGCGTTGTTCAGGCATCAGTCTATTCATGTTGAAATGCCAAACCAAACTAAACATAAATCACTTGACAGCTGACAAAATGGCCGCCAGATAAAAAAGTGTTGCCAACTTAAAGTTCTGTACCTCTAGAAAAACACCCTTTATTTACAGAATTTAGAGTTATACGTTTGTTTTATTTCTTTAAGGCTATCAGTTTTTTTTTATTAAATTAAAAAACGTTTTAAGGACATTAGGGCAATGTAATAAAAAAAATAACCGATAGACCCAAAAAATAAAACAAACCTAATAATTCTACACGGTCAAGGAAAAGGAACAAATGTTTAGAGTTATATATTATAATTAGTTTATTTTTTGGCCCTTATATTTAGGAAGGTTGCAGCAATTTAGATATATGATATATTCCTCTTTTGAAAGTAGACTATAAAGTTTCAGAGGATGTAAATTGGTAAATCAAGATAATCAGCTCAAATGATCCTGCTTTTTCGGAAAAATGACTTTCACAATTGTGAATAAAATTTTTATAAAAAAATTGAACCGACTCCTAAAAGTTCGCTAAAAAGGGAAAAATAACTAAAAACTTTATTTGGAATTGAAATTTTTGAAGTCGGCGCCAAATTAATACCTGACAAAATGTGATTCGCATAAACAGATTAAAAATACTTTATTTGTAATTACTTTCTTACCATATATTAGTAGTTATTTATTTCATTTAGAAATAATTTGGCGCCGACTTCAAAAATTTCAATTCCATATAAAAATTTCTAGTTATTTTTCCCTTTTTAGAAGTCGGTTCAATTTTTTTATAAAAATTTTATTTTTCAATTTTTAGTTTTGAATTAGTTATGATATTCATAAATTATTTGAACTACATGCTAATCGAGATTAATGTACCTTGCAATGACTCCAAGGTGGCAAAAAAGTACCCATTTTATCCAGAATTGTAAGACATCCTAAAATGAACCGCTAAAAATTCTTTGATTCTTAGAGTTCTCTAAATACCAATGAAATTGTGTCAAACAAATATTTAGTCTGTCATAGTAAATCCAATATCTTATATTTCAAATTAATGTTAGATTGCTAATATAGGCCCCAAAACCTTCCAACAAGAACTTGAGACGTAAATTTCTTAGCCCGATATATTTTATATTGCATATTGAGGTTGTACACGCCCCAAGAACCCTGCAATATCAATTTTAGATAAAACCGGAAAAATGTAAAATTTTTAGTCCTTCATATTGTATCTGATCAACCTAATAGTTGTAAAAAATTAACTTCATATTCGTAATACACCACCCCCCAACCCCCTAATACCAAATCTAAAAAAAATGTGAATAACGTAAAATTTTCAACCCACCATATTGGATCCGCCATAATGAATTTCAGAAAAACAATTTTGACGTCTTAATCTAATTTAAATCTAAACCCTTCAAAGCCCTCTAGTACCAATTTTAGATGAAATCCAAAAATTAAAAATTTCTAAACGGTCATATTGCATCTCACTTATTAGATTTTCTTAAAATAATTTTATATTGGCTATTTACATCTTCAAAAACGATTCAGTTCCACATTTGAACAAAATCGAAACATGTAAAATTTTTTGTCAGCTATAATGCATTCGCCATTTTGAAGTCTGAAAAAATAAGATTAAATTTATAATTTACACTCTCAAGAACCCTCTATATCAATTTTGGAGAAAGTCGAGATATGTACAATTTTTAGAACACCATATTGAATCTGCCAGATTGAGTTTCTCAAAAAATATTTTAATTTCGTAATTAACACTAACAAAAATCCCTCCATACTGACTTCAGACAAATTCGAGACATGTAAGATCTTTAATCCGCCATTTTAGATCCGCCATATTTAATTTTCTTTAAATAATATCAGATTCATAATGTGCTATCCCAAAAACTCCCTCATATCAATTTTGAAAAAAATCGAACACAATTAATTTTTTATCTATCATATTGGATACGCCATATTGAATTTTTTAAAAATAATTTTAGATTCGTCATGTGCGACCCTGAAAACTCCCCCGTACCAATTTTGGAGAAAATCAGACAAAATCGATTTTTTGTCCGCCATATTGGATCCGCCATATTGAATTTTTTAAAAATGTTTTGAATTCGTAATTTGCGACCTCGAAAACTTCCCCATACCAATTTTGGAGAAAATCGGACAAAATTAAATTTTTTTGTCCGCCATATTGGATCCGCCATTGTGAATTTTTTAAAAATAATTTCAGATTCGTTGGGTACAACCCCGAAAATTCCTCCATACCAATTTTGGAGAAAATCGGACAAAATTAATTTTTTTGGCCGCCATATTGTCAGCGCCATCTTGGATTTTACTCAACCAATTTCGTCCAAAAAAATATATGACCACCGCAGCAACTTTCTTTACACAACGTAAAAAATTTCATTCAAATCGGTTAAGCCGTTCGGGAATAATCGGTGTACATACATAAAAAAAAAATATATACGCGACGAATTGAGAACCTCCTTCTTTGAGAAGTCGGTTAAAAAGGGTTTTCTACAGTATTTGTTCGTATCGGAATTTATTTATTGTGTTAAACTATCAAGTTGTTATTGTTAAGACCTACATAATAAATTACTATAGACATAACTTGTCAAAACCGCCTTCAAGTAAAAATAATTTTAAAAATGAAAGAATATTCTTACACACACTATGCTGATATACATTTAATTTATGGTGAAGTACTGTCAAATTCTTTGAAGGCAAGAAGATTTTATGCGGAAAGATTTCCAGCTCAAACATTGTTAAGTTCAAAAACCTTTCAAAGGGTTGATTGAAACCTAAGGGAAACAGGTAAAAGATGATTAGAAAATAATTATTAGGGTTAACGAATTAATTTTTTACATGTTTTATTGAGGGTCATATTGCCGCGACGTGGCCGTGAGGGCCATCCCAGGAGAGCACGAGACCCCCGCGTATAGGAATAACCTTTGCAGGATATTGCTGACAACCCTTTAAACAGCATAAGAAAGCTCGCGACACAAAACAATGTTACAAAATGTATTATACATGAAACTAACAGACCAGTTACTTCACCCATACCACGTTGCAAAAGTACAAGCTATGTCTCCGGATGATTAAATCGCAAAACTTCAATACTCCAACCGGTTTATCAGTAACATAATCTAAATATAAATTTTTCTAACTTTATTTTGTGGCGATGAGGCCAATTTTACAAGAGATAGCATAAAAAACTCACACAATTTATATTTTTTCGTTAATGAAAATTCGTACACTATAGTTCAAAACAAATATTAACAAAGGTTTGATGTAAATATATGGACTGGCATCATCGACCTTATAGATCCATTTGTTTCGGAAGGAAGACTCAATGGTGAGTTTTATTTAAAATTTTTGCAGCAAAATTTAAATAGTTTATTGGAAGACTTACCTTTTGATAGAAGAATGCGAATGTGGTATATGCATGTTGGTACTCCATCTCATGTTAAACGTATAGTACATCAACACTTACGAAACTTTTTTGGGCTTTGAGGGATAGGTCGAAGTGAGCTTGTTTTATGGCCACCACGATTTCCAGGCCTAAATCCCTTAGACTTTTACTTCTAGGGACATCTAAAAGAACTAGTTTATTCAACAACGAAGTCCATATTAATGCCGGAATATTATTTGCAGTGCAGCGGGATAATATTCGAAGAATAGGAAAATGTACTGAAGTACGTAGAGCTTATATTGAACATTTGCCAAAATAACATTTAAACGTTTTCATTCTTTTTGCATTTTAATAACAATGTTAATTAACTGAGCCCCGATCAACTTTTTGAAAGTTATCTGGACTTGATAGTGTCTGAGCTGAAAATCTTTCAACATAACATCTTCTTGCCTTCAAAGAGTTAGACCGCGCTTTTCCATAAATTAAAGCACATCAGCACACGTATTTTATTTTTGCCTGTTTGTGTTTAGTATTAGTAACTTTTGAGTTTTATCGAAATAAATTAAGAGGACCTTTTTTGAAGAGAATGACAAAAGTATTAAAAAAATCAGTTTTCAGCTCTGTTAAATGACACCTGTCAAAAATAAACTATTTGCATATATGTCCTTTCCTTAAACTGCTTGAAAGAAAATAAACATAGGCAACTATTTAAACACAGCAGTAAAACGATTTATTTATTTCTTACTGAAATTTTAGTTTTTAAATTTCGCACTTCTCCCGTGGATATATTGGTGTCGTTCGACTGGCAATAATTTTTAGTGTCACATCCAAGTCTGCAGATTTAATATTCTGCCAACATATTTCGGAATTTAGATTTTATATGTACAGTTGTTTCCCGCGAATTTTACTCTTCGTTCGACACAGCTCCACTGAAGAGGTCACAAAATTGTCGAAAAGCGTATGGAGAGAAATTTAGAGTCGTATTCGCAGGAAGTAAACTGTATATCATTTGCTTTCACTGCTTGGAAGGAGATTAAATATATGCAACTGTTTAAACACAGCAGTAAGAAGATTTATTTAGTTTCACTAAAATTTCAATTTTAAAACTCAGATATTGCCTGTTCAACAGATTGGTGTACCAAATTAAACGAAATTTACTTGTAATTGTAAAGCGACAGTCCCGGTTTAATAAAAACCAAGTCCATCATAGCACCTTTTCTTGTCACAATTAACTTTGTGAAGTAAAACACTGGACGGCGAAAATTTTCCCAGTTCCTCAACTTGTTACAGATATGCTGCCACCAAATTTTGAAAACCCATTTACAGAGAGCCTCGGAAAAAAGCTAATTTTAAAATTCCCCTTGAACTTATTTTTCAATTACAAAAATGTATAACCTTCCTTAAATTTGACTTTATGCTTAAATTATTAGAACATATACATATTATTAACATTTTAAATACGGTAAAATAATTTTTAATATTATTTTATAACCAAATGTCCTTCGACTAATATTATATACTAAGAACGATAAAATTTAAATATTAGTTTTTTGATTAGGTTCTTTCCATCAACATCAGAATGAGATATTTGATGGTACGTAAAATATTTTTTCTATTAAGGCGGTGGTAATTGGTGAATAAATTAGACCACTTCAGTTCTAAATTATCGGTTTTTATTAATAACTCGATCATTTAGTTCCGTTGGATTATTAAACAACATTCTATAAAAATTATTTTGTTCTAAAGATGATGAATAGTGAAAAAAAAAGAAAATATATTGTCAATAAAAGTATCGTATTCGCAAAAGTGAATATTTAATTTATTATATATTAGTTTTGGTGTACCCGCATAAAACTTAAAATTGGTACTCGTCAGATCACTTAATTTGATTCATAAGTATTTTTTTTGTATTATGATTACTCATTATTTAATTTTCTCGGAGCCACTTAGTTTTTACGTCAAATAGTCAAGGAATTTTTCGAAAAGAGAAATCTTAGTTATTTTACTTTCAATTGAAAACAAAATTTTGCTCGTTTATACAATAAATTTCAATTTTGTTTTCAGCAATAAAAAAAATGTTGTTTTCAGAAGTATAAAATTGAATTGAAGGGGTCAAAAAAAGTTTTAATGCTTTCCATAAAAATAAATAAATGTTTCATACAGTGACAAAACTTTCGAAATGTTAATAGCTTGCACTGGCATTCTTTTGCTTCTGATGGCTTAGATAAAGTTTATGTTGCTTCCTTTATTTTTAATTTACTTGTTTTTTAAATTTAAACACGTTAAATCTAAGAAATTTATACAAATAAAAATTTTTAGTAAAATGCCAAGGTTACCACTATTAAAATTAAAAAGCGATTGATTTAATTCTTAGTTAATCCAAATTGATATTGGTTGTTGCTACATATCTTATACTTTTAGTAAGTAGTTGATTTATTTCTACTATATATTATGAAAAACCAAATTATTAAATTGGGTCAAGAATTTCAAAAATAAACTAGAAACTCTTTTCCTATTGCGTCGGCTACAAAAATCTGGATTTTTAATAGGATAAATGATACAATTATTGGCCTCCAAGCACATTTTATATTACTATTAAAAAATTTACATATCTTTTTTAAGTTTAATTCACATATAACATATAGTTTCACAAGGTAAATTATTTTTATACGACTTTTTTACTTCTTTTCTTATATGATAAATAATAGATCAATTTTTTTTCTTATTCATCATTGTCTTTATCATTTCTTTTTTCCTGTACAAAAACTGTTTGATTGTTTATAAGGCTTTCTTCCTTAGAATAGTTAGTAATATATTCTAATAGTGCTTTCAACTTTACAATATTATTTGTTAATTTACGTTCCAAAAAACTTTAGTTTCCGTCTTCTACTTTAATTTTGTTTCATTTCTTCCTTTCGCTTTTATGATAATCTCTTTTGCTTCCAAATTTCTCGTCCTAAGTGCAAGTGTTTTGCTTCTGAATAGATATATTTAATTTCTTTGTTTCTTCCTTTTCCTCAATTTCTTTTTACGTAGAAGAAATCAGTACAAATGTTGACCGTTCCACTTCTGTTTTTCCTTTTCTACAAGGCCTGTTAGGCCATTATAAATGCTAACCAAGTATTAAATTTTCATTGGACACAAAGTGGACCCATGGTTTTTGATTATAGGTCACGTCTGGAGATTTTTTAGGGTATTTTTCGAAATCTATTTTAATATTAGCGTTACTAGTTATCAGTTAAACTGTGTGTTGATAAAATCGCTACATTATTGTTACATATTACTGTTGGAGTTGATGCTAGAGTTAACTATTATTAATGGTAAAATTAGAGTATGAGACTGCCTGAACTGCCTGTGTAGATATTTTGAAGAGGAAAATTTGGTCTACGACAATTTTCTACAGTTCCTTTATTATTATTAGTTTCTTTTTTATTTATTTCATTCATGTCTTCAATTTTTTCTGGATCACCTTTTTATTAATTCTGTTTTTTCCTCATTAGCAGATTCTATATGTCTCTTTATGGCTTCTCTTGCTATTTATATTAAGTATGACACAGAGTATATTTGTGTTTAGTAACAAATATGTATGTTTAATAAGTTAAGTAAGAAGCTAACATGTAAAAATATAATATTACAACAATAATAATTAACATAGAGAGTTAAATTTGGTATTGTACTAAATGCTCCACGAAAGTGTTTATTTAATCATTATTTTAGAAAGCTTCCAATAAATTTATTAATGTTTTAAGTACGTTTTAATAACCTTTACTGACACTTTACTAAAACACTTTCATCACGGTTTTATAGATGTGATTTATTTCAAAACATGTTTATTACCTATTTTGATACATAACTCTTAAAAATTTTGCAAATACCCATATATTAAAAGTAAATTGTGACAATAATTACGAAATTTTCTTTACAATACAAATTTGGCGAAAGTGTAGTTAGTTTTACTTAAGTCGTATTTTTTTAAATTTCTGTACCAATTTGTTTTTGTTTCTGAATATGGAATTTATTTAAGTGAAAGTACTTTCTTGTGAAAAAAAATCAGTGTAGTGATTGGCATCCCTAACTTATAGTTATTGACATTCTGACAATACCTGATTATTAATATACGAAAAACAAATTCTTCGTATACAACAAATTCATAATTTCAAAATATTTTATTTTAATTTCGATAATTGACCGGGGGACCTATTATTTAGTTACAAGAAAATTCGTCTAGTAATTGGTCCCCAAAGTAGTTAACGATTTAAATATACTTTTAAGTTACACTGTTAAAAATAACCTTAAAT
The DNA here is from genome assembly GCA_034092305.1 of Diaprepes abbreviatus. Classification (NCBI taxonomy): domain Eukaryota; kingdom Metazoa; phylum Arthropoda; class Insecta; order Coleoptera; family Curculionidae; genus Diaprepes; species Diaprepes abbreviatus. The sequence continues at coordinate 37,349,091 of JASJET010000022.1, forward strand.
TTAATGCAAATTTAATGTTCATTCTACATTAAATTTAATGATTTTGTACCTAGAATCGTGAATAATTTACATTTACTTTAAATCTAGAGAAAATCATTCAAATATCAGTTCGTTGTACATTAAATTTGATTAAATGTTATCTTAAATTTCAATAAAGTAACTGAAAAGATATTTCAACTTTCTGTACATTAAAATTAATTCACATGACCCTTAACATTAAAGGAATTTACATTAATATTCATGGTACATTGCATGATATTCCGGAAGATGGCGCAACTTGTATTGGACTTTTTATATAAAATGATATAAGTTGCTTAGAGGACTCAACTTTCTTATAATAAGGTGTACATGTCTGCCGGTACTGGTGGAAACCAATGAGTTCCAAACCAATCTACAGATGACGGTACACTACCTATGGGAAAAATTTCCACCTTTTCCTGGTAGCAGAATTTTTTGACCTCATATTCATGTTGGTGCATTAAATATATGATAACATACCTAAAATTCAATGAACACTGACTGTATATTTAATGTACATAATCACCTTAAAAAGTAAGAATCAAAATTTTAAATTTAGTGTATGATTACATTAGATTTAATGGAATAAATTAATTTAGATTAATGTATATTATTAAATTTATTGCATTACATTAAACGCAATTAATAAATGTTTATGAAATTTGCTTCCAGTACATTTACCTTAAATTTATTGCATTTCCTTTTTACAGTGTATATCATTTGAAACAAGAAATTTACATTATTGATAAAAGATATTTTTATAAAAATATTATAATATTATAATATTCAGATGAAATATTTAGTAAATAAAATTAGGTGTAGCTTAACAGTTGACGACAAAAAGAGGCAAAGACAATTAAATAAAATATAAAAAAAACTTCACGTTAATTTTAAGGTAATGTGCAGGAAGAAAATTTCATAAACCGTTTATTAAATGTATTTAATGTTAATGCATTAAATTAAATAAATTTTTACATTAAATCTAATGCAATTAAACGTTCAATTTGGTATGTTTTCAGTTACTTTATTTAAATTTAAAGTAATGTGCTGGAAGCAAATTTCATAAACCGCTTATTAATTGCATTTAGTGTTAATGCATTAAATTTAATAATTTTTACATTAAATCTAATATAATTATACATACGATTTGGTATGTTTTCAGTTACTTGATTGAAATTTAAGGTAATATTCAATTTAATATAATGTACAAAGCTTTAATTTCAAAGTATACCGGGTGTCAACGAATCTATTAGACAAGTCATAATTTCTAGAATATTATGTGTATCAAAATGAGAATTGGTATAGGTAAATGGTATGTGAAGGGGAGAGTTTTCGCATATTTTTCACCTTCCGGCCACTTCCGGTTTGACCGGAAATGGCCCCGGTTTTGAATTTTTAATGGAACATCCTGTATATTTTAACATTTTTGGATTTCTGAGACAATTCTAGATCAAAATGTGACATTTTAAAAACTTTTTACGTCTACTTCATTTTTTTAGAGACACTTTTAAAATTGCATCTAGGTGGCCATGATCGGACGCAAACTAATCTAAGGGCCTTAGGTGATGTCAAAAAAATACAATCGCAAAGTTTTAGTTACTAGTATGAAGGACAGGAATAAGACAAGTTGTCAAAATTACGTTTTCATTTCTAACTATAATACTCTAGAAATTATGACTTGTCTAATAGATTCGTTGACACCCGGTATGTAACTTATTCACGATTTAAAGTACATTAAATTTGATTAAGGAACGTACATTAAATTTAAGGTTATCTTTAACAGTGACCATTATAACAACGAGTAAAAATAACTGAGAGTTATAAAATTCTGTACCACCATTTGAAATACTTACTAACTGTAAGGTTGTCAAGTAAATAATTTTAAAATAACAATTTTCATGTTATGAAGAAAAAAAAATAGAGATTAGTAACTAGGGAGGTGCCAATAATCATATTGCTCACCCTACATGCAATGTAAAATACTGCTTATTTAATTAAAAAAGAGTATGTTAAGGTACTAAATGTTAGAAATTTAATAATAATTTATTATGTACCAATTTTTCTAGTTTTCAGGATCAATGTACTATTTTTTCGAACACAACTTAAAATTGCTAACTAATATACTTTCCGCCCTGAATCTTTTTTGGAAAATCAATCATATATTTTTCTCTATTTTAAACAAAATTTACAAGATAAAACTACTTTTTTGTTACTTTTAAATATATAGGGTTCTGATAAGGAGAACGATTAGCCTTTTATGTGGAACAAAGCTTATTTGAGGAAAAATCGCTCTCACCTGCCGATTTTAGTTTTTTGAAATGCGTATGTTAACCTAATATCGATTAATGAAACACATTGTATATCAGTAGATTTAGAGATTCTAAAATAACCTATAGACATTTTTTATAAAACATACCCTATACCAAGTTTTAACTGTTCTCGAAATATTTACATTTTTGTATTTTAAAATCCTTGACTGATTTACATGTATTTATCATAGCTTAAAGTCTCTGTAATTTTAATTTCTCACGATCGAAAAAAATTACTTCCAATGTAATAAAAAGGATAATATCTGGGAGTGATTGTTCAAAATCGGAACATTTTTCTTTGTTAAAAGACTCACAGTGGACAGATATCTAGACTTACATCAAAATGATCTAGTTCCAGTTATAGTAACTCAATTTCTAGATGACAGTGATCCAGATTTATATAGTTTATCCTTATGGTTTTAACAGGATGGTGTTCTACCGCATTAAACTGCTCATGTAAGGGAGGACTTAAATACAATTTTTCCGGGGTCGATGGATTGGCAGACAAGGGGTAATAAATAAAGTGTCCACCAAGATTACCTGATCTTAACCCGCTATTACTTTCAAGGGGTTACCACAAAATTTAGTTTATAAGTTGAAACCGGACTCGTTAGAAGTGCTTAAAGAGTTCATTCAATGAATGAGAAATTTCTTCACAAGCTGTACAAAATGTTGCTGAAAAATATTATCAATATCTTACAAAATATTTTTTTTCGTAGTTTTTCCTGTTTTGTTTTAAAAACGAAGAGTGTAAATATTGTGAAAACAGTTGATTTTATGAAAAATATTTAGAATTTATTGTAAAATCTAAAAATAAAATGATTAAACAAATTTGAATTGATACACTTAGGAATTTTCTGATCCACCCTATATAATATTTTCTTGTGTATAAAAATATTTAAAAAAAAATAAAATTGAGAAGTTTGGGCAAATATTCATCAAATAAGCAGTATTCCATATAAAAAACTTCTCCTTTTCTTTATTACGTCCCCGTATAGACAAAAAAAAAATTCTTGCATTTATGTAACTAGTTTTTTATGCTGTTTCTTGAAAATTACTCAATTATAGAAAAGAAACGAAATATTTTGTGCTTAATACCTTTCATATTTTATTTCAGAAGTTATTGGCCTAATAATGATCAATTTGAATTAATGTATGTCATTATGTTACTATGCGAATTTTTGCTTTTACTAAACCTGAGATGGTAGATTTTATAAATTTTTTATGACTTGAATAATAATTTTGGATATCTCTATAATAACTTCAAACAGAAAGCATAAATCATGTAAAAATTACATACAAATTGCACAAAAAAAGAAGTTTATTCGGTACTTTAGGTACCTCTAACTCTTTGAAATTTAAGTCACTAAATCAAAATCCAGGATTTAAATGGTCCTGTCAAAATAGGTTTTCACGTATATCCGCAAAAATAATCCAAAAACGTTAAAATTGTTGATTTTTCGGATCTTTCTGACAACTTAAATTACCCGCTGGATGGTAAATGCGGGAATACATGACCGTTTAAAACCGAAATACGCATCAAAACTCTGAAAATTAAAAATGATTTTCCTATTTTTAAGACACCTAGTGTTTGTAGAATTGCATATCACAAGAATAAAGTATCCTGATTCGATTGTAAGTCCACAGCCCTGCGCGTGATGATCCTCATTCCTCCCCAGTGCTAAATACGAGGGTTTTCCCACTTGGAAGAGGATGACGTTCACTCGTCGTCGGGCACATTATGGCTTCATCCTCACATAGCCTTACGAACATCTACTACAGGAGAACACTACAATAATACTATATATATATATATATATATATATATATATATATATATATATATATATATATATATATATATATATATATATATATATTCTTGCAATTATAACTGCAGTTTCTCAGAACTTCTGCTATAGTGTTCGTTGTAATTCTGTCTTATAGTATTCACTGTAGTTCTGTTGTAGTTTCTGCTGTGGCATTGTTGTAGTTTTTTCTGTAATTTGTTTTTAAAACCAACTAAATTTCAAGTTATCATAATTAGAGTCCAATCTAAAAAAATGGCTGATTTTGACCTTTTTGAATCATTTTCGCAGAAATACAGAAAACCGAAATCTGAGGATTCAATGGATCTGAATACATAGGCGTACAGGAGTCAGTACATGAGGTATTTCTGATAGGAATAATTTGAGTTTTCAGAATTATTAGGAAATATGACAACTTGCCAATTTCAGAGTTTTGAGAATATTTTCGCGAGTTACAGAGAACGCTGACCTAATGGGGTACCCAAACCCCAGATTACGTTTCTATGCATTTGAATAAATACGGCATTTTTTAATTATTTCGGTGATTTTTGATGAACCCTGACCTGATGAAGCTATTTAAAACGCGAATTAATATTCAATGTATTTGAGCACAGACGGTGGAGGGCACAGGCAAATATTGATATGAATAATTTGAGTTGATAGAATTATCATTCAATCCAAAAAATGGTCAATTTTGGCGTATTCAATCATTTTCGCAGATTTGCGGTAACCCCTGACTTGATAGGTCCATTTGGATTCAGATTTTCTATGTCAAAGTAAATAGGAATAGAGGGGTTTAGTCGACCAGACAAAATACTTTTTTGTGTTATAATTTAAAAAAGTTCTAATAGGTTATGTGCCAACTTCTTGTTAAACGACTTCTACAATAAGGACGTTCTAGATTCGACCGCTCCGCTCCGAGTATTTACTCCGGAATGGCAGAGCGATTTGAATGAATTTTTTGGCGTTATGTAAAAGTTGTTGCGGTGGTCCCTACTTTTTGGAGGAAATTGGTTCAGTAAAATTCAAGATAGCGCTGATAATATGGCAGACAAAAAATTAATTTTGTCCAATTTTGTCTAAAATTGGTATGGGGGAGTTTTTGTGTTCGTACATTACGAATCTAGAATTACTAAAAGAAATCAATATGGCGCATTCAATATGACGGATTAAAAATTTTACACTTCTCGACTTTAGGAAAATTAGTACAAGGGGTTTTTGAAGCTGTAAATTACGAATTGAAAATTATTTAAAAAAAATTAAATATGGCGGATTAAATGTATAACATGTCTCGATTTTGTCCAAACTGGTATAGAGTTTTTGAATGTGTAAATAATGAATTTAAAATTACTTTTAAGAAATTCAATAGGGCGGACTAAAGATTTAACATCTTTAGATTTTGTTCAAAATTTGTTGCTGGGATGTTTCTGAGAGTGCAAATAGCGAATTTAAATTGTTTAAAAAAAGCAATAAATCATTATGGCAGATGCAATATCGGGATTTATAAATTTTATATTTTCGGATATATCAGAAATTGCTACTGAGCTTAAAATTACCTTTTTGAAATTCATTATGACGAATCCAATATTGTGAGTTGAAAATTTTACATTAATGATAATTTTTCACAAATTGTATTAAGGGTTTTTGGAATCGTAGCTTACGAATTTGAGGTGATTTTTTACAATTTATTATATCAGATAGATATGGAGTACTAAAAATTTTACATTTTTCTGATTCTTGTTCAAATTAATATTTGAGGGTTCTTGGGGCGTATATTACGCATCTGGACAAGAAAAATTTCATGTCTCAAGTTCTTGCAATATCGGTATTTGAGGATTTTGGGGGCTTGGTTATGAACCTAAAGTTAATTTCTTAAAATTCAACAGAGCGGATTTACTATAACAGACTAAATATTAGTTTAGTACAATTTCGTTCAAAATTGGTATTTGAGGAATTTTCAGAATTTTGTTGTTCAATTGAGTGTGGTCTACAACTGTGAATAAAATGGATATTTTTTTGCTAGCTAAGAAACTCAACTCAATTCAAAACTAAAAACTGAACCAACTTCTAAAAAATTGCTAAAAAGCGAAAAATGATAATATAAATTTTTATATAATATTGAAACGTTTTAAATCGGCGCTAAATTACTGAATGAAATATATAACTACTAATATAAGATACAGATAAGGTATTTTTAAAGTCAACATGAAAATTTATATTACTACAGCCACGAGCAAAAGTATTACGCACCCTACAAAACTGATAGTTTTTGAGGTAATTTAACATAGGGTATGTAAATAAAATAGATATGATACCTTATATGATTTACTATATTAAAATAATTAATATTCGGTCGGTTCACCTTTTGATTTAATGATAGTAGCCACTTATTTCGGCATTGACTCTACCAGCTTAAAACATTCGTCTAAGGATAACTGTTTCCACTCATGCCATAAAGCCGCCAGTAACGTTTGCTTATTAATTACAGAGTCTTCGGATCTTTTTCTTCGAAATACACCAAATGTGCTCAACTGGATTGAGGTCTAGCGATTGTGGTGGCCAGTCTAAAAGATCAATAACGTTTTGAGCCATCCACGTCATAGTGTGAGACAATTTGCCGCAAGTGGCGTTGTCTTGCTGGAATTTTATTCCGTCACTTTTGATATCGCCGAAAATTTACATTACCGACGGCGCTAGAGCTGCTTCTAAAACTTCAGTGTAGTTCTCACTGTTCATTCGCCCCTCACACAACATCATTTTTCCCACTCCATAGGCAGCAATACAACCTCAAATCATAACTGGACCTCCACCGCGTTTAACAGTGGGCACCACACATTCTGGGTTGTATTCTTCGCCCACCCGGTGCCTGACACAAGTCACACCGGGAGCTCAAATCACCTGTGTAAACAGAAAAAAACTAGTAGATAATAATACCTAGAAGTAAGATTCGTCTTCCACTGTCCAATATCTATATTTAAAAGCTCACTCCAACCGATTTTTCTTATTGTGCTTCGACAGCCACAGCTTCTTCCTTGCCTTGCGACTTTTTAATCCAGCTTTAATAAACCTTTTTCACATAGCATGCAGCGAGGTCGAGAACTGTTCTTTTGCGATCTTATAGAGACTGCTTAATCAACAATCGGTCATCAAAATCTGTAGTAACTTTCTTTCCGCCTGTTCTTTGCCTATTTTCATGGGATCCGGTCTCTTCGAAACGATTTAATGCATATTTCACTGAACCACGCGAGCACTTCATTTCTCGGGCAATCTTCACTTGAGACATGCCTTATTCATGTAAAATCTTAATTTTTAGGCGCTGTTGTAAACTAAGTTCAGTTTCTTTAGTCATGGTTCACGCTACAAATGTTAGTATTTAAGAATATGGTGGAAATAATTGTGTACAACAAGTGTGTTTACTTCAAACTCTTACAACAATTCGTGAAATAACTTATTCGAGGAAATAATGTGCTCATCCCCACCTGCGTTTCATAAATATTTGTTTTTGTCTTATTTCTATGAAAATATACCCCTATTGCAATAATAAAACCATACGAAGCTTATCTGGACACTTACTGTCAAGACAGAGATAAACAATAGGGGTGCCTATTACTTTTGCTCGTAGCTGTATTTTTCGCTTTTTAGCGTTTTTTCAGATCAATTTTTTCATAAAAATGTTATTAAGATATTATCTGTTTGTTCATTATTTTCATATATTAAGTTTTTTGAACAAAAAAAAACTTTATTATCGTTAAACAAAAGTCAGAGATTAAACAGAAATATAGATGACATATATGCTTAATTATTATTTTTAACAAAATAAGGACGGTAAAAGGGACTTATTAAATTAAATGTTATTTGTTTAAATATATTTAAAAAAACATTGAAGAAAACTATTTTTAAAAAAGATTTTAAATCATAAATAAAAAATACGGGAAACTTATATTGTTTTGTATTTTGCTAACATTTGAAGAAGAATGATGCATCGCAACCTTGATTTAACAGTAATTTGTTTAAAATAGTGTATTAGTCGATGAACATTAAAAGCATATATTACTTAAAAGTTTTTTGAATTAACTAACTACATAGTTTTCATTACTGCTCGGCGAAAACTGTAATTTTTCTTCAACTATTAAATTAAAATTTACCTATTTCAAATTTTTAAAAGTTTTCAAATATCTGGAATAAATTTAAAACTTTGTGAAATACCGAAACATTCTGACGTTAAAATTCCATACCTTCTTCCTGCACTCTTGCAAACTTACCGAGATTAACTTTAGGCACAAATTCTACATTCTATTTGTTCGTTATTGGATTACTTTAAAAATTTAAATTAGGTTTTTTCTAGGGAAATACTTTTACTGAAGCTTAACTCTGTCCCTTTTAAAATGTTAATGCCTGTTATTTTTGCTTCAAAAAGAATAAAACACAAGCCACGAAAATCGCACTAAAAACTTAAATTAAGACTGTCATAAGTTTTTAAATATTGTGTAAAATAATATATATATATATATATATATATATATATATATATATATATATATATATATACGAAAAGCGATTTCTTCAAAATACTTTATACCAGTTAAACTTTATTACAAAGACATTTTGTATATGTTCAAAGCAGACACCGAAAACCTGGTAGAGTAACACCGTTCTTTAAATCACTCTAATATTTTTTTAAATTGAAAACAGATTAAAATTTTAATACATTAAGTTACAAAAGTCTACCGACATGCCTCGAAATTTTATATAACAGTTTATTCTTGTGAATGTTGCTCTCTATTCGATACAGCTCCACTGACGAAACCATGAGGTGCTCGAAACTCGTATGGAGGGAGAACCAGAGTGGTATTTATAGGAAATAAACTGTTTCTATATATTATTTCCTTTCTCTGCCTGAAAGCATATAAGCCACCAAAGATTTTTTGTTTTTCAATGTAGTGTGGTCTACAATTTTGGAAAAATTGCTGTTCTTTTGCGACCTTAGAAACTAAACTTAATTCAAAACTATAAACCGAAAAATAAAATTAAAAAAATGTAATAAACGTCTATATTTTTAAATAAAATTGAAATGTCCCAAGTCGGTACAAAATTATTACTAAATGAAACAAATAACTATTAACACGAGATATATACAAGTTACGGTATTAAAGCAGTTACAAATGAAGTTTTTTTCAATCTTTTTATATGAATCATATTTTGTTAGGTATTAATTTGGCGCCGACTTCATAAATTTCAATTTCATAAAAATTAATGTTTTTTTTTCGTTTTTTACGTTTTTTTTTATAAAAATTTTATTGAAATTCCATTTTTCCTTTTTGGATTTCGGTCATGATATTACTTCATATGTTTTTACGTCTCTGAAGATGGTTTAAATAATAGAAAAAGCCGAAAAAAAGGAACACAAACATATACTCCATGGAAATTAGATCAAAAAAGAGCTGTTGTGTTAACAAAAATGTAACATTGGTTTTTTTTGCTGGAATGTGTTCATTTCAGCATCCTATAAAACATATCTCGATGGTAACTCTGGAAAACCTGGAAAAAAAAATGGCGGACCAAAAATGGTCACGATTGGCGGTTTTTTTAGTTTATCTCGAAAAGTAAAAGTTGTATCGAAAAATGTTTCAACCAAAGTTGTAGAGAATTAAAAAACCTATCGATATAATGCAAGTTATAGGCGGCGTCACTAGTTATCGGGATATATTTTTTTCGACAAAATTTACGGTTTTTGTTAAAAAAAAAAGAGATTTATTAACAAATCGCCGTTTTCCTCATTAAGATACAATGCTCAATTTTAAGATTAAGATACAATGATCAATTTTAATGGAAATTGTTTGTATTGTTTCATATTTTGAAGATCTTTTAAAGACAACTTTTTTTCAATTGTGGGCCGAGAAATTTTGCAAAAACCAATTTTTCCACCAAAAAAATTGTGATAACTTTTCACCGGATAGAAATAAACTTTTTTAATACGTGTATTGGATTTAGATGTATCATTTCCGATCTAAAAAAAATAATTTTGGATGAAAAAAACTTTTTTTTTCTCAAAAATTCATAATGGCGTGGCATATGAATATAAAGGGCTTAAATTTGCAGAAGATACTTCTTAATACTTGTACTTTATCTGTGAATTTTATGGATCCAAGAAATACACTTCCATACGATCTGTGAACCTTCGATCGGCGGGTTGCCATAGTTCAGGCGCATTATTCATTGGCGTTTCAAAGAAACTTATGCATCACAAGTATTATTAATATTATTGATGTTGTTTTGTTAATTTATATGATAGTAACAATCTGTTTAATCATATCAATTATTAATTTGTTAATTAACGAAATTTTTACAAAAAATTATAGAGAAAATCATACAAATCTTCAATTATATATTACATATTCTACTGTTTTTTCTTTTATATTATCTAACAGTTTATTAACAAAATTTTTACAAAAAGCTATAGAGAAAATCATACAAATATTCAATCATATATTACATATTATACTGTATAATAAGTAATATATAATTGAAGTATAATAAGTAATATATAATTGAACATCTGTATGATTTTCTCTATATTTTTTTGTAAAAATTTTGTTAATAAACAAATTCATAATTAATATATCTAAACAAATTGTTACTATCACATAAATTAATAAAACAACATCAATATTATAAATATTACTTGTGATGCATAAGTTTCCTTGAAACGCCAATGAATAATACGCCTAAAATATGGCAAGCCGCCGACAGCGTCCTGCAGCAGCTATTTTCAATTAGATTCGGCCCAATTTTCGAAGGTTCACAGATCGTATGGAAATGTACCTCTTGGATCCAAGAAATTCACAGGTAAAGTACAAGTATTAAAAAGCATCTTCTACAAATTTGAGCCCTTAATATTCATTTGCCACTCCATTATGAATTTTTGAAAAAATAAAATTTTTTTGAGATCGGAAATGATACATCTAAATCCAATGCATGCATTTAAAAACTTTATCACCATCCGGTGAAAAGTTATTGCAATTTGTTTGGTGCAAAAATTGGTTTTTGCAAAATTTCTCGGCCCACGATTGAAAAAAAAATTTTTTTTAATAGATCTTCAAAAACTTTACAAACAATTTCCATTAAAACTGAGTATTGTTCTTAATTAGAAAAACGGAGAATTGAGGTTGAATTTTCAAATTTGACATCAAATTTACCGGAAAATAAAAAACTCACAGTTTCCGGGTTTGACATAATTTTTTAGAATGATAATACCTATATTAATGTTAAATTTTAAATCGGTAATTTGTTAATAAATGTCCTTTTTAAAAAAAAAACGAAAACCGTAAATTTTATCGAAAAAAAATATATCTTGATAACTAGTGGCGCCACCTATAAATTGTATTATACGTATTACACCGAATATCGTGACAATTTTTGGTCCGCCATTTTTTTTGCGCAAGTAGAACAAACTTATATTTCAACGAATTGTTTTAAATTCAAAGTAAATGTAAATTATTGACGATTTTTGGTAAAAAATCATTAAACTTAATGTTGAATGGAGATTAAATTCGCATTAAATTTAAGGTTATTTTTAACAGTGTACTTGAAGACTTGAATTTTAATCGCGTCACATTGATACCATTTGAGAGTCAAATATATAACAAAACCCAAAAAAATTTGTTCAGAAAATTTACAGGTATGTGTTCTCACCTTATTCTTGTGGCTATTGTATTTTTTACTCAATAACTGTCTTCTTTTTGAATTATTTTTACTATATTATTGTTATTTTTGTATATTAATTTAGCAGCCCTTCCTTTGTTAATAATATTGCTTTGATTTTAGTAGGTACCGGACTTAAATATGCTTTTCAGGAATTTATTATTCATTTTGTTATTTTTAGCTGTAATATCTGTTGATGTCTGTTGGATTTAGGGGACATATTTAATTTGAAAGTAAAATTTTGCGATGAGCAGGATTTTTTAAATTAACGGCTCCAGATTTCTACTTATCTCATTAAGCTCTGCATGATTATGCAAAGGATCCGTTCTAATATAATTACTATTTCTAATTATGGTTTTTTACTATAATAACTAGCTCCAGCCGATATGTGACACCTTTTTTAAAAACTATATTTTCTAAAATTGTAAAATACTTCTTAGCTAACGCGTGAAGAAGTTCTAGTAAATATCCTTAATTAACTATTTGTTTTACATTTTCCTCTGTTCCATAAAATATGCGTTTATTTTATTAAATTCGACCTAAAAATTTATTTCTAAGGCCGTGTCATCTAGGCTCAATTTGAAGCTTATAAATGCTAGTCCTTTCCTACACGCAATAACGCGGTACTATATCTTTAAAATAGTTTCCTGGATAATTTTTTTTAGTTCAGTTTTCTGCCGCACATGGATAAGTTTAAATTTATTAGAATGTTAACATAATGCTCTTTCAAATCTAATTTCGTACTAAAAAGATTCTTTTGCTATACTAGGTAGTATTTATTTAACTTGTTTTTTTGTTGAAAAAAATAATTAATATTTTGTTATTCAGTATTTTTGTAAGGAAATTATTATAAAGTTCAAGGAAAGAGATTCAAATGACTTTCCTAATGAATTTTTATGCTTTTGTTATAAAAGTGGTTACTGTTTGTATTATTCCCTTTTGCATTTAAATCAAAATAAAGTACTATTACAACGGAATAACAAATACCTAACTACTATAGTTTATTTCATCGCTTTAATAATCATTACAATATTTAAAATTTAATTAGTTTTATTTTCTAGATATGTATTCTATGTATAGAACTTTCTTATGCTCTTGAAAAAGAAAATCCTGTCAATACCTTAAAAGAAATCAAAGATCATAAATTCGCCAAAGTTAAACGCCATGGGAGTCAATTAGATAGCACGATCCTTGGATCTGGAACACCAGTGGAAGCTATAAATATACGTTCATATATACCATCACATGTAGTGATACCTTCAGTATCAGCCGCTAGTAGTTTGGGTAAGTAAACCAGCCTGAAAATTTTAAATAATTAATTTCAGAAACTAAACTTAAATTCTATTATTAAAAAAAAAGAATGTATACCAGTTAACTAGACTCTATCTATTTAATCTGATTTTCAATCCAGTACTTAACACCAAGCAGATAACAATGTAATTAGTTCATTTGGAAATTCATTAGAGGTGTCAACAAGAACTAGAATTTTAAATAAATAAAATATTATTTTAATTAATTCCTAAGAAATTTTTATTGATATGGTCTGAGTAATTATATTAATTATGAAATAAAATATCAAATGACTAACGCGGCCCCGTCCCTATGAAATTTCGAAATACTTTTTGCAGTAACGGCCACTTAATTTAAAAACTTTAGGGTTCCATTTGTTCTTTAATTTCTTAAATCATCTTAAGATAGTTTACATAAATTTTACTATTTAAAAAATCCCAAGGGAAAAATTCCAAATGGCCAGTTCTGATCTCCAAAACGAGAACATGGACGGCAATAACTGCATTATTTCAGGCATATTGTAACTTGTGGCACTACTCTGTTGAAACCACATCTTATACATGTCCATTCTACCCAATTCTTGCAAAAAAAGGTTTGTCAATAAGTTACGTAACTGGCATCGTCCCTTCAAATAGTGAAGTGTCTCCGCGACTGGAACCACACGTATTAGTATAGATAAAGACTTAAAAGTGCTAAAGTGAATTCATCTCTTCTCGCAGTTAAGCTGATAAGTACCTGAAATAAAGCTGATTAGGATTTATATCGAAATTTATCAGTTATGATTTTTTATTACAAGCATTTAACTAAATGATACCATGTTATAAAAAGTATCAGTTGCATTTATTTCAGAACTTATCTTGTCATACAATGAACAATCAATTAGAAGACTTGCATAAAATTAAGTTCTTATCTTTATGAAAACTATAAATACAATGTTAACGTGAAATCCTTAGACAGTATAATGTAAGAATGTTCTGGCAGTAAAAGTCTAAATGATTATATATGTTTTTTCTGTTTGGATTCTTAAGTATCTATTTTGACCAGTGTTATTAATGATTGATGTTGATTTTATTGCCAAATGTTTACGTGGATTAATAGTTACTTAACCAATTAAGGTAAAATCTTATTGAGACTGATTATAAGCAAAGAAAAGATTTTATAAATATTTTATAAAAATACTATGGCTCCCATTTGACATATGGGGCTCTAATTACCAGAAAAAGAGGGTAATGGGAGCGAATGATATTTTTTGTTTTTTGTTCCTCATCATTGATGATGATTTTGTTTTCAAGTTTGTCAGTTGTATTTATTTTAGAACTTATCTTGTCATACAATGAACCATCAATTAGAAGACTTGCATAAAATTAAGTTCTTATGTTTTTAAAAATTCTAAATACAATGTTAACGTAAAGTCCTTAGACAGTATAATGTAAGACATCTTCATTGTTAGTTGCTTAAACTCATTTCAAAATTCAATAAATTTATTTATGAAGTATAGTTTTATCGGCAAAGTTTGTTGAACAAAAAATACAGGAGCTTCTACGAACCTGAAGTTTGCTGGGAGCTCAACGTAACTAATATACGATAGCGCTCAAAAAATATGGTCCGTGGATCGCTCCTATTTACAGGACACACCAAACTCCTAAGGATGCATAAGAAGTCCTTGAAAGGCATGTGGATTTTCTGTGTACGGGTGTATCTTTCAATTGTAGCAAGATTCAGTTAAAATATCCATGGTTAATAGGATGCATTCATTTAATCAGCTGGATCTTGTAAGCATGAAATATTTGATCAAAATTGGTTAGCGAGTGTTGTGGTGTAAGTTTAATTCCTGGAAGTGCAGCCCAATGGAGGTTTCCTGTTCGTGTTAATTATTTAACACAGATAGATAGCCACGATGTATTCAGCCGACAAAGTTTTTCTCAATTTTGACCTCTCAACTTTACAAATTAAACTCGCAATTGCACACCGCGAATGTCAGTTATGTACGGGATGTTCCATTTTTAACACTTTTGGCGAGTATTGGAGTTATTATCAAAGATAGAGTGTTGCGATTTTGACTTTAGTATCCTACTTTTTAACGAAATGAAACATTCCGGTGTAGCTTTGTCATGGCTCTCTTAATTTTTAATTTACAGGGTGATTTTAAGAATCTTCGTTTTTTAGGCCCATCTCGTATTTCCGTTATGCGTTAATTTATCAAAAAGGTAAAGACTGGTTTCTATAGAGTTTTTTACGTAGAGTTTAGTTACGCAGTCTATTTTTTTCTAAAAAGTTTATTTTTTGAGATATTAACCAAACTTATTATTTTTTAAATAGGATACCCTGTATATTATTTTAGATATTGATTAAATATAATTTTGGTTTTCAAAAATATATTATGTGTTTATTTTATTTTGAAAAGTAAGGTCAGAGTTCGATATTTTCGATAATTTACTTTATTTGTCGAAGATATCCTGCCCCCTGAATACAGCACAAATTAATTACTATATAACCACTCTGGCAGATAATTTAAATCTTAACTGAATATTATTTTGGCGTTTATTTTAAAGAACACTCTTATTTAAATCTTCCTAAATTCATAATGTGTTTAAAATATAAAATATTTTTTTCTGTATATAGATAGATAATAGAATAAAAAATGCAATACCGATTATGTATTTCTAGGATCTAACCAAGGATTTTACGTAAGTTCAAACGTGGAATCATATTCAAGAGTATCTTCCTTATCTGACTCAAGTTTAGGAAATAGCTATCCCGCTGCAGGTTTCGGAACAAATTTTCAAAGCTTGGGTGTTGAACCTCAAGTAATTAGTGTTCCTGTGCAGAAAATTAGCTCAGTTTCCGATTTTGGACACATATTAAACTTGGATTCGTCATTTGGAGCTGGATTAAATTCATTTCAAGTTAAACCTATAGAAAGTAAGTGTAAAACTAAAGATAATTTTACTCAATTTAATTCCATAAGGAACATTGATTTTGTATTAATGCTAATCACTCGTATATACCGGAAAATTTAAACCAAATGCAATGCAGGGATTTAATTGATGTAAATAGCACTCTTTCTTCATGTTGTCAAGGTCATTTAGCTTCTATACTTTCTATGCTGGATGAAAAAAATCATTTACTTATAATAGTTGTTAAAAAGAAGCTTAATATAATCTTCTAAAATTAAGATTATTCGTTCTTACTTATATTGAAATATAACTGGATTTTGAACCAATTCAAAGTATTGTTAATTGTTTTTTAAGTGCGCTAGTTTTAACTTTCTGCCTCCATCGATTCATAAACTACTAAATGTGTTATGTTCAACTTGATCATTAAGCAACAAAAAGCAACAAATATTGATTAAATTTTCAAAATTACCACTCCGAAAGACCAAAATCAGAAAGTTGATAAATGCTAAATGCTTCTACATGTTGTTCATATATTTGTTGCACTACAACTTAATATGGCGATTTGTAACTAAGGACATGTACTTTTGCATGGTTTAGGCTTTGAGTTCAGGAAAATAGACTCGATTCTACCCCTCATACTAGGAATGTGTATGCTACTAGCATCTCTCCCGCCCCCCCCCCCATCGAGAAATTTGATCTTTAAGATACTAATACAGTTTTACCTTCTATACTAAGTGTACAACAAATTAAAACACTCGCCCCCCACCCCTCCAAAGAGTTTCGAATTCAGAAAAATAGACCCAACACTGCCTGTTACACTAGAAATGGGAACGTTGCTTGCGTCACCCCCCCCCCCCCCATCGATAACTTGTTTTCGCTTGCCTACTGTACTTTTGTAATATCACTCCCCCCCCCCCCCGAATATAATATAAACATGGTATATGTTACTAAGTTACTATTGCCTTTCTTTTAGATGCCAATACAGTTATAGCTTCTATACCAGGTGTGCAACAAATTAAGGCAATTTCTATTGAAGAGGGTCAGTTGGGATTTAATAATGTAAGTATCACCATCAGCGAAAAAAATTTAATTTTTAGTGTTTTGATTCCCATTTAGTGTATGTGTTACGGGCGAAGTCTGCAAGGTGTGAAGAGTTACCGCTACCCGGGAAGCGTAAACTTTTTACATTTTTCTGGGTCCAGTTTAAAATGGGCAATGTCAGCACTGTTGAATTAGCGGTGGGAGATGAATTGTTTCATTTTTTTGCAGCTTTAAGCCTGCATTATTGACTTTGCTAATTCTTTGTATACAAAGCTTTATTACGCTCTTTCAAGGGGGATGCTGAGATAGAGGTCATTTTTTATTCAGTGTCAGTTTACACGCAGTTATTTATACATCTGTTTTTGGTTTGCACAAATATACGAAAAGTTTGAGGAAACGGTGAAAACTATAAAGGGTGTCCGGGAAAATGTCGGAAATCTTCCAAATATGAAAAAAACACTTGAAAGGAATACTACAAAATCATATAAACTTTTTTCATATAGGCCTCCTCTTCGGAGATATGGGCTACCAAAAAGATGCTATGGAATCAAGTTTTTTATACATAATTATTGAACCACCAGGTATATTTCAAATTACTATCCAAGAAAGTGTTGTGAATTACTCACAGCTCTAAGGACGGACTAGCTGTATCTTTTTACGCCCTGTATGATAAGAACTTTGAACAACGTTTTTTACATACCTTTAACTACTGACTGAAAATGAAGTACTCTTCATTCAGTCCTAACTGTTTTCGAGAGAACGTCATTTTATTTGCACTGTATCCCCTTACTTTTGTAGGGTTGAATATGAAAAAAAGGAATTTTCCCCATCACCATAGTTTCAATAAAACGTTAAACTAATTGCTTAGTAAAAAAATTTGTAAGAAGGTTCAACATAAGCTCCATGAAATCGGATACACTTGCGGGTACGACGAACTACGAACTGCTGTACCCGCCACAATAACTTAGCATTGTTCCTTATTTGATTACAATGAAACGTGATTCTTCCTAAAAGTTCCTCCATACTATCGATCGGAATTGAATACACCAAGATTATGTCTTCACAGGTAAAAATCCAAGGTCGGGAGATCGAGGAGGCTAGGCAATAGTTCCTCCTCTATATAACCAACGGTTTGGAAGGATCTTTTCAGGTGCTCCCACACAGCAACGCTGAAATGAGGTGGTGCCTCATCGTGCATTTAGTATATATTTCGGCGGGTTCAAGTGGTAAGTATTCTACTAAATCGTGAAAAGTATTGTGGACTAATTCCAAATAAAATTCTCCATTCAGTAGTGCCAGCAATAAGAATGGTCCAATCAAAAAATTGCCAATGATTCCTGCCCAGACTTTAATTGATTGGAAATGATGTCGATAATGCGAAACAATAGTTGCATGAGGATTTTTATCAGCCCATAGATGTGAGTTGTGTAAATTTATGATACTAATTTTTGGTAAACCCTGCTTCATCCGTGAAGAGAATAGTGCTAATGAAGTTACGTAATTTCGTTGCTTATCCAATAGCCAGTTTGCAAATGGCATTCTACGGGAAATATCTTCAGGAATCAGTTCATGCACTCTTTTCAAATGATATTGATATAACAGCTGTTTTTGAAGAACTTCATGTACTATTGTTTCCGACATATTAAACTGCGCTGGTAATTTTCGAGTGTTCACTGAAAGAGTGTCATCTACAGTATTTAGACTATTTTCCTCTAATGGCGGCGTACGTACTGTTCTTCCCGATCAATATCAGTATTTCTTTTCCAAAATTTCGTAAAATTATGAAGAAATTTAATAATATTACCTTATTAAATGGAATTGCCTACTATTCTTCCTTAGACGTTTGTCTACTCGTTGAAATGTTTTCTGATCTGTAAGAGTACGATTAAGATATCTGTCACGATATAACCTCCTGGCTTACAAAGCGTTGCAAGATACAAGACCATACATCAGATGCATATCTGCATTCTCAATAAACGTGTATTTCATATTTCGAATTATGTCATAATTAATTTCACCACGACATCCAGAAATCAGTAAATTAATATCCAAGTAAAGAATCATTTTGTCAGCGATGTGAAAGTTGACAAGTTCTAAAATGCACGATATTTATTTCTTTCGTACCTAGCAACATTTACAACAACAATACTTCGTTCGAACCTAGGTCGAACTCCAATTTATAGAATTAGACGTTTTTAACTAAAAAGATAAACTCTAATTTTGGATCGAATTTTTTTATCATAAGGTTGGAGGTTGAACATTTGATAGGAACAAAGATATATCTTTCATCGAAATACGCCAAATCATGATGTAAATAAAATGACGTTTTTTCGGAAACGGTTAGGATTAGCGACATGAATTTTTAGACAATAGTTAAAGGTATGTAAAAAACGCCCAAAGTTCATATCATACAGGGCGTAAAAAGAATGGGGTCGTGAGTGTCACAGCTAGTCCGTCCCTGCAGCTGTGAGTAATTCACAATACTTTATTAGATAGTAATTTGAAGGGTCTTACATCATATTAAAAAATTGAAATATACCTGATGGTTCATAATTATGTGTAAAAAATTTGATTCCATTGCAGCGCTATGGAAGCCCATATCTCCAAATAGGAGGCCTATGTAAAAAAAGTTTATATGATTTTGTAGTATTCCTTTCACATATTTTTTTCATATCCCCGGACACCCTGTATATACTTAGTTTAATATTAAGTATAAAATCACATGAAAAATTACTAGCTGAAGTAGAAGAAGTGCAGGCAAGATTCAAAAAGACACCGATTATAAACGTCTTAAAGGTGTGCTGACTGAAGGGAAAAGTGAAAAACTTATTCGCTCCTTGTCAGAGAAAGAAAAATATAGTATGTTAATGTAACAAGAGAGAAATCTTGAGCTTTGCCTTAATTGCTCCAAAAACGGGCATTGTATGAAACAAAAAGGACCATAGAGAGAATATAAATTGATATTAAATTACCAAGGACATTTATCTAAAATTGTGTTGTAGTCCGACAACAGATAAGGATTTTGCAACACTCTTATGTTGGAGGTAAAAAATATGTGATTGTATTTGCAAATAGTTTACGTGAAACCAAGTCATTTTCAGAGCATAGAAAGGGCGAACCGTTATACATATATAAGACATATTGGTCGCTTGAATGCCAAAAAATAACAGCACTGAATGAAATGAAGGATTGTATTACACTCAATGGAAAAAAATAATAGCTATATTTTACTACCACACAAACACCATATAAGGCAATGTTTGGGAGAAAACTCCCCGTTGGGTTTCAGGCACTCAATTTGCCATCATAAATAATAAGTAGTCCGACGAAAGTTGAACGATTAGAAGATTTGATAAATTTTACAAACGTCACCATATGCAATGATCAAATATCTTCTGAGATAAAAATGTTGTTGAGAAAGAAGAAGGGATCGTATTAATTTTTATATGATTAGCTTAAGTGTGTTGGTTTACTAAAAAAAATCTGTTTTACGTTTGTGTTTCAAAATTCTTTGTAACAAAAATTTTCTCTTAAGCATAATGTATATTTTCCTTAGTTTTTGACTTATGTATCAGATTTACAAGCCAAATGGCTCCGCACTCCCTCCAGGGATTATTGACTCATACCAGGTATACAAAGACACCAAAAGTATAAAGCTCTGTGGGGACCCTTTCAATGTTATCGGGTCTTAGGTGGCGTGGTAGTCTGTAATTCCTACAAACTTTCGGATGGTTCGCGCGGTTGCAAAGAGAACTGAATTGTTTATATAGATGCTCACTAAGGCCCAGTCTCTTGATGTTCTGCAGGAAGTTCTTTGGCATCACTCGTTGAAACTGCCCAATGTAAACTAGACACAGCCTTCTAATTATCAATTTTTACAAACTCTACCCAGAGGATCTATGCAAAATCGACGTTGCTCGGTCAATGCTAACTTTGCACTAAACGCAATTGAAATTATACCTTTCCTCCTTATATTTTAAATTACCTTATACTATTTTTAATAATACTGGTTCGTTCAAATTTATATATTTATTTTTTATTTAATTAATTAATATACCTTTCTTCATCCATTTGCAGTAAATATCATCATGAACCAAATTTATGAATTTTATTATAAATTGTTTATTTGATATTTGCTAAATACAGGCTAGTTTATTGATGAAATAAAGTGCAGTCTCTCTGTTAAAAAAAAGTTGGGAAAATGGGACTCCTTGGGCACTTTTCAAGTTTTGTATTCTTATATCGATAATATAGATTAGAGATATATAATCTAACCAAAGATTATTATAGCTAGCGTTAGCTATAATAATCTTTGATATAACTAATAAAAAAATTTGGGGTGTTTCTTTCTAACAATATTCTAACTTTCAGCTTAAAAATTTTGAAGTTGGCACCAGTAATATAGATACAATCAGTGGTCTTAATTCGGCCATTCTAAAAGAGGGCACCAAATCAAAATCCAAACCGCTGGATGTTGTATTAGTTTCTATACAAAGAGTAAGTTCAAAATTGTAATAATTATTAGATAAATCGTTAACATAAAGCATCTCCAAAGCACCAGATGGTAAAAGACTAATTAATATCAGGATTATAGTAAAATCTCTGTTTCATCATCTATTGTATTAAACATGTTTTTCAAATCGCTGATTAATTTTTTATTTAAAACAGACTAGCGATGTAACTGGAATGGTTATAAGAAATTAAGTCATTTCAATGGCCTGAATAATTACCTAAGTCATATTTTCAGATATGATATTATTGATGAATTTTCGTGATACAACATGTTCTTACTAAATTCGTACTACGTGTAACTATAAAAACAGCACTAGAATTTGATAACAATTCCTTTTTCTAATATGTGGCATAGAGTAAAAAATTCTTTTTTTATTTGTAGGTACCAGAAGTTGCAAGCTTTTATAGTTCTGGACCGTTGATACCAATAGATAGTTCATCCGTATTTAAACAAAAAGATACGGAACATGCAGAGGCTAGACTTGAAAATTCTGATGATAGCATATTGAACCTTATAGAAGAAAGAATTAGTCTTAGTGACAGCGAAAAAGAAAATAATAGTGCTAGTCCGAGTTTAGAAAACAAAAACACCTTTACTTTAAGTAGTTCATTAGAAGCTGATAAAATAGAAACAACTTATCAGGAAAATTCTAAAATAAACAATAACGGCCTATCCATAAGTGTTGAAAGTTCAGTTAATAATCAAGAGACACAAAGACATGAAACAAAAGTTGATCATTTAGAAAACTCTGCAGTTGATATAGGATCAAGAATATCTGAAAATATTACTGCAGAAAATTCAATTAGTATCAATAACAATAGTTTAACTGATGACAACAACTTAACAGACAATATATTAAATCAAAACACTACTACTCCTACTACTCCATCCCTGCCAGTCAGAATACTAGATGCAAATAGTTTTGCAAATGCGAATGATATTTTGAAGGAAAACACCAAATTAGAAGCAGAACTTACAGGGACATTAGTTCAGGAAACTTCTACTACAAATAATGGCTTAATCGCCAGTTCGAAAAATGAAACTAATTTAGAAACAGTTCAAAATGATAAACAAACTGATAACTTAGATAATACTGATAGTGTAGTGTCACGAATGTCTGATGATTTAGGGGATGGCGAAGTGTCTCAGTCAGTAGACTCTAGCACAATTAATGCTACTTTAGATAACGCAAATATTTCACAAGAAAGTGTGTCTAATCAATCCCTTCTTGTATCATCTCTTCCAGTAAGAAAACTAGATGCAAGTAGTTTTGCAAATGTAAGTGATATTTTGCAGGAAACGGCTGAGTTTAATAAAATAATTGAACTACCGGAACTTGCTGATAGTAAACTAGATAAAAATCGTACGTCGAATGTGAATAATACCTCAGAGTCTCATACATCCGTCACAACCACTGAATCAGTGTTAATTGAAATAAGATCTGGAGTTAATTCAGTAAATTTATCAGAAGATATCCCTTCAGAAATAAAAATAAAATCAGAAACAGATAACAAAACAAGTTTAGAACATCCCAAACGAACTTGTAAATGCAAGAAAAATAAAAATAAGGAGAAAGCGATTGAATTAGAAAAATCAAATAATTCGACGAACAATGTTGAACCTAATGTAACTAATGTAGAATCGAGATTTTCTGAAACCATTGATCTAGAAAACATAGTTGAACCACTAAGTTTAAAATCCGTCAGTCAAGTAAATACTAGTAGTGATACCTTAGAGAGTGAAAGGACACAAACTTCAGAAAATACTTCTGAGTCTCAAACAACAGAAACTTCCCCATTGTTAGAATTACTTACGGTTAAACATACAGAGTCAAGTACAGAGAAGGAAATAGAAGCATCGACAGTTGAAGAACCAATCAAAATTATCGATGATGATCTTAAAAAATCCACTGAATCTGAAACCTTATCTCCTTTGCAAACCAGTACCATAGAACCATAAGGTTCTACATTAGTACTTAATATACAAGAATAAAATATATCTACATAACTAAATATATATATATATATATATATATATATATATATATATATATATATATATATATATATATTATAATGCAGAATCATTCTTTGAAATTACAGCTCTGGAGGTGTTTCGGTTATTTTAAAAATGAGACTGATCATATCTCTGTAACTGTATTATTTTTGTTATAATTTTATTTCAAAATATTTTTTTTTATCATTTAATAAAGTAAATTAATATTGCTTTACGTACACTAGAAACCAGGCAAAATAGCTTCAACTTTTATGTAGAGGCAAGTGAAATAATGTTCAGAGATATAAGACATCAGAAAAAAGGGATGCATTTTTTTAAGTAAATTTCTAGAATTTGTAGCATCGACTCGACTATTAAAGATTCTGTAAAGACGTCGCTTGACGTCTAATATTATGTAAAATAATTAAAGTAGATATAAGTACTAGTGTTCGACCGATTTCGTTTCTTTATTTACAGTGGCTGGTAATGTAAAGGGTGTTTTTTATAGAGGTATAGAACTATTAAATGGAATAAAACAAAGATGAATTTTTTAAATTGACACTAAATTTACTTTATTCGAAAGATAACCTTCTGGCATTATAATTTAAATATGACTTCTAGCATATGACCGCCACGGCTGGCTCGGACGTAGTCTATTCTGGAGGTCCAATTTTCAATGACTTTTTACAACATTTGTGGCCGTATATCAGCAATAACGCGGCGAATGTTGTCCTCCAAGTGATCAATCGTTTCGGGCTTATCGGCGTAGACTAGCGACTTCAAATATCGGGTCCGAAACGTGAAAGTATGCGGTTGCCAAACATTTCCTTCAATAAATCAATTGTGGCACAAGCTGTGTGACATGTTGCGCCGTCTTGTTGAAACCACAGTTCCTGCACATCATGGTTGTTCAATTGATGAACGAAAAAGTCAGTAATCATGGCTCTATAGCGTTCACCATTGACTGTAACGTTCTGACCAGCATCGTTTTTAAAGAAGTACGGACCAATGATTCCACCAGCCCATAAAGCACACCAAACAGTCAGTTTTCCTGGATGTAACGGTGTCTCAACATACACTTGAGGATTATCATCACTCCAAATACGGCAGTTTTGTTTATTGACGTATCCATTCAAACAAAAGTGAGCTTCATCGCTAAACAAAATTCGCTTATGAAAATCGGGATCAACGGCAATCTTGTTATGGGCCCATTCACCGAATCTATGCCTTGCTAGGTGATCGTGTGGCTTCAATTCTTGCACGAGTTGGATTTTGTAAGCACGCAAACCAAGATCTTTCCGCAAAATCTTCCATAAAGTGGATGGACACATATCCAATTCCTGTGCACGATGGCGGATAGACTGTCTTCCTCTACGCTACGCTCTACAGCAGCAATGACTTCTTCTGTACGCACTGTACGATGTCTTTGTGGATGCGTATTATCATTTAGAGTAAACGTGGTGCGAAAACGTTCCATAGTTAATCGAATTAATTGCTCTGATGGACGATTATGTTGACCGTAAAATGGACGTAAAAAATACGTATTTCAAACAGAACCATGATTTTCAAAATAAATTTGCACAATTTGGAAGCGGTGTTTAGGCGTCAGTCTATTCATGTTGAAATGCCAAACCAAACTAAACATAAATCACTTGACAGCTGACAAAATAGCCGCCAGTTAAAAAAGTGTTGCCAACTGAAAGTTCTATACCTCTATAAAAAACACCCTTTATCTAGTAAACAAGTATTTTCAGCGACCGGGAGACTGTAAGTTCAGTTAAAAGAATAAGCTAAATCTAGATACAGCGAAAAGTTTTTTACTAAAATAATAACTGCTGTATGTTTTAACTATGGTCTATATATATATATATATATATATATATATATATATATATATATATATATATATATATATATATATATATATATATATTAAAAACCATTTGGTATATTCTCTGAACCTCTAGATTTATTTCTGTCGATTAGTTATAATACACATTATTAACGTTTTTTGGTAAGTTTCAATTATATCCTATAGACAATTAAATTTATATGTCGGTGAGTCGATATACTGGTATCGGTCGATCGCTAATATGAATATTGCAATTATTTAAAGAAAAACATGTCATTGTTTTTTAGATATGTAAAAAAAATAGTCAATATTATAAGTTACCATAATATTTTTAGTCTGATATTAAAAATGAATTTATTTGTGCCATAATTACAAAAATTAGGTTACTATTAATCCCAAGTAGATTTCCTTTTTATTTTAAATTCTGTTACTAATTATTTTGATATAAAATTTGTATCTAAATTTGATAGAAGAATGTACTCACTGGCTTTTAACGAAATTACCTTATTTGTCATAATTACATTATTATTATTACCAATTTAAGACTTTTATGTTCAAATCCTAGTACCCTTGTGATTGGTATATTTGAATAACTTACCAATTGCAACGCAATTAATAACATTTTTATATATTTAAATAAATCAACGTAATGTTTGCACGTCGTAGCTATGTACCGAGATTATTTTTTTAAAATTAAAATAGAAAAACTGCGGATAAAAAAACGAAAAAATAAATTTTGATCAAGATTCGTCTTTATTAACATTTTTAATTTTGTGACTTCTTAAATGAAGTTTATTGACGCCTATAGATTTATTTTCTGAAAGTTGAACCTGATTTTACATGATCCCGAAAAGCTGATTTCCTTTTTAAAATTTCTTACTATTAACTAAAAAGAAAAGAACCTAACTCGAACTCATCTATTTCAATAATTTTTAAATATATCTTGAATTCAAATTATTATTATTCAGTAAAACAAAGTGGAAATTATTGCGCGTAAAAGAGCAAAGATGTCCGATATAGTTTCGATCATAGGGGTAACAACTCCTATTTTATATTTTGGAAAGATCTATATTTTTTAGACTTCTTTAAAGTTTACTAATTTTAATGATTTTGTACTTGATTGTAGGGCATTAAAACAAAATAATATCTACTTGTATTCTTTTATCTGCAAGCGTATTTAGACGATGAAATCACCCTTAAACTTTACCTCTCAAATGGATTTTTTAAAATATAACTCGAATCCAAATGTTATTTTTTAATGAAACATTATAAAAATTATTGCTTATAAATTATGTCAGATATAGTTTTAACCGTAGGGTTTTTTTAAAAATCTGTCCCCCTAATTCACTAACATGGTGTAACTTTAAAACTAGTCTAAATTGACAGTTGAGGGTGTATATTAACAAGTGTAATAATAACTCAAGCCAGTTTTGAATTTCTAAAACCGAAAGATAAAAAATTATTTTTTTGTGTTACTAAATTGTCAAAAATGGAAAATTGTGTTTATTTTAGCGACACAACTCGTCCTATAATATATAAAGGAAGTAATTTTAAAAAGTCCACACAAATATCTCTTCTGAGACGCAATTTTCAGACGTTGTACGACTTGAACGGTGACGTTGACATTGAGATCAACCTACACGGTAATTTAAAGGTAAAGTTTTTTTTTAATGGAAACTCCCATTTTTTATTCCAGAAATAATAAGTACTGAAAATTTTGCGCTCCACCATAATAACATTTTGGGAGATCAAATGTTATTGGGAGGTCATTTTTTCCACGAAACGTGTAAAATCAGCTATGACTGATTCAGGGAACTAGAGAAAAATGCTAAGAACAACAATTGTAGGAATTTGTAGGATATTCCCTGGTGATATTAAGGTTGCCCTTATTTATATGCACTGTTAAAAATAACCTTAAATTTATTGCAAATTTAGTATCTGTTCTATATTAAATTTAATGATTTTGTACCTAAAATCGTGAATAATTTACATTTACTTTGAATTTAAAATAATTCATTCAAATATTAATTTATTGTAAATTAAATTTGATTAAATGGTATCTTAAATTTCAATAAAGTAAATGAAAAGATATTTTAACTTTCTGCACATTAAAATTAATTCACATGCACTTTAATATTAGAAGAATTTACATTATTATTTCATATTCGATAAGGTACATTGCATGAGATTCCGGGAGATGGCGCAACTTATACTGAACTTTTTGTTTAGTATGATATAAGTTGCTTAAAGGAATCAATTTCCTTATGGTGAGATATACATGTCTGCCTCGTACTGACGGAAACCAATGAGTTCGAAACCGGTCCACAGATGACGGTACACCACCTATGGAAAAAATTTTTCCCCTTTTATTGGTCGCAAAATTTATTGAACTCATATTAATGTTGGTGCATTAAATATGTGATAACACATCTTAAATTCAATGAACATTGGCTGTATATTTAATGTACATAGCCATCTTAAAAAGTAATTAACAGGATTTTAAATTTAATGTATGAATTTAATTTAGTTAACGTGAATTATTAAATTTAATGCATTACTTTACACGCATTTAATAAACGTTTGTGAAATTTGCTTCCCTACATGTATATTAAATTTATTGCATTTCCTTTTTACAATGTGTTTAAATATAAAAATGTCTGCCATTAAAGATATGGCTTCCAATTAAAAAAAAACAACTTAGCCTTAAAATGACTCCAAGATCATTTTTAAGATTAGAATTAATGTCATCATGTGATGTGTCTTGTTAAAATTCCTACAACTTTTGAAATTAATATTTTTCTAGAACGCACTAAGCTTCCAAGTTATCGGCCAATTTCACACTGATTTACGGGAAAGGAAATGAGATTTGACCCCTAACATATTTGCATGGTTGAATGCGAAATTTTTCTGTCTTCCATTTCTATAATAAAAAATGGGTCTTTTCATTTGAAAGAACAACTAAACTTTCAAATTACCTTGCAGTTCAGTCCCCACGTCACATTGAATCATCTTTGGAATATTAAGTCAGGTTTCGTACCTATAGACTTGTATGCTTGATGGTTATGAACTTAGAACGGTATGAGACTGAGAATTAAATTTGGCTTTTAAGCCAGTTAAATTTGGAAAAAGTGAACCGGCTTAATGGTCAAGAAGCCAATCTCTGATGTAGGGGTACCGTTGGCGTGGTGTTTTGGTGAGTGCGTGTAAGTCTGAGATAAGTGGGATGGTCGAGTGTTCAGCTCGATCCAAGTATTTAACGATATTTTCATGTATAAAAGTGCTGAAAGTAACACAATTTAAATCTCTGTGAATTATCGTGTTCCTGACATAGTATGGGGCTCCGCAGATCATGCGTAAAACCTTGTTTTGGGAGCTCTCTATTTGCCTAAATCGAGACCTGCCAGTGGTGATCCAAGTTGGAGCACCAAATGACAGGATCGAACGTCTGAATAACTTGTAGATGGTAAAATTGTTCTTCAAATTTTACTTGCTATTTCGATGTAAGAGCGAATAGTGAGCCAATCATGACGTTTTGGCCTTGGATAAAATATAATTTATATTTAATAGCCAATTCAGTATTTTATCAAAAACTAGCCCCAAGTACTTGGCGCTATCCCGCTAGGGAATGCGCACGTTCGAGATGGACAACCGATTGTTCGGATTGTTAAAGCGTTTTCTTGAAAAAATGACTGCTTGAGTCTTATATGGATTAATTTTGATTTTCCAGTCAGTCATTCATCTCTCAAGTTTGTTGATATGCCGCTGCAATCTCAACACAACATAACGTAATGACCCGGAAGAGGTCGCAAACGCAGTATCGTCAGCGAACAGAAACAGCTTACTAAAATTGTCTGTCGGAATATCTGCCGTATATAAGTTGAATAGGGTCGGTGACAGAGATGAACCCTGTGGAACGCCCGCTCTAACATGCTTTGTTTCTGACATTCCGTCATCTGACGATACTACGAAAGTTCTCCCTTCTAGAACACTTGAGACTAGTTTCACAAGGTAACTTGGAAATCCTACCTTATCATTTTTACAATCAGTCCGTTGTGCCACACCTTGTCAAAGGCCTTGCTTATATCAAAAAAATTGCACCCGTATGGAATCTCCGGTTGAACCCGTGGATTATCATCGACGCTAGTCTGGTGGTCTGCTGGATGCTGCTATGGCAGCTCCTGAAGCCAAACTGTTCCGGAGGCAGAATATCCCTCTCTGTTATAAAGTCAGTTATGCGGTTCAGAATTACACGCTCTATTATTTTCCCCAGATTGGAAAGTAGGCCTTTCGCCTTTCATTTTAATAAGAATTACCTTAGCCACCTTCCAATCTGTGGGAAAATGACCTAACTGTACAACGACATTAGCTATATTAGTAATCGCCGCGAGGGTTCTGTCCGGAACGCGCTTCATGGCTGCGTTCGGCAAACCATCCAAACCCGGCGCTTTTCTAACCAATAGGCCCGCGACAATTCCCTTGACTTCATCAAGGCCGGTAACAGGTATGCCCAAGTCAATAAACTGTACTGATTTAAATAGGCGAACTGTTCTGTCAATTCTCTGCTCTTTTGCACGATCGACGCTGGAATTGAGACTAAACTGCTCGTAGAGCTTCTCCGCAAACCCATTGGCTTTATCTTGAGGATCCACAAGCGTAACACCACCGTTAACAATATGTGGTAGTGTTCTTTTCGAACCTTTAGTCAAGCTTCGTGTCATCTTAAAAAGACTGCCGTCTTGGGTTTGCAGCGTTTCTAATTTTGATTGCCAGCATCGATTGTACAAATCAACGAGCTCTCTCTTTATTTGCTCAGATGCTAGTCGTTTGATTACAGGATCACCAGTCCTATAGGCTCGGTTTTTGAGCCTATTCTTTTCGTGAATACGTTCTTTGAGATCTGATGGAGACTCCCCGTATTTTGAGTACCTGAACACCTTTGTGACAGAGGATCTGGCAAGGGCATCTGTTATTTGAAAAGTCAAATTGCGTATAGAGTCCTTAAAAGGGCCGGTAGCGGGAGCAATGTCCGGATAGTCAGCCTCCTCAAGGATCTCTTTGAATTTTGCCCAATTTGTAAAGGTTTTTAGATTACATGCATCTTGTTTGGTTCTTGGGTCACCATATTCATTGACGACAGGAGCATGATCCGAAGTCATCTCATGGTAAACCCAAGGCCTTGATAATCTGTATTCCTTGTCACAAACATGTCCAGTTTCTCTGGTAAGCCATATGGGCCTAAATGTGTCGGCTCGTCGGGTGGTATGACTTCCAACAGATTGTTCAAAGAAGCGTTTTCAAAAACTAACCCTTTGGCATTGGTGGTCCTGCAATCCCATAAACGGTGTTTGGCGTTAAAGTCACCTCCTACAAGAATGCTTTCGTCTGTTTCAAAAATTCTCTTTAAATTTCGACGTTCTATACTCGCTGTGGGTCTCGAATAAATGGAACCTAAAATGAGGGGTCTATTCCTCATACTAATCCTGACAAATGTTCCTTCCAGAACATAATCAGGATTCGGTACGGAATGCGCAACAATGTGCTTTTTCAAAAGGATCATTTTGCCCCCCGCGGTCTTATAAGACGATCATTCCGAAAAATGTTATAATTTGGACACGTGAATCGTTGCCCTTTTAACCAGGTTTCCTATATTAAAAGAGTATTGATTCCGTGGGTTTCGACGAAGTTCAAAATTTCTAAGTTTTTGTCAGAATTGCCGTTAACATTAAAAGTAGCAATCTTCAGGTAGGAGGGATTTATCACCACCGTCTGCATCTAATGGACACCGGCAGAAGCATGTGACATAAATGTCTGCATGCATAACTGCATTTGTGTCGACAATGAGTTAAAAGCCTCCATCGAGGTCTGCATAATCTGCATGAGGCTATGCATATGGGCAGTTAAAGATGTTTGGTTAGAAACTTCAAGTTTCCTATTGCTTTGAGAACCCCATACAAATGTTTTAGGAGCTGGTACATTTTGACCTGACCCTGTATTCTGGACAAGTGAGGACCTGGTTGCCGCTTTTAGTTGTCTAGGATGTTTTGAGCACCCGGTATAATTCGCAGGATGTTCACCTCCGCAATTTGCACACCTGAGTTTTTGTCCAGGTGCCAATTTGCAGGTGTACGTAAGGTGAGACTTTGCACATTTAAGGCATCTCGGTTCTGCGGTGCATTTTGATTGTGCGTGACCAAAAAGCTGGCACCGATGGCATTGGGTATTGTGACTTTTTGACTTATGAGCTTCTACCCTGACAGTAATACTGTCAAGTGCTTTCAGTTCGTAAATGTGTTTTTGGTCTTTGGGCAAAGACACAAGTACCAATGGCATTGGTGACTTTTCTTTGTGGTACCATCTTGTTACACTTTGAGGTGTAAGGCCCAACGCCTCAAGATCTATTTAATTTTGGATGTCTCCCAATGTTCGAGCACGCTCCCGATGACCACCTGCAGCAATTTATCTGCAAGAAAGCTAAAAGTATGGAATGGTATTTGATTTGTTTCAAAAAATTTAGAAATTCTTTGGTAATCATCAGGGGTAGGCGGGTAGACCTTTATACCTTCCGTCACATTCTGAGCACGTCCGAAATCCATATTGTTATTCTTCATTATCGTTGTTACATCATTGTATATAGATTTCTTACGTAAGACGATTGGTGGCACTCTTACCTTGGTCACCTGGACCTCGGACGTGCTTTGTTGCGACAAGGTATACTTAGGTATACCTTCATTAGATTTAGGATTAGAATTATCTTTATTGGAAGCTTTATTAGTAATGTTAGTAGTGTTATGGCTATTACTGGTTGATGGTAGAGGAGGAAATTCAAACTGAGAGTCTTTTTCAATGGTTTTAGTACGTTTGCGACATTTTTTTCTTGACACTGTCAAAAATTTGTCATTATCTGAATCGAAATTTCCTCCACTGGCCATTGAACAGAGATCGGCTTATCCTTAGTAATATTATTACAAGTGGAAGCGTTATTATTATTTGAATTAAAAATAGTCTCAGTCCCATACCTGTTAATCGTCGCCATAAGTTGCTCGTTCAACGAGGTGAGTGACTCTAGTTGGTTGCTGAGGTGTGCTATCTGGGAGAGAAGTTCATCTAACTGCTTTTTCTGATCTTGTATTCCCTTCTTCAAATCTTCATTTTCTTGGAAGGTCTTCTTAAGCATAACTTCTAGCTTTTCTTTTTCACCTTTTACGACAAGGAATTGGCCGTAAATGGGTATCTCTGGGGATAGGGAGCAGGACCGCTTTTCTATGCCGTTCGGCTCCATGCCGTACGACGTGGAAAACGTTGAAAATATCTTATGAAAACTTTGACAAGTCACTGACAATCTAAGAGAATGACACTGACAACAATGTTGCTGTTTTGAATGATCAAAGCAGACTTCCCCACGTCGCAGTGAAGGTCAGCGTTAAATGTTCCTTTTTAAAATCTAAAACTGTTGTCTGAACCACTATTCCCGAAAATACTTTCCAGAAAAGATGTTTCTGTGAAATGATTTTATACATATATATATATATATATATATATATATATATATATATATGTATATGTATATATAGACGAAATGTTTAAATAAATTTACTTAGCAAATCTGAGACCCGATTCATAATTAGCGATCTAAAATACCATTTAATATGGATGCAGCATCCCTTGGTAATTAACCAGGACCTTGTATTTGTAAAAAAGGTAGAGGAGTAGTTAAAATGACTTAAGGTCCTTTCAAAAGGCCCTAAAGTACAGCAAGTTTGTTTTTTTACCTGCTTAACGAAAATATTTTTGTTATTTTCCAGAGAAATAGGTCTAAAAAATATGTTTTTGAAATTAACAAATAGGGGTTACAGCTTCTACGGCCGAAACTACATTTGACATCTTTTATAAGGAACTTTGTTCATTGTAAATTAACAATCTGATTCTAAGATATATTTAAAAACACATTTTCGGAGGTATAGTTTGAGAGTCCTTTTCACCCTCTAAATACGTTTAAGAACAAATAATTTTTATTTTTCCAAGCTCGTCGATTTACATTATATAGTCGAATAATTATTTGAAAAAAGTGTTTTTTTTTTCTATATATTTCGTTTCTAAAACTGACTTAAAGGTAAAAAACAATTTGTTACATTCTCCTGAAAATTTGTAATTGTGAATTTTTAATAGCTATGAAAATACTTGTGAGATTTAAAACGAAAAACGTGAGGTGCATGCAATAAATAATAGTAAGGAGTGTAGAGAGTGGCTGAAGTTGCGAAAACTCCCACAACAGTTGTTATCTATTGCACCTCAGGTTCTAATTTTAAACCACATCAGGTTTACTCTAATATCAGGAGACAGGACACACTATAAATTTCCCGAAAACCAAACGGATTGTATCCATAAAGTACTTTAGAGTGCGCATCATCAGAGAAGCTCTCGAAAACATTGAAAACCTTAACAAGATAGATGATGCACAAAATAGCTCAAATACATGGAAAATTCTAATTAAAACCCAACCAAAAACAACATATCAGAGAAACAGGACAGCGAACCGAAAAGAGACCCAAACCTAGAAGAAAGAAAACCAACCAGGTGGAACCAAGATATAACCTAAGTAAGCGCCAAACTATAAAAAGGTAGACAGGACCGACAAGATTTTTCTACTGCCGAACTAGTATATATATATATATATATATATATATATATATATATATATATATATATATTTATATATATATATATATATATATATATATATATATATATATATATATATATATATATATATATATAAGAAATAAGTTCTCGTTCGTGTAATTTTAAAAATAGGTAATTCTCGGCTATGCGGATATAAAGACCATTGATAAATATTACTTTGAAGTTAAAAAGTGCGGAAATCTCCAACATAACAGAAATGCTCAGGGTCTGATAAAATAACAACAGTGCTGTTTCGCCCTAATGTGGGACTCATCAGGCTATTGCATTCGGTACAAACCATCATCTCGCATTTATCCTATAAACAACTTTCACAGTAAAAAAATAGTAACTACGATACAGTGGCGACATCTCTATGGATCATTCAACTGTCAAATCGGTTTATAGGACAACACTTAAAAAACTTGGGTGGGTCCAACTAAATTTAAATAGCAATTGGAACCCTTCTATCTCTACACAAAAAAAATTAAGCAGAACTAGTTAAACTATCGTTAAACTGTTAAATATATTTATTTAAACCCCACTTGGTAAGTTAGATTGCGTCAGTTTAATATTTTACACATCAATAATTTATTCATTTATCTATATTGTTAAGGACCCAACTGATTTTTAGTTAATTCCTTATAAATATACATGTATATTAATGAGAACATTTTCAAACAATATAAGTAATAAAATCGTAACACAATTACCATTAGAATTAGTAAAAAATACTTAAATATTCATTTTTGGGTTACGGTCGTTAGCATTAATTAAATTATCTAAATCTTGAATTGCCTGCTTTGCTGGAATTTACCATAATTTGAATAAAATTTAAATTGTTGCGTAACATAAACGAATTTCTTAATTTTTATATTCCATGTCATTAAATTTTATGATAGGGGAATCATTTTTAGCCGGATGCTTTGGCAATATTGAATTATAATTCATTGATTGTTTTTAAATATATAATTTTAGTTTTAAAGATCGATCACTTCCGTGAATCCTTCCTTGACTTAAGTTACAATCCACTTTTTATTTTTTTATTTTCTGCATATTTAGAATCTGTTTTCTATTATTCGACGCGTCACTTAAGTCGAAGATTATTTATTTTCGTTTTTAACGAGCTTCAAAAAAAGGAGGTTATTAATTCCACATAATTTTGTTCACCCATAATTTTTGGCAGGAATGAGATATTTTAATGAAATCTTTCAGCATTTGCTTACCCAATTTTCGGTAGTAGTCCCATACAAATATTTCCGAGATAAGTTTATTGGAAAGATATTAAAAACTGAAAAAAATTGTTGGCTAGCAAAATTTTTAACAGACTTCATTCAGTTATAACTTCTGATAGAAGTGAGATATTTTGATAAATTTGGTGGAAAGCTGAAAAAACTGAAGAATTTCGTTGGTAAACAAATTTTTTTAGTTTGTGTATTATTTACAATTTCAATTAAAAAAAAAATTCTATTTCATGCAAATTCACTAAAAACGTATAATAGTGTAGTCGCTCTGTGGCTTTTGTGGCCGAAGGTTGATTCTTATTTATTTTGGGTAGTTGAATCTGAATCTTCAACATGATAAGAGAATTTGTTTTTAAGAATTTATCCCCCTAATTCACTAATATGGCACATCTATTAAAAGTTTGGAAGAGGTGATAGAGAATGTCATTTTGAATAATTTATCCCATATATGCCTTAGTACAAAAATGCACGTTTGTTGAATTACAGCAGATTTTATAATTTTTCGGTTTTCTGGTAATTGGTGACTGAAAATTTACTTTTTATGATACTGGTATAATTTTTCGGTTTGAAATATTTTTTTTTTCTTATTCTTTGGTTCATAAACTATAATAACAACAAGAGGAATAAAATTAAAATAAATAACACACAGAAAACTGTGCACTCAAAAATTTTATTCATCTACGAAAATTCAAGTTTCATCTTAGATTTTAGTGATGTTTTTTTTTCTAACAGTGAGAAAGATAAATGCATTCAATTTATTTTAAAAATAACTTTGTTGAATTACCTTTACAGTGGTTTATCGAAACCCGTATCAAAAATATATTACATACATTAAATTTAGGGAAGATATTCATCTTAACGAAAACAAAATATCTAATGTATTGCATTGGATGTTTTGAACGCCTAAAAGATGAATTTTTGTGTTTCTGATCACCAGACCGGTAATTGTTATTTGTAAAATAAACATGAAAAAAATAAAAACACCAATACATAAACAACCAGTTTTTTTAGCCAACCATACAGATGATATCGACTTTAGCGCTGGTCGCATACATCTTGCAGTTATGTTTTACACCAGTTCAGTGTTCACTTGTTAAATTTAAAATTGCCTTGTTAACAAAAAGATGACTACTTTTTCCCATTTAGAAAACGCTGATATAATTTTCATGTATGGTAGAGTAGACAGCAATGCAGCTGCAGATCGAAGACTATACCGAGATCGATTTTCTGGAAGAAGAGTTCTCAATGTACAAGTTTTTATTAACACATATCGCTATATTTGTGAAACCGGTAATATTCTTTTCAGAGAAAGATTGCATGCAAACAGGCATGCTATCGAAGTAGAACAACAAATTGGGGATTCATTTGATGCAGATCAAACCACTAGAAAGGTAACTAATCAGCTTAATTTGTCTACTTGTAAAGTGTGGAACGTCATGAAAGTTGAAGGAAAATATCCATTCCATTAGACCCTGGTTCAAGGCCTTGAAGAAGGTGATCCAGAATGGAGCATTCTGTTCTGCCGTTATTTGTTAAAGCTGATATGGAAGATGGACTTTCTTAAAAAGTATTTTATGGTCCGATGAATCGAAATTTTCTGTGGAGGAAATCACAAACTTCCACAATCTGCATTAATGAGCTGACAAGAATCCACAAATGGAAAAAGAAATATCCTTCCAACAGAAATTAAGTGTAAATGTATGGGGAGCGGTAATCGGAAGAACTTTCATTGGACCATACTTCCTTCCTGAACATGTAAACGGAGACAATTACTTAGAGTTTTTGAAATACCATTGAACGTAAGAGAAAGAATAATTTTCCAGAACGACGGATGTCCAGCACATTATCGGTTTGACGTAAGAGATTTTTTAAATGAAACATTCCCTAATCGTTGAATAGGAAGAAACGGTCCCATATTGTGGCTTGCGAGGTTCCCAGACTTAACGTCTATAGATTTTCACACCTGGGGACATATGAAAAAAATTGTTCATAAAGTTGAAATAATGGACCGTAATCAACTAATTCAAAGAATTAATGAAGCAGGTGTCACACTTAAGGAAAAAATGAGACTAGGGGTAACCACCACCCAAGTAAGGAAAAGGGCCCGAAAATGTATTAGAAATAATAGCTCACATTTCGAACATAACATATAAAATAATACTTAATGTGATTTTGGTAATTTTAGGAAAGTAAAAATAAATATATAAAATTGTTAATTTCGTTAGTATCTTCCCTGAATTTAACGTATGTAATATTTTACTGATACAGGTTTCGATACACCACTGTTTTTTTCACTGTTAGAAAAAAACATCACTGAAATCTAAGAACGAAACTTGAATTTTCGTAGATGAATACAATTTTTGAGTGCACAGTTTTCTGTGTGTTATTTTAATTTTAGTCCTCTTGTTATTATTATAGTGTATGAACTAAAGAATAAGAAAAAAACATTTCAAATCGAAAAATTATACCAGTATCATAAAAATTAAATTTTCAATCACCAATTGCCAGAAAACCGAAAAATTATAAAATGTGCTGTAACTCGACAACCGTACATTTTTGTACTAAGGCATATATGACATAAATTATGCAAAATGACATTCTCTATTACCTCTTCAAAACTTTCTATCGATGTACTAAACACCCTGTATATATAATTGCTATAAAAGTTAGATTTTCTAGCAGGACAATTGTGTTTATGGACCAATGCAATTTGGTTTAAAGTTTAATGAAAAAGACGACAATATTTTAAAAGTCAAAAAAGTCAAAAAAGCATAGCGCTCCTGCAGAATGGAATGCAACTATACCCTAATTAAAATCCTTGATCAAAGAGCTCATTTTAAAGATAATAGATTACCCTAAGGTACAATATGCTCGGAGAAATGGTTTTTGAATAATAATAAACAAATTGAGATGACGCAAAATCAAAACTGTTGTTATTTTTTTGCCATCTCTGTTGTTTGTGTGATAATAGGGGATAGTAGCCTCAAAATATCTCCATAAAAATTATATCAAGGAATTGTATTATTTTATAGATTCAGGATCTCGTGCTGATGAGGCTGTACGTGAATGAAGGTTTAAATTGTTAAATTGGGAGGCGTGTTATCTCTGGGGCATTTCGTCTGAAACGTAACAGCGTGGGTGTCGCATGAAAGCAAATCACAGTGCCTTAATACTGAAATGAATCTGAAAGTCTTTTCCAAAAGACGTTGTTGATTTATCTTTTTCTCGGATTTCTATTGGTAAAGTCAGATTTTTAAAAATTTGTCGTTTCAAACAATACTAATGTTTAATGTCTCGAAAAATATATTTTTAACATATTTTTATTAGTCAAGGTTGAAAGCTAAGGAATTTTTACATAGATATAGGTATTTTTCAGAATTAAATTTTTGGATATTTTCGAGGAATGTAGCGACAAATATGATGCGAGGTACCGACGCGACACACAGTAATGAAGCTACTGTATTTACAAATGTAATATATTTAAAAAAAATAATGAACTCAAAACACAAATCATTGCTGTAATATTTGACAGTTGTAATCACGTCACATGGTTTTAATATCGATATCAAGGAATTATAATAAATTATTTGAAAAGCGCAACTACGCACCTACAAAAATGTATTATGTTACCGATAGTTCTTGTCAGCACTTTAAAAATAAATCGAATTTTTATAATTTTCTTTTCCACAAAAAAAAAATTATCCATATCACAATCGAATGGCACTTCTTGCCAGTTGCACATGACAAATGTGCTTGTGCTATGTACGAACATTATAAGAGGAACAAAACGAGCAAGCTTACAGCTTTCAGCCGACGAGACAATTCTTACAGCAGAAGATCTTTCCAATTAAGTCAAGAAGTAGTCAAGAAAATAAAAATGTTTTGTAACAGTAAAGACCATTATTATAAAAATTATTAAGATCTGAAATCTACATAAGACAAGGGTAAGGTAATATCAGATACCATGCAACACCACGCTGTTAATACAATTAATGAAAATTCCATATTATAGAAAAAATCACTATTATCCTTACAGTATACAATCTCTTAGAAAATTAAAAAAAAATAGTGC
Organism: Diaprepes abbreviatus; assembly: GCA_034092305.1. Taxonomy (NCBI): domain Eukaryota; kingdom Metazoa; phylum Arthropoda; class Insecta; order Coleoptera; family Curculionidae; genus Diaprepes; species Diaprepes abbreviatus. The sequence goes on from JASJET010000022.1 coordinate 37,388,507, forward strand.
AAAAATCAAAAAAAAAAACTACAAAAACAAAAAAAAAAATATACTCGGAAAAAGAATTGTGAGACTTAAGAAGAAATTAATGACTATAATGTTATACTATAAAATTTTTATGGAGCAAAGCAGTGGGTATATTACACGCTGAGTACTTGAGGTACCAAACTCAAAATCTACGCGCCGTCTGATGTTTGTCGCTTCATTTCTAGAAAATAGTGGATAAATTTAATATAAACTAAAAGGATACTTGTTTGGAAAAACACATCCTCCTAATATTATTTTTTCTCTATATTTTTTTTTGCATGATACCGAAATATACAGGGTACCTCAATCAATCTGATTTTGAAGTTTTTCATATTTAATATTGTCTGTATTTTTAAGGCACACAACTTTTATTTTTACTTTTTTTTTGTAAAAAACAATATCTTTTTCTACAACTCAAAAAAAAACTGTTCTTCCATACCTTAATTGTTTCAATGAATGAATTAAGGAAAAAAGGGTGGTGATATTAGATCATCGATGCCTAGGCCTCTATTGGGCCCTTTACATCTCACCATAGCTGCAGGTCATTCGAAGCCGATCGCCTTTGGAAGGAGTTATTACGTCATTGAAATTTTTTTCAATTGTGAACCCCATCTTTTATTTCAGAATCAGAATGTATGGCACTTTAAATAGTGATGGATACATAAGGAAATTGTCAAGAAAAATTACTGTAAGATTTCTAAATATAAAAGACTTTGGTGCCATGTAAATTAAATGTTCAAACTGGGTCCTGTTAAGAATCTGACAATAGCCAAGTCGATAAATAAATTCTTTTTGAACATGGGCGATAATATCTGCGGTTAGTTTTCATACTTCTTGGCGTATTTGAACTTAAGGACGTCGGACCGGGTTAAGTATACTTTAGTTTTTAAGTCTCCCCAAAAGAAATAATTAAGGTGGGTTAAATCTGGCGATCTGGCTGGTCGCTCAATTGCCCTTCTTCTGCCTATCCAATGATTCTTAAAACTCTCATCCAAATAAGCACGGACAAGGGCAGCGTAGTGGAGCGGTGCTCTATCTTGTTGAAAAAAAGGGCACGTTGGAACATATCGGATTATTGTGAATTTGTTTGAACATTTAATTAAGATGGTATGAATTTTTTAATACTTTATAGTTTTACAGTAATTTTTTCTTGACAATTTCCTGATGTGACTAACATCAATATTTACCTTGGCGTAAATAAAAAAATTGTGCCCTTTCTGATTCGGAAATAAAAAATGTTGTTGACAATTAAAAAAAGTAGCGATGTTGTCATAGTTCCTTCTAGAGTTACCCTGTATATTTTGATATCATGCAAAAAACCTTTAAACTAGAAATAAAATCCGACGGTTTCGAGCGTTTTTCCCAACAAGTACCCGTTTAGTTTAAAAATCTAGTCAGTTCACTCACTGTAGAGGTTGAGGGTGCTCCGTTCATAAAACATGTCTCGGAACACAATGATTAATATCCATGCTCAGCTGGCCGCTAAGAGTGATGTGGTACTATTCAATTTGCGATAACTCTGGTTATAATCAATATTTTTCAAAAAATCAGGAAGAAAAATCAATCTTTAGATACAACTTTTATTAGGGGTATGTTGAGCATGGGGCCGTTGCCAGGGTTATTGGCGCCCAGGGAGAAATTCTGAAATTGCGCTCTTTAAAGCTGAATATACTTATTAAAAGGCTCATTATTACTTATTGTGATTTATTTATTGAATATAGCATTGAAACAGTATGCCAGTTCAATACTATTTTAATCAATGTAATATATAATTACATTAGACAGGAGGGTAGGATATTAGCAATATTTAATAATTTATACGATGTATATTATTTTCCTAGATTTTTCCGTTACCCTTGTATGAACTACTTGATCAAAATTAATATTTTTACGTCATACTCTATCGACAATATTGCTAGATTAGTAAGACGCTCCTAGCCAATTTGTGATGCCGAATAATTTTCAATTAATTTCAGTTTACTAAACCTTCACCAACGTCAGTGCCAAACGTGGCCCCATCTCTATATTTGTATAACTAGACACTAGCCGATATTCTTTTAATTCCGACAGTAAGAAATTGGTTTGGTGGTTAATGCTTTCAATTTCCATACACAGTTGAATGTCCTTTTAGAAAACCAAAATCTACGCTTGATAGACTTTTAAGCCTCCATGTAATATGTTAAGTTAACGTATCCAACACACGGTAAAGTTGCATTTTTAGATTTGGAGATGGAGTTAATGTAGTCGCATCGTCTTTGACTTTTTCATCGAACATTGACTTGACCCTTCTTCTGTGTTTTTCAGAAAGTTTTGCTTCTATCTTTGCTCATTCTAAACATTTATTGATTTGATTATTTTTAAGAAATTCAATTTAAGACACTGTTGACAAAATGTGCTGCATACTAATTCCTCCTCGATTTCTAAAACTAGTGGGGAAGATGTATTTGAAAAAAAAACGGATTTTAAAATAGCCAAACTAAATTAAACCCATTTCTAAATAATCTATTCGGTTTCATTCTTTGAATAGCAACATTGGTTTACGACATCTCATCAAAATTTGATAGTTCTAACCGAACAAGCGACGCTAGTGGACTACAATGAAAATTGGATTTTATTGCATTTATTCCCTATTTTTGTTACAAAACAGTTATTGACACTAACTAAAAGACATTTTACTATGTTATTTGGTATATATTTGGATTTTAAATAAGGAAATATTTAAGTGTATGTGTTTTTGTGTTTTATGTTAAAGTTTTGTTGTCAAAATCAACATGTTTTGAAAGAGCCAAACATTAATCTCGTATTTAATGGCGAGTGCTGAATCCTTTAATAAAGTTAAATATTATTGCTTATGAATGATTGAATGAAAAAGGACTGGTGATACGACACCATCAACGCCTAGGCCTTCATTGGGCCATTTACATCCCACCATTTCTGCAGGTTATTCGAGGCCGATCGCCTTTGCGAATCCAAGTAGCCTCGTTAGTTGAACTTGCCTAACTACTTCCGATAACAAAACTGTACCTCCGAAATATCTCTGCCTCAGTCCATTGAGTGCTGGGCACTCTCTGAGAACATGATCAACAGTTTCATCCTCCTCCACACACCATCTGCATGTCGGGTCGCCTACAACACCGATTCTATGAAAATGGCCATAAGGTGACAATGTCCTGTCAACAATCCCACCACAATTCGCAGCTCTTTCCTTCCCAAGGAGAGAAGCTCCTTAGTACGCCGTGCGGTAGGCCCGGTTATATGTTCTTTAGCACACCTTATTCCAGAAGCTCCCCTCCACGATTCAATAAATTTGCTTTCTAGCAACGATTTAAATTCCCTTTCGCCGATAGCAATTGGGATCGGTAATTGAGGTCCTTACGGTTCGGTTGCCGAACTCAACTTTGCCAAACGGTCTGCTTCCTCATTCCCGCGTATGCCCGAGTGACCCCGGACCCATACGATTCTAAGTGTGCAGCCTTTCCTTGTCATACTATTTAGTGCATCCTTGTACTCAGACACAAGTAGCGAAGTCACGACACTGGACTTCAGTGCCAATATCGCAGCCTCACAGAGATGGTCACACTACAGAATAGCATAAATTTCCGCTATGAAAATTGTCGTACATTGTCCGAGAGCGTAGTACTCTCTGACACTCCTGTGCTCCTGCCGAATGCTCCAGCTCCAGCTCTTTCATCTTGTCGAGATCCATCAGTATACCACCAGAATCTATTTTTCGGAAGATTTTGTTCTCCCTTCCAATCGTCTCTACTTAGCATAAATATCTCCAGAAGAGGTTGGGTTTTAAAAGCGGCGTTATGTAGTATGTCCGCATAGGGAATGAGGGACACCTCTCCACCGCGCTTTCCCAGACACCTGAGTCACCGCCTGTTCCAATTCCAAGATGTCCCAGGCAACTGAGACGTCTTCCGGACCTCGTTTTCTATGTATAAGTGAAGAGGAGGCAGGTTCACCAGGACTTCCACAGCCCTGGTGGAAGCAGTCCTCATCGCACTTAATATTCCCATACAAGCCATTCTTTGAACTTTGTCAAGTTGAAGAATGTGTTTGCGCTCATTTGTACTACGCTACCATACAATAGCGGCGTACGTTATCATGAGGCCGATCACGATAGTGTATATCCAAGATAGCACTTTAGGTGTCAGTCCCCATGTACACCCAAAGGCTCGTTTACGAGCCCAGAAAGCACATATGGCTTCCTTGGTTCGAACCTCAATATGATCATTCCAGCTCAGTTGTGAGTCCAGAATTACTCCAAGGTATTTAACTGTCCCCTTAGTTGTAATTGTGGGAAGTCTCCCAATTTCCCCCTTTTTTGTAAAGAGTACTATCCCGGCCTTGTCCAGATTTATTCCGAGCTCCTCCCTGTGGCACCATCATTCCGTGATCCGAAGGGCCCGCATCATTGGCTTTTCCAGATCCCAGACATGGCGACCAAAGCACAAAATGACTAGGTCATCAACATAGGCCTGTGTATATAAACCGGCATTATTCAGTTCACTCAACAGGCTATCTACCACAAGGCTCCACAGCAAAAGCGACAGCACTCCTCCCTGTCGACAGCTCCTACTTGACAGTGCTTTAACAGTTACCTTGTTAAGCTCAGCATATATTATTCTCTTAGTTAACATTGCTCTGATCCAGGTGACTACCGTCGTTGCTTAGTTGTTTAATCAAATATACAATTATTCTTCAGTTATATATAGGGTGTCCCACGGAGCAACAATTCAATCTATATATCGTTAATTACAAATAGGGAAATTTTAAAAATTGTTTGTAAGCTCCAAAATAATTACCAATTTTTCCTATAAGGAAATTTTTTATTTAATTTGGACCGTATTCCTTGATAAAAAGGACCAACTTTCTTAAATTTTTATATTTTGATAATCAATAAAACAGGGCGTTCAAAAAATAAAATTAAAATTTTAATTGAAGGAATCGTCAAAAGTCAATTTTTTAAAATGGAAACTCCGAAATTTTCTAATTTTATATTATTTAGCATGAAAAATAAGAGTAAGTTTGTATAGGATTTTGTATGTTTATAGTTTTCGGTATATTGCCAATTTAATATTTTAATATTTTGCTGCGGATTTTTAGATCAGTTATAATTTTTGTTGGCTATGACGTTTTACTCATAGCTGGCCATGGCGGCATTGAAAAACAATCAAATGTTAAACACCACGTAAACCTTTATATTTTTATATTTGCTAATATTTTCGATTTAAAAAGCATTGATCATTCCAACCTTATAGTGATGTTTATATTTTAACTAATTAGCTTATATATTTTAAATCGAATTAATCACAATTCTGACTGGGCTTATAGATTCGCCCAGTGTAAAAACTCAATAATGAAAAGTAATCTATAAGCCGAAGTTGTTGAACAAATACTACTCAATGAATTACGTTCCAACTATATCAGCAGAAGCAAGGTAAAAATGAAATACATTATGGCAAACCATGAACAACCGTAGAGAGAGAAAGAACAAGCAGCGTACACTACCTTCTACCTCTTCTACAAGCTCTCATAAATCAAGGCAGGAAAAAGTTAAATATTTAATAATTTTAATTTAATCTTGTTTAATAAACGATGAAAATTAATATTGATACTGTTTTTTTCCGGCGTGGACCTTGTTTTCATTTGAATTATTCTGATTTCTGTTTAAAGATCACTTAATTTTTGAAAATTGACAGGCAAAAACAAGATGCATATAGTCATAAATGCATTATCAGTAACACTAACCCGTGATATTTTTTTTAATTTACATGGGCTCTTATGTGTCGGAAATATTTCAAGCTTTATTATTTTAGCTTTGTTAAAATATGCGAGTTTATTTTAAAATACAACCTTAAAAAATTTTACTAGTTTCGACCGCTTTTATTTAATTATGAAAGTGCCTTACTATGATGCAAAACTAAATAAAATCATTTTATGTGCAGTAATAAAATTTAAAAATGTAATATTTTTACGCACATACATTTACGGATACCAATTTATCAAAATCATGTTTTTTTAAATATATCCTAATTAAAATTCTATTTGTAAATTATTTTATTAAAGTAATAATTTACAAAATTCGTCTTAAAACTCTTGGCTTCTGGTCAAACAAGAATGTTACATATGATGTTACTGTAAGGACGAGTTTCTTATATTTTAAGATACAAGTTTGTTATTTGTAACTAGTTTTACCAAGTTTACAAACTGATATGTATCTGATTTTGTGTTTCATATATTTGTTTTTCAATAATTTAGTCAAAGGTAAGCCTATACAGTTGCATAACTTATTATATAGTTTTTATACTGTTTATCTTTCATAATCATTTTTTCCTGTAAAAGTGAAGGAAATATTCAACCAAATATTTGGCAAATAAACAAATAATGATTTTCATTAAATATAGAGGCTCGAAATAAATTAATCAGAAATATACTCGTATTACCAAATTCGCCGAACTTACTTTAACATTTCATACCTGTGCAATTAGAAATTACACAAATAATTTTATTATTTATATATTACATGCCCTGAATTCTTTTCAGGCTAATTATCGGCAACTGAACTGAAAGTGACTACTGCATTTTATTGAATATTCTTAAATACTATAAAAGTAAATGTTCTAACTGAGAATTCTTTGAAATTAAACCCCCGCGTTCAATCTGGCGGGTCAAATTTCAAAAAATCAATTATTTTTTTTTGGTTAAACAAGGTGAAAATCCTGTCGAATTAAATTTTTGGTATATCCAAACTGTTCATTCGTTTATATACACTTAAATCTACACCGTGCGTGTCAAAGTTCAGGATGGTATATATGGAAGCTCAAAAGCTGATGTCTTTCTCGGGACTAGTTGAAAATTATTTCGAACTAAAATTCCGTTTACCCAAACACTGCTATCATTCATATGCACTTATAATTCAACACTATGCGTATTAAAATTCAGGATGAAGGATACGATATCGGAAATTAAATATCAAAAAACTGAAATTCCTTGTGGAAACAGTTATTTCTTTTCAGTAAAAAAGATGTGGGTTTTGAAAATACCTACAAAATGAGCTCATACAAATCGGATAATTTGTTTGTTAGTTATTGCAAAAAAATCTGCTAAAATGGCTATTTTCTCAATGGTTAATAAACACTAGAAATATATATTGCATTAACTTTATACTATACCCAAAGATACCTATTGTTGTATACAACAAGTTTGCAAAATTTCAAGTAACAATATTCAATAGTTTTTTGAACAGTGAATTTGTTTATATCATTATATGTTTTTTTTTAATTGTTTTTTCTCAGCGATCTAAGGATTATACAGTAATCTGTGGATATATACTAACAATAACAAAAAAAAAACAAATTAATCGTTGATTTTAAATTATTGAAATAGATAAACAAAGCTGTGGTTGTTTTTTTTTGTTATAAACAAATAGAATAATTCTTTGGCAATTGTTGATATCGAAACGCCGATAAATGGACGTGATAGGTGAGATTTTGGCGCATATTTAAAAAAAAAATTCTGTGCGATCATTAGAAGTTGAGATAGAAATTTTTTTCAAAAAATCGCTGCTGATTTGTTTGTTATTAAGGGATTATTTAAGTAAAAACTCATAAGGAGATGGTTAAACTATTGTATGCAGCAGTTTTCAACTCAATTATTTCAAAATTGTTGATGTTGCAATAGGTTAAAGTTGCACCTACTCCAAGAGTCAGAAATTGAGCAGTAGAGGGGAGCGTTCTTCAGCCAGCGGCGCGCGGAAAAAAACGTGACTCAGACGCTTCACATTCAATTTGCCAGAAAAATTTGGATTATCTCGGCAAATATTGGTCGTAGAATCTTTATTTTTTTTTTTAATTTGTAGTTTCTTGACGAGATATGAAAAATGGATGATATGTTTTAGTAATCAAATTATTGTTAAACGTACCAATAAATAAATTGTACGTGCTTTTCAAATTGCGAAAAAAATGTTACAGTAGTCAACAGTATACTACTAATTAGAAATATTAGAAATCAAATTGATTTTTAATGTATCAGTAATATTTATGGAATTATAGCATGAAACAAATTGCGACTCTCATTTGTCGCCAAATTATTGGTTGTACAAGAAAAACACATGTTAACTTTTTTGTTTATTTTATTGGAAAAACATTTTCCACATACAAAATTTTTTGCTAACATACATATTTTTTGCTTAAATCTATACAAAACATTTATTCCGTTCTTCGTTTCTTAGACATCGATGGACACTCAGTTTCGAAACCCTTATCGGTATCATTATTATTATTATTATTATTATGATTTACAAGTCAAATGGCTTCGCACTCCCTCCAGGGATTATTCACTCATACCAGGCATACAAAGACACCAAAAGTATGAAGCTCTGTGGGAACCCCTTCCATTTTATCGGGTCCTAGGTGACGTGGTCTGCTGTATTTTCTACGAACTTTCGGACGGTTCGCGCGGTTGCTAAAAGAATTGCTTTCTGCATCGGCTTATACAGATGCTCACTAAGGCCCAGAAATGCAATTCTCTTGATGTTTTACAGGAGGTTCTTTGGTATCACTCCAGTTGTTGACAGTATTATGGGAATCGTTTGGACGCTGTTCATTGCCCATTGTCTTCGGATTTGCACCTCCAGATCTCTGTATTTGGCGATCTTCTCGTTGTATTTTGGCCTTAGGTTGTTGTTGTTACGTACAGCAATGTCGATTATTGTAGTTCGCCTAGAAATTTTATCTATTAGTATAATGTCTGGTCTATTATGAGCTACTGTTTGATCCGTCAGAACCGTTCGGTCTCAATATAACTTGAACTGGTTGTTCTCAAGAATAGGCTCCGGGTTGTACTTGTAATGAGGCACTTTTCCTACCTGTAATAGGTTTAACTTTTCTGCTAACTCTTGGTGGAGTATCTTAGCGGCTGAGTCGTGTCTTTCCTTATACTTGGTTGCGGCAAACGCTTAGCATGCTCCAATTATGTGCTGCATTATTATCATTATCACTCTCATCGTCATTATTATTATTATTCTCATCACTGAAATAATTATCATCATCATCCACATCATCATTATTATCATAATCATAATTATCTTCTCCCCTATTACTTTCATCATCCTTGAAAGTAATATTACAATAATTCTCGATTGGATAATTACTTACAATATAATCGTCAAATGTAGTTTATTTTATATCTCAAAAAATAATAATGCTGTCAACAAATATTTGTTTCATGTTATATCTTGATAAATATCAATGTATAAAATCAATCTGGTTTTTAATAGTCCTAATTAATAGTATACTGTTGACCACTGTAACAATTTTTTCACAATTTGAAAAGCACGTAAGTACGGTAAAATTATAATTATACATAAAATTTATAAAATTGAAACAATTTGTTTATTGCTACGTTCAACAATATTTTGATTACAAAAACACATCATCCATTGTTCGAATTTGAAGCGTCCGAGTTACGTTTTTTTTTCGCGCGCCGCAGGCTGAAAGAACGCCCTCTTCCACTGCTCACTTTCTGACTCTGACGGAGTAGGTGCAATTTTAGACTATTGCAACATCAACAATTTTGAAATAACTGATTTGAAAACTGCTGCATGCATGTGCGTCAAAATCTCAGTTATCGTGTCCACTTATCGGCATTTCGATATTCACAGTTGTCGATGAGCTATTCTATTTGTTTATAACGAAAAACGAACCCCAATTTTGCTTTTCTATTTCAACAATTTAAGATCAACATTTCATTTCGTTCTTTTTTGTTATTATTAGTATAAATATGAAACTTTCATTTGCGTACCCGCAGGCCGCTGTATGACCTCTAGATCGCTGAGAATAAACAATAAAAAAAACATAAAATGTTATAAACAAATTCACTGTTTAAAAAACTATTGAATATTTTTATTTGAAACTTTGCACATTTGTTGTATGCAACAAGAGGCTCCTTTAGTTGCAATATAAATTTAATGCATTATTCTTTTCTATTGTTTATAAACAATTGAAGAAACAGTACTCTTTCACGTTTTTTGCAATAACTAACAAACAAATTATCCGACTCGAAGGAGTCTTAGCTTGTTTTATAGGTATTTTTAATGTGCACAACTTTCGTTTTAAACTTTTTTACTGAAACACAACAGCTTTTCCTAGAGCTCAAAAAAAATATTTTTTCTCATTTTAATTGTTAAATAAAAAATTTTAACCAAAAAAAAGAAAATGAGACATAAGATACTACATAATTATTATTACCATTCTGAAGGTTTCTACGTAATCAGAAGTCTACTAACAATAAATTTCAAAATCACCTGATAGGAGGCTAACTCCGCCGGCTTATAACTAACAAGTTTCAAAACCCCCACAACTGGGGAGAAGCGAAATCCACGGGACCAATATAAGAGCAGATAAATGAAGTCAGTTGTGTACAGCATACCACAACTTTCTTAGCCCATATATACGCGGAAAACTGAATGCGACTGGAAACGACACAATCTCCGTTTTTCCCGGTTAGGTCAGCTCAAATTTCGCCGAATCTAAAAATTCTCTAAAGGGTTGGACATAGCGTACGAGAAATATTAAAAATAAATATTAACAAATTAAATTAAAACTAAATAAAATACTCAAAATATAAAAATTCTGCTATACAAATTTGAAATAAAAAAGCACCATTTTGAAAGTTCATGATAAAAATTTTGAACATTTAATAAAATAAATTGTTTCGCTATCTGGGTAAGCGTTTTAGTATTTTTTTAATACAAAAATGTTATTTTTAATGTTAAATAAGATAGTATTATAAAAATAGAGGGTTAACGTTAAAAAAAATTGACTTATAACAATTTCTACAAGTTAATATTTAATGTTACTTTTTGATCACTCTGTATCTATTTATTATCAAACTAACAACACAGTCTACTAAAGTAGATCCCCTTCTAGAAAGAAGTCAACCTCAATTAAATATTAGTAAAGACCGAATTGATAGTAGTGGGCAGCGAACGCCAATTTTGACATAAAATTTAAAATATGTCAAAAATTCTATAATTTAATAGAATCTAAAAATGAAATAACTTGTAGGATGTTCTATTTAAAATAAGCAGAAAGCAGCAACTTCCAGTATAACCGGAAATGCCACCATCTTGAGAATATTTTAGCCAAATCGCCCCATCGACTGTAGCAAACTGCCAAATTTTGAAAATTTTCCAGTTTATTTTTCGAGAAATCGATCGCGGTAATTCGTTGTGGGACACCCTTTATCGATAATTTTTACCCTCTTCATTTAAAATAATTTTACCAATCTTTTCACCAAAAAATATTAAACTCAAAATATGTATTTTTTTCTGTATAGAAATTGTTATGTAAATCCTAGAAATTTTGTAAAAAAAAATTTGAAAATTTTTTCTTAATTCTTAAATTTTTCATTTAGTGAAATAAATCATTTGTGCATTTTATAAAACCCGAATATTCCAAGATAATTTTAAAATGTAACAACTTTGTAAACAATTCTCAACCCCTTACAAGTTGCAGCACCCTGCTTTACGAATTATGCAAATTACGGACAATTGGTTATCCAAGCATCTATTTAAATGTATAACATTTAGAATGTACCAATTTCATCGACCGCGGCTCACCATTCCATTTTGACATAGTTTTTTGTTATTTTATTTTTCGTTAATAGACTTTTACTCTTAACATGTTTTTAATATTTCAAACTAGAATAAGATTATTTATTTTATTATTTATCTTTCAGTCGCGAAATTCGTGGATTCCCACCTAATTCTTGTAGATTGCCTTTGACCTTCTTTGTGGTAGTTTCGAATTTTTATGTTAAATTAATGTATCATAAAGAAAAAAACACCAAATAAAGATGTGCAATATGAAGAGTTTTCTGGTAAGATCTTAATTTTGTAATATTTATTATGCTAAAATTAATTAACACCAATATAACGTTTTTAAACGTTATTTCTTGCATGTTAGTGAATATTATATTAGTATTGATTGATTATTATAACCATGCTATATTTTTACTATTAATTAAGTTGGTGTTAGTTAAACGAATAGAGAGATACGGGTAAAATATAGATCGTAACGCTGAGTTTACGTTTTATAACATTTTGAGTGTTCGTGCAAATACTAAAAAACGTTAAATGGTTGACCCATATCTTTCTAATAACTTATGATACAGTATAATATATTCTATTAGTGAGCAACGTCAGAATTAACAACGATATGAAGGCACATAAGGATGACAGGGATTTGAAACTGTAAATTTTTTTTTCTTATATACAAAAACTAAATAAACATTTTTGTATCTCAATATTAATGACTATACTCAAACTTCTCTGTCTTTGTATTGCTGGTTGTCAATTTTTGTGACGTCAAACTAATAGAGCCTATTAAATTTTTGAATCATATTGTTAAACTGTATATTCTTTTACGAGGACGAATCAAATATGAACCAGACTTTTTTTTTAGAACATTTATTAGTACAGTAAATACAATTTCGAATACACCTTATTTTTCTATATAATGTCTCCTTTTATTCACATATTTTTCCCACCGAATTGGAGGGGTTTTAATTCCGTCATCAAAGAATGAATCTAGTCGCGTCTGTAACTAATTGCTTACGAACGTTTCTACACCTTCGTCATCGTCAAAGTAATGACCTCCCAGTTTTTCTTTGAGTAGCCCAAATATGTGGTAGCCACACGGCGACAGATCGGGACTGTAGGGTGAATGTTTCAATGTTTTCTAATGGATTTTGTCCAATTTTTCTTGGGTTAATACAACTGTGTGTGGCCTAGCGTTGCCATAAAGAAAAATTCCACTTGGAATTGGCATGTCTCGCCTTTTTCGTTAATAGTCCAGTTTCACTTCATCAAGCAATTGGTAGTAGTACGCAGCATTAACTCTATGCCGTTCATAGAGAAAATCAACGAGCAATATTCGCCACTCTTTGCTTGCCTACTTAGATTCCGGAGTATAATGATGCTCCCACGTCTCATCACAAGTGAGAACATGCCTCAAGAAATCATTCCCCTATATACGATATCGTGCTAAAAGTCTTTCACAGACGGCAAGACGGTTTGCTTTCTGATCTTCCATCAAGAGGCGAGGAACCCACCTCTGAATTGATTGATGGGGCACTCATATACAATATTCTAACGTGTGCAGCAATTTCCCATATTGTAAAGCGGCGGTTTCCTTCAATTATGTCACAGATCGCAAGAATAGTCGTCTCACTGGTGCTTGTCCGCGGTCGACGTGCATGCCCCATTTTGCACTGACCCTCGGAAAATTTTTTGTGCCAATCGTAGACTGGGGTGCTTGAAAGCGTTTTTTCAGCGAACTGTGCAGTTTGTCGACGAAAAATTTCGGGAGATTTTACGCCCTTCTGTGACAAAAATTTAATAATAGTGCGGTTTTCAACAAACATGTGCACTTCTCGCTCAGACATGATGCTACTAACAGCCAATCTGTTCTGACAAACCGAACCAATTTATTCCCCTCCACTTTACATCCCCACCCGACGTTACTCTCTTCACCTCAAAGAGTTGGCTGTAGTTCGCAGCATTAATTGTACGACGTTCGTGGAAAAAATCAATGATTAATATGCTTCTGCAATACCAAAAAGTCGTTGCAAGAACTTTCCCAGCAGAAAGATGGGTCTTGGCTTTCCGCGATGCTGCTTCTCCAAGTTTTTGCCACTCTATGTTTGCCTTCTTAGATTCCGGAGTGTAATGATGCACCCACGTCGCCTCACAGATGGGAATGTGCCTCAAGAAATCATCCCACTATGTACGTTATCTTGCTAAAAGTTTTTCACACACGGCAAGACGGTTTGCTTTCTGATCTTCCATCAAGAGGCGAGGAACTCACCTTGCCGACACTTTTTGGTAACCCAAATCATCTGACTTGATTGATGGGGCGCTCTCATATGATATTGCGGTATTGTAACGCGGAGGTTTTCTTCAATCATACGAATCGCAAGAATATTCGTCTCACTGGTGCTTGTTCGCGGTCAGCGTGCATGCCTCATTTTGCACTGACCCTCAGCCATCGGAAAATTTTTTGTGCCAGTTGTAGACTGGGTTGCTTGAAAGCGTTTTTTAGCGAACGGTGCGAACTGTGTCAACGCAAAATTTAGGCAGGTTTTACACCCTTCTGCGACAAAAATTTAATAATAATGCGTTTCTCCACAGACGTGTGCACCTCTTGCTCAAATAAGATGCTATTAACAGCCAATCTGCTCTGACGAATCGAACCGATTTACATCCCCACCCGACATATATGAAGACATCATGTTACTCACTTCACCTAGAAAGCATTAAAAAGAAAAATTCAGTTAATATTTGATTCGTCCTCGTGTATTGGATTGTATAAAGTAAAATTTAATAAGTGCACTATTTCTAATGAAACTCTGGGGTCTATGACACCACTTTTTAAAGTACTTTTTTCCATCTGGTTTTTAAAACTATTAAAATCTTGTTCAAAAATAAACATAAAACAGGAAAAAGTTTCGATTGTTGTATATTATTCTTTTATAATAATTTAGAATATACTGATTTGATATATACTAGATTCTGATAAAGAAATATCAGATAACAGTTTTGAAGTTTTTGGCATGTTCTGCTCTGTTTTTAAAATGTTAAAGCAGATATAATAACTTTTTTTGACAGGTGAATACCCCGATTGTATATTGTATTAATATTATTTTAAAATAAATAATATTCTTTTTAATTAATTGCAACAAAATTCAAAAAAAAATGTTTTTTTCCACGACGTCAGAAAATATTAATTTAAATTTAAATATTTTTCCAACTTCGAAGCCCCATCGATTTTTTAAAACATATAATCCAAATGAAAATGTGAGGCTGCAGTAAATATACCGGGTGCCGAAAACAACGTCAGCAAAATTAAGGAGGCAATTCTATGTGATGAAATCAACGTAGTTATTTCATCGTTACGTAGTAGGTTAAATGACGAAATCTCAATGGTTTCTTGTTTTCAGTTAAATTTCTTATTTGGAGTTTAATTCATATTTAATATATTTATTTATGAATCAATTTGATATTTCACGTGGATGCTAACTCTACTAAACTGTCTGATCTACAGTTTCCCTAACTTGTTACCCGAACGCACTTTACTGGATTTTAAAACTTATTTACCTTAAATGAATGAACAACTGAATGAATAAAACATAAGTGGCGATACTTGATCATCGATGCCTAGACCTCATTGAACCGATCATAGCTGCTTTGCTTCCGGTAACAAAATTATATCTCCAAAATATCTCCGCTTCAATCCGTTGAGTGTTGGGCAATCTCTGACGATATGATCAATAATTTCATCCTCTTCCAGACACCATCTGCAAGTTAGATCATCTGTAATATCAATTTTGTGAAGATGGTCCTTCAGGTGACAATGTCCTATCAATAGTCCCACCATAATTCGCAGCATTTTCTCCAGCAACAATTTTAATTACCTTTTGGAGCAGGTAAAATTGGTTGGGCTACATATGATTCAATTACGGACCTCATCTTTGCCAGATGGTCTGCTTCTTCATTCTCGTATATACCCGAGTTCCAAACACCTGAGAGGGTATGTCGCTTTCAGCGCCTCGTTTGCTATGTATAAGTAAAGCGAAGGTAGGTTGACCAGGACATCCAGAGTCCTTGTGGAGGCAGTCTTCATCGTACTGATTATTCCCACACAAACCATTCTTTGAACTTTGTAAAATTATCATTCAAATTGAAGATGGTGTTTTCGCTTTGTTGTACTGAGCCATCATACGATAGCGGAGTATATGATGATGTGGCAAATCATCATAATGTATATCCAAAACAAGGCTCGTTTACCATTATTTGCATAATATAAATATTTAAAATATAAGGGCATTTTCTTAACCAAAAACTTATTTAATTTAACATTTATATCACATATATTATACATTTCAAAGGAACCTTCTTATTTCAACAGAAAAATATAAAATGGAAAAATTCGTCCTGTTTACAAAATTCTAAGAACAAACAATTATACCAGTTATGAAAATTGTAATTTGCAAGCTAGACTCAGGATACTGTGACCTATAGATGGAAAGTTAAACTACAATAAACTCTGGAAGCATGGGGCACACTATTTTACCAAATGGAATACTGTGTTTTGTGAAAGGCCATTAAAAAATAAATTCTATGGTTCTTAGTTTTAGGGAAATTGAACCTTACATATTATAAGTTTTATAACAATTAAATAATTTTAATTCTTTTTCCTGTGCCGTGTCAGGTCCCCCTGACGTTGGCCATTACCATGACGAGATCATCATGGTTTTTTGCTATTCTAAATAGCTATTCAGCACTGTGTATTCCTGCCCATTCATGGATGTTCCTCAGCCAGAAGATCAGCTTCCTCCCAACACCTCTGCAACTCTGAATCTTACCCTTAATTATCAATTGAATAATTCTGTACCGATCCTCTCCGAGAAGATGGTCAAGATATGCTAGTTATCTGCATTTTATATTTGTCATCAATTCATGAGTGGTAGCTGCTCGACCTAAAACTGTTATATTAGTTTACATAGCTGCCCAGGGTATTCGAAGCATTCGCTTATATAACCACATTTTAAATGCCTCAAAACGATTGACCGTGGCAGTGTCCATCCCTCCGCTCTACACAACCTCACTGACCAGATGTAACATTTAACCATCCGTTGACGAAGTTTTAAATTTAGATGTCATTGCAGACAAGCGATCTTATTTTTTGGCTGATTCGATTCTGCATTTCATTTCTTTATCTGGGCCAAGCTATTCAATAATATGACAAGCAAGGTACTTGAAGTGAGAGCCTCTTTCATCAAGAGAAGCATCTGGACATGGTAGACGAATTAAAACCATAAATTTAGTTTTAGCAACATTTATGTTGGGTCCTATTTCTTTTTCAACCATATTGACAGAATCTATGAGTTGTTGTAGACCCTGAAAGCTATCGTCTATGGTGTCCGTATCATCGGTTTAACGAATCGAGGTTTATTAAATCGCCGTTGATTTTAACTTCAAATATTTTGTTATATATCCCTATCTGACGTGTCGCTGAATTTGGAATTCTTGGGTAACTTTACCATTAACTTAAACCATTGCCTTTGACGCCCATAGATATTCTCTATAATCCACACTACCTTGGCATCAAGACCAACATTTTTCAATATGTCGATGAACTTAACATGTTTTACCCTGTGAAACGCTTTCTCGTAATCGATTAAATATACAAAAATAACTCTACGTTGGTCTCGACACTTTTAGAGAAGTACCGGGTGTCCCAGACCACTCACCGACTCCATTTAAAATCTAACGAAACGGGTTTTTTGAAAATTACAAAATTTTATACAACTATGTCGGGTACGCTCTTTCGATTGGTGCCATTTGCAATTTCCGCTTCCGACCGGAAGTTAGTTTTTTAAATGGAACATACATAGTTTAATAACGGAATCGGTCTTTACGTCATAAAATATGAAATATTTGTTTAATTTTTTTTCGAAAACATCTTTCCTGACCTCTAAATGACCTTTAAATTTAAGTTCGCATTCTGTTTACATAAAATCTCTTATGTACTTTGCTAACCAAACTTTCATCTTGCTGATAGTAAAAATATAATTATTCATTTTTGTTACTATAAAAAGGATTATTATGTTGTTACAAAAAAATTTTTTTGCAGTAAAAATGTGATAATCTACTTTTATTATTATGAAATAGGTTTTTGTGTTTTTACAAAGTTTTGTTTGAACAAAAAGTGTGAATATTATTTTGTTTTGTTATTATAAAATGAACACTATCTTCTAATAAACCTAGCTGACATATAATATTAATTATTATGTGCAAATAAATCTTATTAACTGTAAAAAAGTGATTATCCACTATTGCTATTTTTAAACAAGTTATTATGTTCTTAGAAAATTTTGTTTGCAGTAAAAATATGATTATGACTCCTCAAAATGACATTGTCGTTTGAGATGAGGTAGAACTATTAGATATTACAGCTGTCTTTCCAAAAATTCGGCTAGCAAAGTACATAAGGAATTTTGTGTGAACAGAACACCAACTTAAATTTAAAGATCATTTAGAGGTCAAGAAAGATGTTTTCGAAAAAAATTTTGTAAACAAATATTTCATATTTTGTTGCGTAGAATTAGATTCTGTTATAAAAATATGTATGGTCCATTAAAAAAAGAACTTCCGGTCTGAAAAACCTACTTCTGGTCGGCACCGGAAATTGTAAGTGCCACCAATCCAAAGAGCGTACCCGACATAGTTATACAAAATTTTGAAATTCTTAAAAGACGCACTTCCCTACATGTTAAAAGGGGTGGACGGGTGTTCTGGAACACCCGGTATATTTAGAGCAAATAGCGCTTCTCTACTACCAAGAGTATTTCTAAACCCAAACGCATTTATTTTTTGTTCTACTATGAATAATACTCATGAAAACCTTCAAGGTATGACTCATGAGACTTATTAACCTATATTCGCTACATCTTTTGACACGTTGTTTTTTTGATAATGTTATAGAAACAGATTTCAGCCATTCTCCTGGTATTTCTCCTGTGTTATATACAGAATTAAAAACTTAACCAATATATATATATATATATATATATATATATATATATATATATATATATATATATATATATATCGATATTGACTTCAAGAATCAGTTGCAAGATTTCCATTGATGTGATCCAAGATCTGAGCCGGTTTTCTAGGTTTTGCACTTTTATGGCTTAAAAAACCGGAATTTCAGTTCTTTCAGCTCCTTCAGCTCAATAAAATATTTATTATCTTTAAAGAATTTGTTAGTATGATCGTATGTTTGCTCGGTTTTGTCTATAGTAAAGTATAGATTATGGTTTTTAAATAAGACTGAACACCATCAATTTACCATTTATATGTTCATCGATGAGGTTTTTCTCAATTCTAAATTCTCTAGAGGAAGAATCGCTGTGATTAAGTGGCCCGAAGATCACTAGATTTAACCAATTGGCATTTTTTTATGATGTGACCTAAAAAAAGTCATTACGCGTTAGATAATGTCAAAGGAAAGAAATATTAAAAATTGTCCAAATAAAAAGCTTACGTATTTATGAAATAGACATTACTTAAAATCAAGAATCCATTGGCGTTTTTTAATTCAAATAGCTCTTATTTTTAATTATGCAAGGATTTAGATCCAAAATAGTATACTGTTAAAAATAACCTTATGTTTAGTGCGAATTTAATGTCCATTATACATTAAATTTAATGATTTTGTACCTAAAATCGTCAATAATTTACATTTACTTTGAATTTAAAGCAATTCATTCAAATATCAATTCGTTGTATATTGAATTCAATTAAATGGTATCTTAAATTTCAATAAAGTAACTAAAAAGATATTTCAACTCCTGTACATTAAAATTAATTCACATATACCCTAATACTAAAGGAATTTACATTATTATTCCATATATATTGCACGAAATTCCGGAAGATGGCACAACTTGTATTAAACTTTTTGTTTAATATAATATAAGTTGTTAAAGGACTCAATTTTTTTATGGTGAGGTGTGTCTGCCCCGTACTGATGGGAACCAATGAGTTCTAGTCTAGATGACGGACATTACTTATGGAAAAATGTCCACCTTTATCTGGTAGTTTCAGAATTCTTTGAATTCATATTAATGTTCTTCTTCAAGTGCCTTTTCCATTGCGGAGGTTGGCAATCATAATAGCTATTTTAATTTTTGAGGCAGTTGCTCCAAATAGTTGTTTTGAACGGCATCCAAACCATTTCCTTAGGTTTTTTAGCCATGAAATTCAACGTCGTCCCACGCCTCTTCTGTCACTTATTTTGCCCTGGATTATGAGCCGTAAGATGCTGTACTTTTCTCCTCGCATAATGTGTCCAAAATATTGCAGTTTTCTCTGTTTTACTGTTATCTCGGCTTCCTTTTCTTTCCCCATTCTTCTCAACACTTCGGCGTAGGTCCACATTTCAAAAGAGTTAAGTCTTCGCATTGCCTCTCGATTCAGTGTCCATGCTTCCATTCCATAATATAGAACACTATATAGGTAATATTTAGTCAGTCGTATTTTCAGGACTAACTTTAGATCTTTGCTGCAGATAACCTTTTTCATTCTAATAAAGTTGGCACGTGCTTTCTCGATTCTGGTTTTTATTTCGACAGTATAGTCATTATTTTCTGTTATTAGGGTTCCCAAGTAAGTGTACTTCTTAACTCTTTCTATGTGCTGGCCTCCTACCATTAGGGTTTCATTATTATTGGTGTTGTTTTTACTAATTATCATGAACTTGGTCTTTTTTGTGTTAAGATAGAGTCCATATTCTCCACTAACTTTTAATATTTTATTCATTATCTTTTCTAGGTCTTTCAAACTATCAGCTATTATTACGGTGTCATCTGCATACCTAATATTGTTGATTAAAACTTCGTTTACTTTCATCCCTGCTGTTTCAGATTCAAGACTTTCCAATATGACCTCTTCAGAATAAGCGTTAAATAGTAAAGGTGACAATATACACCCTTGTCTGACTCCCCTTTATATTTCCACATCTCCGGATATTTCCTGTCCAAATCTTACTGCCGCTCGCTGATGTTGGTGCATTAATATGTGATAACATGTGTCATATTCAATGAACACTGTCTGTATATTTAAAAAGAAGTGATCAGAGTCTAAATTTAATATTTGATTACATTAAATTTAATGGAATAAATTAATTTAAATTAATGTAAATTTTTAAATTTAATATATTATATTTCCTTTTTCCTGTAGTTAAACTAGCCCAGTCCAAGTTTAAGTCCATTAATTTTGATATCAGCATTTTACCACAGAGAAATTTTTATCTAGATCAAGACTAAATCAGCTCCTCGATAAAACCTTTTATAACACCTTCACAAGGTTATAAATGCTTGTAAACCATTATTTTTATAATTATATATCAAAACTTGGCTTTCGTGTACCCATATTTTGTTACTTAAATTTAAAAAATCTATATACGCTTAGTAAATTAGAAGAGTAAACACATTCAAAACATATGTTTCGTGATTGATGACGTTGTTAGCGAAATTATTTTGTCGCCTCATGGGCTAAATATTACTTGGTTTCCAAGATACAAATATTTAATACTAATTGGTTTTCCTAAATCATACTAGCAATATTATAAATGAAGTTACAAAATTTGAGACAGGGGTTGAAATAGTTTCATTACACTAAGTTTTTCTTATTTAATTAATGAAATGTATTAATTAAAAGAAGGGGTGCTCCAAATTAGATGTTACTCTATATTTTAATATGTTCTTAATAGATAATGTTTTAATCTCCAAAACCCCATCTAATATAAAAATAATATTTTATAAAATAGGAGAAAAAAATTAAACAAAATAGTTTGTCTAGATTCCTTGTCGTTAAGCCTTTCTTTGCCTCACTACAGCACTTCGACGTATAGGATCTTTTATACAGGGTTGTTTCTTATATTTTGACAAACTCCGGTGATTTTATTGTAGCAGTTAGAAAAAAAGTCTAAATACATAAGTTGCTGTATATGCTCAGGGGCGGATCCAGCCTCTCTCTTTGGGGGGGGGGGGGGGAGATATCAGCAACATAGTGCAAAAGGCAGGGTCAAGCCTATTTTACTGAATTTGAAGCTCTTGTAGAGAGGGGGGGGGCGATAACAAGAAAAAACAAGTTGCCGACAGGGGGGAGGATGCGAGCAGCATACACATTCCTAGTATAAGTGACAGAATGGGGTCTATTTTATTTTCCTGAACTCAAAACTCTTGCAGGGAGGGGGCTATCGCAAGAAAAACAAGTTGTTAACGGAGGGGGGGGGGGGGGTGGTGCCAGCAGAATACACCTTCCCTAAATTCCCTAAATTCAAAGCTCTTGGACAGGGGAGGGGCAATAGCAAGTATACACATTCCTTTACTCTATTCAAGAACTAGAGAGAGTAATAAAACTGTTACCGAAATCTCCCACGTACCTGCTCCAGTGCCGCGGTAACTGAGGACTGCCGTAAATATATTTAAATATTATAAGCTTTTATAAATTTACTCCAACAGTAAAATTTCTGATAGTTCAATTTACTTTCTGTCAGTGAGCAAAGTACACCTTACAGTGTGTCGTCCTCAGTGATTTAACTTATTTGTGCTTGTTTTTATATATTATTTGAGATTAGTGAGATACCCAAAAGATATGGCTTCCACATCTATATTTATTCCAAAATTGTTAAACCAGGGCATTTTTTCCTGCACTGTTGAGATGTGTTACAACATGACAGGAGTTTGAAAATCTACTATGTACCGAATACTGAAGGAGAAAAAAAATTACTGGAATTGTTAGTACTCCCAAGCCACATTCGATCACAGGCAGAAGAGATGTAAACTGCGTTAAAAGGAGTTGTACATACATTTTGTTATGAAAAGCAGATCCGAACCGTCGACAAAATTCTAATTAAAATCAATGAAGATCCAGATTTACCTGAAATTAAAAGAACTGGTAGCTCTGGAACTTAATCTTCGCTGGGAAAAACCGGATAGGAAATCTGTTCTTATAGATCGTCCGGAAAATGTCCGTTGGAGAAGGAAATATCTCTCTCAAGTAAAAGGTTAAGTTGTTAGAAATAACACAACTTACAAAATTAGTAATTTAACTGAACTTTTGAAAGATTTTATTGAATAAAGTTACTGCAGAAAATTGGGAAAAATCCATATAATAAAAGAATAAAAGAAAATGTGGAAATTCGATCTCATGATGGGGGAGCTCGAAGAACCAATTATAATTAATTTCAGCGAAGATAGCTTCACTGACTTTGATTACGAACTATATACATAATGTTTACCAGCGTAAACACAATTTATTATTTAAATTTTCAGTAACATATAAAAATTAATTACATTTCAATCCCTTTTTAGTGTTTAATTGTAATTCTGCAGATGGTTTAAGAAATAAATAAACTGAAACGTCAAATGTCCTAAAGATGTTGTTAATTAATAATAAAATGATAGTTCCAAAAAAATTTTAATATTATATGGACGAATTTATTTTTTTTATATATGTTTAACTTCTTGTATTTTTGACAATGGGTATTTTGTAAGCATTTAAATTATAACTTAGAATTTTTTGAGAAAAAAAGGTTACGTTTGTGTCTGAACGTGCCTAAAACGGTTTCCACAAAATTAAAAATAATAAAAATACAGTTGTGATTTGTGCTAAATATGTCAAAATTATCTATATTTTCTAATGTATGAGAATTATTAAGAAATCATAAGAAATAAAATAATATTATAAAAACTTTTTATTTTAAGTTTATTACCGAAATAATATTCTATGCCATAAATACTTAGTGATAAACAAAAACCTCCTTCCGACGCCTATGACAAGGATTAAAATCGTTTTTAACACTCCACACATCCAAATATCTATTGTTATCCAACCCAAATAGTCCACTATTATAGACCAGTGTTTTTGATTATAAAATTTCTGACCCATTACTATAAATAATATATGTCTAACAGATTTTGCCAAGGACACCGGACTAGAGAACACAACCAGTTTGCGAAGAAAAAAAGGGTAAAAAATAATTTACTACTCTTTCTAGTTCTTGAATAAAAGTATAAGATGCAAAATCGGGTCTATTTTCCTGAATTCAAAGCTCTTGGGGGGGGGGGGGGCGATCGCCCCCCCCCCACCTCCCCCCCTTGTATCCGCGCCTGGTATAAATCCTGTATATAGTATCAAGTGAGATCGTAAAAATATTGTAATAATCAAATTTTTCAAATTTATGTTAAATGGAAAATATTAGCGGGACACGAAAATTTATGAATTAATCTGTCACTGAAAATCATGGTTCTTGGGTTTAGACCGTGTCAAATTGGAATTATTATCCGACGTTTCGCTGACGATTTCACGAGGCATCTTCAGGGATCTTTACTCTACGTGATTAGAACACTGAATGAGTGTAACCTGCATCTCTATTAATATTATTTGGATATTTACAAATTTCGATCGATTCTCAAATTTTACATTTAAAGAAATCAGAAACTGATGCTAGCAACTTAGTTTCTTTTACAATAAAAGAGTGACCTGCTGGTGTTCAGCTACTGCATATTGTACTATTTGTTTCTTTTCTATACATCTTTCATGTTCTTTAAGCCTAGTGGATATAGACCGTCCTGTTTCACTTATATAGACTTTACCACAAGAGCACGGTATCTCGTAAACGCCTTCTATTTGAAATGGAATTGCGTCCTTTGGAGATTTTAGACATTGTCCAATTTTCTTACATGTGTTAAAAATTCTCCGATTGTTTGATTTTCAGAGCAATCTGGTAATTTTATCAGTAGTTTTGTGTATGTAAAGTAAAACAACTGTCCATAGGAGGTATAGTTATGACATTTTGTTGAAGAGTTGGGTTTTTATATTTATTAATAGAACGTCTTATATCTTCAGCGAAACATCCGTTGCTTCTCAGAGCATTAGTCAGTTTTTCTGTTTCTGATTTTAGTAATTGTTCGTCACATTTTGAAAGTGCTCTATGTACCAAAGAATTTGTGATGGATTGTTTTTGAGAAGGATGATGGTGTGATGTTGCATTCAGATATCGATTTGTATGTGTTGGTTTTCTGTACACAGAATGTCCTAATGTGCCATGCTCTTTCCTTTGTACTAGTACATCAAGAAGTGGAAGGGCACCATCTGATTCAGTTTCCATAGGGAATTTTATGCTAGGGTGTTGTTAATTTAGATGATCGAGGAAATTATGGAGGTTATCTGCGCCATGGGGCCAAACAACAAACGTATCATATTCATATCTGCACCAAAATTTTACAGGAGCAGAAGACAAGGTGTTTTCTTCGAAAGCTGATAGCGGAAATCTTATAGCCGCTCCCCAAGTCTGCTTATATAAAGTTCCTTGAAAAGTAAAATAAGCACCGCCGAGGACCAGTCGAGTATAAATACCGAACAGTTGCTCCTCGATATATTCAGTGTTTTAATCTTGTGGAGTAAAGATCCCTGAAGATGTCTCATGCAATCGTAAGCGAAATGTCGGATAATAATTCTAATCTGACACGGTCTAAACCCAAAAACCATGATTTTCAACTTGCCTAAAACCGTGAAAGCTTTCGTTCTTTAATCTGTTACTGTTTTTGAGGATACATTACACTAATACATGTTATATACACATTATCCAGCATCTGTATGCAAAACACAAAACTGTTTTACGGGCGATCCATTCTTTCAGTAAAACACATTCATTTTTTAATTTCCTTGGCGGAATTTAGGAATTCATGTTAAAAATTCTCGAGCTTTTTATGTATCAAAGTTAATTAATTTTCTTTTCTTTATTGATAATACAAAGAAAAAATTAAAAGGTCTTTTTGATTCCCAAATTCTTTATTTATTAGATGCTATCGATTTCGCACCTCAAAGCTTTAGACACAAAAGAATATTTAATACTAATGAAAGTTCTCAAATTGTATAAAGAGCACACTCATAAGCGCCAGTATTGGATTAAATTATAATTAATGAATCTTCTCTCCAGAAATAAACTAAATTTTTGACAGAAAAAACATATTAGACGTTATTTATTCATTAGTGAATATTTATTTGATCTCTTTGAAAATATACCTCATTCGAAGCATAGTTTACGCAGCGAATCTATATTATGTCTTCAATGATCTCAAAAAGATGTATTCTCAGTGGAAACTTGAGCTACGAGAACAGAAAGAAATGACACTGTTGTTGTGTCACAACAAGAAGTTTAGGTCGCTGGTTACGTTGGAAATAACATCAAAAGATACCGATATTTGATGCTGTTTTTGAAGCATATTAAGTGTTTTGGGTATCATGCGAGATAGGACGATTCATGGTCAATTTTTCCTCAAAAATAACATTGTATAAGAGTTTTAGAATCCAAATGCATGCGCCAGCTCTATAGCTGAGACACAGATTATTTCGTTTTGCAGATGTGACAAAAGATATTCGTTCCAAAAGCAAATTTCGTTTCCCTGTTTGCATCGTGAACCGCTAATTACACTGGGAGAAATTGTTAAATGACAAAGAATATAGCTAAAGATTATTTCGTTTTAACCAGATATAACAGAGGACGTTCCTGTCAAAAGCATATTTCTATGCAGATTTCTGTTGAAATAAATTTGACTGTACTGTGTACGTATTTTTTGTTCTTTCGTATTTTATATTTTTTATGTAAAATTATTATAGATACGAGTATGAAATTTTTGCTTAGAAATGGTAAGAGGTTCTTCCTATATAGTCGCGATTGTCAGTTAAAAACTGGAGAAGATGGGGCTCGTTTTAATTCACTAAAGATCCATTAAGGTAAGTATTTAAGTATTATAAGAAATGATAAGAACAAAATAAGAAATGTGCTGCTCCAAATTAAAAAAATTTATAAATAATTAGCCAATTTTTAACTGTAACCTAAGCTTAGCTCACACAATAATTATTTCGCTGTTAGATTGCTTACTTCATTTCGTTGCTGGGTCCCAAGCAGGTTGTAGTGTGGAATTTGTGATAGGTTCTCTGCATCGTTGACTTCACACTTATGTATTTCTGCACTGGGCTTGTAGATAATTTCGATGAGTGTAAAGTGACAGTTTAGAAAATAACACGCCATTGTGGCTATAGCAATTTACAATAAATATTTAAATTCTATAACAATTAATAGTCAGTTTTATATATTTACGAAAATCACTGTGAATTCGTTAAAGATTGTCTTGAAATAATCACAACTGACAATAAACAAGGCGTCATTCCTTAACGGGGGCCCTCGTAATTAATCAACCATCATCTGTCATGATAAACTCAAGACTTGATTTTCTTATTAGTTAAAGCTCAGATCTAAGAGAGAATAGAGCTCGAAAGATAGAACATTATCTATAGCGGTATTTATGTACGATATATGGAACGGAGCTTCATTTACGTTATTTTCTATCATGCACAGTGGCCATCACAGCCATTAGCATGCAGCTCTGCAGCAAAGACAAGTGTGGTGTGAGTTAAGCTGCAGTTAAGAAATATTTGTCTAGATCTCAAAAAATATAAAATATGAAATTGAATGAATGGATAAGAGTGGTGATACTGAATCGTCGATGTTTAGGTCTCTTTGGGCTCATTACATCCCACCGTGCCCGCAAGTTATTGGTGGTCAATCGCCTTTACGAATCCGAGCAGCCTCGTTACCTACCTTACTTGTTTTGGATGATACTATTGTATCCCTAAAAAGTTTTTGCCTCAGTCCTTTGAGTACCAGGCACCCTCAGAGAACATGGTCAAGAGTTTCGTCTTACTCCAGGCACCAGCTGCCATACCAGGTCATCCGCGACGTCAATCCTATTAAGCTGGCCTCCCAATGTCTCGTCAGCAATCCCACCACGATCCACAGTTGCTTCCTGTTCAAGAAAAGAAGCTGCCTAGTAAGCAGCACATTAGGTACATTTATATGTCCCTTAGCACACCTCAAGTTGCGAGATTATGTAATAAAATTTTTTTTCACATATTTGTAAATATGTATTATATAGTTCTTTCAATTCATTAGGAACTTATAAACAAAAAAAAATAATTTGGGAAACTAGAAGAGAATCATTTTGTTTTCCTTCTCTTACTTTAAAGAAAAAAAAATATTTGGGTTCCTATTTTTATTTTTTGTCAATGAAGAAATACATCTTACAATATTTCTTTTTAACTTTAGTCATTATTCTCAGTGTTATCGCGATATTCTTTTAACTTATACTATTTTTACCAGTGTAATATAACAAATTACGAAGTCACGAAAATTAGATCCTTCAACTTCAAAGGCACCGCCAAAGTTATCAGATCTGTAAGACGATGAAATCTGTGACTAAGATACCATGATTTTTAAACATCATAACCTCAGACTGGACGACGTAATAGTGGTCAGTTGATATTGATGAACTTCCAGGATGAAAATCTTCTCCAGGATCTTCAAAGTTACAATCTTCCAGATGGGCAGTATTTAACATTTTCTAAATTTTCGTGAAGTTGATTCTATTCAAAACACAAAATTTAATGTAATTTTTTGGCTTAATTGATTTTTGGCATGGTATAAATCTCCATGAAGCACAAACAACCTTCTACCAAAACTATTATAACTTATTGACTAATGAGCGTAGCCTTACGAAATTTCTTATCATTATCACTTACAGCTGAACCAGTAAAAAAACACAAAAGTTTCATTCATTTCGGAACAGAAAGTAAACACTAACAAAACTATTATAACTTATTGACTAATGAGCGTAGCCTTACGAAATTTCTTATCATTATCACTTACAGCTGAACCAGTAAAAAAACACAAAAGTTTCATTCATTTCGGAACAGAAAGTAAACACTACCAAAACTATTATAACTTATTGACTAATGACCGTAGCCTTACGAAATTTCTTATCATTATCACTTACAGCTGAACCAGTAAAAAAAACACAAAAGTTTCATTCATTTCGGAATAGAAAGTAAACACTACCAAAACTACTATAACTTATTGACTAATGAGCGTAGCCTTACGAAATTTCTTATCATTATCACTTACAGCTGAACCAGTAAAAAAAACACAAAAGTTTCATTCATTTCGGAACAGAAAGTAAACAAACACAAAAAATAACAAAAATATCAAATTAGATGGAAAGGGTGGAGAACTAAAGAAAAACAAAATGCCCATATTATTACACAAAATAACTTATAATGTAAATTTTAGTACCTGCAGTTGCTGTTTACTGCATCTTTCTCACTACCCGTAAACCCAAATAAGAGAAGTATTTCTGCTTCTGATCCTGCAAATCTTCTGGAAAAAGATATAGAAGAAAGTCCCATATCCACTTTAGGTAAGTTATAAACATATTATTGATATGATTACTTTAAATTCAATCTATATATACTATTAATAGTTTAATAAAACCATATCTACTATCCTAAATATCAATACTTGCTTATAATTCTCACGCTTAAGAGAGGAAGCTTTTTATATTTCTTAAAATTTTCTGTTACAAAGGAGCGAGACAGAACATTTACTTTTAAAGAAGCAAGGCTAAAAGAGCATGTTACAAATTTCATTCCTTGTCAAAAGGAAGATCTTGAGGCCCATTTATTATCATCATTTTGTCTATTTTTCATTATCATTTTTTTCGTACATTTTTAAACATAAATTTCAATTTAGAATTAAGTTTTGTTGTCACTAAATATAACCGCCTTGGGGAAAGCAATAACAGAACTTTTTTCAAGCACACACAATTCAGGGGCTTCCATCATTCCTAGCTGAAATTACGCTTTTTTGTCTTTTTCCATTAAACATACAACTAAATTTAATCAAGACTTCCGTTAACTGTTAACCTTCCTATATGTTGTTAAGGATAATGTGAAATTGAGATAGAAAACCAATACATGTAACGTACGAAAATAACTAGAACGAGGATAACTATATTTTATTGGTTGAATTCGGACAACTTAATAAATTCGCTGGATTGTTTCTGTTTTAACGCTTATAATATTTGTTAGAAATTTTACTTCGTAAACATAAAAAATACTGGTGATAACATAAAAAATATAATTTTTTTTAAAGCATTGAAATTTTGTTTAGGGAAATATACAGGGTGTCCAGTAAGTGGTAAGTACCTCCTCATTTCTCGGGAGCATACAGGGGAGGTCAAAAAACCCTACTTTGTCATAGAAAATAAATTCTTAAAGTATCCCTTAATGGAGATACAGCGCCTTAAATGGGTACCCAACGGTTAACCTTGTCGGCACTAAGTCTTGAACAAACTTGTATAATTTAATGAAATTTCAATATTTTATAGAGGCCATAAAGGCTCATTAAACCATTATACAGTAGCTGTTTTAGATCGTCAGAGAAGTCAGAAGCGAACTTGCAGCCACACTGGTGGGGCTTAATCTTTAACAGGTGTCATTTTACAGAGATCAAAACTGATTTTTTAAATACTTTGATCATTTCTCTTCAAGAAAGGCACTCCTAATTTATTTCGATAAAACTGACGGATCTCGAGATAAATCAATTTTTATGGGAAAAACTCAAAAATAATTAATGCTAAACGCAAACAGGTAAAAATAAAATACACAGGGTGTGCTGATCTGCATTAATTTTTGGGGAAGCGCTGTTTAACTCTTCCAAGGCATGAATATGTTATGCTGAAAGATTTCCAGCTCCGACACTGTCAAGTCCAGAAACCTTCCAAAGGGTTGATCGGGGCTGAATTAATTTACAATGTTTTTAAAATGCAAATAGTGAGATGTTCGTAACTGAAAACTAAAATATAATCGTAAAACATTTACGGATAAACATTTTTAAAACTAAAGTGATTGCTTAACCTATAAAAAAGAATTAATACAAAATGAATACAATAATACAGAACTTGAAAAATTATCTCAATGAAATATTTGTGACAGTTTAGTGGAACAAAGAAATCCAAAATTTGGTTCGATGTCTGAAAGTTTGAGTCTTAGATAAGGTTCCGCATTTAACCTGTTCCTTTACTTTTCTTTCAGGTAAGGGTATGTTGGAAATCCTTTCTCACATAGATATGTTAAATAAAAGGGCAATAAAACTTTAGTGGTTTTTTTCATCAAAATAAGATACTCATTATTTACACTGAGCCAAAAATCAATTAAAGTGATCTTTAAAACAGTTTTTAGGGAACTGTCTGAGGATAAGTCAATAAGCTTTTCTTTAAAGTTAAAGAAGTATCTGAAGTTATATATTCTTGAAAAGGATGACGTATCTAGTTGTTCGGTTCAGAGATAATAGCTTTATTAGGAAAATAGTCCTTGAACAATAATTGAAGTTGTTTGAGATGTTCAGTAATATCGCTTTTAATATTTTCGTTGAGTTGAATTTCATTTTGTAACAAAATGGTGCTGAGAGAGCAAAAATATTCGTACTCATTCACCTGCATACATTGAATCCAAAGGTTTAACTTCTTTACTATGCTATTCTATCATGCACATTGAAAATACTAATACGAGTTGAAAACAGCATGATCACGATTAACTCCACTAAGTTACAAGAAATAACGTTTGAAATTTTATTCAATCTTTCTTGTTTATCCCTTTAATTAAATTGGCCACATAATATTTCATATTTATTCATCTCATCTGCTAAATATAAGACTTTGAAGTTGCATATAATTGTCGACCTATTTCAAGGGTGAATGCGCTAGGAAAGACTTTAAGTAGGACAAATATAATTTGTAGGGGTGGGGGTAAGGGTGAAGGTCGTGTAGTATTCCTTGATATGGAACCGTGATGTTAAAACAGATTTATTTTCATACATCTATGAGGTGACCTAAGAGTAATCAAATAACTTTAAGAAGTCGAAATCAGATATTCCACCATCGCTCATTAGCACATTAAATAAATGATTCATTATTTTTTTAGCTCAGTTTTTTGTAACATTTTGTAATGGATTTGTTATTTGAATATTTACTACAATCTTTATAACGGTTTGAATTTAAATTCTAGTTTTTTTTCTTAATTTTGTCTTGATGTATTTTAGAAATCTTCAACAAAATTTTACTCTTCTCTCCATTACTTTTACAACGGTAGATTTAAAAAACCTAAAAAAAATCAACAACGAGATTTGGCACTATTAAGGAGCGTTTACTAATTTATGAAATGACAAAATTTATCACGCACATTTTTTCAGTTAACTTGTACAGACATGCAGCAAAATCGCGGTAAAAGCTAACAAAGCTAATAATTACTACGAAATAACCTTACGAGCATCTGACACGTATTTCATAATTTTTTTATATAAAAGTATAAATTTTATGATAGTAAAAGTTTTTAATTAACAAAAAATGAAGCTATGGATATGAAATAACGATTATTTTTATTTATACATACAGGGTGTCCGGGAAAATGTGGGAAATCTCCCGGATATGAAAAACACACGTTAAAGGAATAGTACAAATTCATATAAACTTTTTTGTATAGGTCTCCTCTTCGGATATATGAGCTCCAAATAGCTGCAATGAAATCAAGTTTTTTAACATATAATTATTGAACCATCAGGTTTATTTAATTTTTTTTAAATATGATATATATTAGTTAAGACTCTTCAAATTCCTATTCTAGAAAGTGTTATAGATTATTCACAACTGCAGGGATGGACTAGCTGTGACACTCATGACCCCATTTTTTCTATGCTCTAGGTAATAAGTACATACATTTAACTATTGTCTAGAAATTAAGTACTCTTCATTCATGTCGCTAATCCTAACCGTTTTCGAAAAAACGCCATTTTATTTACACTGTTAGTCCCCTAATTTATGTCGAGTTGAATATGAAAAATAGGAATTTTCCCCCATAGTTTCATTAAAAAGTTAAAATAACTGCTCAGAAAAAAACTTCGTAAGAGGGTTCAACATGGGCTCCGTGAAGTCTGAGACACTCACGGGCATGACGAATTGAGCGGTGCTGTATCCGTCACATTAACTCAGCATTGTTCCTTATTTGATCAGAATGAAACGTGATTATCTGTAGAACTTGCTCCCTGCTATCGACCGGAGTGGAATACACCAAGGTTTTGAGGTGTAACCACACGTAGAAATCCAACGGCGTTAGGTCGAGAGATCGAGGAGGCTAGGCAATAGGTCTCCCTCTACCTATTCAATGGTTTGGATAGACATTTTGAGGTGCTCCCGCACAACAACACTGAAATAAGATTGTGCCCCATCATGCATGTAGTACATGTTTAGGCGGGTTTCAAGTGGTAATTGATTTACTAAATTGTAAAAAAAATCAGTAAATTAATATCCAAGTAAAGAATCAATGTATTAGCGAAATGAAAGTTGACAAGTTCTAAAATGCAAGAAATTTATTTCTTTCGTACCTAGCAACGTTTGCAACAATAATACTTTAGTTTTAGGTGTCGATAAAATAAAATGCGAACCTAGGTCGAACTGCAATTCACAGAATTAGACGTTTTTAACTAAAGAGGCAAACTAATTTTGTATCAAATTTTTTTTTATCGTAAGGTTGAAGGTTGAACATTTGATAGAAACAAAGAAGTATCTTTTATCGAAATTCGCAACATGAATGAAGTACTTAAATTTTAGTCAGTAGTTAAATATATGTAAAAAACGTTGGCCAAAGTTGTTATTATACAGCGGGGGGGGGGCTTATGAGTGTTACAGCTAATCCGTCCCTGCAGTTGTAAGTAATTCACAAAATCTTCTTGGATAGTAATTTGAGGGGTCTTACCTGGTATACATCATATTAAAAAAAAATTGAAATATATCTGGTAGTTCAATAATTATGTGTAAAACTTGATTACATTGCAGCTCTGGGAACCCGTATCTCCGAAGAGGAGGTCTATATGAAAAAGTTTGTATAAACTCTTATCTCTCCATCTAAGCCTAGGTCTCCCCAGTGGTCTTTTTCCTTGTGGTGCTTCCTCCCATACCTGTTTTATTAGTCGATCATTTTGACTCCTTTGTATATGACCTGCTCATCGTAGTCTTCTGAACTTTATTTCTTAAATGATGTCAGGGCTTTGATATATTTGCGCAAGCTCTATGTTGCTTCTCATTCTGTGACCATGTTTCACTGGCGTAAAATGCTTACTTATTACCCAACGTGCCAAAAATATGAACCATTCTTAAGGCCCACATATAAAAGTTATGTGGAGAAAAATAAAATACATTGATAATTGTTAAATATGCAAATGCCGTGTATCAAGGATATTTTTAAAAAATAATGATAATTAGTAGTAATTATTTAACCTTTTAATGCTGTAATTTGGTATTGTCACTTATATCAAGATGCCACACAATTAAACTAATGCTCGCATTTGTACAGGGTGAATCATAGCATATATCAGAGAATATATATATATATATATATATATATATATATATATATATATATATATATATATATATATTTATATATATATATATATATATATATATATATATATATATATATATATATATATATATATATGCAGTGGTTACATGAGACTAGCAAGGTATTTTTTTAGTTTTTGAGTGGAAAAGTTGTAAGCACTAGCGATGGTTCTTAGAGGAGCATTTTGCTTATGGGTTTTGGAAATCCGTGAATTTTTCCAGTGGTATGAAATTTCTTTTGACATCCAGTTCCACCGATTAGTCCATGATTTTGGTCTTGGTTGTTTTTCAAGATATCTGGTAGGATCCCTTGATACAGGTTTGTAAGCAGGATATTTTAAGATATCTTTCATTTTTCTGGTAAATATCGGCTGGTAATATTATGATGCTATCATTTTTGTTCACGTCTTTTAAGGCTGTAAAGTCTATTCTGCTCAGGTTTAGCTTCGGAGCATTCGATACTTTAAGAATGTATGAACAAAATTGCCCTTTACATACTACATAGCTGCAGGTCATTCGAAGCCGATCGCCTTTGCCTTCCGGTAATAAATTTGTATCTCCGAAATATCTCTATTTCAGTCCGTTTAATGATGGGTACTCTCTGAGGATATGGTCAATAGTTTCATCCTCCTCCAGACACCGTTTACAAGTCGGAACGTCTACGACACCAATCTTATGAAGATGGCTCCTCAGGTGAAAATGTTCTGTCAACAATCCCACTATAGTTTCTAGTTCGTTCCTTCCTAAGAAGAGAAGCTCCCTAGTAAGCCGTACGCTAGGTCCAGTTATATGTTCCTTGGCTACACCTCATTCCCGGAGTTCTTCTCCACGATTCAATAAATTTGCTTTGTAGCATATAATTTCATTGCGCACCTCAACTTTGTCAGATGTTCCACTTCTTCAGTCCCGCGTATACCCGAGTAACCCGAGATCCACACGAATCTGATTATGCAGCCGTTCCTTGTCAAATTATTCAATATATCTTTGTACTCAGATACCAGTCGTGAAGTTACAACACTGGACTTTAGTGCTATTATCGCAGCCTTACTGTTTGAGCATATGTTTATTACCCTATTCCTGTTTATATCCCTCTCACACAGATGGGCACTCTCAAAATAGCATAAATTTTCGCTCTAAAGGTCGTCGCACGTTGTTCGAGGGAGTAGGACTCTCTGATTCCCGTGCTCCTGACACTCCAGCTTCAGTCCTTTCATATTGATAAGGTATTCCACCAGGATGCGTTTCTCGGAAGGTTTTGCTCTCCGTTCCAGGTATCTCTATTTGGCAGAATATCTCCAGAGAGTGATTGGACTTTAAAAACGACACCATATAATTTGTCTGCATGGAAAGTGATGAACACCTCTCCACCACGCTTTCTCAGAAACCTAAGTAGCCACTCGTTTCAATTCCGAGAGGCCCTAGGCAACTGAGAAGATAAACAATCTTTAGGGACTCGTTCTCTATGTATAAGTGAAGAGAAGGCAGGTTCACCACAACTTCTAGAACCTCATCGCACTCAATATTCCCACATAAGCCATTCTTTGAACATTGTCAAGTTGAAGACGGTGTTTGCGTTTTATTGTAATAGGCCCTCATACTATAGCTGCGTATGTTAGCATGAGGTAGATCACCATAGCGTCAGTCCCCATCTGCACTCAAAGGATTTTTAACAAGCCCAAAAAACACATATGGTCTTCTTGGTTCGAGCCTCAATATGATCATTGCAGCTCTGTCGTAAGTTAAGGATTACTTCCAAATATTTAATTGTTTCCTTGTATTAAAAAAACATTTCTGACAATGTAATTATGGAAAGTCTCTACATTTTCCTGCTTTTTGTAAAGGGTACTACTTCGGCCTTGTTCAAGTCCGGGATATCGCGACCAGGACACAAAATGACCAAGTTATCGGCATAAGCCTGTGTATACAAACCAACGTCCTTCAGTTCACTCAGCAGGATGTTCACCACAAGGCTTCACAGCAAAGGCGATGCTCTAAGAATTCTTAACACATTCTATTGGATTTGCTCAGCCTCGTGGTTGTCTTTAGAAGAAAAGGTCGACTTAATTAGTGCAATTATTTCCTCCGTAGGAATCTTTTTTGGAGTTATTACGTAGTTAAGGACTTTACTTAAGACTGATTCTTCGGTTTCGGACAATTGGTGTTTGGATATGTTATAAACTGTGTTGCTGTTGTTGGTTGTTGCTTATTTGTCCTCTTGTTTGTGATGGTACTCCATGATATTTTCAAATTTCTTCAAATAAATAGCAGAGAGTCTGTAAAGGTTTCCATAAGACAGGATGCATTGTTTCTCAGAGACAGGTGAAGCTGGTAGAGAGCGTGTTTCCTTGTGTTAATTTTAATTTTAATTCTGCATTATTTCTTTACCGATATAAAGGGAAATGTGGGTAAAGGAAAATACTGTTTTTCTCAGACGCACGATCCAAATACCAACTAATTTTGCTTTAATAATCATATTTATTGTCAAGTGGGATGTCTGACCTCAAAAAATACTTTTTTAAATATTCTTCTTCTTGTAGGTAGAACCAAGTTCTGTTATCTACACAATGCCTCATCGATCCTCGTTTGAGGTCGAAATCCAGCTATCTCTCCATCTTTTGGGGGGCCGTCCAGGCGGCCGTTTGGTGTTTGGTTTCTCTCTCATCACGGTTTTTGCGTTTCTTATTCTATCTCTTAAACTTGTTCCCGTGATTATTCTCAGCGTTTTCATTTCTGTGGTTCTCATAATTTGTTTTGTCTTTGTTGTTTCATTTCTTGTTTCTGCGCCGTAGGTCAGTATCGGTCTTACATAGACCTTGTAAATTCTTTCTTTGCTCTCAACCGTCATATGTTTATTGTTCCAGATTATGTCTCTTAGTTGGCCTGATATCTTGGCCGCTTTGTTAGCCTGTGTAGGTACTTCTTCCGTTACTGTCCTGTTACTTGTTACATGTGCTCTCAGATATTTAAACTTCCCAACCTGTTCGATATGTTTGTCATCAACCATTAGTTTGCATCTTACCGGTTCTCTTGCTATTACCATTGCTTTGGTTTTCTCCACAGATATCTTCATATTATACTATTTGGCTGTTCGATTGAGATGGACAAACATTCTTTGTAAGTTGTCCTCGCTATCTGCTGTCAAGGCAACATCGTCTGCAAAGCATATAATCTAAACGGTGTTGTGTCCCATTGGGTACCAAATATTTGTGCTTTTTACCTCATCAATGATTTCGTCCATGATTACATTGAAAAGTGTTGGATTTAGGCTGTCACCCTGTCTTATTCCTATGAATACTGGGATTTTCTCTGTTAGAGTGTTATTTGTTTTAATTACCATGGTGTTTTTAGAATTCAGTTCGTATACTGTGCATATGATTGCTTCGTCTACTTGTTTTTTTCGCAGTAGTTCTATTATGTGTTCCAGTTTAACTCGGTCGAACGCTTGGGTAAAGTCCACAACACAAATGAACAGCGGTTTATCGTATTCGATAGATTTTTCAACCAGCTGTCTAATAATAAATATACCGTCGATAGTAGAGCGGTTATTCCGGAAGCCCTGCTGTTCTTCGCTCGCCCCTAACTTGTCTACAATCCGTTGTGACAGTATTTTAGTTAACAATTT
This sequence comes from Diaprepes abbreviatus, assembly GCA_034092305.1. Taxonomy (NCBI): domain Eukaryota; kingdom Metazoa; phylum Arthropoda; class Insecta; order Coleoptera; family Curculionidae; genus Diaprepes; species Diaprepes abbreviatus. The sequence goes on from JASJET010000022.1 coordinate 37,426,089, forward strand.
GGCTGAACTGTTCAGTAGGCTGATTCCCCTGTAATTTTCGGGTTGTTTCTTTGATCCTCTTTTGTGGATCGGAATTGTGATGCTTTTCCGCCAATCGTTGGGTACTGACGTTGTGCGGAGTATTTTTTGAAATTGAACAGTGAGCTCTGTGACAAGGCTGGGGCCTCCGTACTTTAGCATCTCATTCGTAATTTGGTCGGTACCAGGTGATTTTCTGTTTTTTAATTTCTTAATTGTCAGGTACATATCTGCTTTACTGATGTTAACATCTGTTAGTTCTGTGGTTTCTTGTTGGTTTTCGTCTACGTTGTTTTCTGTAGCTGGTGCCTGGAGTAAGTCCTTAAAATGGCTGACCCATTGTTGGCTGTCGATTGGACTTAGTTGAACGTATTCATTGATTGTTTTTTTTCTGTTCCTCAGCATGTTCCATATCTTCTTTTGTCCTCCATATAGGTCGTGTCTTTTGAATACTGTTCTCAGTATTCTGTCTTTAGTTGAGCTATTTGACTGTTGATTCTGTTTCTCACCATTTTGTACTCTTCGAAATGGTTTGCTGTCGGTATTTTGTAAATGCTTGTCGTTTTTTAAATATTTCCCTTTAATAATTTATGTAAATCAGGATAGTGCTCTTAATTAAGTACATGATCAATTACTGTTTTATCGTACACCATAGAGATATGAAGATATATACCACGGTTCCTATAAAAGCGCTTTGACTCTCTTAGAAAGAGACAGGGTGAAATATGTCATGGAGTACCGCTCTTTTTGTGAAAGGAGCTAAACGCTCCGTACGCGTAATACCCATCCCTTAATCTATTACGAAATATCTTCTCCTGGTTGGTTGTGATTGTCAGCCGAGAAGGGTATCTTGCGTACAGGGCTCAGCTTCAGCCATAGAAAAAGAGATATTACTCACCTGTTTCGCAATGTCTCTTTATCAGCGAGAGCTAACACGTTTATATAATCCTGGTGGTCTATATCTTTATATGAGTATGTTATGGAGCCACATTTTGCCTTAAAAACTCAAGAATAATTCAAACGTTTACAAATGATATATTTTTGTGGTGCAAATAGATCTGTGAGATGTTTTTCAGACTAAATAAACCTAAATGCATGGTTCATTTGATAATAGAAATAGTCTGCAGTCTTCTTTCCATCATATGGCTTTTTACTTCGATCTAAAAACCTAATATTATCATAAGATATGTTTGCATTACAAAATCATATCTAAAAACCTTTCAATTTTCTTCTTAAAAGTTAAGTTTAAGCTTATAAGTACAAAATATGGCTCCATAATAATAAAACAATTTATGAAGTATTAACTTCATGTAAAGAATATACACCTCATACACCATCATGATTTGCATATGTAATTAAGAAATTTTTCTTTAAATGTTAAAAGGCTTTTAAGGTTAGATCTGCGCATAAGGTTCCGATACATTTTGGGGTCAGTCATCCCATTTACACCAAAATAAATTAATTCCAATGTTAGAAGGAGACTCTGTCTTTTAAAGTAATGTTTATGCGAAACTCTCTGTTTTTCAAAAAATTTACAGGTTAGAACTATATGAATTTAAATACTTTCAGTGCCCATTTATTACATGTGAACTAGAAAACACAAAATGCTTTGAATGAACCAAGCGTGTCTACTTTTATTCGTTGACTTAAACCAAAAAAATGTAAATTTTTCAACGCAACCCTCTGCTATCTGTTATATCGACTTAAATCCAAAATTTGGCAAGGGATTGCAAAATTGCAAGTTCTGACGAGAATTTGAAAAAAAAAATCTATGCAAATCACTTGAAAATTGACGAAAATCTGGAATTAAAAAAATATCGAAAAATCCCACCGTTCTGCGGCTTCGCAAGCGCTGAATTTGATTTTGAACCGTTTACTCCTCCTATAGCCCTATACACTTGTAATTTTAATTTTAGACACTTACACCACTAGAGCATAATTTATAAGAACATTCAAAACACCTATTAATTTATCTGTACCAAATATTTCTGAAATATAAACAATTATTGGTAAACATAAATTACAGTTTTATGATGATTAATTTTTCGCATTCATTATAAAATTAAATTACTTCGTCTGATATTTGACTCACTTTGTACAATAGCAGATCCCATGAATGAAAATAACGGTCATTAACGAATTTTTTTTTGTATAATCTTACAGGCCATCTTTATAGCCCGCCACATGTAACTACATGGCCGCTTTTTTTGAAAGGAAGGTTATTGCTATTATAACATCCAATTTAACTTCCTTAACTTACGTTATTGATATAAACTGTAAAGAAATGTAAATCTTGGGCATTCAATTATTTAGAAATCATTAGCTTGATCTCTCATGAAAAGAATTCTATACTTTATTTGAATAGCTTGTAACGTTTAAAAATAATATTATATTACTTATGTCAGTATAATATCAGGCCTGAAGCCCAAAAGTCAACGAGATTTAGACATTTTGTTATAACTAATAAACAAATTATAATAATATAAATATTTATTACTTATTTATAACTTATTAAAAATATTTTAATAACAGTTTTCTTATCTGTCTTATAGGTTCAACAACTACGACACAAAAACCAGAAGAAAATCTTACTGCTTTTGAAAATAAAACGGAAAAACCACTAGTTCCTTTAAATGAACATTTAACAGTTTTTGTAAATGATGGTTATTATAAAATTAGAATTCCGACCCTAAACAAACCATCGAATGAAGAAACTTTACAACCATCACAAGTTCGAATTGGACTACCGTTTTACCCAACAGAAACTCATACTATAAAAGTATCTGAACCTTACATAATCAGTGAATCTGATGATCGGCTTGGTCGTGTGATTGATGTCACGGAACCGAATTTTAATACTGCTGGATCATTTTTCTCAGGTAATATATATTCAAATAAATATAGATAATACTATTAGTATAGGGGCCAGGGGATCCGCAGTGGCCCCTTTAAGTTATATAGACCCACCCAATTTTTTTTTATATATTTTGTAACTGTAACTGTCGAAAATACTCACTCTGGTCTTTCAAGACTTGGAATTTATAATAACCTTCATGAAGACGTACACTTGCTGTAGTAGTATAGCCTTATTTTATCCCGATTATTTTCTTTACTAGTAAGCTTTATTTTCTGATTCTTTTCACAAATAATACAAGGCTTTAAATTAATTAAGTCACTCATCGTAAGAAACTTAATAAATAAGTAAAAACATTATTTATTTATTTATTTATTTATTCAACACAAACTCTACAGATACATTAAATACCTAATTATAGAGTTACACGTTCACACATACACACACACACGCACAAAAGTTAGTGTAATAAAGAAAAATGAATTACATTATTTCCATTAGCTTACGTTTTAGTTGTTTATAACTTATTCTAAAAATATCTACTTCACTTTGAAGATCGTTAGCTAATTGACAAATCATATTGACTGGAGCGTTAGTACAATAATTGGTACGATGGTTTTTTAAATAAAAAGTCAATGTATTTCTTGTTCTATATGTAGGGATATTAAAATTCACCTGAGCGAGAAGATTCATATCGTCAATTCTATTGTGAATTATTTTATACAAAAAAATAACAGAGGCTATATTCCTACGCTTTTCCAAACTTAACAAATTATATTTACATCTAAGCTCATCTTTGCTTACAGTTAAGTCATATACACCTGTTTCCCTGTAATAAAGATACCTTAAACATTTATTTTGGATTCTTTCAATAGCGTATTTATGATTATTATAGTATGGACTCCATATTAAATTAGCATACTGTAAAATGCTCCTAACATAAGATATATACAGTTGTCTTATACAGTTTACTGAAATCTTTACAGTTTCTGACTATAAATCCATACATACTAGATGCTTTTTTTGTTATATTACAAAAATGTGACTTAAAAGAAAGTTGAGAATCAAATATGACTCCAAGATCCCGCATTTCTGCAACCCGTTCTAAAATTGAATTCTCCATTACATAATTGAAGTGTAAGATGTTCTTTTTTCTACTGAAGCTAAGTACAAAACATTTAGAAACATTAAATGTGAGTTTGTTTACATAAGACCATTCAACAATTCTCTTTAAATCTTCCTGAAGTTGTATACAATCGTTTATGTTCCTTACCACGGAATATAGTTTTAGGTCATCAGCAAACAGAAGAACATTATTGTTATTAATTATTTTTAATAAACTATCAATAAAAATAATAAATAGGAGCGGACCAAGGTTGGAGCCCTGCGGTATCCCAGAGGTAGCCATAAAGGATTCTGAAGTATAACCTCTTATTACTACTGTCTGCTTTCTACGATGCAAGTATGATTGAAAGAATTTAATTAATTCAAGGTGGAGACCAAATTCATTATATAATTTTTCCAACAGTAATGCATGCGAGACCTTATCAAAAGCCTTTGCAAAATCTGTAAATATTACATCGACTTGTGCTTTATTTTCCAAATGTTCTGCTATATATTGAGTTATGTTACATAAATTACTGACAGTTGACCTATTTTTCATAAAACCATGCTGAAATACTGAAATCTTTTGTGAAAGAGAATTATAAAGGTATTTATAAATGATTGATTCGAAAATTTTTGCAAAAGTCAATAATATAGCTACAGGTCTGTAATTTTGTATGTCTGTTTTGTCACCTTTTTTAAAAATGGGACATATTTTAACTTCCTTCCATATTCGTGGAAACTAACTTGTACGTAAGGAAAGATTATATAACAATGTGAGAGGATATACTAAAAAATCAATCATACCTTTTACAATGTATGAAGGAATATTATCTGGCCCTACAGACCTGTTAGTTTTAAGGCTCCTGACAGCCTCACATACATCTCTACTGCCTACAGAAGTAAGGGATACTACCTCGGACATACGATGATTTTCAGAAAAACAAGTATTTAATATATTTACATTATCATATACAGAACTAAAATATTTTGCAAATGCATTTGAGATAGACTGACCACTGATATATTCTATTTGATCTAAATACATTTTATTTGGTGTGGCAACATTACCTTTTTTGTTTTTCAAGTACTGCCAGAATGCTTTTGAGTCCCTATTAATATCTTGTTGAACTTTTCTAAGGTACGAAATGTAAGATATTTTAATATCGCGTTTTAATTTTACTCTAAGTTTGATAAACTCTCTTTTCACTTCAATTATTCCAGTTTTTCTACTTCTAATTCTTAATTTATCTTTTTTCTTAATGTTATTTATGATATCTATGATTATACACAAGAAACTAATGAACAAAACGTTCTGAAACAATATACATTGATGCAGGTTGAAACAAGTGAAAAATCAAAACAAAGAAAAGATAGTCTATTAAAAAGCGCGCGCAAATAATAGAAAAATTTAACGCAATACGAAAAACGTATATAGCAGGCTTCTTTCGGTTATGATGTATTAAGTATCCGTGCTCGATCGCGCGAGGCACCTGCAAGTAGGCTTCCCTCCGCACGTCACATGGGACGGCGCATATATGTAAGCTGCCGAAAGCCAAAATAAACAACTAAGACGTAACTTTTTCATATGGCATTTGATTGTAGGTTGTAGAAGCTGATCCAAACTTTCGATTGCTGTCAAGAAAGTTGAAAAAAGTTCATTTAGGCAAAAGTTAATGGCATTCAAAAATCGCAAAAATCACATTTTGTAATTGTTTAACACCAATTATATCGGAAACTAAGCATCGTACGTAAAAGTTAGTTGGTTTTACCAAAACTACATTTTTAAAACTTTAAACAATTATTTGTTTATAACAATCTTATCCCCACCCGGACGAAATTCCGCCCTGAAAATTATTGTTCAGAGACTCAAAATATATAAAAAAAAAACTTGGGTAAGTTCATATAAATTAAAGGGACCACTGCGAACCCACTGGCCCCTACACTATATTGTTTGTTTAATGACAGGGTTAAAGTTTTCCTTAAATTATAGAAGAAAATAGAATAATTTTACAAAAAAAGATTGTAAGGAAGTAAAATATTAAATTTCAAAGATATGTTATGATATTTTTTTAAAGGTTTTGAAATTTTTTTATCAGTTATATTGAACGAGACTTGTCGGCATGTGAAATATTTTTTTTATATATAATTTTCTAAAAGATAGTAGTAAATAATATTTAATATTTTCCTTTTAACCAACTTAATCAAGAATTAAATGATACAGATACATTTATACAAACATATTTACCTATTATTAGTACCGATGCTTTCTGTCTTACCTTCGCTCGCGGCAGTGTCTGTTACTGCGCTCACTTGTAACGCTACAGCCTCAAACATGAATTAAAACTTTATTTTGCAAGATCATTTTTCTTTTCTTAAACTTAATAGTTTTGAATAGATTGATGTCGAGACAAATTACATCTTTTGCATTTTCAAAAGTTCTAATTTTAAAATGATAAAACTCGGAATGAAATACTGTTTCATTTCTTACCGAAAATTTTAGATTTGAAATATATCTTTGAGCCCCAAAACTTTACTGAATAAAAGAGAAAAAACGGCAGGTCCTTTTTTTTGACATATCATAATGTAGTCGAACTGGTGAATTTATTACTACATAAGATTTCCTCTAGCAATCCGAAAATATTTGTATTGAGTTTATCTCTTTCGTATACAGGGTGTTCGGGAAAATGTGGGAAATTTCCCGGATGTGAAAAAATACCTGAAAGGAATACTAGAAGTTCATATAAACTTTTTTCGCATTCGCATAATTATTAAACCACCAGATATATTTCAATTTTTTTAATATGATATATACCAGGTAAAATCCTTCAAACTACTATCTAAGAAAGTGTTGTGAATTACTCACAGCTGCAGGGACGAACTAGCTGTGACACTCATGACCCCATTTTTTTCGCCCGGTATGATAAAAATATTATTTTTTTTTATACTATTAACTAAAAATTAAATACTCTTTATTCATGTCGCTCATCCTAACAATTTTCGAAAAAAACGTTATTTTATTTATATGACGTATTTGGCGTATTTCGATAAAAGATACATTTTAGTTCCTATCAAATGTTCACAACCTTCAACTTTATGATAAAAAAATTCGATCCAAATTAGAGTTTACCTCTTTAGTTAAAAACGTCTAATTCTGTGAATTGCAGTTCGACCTAAGTTCACAAAAAATGTGCGTTTTATTTTATCGGCACCAAAAACAAAGTATTGTTGTTGCAAACGTTACTAGGTATGAAAAAAAAAAATAAATATACTGCATTTTTGAACTTGTCAGCTTTCACATAACTGACGCACTGATTCTTTACTTGGCAAATAATTTACTGATTTTTTTATTTCGTGGTGAAATTAACTCTGAAATAATTCAAAATAAAGAATACAAGTTTACTGAGTAAGCAGAGTTGCATCCAATGTATGGTCTTGCATCTTGCAATGCTTTCGAAGCCAGGAGGTAATATCCTAATCGTACTCTTCCAGATCCGAAAACATTTCAACAAGTTGACCAACATCTAAGGAAGAATGGTGGGCGATTCCATTTAATGAGGTAATATTATTGAATTTCTTCATAATTATAGAAAACGAAATAATGTAAATTTTGATAGCACTATTCTCTTCACGGATGAAGCAGGGTTTATCAAAAATGGTATCATAAATTTATACAACTCACATGTATGAGCTGATGAAAATCCTCATGCAACTATTGTTTCGCATCATCACATTAGTTCTAATCAATTAATGTCAGGGCAGGAATCACTGGCAATTTTTTGATTGGACCATTCGTATTGCCGGCACAACTGAATGGAAAACTTTATTTGGAATTCTTCCAGAACACTTTCCACGATTTAATAAAGCACTTACCACTCGAAATATGCCGAAATATGTACTACATGCACGATGGGGCGCCACCTCATTTCAGCGTTGTACGGGAGCACCTGAATAACGTCTATCCAAACCGTCGGATAGGTGAAGGAGGACCTATTGTCTGGCCCCCTCCATTTCCCGACCTAACGCCGAGGGATTTTTACCTGTAGGGACACTGTTTCATTATGATCAAATAAAGAACAATGCTGAGTTAATGTAGCGGGTATGGAAGTCCTCAATTCGTCGTGCCCGCGAGTGTATCAAACTTCACGGAGCCTATGTTGAACCCTGCTACGAAGATTTTAACTAAGCAGTAAGTTTAACTTTTTATTGAAACTATGGTGACAGGGGAAAATTTCTTTTTTTTTCATATTCAACCCAAAAGAAGTTAGGAGTCTAACAGTTTAAGTAAAAGGGCGTTTTTTAAAAAACGGTTAGGATTAACGACATGAATGAAGAGTACTTAATATTTACTTAATAGTTAAAGGTATGTAAAAAGGGCGTAAAAAAATGGGGTCTTGAGTGTCATAGCTAGTCCGTCCCTGCAGCTGTGAGTAATTCACAACACTTTCTTGCAATAATCATGTGTAAAAACCTTACAGCTTTTTGGAAGCCCGTGTCTCCGAGGAAGAAGCCTGAAGAAAGTTTATTTGAACTTGTAGTATTCCTTTTACGTGTTTTTTCATATCCAGGAGATTTCCCACATTTTACCGAACACCCTGTATACAGCTATTTGTAATACAGATGTCTATCGTGTTAAAATAATATATTTGTTTTGTGATTAGCTATCTAATAAAGTTAGAAAGAATCACATTTATAGGAAATATGAAATATAATGGATGTTTTTCGTTATGAGTACCAAATATTCCCAAAATATGAATGATATTCATAAACATGATAAAGTTTTATGATAAATTTTCCATGTAAATCATGAAATAAGATTACATTATCTAATATTTTACTCTTTTTGTACAGTAGCGGATCCCATGAATGAAAATAACGCTCACTATTAAGATATTTGATTTTTGATGTAATCTTAAAGCCCATCTTTATATTGCGTCACAAGTACATGGTCACGTTATTTTTAAAGGATGGTTATTACTATTACAACATCCAATTTTAACTTCCCCAGTTCACGATATTAGTATAAACTTCAAAAAAGTGTAAATTTTAAATTATTTCGAAATTCACAGCCAGATTCACTAGCTGGTCAGTTTGGTTTTGTTTATGATATTTTTATAATTTATATAACATGTGCCAACGAATAAATGCATACATAGAAATACTAAGAATAAGAACCTGGATTTAAAGGTAAAAGGAATAGTTGTGTCCCGAAAATAAATAAAAATTTCCATTTTTCTGGCTTGGAAGTAAAAGAAAATGGTTCTTATTCTTATATTTTGAAGATTCAAGACTTGTTGGACCTGTTGTTACACTTGTCAATTTAAACTATCTATTGTCAATTTTGAACGGTTTGAAAGATAGACTGTGTCATGTGAATAAGAGGGTATAAATTGTGTCTGTTATGAAAAGAATACCAAACTTTTTAAGTAATTTTAACATTTAGAAATTATATATTACTTATGTCAGGTTTGTCACGTAAAATTACAAAGTTAACGTGTTTTAATAAATAAAAATAAAAAATATCTAGTGTACGAATTGTATTGGTATAAATATTTTTTTCACCAGAATGGTGAAGGCTAGATTGTGATTATTATTAAAAATATCTTAATAATAATTCTCCTATTTATTTTATAGGTTCAACAACTAGTACGCCGAAGCCAGAAGAAAATCCTAGTGTTTTTGAAAATAAAACAGAAAAACCACTAGCTCTACTAAATGAACCTTTCTCAGTTTCTGTAAATAATGATTATTTTAAAATTAGAGTTCTTGATCTAACGAAACCATCGAAAAAAGACAGTTTACAACCCTCACAAGTTCGAATTGGATTCCCGACTTACCCATTGGAAACCCACATTATAAAAATACCTGAACCTTATATAATCAGGGTTCCTCATGTGATTGTTGTCAAGGAGCCGCATTTTATTAATACTGATCATTTTGGAATATCATCTTTTCCAGGTAATATACAATATAAACGAATAAATATAGATAATACGATTGTTTGTTTAATGCCAGAGCTAGATTTCCTTAAGGTATGGTAGAAAATAGGCTTATTTATTAAAAAAATGTTGGTTTTAAGTAAATAAAATATAAAATTTCAAAAATGAACTATAATAATGCTTTTTTTTCCAAAGATATCTTATTTTTTTGCCAGGTATGCTAAAGAATATTTGTGGGCATTGTGTAATACTTTTATTTTAAATATATGTTTGATATTTCCTTTTCGACTCAATTTAATAAAGGAGGTTATATATATATATATATATATATATATATATATATATATATATATATATATATATATATATATATATATATATATATATATATACTACTGTTTTGGTCACCAAAATGGTCAAAGTGTAAAATTGTAAAATTTAAAATTGAATAGGTAATATAAGATATGTCTAGAATCAGTTTGTGATATATATAATTCTCCTTTCAGGCAGAGAATATAAAAAATATATATATAAACAGTTTAGTTCTTGCAAATATCGCTCTGGTCCTCTCTCCATACGCGTTTCGATCACCTCATGATCTCGTCAGTGGAGCTGTATCGGACCGAGAGCAACATTAGCAGGAAATAACTGATATATGAACCATAAAATTTCAAGGTATGTCGACAGGATATTGCACCCGCCATCTACCAACTTCGATGTCAGACTGAGAAATATCGCCAGTCGAACGACATCTATTAATCATTAAAGTAACGTGAAGCTTAAAAAAAAATCAAAATTTCAGTAAGAAATAAAGAAATCTTTCTGTCGTATTTAAATAGTTTGTTACATATATAATTCCCCTTTCAGGTAGTGCATATGAAATATATATATATATATATATATATATATATATATATATATATATATATATATATATATATATATATATATATATAGATATACAACAGTTTTTTAGAGGCCAGAGCGATACTTGTAGGAAATAAACTGTTTGTATATATATTTTTCATATTCTCTGCCTGAAAGGAGAATTACATATATAAAGATTTCTTTATTTCTTGCTGAAATTTTGATTTTTTTTTAAATGTCTAGAATCAGTTGCAGAATATAAATATTAAAAAATATATATATGAAAGGCGTTGAAAAGAAATTATTTTTATTTATTCTGAATTATATGACATAAAATAAATAACTAATTTTTTTATTTATATTTTATATAATTTTTTCATAAAATTATACAATTTTCCTATAATAGATTAAATCTTTAATTTCACTTAACGTACGTAATTCATTGAAATTGAAATGACAAAATAAAAGCTGTTTATTACTAGATTTGAAGAAATAAGATTATATTGAGACTAGTGTGGATAACGCATCAAAGGGTTTTTAATCAGCAAGATGTAAAAGATATTATGGGCCCATGTATTAGGGTTTAGAAAATAATCAGGAAATGGACAAATTTTATTGCCGATGAACGTGTTGTTTATATTGTTTTACTGCTAACCCTCCAAACGATAAAACAAGAGGAGAAGTACTTAATAGAATTGATCGTTGGAACTTTAACCTGAATATTTTGTTTACTTCCTTTGGGGATTAAAATTACAATATTTTGGAATGGAATGATTTTTTTAACAATTTTAATACCTTCCTGTAGTATTATATTCAGAATTGATTAATATTTTTTAAACTTTTCATATGTGTATTAAAAATCCTGCTTAGAATAAGAAATAAACAAAAGCTGTTCTTTATTTTTTTCAGATATTTGCCGTCAAATTATATACCATTTTCTTAACAATATCAATCACAGTAGTCCGCCTCTTCATTGTCTAAAAACTTTTTTACATGCACATTTTCTTTCAGTTTGGGAAAAAGGCTAGTAGCTAGGTTCAATAAATACAGGGATGTTGAAGTAATTCCAATTCTGTTTCCGTAGGTATTTACAGATACTGGAATTACTATGGATGTTAAGCTTTAGTAATACAATATGTGTAACTAGACACATTATCTGGATAGAAGAGCATATCTTTGTTACCTTCTTCGAGATTTTTCCTTGATTACATTCCGCAATTAATAAGGTCCTGCAACTCTGTGGCATATCAATACAAATGATTAAACACACCAAAATACGAGAGCCTAACCTAACCTTTTCATCAAACGCCTGCATTTTAATTTTTTAAGCGGATAGAGAGTCTTGATTTTTCATTCGATGCTACTACCTTTTATTTCATGGTTATAGTATTGGCACTAAGTTTCAGCTATCATAACAAATATGTCCAAAAAATCATGTGTATTTCCTCCAGCTATAAGCTTTGTCACAAATTCGTGTTTATCCTGTTCAGCAAAAAAATGGTTGAGAATATCAATTTTCTAATAGTTTATGGTGTGCAACAAAAAACTCTTAGAGCCAGTCTGAAGTAGCTAAACGTGGTCGCTAGTGTATATAAGCATTCAATCAGAAATTTACAAATTGGAATATTTGAGGAAATAAAAATATTTCATAAATTTCGTCCTATTTGTCTATATAGTTGGAAAAGTTGTCTCCTCCTTTAGAGCCATAAAAAAGGATCAGATATATATATATATATATATATATATATATATATATATATATATATATATATATATATATAGACAGAGAGAAATTCTACAAAGAAATACTAGTATCTAATTAGGGACTGCAATGCCAAAGTCGAAAAGAGGTCCAATCAGGAAAAATATGTGGAAAATTCCGGAATGAAGAGAAAGAAATGAAAAACGAGAAAGACTGGTTCAATATGTATGTTACCAGAACTTCTCAAATGCCAACACCTACTTCAAGAAACCTGGATATGGAAAGCTCCCAATTTAAAGAAAATAAAATTCATCCTAACAAACAAAATACAAAACGGTTAAGATGTAAACATTCTCAACAAACTTCCAACAGTTAACCGATCATAGATTAATTAGAGCTCGTGTAAATGTGAACCCAAAATTAGAAAGAATAAAATTACTCCATAAACCAACATCAAGAATAAACATAACTAACAACTCAGGACGTTCCTATGAGACAAGAGCTCCAATATATATATATATATATATATATATATATATATATATATATATATATATATATATATATATATTTATATATATATATATATACATATACATATATATATATATATATATATATATATATATATATATATATATATATATATATATATATATATATATATATATAGAATACTGTGCAAAACAATAAGGAAAAAGTTTGCAGAAGATATAAAAACTTATAACGACAGGCTTATAGAAAATTCAATCGAAAATCTTAAGAGCTACAGAAGGACCAAAAGTATGTTGACAATCGGCAGGAAACAAATAACAGCATTGATGGACAGTGATAAAAGAATCATAAATAGGGATGAAATAATAGAACATGTAACCAAATTTTATGAAGATCTATAGAAAGCATCAGAAATACAAAAAGCAGGGAAACATATAACTACAGTTCAAGAAGGCGTTCCAGTTGATCTCGTGGATAAAGTAGAGGAAGCTCTTAAAAGTATGAGCAGCGGGAAAGCAGCTGGTAAGATAGGTGTTACAGCCGAACTTGTAAAACTCACTGGAACAATTACCTGGATAATCCTAGCAACAATATATACAAGCTGCCTAAAATCAAGACATATCCCGAAACAATGGAATACTGCCAATATAATCCTTATTCACAAGAAATGTAGGAAGGAATATATTAGAAATTATAGACAAATCAGCTATAATTTAATAATAATAGCTATAATTAAATAATAATAATAAACAGATATTCACGAAAATAATGAACAACAGAATACAGAGCACACTTGATATGGCACAACCACGAGAGCACGCAGGCTTATCAAGCGATTTCAGTACACTGGATAATATTCAAACACTAAATGAAATAATAAGACTCACAAAAATATATGTTCTATCACTAGCGCTAGAATTCATAGACTTTGGGAAGGCTTTCGACTTAGTATATCCGAGAACAATTGTAAAAACTCTAGTCGTATATAGAAATATTAGTTAACATATATAGGGTAGCTATAGCTAGAATAAACATATATAAAAATACTCCCGAATTTCCTACCTACGAAGGAGTCCGACGAGAAGATATCCCCCAAGCTCTTCAGAGCAACCCTAGAGAATTTTTTCCGGAAATTAGACTGGAATGAGAAAGGTCTATGTATAGATAGAGAACACCTAGGCCATTTAAGATTTGCTAGTAACATAATGCTGGCGGCTAAAAGCCCTGAAGAATTGGAAGAGCAAATTAACGATCTCAACATAGCCAGTAATGAACTAGGTCTAAAAATTAACCAAGTAAAGACAAAAATAATGTGCAACGATTCGATTACTAACGTCGAAATAAGGATAAACTAAACCATTCTGAAAGTAGTAGCTGAATATGTATACCTGGAGCAACTTATACACAAATCGGTTCATTACTTCTGGAAAGCAACAGAAGAATTAAACTAGTGTCGTTAGCATTTGGACGAAACTCTATAATCTTCAAATTCAGAATGCCACTATACGTTAAGAAAAAAGTATTTGATCAATGCGTAATGCTGGTCATGATATACGGATGTGAAGCTTGAATATTAAAGAAAGAAATAAACACAAATCTCCAACTCACTATTAAAAGTGATTGTAAAAAATAGATTGTATAGGACAGAAAACACAGGTAACTAATGTAATTCTAAGAATAAAATGGCTAAAATGGCAATCCGCAGGACATATAGCAAGCAGATGAGACAATAGATGGACCACTAGACAACCATGTGATACACCAGAAGCTCCAAGAGACCAAAGAGACGCCCAAATCTCAGATTGGATTATGACATCAGAAAACTCGTAGGAACAAATTGGTTCCAGACAGCTAAAGTCAGAAAAACATGGGTACAAACGAGCATAAATTACAAGAACACCGAATAAATAAATATATATATATATATATATATATATATATATATATATATATATATATATATAGATGAGTAATGAACGATCTATTTTCGAAAGTACAGTCAAGTTTTCGGAGGGTAGATAGTAATACAATTGCTTCACTAGATAACACTACTTTACTGGTACTTCTAGATTGTAATAATACATTCGACACTATAGGATATGACCTTCTTTGCGCAAATTTAAGATATTCTTGTTTCTTTGAGAATTTACTGGATCTTATGCAGGATTATTTGACCGATAGGTCAAGTCATTGGTATTAATGATTCTCAGTCCGAACTGAAACACCTTACTAGCAGGATCATCGAGGAATCCAATCCTTGTGGTTAAAAACGTATGAAGAAAGAAAATTGTATATGGCTACTTTCGTTCGAAAGGTTCTAAATACGGGCACTCGATTGTCTCTAAAGAACATGTTAATTTATAGATCTGCAATCCATTCCATAGGCACTTGTAATTTTCATCTTTTAGAAATTCCATAGCATCAAACTACCTTATGCAGAGATCTGCTTGTTATTTCTACAATTCCATACGCCTTGCTACAAGGAGCGTTTATTGTTATTTTCTAGACAGATCCTATTTTTAAATTATTTTTATTAAGAATGGCTTTTTTTCAAAAAAACTTAAATTTTTAATCCATTTATCCTCTCCTAAATCATATATATATATATATATATATATATATATATATATATATATATATATATAATTTATTCATTTCATTTAGTCGAGATAAGGAACATATTTGTAGTAAACACATATAAAGATATATTAGCAGCATTAAACTATTTGAAGGTAAAACTAAACACATTTATATTTTAGGATCATTTCAACCATTTGGGGAATTTCCAACCATAACGCCCTCGTTTCCCAGCGGCGAAAACATATTTGATATTTCGCAAATATATCCGTCCAATCCAATTGAAATATCACAGGGATTTGAAGGATTTGCACCGATTAGTGGAGTTAGCGAAATACAAGGTATGAGAACAATGGAGAAAATAAAATGGATTTTCTGCTTATTCTTCTTGTTTATTTGTTTTATTTTTCTTACGTAGAATTTATTTTAGTCTATAGAAATTTTAGTATTCTAACAATTACGGTAACTCAGGCAATTATAACCCGCTTAATTTTATTAATATATTAAATATATATATATATATATATATATATATATATATATATATATATATATATATATATATATATATATATATATATATATATTATTTGCTCATAGCGATAAAAAGCTATAAAAATATTACATTTTCGCGTTACAATTAATCCCAGCTTGTAGTTCTGTACTTTAAGTATCAATTTCTGGGCGCAAAATTTGAAATTATTTATGTAATCAAAAATTATTCAAGTTTAAAAAGTGGCATAAATGCCATTTTTCAAAAATTTTTTACGATTTTTAACTGGAACACTAAATATAGAACGGAACAATCACATGGGGGGAAAGGAGAAGTATCAAACGCTTGATGGGTTTTTCAAGTTTAGTAGCAATGGAACGTTTCACGGGACAACGTACGCGCGTTTACATTCGAGAGTTTTGTAAACACGACTCCTACACTATTGTTCGATGTCTGTACAGAACACATTTACTTTTAACGACCATGAAAAATGTGCCAAGAGCGAATTTAATCAAGAACTGGGTGCGCAAGTTTCAAGAGACTAAATACACACTGCTGGATAAAATATCGGGACGCAAAAGGATATTAAGAACGAGCACAAATATTAGCCGCGCTTGCTAGTCTGTTAGGGACCATCCACGACAGTCACTGTGGCTTCGAGCAGCTTCTCTAAATTTGCACAGATTCATGGCTACAAAATTGTTATTGTGCAGGAGATGAAGCCCGATGATTCAGCTAAACGACTTGAATTCTACAGTACAATGAAAAACCGTTTTAGGAGCTTCAGTAATAAAGGGTGCTTTTTATAGAGGTATAGAACTTTAAGTTGGCAACACTTTTTTAACTGGCGGCCAATTTGTCAGCTGTCAAGTGATTTATGTTTAGTTTGGTTTGGCATTTCAACATGAATAGACTGACGCCTGAACAACGCTTCCAAATTGTGCAAATTTATTGTGAAAATCATGGTTCTGTTCGAAATACGTATCGCGCACTACGTCCATTTTACGGTCAACATAATCGTCCATCGGAGCAATTAATTCGATTAACTATAGAATATTTTCGCACCACGTTTACTCTAAATGATAATGGGCCCAAAACAAGATTGCCGTTGATCCCGATTTTCATAAGCGAATTTTGTTTAGCGATAAAGCTCACTTTTGTTTGAATGGATACGTCAATAAACAAAACTGCCGTATTTGGAGTGATGATAATCCTCACGTGTATGTTGAGACACCGTTACATCCAGAAAAACTGACTGTTTGGTGTGCTTTATGGGCTGGTGGAATCATTGGTCCGTACTTCTTTAAAAACGATGCTGGTCAGAACGTTACAGTCAATGGTGACCGCTATAGAGCTATGATTACTGACTTTTTCGTTCGTCAATTGAATAACCATGATGTGCAGGAGCTGTGGTTTCAACAAGACGGCGCAACATGTCACACAGCTCGTGCCACAATTGATTTATTGAAGCAAATGTTTGGTACCGCACAGTTTCACGTTTCGGACCCGTGAATTGGCTTCCAAGATCGTGCGACTTAACGCCGCTAGACTATTTTCTGTGGGGATATGTGAAGTCGCTAGTCTACGCCGATAAGCCCGAAATGATTGAACACTTGGAGGACAACATTCGCCGCGTTATTGCCGATATACGGCCACAAATGTTGGAAAAAGTCATCGAAAATTGGACCTCTAGATTAGACTACGTCCGAGCCAGCCGTGGCGGTCATATGCCAGAAGTCATATTTAAATTATAATGCCAGAAGGTTATCTTTCGAATAAAGTAAATTTCATGTCAATTTAAAAAATTCATCTTTGTTTTATTCCATTTAAAAGTTCTATACCTCTATAAAAAAAACACCCTTTATATGGTTGTCTAATGAATAGAATTTTCACATTAACGGCCACATGAATAAACAGAATTGCAAATATTGGGCCTCTGACAATCCGCTGGACCTGCATCAGCAATCCCTACACTAGCCTAAAGTTATCGTTTTGGCTGCCATATCAAGCCAAGGAATAATCAGTCCCTATTTTTTTAAGGGAAACCGTTATCGCACTCAAACTGTTAGTTCCAATCGTTATTGCCATATGATCCGGACAAACAAAATCCATTTTTCCAAAAATATGGAGCAACATTCTACGTGACGAATGATCTTTTGGCAGCTCTTTGTGATTTATTCTCTGAAACAGTGATAAGTGTCTGAGGGGATATCAACTGGCCACTGCGGAGTCCAGATTTAACACCTACCAATTTTTTTCCTTGGGGCTACTTGAAAAGTAAGATTTCCACCCATTACCACACAACTTGAATATTCCAAAGCAAAAAACCAAGAATGGAGCGTCATTAGATGGTTGTTTAAAAAATCAAAAACAAGAAACATTCTGAAAGACCCTTTAAGTATATATATATATATATATATATATATATATATATATATATATATATATATTATCAGTATGCCCACTGGACCATCATACTAAAAACAATCAGCAGTGATACTGTGTTAAGTTTTCCAACTCTCTACTATGATCCCTTAATTTATCATCAGCAATTAAAATCAGAAAATTGAGTTTTTTTCGTTGTTTGTTTATAAAATCAAAACAAAGCAATTCTGACGGTGTAAACAAATGAATTGTAGATCGATTCAATCTGATAATTAATAACAAAGAAAAACAAAAAAAACGGATAATTCAAAGTTTTTTAAAAAACGCATATTTCCTTAATTTTTCGAGTTGTAGCAGTGGGCCCTTCCTGAAATAATAGTAATTTTAACGTACTCTCTGCGTGCGAGAACCAGACGCTCTCGTTCATGAGTCCTTGCACAATTGTCATTTGAAATTTTTAACATGCTATCTTTCAGTGCGCCTAGATGCATCAAAGAACCGATTTTAATTTTATAAAAAGATTTTAGAAGTAGAAGTATTATTCTACAAGCCACACTGCTCCTCCTACTCGATTTTGCTAGCATTTTACACGTATTTCACGGACTTTTTGATGAAAAATGAAAATATAGATTTGTATGAAGATACTTCTACTTTCAAAATATTTTTACAAAATTAAAATAGGACCATCCATGAATCGCTCATTTCCAGAAAATTATATATAGCAAAATAGTGAAATAAATACGTAATTTTAAAATAATACAGTTATTTTTGTTTCACCCTATACTGGTGTAAATTACTCCATTCTTTTGGTAACATTAAATTAATATTTATAGGTTTTCCGGGATTTGGAGACATTTCTCAAGGTGTTGAAATATGGCGTCCCGAACAAATCCCAACAACAGGAATTACTGATGAAAAAATAGACCACGAAACAGATTCAGTAATAATTGACGCAAAAGAAAATTTTAAATCCAATAAAGAAGAGAAAGTTGCAAATGAAAAGATTTATGATGCACGTGATAAAAATGCAAGTAACAAAAATATTGCAAATAAATCCTAATAAACAATTAAATTTTCTTATTTAAAATATAGCTTATTATATGCTTTTTAAAAAATGTAGTAAAATTTTTCTAATTTATTGGTTTTCCAACTATAAGATTTGCGCGTCATTATATATTTTGTGTATCTATAAGACCATACTATATTTTGTACTAAATTTGTAAGTTATAAAATAAAATTACTGAAATATATAATTATTTGATGTTTTACTCACAAAGAAACTTGTAAAGATTAAAATATATTAATGACAGCAACATGAATTTTGCTTTTATTAATTCTTCGGTAATATATAATGAAATAATAAAACACAGAAAATGTGTAAATTATTTTTTTTAATAAAATCGTAAACCTATTTAGTCAGAATCAAAAAACGTGATGATATGACACTATTATTTCTGTCAGATTATGCCTGGAAATTTTAGTTTTAAACAAATTAGTAATAAAATCAAAGCTCATATTGTAAGAATTATTCCGATTTTTCAAATTACTAAAAATACTAACTTCAGTCAAAATATACTAAGCTCTAAAAAATACACAAAATCCTCAAAAACTCACAGAACCCTTAAAAACCCACCGAATCTAAAGTCATTCGTTGCCAATGCAATTCTTCAACCTGGTCTCTTTCCAGCAGACTGGAAAATAGCCAAAATTATTCAAAATCAAATTTTGATATAAAATGTTGAACAATCATCAGTCACTATCGTTCTGTTTTTCCGTTTAGGTGAAGTGATCGAAAACTCATCGTAGACCATGGCCAAGAAAAATATCTTGCCCATAGAGCGGTTTGGATTGAAAAAAACAAAGTTGTTTTAGCCACTTAACCACAGACTGGTTACTTATTACATACATTTTTTATTAGAATATATGGTTTTTGTATGATATTTTTTGACATTACAAAAGCATTTGATAAAATCTGGTACAGCTGGCTCATTATAAAAGTAATGAGATTTGAGCATTCCCACTTTTTCAATGAGACTGATCCTAAGTTTCCTTTTTAACTTTAAATGAAGCAGAAGTTCCTCAAAATTCACCTCTGGCTATTAAAGCCGTATATATATTGTATTTCAAAACATTCATTAAATTGGATATATTTATATGTTAGTGATACTGCCTTAGCAGCATCCTCCAAGAAATTCAGAATAATTATTTCCAGGGTTGAGACTACAAAAATATAATGATAAGGTAGAGAAATGAATGAGGGAGAAGAAAGGCAAACTAAAAATATTCATAAAAGAATGCGTGCAATTTTCTTTTCAAAATCTTGATTTCCCTCCCCTGAAGGATGCGTGTAAAATACTCATAGATTTTCTTGAGTAAAAGTCCATACTCGCTCAGTAATACCAATTATACACTTGCGTACATCCATATTTCTTGGATTCAATTGTCAATTTCTAAATGAATCATTATTTTAAAAAATAAAACAGTAAAAACATATAATCCAAAAATGCAGTAGATTAAATAACATAGCTTGAAATAACAGTTGCGGAAGTTTTAAAAATTGTTCTTAAAGCGTTTGTGATCCTGATAAACGGTTTTTACTGTTTCCTTCTTCCTTCAATCTCATAATTGAGATAATTAATAAAATTAATCAAAGAAGAAGAAAAATATAATTTTTTTATTACTTAATTGTACGACCAAATATTATGTTTTCTCATAATTCTGAAGGTAAGAACACAAAACACTGTTTGATATTTGTTTATCCATTAAATTAAAAACTTTACTACGGACATGATTATTCAGATACAATTCCGAAGTAAATTTATTCAGTTACCTATATCATAGTAAACTAACACGAATATGGACGATTTTATAAACGCTCAATGAAAGATATCTTTTTTTGAAAAATTTACAAAAATGAAAAAAGCTAAGATATCGCAAAAATTACAAACATATTTACTCAAAGTTCCTGCACAGTGTTGCTACGAACTCAAACGAAAAAAATGGTCTCATTTGAAATTGATGATTACGATGACTATGACCTTAAGCTGTCTCGAAAATAATTTAATAAAGAAAACAATCGAGGTTTGTACTAAATTTGTTTCTCCTCTGTATGACATAGAAAAAGAATACATAATGACGATTTAAATGCAATGCATATTGAATTAATATTACTCAATCCACAGAAAAACTGCCAGTCTTTATCAGCATTTGTATTACAGCTAAATCACTGAAACTGGTCCTCATTAGAATAATGCAACTAACTGAACACAAATAACAAGTATTATTTTGACCAGTTAGTACCAATCTACAGGATGTCGTCAAGTTACGTGATCATTTTACAACGTTAATATATTTTTAATTTATTCTTAGTTTTAAAATTTACTTTGTTACGGGTATCGGAAAAACTTGGAGAAATTCGTCATAGAGAGATAAATCATTGCTCAATGCACTAAAAAATGTTTAAACTTTATTTTGGTAACAATGGGTGATGGTTCTAACACCACAGGCTTGTAGACAATTTTTTAACGTTCTTGATGCACCAAGTTGGAATACAATTTACACAGCAGTTCGAAAACTTTCACTTACAGGAAGAATACCTAATTTGGTTTTAGAAAAACAGCACCATGGCTCATACAGCTCGAATTACAATAAATTTGATAAGCCAGCATTTTCCCAATCGCTTTATTTCTTGTTCTCACCAGACCTCCTTTTTTGGAACTATTTAAAAAATAAACTGTTTAGCATATTTTGCGCCATCCTATACTCTAAAATACCAATAACTTAAGAATTTCCCTACAAATGTATTTATAATTGCTGGGCCAAATTTTTTTTTTATTTATGGGCACTATGTTGTCCAAGCCAGATTGCTAATTTGTTATGTTTCAAAAAGGGTAAATGTTCTGCGATATCTTCAAATCTTCAAATATATATATATATATATATATATATATATATATATATATATATATATATATATATATATATATATATATATATATACATATAAATAAATAAAAAAAGTTATCCTCCGTGTAATTTGAAAATAAAATAAGAACACATAGCATAGCCGCGAATTTCTTATTCTTATTTTATTTTATTTTATATTATACATATATATATATATATATATATATATATATATATATATATATATATATGTATATATAATTTCAACCTACCATCTCGTATTTAATCGGTTTAGCGAATAGAAGTGATAACCTCAATCTGACTGCGTATTCATAAATAAACCAAAATGGACTGACTAAGCCATCAACAGCATATTAACAAATGTTATTTATCAAACGTTTGCTCATTTTAGTTTTTACTTTTCAAAATAATTAATATTTAAAAATTAATAATGAGAATAAAATCAATAATACTGCATTGCAAACAAAAATGTTTATTTGAAACGAAGTTGCATCCAGCAACAAGCACTAGATGTAGATGCATATTTTAGAGATGACACAAACACCCTAAATGTTCAAGTTCATCTCCATATTCCAGAGCGACGAGTGGTAACGAAATCGCAGTATTTTGCCCTCGAGTTTTCGGTACTGATATTAATTTAAAAATTTTTCCAATAAACATGTTGGATGAATTTTTGTCTCAACTCTCTAATGGCGTAATTAAATTTTTGAAAATTGAGCATTTTGAATTTGAAAAAATACGAAACCTTTTTTATCTTGGAAAAATATTTCCAGTTTTTTTAGAGTCTAATCGGAGGATTTTTTACCTCAATACCGTTATTTTTCAGAATAATGTTTTTTAATGTTTTCTAGAAACAAAGCGGCTAATATGATGCAAACCACCGATGGTTCACGCAATAGCCAACCTACTCTAGACTCAGACACAAAAAGAAGCAAGATAAAATAATTTATTAGCCATAATATACAAATAGTACTTTTATAAGTCAAATAAAATATTAAAATTTTGTGTGCAGAGTTGTAAGTTCCGAACAATACTAACACAATTGTCAATTATTATTATCATTAATATAAATAAAAAAACAACACAATATTAATTTGTTCTTAAAAAGATAGTTTTGGTAAAAAAGTTACCTTAAAAAAGCAAAGAGAAGCTGACAACAGACAAATGACCACGCTATAGACTAAAATTGAATTTGAAATACTCCTCAAATGAAAAAAAAAAAAAACGCATTCAGAACAAACTAGTTCTTAATTTGCTTTTTGTCTGATTGAAGTTAAGAGCTTTAATTCTAGGTGGCACACAGTTATTGAACTTTATTGCTAAATAACTTGAACCATTTCTGGATCTCTCAAGCACACCAAAGTCTGATTGTAGCTGTTTTTTGCTGGATAATTGTGAAAATCTTCATGTGATCTGTATAGATCAAGATTTTGTTTAACGTACAATAAACACTACATAATGTACACACAATGTGTAGTTAAAATTTTCAAATTGTTAAACGAATTTCGACAGTCCTCTCTATAACCAAGCCCAGAGATAATACGAATGCATTTTCTTTGTTGTCCAAATGCTTTATCAGTATGACAAGAGCTACCCCAGGAAAGAATAACCTAAGCCAATGGAGAATGAAAATTACTGTGTTTATATTAAAAATAAATTAAATTTTTATAATCTCTTTTCTACAAAAAGATTTCAATATTATAGCTGAAAAGTACCTTTTTGCACCTATATATTATAAAAGTCCTTGTGTTTAGGATTACTACAAGAAGGACAAAACGACCAAGCTGACAGCTATCAGTCAACAAGAGAATCAAGACAGCAGAAGATCATTTCAATTGGTTTCAGAAGTACTACAAGGAAACGAAAATCTTTTATAACAGTAACAGAGATTATAAAGAAACTTGCTGTGAGCTCAAATCTAGATTAGACTAGACTATAGAAATACCAGAAATACTTTGCAGTACCACGTAATTATACAAAAAACAAAGAGAACTTCTCCAAGAGATAAAATCGGTTCAGAAATTAAAAAGGTACTCGAAAAAGGAGATGTGAGACGTAAAAAGAAATAAAAGTATGAAAACAAAACCATTTCAGAAATTAATGACGCTTTTTACTGTAGTAGAAGGATTGACGTTCATATCTCAGGAAATGGCAATATTGGCATTGCTAGGTGCCATCTGACATATACATGGTAAAGTTTAACCTTTACTGTATATATACTTTACTGTATATATATATATATATATATATATATATATATATATATATATAAAGGGTGTTTTTTATAGAGGTATAGGAATTTAAGTTGGCAACACTTTTTTAACTGGCGGCCATTTTGTCAGCTGTCAAGTGATTTATGTTTAGTTTGGTTTGGCATTTCAACATGAATAGACTGATGCCTGAACAACGCTTCCAAATTGTGCAAATTTATTTTGAAAATCATGTTTCTATTCGAAATACGTATCGCGCACTACGTCCATTTTACGGTGAATATAATCGTCCATCAGAGCAATTAATTCGATTAACTATGGAACGTTTTCGCACCACGTTTATTCTAAATGATAATACGTATCCACAGAGACGTCGTACAGTGCGTACAGAAGAAGTCATTGCTGCTGTAGAGCGTAGTGTAGAGGAAGACCCGAATCAGTCTATCCGCCATCGTGCACAGGAATTGGATATGTGTCCATTAACTTTATGGAAGATTTTGCGGAAAGATCTTGGTTTGCGTGCTTACAAAATCCAACTCATGTAAGAATTGAAGCCATACGATCACCTAGCAAGGCGTAGATACAGTGAATGGGCCCAAAACAAGATTGCCGTTGATCCCGATTTTCATAAGCGAATTTTGTTTAGCGATGAAGCTCACTTTTGTTTGAATAGATACGTCAATAAACAAAACTGCCGTATTTGAAGTGATGATAATCCTCAAGTGTATGTTGAGACACCGTTACATCCAGAAAAACTGACTGTTTGGTGTGCTTTATGGGCTGGTGGAATCATTGGTCTGTACTTCTTTAAAAACGATGCTGGTCAGAACGTTACAGTAATGATGACCGCTATAGAGCCATAATTACTGATTTTTTCGTTCATCAATTGAACAACCATGATGTGCAGGAGCTGTGGTTTCAACAAGACGGCGCAACATGTCACAAAGCTCGTGCCACAATTGATTTATTGAAGGAAACGTTTGGTAACCGCATAGTTTCACGTTACGGACCCGTGAATTGGCCTCCAAGATAGTGCGACTTAACGCCGCTAGACTATTTTCTGTGGGGATATGTGAAGTCGCTACTCTACGCCGATAAGCCCGAAACGATTGATCACTTGGAGGACAACATTCGCCGTGTTATTGCCGATATATGGCCACAAATGTTGGAAAAACTCATCGAAAATTGGAACTCCAGATTAGACTACGTCCGAGCCAGCCGTGGCGGTCATATGCATTCCAGTCATATTGTACGCAAATTCGATTTTCTACAGACTGTTAGAGAAAGTCAAATATTGTTTCAGATTATATTACGGTATTTGAAAATATTAACTTCCAATGCTAGATATATTTGCTACACACCATGTTTTACTTTTTGATCAAATGAATTTAATTTAACGGAAATTTTATAGTTACCCCTACATTTAAGCCATCTTCCAAATGGAATACTTGTTCCTAAAACTATAAATTTTATTTTAATTTGGATTTTAATCATGATAGTCATAAAAAAATTGAAAAATAAAAAATATTTTTTGTACGTATTTTACTTGTCACCAAAATAAAGTTTAATAATAATTTGGATAAAAAACGAAAAAAAAAAACATATTTTTCATTTATAATACATACGAATTTAACTTTATATCCAAATTTGATGCTTAATTATGAATTATCCTTTTCATGGTCAATAAAGCCAAGATCAAAGTGGCTATGAACACAAGTAAAAAAAAAGGAATTCAATAGATGCCACTTATTAGGCTATATTGTCAAAATGGAAGCTTAAAAGTTATCTTTACAGAAAAAAATTGAAATAATTTTAATTCATAGAAAAAATTTTCACCGTTTTCATAAGACGCCTCCAGAAAAGGATTTCGATGTTACGATTGACTTTTGCTTTTGGTTTCAATGCAAAGAGTAGGAGGATTCACAGAACGATGCAACCTTCATACGCACCGGTGTTGTAAGTTCCCAGAATTGCAGGTGGTGGACTGGCCAAGACCCTATCTTATTAATTTAATGTAAAAATTAATATTCATTTAAAACCAACGTTTAGGGCGGTATATTAAACACTCAAATAGTCAGGTCATATTTAATTTAAATTTAACAGAAAATCTTCGTTTTCAAATACGAGAATGGCTGAATCAACCATTCCCCAACAAATTGATTTGGCCTTCAAGATCACCAGACATTACTCCAATAGACTTTTTTTTCTAGGATTAATTAAAAAATCGGGTTCGGCGACTGAACCGTATGGACCCCAACCAATATTACCTGTCCCAATTGCTATTGACAAATGGGAATTAAAATCGTTGCTGAAAAGCAAATTTATTGAATCGTGGAGGAGAGCTCCTGGAATGAGGTGTGCTAAGGAAGATATAACTGGGCCTAGTGCACGGCGTACTAAGGAGCTTCTCTTCTTGGGAAGGAAAGAGCTGAGAATTGTGGTGGGATTTTGGTGGGAACTTCATAGAATCGGTGTCGAAGGCGACCCGATATGCAGATGGTGTTTGGAGGGGGATGAAACTGTTCACCATGTTCTCAGAGAGTGCCCAGCATATATATATATATATATATATATATATATATATATATATATATATATTACTGCGAAGAAGGTATGTTCTCGTTGGAGACCGCATATTTTGTTAATCGCCCTAAAAAAGGGTTCGAGTTTATTCGTACAAGGAAATGCTCAAAAATACGATCACTTGTTTTAGAAAACCTATGTAAGTCCTTGATCAGTGATGAGTCTAGGATCTATGTATACGCATATGCTCGTAGAAGCCAAAAATAAACAGCAGTCGACCGTATGATACTTCTAGGATGAGCCAATGTGAACCAAAAAAAAAAATACATCAAAAACGTCTATTAAAAATATGTTGTAGATTAATTTTAGCATCGAAATCATGAGTTTAAAATAGTCATAAAAATAATTAATTTTGTTCTATAATTATTATTAAAATATTTATAAGTTTGCCTAAACGCCATTAGAGAAGTCCTTCCTTTTATTACTTATTCGGTTAGTATTAAAGAGCGAAATTTTATAGTAATTGCTTGTTTTATGGCAGTTCATATAATGTATGAAACGCTGCCAAAACCCAGGTAATTTAACGCTAACATGCTCCATTTTACATGCCCAGATACGTCACGAAAAAACTCGGAAGGCTGCAACATAACATTAAAAATTTAGTTAGCTGAAACTGGTAATGCCTTAAAAACCAATTACTTTTAAATTTCAGCTTTCTTTTTGCGCCATTTATTTTTTTAAGAGAACTGAGTTTTAAAAAACAGTCATTTATCTGTTTTGCTTTAATGACGTTGATGTATTATGGTTCTTTATTTAACTTACCTACCTAAAAAAAAAGTGTTTTTGTAAATTATCCCAAGAAAAGAACAAAAAGAAAATTAGGTAGAAGCAGTATTTTTATTTTATGACTTGGTAAAAAGCTTCTAAGAACGTTCCTGCTGAATTTTTTATTTTTAATAGGCAGTAAAGCAGCTTCAAAAATAAAATAAAAAGTAAACAGGAATTTAAAAAGCCCTGCAAATGACTCTAGGTCAAATCAACTTGAGTCTTAATCAAAGCTGACATCACCGTAACTGCGTGTTTTTTTTATTATAGTTGCTTAGAAAATTGACTTTTTCATTAAGACTCAGAACGTGTACAAATTTCTGTGGCTATGTCTTCCTAAGTCTCGATAAAAACCCATTATAAGCTTAGAGATGAAGTTGTTTCAGCATTAAAATTGCGGTTTCTCATAGATATAGATAAGAGTTTGAATAAATATTGTAGTATTGTTGATGTATCTATGCACCAGTATCGTATATAAACAAATTAAATAAGAGCATGTGAGATTCCTGTGAAATTTAAAAATTCGATGATGATGTAATTACTGACATGAATAGTTTGAGTGACATTACCCAGGAAACTATCCAATCATCTGGGCCCCGGATTCCGTGTTTTTAAATAATAATCCGTGATTCACTCTGTTGGATGCTTTGGAGTTTGTGACTCTGTGTGGCGACTTGCATACGGTTTCCAGCAAATTCGCAGGATTATCAGAAAAATTCGGTATTAACACAAAGTACCCTGCAGAAATTTTATGGGAAATGGCTTTTGCTTAAACCACCCGACTTTGGGAGTTCTTGGTTAGTGGATTAAAAGTAGCAATGGTCACTGAGTCCAAAAATTTCATGGTTTGAAGATATAGATCACTGAAGTTGTACTCTTTCGGGTTTGAAAGCCTGCACGTATGTTACGGCAGCCTTTATTTACGTCCGTAAGAGTGATTTCCGCTGATATAAACAAGATCGAGGACAAGGTTTTCATCTTCGGTCAAAGTCAAGGTCCGTCCAAGGTCAAATTGTGAAAGATGATCGGGCGAAAGATTTTTATCTTTATTTTTACTAACGGATTTTACTTCTTGCTCAAGGTCCAAGTTCAAGGCCGGATCAAGGACAAATCTGGATAAAACGACTACTTATATTTTTTAATCCGAAAATATGAAAATCGGAATATTTTTACTTTAAATATGATCTTGTCCTTGGCAGTCAGATTGTGGGGGTTCATAAGGTTAATTTTCGATTGTAGAACATCGACCTTGTCCAAAAAATGCTACTAAGATTGTATGTTATCCAATTATTTTTTAAGCTTTTTAATTTTTTCTCGAATACTGAAACCATAATCAGCGAAATATTTTTTGTATCCTAAATATAAACAAGTATTGAATTATTAGTCTTTCCATGACACTTGCACTTTTGTGTCACAAGCTCTCCGACTATTAGTTAGAACATTATGAGAAATTATTTTAAAATTTTAGTCTTTATGTGTTTAAAAATCAACTTACCCGTCAAATCCGTTTTTAAACACTATTTCTGTTTCTTCAAAAATAGTCTTCTTTCTATTGTGCCATTATGACGTTGATATATTATATCCAGTTTTCCGTTCGTTATTTCCGAAACATGAAAAACATTTTTGTGAAAGAAACGAAGAAATAAAAAGAACAAAATTACATAAAAGCAGCTGCTTTATTCATAAAGGTGGTGAAAACATTTATTTAAATAAAGCATTCTGAAAATGTTTGTATCCCAGTTTTTAAAACAGGAACAAAAAAGCAATTAAAATTTAATATTGGTAAGTTCAGTTAAATCAAAGAAAATAAATGTGTAGAGGATTAACTGATAAGTCGAAATTACAAATTGCTAGATTTATTACTAAAAATATATAGAATTTTTGTGAGTTCACGCACGCATAAATTTTATATAAACATAAAAATTTTTGCCGCATGTCTCACACAACGTAAATTTTTACTAATGTGGACGCGGCTTAAGGAAGACAATTTTTTATTCTTCATGTGAAACACTTATTCGCGAAAACTTCAGTCACCAAATTTTAACTATAGCTTTATTATGTATTCAGACGTGTCTTAGAATATATAAAGTTGAAAAATTATTACTTGAAACGTGCATATGAGCAGCTAATAATAAATTCCAGCTATTCGCTTTTCATTCCGGCCGCTAAATGGCCGTTAAACTCTCGTGGTCCTTTCTTATGGCAAAATCATTGGGGAATTTTTCAGAAAATATAATCCATTAAGTGCCGGCATTTTGCTTCATCATATCAGCATGATGATATTTTTATCATTTGTTATTCGTAACATTTTATTGGATAGAATAAATAATTTTGTAATATATATTATTTCACCATGTTGTAATATAGAGGTTAAAGCTCAAAATTAAAAGAATCTTCTACTTTAATTTTCTTAAACAATATTTATTCCTTTTTTTAAAATTGGAGAAGCGTTTACGAGGGTGGTATCATTTTGGGAAAAAGTAAAATTCAATTTGGGGAATGTTAGAATTCTGTATATAAGAGACCCAGCAGCAAGCAATTCTTGCAAAAGAGGCTGCACCAGTAGACCTAAAATAGCAGTCATTCAGTTTCGCCACAGAAGATCTTTGGTTAAAAAAATTTTTGTAAAAATTTGTCTTCCAAGTAAACGCTAAAAAGCGAAATATAACAACATAAATTTGAATGTAGGAAATTGAAATTTTTGAGATCGGCGTCGCCATATTGGATTTCAAAAAAAATATTTCACTCTTAATCTAATCTTAATCTACACCGTCGAAATACTCCTAATACCAATTTTTGGACATAATCCGGGAATATAACATTTTTAGATCGCCATATTGCATCCGCCATGTTGATTCTTTTTAAACAATCTGAAATTCGTTATTTCGCTTTCAGAAACCCTTCAGTACTGATTTTGAACAAAATCGAAACACCTAAAAAGGTTTTAGAACGTTTTGCGGCCAATTTACTACACAACTTTTAAAAATTAAATAACAAGGGCCCTACCCTCGAACTGGGGAACGTGAAGTGAACGGCGAAAAGGTGGCGAATGCGTATTCTTGAAATGTTCGTCACTCATATCCTCATTCGCCCGGTGGAAGGTAAGCGAACGGTGAAACACGTGGAAATGAAATGTCAGCCACTAAATGACATATTTAACGCTTGGATTTCAAAAAATAAAATAGAATTAAAAATTTTTATTTTATTTTTAGTTCTTCAAAATAACACGCATTAAAAAAAATATTATTTTGACGAACCGTTTCTTTAAGATGTTTTATTTTCTGAATAAACAGTTGAAACGTTAATTGGGAGGTACCCCGATATTTTTAATATTTTCAAATTTTTTAATAAAATATCCTTCGAAAATTGAATATGTCTCGCAAATATTAAGCAAATTTTACAGATATATAAAATTATTACAGGAGATTCTGGTCATAACTCAATTGTATGAGCGTGCTATTTAAAAATGTTTTTCTAGGCCCAGTTCTGCTTATGGATTTAACATAAATACTTGTGTCCATAACAGCCGAATATCTTAGTTTTAAACAGTTAAGTCTAACATAATTCTTTTCACGACACAACTTATAATAAATTTGAAAATCACAAACTTTTATTTAAACAAGTAACAAATTTTATATTTAAATTATGTTAACTACAGCACTTAACTTAATTAGACTGTATTAAACACTATACGACACTACAATTAAATAAATATTATGATTATAATTTATCGAGACATATAAATATGAACCCTACAGACCAACGAATGAGGTCCTTCAGCATAAAAACCTTATTTATGGTACACAAATAAAAAATATATATATTTAAAGTTGAATGTGAGATCCTCCAGTATCTTTAATGGACGTCTTCTGTCTGGCCTTTGGTTTCGGTCCCTGATCATAAACAGTTTCACTATCATTGTTCAAGTTTCAGGTTTTCTTTCAAATTTACTTGTCAGGACAGAACATCTTGCAGTAAGAGGCTGGACACTGTGAATTCATACAATAAATAACTGATTGGATAGTTTCCGTAGTGAATTGAGATGATGGCTTTTAGTCATACTACGTAGAGTTGTAATTTCCACAGTTTCAAGCTTTATCAGTGCTGATTTTCTGCAATTGCTGTCAGTATATTACTTTGTATATATGATTGCTGCTTTTCTTGATATTCCTTTTTCTTTATATATTAGAATTTTCAAGTACTTGGCTCTTTGTATGCATTTTTGTTTAACAGTTCTAGAGTGTCAGTTTAAGATAAATTTAATCCAGGTAAAGTATAAATATTATAATGGCAATCAATAACTTCACAAAAATAACAACAGCACTTTTTTTTTACTTTTGACGATTAATTTAAAGTACCAAAACTACTTTTTGCCTAAAATGGCAACAAAATTATACTACGGACATTTTCGGTCTGACAGGTCAATTCAATCTGTCATCCATTTTATTTTTTGAAATTCTAGGGTTTTAGCACATTCATATCTAACAACATTGGCTTTTAAAGAATACGGCTTTTACTGTCAAAAAGTTCACATCGCCATTCCCATTGCCATTCACATCACCTTTCACATCAAACTTTCGAGGATAGGGGCCCAGATCTGTAGTACAGTTACCAAGAAAGGACATTAAAAAAGTTGTAGGTACCATTCCTACTTTAAGGATATAAGAGTATGGGTATAAAATTTTTAGATCGCCATATTGTATCCGCTATGTTGGTTCTTTTTAAACAATTTAAAATTCGTTATTTTGCTTTCAGAAACCCTCCAGTACTAATTTTGAACAAAATCGAAAGATGGTAAATTTTTAGGCCCCCCTATTGGATCAGTCATATTGAATTTTTTAAAAATAATTTTGAATTCGTAATTTACACCTTTAAAAACCCCCTCATTCCCATTTTGAACAATGAAATATTGAGTTTTTCAAAAATAATTTTCGATTCATTATGTACGATCCTGAAAGCACCCTTGTGCCAATTTTGGAGAAAATCGGACAAAAATTCTTTTGTCCGCCATATTATCAGTGCCATCTTGGATTTTATTGAACCAATTTCGGTAAAAATAATATGAGACTACCACAGCAATTTCCTGAACATAATGGAAAAAATGTCATACAAATCATGGCATTAGTTTTGAAGCCATCAACGCACATAGTGGTGGGGTTTAAAACCTATTTCTTTTAGAAGTCGGTTAAAAACATAATGTGTGCACAAAATAATGTCGCTGTAGAAGATGCTAATATAAACTATAATATTACATTGAATATATAAAATTTGTCATATAATTCTATACACTTTTTTAATTGAAATTATACTTTTAGATTAAGTTTCATTATTTATTATTTTTTCAATTATATTAATATCTCTAAATATTTATAACTGACTATAATTGACAATAATTTTTGGCTCTGAATATTGCTTAAAAAATATTCCCGATGAGTTTTACATTAGATATTTGGCATGATGAAAGGACAACTTAATAAGAGAAATTTACCGAAAAAATTTCACTTCTTTCTGGTTAAGTCACCTGATAAAAATCTAGTCAGAAACAATCAGACTAAACCTAATTTTATTGTCAACTTGAAAAAGGTTTTTGCATTAATTTTTCCTTCAAATATTATAACAGTTAACCCTCACATCAACAAAACCAAACTACGAAGGGAGGTCAAAAAATAAGTTTCCCTAGCTAGGAAAAAAATGAAAAACAAATTTTTAGGATATAAAATTATGTTTATTCGATTCCTTACCACTTAAGTTACGTAGTAGCCTTCGACTCCAATATATTTTTGATATCTGTTATATAATTTTTGCAAACCTTGTTCAAAAAAAAGCTTGTCCAGCTTCCGAAACCATTAATTTACCTCCGTCTTGAAATATTCATTGCTACGGAAATGCGTGCCACCCAGGCTTTCTTTCAAAAGCACGAAAAGATGGTAGTCACTCGCCACAAGATCTAGGATACTAACCTCGAACTAGGGAACGTGAAGTAAACGGTGAAAGGGTGGCGAATGTGTTTTTGACACGTTCATCATTCATATCCTTGTTCGTCCGATGGAAGGTAAGCGAACGGTGAAACATGAGTAAATGTTAGCCGCTAAATGACATATTTGACGATTAGTATTAAAAATATTTATTTTATTTTTGGTTGTTCAAAATAATTCGTCATTAAAAAAAGTAATGTGTTGACGAACCGTTTCTTTAAGACGTTTTATTTGTTGAATAAACAGTTGAAATGTTAACTAGGTAGTACCTGATATTTTTAACATTTTCAAATTTTTTTTTTTAAATATCCTTAGAAAGTTGAATATATCTGCCAAATATTAAGCAAATTTGAGACTACAGACATATAAAATTATTACAGAAGATACTATTCATAACTCAATTGTATGAGAGTGCTATTTAAAAATGTTTTTCTACGGCTAGTCCCGTGGATTTAAAATAAATACTTACAATATATTTAAGAAATAACAATTTGTAAGCTATCGGAAACTCATATTTAAATAAGTAACAAATTTTATATTTAAAAAATGTTAATAGCATTTAACTTGGACTGTTGTAAACCCTATACTACACTACAATTAATCAAATATTATGATTATAATTTATGGGGACATATAAATATGAACCCTAAAGACCAACGAATAAAGTCTTTCAGCATAAAATCCTTATTTGTGGTACATTTGATCTTCAAACCTCTACAAATCTTTTTTAAATAAAAAAAAATATATTAAAAATTGAATGTGAGATCTGCCTTCTGTCTGGCCTTTGGTTTAGGTCCCTGGTCTCAAACAGTTTCTCTCAAATTTAGTTGTCAGGACAAAAGGTCTTGCAGTAAGAGGCTGGATATTTTGTGAATTTATACAATAAATAACTGATTGGATGGCTTTTAGTCATTGTAAGTAGAGTTACAATTTCCACCGTTTCAAGGTTTATCAGTGCTGGCTTTCTGCAATTACTGTATATACGGGGAATGTATTCCAATTTACTTCAGTATATTACTTTGTATATATGAGTTGTTGTTTTTCTTGATATATTAGAATCCTAAAGTATTTGGTTTTTTGTATGCATTTTTGTTTAACAGTTCTAGAGTGCCAACTTAAGATAATTTTGTGGTCTATATTTACACCTAAATATTTGACTGGGATTGGTCTATATTTCTTGGTTGTTAAGTGATATAAAATAAATTTAATCCAGGGAAAGTACAAATATTTTAATGCCAATCAACAACTTCACAACAATAAAAACAACAACACAATTTTTTTTTTTACTTTTTACGATTAATTTGACGTACTAAAACTACTTTTTGCCTAAAATGGAGACAAAACATACTACGGACATTTTCGGTCTGACAAATCAATTCAATCTGTCATCCATTTTATTTTTAAAATCCATGGGTTTTAGCATTTTCATATCTGGCAACATTGCCTTTTCAAGAATACGGCTTTTACTGTCAAAAGTATGACGTGACAGTTCACATCACCATTAATATCACACTTTCGAGGATACGGGTCCTGTAGAGTATAGTCCAAAATATCCCATTGGAAGTTTCCCAATAAATTTTTTGTTTTTGCAGCAGAATAAGGACGAGCACTGTCATGTAAAAGCAAGACTTTTTTCGACAACTTACCAGGACATTTTCGTTTTCTAGCATTTCTGAGGTTTGCTAATATTTCACAATATCTGTCTATTTTACAATTATGATTTTTTGTTGCTAAAAATGTGTACCTACACGTAACTCGCAGTCAGACATGATTTGTATATTAACTCCATGAATGCCGAGCTCATACTGATGATAAAAATATTTTAGACTGTAAAACTGGTTCTGCTCTTACAGACATATTATAAAGAAAACTAAGTACCGGCTAAATGGCGCTCAAGAGAAATGACAAGCTAGGGAAACGTTTTGACTCCCTCTCGTATTATGCAGCTTAAGGTTACTTCCGCTGACAAAAGTAGATAATTCAAGGTATGTTGTTAATATCATCGGCCATAATAACTGCTTCAGCTCGGGCTGTTTTTCTGTTGATTAGGCAGCTGCTGTGATCGTCAACATGATTTATATACGCATAAATATTTATTACATATTTTTATTGCTATATATTATGTAGTTAATTGAAATAATAAAGGCATTTTTAACTATTTTTTAAAAAGTTTAATTGTGAGGCGATACACAAAAACAGTCCTCCAATTTTTTTTTTAAAAGCTGCTTTTTTTTTAAATGGCAAGATTGAACCATTCTCTAAGTGATATCGATAGTGACATCTTATTTATTAGTAGTAAAAAAATATTTAACTCATGTGTTTTGCATTTATGCAAGCTATATATTATTTCTCAAAACAAAACGATTGATCAATAAATTCCACTGAAAAATTTTAAATAAATTATTTTGTTTTAATGCAATAAAAGCATCGAAAGAAAATATAACACACAGATAACATTATAATTAAGAAGTAAGAATATTTTTTCAATTTTACAACTATGTGTAGAAGAAGCATTTTTTTAATGAAAAGTTAAAAAATACAAATCATAGTAGAAAAGGAGATCATCTTCTTACTACATTTAATTCCGTAAAATGTTTTAAGAGTATTTCCACAATAAAATCCTGAAAAGATAAAGCTGGTGGGGTTTTAACCCATAGAAGCCAATCAGCAGGATATTTAATAGTTTGTTTTCTAATTTAGTGCTTTGCACATTTAATTTAGTGTATAAGGTATGGCTTTTCTTTAATTAAAGTTAAAAGTTTAGGCTGAAGAAAAATAATAAAGGATCAGAGTTCGCTTCTATTTTTTTTTAGAAGGATGCTTCCGCTAAATTGATATATATGTATATATATATATATATATATATATATATATATATATATATATATATATGTATACATACATATATATATATATATATATATATATATATATATATATATATATATGTATACATATATATATATATATATATATATATATATATATATATATATATATATATATATATATATATGTATACATATATATATATATATATATATATATATATATATATATATATATATGTATATATATATTATTTCCTAGGGATTAGGTTCATGTTTAAAATATGTTTTTCACCGTCTTGACGTTTCGTTCTTTATTTAGAACATCTTCAAAAACATTTCAATCTAAAATTTTAAACGAATTATGAATATTCTATAAATACAATCATTTCACACAATTAAAATTCAACATTTAAAACAATAATATAACATACAAAACAACAATTAAAAATTAAAACGATTATTTAAAAAGTTTTTTTAGTAAATTTTACGCAATTTGAGATGTCGTCAAAACTATTACTAAAATCAACAAACTACCAAGGAATTGCATTCTATATTCGGGGACATAGTAAACAAAAAAATTAAAGCAATTTGTTTTTCCTTTTAGGAAGATTGTGACGCGTATTTGTAGGCGGGGAGCAGGCTGTGCTCTTCGGCTCTACTTCGTTCACGGCAGAGGAACATCGGTCAGTGGATATTTCTCGTGCAGACAGTCATCGGTCAAATGCTCAGCGCAGGAGTATCGGGTCGGCAGTATCTACTTATATTCGGGATATCCCTGCTCTCTCTCCACCCTCGGGATTCATGTGGTCGAAGGCCCACTTATGCATAGGGCAGCTTGTTACAGTGGAGAAACGGCAAGCCAGAGGTCAATTGCGTGTATTAGTGCTGGCTGCCAGCTGCCAATTATTATCTGTAATGTTAAAAATGGGACTAGGTAATGAAACAAACGGTTATAAAACATCCTGTATCCTGTATTCCATTATTTTATACAAAGACATGGCCTAAAACTAACTTACAATGTAGGATGGATAATAATAAAAACAAATAAATGGTCGGGAGGGCAAGAGTATGTTTTGAGAGCTGTTCACGGTAGCTCATACTGTTCGGTTGCGCTGAAGACGGTAACCCGGCGGTATCATTCACGACGCTATTCACGTACCTCGTACTATACAGTTGCGATGCTATTCACGACGACTTGTACGCAAATTATCGCTCCTCGTATCTAAAATCCGCGTTCACGGTTCACGGCGCTTCGTATTAAAATTCGACCGACGGCGGTATACACGGTATGTAACAATAGCTTTGTTCGCGGGTCACTTTCCGAACCGATTCAGAACTAGTACGGAACTAGTTCAGGATTGCCGTACAGTGCATGCTCAGTTATTAACCGGTTCAGGATTTGTTTTTACCGCGAACGATTTTGGAACTTTGAATCGTCCACTCTGGTATGCATACGGTGTTAAATGCTGATTAAACTAGTTGTTTTTTTTTTGTTTTAAATAACTTAAAACTGTCTTTTATTAGGTTTTATTATTTGTATTATTTTAAAGAAATATTGAATTATAATTGTTATTCTTATATAATATAAAGTCTGTCAGTTCCTTTTGGAATAAAACGTCTTGTTTTTTGCTGAATAGAATTTTTGATAAACAAATATATATTTTAACAGATATCTCTTGTTTACTCTTTATTTTGTGTTAAGCCTCAAGGTAAATCTAACTCTAAACATACGCCTAATAAAAAGATGGAGGTTTTTCTAAACAAAAAATAAAACGCAATAGTTTTAGGTCCATTTCTTTTTGATTCAAAAAACATTTTTAATAAAACTAAAAACCGGTCTGATACGTCCCTATACGATGTAACTTCATTTATCGCAAACCATAATACACGCTAGTTCTTGTCCATTTCTCAGCTTAACTGAATATGGGGGGCAAAATTTCCTCAAAATAATTAGGACTTTTAGGAATTTTGAGTAACTCTAAAATTTCTTTTAAGTCCTCATCGCTGGATGATAAATGATTTGACATAATGGGAGTATTCACTAAAAATATATTTTTTTAGGTTCAAACTAACACTTTTTTAACTTATTATTTAAGATTCTAGGTCGATTAACACTAATTGAAGTAAAAACAATATAATATAATAAAATATATACTGGAACATCAAATGCAATGAATGACATAAACAAGAGAAAAACCTAAAATAAAATAAAAACAATTGTTAAATAGTTGCACATTGCGGCCGCAGCATGAAAGCTGGCGCTGCATAAAATTCCGAACTTACAGTTCTTCTTCAATCCTTAGAACCGGTAGGACAGGTTCAGAATCGATTTCGAACCGAATTATTTTCTCTGCGAACATGGGACTGTAACTAAAAATTCTGAACTTTGTTATCCGCGAACGCTGCTATTTCAACTGCGCATGCGTATTAGTTCAGAATCGGTTCTAAATCCTTACCGCGAACAAAGCTAATAACTCGGCATCGTTCGGCGATAGCGGCGTCTCTATACGGCGACGGTGATCTCTATACGCAGCGGCGGCGACAAGCGTCGGGGCGGCAGTTGTTTAGCGCCCTTATCAACGGACATCGGAGGGCACCTGGCGGTAAAACACATTCCTGATTAATACGGAAACAAAGATAATATTGACGGCATTTAGTGCGTGTGTGTATTGTTATCCGCGAACGCTGCTATTTCAACTGCGCATGCGTATTAGTTCAGAATCGGTTCTAAATCCTTACCGCGAACAAAGCTAATAACTCGGCATCGTTCGGCGATAGCGGCGTCTCTACACGGCGACGGTGATCTCTATACGCAGCGGCGGCGACAAGCGTCGGGGCGGCAGTTGTTTAGCGCCCTTATCAACGGACATCGGAGGGCACCTGGCGGTAAAACACATTCCTGATTAATACGGAAACAAAGATAATATTGACGGCATTTAGTGCGTGTGTGTATTGTTATCCGCGAACGCTGCTATTTCAACTGCGCATGCGTATTAGTTCAGAATCGGTTCTAAATCCTTACCGCGAACAAAGCTAATAACTCGGCATCGTTCGGCGATAGCGGCGTCTCTACACGGCGACGGTGATCTCTATACGCAGCGGCGGCGACAAGCGTCGGGGCGGCAGTTGTTTAGCGCCCTTGTCAACGGACATCGGAGGGCACCTGGCGGTAAAACACATTCCTGATTAATACGGAAACAAAGATAATATTGACGGCATTTAGTGCGTGTGTGTATCGGTGACGGTAGGAAGGAACAAAAGGAACTGACGCTGCCCGTTCTTATAAGGGTCCTCGACAGCGTCAGCAGGATGGAACGACATTGCCCGTTCTTATAAGGGTCTCGACAATGTCGACCAATAGCGGTAGGAAATTAGGAAAAGAACAGACACTGCCCGTTCTTATAAGGGTCCTCGGCAGTGACGGTAAGATGACACGACATTGCCAGTTCTTATAAGGGTCCTCGGCAATGCTGGCCATTAGAGGGGTAGGACGTAAGGAAGGAAGTGTATGGTAAAACACCATATATACACAAGCCTAGCCTCACCTATATTGCTAGACCAGAAAGGCGCGGCCCGGCAGGCGACCCAGTCCAGTCCGTTTGGACTGTTGACTCGGGTGGAAAACGTGCAGTTCTCCGCGAAATAATGGTCTGCTCAGGCTTAAATAGACGACCCAAGCTCCCACTACGCTGACGTGTGACGGCGTGCGGTGATCGCGCATACAATACTGTTGTATGCGGCGCGCAATTACTATGGTCAGACGCTCTGAGAATCTCGGAAAATGATATTTCCCGGCATAGCACGGTAAATCTAATTATATTCCGGTAATATTGAAACTTTAAGCAATTATTCCCGCAAGAATATACATTTTTGATGTTGTTAAGGGAATAGAGTGCGTCTAAATTATAGTGTTGTAAATTTGACTAAGATTGCATCCCCAGAGTATGACGGATCCTCCACCATGATTTACAGTTGAATGAGTGTACTAGTGCAGCAATCTAGTATTTGGAGGACGTCATATATATTAAATTATGTCAGAAGAAAACAAATTAAATATAGATTAGTGACTAAAGCACACACGATGATGGTCTGTGACAAATTTCAGTCGGTCCTTTATGTTCTTCTTAGAAAAAAAGAGGTTTTTTTCCCCAGGTCTTCTAGAGAATAACTGGGCATCCAGCAACTTTCATCTTATTGTTTTTGAAATGACTGATGGCATTCCAAGTACCTCAATTCTCGCTTTTATTTGATTTGATGACATAAAGGGATATTGACAATAAATCTGTTTGATCATTCTTTTAAACATTGGACTAACTTTTTCTCGACGATCCGGCTTGTTTTTTGTTGAGATGTCCCCATGTTCCAGATATATTTTAATAATCATGCATACAGCAGTCCTTCCTATTCTAAACTGCCTTCCAATATCTCATTGGCGACTTTCTGCCAGGTAAGCAGCTACAACACGTGATTTTAAATCTTCGGAGATATTAATTCCACGCGGTATTATGACAAATTGTTTACTTCGAACTCCTTATTAACCACACCTTAAAAATCAAACTTATGGATACTGATTCCA
The DNA here is from genome assembly GCA_034092305.1 of Diaprepes abbreviatus. NCBI lineage: Eukaryota > Metazoa > Arthropoda > Insecta > Coleoptera > Curculionidae > Diaprepes > Diaprepes abbreviatus. The sequence continues at coordinate 37,467,390 of JASJET010000022.1, forward strand.
GTATTATTATAATCTGTACTGATAAAGAATGTCAAATTTATTTGTATTTTTAAATACACATCATGGCATACTATTTATAAACAAAATGCGACAGAAATTGGAATATATTAAGCAATAGAAAAAGACCGATGGAACGAAGTTTCCAATGTTATATATATATATATATATATATATATATATATATATATATATATATATATATATATATATATATATATATTCAGGTCACAGGTTTAAATATAATATTGCAAAAACATAATATCCAATAGAAAGTTTTTTGATAAAAAAATCTCCTATTTTAAATGAAAAAGCTCTAAAATTGAATTTTCTTCCTATTCCCATTATGGCTTGGTTGTAGATTTAAACATTTTAGATTGGGATTAATGTACCCACATAATACATGATACTCGTATTTAAGTTTATAACGTGGCTAACCCAAATTATTATTTTTTGAATTGAAATTTATCTTTTAATTGAATATTTAGAATTTTTCAGAGATCGTAGATAGCACCTAGAAAATGTGTTTTTATTTCGACATTAAAAGAAGATGTCAAAAAGCCGCATTAAACAAATTATTTAGTAGTATAAGAAATTTCGAAATACAGCGTGACAAGTTAGGTCCGCATCATATGGGATTCTTTTTATTAATAGCTTTATTCGAATTTTGACTTTGGCAACAATTTCTGCTTTGATCGAGATGTAAACTAATCAAAAAAAAAACAGTAGTCACGTGATTAGCATTATCTGTCAAATATTAATTTTTTTTCCAAACAAAAAATCAAAAGTGGGAATATATCTCAAAACATCGAAAAAATTTTCAGAAAAGTTTTTCTAAATGCAATTTTTACTCCATATGCAAAGTTTCAGCTGTATAAAATAATTTAGATTTTTTGTCCATTTTTTGTAAATTGCACCACTGTTGCAAAATAAGACCCAACACAACTTATATAATTCCGTTTAAAGTAGCGCTATTAAAATTCGAATAGGGCTATTAAAAATGCATTGTTTTTTTTATTTTTGGCCCTGTATAAGGTAACTTCATAAAATAACTATTTTTAAATATGTTGCTTAGGTCTAAAAGTAATACACATTAATATTTAGAAAATAGTTTAATCGAAAACATTCAAATTTTGTAATAAAATAAAAATTAAACGCGTTTAAAATTTATTTTCCACCTAACGCAGACTTTACTGATGACATTGTGTGCTTGTTGGTCTTAATTATATTGGGCATTCATTTTAGATTCAAACTACGTTTTCAAAAATAGTAATTTTATAAAGTTACCTTATACAGGGTCAAAAACAAATAAACTTTGCATCACATGTGACCAAATTTTAATAGCCGTATTTGGATTTTGTAGAAAAACACACATTTAATATGACGCTAATGTAAACAAAATGTGTCTGTGATGAAGCATTGTCAACTCTAAGAAGTTTTATGTAGATTGCGTTGAGTCTTATTTTGCAACAGTAGTACAATTTACGAAAAATGGGCAAAAAATCCAAAGAATCTTATGCAGCTGAAATTTTGCATATGCACTACATATTGCATTTAGAAAAAGTTTTTTCAATAACTTTTTTTCGATATTTTGAGATATAAACCACTTTTGAATTTTTTGAATAAAACTATTAACAAGAAAGTTCTATATAATGAGGACTTTACCGATCATACTGTATGTAACCAACCCAGTCAAACTATTGTAAAACGACTTACTTTCTCTAAGACATAAGCTGAAATTTGTATCACTCTATATTGGTATTTCAAAAAATATATAACACAAGTTTTTTATGTAAATTTTAATTCTATTTAGTTTTAATTCTGTTTAATTTAATGCCCAATATAATAGTGACTTTCTAAATTTACACAATTTTTATGTTTAAAAATAGTAAAAACAAAAAACTTATTTTGAATAGTTATTATCTCCATTTGTTATGTACATAAATAGTGATCTGTCATTCGCTACACACTACACTTTGAGAAACTGAAATATAAAAAGAGAAAACAAATTGAATTTATTTTCAACTAACTTGCATAGCAATAACAAAGGATATAGCTCTTTTATCAAAAACAACTCATCCCATTCGTATGCATATATGTGCAACTTTGCAATTTGAGAGACATAATAGCATTGAATTTCTTTACCCTACAGTCTGCAATTTCCATTCTAAAAAGGCACCCGAGGCTTTTAAATGTTCAGCATTTTTCTAAAGTGCAAAGAATTATTGTAAATCTGGAAATATATTTTAAGCTATATCACGGTTATCTGACAACGTAATTTTATTAATTGAGAATAAAACAAATTTACAAACATATTCATGAAAATAGTTTAAAATTCGATCTGAGTGCAGTGAAAATTGCATTTTCTAGTTGATCAATTATGTTTTCTTTGTGATATTTTTATAATTTTATTACATTTGCCAACAAATAAATATATATAAGAGAAATTAAGGATAAAATCCTACGGATTTAGCATTGCAATTTGTAAGACGTTTCCCGAAAATAAACCGAATTTTCCATTTAGGCGAGTTTGTTAACATAACAACAAGATTTCCTCATACTTCAATTTTTGGAAATAAAGATCTTAATGACTTAGTCCTGCACTTGTCAGTTTAAATCTTTTACTGTCAACATAATCCTGTCTTAATGTTAAATCATGTACGAAAATTAGGGGGGAAAATTTATCATGACAAAACATGCTTATAATTAAAATCAATCAATATATCTGAAATGTAATAATATTCCAACCTGTCTATAAAAGAAGACGAAAAAATTTAGTACAGATATATGAAAGTTTTAAATCATAGGGAGACCTAGTATAATTAAGTTTCCTTAAATTCTTTTCGCAGCTCAAAATTTGTTACTTTTCTACTTCCCTGTATGAAAAATGTAATTTTCAGACAACTCATTATTGAGCCCAATAATATCTAAAGTCACAACTGGAATTTCGAGTCTGACTATTTGATTTTTCAAAAGATATTCAATTTTATAGGCCGGCGGAGTTTACCGCATATGAGGTGATTTTGAAATTTATTATTAGTAGACTTCTGACTACGTAGTTCTAGGAAAAGCTATTGTTTTTCAGTAAAAAACTTGTGCGTATTGAAAATACCTACAAAATCAGCTGAGGCCCATGCGAATTCGATAATTTGTTCGTTAGTTATTCCAAAAAACCTGCTATAAGGGCTGTTTTTCAATTGTTTATAAACAATAGAAAAATATATTGCATTAACTGTATACTGGAACTAAAGGAGCCTCTTGTTGCATACAACAAATGCGCAAAATTTCAAGTAAAAATATTCAATAGTTTTTTGCAGTGACTTTTTTTATAACTCCAAATGTCTTTTTGATTGTTTATTCTCAGCGATCTAGAGGTCGTATAGCGGTCTGCGGATACGCAAATGAAAACTCCAGATTTATACTAACAACAACAAAAAAAAACTAAATGAATTTTTGATCTTAAATTGTTGAAAGAGACAAACAAAATTGGGGCTCATTTTTTCGTTATAAACAAATCGAATAACTCTTCGACAATTGTTGATATCGAAATGCCGATAAGTGGCTGCGATAGCTGAGATTTTGACGCACATTTTAAGAAAAAATTGTGTACGATCGTTAAAAGCTGAGATACAGTGTTTTTTTCTTTCAAAAAATCGCTGCGGAATTGTTAAACTATTGTATGCAGCAGTTTTCAACTCAGTTATGTCAAAATTGTTGATGTTGCAATGGTTTAAAGTTGCATCTACTCCTAGAGTCAGAAAGTGAGTAGTGGAGGGGGCGTTCTTTCAGCCTGCAGCGCGCGGAAAAAAACGTAATTAGGACGCTTCAAATTCGAACAATGAATGATATGTTTTTGTAATCAAATTATTGTTAAACATAGCAATAAACAAATTGTTGCATTTTTATACATTTTACGTGCTTTTCAAATTATGAAAAAATTGTTACAGTGGTCAACAGTATACTATTAATTAGGAATATTAAAAATTAGATTAATTATTAATGTACCATTAATATTTATCAAGATATAGCATGAAAAAAATAGCAACATTTGTTGATAGCATTATTATTTTTCGAGGCGCAGAATAAACTACATTTAACGAATATATTGTAAGCGATTATACAATCGAGAATTATTGTAATATTGCTTTCAAAGACAATAAAAGTAATAAGGGACAAAATAATTATGATTATGATAATAATGATGATGTTGATGATGATAATAAATATGTCAATAATAAGAGTCATGGTGATGATGAAAGTAATAATGATGATGACGATGAGAGTGATAATGATGACGATAATTGTAATGATAATAATGAAACCATAAGATTTTTGAAAATGAGTGTTCATCGATGTCTAAGAAATGGAGAACGGAAAAAATATTTTGTATAGATTTAAGCAAAAAATGTGTATGTTAGCAAAAAATTTAGTATGTGAAAAATGTTCGTTCAATAAAATAAACAAAAAAGTTAACATGTGTTCTTCTTGTACAACTAATAATTTGGCGGCAAATGACAATCGCAATTTGTTTCATACCATAGCGCTATTAACATTAATGATACATTAAAAATCAATTTTATTTTTAATATTCCTAATTAGTAGTATACTGTTGACCACTGTAACATTTTTTGTCAATTTGAAAAGCAAGTGCAACAATTTGTTTATTGCTACTTCTAACAACAATTTGATTAAAAAACCATATCATCCATTGTTCATAACTCGACGAGAAACCACGAATAAAAAAAATAAAGATTCTACGACGAATATTCGCCGAGATAATCCAAATTTTTTCAGCGAAACCAATGTGAAGCGTCCGAGCTACGTTTTTTTCCGCGCGCCCGAGGCTGAAAGAACGCCCCCCTCCACTGTTCACTTTCTGACTCTTGAAGTAGGCGCAACTTTAAACTATTGCAACATCAACAATGTTGAAATAATTGAGTTGAAAACTGCTACATACAATAGTTTAACCATCTCTCTATGAGTTCCTACTTAAATAATTCCTTAATAATAAACTCTCTATCTCCGTTTCAAGTGGTCGACCAGAATTTGTTTTTTTTTGTCAAAATATGCGTCAAAATCTCACTAATCATTTCCACTTATCGGCATTTCGATATCAACAATTGTCGAAGAGCTATTCTATTTGTTTATAACCAAAAAAACCAACCACAATTTTGTTCATCTGTTCGAACAAGTTAACAACAACACTTAATTTTATTCTTTTTTGTTATTGTTTTTATGTCTCGAGCTTTCATTTGAGCACCCGCAGATCACTGAGAATAAACAATAAAAAAACATTAAATGTTATAAACAAATTCGTTGTGCAAAAACTATTGAATATTTTTACTTGAAATTTTTTTCAAGCCCGTTGTATGCAACAAGAGGCTCCTTTTGGTGTAGTGTAAAGGTAATGCAGTATATTTTTCTTTTTTTATTAACAATTGAAAAAACAGCAATTTTAGAAGGTTTTTTGCAATAACTAACAAACAAATTATTCGATTTGGATGAGCTTCATCTGAGTAGGTATTTTCAAAGCGCACAACTTTTGTTTAAACCTCTTTTACTGTAAAACATTAGCTTTTCCTAGAACTCGAAAAAACTGTTTTTCACATCTTAATTGTTGAATAAAAAATATTCCCCAACAAAGAAAGTGAGACAAGATATTACATAATTACTATTATCATTCTGAAGGTTTATATGTAGTCAGAAGTCTACTAAAAATAATTTTTTCCCAGATGATAATTCCGCTGGCCTATTAGGCGGCACTCTGTTAAAGGTTAAAATTTGGAAAGTAAGGATAAAGTTTGAGTAAAAGTTATCAGAAATAAAGAGAGGAATTCCAAAAATATAACATACGAGGTGATTCATTTAAAATAAGTAAGTTTCGGACAACTTCCGGTATAACTGAGAGATCGCACAAGATCGCTGTTATTTGATCTGAAGAGAGCGTCATCTAAAACAAATTTGCAAGATTCGAAGCGCATTGCTTTCCGAGATATTCTAATGAACGATCACTGTGAGACACCCTGTAGATAATCATTTATTACCACCATCCCGAATATACTTCACTTTTCAAATTTCTGCATATAATTACCATTAAACATTATTTATTTACACTAAATTGTAAATAGCTCTATGTATTAAATATCTTGTTTCTTTTTCGGATGAGTTTTATTTCCCTTTTTTGCTATTTCTAAAGATGAGAAAATTCATACTGATTCAGTAAAAACAATAATTCAAATCAGGAAGTATTAACGTACTATTAAAGTATTATCGTCGAACATGTAGATCAATTAATTTGCCTTAAATGCTAGTGGATTTTGTCTATCTTAGGTCCTAATTAGTTTAACCTAAATAATTTAAACCTTTTCAATGAAACAAAACTGAAGAACTCTGTAAACAAATATTTTGAGAGAATTAGCTATTTTTATTGATAAATTTACGAGAAGTTCTGTACATTCGGATGTACATTTGAAATATAACAAATTAACCTTGCTGCACCGAAACGAGCATATTGAAAACCTAGCACTGGAATTACAAACATAATGCTGAAGAATTTCCAAGCTTGCTGATCGTTCAAAGTAGATAGCAGTTAACTGAAAATCACATAATAATCATATTTAATGAGTTCATATTAGTTCATTGGACGTACTCAACCAAATCGATCTTAATTAACCATTTTGCTTCAAATTTAAGGGGTCGATTAAGATACCAAAATAATTAAGAAATCCAAGATGTCACTTTTGCTCCCATTTTGTCAATTTTACAGCATATACAGTACAAGTCACTGAGTTTCTTTATTTCGAATATACCAATAGTAAAATCGTAAAAATTTTAAAGAAATTCACATATATGTTTTATTGAGGTTTCTTTTTTTTAAATTTTTTATGCCGAAAAAAAAATCTTTATTTGATAATTATTCTTTTGGGTGCACTTAAAAATTCTAATAGTTAAGAATGTTTTTGTAAAGCCATACCCAAGAAACCACACGATCTGATCGATGACTTTTCATAACTTATCCATTAGGACTTGAAAATAATATGCCAAAAAAAAATTGTGGCCACATAACTATCAGCTTAATCCAATATACAATTAAAATACATTTTATATTTGGCTTTAAATATGTTATTTCTCCATATTTTCTTCATGATTAAACAGTTCAAAACTTATTACGTATACGCGCTGAGTCGAACGTAATTTTTTAAGGTTATTTGTACTAAGAGCCTAAATAACCTTTAATGACCTTCATACATTTATCTACTGTTCCAAAAAAGTTTATGTACGCACTTTCAGTTATACGAAATACTTATTTTTGTATAAATAATGGCTATTGACTTCAGTTAGTAGTATCGATATGATTAACTTGATTAGTGAGCTGGTATTTATACTGATATTTAAAAATACCTTTACTAAGTATCGTTTTACTTGGTGAAGTGATTAAGTTTGATAAGTACAATACTACCAACTAAAATACTGTTAATAGTTATTATTGAGTCGATGTTCTACAAAACAAAATAAATAAGACAAAAAAAAACTCTTGCACTCTAAAATTCTTAAACCTAAATACCCGGTATATTTGCTGTTACTGATTTATTTCTAAACTGTTTCCTATTCTGCACCTAGTCTATTATGTTGTGATGTGTTCAGAATCTTCAATATATAAAATATATTTACGCTTCGTCATTGTGTCCTAAATATCTAACACTTTTCTAATAAAAATACCACGAAGTTAACGGGCTGAATCGAAAGAGAAAAGTTGTAAAGCATTTGAATTTCTCTGGAATCAAATAAATTGGAAAACTCAGTGGATGAGCATCAATGTGGGTTTAAATGCGACCGACTTTACCTTTTCTGGATTTTATTTTGAAAAAAATCTCTAAGATCAGACGGAAGAAAACAGGAAACCTTTTTATTAAATAGATAGATTTTTCGAGAATGATTTGCGTTATAAAAATTTGAGATACAACATAACAAACTGCCGATCGAATAAAAAATTATTTTATAGTAGAAAAAATATTGCAAACCAAAAATTTGGCACTACTTAAGCTTATATACCAAAATTTTGAAATTTCTGTGATAAATGCAAGATTATTTTGGCAAAGTTTCGATAAAACATTGTAGTGGACTTTATGGCAGTATTCACTTCATAGTATTCGTTTATGAGGACGGTTAGATAAGTTCTCAGCCTGATCAAAAAAATAAAAGATTTTTGAAAATGTTTTTATTTATTTTTCAACATAATCTCTTTGTACTTCAATACATTTAGAGCAACGATGTTCTAACATTTTAATACCCGTAGTATAATGTGATTTATCCAACTCTGCAAAATAAGCGGTTGTCACTGCTCTGACCTCATTATTTGAAGGGAATTTTCGTCCACCGAGCCATTTTTTCAAGTTTGGAAGAGAAAGTAATCGCTGGGAGCCAGATTCGGTGAATATGGCGCATGTGGAAGCACTTCGAAAAGTAAGTCGTGGAGTTTTGCACCAACAACCATAGAATTGTGTGCAGGCGCGTTATCCTAATAAAAGAGCACTTTTATTTTTGGTAAGATGTGGACGTTTAGCCTTAATCACATGCTGCAAATGGTCCAGTAGTGAAGCGTAATTCTCCCCGGTAATGGTCTTGCCTTCTTATAAATTGTCTATAAGCACCACGCCATGTGAATCCCAAAAAAACTGTTGCGTGCAGACGGAAGAGTTTTTGCTTTTTTTGGCGCACTTTCACCTGCCCCCATCCACAGCTTAGACTGCTGCTTTGTCTCTGGCGTGTAATGGTAAATTCATGTTTCATCCACAGTTATAAAACGTCGAAGAAACTCAGCAGGATTGGGTCTAAATAAGTCTAAACACTCTTGCGAAGTGTTCATTCGAAGGTATTTTTGGTTGACTGTTAACAAACGCGGCACCCATCGCGCGGAAAGCTTTTCATGCCAAGAACATTATGTAAAATGTAGTAGACACGATCTATCGAGATGTTTGCTATACCAGAAAGCTCTCGTACTTTTAGTCAGCGGTTATAAAGTATCACATTGTGAATTTTTGTGACAATTTCGTCAGTTGTAGTGGTTTTTGGGCGTTCCGAGCGCTCATCATCTTGAATTGATGTACGACCACGATTAAATTCAGCAGCCATTTTTTTTACTGTCAAAAACGAAGGAGAAGAATCTAACTCATTTTTAATGTCCGTAGGAGTTAAGCCCTTTAAAACAAAGTACTTTATAACCGCTCGAACTTCAATTTTATCCATCTTTCACAAGATATCGAATCTTATGTGTTCACTCGATCACCACAAACAAGCAACTGCAAGCAAACATCTGAAAGTTTGCAGGGCGTCACCTCAAGGTTAATGCTTACAAAATATTATAGTTATTTGATCCTACTAGTGCCCTCTCTGTTTCAGGCCGAGAACTTATCGAACCACCCTCGTATGTTTCTAGTTTGTAGGATTTTAGGTTTATTTTCTGAGTTCATAATTTAATTAATTTTACCTTTTGTTCACCTCCTCATGATGCGTCTATGAAAGAAGATCTGGAACTCTTTAGAAAATTATATCTCCTTATTTTCGATATAGAACGCATATGAGAGAAGATCAAGAAATCGCCAGGTAATTTTTTTTTCTTATTTTTATTACACCATGTAGTATGAAAATACATCTAGAAAGATCTATAATCTTCGAGTATCCGGAAAAGGGGTATATAAAGGGTCCAGATCGGCTTTCGGGATAGTTAGTTTTGAGAAGTCGTTGATGTAACTTGAATTGTTTGACAAGTTGTCACAATTCAAGTTGAATAAAAGGTTATAAAATAATAAAGTGTGTATAAAAACCAGCCGCCTGGAACAATATCTTGAGAATATTGTAATGCACCTCCATTCAAACCAGTTGTGAAATAAAATGATCTTCAAAAATAAATTCTTTACTTATATCGAATTTATGCAATAACTGCATTTAAGTTTTTTAAAGCAATATGGCCGCAATATCCCCAGAATTAACCCGTGTATGTCTGATTTCAGGTTGTCCATATTTTGTTCTTCCACACAAGTATTTCTAAGAATTTTGTTAATTTCATGAAAACAGTCTTCATAGCTGTAATATTTGTCAGATTCAGGTAATAAATTATTTTTCTTCAATCATAAAAAAATTAAAAATGTCGATTTCTATTTTGTCTTTGTAAGCTAGATGGATAATAAGCTTTTAAATTTAAGGAGGAGAGCAATTATGGTCTTCGAACTATTTTATTTTTTTAAGAGCTGAAAAACATGATAATTTTTTTTTGCCAGGAAAAAAACCTGGATATGTAAATGTTTGATCAAATTTTGAATTAAGCCAGTTCTTGAAAATATATCGAATAATTAATAGTCCCTCATAAACTTTAAAATTTATACCATCTAGTACAAACAGATATTTTTTTATTTATTAACGTCACACAGAATGGTTTTCCATATAAATATGTACTTGTTTCTAAATTATTGTTTATTTGAATAGACCTTGTAACCGAAGGTTTAATTCAAAACAGGATTAGTTCATTTATGGTAAGCTACCTTTCTCCCAACCTAAATGTCTTAAAAAAATTATTAAATTCTTCAAAAATCTCATCATTTACAAGGTTTTAATGAGCTAAAATTTCGCGTTTGCTTTGTACAATATCATGTTAAAATCGTGTGTCATATATTTCTTCATTCTTTTCCTCTCTCGATGCGTTATATTCTTTGATAAGCATATTTAATTCGTCTACTAAAAATGAAGAGTTGTTATGAAGGAAATACAAAAGATCTAAGGAGGCTTGTGACTATTTATCTTTCAGGAATGCTAGGACAGTTGTAAAAAATCTTATCTGTACGTCCTACAATACTTATCTTGCAAATGTTGAAGCGAAATTTAAAAAGAACCACCAATCGTTCTGGTTCCACATTAATCTTAGGAAATCTAATTGTACTCTACCATCTCCTATGTTTTATCAATGTTAGGAAGTAACTAATCCCACTGACATCGTAAATTCATTTGCGAAATTATTCAAAGAGTTCTCTCCTTGATAAAACCTATAAAAAATCAAAGACCAAGTTCACAGTGGACCCTGATCCCATCCCTTTGTTTGTCCTAAGGGATTGTGCTAGGGCGTTTGCTGAGTTTTTGTCTGTAATTTTTAATTTGTGCATTCAGAAATGTATTTTTCTTAACTTACGGTAGGAATCAAAAATCTGTCCGGTTTTTAAAAAGGATGATAGAACCAGGGTCGAAAATTATCGCACCATAGTGAAAATGTGCAATTTTGCAAAGATATTTGAGCGGGTTCCTCTGGAACAAATACCCTTTTACATAGCGCCTCTTATGGTCGAACAGCAGCATGGTTTTGCTTCAGGAAAGTCAACCGTGACCAATCATTGAACTAGTGCGCAGTGTGTCTCAGTATGATTCTGGCACTCAGGTCGATGTCGATTTTCCAAAGCATTTAATCGACATGATCGTATTGATTTACTTTCGAAACTGTTTTGAACGATATCTATGAAACCGAATATGTTTAATACCGTGGTCATAGATCTAGTAATTTTGTAATAATGTATGGCATTCCTCAAGGATCTGAATTGGGTCCCTTAATATTTAGCGTTTTTATTAACGATATAACATATGGGTTGAGTAACAGATACCTGCAGACGATTTAAAGACATTCCGGAACATACGGAATCCTGGCAGTGGCGTGAGCCTTGAACTGGATCTCATGAAATTAAATGCTTGGTGTCTAAAAAAGTAGACAAGTACAATGTTATGTTATTCTCAAGAAGTAAAATGCCTTTGCTGTATGATTATGGGATCAACGGTGCCTTTCTGAGGGAAATTAACTACATTAAGGACTGCAGACTCACATTTGTCAATCATATTAATGATATATTATCGAGATATTACCGAACGCTAGGCTTTCTAGTGAGATCTAGTCATGAATTTTAGTCGCTCCAGGTCATAAGGACGTTATATTGTTCTCTTGTACGAAGGAAATTGGAATATGCATCGATTATCTGGCATCCGTATTACCATGTACACTCCGAAAAATTAGAAAAAATTCAGTATCGTTTCTTAAGATCCTGCCTACTACACCTTGTGAAAACCTATTGATAAGATTTAATTTCATAGCTTTGAAGAAGCGCAGTAACGGGGATCGTGTACTTTTCTTTATTTAAACTAGTTAATAATAAGATTCTGGCAACTGATTTGCTCGCGAGAGTCCATTCATCATGTTTCAGGGATAACTAGATCCCCAGTATTGTTCTATTTGCCGAAAGAAAGATAAAATTATTAAAATTCTCCCAATTATACGCGATGTGTTCCCTTTATGATCGCCTGAAAGACAATTTTGATATAATTCACTGCAATTATTCTGTTGTCAAATCGTTTATTTACAATTATCTGTGATTGATTTAGTTATTGTACGTATGTTATATTTATTGTACTGTCTGTATTATGTATATAGTTTTAGAATTTATGTGACTCTGTTCTTTTTCCTGCCTAATAATAGGGACTCTGATCCTGTAGGGCAGTGTAAATAAATAAATAAATAAATATTGGACAACAAAAAAATTTACTTGGTACATTGGGTTCGTTTAATTTTGGTATATTTAGTTTAAAAAAAAAAGATCTTACTCATTTTGGAGCCCTATTGGGATATCTGCCAGATAAAATCTTTTATAAAATGACACTCACATACTCCGCCACCTGTCGCTGGGCACAAAACTTTCCCGACGAATCCATTTTTACCATTTTTACAGGAGTAAAACAAAATACTGGCACTATCCAAATATTAGAAAATATCTCATACAACCGAATACCCAACATGTATACGGTATCTTAAAATATTAAAAACACTATCTCAATTAATAATTTCCCAAGAATTTCACTTAAACATAAAGGCAAACGTGAAGTCAGTAAGAAAATCACGAACCATTGCCGATATTATGCAACGCTGCCAGATCTAGTCTATTGTTTTGCCTGTCCAGGAAATAATTATTGTCATAAATTTTATTTTACTTGAAAATATATTAATAAAGCATAAAATTTGGTTTTCCAGTGCAAATGCTTATATTATTACTAAAAAATCATAGAAAATACTTCAAAAGGATAATAGTTTCATGTTGTCATTTTTTAAGACATTAATTTTAACGATTCGTGAAATAAAAAAAATATTACCTAGAATTTTCTTAGACAATGTTATTAACTACTTTAATATGTTACAAAAACATTTGTTTCCAAGCTCTTCTAATTAAGAAATTTAGAATAATCTGACAACAGTGATTCAACAACAAGATCATATTAGGTATATTCTTTTGAGTAATTATTACTTTCAGTTCTGTCACTTAAAGTAATCATGATCACTTCGACCCAATGACAAGTAAATGCATATTCAAAAGAACATGAAGTTATCAGTTTCACTTCTTTCATTTTGATCAGTGATAATTTACTCAAAAGAATACAGCCATTATAGGACTTATCCGAAAACTAAAGCAAATTTATGCGAAAGACTAATGAATCATGATCGTGACGTCATCGAGAACTTTCGTTTCAGCACGTTGTACTTATTATAACAGTTGTTGATTATACTTGTATATATTTAAAACAGCAAACCTTAATATACAAAAATTAGCCTAGAGAAAAGTAATCGTTAAAAATATTAGTTGGCAATAAAAGAAAACTTTCTTGTGGTTGTATTTCTAGGGTTTAACAATTGGTTGACCTATTGTAGAACTTTTTAATCTAAACCCTTTATTGTTAACTTAGATTAGTTTTAAAGTTGGATAATATTGTGAATTTGAAATATAGAGCTAAACTGCTCTGATACCTTTGACATTATTCATAGATATTAATGACCAAATGACAATTCCATTGTTATTATTTTTGTCTGTTTGTGCGATACTTCAATTGTGTAACGTCATTCTTTATCAAATATAAACTGAAGATATTTGTTTGCTGAAGGGTGAGGTTATACTAACTTGATTTTGAAAAGCTATGGTTGTTAAAAATTGGGTATATCACATCTAGGTCTCGGAATTTTTAATTCAGCAACTTCCATTAATTTTCATTTTCCATGTTTATTTTTATATAATTTATGTAGCATCAGATTAGTTTATATAATGTTGTTAGTCTCAGGCATGTTCTGCAATTTTAGACATCCATGTGTTCCCTCTTTGAGTACAACCTTCATATCCCTTAACTCAAACTTCTAGTGGAAGCTTTATTCATTTTTTTATTAAAGGTTACCACACTTATATGGAACTTTGTTAAAATTTCTTTTTTGTTGATGTTTTAAGGTTTTGTTTTTACAAATGTTAGTTCAAAAAAATAATTTTCTTTTCCAAAAAATTAAGAATATCGCAATAAAATTGAGTTCAGAAGAAAATTTTAAATTAAAGAAAATAAAATTGTTATGAAAACTAGGACTGATTCTTTGGTAAATCCAAATAATTGTTTTCATTTTACATCCCTTTGTTACTAAACGGTTTCCTTGATCCCGAAAATGAACAAATAAATACCTCAAGACAAACTTTTCCGCTTTTGTAAGAACATTGAATCAAGGTATTTAGAACGCAAAAATTTTTGTCTAAAATATTTTTCTGAATAACGTTTATTCAGAATGTTAATAGATCATTTGTAGACTCTTGACAAACCGGTATATTATTATACATTTCACAGCATACTCTGTTTATTAGCATGTTAGCACGCTTACTATTATAATTAAAAATTATAAGGAAAATATCACTTACGTTTCCGTATTGCCTTAGTTTCAGTTGGCACTTACCTAAAACAAAAAAATACATACATATATTGTTTACAAGACAATTCATGCAATTTTAATTAAAATTTATTTAGAAAATATGTAACACTTTTTGAATATATCTTTAACTAAAATGACTTTGTTTAAAGACTTTTAACATAGTAGTGATAAATAAATTTAATAAATAATCAAAACACTAAATATTAACTAAAAAATTAATTTTCCGTAAAAATAATTTTATTTATTCTTAGTACTCTTAAAGTTCAATCAAGAGTTAGTTGTAAAGCTCTCATACAGGGTATGCCAAACTTCATGGGGTATTGGAAGTTATTAGAGAACTACTTGAGACATCTACTACAATTTTTAAGATATTAATATTTTTGTAATTTTAGGATTAAAGACCGTTCCGTTCTAAAAAGTAATATCTTTGCTTTGACACTACTATTAGAAATTTGAAATTTTTGCGACGTTCAGAAGATAAATGTGTTATTAATTTCGTTAAATATTGAAATAAAATTATACTGAGTTTAGAAAAAGTAAGTCAAACCTTATTTTAAACAAATATCGAAATATTTACTTTTTTGATTGGAGAGTATTGTATTTTTTAACTGTAGAGAATAGAGAATTAAATTACAAATCAAACTATGTACCATATTTCTGTACCTTTAGCAATGTTGCCTAAATCTTCCTTTAGGCAATTAAAGCAAAATATATACACACATTTTATGCAAATAAAATTCTGGTATATATTTCATGATTTGTGGGCAGGATATTAAACCTTCAGACTTTTCGGGAGAGGTCTATAGTTCATTGACAGTAGGGCATTCATTTAATTAATTACACGACGATTGTGACATATTTTTGGTACGTCAAAATAATTCTATACGGTTCACGTAAATATGTAGGAGGAAGTGTTTTAAGCTGTGAATTATAGGTTGTTGTTTCGAGATGACAAATTCATACACACATTAACAAATTTTTAATTTGATCTACATTAATAGCCAATATACACAATTATATCCAGGACTTGCAGGAAGTTTAACAAGCTCTAATAATTTTACAGTAATGTTAATATGCCAAGAATCCAGAGTAGTCCCGTAACAGATAAAGAAGAAAATGAGATAAATGTTCTAACATCAAGAAAAACATTTCCATAGGCTTCAAACTATTTTTTTGCGAAAATATGTGGCAGCATCGGATAAAAATATAAAAAGAATTTTATTAAAACATGGAATGCCTAATTATAAATTTGAGACCCTACATGTAATGACGTGGCAAAGCGCATAGAATTCTGTGAAGTGATTCCTAATACGTACACAGAAGAAACCTAATTTTTTGAAAAATAATTTGAACAAATGCAAGTAAATTTACAAATGAACGTACATTTAACAAAAGGAATTCATAATGTTGGGTTGGGATGATATTTGGTAAAATAAACATTTAGAAATATTATGGTCAACACTAATCGAATTTGTTGGTATAAAGTAGAAGGCGCACCATTTCATTTTAAGAATGTAATCAGTATAAAGCTAACCTCCTTGGGCATATCCTTCTAGATTTTAATTTTTGCATCAGGAATTTTTTTACCGACCTTCGATTGATACTACGAAATCGCGTAAAAGAAACACTTGTGTCTTTAGATGCCAGCAACCACATTATAAGATCAATACGCGAATATTTGAGACTTAGTGGAAGAAGTATTAAACAGTTTATCTATTGAATATTCCCTTTCATCTATTTGTTCCTAATAAATGGCAAACAAGTTATTTTCGACACATAACTGATAATTGCATTTTTCACTTAAAATCTTTTTTAATTTCACAACTATTGAAGATAGGTTTGAAAATATGCTACATAGTCTGATAGGCAATTTAATTTTATATTCGCTGTAGTTTAAAAAACACAGAGTGATCCATTAAAAAAAAAAGATTTTCACACATTTTTTTTAAAGAAGAGTAACTTACATTTTTACCCACCTTGTATTATTTTATTTCAATATTGATAGTAAAAAATATAATAATATGCAGGGTCTCCTATTTCAAATTTATAAATCGATATCAGGTAATGAGAGATCTGGTAACGTCTCATGTTCAAGAATATTTTAAGGTGTCAGATTTCTATCTGTTATGACCATAACCCAAATTATAGAAAGATATCTGAAGTGGTGTTCTAAATATTTCTAATTCGCCATCGAGTTAGGCACGCCCTGTATAAGGAAGCTTGCTGACACGTGGGAGCATTTAAATAATTTAACAATCTTTATAAATGAAAGAAATAATGTCTACTTTTGTACAATTCACCTAATATTTATGGTCATTAAAAACCCAAAAATAATTTAAATTTTATGTTGAAATGAACAAAAATAGATCTTTCGACGATTATAAAAAGAAAGGCGTAATTAGGCAGTGCTGGTCTTATATCATTATAACTCCAAATAAAAGTTCTTATTTTATTACGTTTCACTATTGTATGTAATTTATTTTATCCAACAGTAAATTTTGTTATAATTTCATTAAAGAAATCCAATTAACGATTGAATATACCCCCGGATTAATATTCAATCATATGTTCCCATTCGCAAAACACTATGCTCTTGGAGGTGGAGTCGCATCGAACCCTCTTTTTTACTCTAATTTTTTACTGTAAAACGCAACTTTGCGAAATTATTACATTTTTAATCATTTTTTTTAGCTTAAGTACAAAATTGTGCTAATATATTTCTATTTAAATAAAATAATGATTTCTACCTAAAAATGTTGAAAAATTTTAAAATTTGTTTCGTTTAGTAATAATTTGGCCCCGGTTTCAAAAATTTAAGTTTCGTTTAAAAATCTTTATTTTTCTTTCTCGCTTTTTAGCCCTTTTGTTAGATATCGCTTCAAGTTTGGACCACAATAAAATGAACAACAAAAAATTCTTTGACTCTAAGAATTCTTCAAATTTTGAATGAAATTGTGCCAAACAAATATTTATTTAGTCTGGTATAGTAATCCCGCCATCTTGAATTTTAAAAAAATTATTTTACATTCGTAACCAGATCCTCAAAACCCCCAACACCGATATTGAAAAAACTTGAGATAAATTTTTTAAGTCCGACATATTTTATCCTGCATATTGAGTTCAAAAAAAAAATAACTTAAGATGTGTAATATACGCCCCAAGAACCCCTTCAATCTCAATTTCTACAAAATCGAAACAATGTAAAATTTCTATCTGCCATATTAAATTGTAAACAGTTAACTTCAGAATCGTAACCTATGATTCCGAAAACCACTTAAGAATTTTGAAAAAATGTAAATAACGTAAAATTTACAACCCACCATATTAAATCTGCCATATGGAATTAAAATAAAAATAATTTCAAACTCTTAATCTAATCTTAATCCACAACACCGAAAAACCCCCTATAACAATTTTAGACATAATCCGGAAATAGAAAATTTTAGACCGCCCTATTACATATTCCATGTTTAATTTTTTAAAAACCACTTTAATTTCATATTCTACACTCTCAAAAAGCCCCAATAGCAATTTTAAATAAAATAGAGAGATGTTAAATTTTTAGGCCGCCCTATTGAACTTTTTAAAAATAATATTAAATTTGTAATTTACACTTTCAGAAACCTCATATATCAATTTTGGACAAAATCGAGAGACGTAAAATTTTAGTCCGCCATATTGGATCTACCATAATGATTTTTTAAAATAATTTTAAATTCGTAATTTAAACCCTCAAAAACTCCCTTATACCAATTTTGAACAAAATCAAAAGATGTAAAGTTTTAAATAAGATTTAATTGAAATTTTTTAAAAATAATATCTATATATATATATATATATATATATATATATATATATATATATATATATATATATATATATATATTTGTTTATTTATTTATTTATTTGTTTATTTTTTACCATGTTCTTGGGATGAGGTTCATGTTTAAAATATGTTTTTCAACGTTTAGACGTTTCGTTCTTTATTTAGGACATCTTCAAAACCAATTCAATCTTGAGATTTCGTCAAAACTATTACTGCAATAATTTTCACGAAATCTCAAGATTGAATTGTATATATATATATATATATATATATATATATATATATATACATATATATACAATTTTATACACTTTAGGATTACTCTTCCCAAATAAGAGTTGATAATTTTTTCCATTTTTTATTTTCCTGCAACATAAATCTCTGTAAGTACATCAATTTTATCTAAGCAGAAAAAATAAGGGCATTTAAGGTTTTATGACCTCATTTAGTTTTATACCCTAAAGAATAAGGGATAAATTTCCGCAAGTCTGGCTTTTTGTATTTTTTTAACTTTAGCTTGTCGAATGTCCAAAATTAAAAACTTTTAGTGCTTAAAGAGGTATTCCTTTTTGTCTAAAATACTTCTTTGTCAAAGGTTAGTTTAAATATATTTTTATAAAATTTCTTCCACATTGTCTCGGATGGTTTTAATTATCATAATAATATGGTCAAGTTAACTTTCACGGAGTTGGTTATTTTTCTTTAAAATAACATTTTCTATATAATTAATTGCACAAGGGATCCTTATAAACCTTTATTTCGAGAAATTAGAACATTCAATGAACTTCTTCAGGTACAAGCAGTAATTAGGGGAACTAGGAGCATGATGAATACGTTTAGTAACAGCAATAAAAATACACAGTATGAATCAATATAACGTTTTCATTTATTTATGGCACATTGGTTGCTTATTTAAACTAAAAATTGATATAATTTTTGGAAATACAAACTATCACAAAATTTTAAAATAATTTTTTTTAAGCAAACCTACAAAACCATCTTGCCCCGTATGTGGGGGTAAGATAAGGAATGATAAATGGGACCTAATGGGTTTTTGAGGCGTTTATTCATTTTCGCAAAACGTGCATATAAACTCTTCTTCTAAATCTTCATCATCCATTCGAGCAATGCAGTATGACCCCATCGCATACAGAACTGACATAGTACCTAATTCTCGGTTGACTTCGGATATGTGTGGTTTAAATTGTTACAATAAAACGATAGTATCTGCTTTATCACTTAAAGTTGATGGGAGAATGATCGTCTTTTTCTACCGTTTTGTATTTTTCGTCGTATTTTTCTTTGTCGATTTAAAATCTTCAAGTCCTCTTTTGTAAAGATTTGACATTATAACCGCCGTCTTATACCTCCGACATTGTTTTCGTTTTTCGCTTATTTTGACTGATAGAATTGGCAGATTATCTTTAGGTGAATTATTTTTAAAACTAGATGTTAAATCATGGCATACGGCTCGGATAGAAAAACGGATTTAAGGGGAACTTTCTAGTGGCATTTTAGAGAATTGTAAACATCTTTGTTGAGGTTCCGAAGCGTTAGACTTACTAGGTTCAGGTTCAAAGACGTTGGACTTCTCTGGTTGAGTCGCAGCAGTACTATATTTCCCTGTTTGAGGCTAAAAGCATTAGAACTTACTAATTGTTAATTAATAGCTTGGTAGTCCCAATTTTGCACTTTAATAGGTCTAGACTGATATTTGGTAATAACAGGCACAAGTAGTTTTTCATAAATAGATTAAGATTGTTCACTGTCAGGTAATTCATGCCCGGAATCAGGCTCGGTCTATATTTCAATTGACTAAACATTGTCAAAACGTAAGTGGGTGGATGGTCTTGAGACAGCGATATGTTTATTGTTTCAGCGTCACGAAAATTATCACTTATTAGAAACATGGTAATCACACGTCCTGGATACGATCTCAGCCAATTTGACCCAGCATTGTCATAATGAGTGCTTAAAAGTCTCATTAAAGCAATATCAGTAGGTTGTAATTTATGCGTACAATGAGGAGAAAAGTAAATGGTGATAAATCCATTTTGAAGAGCAAGACCGATGGCATCTAGATTTTGAGTATGGATAACATGATCGTCCAGAAGCAGCAACAATTCGTTATTAGATTAAGCTCCCGAAAATTGGAGGAACTGTTTGAACCAAATAGTGTGACAATTCGGCCTTCAAATGTTGCCTCGGAAAAATCATTCCATATGTTCGAGCTGCATTGAAACAAATTACTACACTGCCTGTTTGGCCACATTTTGCAGAAGATGAGGTAAAGACTTGTTTTCTTTTCTTTAAAATTATAACCTTGCTTTTGCTTTTTGAAACAACAGAAATCCCAATTTCATCGTAGTTGTATATTTTATCTGGAGTCAACTGATGTTCCCCATATGTTGCTCCCAGAAACCGATAGAAATTTTCAACTGCTACTCTGTTGAATCCCATTGCGCGAGCTGTTGAAGTAGCCTCTGGTTTACGATTGGATAAATCGGAATTGCATTCTAAAATTCACTTAGGCAGTCGACATCCAACATATTTTTATTAGTATTAAAATGGCGCTTCTTATTATTTTTTAGAGCCAACTGATATGCTAGCCGCCTAAGGTAGTAATAAAGTCGTTCTTCCGTATGTTTTACATTTCTTGACAGCTATAGTTCTTCCTTTTGTGAAAAAACAGATTTTATAGGGCCCAGTGGTAAGCCAACTCTTCTTCCTGTTTACTTTTCTTTAACATAATTCTCCAAAGTAGTCTGTGAAACACCGTATTCTAAAGCTGTCTTCCTGTATTCCGCTTTTTTGCTCAAAACTTTGCTTATGGCTGCTTTCATGAGCTGTTGTGACCAATTTTTCCTTTTTGTATTTTTCTATATTGTCACCACTTTAACCTGAAAAATAAAATAATTTATGTTTCAATAATTATGTCTGTAAGTACCAAATCACACACAAAAAGCTAGGGCGTAGAAAGAAGAGACTATGAACACCATTCATAGAAACTTGATTTGAGAGGAATAATGGGGTAGTACTCCATTATGCTCCCTACGACCTACTACATCTTGCTCCAGTCAAGTTATTTTTACAAATTTAGTTTGGAAAATAACGTTCTTTTCGACAGTAATTTTGAATATGCCTCACAACAGTAATTAGAATGAAAATATATAATATAATCTTGTCAACTTTTTTCCTTACCTGTTCCTAAAGACGTATCACAAAATATATCAATGATGCACTTCAAAAGAATTTTACTTATAACCATAAAACACGCGCACTCTCGCTGACTATCATGGCTGAATACTGTTCGAAAATTGTTTCTGATTGGCTAATGCACTGTCTCGTAGAAACGTTAAATTTCTCGTAAGGGTCCGTGACACCGTCTTACCTCGCTACCTCATGATGTCCCTAGTTCCCCTACACTGTGGTGTAAATCATGACAATTTCCTTGTTGATTTTATTATGATGTAGAAAAATTACTTTGATTGAGTATTTATGTACTATCAAACTAATAAATTTTACTGCAATAATAAAAATATAAATTTTCCTCTAAATCAAAAAGTCAGAGCTTTAAAATGTTAATAAAATCAGATAATGTGTATAACTTCTACCACAATTTACCTAACTATGTATCCTTTACTAAAATAAAACTTTGAACAGGTAACATCGTCTGCATTTAAACTACTCATTCATGCCAATCAAAGTGAAATGGAATAGTTTTTCTTGGATTTATTTTGCCTTAAATGTTTGAAACTACTGCTAAAATTCGAATATTTTCGTTTCGATTTGTGTTTATTTGCCAATTTATAAGATTAATAGGAGATGGATAAAATTAGTTTCAACAGTGACGAAGTTAGTATAGTTCACCTTAAGAAATAATAGTTTCTCACTGACAATTTTAATAACAAGATAATTATTATCGGCTGACGGTATTTGTATTTAAAAATATAATCTGTTACAAATTTTCTATATAAGTTATGTGCATGCCAGACTCCTTAGTAACTCTCTAACTATGCCATTGCATCATAAGGATTAAAAGAAAGTTTAGTAATGCCTTACCACAGAAACATAGGGTTAGAGGAATTTTGCAATACTGCATTTTGTAAAGATGTTTTCAAAAATATCGACTCCTTATACTGCATAGGATTTCTAAACTGAATGAATACCAGTAGTGAACATAACCCGATTCGCTCGATCCCCCCACTCCTCGACCTTGACCTTGACCTTGCTTCACCCCTCTTTGGCCCCGCCCACATGTCCTTGTCATTGACCTTGAAAATGCACGTGTGCTTTGGCCTTGGCCTTGTGTTCAAGGTTGTGTGTGTGACCTTGGTCGAGACGACCTTGACTTTGAAGGTCACCTTGGGTGTGTGACCTTGAAGATATGTTACGTGGTTGGGGGTGACCTTGAATGGTTTTATATAAGGTATGGGGCAGTTTCATTCATCAGTTGGCTCTGACTTGTATAGGTAGTACATGTGTTAATATTTGACAAATCATGGCATATGTTTGTGAAAATTGCGGTTCTAAGTTTACTAATATTTATAATATGAGACGTCATCAAAGAGAATCGTGTGCGGCGAGATTTAATGAAGTGCCTGGAGGAAAACGGCTCCGAATTGAAGAGTATACATCGACGATTCCGCTAATTAATTGCGCCACATGTAATGTAGATGTTCCAATAAATCATATGTCGGTGCATAAACGAACACAACAACATAAAAATAATTCATGTTTGCCGGTATGTCATGGTGTGCAACTCGTTGAATGTGCCTTCAAAAGGAGAATTGCAACCTATCGGGTTAGCAGTGATATGGAGCATTCCGATTACGTAATGTTCTTTGCAGACATTAAATCCAAGGTGGTGGAACTTGTTAATAATTTATTGCGTGTGCATCATGCTTTAAAAGTTAACATGACAGCTGTTGGCGAGTACATGCTTCCATCACAAGAAATATTCAGTGAAAAATCCTTCAACACTGCTAATCAAATAATTAGTGTAGAAAGTGATTTGGATGCCGTTTACCATTCTTTCGCCGAATTAATAAAAACGCAGGCGACAGAGTTCCAGGAGAAAGATTCAGGTATGGAAAAATCAAAACCCGATATATTAAACTGATTTTTATATATTATTTTTCTTGTTATAGGATGGGCTCTTGTGCGAATTTTATACTTGGAAGTTGGTATCAACAAGTATATGCCTATGGGTGGCTCATCATACATCAAGTTGCCGTGTTCTATTGAAAAGAAAGGAGCTGTCGTCAATGTGATTAACCAGGAGGAATTTTGCTTTGCGTGGGCTGTAACATCAGCATTGTTTCCTCCAACAGCAGAGCCTTCACAGAAGACATCCTACCCCCATTTTTCTAGAGTGCTAAATGTAACAGGTATGGATTTTCCAGTAAAATTACGTGACATTAAAAAATTTGAGGAAATGAACAACATATCAATTAACGTATACGGTCTGGAATCTAAATATGAAAATAATGAAGTAATACATGAAGTTATTGGTCCACTGAGGTATGCGTCAAAAAAGTTGGATAGGCATGTAAATTTATTGTTAATTACAAAAGACTGTAGTAGTAAAGATGGCGGTGAACATTTTTGTGATACGACTTGTTCAAAGAGTCATTATTGTTGGATTCGGGATTTATCACGTTTAGTTTCAAGTCAAATTAGTTGTCAACAACATAAAATATATTTCTGTGATGGTTGCCTCATTTATTTTAGTACACCGTCAGCTTTAACTTTACATCAAAGCTACGATTGTAACCACATTTTCACGCAAACACCCTCAGTGGATTTAAAAATCGATAAATTTGGAAAGAGTGTGCCGGAAAATATTTTAAAATTCGAGGGTATAGAAAAGCAAATGCGCGTTCCATTCGTGGTTTATGCAGATTTCGAATCTGTTTTAAAACCCGTTGAAACGGTATAACCAAACCCACAAAATTCTTACACTGTAAAAAGTTTTAAACATGAACCATATTCTTTTGCTTATTTAATTAAATGCTCTTTTGACGACTCACTTTCGAAATTTGAGCTATTTCGGGGGAATAATGCATCTCAAGTCTTTGTGGATCGTATCGAGTGTGATTTAAGGGCTCTATACAACACATATTTAAAAGACATTAAGCCTATGAAACCGTTAACGCCTGAAGAAAAAAGGGAGTTTAATGATGCTAAAATATGTGGTATATGTGAAGGCCCTTTTGAAGAGGATGAGATTAAAGTACGAAACCACTGTCACATAACTGGTGCAAAAAGATTTGGTGCTGCACATTCCGTTTGTAATTTAAATTATAAATTACCCTCTTTTATCCCTATCATATTTCATAACTTAAGCGGCTACGACAGCCATTTATTTATAAAAGAGTTATGTAAATATGGGGATAAAATTGGTGTTTTGGCTCAAAGTAAGGAAAAGTACATATCATTTACCAAAAGCATTTATGTGCACGATTATTTTGATAGTAAATGTGGAAAAGTCAAGAGGAAATATTTAAAGTTGCGATTTATTGATAGTTTTAAATTTCTGTCAACGTCTTTGGAAAATTTAGGCAGCGGTTTAAACGACGACGATTTTATTGAAACGCGGAAACATTTTTCAAATATCAACCAATTTAATTTGATGCGTCAAAAGGGTGTTTTTCCCTATAGCTTTATTGACTCAATAGAAAAAATGGAAAATACATGTCTTCCAAGTAAAGATGAATTTTATGATAATTTACGGGAAGAACATATTAGCGATGAAAGCTATAGAAGAGCAAAAGAAGTATGGCGCTTGTTTGGGTGTAAAACTTTGGGGGACTATTCGGACGTGTATTTAAAATCAGATGTGTTGCTATTGTGTGATGTTTTTGAGCAATTTCGGAATAATTGTTTAAAATTCGATAAACTTGATCCAGCACATTACTATACCCTTCCAAGTTTATCATTTGATTATATGCTACGTATGACTAAGGTAGAGTTAGAGCTCTTAACTGATATAGACATGATACATTTTTTTAAGAAAGGTATACGCCGCGGCATAAGCCAGTGTACAGAAAGGAAGCACATCGCTAATAATATTTTTTTACCAGACTATGACCCAACAAAACCTTCTTCATTTATAACATACCTTGATGCTACAAATCTATATGGTCATAGTATGTCACAAGCATTACCATATGTTGGTTTTCGATGGTTAAGCGAGCGCGAAATTCTGGATTTAAATATTATGGCTGTTGGTGATGATAGTTTACATGGCTACGTTTTGGAAGTGGATGTGCATTATCCGACTGAGTTGCATGATGCACATTCTGATCTTCCATTTCTAGTAGAAAATATCATACCGCCAACAGAAAACGCTAAATTACCGAAATTAATTCCTAATTTACAAGATAAAAAAAAAATACATTGTACACTATAGAACTTTAAAACAAGCCATCGCCAACGGCTTAGTGGTAATGCAAACCCATCGAGTATTACAGTTTAAGCAATCAAAATGGCTAAAATCGTATATTGATTTTAATACCAATTTACGTAACAAGGCCACCACAAAATTTGCCAAGGGCACTTTTAAATTAAAAAATAACGCGATATTTGGTAAAACTATGGAAAATGTGGAAAATCGAAAGGATATAAAATTAGTAACACATTGGGAGAACAGTGTAGGCAGAAATGGAGCTAGAGCACTAATATCCCGCCCCAATTTCAATAGTAGCTCGATATTTACCGAGAACTTTGTTGCTATACATATGAATAAAGTTAAAATATTGTATAATAAACCAATTTATATCGGTTTTTCCATATTAGATATATCAAAGACTGTAATATACGATTTTTATTATAATTTTATTAAATCCAAGTTTGGCAATGATGCTTCGTTACTATACACCGATACTGACTCGCTTATATTAAAAGTGTATACGGAAAACTTTTATCAAACTATATCAGAAAACCCCGAAAAATTCGATACATCAAATTACCCCGAAATTAATAATTTCAACATAATTAAAAGTAATTCTGTAGTTGGTAGAATGAAAGATGAGTTTCCTGGTGATCCGATAATAAGTTTTTATGGTACCGGCGCGAAGGCTTATTATGTAAAGTCCATTAATAATGAATTTAAAAAAGCCAAAGGTATCAAAAAATGTGTTATCGAGAAAGACCTTCATCAGGAAGACTACCAAAGAATTGTTGAACGGGGTGGTTTGATATTAAGAAAGATGAAGACATTTAGAAGTGAATTACATAACATTTATACCAACATAATAAATAAAGTAGCATTGTCACATAGCGATGATAAATGTTATGTAATTCCCAGTTCAACCAAAACTCTACCTTGGGGGCATGCAGACATAGATTTTTACAAAACAGACCCGGAAGAAAACTTAGCAAATTTAGTCACCGTGTTGGAATCATTTCTAAGTCAGGACAGCACGTAATCTGGAAAATCCATATTTCATTATTTGTATTGTTTTTATTATTTCTATTAAACATACAACATTAATATGTAACGATAGTATTGTAATTTTTTTTTTTTTTTTTTTTTTTTAAATAAAAAACATGTATTCATTACTTGATTGCTTTTTTATTGAACCTTTATTTTAAAATTATAAATATAATGAAGTGTCGACAAATAACAAACTGTAAAAGTTATTATTGAAAAATTTGTCTAATAGTAAATTAAACGCACAGGTCTACGAGTAAATGTTTAATGTGAAACAGGTTTGCTGACAAGATCCTCCATAGTCTTTTCAATTTTCAACATTCTAGAGTTAAGTTCATCACGCAGTTCGTCTTGCCTAAGTTCATATATTGCAATAACAGTATCATCAATGTATCCTCTAAGTTCTTGACCGGTTTCAATTAATTTCTTGCGTACGTAACCTTCAAGTTGGTTTCTGAATATATCTTTAATAACAATTGTTGAGTCATGTAAAGCTTTCTGCGTATCTTGCACACACTGAGCAAGGTTATTATCAACATAATTTCGTGTGGTCGCATCGTCTCCTTCAAGAGGTTCTGCTAAATAGCACAATCTTTTGCTTCCCATGTCGTAATCTCCATTAGGTGTAAGTTTAAAACCTATTCCTGAAGGACCTCGCATAAAGTTAAAATCCTTAAATTTTCTTTTGCGACCGAACTTATCAATAGTGTTTACTTCTGACATTGTTATGTGAGACTGATTTGAAACCATTAGATTTCACCCTAATATATGGTTCTATTTCATTAATAAACGGACTCTGCAGAAAAATATGGATTGCAAAACGTATTTTAGGTGATGTTTAATAAATACACATACAGATTCATTTTACTATTGTTTTATTGAAAAAAAAATTAAAATATAACAAAAGATTGAGTTTACTTTTTATTATTAAAAAAAATAAAAAAAATAACAAACAAAAAAATTAAAAATTAAGAAATAAAATACATGTTAATTTCTTCTGTACAGGTAAGCTTCTTCTATGACCCAATTTCTTCTCTGGATGGCACGTTCATTAATGTCCTTGAACTGGTAGTAAACTAGTCCACAAAAGCCGCATTGTACAAATTTAACCCTGAAAAGGTCAATGTAGTTGAAGTCGTACGTAAGATCATTTCGCCAGCAGATACCTAGTCTTTTACAATGATGACAAGTTAAATAAAAAGCTTTTGGTATATGACTGTATGTTTTGGCTGCTTCACTAGGTTGTTCATCGGTTGGCAACATGATGTTTGAATATGTTGTACTTTTCAATCGCGGTACTCTAATTATGTATTACTTTTTAAAATAACCTTGACAGGACCAAAAAAAATCCTTGAAAATTACAACCTCGAAAACGACCCTGACATTGACGGGTACTTTGACCTTGGCCTTGGCCTCGCATCTAACAAGTTTAGTACTATATTTATATGCTTCTTTAAAATAACCTTGACAGGGACAAAAAAAAAATCCATGAAAATTACAGCCCTGAAAACGACCCTGGTATTGCCGGTTACGTCGGCCTTGGCCTTGGCCTTGCATCTGACAAGTTTAAATATTATACTTAATGCATCGAACAAAAGGAATAAAGGCGGTGTAGTGGGGGAAATGGGCATAAAAGCAGACTTGCTGGCTCGAGCTCTTCACAGTTCGTCAGAACAGCAAACAGTACAGTGCTAAGAAAAAGTTAATTGTGTGAGTTTGAATATCGAAAATGTCTAGTGTACGGTCTCTTTTAGATGCTCTTGACGTGAGCTGCGGTTCACAGCAAGGCATGCTGGATAACACGAGTGGTTTGGAAGTGTTAAGTCCGGGGGTGTTCGAGAACTGGAATGGCGTGGAGCATGAAGATGCCGAAGACCGAGCCCTCAACGATGGTCGCGACGAAGAGTTAGTTCAGTCGGCAGCGCAATTCCTGGAATGCTGGACGGAGGAGAAGGAGCCAAAGATAAATGTGATTAGTGATGTGGTTGTGCGAAAAGCATCGCAGCCTAGGGAATCTTCTCCGAAAGCGTCGAAACTGAAAAAGCTCTTGACTATGCGGAAGTCGGAAATCGCCGATAAAAAAACATTTTATTCGGCGATTAAAGGTGTGGGACAAGGGAAGAAGAAAAAGTTTAACTTTAAGCGTCCCTCCACCCCTGTTCCATTACCCGTCTTCCTAAAAACAGCACCAAAAGAGCCATTGTCAGTAGAAGTGGAAGTCATAGAAGGCCCCGATGGACCAACACCACCAACGCCACCAACACCGGCCAGCGTAGAGAATGAAATAGTGTCGGAGGTGAAGTCTTCCCCAGCGCCAGCGCCACTGTCGCCGATATTGGGGTGCCGGAAACCCATGAAGAAGCGGTTTAAGCGTTGTTTTGAAGGCGATGAAGTTTCCGCTGCTTCGTCGTCGTCGTCGTCGTCATCGTCATCGTCTTCACCAAATAAAACCGCGTCTTCTTCGTTAATATATTCGGAGCCATCACAACCGGAGTGGGTCGAAGAGTTCACCAACTCTCAGAAGACCAAATTGACCGACATTTATGCCATGAAAAAACGCTTAGTGAAAGAAGTGGACGAGTGTGACAGTGACATTATAGAACTTGAAAAACAATTAGAGATAAAAAAGGTGAAATCTGCGCGGTTAAAAAGACAATTAGAGGACTTTAATAAATTATGTAGTAGGTGTTAGGTAGTTGTAGATATTAGCTTTTAATTTATAGTATTAAGTTTGTAAAAATATATATATATATATATATATATATATATATATATATATATATATATATATATATATATATATATATATATTGTAGTTAATAAAAAAGTGTTTGATCAAATTTTTTATATTTTATAATGAGAATAAAAATGACTTGAAAATTTATTTTTGTGTGTTATTTCATATAGGCCCTGTCCCACATAATATTAGGTAATAAAAAAAAAAGAGTGAATAATCCACTAAAACTACGCAATAGCAATAGTTGTAAATATTTTCTGATAATATTTACAAGTATGCTAAAACATGGTTCGGTTTATGAAGTTAAGGTTCTGTCGCCAGAACTTCTAATACTTTGTATCTCAATATTGTATGTTTTTATGAAAAAAACATAAAATATTGGTTACAAAGTATTATAACCAACTAAAACTACGATTAAATTATTTTGTGGTCCTGAAAAGGACCGTTTGGTTGTAAAACATGCGACTCTTTTATTGAGTTGTGGAGTCGCACGGCCCGTCATCATCAGCGGGGGTGGTGGTGTTGTCCTCTGTATATTCGATGATGAACCGCCAAAGTTCATCCCATCTAGGATCGTTCGGCTCCCACTCCAAACAATTCTCTGTGGTAGAATCTACCACAGGGCATTGGATGGGTTCTTGTTGTTGTTGTTGTTGAGTCGCTGACATGTTGAACTAAAATGATTGTAATAAGTATTGGTGGTCGTATATATAGAGACAAATTAATGGTGGGGGGTGAAAACAAATGCCGTATTACGTATTGAGACCAAAAGTTGTTTGTGGTCTCAAATACGAACGAACGATTTAGCTTGGTTCCACCAGCACTTAAAGTTTTAATACTTTGTATCTAATATTGTATATTCTATACATACAATATTAGTAACAAAGTACTAATATGTACTAAAACTACGATCAAAGTATTTTGTGGTCCTGAAAAGGACCGTTGTTGTGTGCCCTTAAAAAGGGCCAGGGAGAGTGTGGGGCTTATGGTGCCCCATCCTCGCTGGTCGACCACCAGCTTGACGAATCGCAGGGGCCTTGTGGGTCGTCGGGTGTTGGTGATGCTGGAATTTCCAGCACCGCATCTTCCGTCGAGTCCGGCTCTGGCTGCGGCGACGGAGTTTCGAGTCTTTGTAAGACCCAATCGCCCGCATCGTCTAATTCCACTAGACCCGGATCATGGTCATATACTAGCGGAATCGGCTCATCCAAGTCGTCCCAACGTAGGACGTCAATTTCAAAATCCACCTCGTCGTCGTCGTCGAAGACTTGCAGGTCTCCAACGTTGTCGGCTACGGTGTCATCACTAAAGATGGATGAGCCTCGGCTGGCGGGTCTTTCTTCCTCCATGTTCATCGTATGAGGGTTGATGAATATATGACTGTGTAACTGGCCCAGTCTCATATATATAGAACTACCCCCACCCCACCAACGGATTCTAAATGTTATGTATTGGTGAGAGCTTATAGAATTATTGATTTTTTCAAAAACTTTAAATAAGGAATTAGATTTGTTTAGACAATAAGACTTATTCTTAATATTTTGTGTAGAACACATTACAAAAAAAAAAAAAAATAATAGAAACCTTGTTTGAACTGTTAACATTTTCATAGGTTCTCAAGCATATAACTTGGCACTTAAGCTACGAGACAAATCGTCGTTAAACGAATATCTCGCCCCATAAGTGACGATTACTAAACTACGATCAAAATATAATGTGGTCCTGAAAAGGACCGTTTTTGTGGCCCTAAAAGGGCCTGGGGGGAGGGTGGGGTGCCTACCGTGGAGTAATACCCAACGATATTAACACCGACCTAGGTGCAGCCCTTGGTCTTCTCATTGGCGGCACCGTCGTCGTCGCTGGTGGTGTCGGCGTTGCAGGCGGTGCCGAAGGTGCCGCTCCTGGTGCGGTACCCCCGCACTCCTCACACTTGCATATTTTGCCGGGCACGAATGGCCTGACAATGCCAATGATCCTTTTTGGTATATCTTCCATCTTGCCGATCGAATGTGTAATGAAAAAAAAAAAAAAAAAAAACCCTCCCCTACAACTTCCACATACTCCCGTTCGGCGGCCCTAGCCTCAACTCAATTTTTTCATCTAAATTTTTTGTCATTTTTAAGATTTTCCAAATTTTTTTTTCACCATTGTATTCTACTCAAAATTCTAGGTAATTAAAGTGCTTTTATTTTTTCTCTATCTTGAACGGTTCCCGAGCTACAGCGCTTTAAAGAATTCAAATTACTAACTTTCTATAACCCTTTTTTTCAAATTTCATTTTTTCGAATTTTCAAAAATACTACAATATGTAGAAAAAAATTCTCTCTTTAATTTCCCAATACCGTTTTTCTCTAAATCTTCAACTTTAGCGCGTATTCAGCATTTTCAAAAAAAAAAAAAAAATTATAATTTTTTTTACACCATCGCATTCTCCTCAAAATTTTGGGCTATCAAAGTGCTTTTATTTTTTTTCTATCTTGAACGGTTCCCGAGCTACAGCGCTTTAAAAAATCCAAATTACTAACTTACTATAACCCTTTTCTTAAAATTTCATCTTTCCGAATTTTGAAAAGTACTACCATATGTAGAAAAAAATTCTCTTTCTAATTTCCTAATATCATTTTGCTCCAAAACTTCAACTTTGGCGCGCATTCACCATTTTTCAATTTTTTTTTGAAAAAATTTTTTTTTACGTTTTTACTATCGAGAAAAATGCTTGCTTATAGTACTCGATTTCCTCTATAATTTTTTCTTATAACTTTTTTCCCTATTCCTAACCGTTACTTTCCTACAAATTTTCTAAATCGTTGTTTTCATATTTTGCCTTAAAAATTTTTTCTTGTGTTATTTAAGCTCTTTTTTCCACTTAATAAACCACCATTTTCTAAATTCCCGTACTCTTTTCTTAAAGAGCGGGCTTTTCCGCCAGCTTTTTTTTTGGTTGGGTTTCAAATAAATATAAAACTACTACTTCACTCATTACAAATTTATTGATTCAAGAACATTATTTTGTGTTACATATAATAGATACATTAAAATATAGATTTATTGGTCACCGAACCGTTTAATACATTATAACTAAAAAATGAGTCGTGAATAACTAATGCGTACACTTTAGTGTCTTTGGGGAATTTATTCTTTCTCGTTTGGAACTCCAATTTTACATCCACTGTCGATGAGTTAATCGCCTCTGGTTGATGACTGCAATTGATAATAAAAACGGGGTTTTTCATATATTCCGCGAACGTTATCATCGGATCGTTTATTTCGCGCCCGTAGTAGCTGCTTTGGAAGTTTTCGTAATTGTAATAGGCTGCTGCGTACAGTTTCTTGGCGAAATCTAAATTCCATCTTTCGTAGGGATAAACGGTTGAATTCAGATACAGTCTAATGTCGCATACGTCGGCGTGGGTAAACTGGGTTGCGTTTTTTTCTTTCTTGTCGCAATTATTGCTGTCTTGAAACCCGACGATTATATAGCGCGGTCTTTCCAGACTTGTACTCGTTCTCAAGGCCCACACGTCGGAAGATGTTTGCCTTAAAGCTGGTAATTCGTACAGATCCCATTTACGATATGCCATTTGAATACTGGCATTGTTTCCTCCTTTATTAATGCGAGACAGTATTTTCAATTTTTGCTTGTCGTCTGGAATGATGTGACGAATTTTCCATTCGATTTTGTCGATACTAATTTCTGCCTCTACTTCGCCGACGTAACAATTGGTAAAAGTGCGAGCTATAATCATAATAAGCTCTTGTTTTACGTTGAAAACACCTTTTGCGTAATCTTCGGCGAATCCCATAAGATATTTTAAGAGTAATTTCCCGGAGAATACGTTACTTGCCGTGTCTACGATATCTTGGTTTGCTTCGTCGAGACCCCATCCGCACGTCATGAGAGATCTTTGTTGCAAACTTCCGAATGAAACCATGGTTTTTAATGTCGTCGTAACTCCAGGTTTACGAACCACGGCGACCTGCTCACCTCCCATCTCGTAGCGAATTTCATCGAACAAAAATGCGAGGGCATTATTTGATAAAAAACATCTTTTCGTTGCGTCTATGGGTTTAAATTTTCCTTCGATATATATGTAACTTTCGGCGATATCCAGTATAATATCTTGAAAATTAATGGGGATACGGACTTCATCCGAATTGTTGAATGATGGCGATCCGTATGGTTTATACGTATGCTCTTCTAGACTAATAATGGAATTGTCCAAGATGGGCTCGGCGAAAACCTCTATTTTATCGCTGATGGTGGAAATCATTTTCGCACTTTAAGACCGATTGATTTTAAAAATTTATAGTCTTCGGCAGATAACTGTTGAGATGTTTGTGATCTAACGTCTGGACGACGACTAACCTTGACGTTAACTCTTCTTTTACTTTTATTATGTTTCGGCGGTTCCCCCATCTTAGTCGACAGCACACACAATTGACGATTGAAGCAAAAACCCATTTTTATGAAAGTTTCTTCAGTTCCAATTTCACGATTATTTTCTCGCCTTGAAAATTGATTAGATCACCGCTATCGTCCAAGATGCGAAGAGTAATGTTGTCGATAAACTGACGTCCTGCCGGCATTAACGGCATATAAATATTATTTTGTGGTTCTTTACTGATTTTGTAACCGGGCTCCACGTCGATATCGAATTCGAACAAGGTATGACCTTCCACCGAATTCATATATGCTCCGGAAATTATATTACAATCTACGCGTATGATGCGTACTTTCATTATTTCCACCATCTCGGTTGATTCGTGCTTTTTGTCTCTTTTTAACACTGTATGATTAAATCCTAACATTTTACCGATACTCGCCTCTCCCCGGAAATCTATAGTATATTGGGATTTCAGTTCACATTTCAGCGTATTATTATTAGCGACCAAGTAAAAGATTCCATCGTTCTTTTCTTCAGTTGAAATCCTCAAAGCCTCCAACATAGCTTTACCTATCTCATCTATTTCATAGGCCCCAGGTGGAATCTGCAATTGTATCGACTCGGTGGTGTAACCCTCCTTCATGTAGGCAAACTTATTGTTGCTTTCGTCCACATTAAAAATTGAATTGTATGTGTAAAATCCCAGCAATGCCAGACCATATTTGTTTTCTCTATTTAATTCGACTGGTGGATAAAAATCGGCGCTTAAGACGCTCGAGTGTCCTGTTAGTGTGAAGGTATAAGACATGACTAACCATTAAAACATCACACATCTCGGTTTTATTCTTAGCGGCAACATTTAAAAAGATTCATCTTCACACCTTTTCTCACTGCATTAGATAGTGATGTTTTTATGCTATTTTCTGCTTTTATGCGCACATCGCTGATTTTGCAATAACAACAAAATATTTTTCTAGCTGTAAGATCCTCATCAGACGTAACCTCGTTTAAATTGCTGCTGCTGCTGAAATAATGTTTGCAACCGCACTGATATTTTAATATATCGATATCGCTTTTAAGGTGCTCGGGCAACTTTTCCCAAACGAATGGAATTTCATTTGGGGCTAATGCAATCATCACTTCCTTGGGCATGTTTTCTAACTGTTTCACGGTCATTTCCCTTAATCCACCGGCTAGATGAAATGCTTTCAGTGATTGCAACATTTAAGTATAGTTATTGCGATCCATTTGCGGTGTTAATGGTGACGATGATGATGATGACATCTTTTACGCTGATGATTCGACAACACCAGACTGTTCCAAAATCCTGCTGACGATCGTATGTATAGTAAATAATTTTTGATGGTTCCGATCCCGTTTGTAGATATCGTACCAATTCGATCGGTGGGGGTAAATCGCCGAAGCTGTCATAATATGTTACTTTAGAATTATTTTTTCTATAAGCTACCCAATGAGTCCCTGCACCACGCGTACTATCCAAATTCACTATTGCTGCTTCGTAACGTCGAGGACCTTGTCTAGGTAATAAATCCCTCATATAAACGCCTCGAAAGTGTCCTATTCTTTTCTTTTTGGCATATTTTTCTATATCGATGTTAGATAGTGGTCTTCGAGGTAGGGATTCAATTAGTTTTTTGATCTACGATTTAAAAATAATCCCATACCTTTACGATATGGCTTTAGAAACAAACCATTTCCTTTCGATTTTAAATACAGGCCGGCACCGGTTTTATCTTCGCTGCTTTTTTTTACTGCTTTTATGGCGCGCACAATTCCCGCTGCCCCACCGGCTAATGAACCCAAAGCTGATAACCCGGCAAAAATTGGTATTAATGGTTATATTCCAC
This sequence comes from Diaprepes abbreviatus, assembly GCA_034092305.1. NCBI lineage: Eukaryota > Metazoa > Arthropoda > Insecta > Coleoptera > Curculionidae > Diaprepes > Diaprepes abbreviatus. The sequence goes on from JASJET010000022.1 coordinate 37,503,395, forward strand.
CAGTTTTAGGAATCGGTATTATTCTCGGTGTACGAACCTTCCTTTTGCCACCTGCCGCTTTTACCGATCTACGTGCTGCCGACAGAGCTATTTTAGATGCATTCATGACATTTTTTTCCAACACATTTTTACTTCCGGCTTTTAATAATTCCCTTCGAACTGCTTGTCGAATAGCTGTTCCGAAACTGGCTTTCCGAACATGTCGATTTTTATTAACACCTTTCCTTTTTGTATGACGCGTGCCTTTACTAGATGTTTTTTTTGTTGATAATGATGATGGTACACCCATACCAAAACGTTTTCCTTTCATAATGTTTGTAACTAACCAAGCTGCTGTTTTTTCACCTAAACTGGAATCTTTCGATTTTACTCTATTCCAAGCACTTTGTTCGAGCTCGTAATCCGCTCGATGTCTCGCACTTATGTTGTCTTTATTATGTAAATAGGCTAAATCGTGTTTTTTGCATGCGGCATCCAAAGGATTAATGCCTGGATCACCTCTTGTTACACGTTTTATTACTTTTGTTCCGGGTCCGCAATATTGATAACCAGGAATGTGTACCTCGAATGGTAATTTATTTATTAACGAATTCACAATACCGTATCCAGTTTTGTTGGAAACCTGAGACCGTCCACTTCGTTTGACGCTCGGCATCTGAATGACAGTTTTTGTGAAAAATTGCCTATAAAATATCAAATTTTCCTAAGATGCGCGTTATCGATCTTAAACAAAAACTTCCTATTGACAATCTCGATGAAAAAGTCGGACTTGGATTTGAAAAGAAGATAATGAAGAGACACGGTCCTTTACTTCCTTCCTCTATTCGCGGCCTGTTAATTGGTCCATCCAATTGTGGAAAAACTAATGTCATGATTTCGCTGCTTACACACCCCCTTGGGCTACGTTTCGAAAATGTCTATATTTACTCGAAATCTCTGTATCAACCGAAATATGAGTATTTAAGGAAAATTTTAGCGCCCATCAAAGGTTTAGGCTACTATGCCTTTAGTGATTCCAGTAATATTGTGGAACCGTCCGATGCAAAACCAAACTCTATATTTATCTTTGATGATGTTATATGTGAAAAACAAGATGTTATAAGATCGTACTTTAGCATGGGACGTCATAAAAATATCGACTCCTTTTACCTAGCGCAAACATATTCGCGAGTGCCTAAACAGCTTGTGCGAGACAACGCCAATTTTATTATTATGTTTAAACAAGATGAGTTGAATATGAAACACATATTTTCCGACCACGTTTCACCGGATCTAACTTTTACTCAATTTCAAGAAATGTGCTCAAAATGTTGGGATAATAAGTATGGATTTTTAGTAATTGATAAAGACAGTGATGTGAAATCGGGAAGATACCGCAAAGGATTTGATAGCTATATATTACTGTAATAATAAGAGAAAACGCTCATTTGATTGTTGAAACGTCCTTTGTTAACATCATGAATAACGCGATCGACTTAAAACGTAAACTAGTGGAAGCTACCAATGCCGTCAGAAAAAAATTTAAACAAATTAAAGCGGCTAAAGAGTTTAATGTTGTGGAATTGGAAAAGTTTTACGAACCCATTTCTAAGCCGTTGACAACTATATCTGATGTGGTTAAGCAACGTCAGCAGCAGCAGCAGCAACAACAACAGCAACAACATTATCCAGCTACAAAGCCACATAGTCTCAGTACATCAGTGCAGTCGACTCAAATATCAGGTTTTCCCCAACCTACACATTCCTTTCAAACCTCCACACCTATTCAGCAGCAGCAGCAGCAGCATCGCATTTCAAAAGAAGATATTAGCCAATCGGTGTTTGATACACCCTCGACATCAACTAATACATCTCTCGCATCCGCTGACACCACAACTTCCGATACTTTAAACGCATACCTGAAAGGATTACGTTCGAAACCATCTCTATACGATACTGTATATGGTGTACGTTTTGGTTCAAAAACAGATCATAACAAAAATTTTATTGGTAATTTAGAGGTGCGTTTTCGAAATGGAAATATTGTCTTATACAAAAAAGGGAAAAATATTGCAGAATATGGTGGATCACCGGCACTTTATGATTTGTTATTTCTTAAAACACCCCCAAGTGTAGGCAAGGAACAACAACAATTAAGTGATAATGTACTTTCAACGTACAAGGAAATTTTGGAATCAACGAATGCTGTCTACAACAATTTTAAAAAAAGTGATGGTTTACGGGAGACCAGATGGAACAAATATTTACGAATTATTAAACCTCTGATAATGGGCACAAAATTAGGTGGTACTATTACAAGAAAAAATCTCTCGGAAAAACTACAGTTACCCACAAAAAAGAAATTATCTTCGAAAAAATTTCAATATGTCTACTGGAACAAAGCTAAAGAGTTGGTGGATCGTTTACGTTTGTTGTGGAGTTCCAAAATGGCCGGTCACACTGGACACGAAAATGAAATTATGTTAATCATAGAGGAATTACGAGAAGAAGATATAATATATTAAGCTCAATATTTAATGATATTATTCAGTTCTTCCTTCGATCTGAAACCTTTAGTATTACTAATAATATGGAGCCCAGTCTAGAAAAAATCAAGATTGTTAATGAACTACATAGAACGGCTAGAAAAAATTTTGTAAGACGGCGCACGATAATAAAAGGATACAGAGATTTGTGGCAAATTGATTTGGCTGAAATGCAACAGTATGCTGATGAAAACGATGGTTATCGTTATATTTTGGTCTGTATAAATTGTTACTCGAAATTTGTCTATACCAAAGCCATAAAAAACAAGACTGGTATAGAAGTTACTAATGCGATGAAAAGCATCATTGAAGAGGCATCATATACACCAACAAATCAGCAAAGTGATCAAGGAAAGGAGTTCTATAATACAAACTTTCAAGCCCTGATGAAAAAATATAATATAAATCATTATTCCACTTACAGCACAAAGAAAGCTGCAATTGTTGAGCGAGTCATAAGGACTTTAAAAAATAATTTATATAAACAATTCTCGACAAGAGGATCTTACAAATGGATACATATATTATCGGCAGTAACAAAAACCTATAACCATTCGAAACATCGCACCATTGGAATGAAGCCTGCAGACGTGCAAGAAAAAACACATATTAAAGCATATGATTATTTAAAAATTGTACCTAAAAAATTTAAGTTTTCCATGGGTGACATTGTGCGTATTAGCAAGTACAAAAGCTTATTCGAGAAAGGATATACGCCCTCTTGGTCAACCGAATTGTTTAAAGTTGTAAAAGTTAACGTTACAAATCCACCTACTTACTTGTTGGAATCGTTAGAAGGTCAGCCTATAAGAGGGTGTTTTTACGAATCAGAACTACAAAAAACAAGCAGTCCTGACGTTTATCTAGTAGAAAAGGTCCTTAGACAACGCAAGAAAAATCACATCGAACAATTATTTGTCAAATGGCTAGGATTTCCCAACCACTTCAACTCTTGGATAGATAAAGCTAATATTGTTTAAATAACATATTGTATGACTATATTTTTTATTTAAAATGTAAAATAAATAAACAATATATTGTAAAATAAAGTTTTTTATTTCAATCTTCATTATTAAAAACAATGACAATAAAACATCATACACATAAATAACATTTCAATATTCTTGGAGGGAAGGTCCAATTCACCGACGACTACGACGTTATCTTCAAGGCTATGCCACTCGGAGTGCGTTCTCCTATTCTTTAACCTGCTTTTTTTAGATTTTTTTTGAAGTCGAGTCGTACGACAGTGCGCTTAATGAGTCATTTAAAGGCTGATGATAGAGTATTTTCTGCATAACTTCAATTTTTGTTTTAAGCTCACTATTATTTTTGTATATCATGGGGAGGACATCCTTGTTAAATATGTCACATATTACAACTGCAAAATTGTAAAACTTTCTATTAACAAAGTGTTTTGTCACAGCATCGTCATCATCTTTAGGTTCGCCTAAGTTGGTTATGATTTTTCCACCCATATCATACTGCCCATCCGCTGTAAGTTTAAAACCAATCCCTTGTGGCCCAGATAATATATGATATTTTTCATTATATTTCTGACGACCAAATTTATCAATTGTGTTGTTTCCTCGACTCATTTTCAATCTTTACTAAACTATTTTATTTTTATTTGCCCTACTTATATTAAATATTTCAGCTGAGAAAAAGAAACACTGACTATGATCTACTGGGCTGGTATGTTTATAAAAGAAATAAAATAAAACTGTGATTGTAACAGATATTTATTTACAGTTATTTAATTGCACAAATACAAAAATTATAAAAAATTAATTTTCCATGTCTTCGTTTTCGTTGCTCAAAATTCTATCCCATCCGACACTATTTCGATCGTCAACGTCTTGGGCTGTTGCTGTTGCAGAAACCAATTCATATTTTGCAGCAAGCTCACCTGGTAAATGTGGAATATTGACGAGGTATTCTTTTAATTCTTCTTCAACCATTTCAGCACAAAATGTATCCATGTCTATGGAACCATATAAAAATTTGTCGCACAAGTGTGCCCCAGCCATAAAATTGATTGTATCCCTGATCTCGTTCTTATATTGATCTTTGGTTACATCAATATGCGACCAATCATTTACGCTATCTAACATATCGTGAGCCCTATTTCTTAATTCTCTCCCCAACCAAAATATGTATCTATCTACACATTCGTTGGCGGTCGTCGTCGTCGTCGTCGCATCAGCAGACATCTTTAACAGAAATAATGAACACGCGTAAGTATTCTGACATGTGCAACTATATTTTAAATTTAATTACATCCTTTTTTTCAAACAATTTACATACAATTTACTCCAATGAGCCAAAACGTAATAATGTTCGAGTATTGTTTCCAAAAACTCTAGTGCCCTGCCCCAAATAAGTTAGAGTGTATTTATCTTTAGTTTTACTCATAATATCTACAATATCGTCAGATAGTGTTTCGGCCACACGTTTTGGTAAAAAAGTCTCAAATGTGCTATTATCACCGTCATCGTGTAAAGCCACTAAAAGAGTTTTACCAAATCGTGTAGCCATTGAAACCATCTTTACAATTTTATACACTTTGCCTACAATCATTTCGGTAACCTTTTTTTTCTCTAAAACCTCGAAATCTTTGCTAAACATTTCATTAATTTCATCTAGAGTTTCTTTTGCAATACTCATTATTGAAAAAAATGGTATATAAATCCAAAAATTACCGTGAATATAAAAGCACTTTAAGAACACTACACGAACACAATATTTGATGTTTATGCCACTGATATCTGCGACTGTTTGAAGTCACTTCTTCTCCCACGAACCTTTATAGCGGGGTTTCAAGGTCGAATTGTAACAATGGTGGGGGTAGCTTAACGATAGAAATAGTGGGAGGAGTATTGAAGGTCAAATGACGTCACACATTTAAATTGGTATAAGGATAACTTCAAGGACAAAATATAATGAAACAAATAACTACATTTTATGTACTTTATTCATTGATTTTTTTCTGCCATTCTTCTATGCGTTTAACATTATCACCTAAACCTAATTTCCTTAATTTGTTCAATAATAATTGTTTGTTTTTATCTCTTAGAAAATTCTTACAAACTATACTAGCTAAAAGACACACTTCAGCATGGTCCATATACTTAAAAAATACACTAAAGTCCTGAGCCTCCGAATCTTGCATTTCATATGCGTAAAATTCCGAACAGGCTGCAGAAATTAGAAATTCCTCGTACATTTCTCGCACTAAACTTTCCATATTAACTACTACTACGTTAAACTTAAGTCCTACACTCTAATTTCATCTAACACAACCGGATCTGCAATGAACCTAATCAGTTTTTCCAAACAGTCACTAAACCCCAACTTTTTTATCTCACGAACAAAGTCTTGTAAATTTATTGTTTTGCTGCAATATTTACGACATGCATTCGCAGCCTTTTCATATTCATAAGCCAAATCACAATAGCGCGACGCCCATTCTGCTCGACTTTTCATTGCATCATTGAAATAATTATTAGCCGTTTCAGTGAACTCATCGCCCAATTTTTTTACTGTCTCTTGCAAAGCACTATTCATATTAGTCACTCATTTTTACATTCACGACACTTTTTTATTGCTGGTGGTGGCCCATCTATATGATGACGATATATTTGTTCATAGTGAATGTAACAGGGTAAGCTTAACTGTAGTTCCTTGTTACACCGATATGACGCTGGCAGCTTATCCCAAATTTGCCGTAAACTCAGCGTATCAACGCAAGTTTTTAAATATTCGAGAGGAAAAAATGCTAGATCCTTCTCTTCAAAATCACACAAACTTTTTAAATTACTCTGATATAAACAAATTACTCTGCCGACTTGCTCTATAATTTTTTCTTTAGATAGTTCCGTATCTGACATTTCACACTGAATGAATGCAAGTAGACTCACACAATTTATAGAACAATTTGCAAGGTCAAAATCATTTCAAGATCATCCCACACTATTACAATGCACAAATAACTACTTCAAGGTCACACACCCAAGATGACCTTCAACAAAGTCAAGGTCGTCTCGACCAAGGTCAAGGTCAAGGTCACACACACAACCTTGAACACAAGGCCAAGGCCAAAGCACACGTGCACTTTCAAGGTCAATGACAAGGACATGTGGGCGGGGCCAAAGAGGGGTGAAGCAAGGTCAAGGTCAAGGTCGAGGAGTGGGGGGATCGAGCGAATCGGGTTATGTTCACTACTAATACCCATGGCTGCTTTATAAAATAATGTAACGAATAAATGCAGTGCTTTGATAAATTGCCGCATTTCATGAACGTATATAATACGTCCCTGCCATCAATTTAAGGCTTAGACTGGGCGAGAAAATATCACTAAAAACTGACTGGTTTATCGACTGACATGACAGATGCTCAAATAATATTGAATTAATTTACAAAAAAAAAAAGATAATTTTGCAGTATTATATGTAGAAATAAGACCCAACATTATAAACAATTTAATTATTAATTAACGTGAAAAATATTTCTATGACCTTCAAACAAACACTAGAAGCCCGATATGGACCCGGTATAAGTGACAAATTTCGAGGCTACGAGAAATCCAAGATTAAACTTACTAAAGAGGAGACGCACATCCAGTTTCTACGACAAGCACGAGATCAGGGAATAATACCAGATGCCATAGCAGGCATGACTACATCCATCTCAGTCATACTCTACTGCATTTACTTTTAGTATAAATAGTCATGTAGCTAAGGGATTTATTTAGTTTCACTTGAAAACGGCTAGAGAAAACTACTAGCCGAAACGTCGTGATATTCAACAAAAATAAAGACAATGGAAGTCCAACAGATATCTACTACTATTTTCTATTATTCTGGTAAATAGTTTATTTATTTATGCAAGGAAACTTATGAATCTTTTATTTGTTTTTTATTACCTTTTTGCGGAATGTTATCGGTTTTGACTATTTTTGTATCTGCTTACATTTATGCGTTATAGGTTTTTTTATAATATTTTTCAGCCTACTTTTATTATTTCACCCCTATTTCTGATTTCTTTGCCATATTCGTTTTTGAGACTGATTTATCTGCTGTTTTTCCTCTTTTAATTTAATTAATGCATTTTAAATTATTTTTCTTCTCTGTGACATTTTCTATTTTTCTGTAATTTTATTCAAAATTTCATGACTAATTCGCTAAATTTGAAAAATGTTATATTGTATATTTAAATACATTTTTGAAGACCTATTTAATGGTGTCACACTCGATGAGTTAAGCGAGAAAATATATCTCAACTTTTCACATACAAGAAAGTATCCTAAATATTAATTGCTGTTTAACTTTACGTCTGTTTTTCGTTAGAAACCCATGCTTGTGGGTCTGAAAAATCTCATTAAAAAAGACGAAAAATGACAAAGTTACAACGCTAGGATATACGGACGAACGGACATAATGAAATTGTAGGGATTCCTAGAGACTACGGGACAATAAAAGCTAGTGATGTTATGGGTGAGTTTAAGTTACCGTCAACGAACAGTTCGAAATTGGTAATATTACCATTGCAAAAATTTCTAACAGAGTGATGTGGATATCGTAACTAGAAAATACGATAGCTAAAAATAATATTTCTAAAGGCTTTTGACACTGACACTGTCACAAAGGGAATATTGCATTTTTCCAATCTACTAGAATTTTTAACCTAAACATTTACAGCCGGATTCACTAACATGGTTTAATTTTAAAACTATCCTAATTTGACAGTAAAAGACTTAAACTGACAAGAGCAACAATAAGTCAAGCAAGTTTTAAACCCTAAAAACACAAACATAAGAAAATCTGTTTTATTACTGAACGGGTAAAAAAGGAGAATTTTATTCATTTTCGGTATACAACTATATCTCTTACATATTTTAAGGCTTTTTCGTAAGTTCCTTATTCTCGATATCCCTATATATGTATTTATTTGTTGACATATGTAATATAAATTATGACAATACCATAAGCAAAACAAAACTTGCCGAGTATAAGATTTAAATTTCATGGACTAGACCGGGTTTAAATCTTAAATCTTCTTAGTGAATCTGGCTGATTATATTTATTTAAGCTTTACATTCTTACCTGATGATAAAACAATATTCTATTAAATTTACAATATTTCTCCAACTATTTCCATCTATCATTCGATTATAGAACTGTCAAAAAAAAATGTATATTTTAGGTACATATCTATCAAAAATTATTAACGAAAGGAATAAGAAACCGTCGATTCACCCCTCCCAGCTCTAACTGCTCCTTTTACGGACTTATATTTAAATATTAAAATCCATTTTTAAATTACATAACAAAAGTATATATATCTGCCGCCTTCGTGTTGATCTCAGATTGTGAACATTTACAAGATTTATATAACATTTTTAAAAAAGTGAAAAATCCCTTGAATTTACATGGAATTTTACTGCGTCTAAAAAATATTTGAAGATAAGAATTGTACTCTCACGATCTGACCATAATTTTGAGATATTGTATTTATGATTGATGAAAATTTCAGGTAGTTGTCGGACTTATGTTGTCTTTATTTTCGTTTTTTTTTATGACTTATGACGTTTTTTATGATTTGTTATCAAGTATAGGTCGAAGGTTTTATTTCAAGGCTATGAGTTTATTATGAGCTGTATTCAGTGAAACGTAAGGTTTCGGTTCACACTTTACTGATTTGATGTTAAATAGTAGTTGTACCAAAGATAACATATCTCAACACTGATTCTACAGAAGATTCCATTATTATTTTTGATGTAAATTGCTTTTACAAAATCTCTTCTTAATATAAATAATTATAGTTTCATACCACCTTATATACTGAGCCGCCTATATTTATTTTCCTTTCAACCATTAAAGGAAAAAATATATACAGACAATTTATTTCCAGCAAACAGAACTCCGGTCCTCTCCCAATCGCGCTCTGACTACACAAAACAACTGTCTATACAAAATATGAATTCTGAGGCATGTCGGCAGGATATTAACGCTGCAGACTTCTTCGGTGTCAGACAGTTGTTTCCTGCAAATGTTGCTCTTGGTTTGTTACATCTCCACTGATTAGATGGTCGAATCGCGTATTTGCAAGAAAAAAATTGTCTGTTTTTTTTTCCTTTAATTGTCTGAAAGGAGAACGATTATAGGTAACTTGTTAAATACAGCAGTACAAGATTTAGTTATTTCTTAGTGTAATTTAAATTTTTAAGTTTGACACCACTCAAATGGTTGGGTAGATGTTTGACTAGCGATATTTTTCAATCTGACATCGAAGAAATCTGTAGACATGTCTGGAAATATATATTACAATATGCAGGGTCACTGAAAAATATGTGTACAACGTTTGATGACAAACTGTTGGCATCAAAATAGGTCGATCTGAGCCAACTTGGTTATATCCCATACGTAGAAGTCGTAAAAATTTTAAGAAAATATTTAGTTTTCCCAAATTTCTTGAAAACTGAATTTAATAATTTTTGGTGTGTGGTCTTTTTCTTTTTGTCTTAATTTTGCACTAGTTTTTTCACTACACGCACTTTTGTGTCTAATAAGTCATTTTATTGGGACCAACGACGATGTGTAACACTTTATTATTAGTTATTTAAAAGCATCCACACTCTTTTTGTTCATTTAAATATATATATATATATATATATATATATATATATATATATATATATATATATATATATATATATATATATATATATATATTGTAATAACAGAGAAAAATATGTCATATTTTTGAAGAATACACCAATTCTAAATTATTCACTTAGTCAATAGTTTTGGAATTTATTGACTTTTTCTTAAAACTATAACTGTTTATATACACTACAAATTAAGCAATACCTCTTAAACTATCCTTCAATCTAATTTTATCCTATTCTAAACCAAATTTGCCGTCTTATTAACCATTAAAATACTAACACTTATTTATACAATATATATATATATATATATATATATATATATATATATATATATATATATATATATATATATATATATATATACATTAAGGGAACAGAGAGTATATTCTCTGCGAATTCCACTCTGGTTCCCTCTCCATACTAGTTTCGACCATTTCTTTTAACTGCTTGCAAGGAAAATGTAATAATATAAAAAAATATATTTTATTATATTATTACAAATTGTATCAGACGTGTTTTGTAATACTACAAATTATTTATGCTACAGGTGCGATAAAAGGCGTTGCCGCCAAAATAAACTTCTTGACCCTGCTTACCTCGCCACCCACTATTACAGTGGGATAAAGATTATTTCATATTAATCCGATACGACAAAAGGAATTCCAGCCAAAACCGAATTTCTATGTAGATTTCTATTAGATTTAACATAACTTTATTGTTTCCATTTTGTCGGGCCATTTTCTATTCGTATTTTATGTTTTTTTATGTAAATTTATCATATATAAAATATTTTTGCTTACAACTGGTGAGAAACTTTCTGTATTTGTCACGACCGCACGTCGAAAACTAAAGAAAATACTCTTGATAAATTCTTAATCACTTAAGGTAAGCATTTTATTACACTACGTTATAGCCAATTTGCGACTATAATGTAAAAGACAGTTTTTGATTAATTTTTGGTCCCTAAATGCGAAAATGATTTTAAAAACTTCCTAACACGTAAGACATTTGAGTTATGATTTTTTTTCAGAAAAAAGGGATGAGTATTTTAATCATATTATTTTAAAAATTAATTTGTAATATACCGGAGCGCAACGTTGCCAAATTTTAGGTTTTTTTATAAGTTAGGGAAATTGAGCACAATCTGGAAACACCACGTGGGGGTGCCCTAGGGCTTAAAATAACGGAAGTACAAATTTAAACCCATATAATTCCAAATTTCACTCTGCTCTATAGTTAAATCCACTTATAGATGTTCCCTGTATGCGAGAAGTACGGAACGGCTATAAAAACAGCTGGCCGGCAGTCGTATCATCAGTATTGGTTTAGCACGAGTAGTGGTTAGTATTAGATAGAGAAGCGAATTGCGCGAACAAGTAAAGAGTAAGAGCCTTATATTAGTGTTATCTTTGTGTTGAATAAAGTTAGCTGACATCTGTAAACGTAGTATCACATCTCTCAACCGACATACGCGACAGTACAAAAATGTCTAAAGAACAGAAACATGGCTGTGTTATCTCCGCCGATAGTTTTTGCTACATGTTCAGTTTACTCCTAAATCACAAAAAAGGACAATTAACCACATGACCAAAGCAGCTGATCATATGCCTTTTGCAGTTCCAATAAATTGGCAAGAACCAACAAATCAGTTTAACGACTGGTACTTTTGCATGACAAAAGTATCTGGTTTTTCAAGAAAGAGCAAATATAATATTGAATATCCGAGTATTCCTTCAGCTATAAAACTGGTTCTTCATGGAGAAGGTCTACCAGTTCCAACGCCCCAGGCAAAATGAGAGGAAGATTTGGTAATGTATGATGATAAGGCATAACCCGATAATATATCAGAAAAGTACGACTCTTATTTTCCCGAAAGTGAAGGAATAGCACCTCATTTAATCGAACAACCTGAATTAAATGATCTAGTTCGGAACCTCCACTTGTCCAAAGAGCATGCTGAAGTATTAGGGTCTAGATTATAACAATGGAATTTATTGGCCACTGGAATTTGGGAACGGTAACCAGGAACTGTCCTCGTTTTTTGCTCTTCAGTATAAAAATGTGTGTTTGTATTAATCAAGATAATGTTATGGAAAAATTAAGATTTTCTTTAACACCGATGAATGACGCTTATTTATAGAATCTTCTAAAATAAGTTTAAAAGCAGTATTGCTCCATAATTGACAACAAGACCCTCTATTCCTCTTGCTCTGCAATTGACATGAAGGAAACATACGGAAGTATATCACTTATTCTAAATGCAATAAGCAGGAATACGTATAAGCGGCAAATATGTGGTGACCTAAAAGTCATAGGACTATTACTAGGGCTTTACGGTGATTTACGTTTTCTTTGCAACACAGAGCCATTACTAAATAAAAGAATGGCTTCCAAGAGATCAAATTATTCCAGGTCAAGCTAATGTAAAGATATACTTCTTGTGGATCCCAAAAAATGTACTGTTACCTCCATTAAACATTAAACGGAGATTGATTAAAAATTTCGTTACAGCATTAAATCCAGAAGGAATATTTGTTGGACCACAAATTAGAAAAATGCCAAGAGATCAATAGTTTGATCGAAAATTAAGTTATGTTGAATTAGCTGGGTAGAGTTCACTTAAAACGTTTGTCTCGGATTTTTTAGGAAACGAAAAGGTAGAAAACAACGAAAAATTTGTAGAAGAACGACTTGAAAGCTACTGTAAAATGGGCTGTCGCATGTCTCTTAAAATACATTTCTTGCATTTCCATTTAAATTTTTTCCCAGAAAATTTGGGTGCGGTTAGTGACGATCAAGGAGTAAGGCTCCACAAAGACATATTAACAATGGAGCAACGCTGTCAAGGCAGATTGGATCCAGCAATGATGAGGGATTATTGTTGGTTTCTTATGTGAGGAAGCGATCAGAAATATAAACGAAAGTCAACATTTGCAAAAAAGTTATGTACAAAAGACTTACTATAAATGTATTTTCATGTGTATTTTTGTAAATTAATCCTATTTTCGTTAAAATAACTTCTTTTTTATTGTTTTGAATTTATGTATAAATATTATATAAAAATGTTTGTATTAGATAAAAATACCTGATATATTCTGTAACTCAAAATCTATACGTCGTGGAAAATTTTCATTATTGAATTCAGAATCAGGACAGCCATTATAACATCAGTGGCATTTTTTTTGTATTTGTTGATTAGTGTTATTGTCAGAAATGAATATAATGAAAAAAATAATGTGATGGTCAAAATTAGCCAAATTTAATGAATGATTAAACTAGCCTGAACTAATCTCTTATTCTAATACGAAATAAGTTTTCTTCTATCTAAACTTAAAGGAACTGGACATTATTTATAAAAAAAGACCTGTTTAGGCTTCTATTTTTACTTTCTGTCAGTGAAGAATTATATCTTTCTTATTTTACAATTTTTCACTATATAATAACGGGTCGCGAGATAAATAAGGTCACAAAAATTGAACCCTTCAACTTCAAAGGCTGCGCCGAAGCTGTCGCATCTATAAGATGATAAAATCCGAGCCAACAGCAGATCACGTTATTTTCCCTTTTTTGTGTACATTGTGTGTTGTTTAATCCTAATCTCTAGTGGACATTTGGTTGTACAATACACATTTCACCACACTCACATATTTTCTTGTCGGTACTTTTGCTCTGTATGAATTTGCTGATTCAAAGGTTATTTTTATATTGTAACCACTACCATGTGTCTGATTTTCTCTGAAGTATCCTTAATATATGAGACTGTAAAGAGAGAATGTGCTTGTTTGTTATCGACCTGTCTTTCTAATAATTATCTGAATTGTCTATAATTATCAAATAAATAAAGTATTAATATGTACTGCAAGTTTAACACAAGCGTTTATTTATATAGTTTATTTAAGGATATTTTTTTAGTTCAGCTTTCGTTCTGAACACTTCTATATCAATAATTAAACAAGATAAAAGAGTAATCAAAATTTAACCGTGGTTTAGTAGTCGTTATGCGAGACACAAAATCAAAATAATCATTAAATTGAAATGATTTTTATACGAGCTAGGGAAAAACCAATTTAATTTACTGGCTCTGTCGTATAAAACATTTTATAAACACCACCTAGAAAAAAGTCATTCGTATTTAAATGCAAATTAGAGCCATCATACAACCGCGATTGAACATAATGGAATATAATATTATTGGAAAAATTCCTACACATCTAAAACAACTCATTTTTTTAATTTGTAAAAAATAAGTATAACAATGGCTATATTTTAAAATACATTTCATATACTAAAATGAATATTCTGCACACTTCGTGCTAGGGGCACAACTATTTGCAAAATGTGTCTAATTTTGTAAACGCACATTATAACAATCCCTGAATCAGTGGTTCCCAACCACTGGTCTTTTAAATTTTAAATTTATAGACAGGTGTTAACGTGTTTTTTTAAAAGAATAAGTTGAAATCATACTAACTTCAGCTCATAATTCTTTTTGCGTCCTGGCCTTACGAACTATCGTATTAGCCACAAAATATTGTAATTAAATTAAAAAATACCCGAAATAAACACTATACTTTTTAATCTGACAAACAAACAACTGATGTAAAGACTCAGTTAAGGCAAAAATGCATAAACGAAAACGTATTCTCAATGATGAAAATGTCGAAATTGCAATTCTGGGATACTGGGATACTATGACATCGTTAAGACAAGTGGCTCTACAAATCTCGAAAAACTCATTCTACTCCAAAATTATTGTTTTAGGTATTTTTTATTATTGTAGTTAATGGGTGTATGCATGTAACCGAAAATATTTTTTCATCGTGATTTGGATCATCCGCAACACTGATTTTAAAGAGCAGGTTTAAAGATCCGGATCAATTCCCCAATTTCTGTCAACAATTCTAAAGAACTTCAAACTACATTCCGATTTTACTTCCTATTTAATGTATGTAATGAAATTACACACTTCCATTACGTTTTTAATATAAAGTCCAACTCAAATATTAAAAAAAATCCCATTTTAAAATAAAATTTGAATTTAAAATGAACTGCAATATTTAGTATTGCGGCTTTCTCTTTAACAGTTCGTACGATCGTAGACAGTATCGTTTGCTATGATAAACATATTCTAAAAAACTACAAAAGAAACTAAAATAATCCTAAATTATTGTTCGGCAGATCTATTGCCTCTGTCATTACTTTTACTGCTCCTACGATCATTAATCTAAAGAACTTGAATGTGGCAGAAAACTCGAAATATCAGTGATCCATCGTATTATGCCAAATTGTATCTTTAAAAGTAACAAAGACCTGATGAAGGTACATGCATCATCCGGTTCAACAGATCACGGCTCGTTATTCATTTAATAAATCATATAACTGGTCCAAGTCCGATATTGCTGTAACTGTAAACCAGTTCGGATAAAAAAATGCTTCTCTTAACCCGACACACTTCTCATACATATCTATATATATATATATATATATATATATATATATATATATATATATATATATATATATATATATATATATTTATTTTCTTGTTTCTTGAACCATAGATTATATCATTTTTTTTTATTTTATTTTGTCTTTTCTTGGGTTTAGGTTCTATATTTAATAAATACATAAAAACTGTTTTGACGTTTCGCCTTTTATTCAAGGCATTTTCAAAATGTTTGCCTCCTAAAAATATATAATTAAATTACATCATATAAAAAACATATTCACAATTTTCGAAAAACAAACAAGACACTTAAATAATAGTTAAAACTTTAAAATCTCTTAAAAATACTTAATTTTACCGGTACGCACCTTGACATTTTGCTGTTTTATTTCTGAATAAATTTTAATTTTTGCATCGTTTACTGAGGATACGTGGAATGCGAATGTGTTTTATTTTTTTAAATATTTTTTATATTTTACAATGCATAAAAAAACAAATATGGTATATGTTTGGTTTTATGTTTAAGAGGATATTCCATTTTTAATTCTTATTTGACTGGATCGAATACTTAATGTTTAAATTAGGTTTGCGTAAATGTGGCTCAAATTTCCCATATCTGTTCTGTCGTTAACCGTGTTTTTATCTTTTTTAATTTCAATCATTTCTTTTATCTGTAATTTTTGGTAATTCATATCTTTGTTTTTTATAATGGTACTGTTATAATCAAAAGTGTGTTTTTCGTCCTGTGTGTGTTTGTTTAACGCTGTTGAGGCGTTTTTTGTATATTTATGGCCATTTAATCTGTTCTTTAGTAATTGGCTCGTCATGCCTATATATTTTTTGGGACAATTTGAGCAAGGGATCGAATATATTATATTTGATTTATTCATTAGAGGAGTTTTACTTTTTAAATTTGTGAACAATGTATTTAATTTATTATGTGACCTGTGGCATACGATGATATCATGCTTTTTTAAAATGTATTTTATTTTTTCTGACAGCTCACTAGTGTACGGTAATGCCACATATTTTTGTTGTTTATGTTCTATGTTTTTTGTTTTTACGTTATTATAGAACTTATATGTTCGTTTATCAATTATTTTGGTGATAGTCTTTTCGTTGAAATTATTGTTCATTAGTGTCTCTTTTACTTTTTGCAGTATTTTTGGTCGGAATTCTGGAGACGTTAGGGAGATAGCACGATCAGATAGACCGATTATAACGCTATTTTTTTGAGTTTTTGAATGATTAGAGAAATAGTTCAGATATCTACCTGACCAAGTTGGTTTGGTGTACCATTCAGTTAAAACTTTGTTCTTTCTGCGTATAAGCGTCATATCTAAAAAATTTATTTTATTATTATTCTCTATTTAGGACGTGAACTGTAATTTTTCGTTGAAACTGTTAAACTCTTGGAGAATTTCATTTATTTTATTTTGTGGTACAGCTGCTATGCAATCATCGACAAAACGTTTAAAAAATATTATGTCAAAGTTTAATTTTTCTAAAACTTTTTCCTCTAAATATTCCATTACTAGCAGAGCAATGGTAGATGAAATTGGTGATCCCATAGCACATCCATCAAGTTGTTTGTAAAAGGTATTTTCGTACTGAAAGTAATTTGTATTTAGAACGAGGTCAATAGCATCCATAAAATTATTTTTTGATAGCGATGTATGTTTTTTTAAAATTTCCCATTTTTCTGCTAAAATAGTGTGGACAAGTTGATTTGGTATGTTTGTATACAAAGATATAACATCTAGCGAAATGAGTCTGTAATTTTCAGGTAGGTTTACTTTATCAATAAATTTTTTAAAGGCGAATGAATCTTTAATAAAAAAATCGTTTTTGCCTGTAATATTTGAAATGCAATCTGATAAGAATTTTGATAAACTATAGAATTGCGATTGTATACAAGAAACAATAGGTCTTAGTGGTATATTTTGTTTATGTAATTTTGGTAGGCCGTATATTTTTGGTGGAATAGCATTGTGAATGGTTAGCCTTTTTGCATCTTTTTCAGTTAGTTCTTTTACATTGAGCAATTTTTTTATAAAGGTATTATTTTTTTTTTGATATAAGTTGGTTGGATCACTCTTAACATTTTTATATGTATTTCCGTCATTTAGTATGTTGTTCATTTTTGTCTCGTAATCTGCCTTGTTCATAACCACTGTTTTATTGCTTTTATCAGGCCTTAGAACAATGATTTGAGGATTGTCTTTGATAAATTTTTTTGTTCGATTCATTTTCTTTTTTAAATTTTTTTGGAGGCTGTTACTTTTTATTGTTTGGTGCCTTATTTTGATTTTATGATTTGTTAAAACATTTGTTACTTCAGCTCTAATTGTGTCTTTCTTGTCGTCTGGCTCATTGCTAATAACAGATTCAATGGAGGCTATATATTCGGTTATTGGAATATCTTTTTCTTTTGTAACATCTAATGAGAAATTTGGACCATATGATAAAACTTCATTAACTTCGGACGGTATCGGGGTATTAGATATATTTTCGATCCATTTGGACCTGTCGTTGTTTGTTTCTTTACAGATTTCACGCTTCTTAAATAATTTGTTTAATTTTTTTTGGTGTCTTTTTTTAATTTTTTTATGTAATTCCTCAAACTTTTTGTTTTCTAACGATAAGAATCTATCTAATATATCATTTCTTAAGTATCTCTCAGTTTTTTTGATGTTTTCTCTAATGGATGTATTTAAAGAATTTATTGTTTTGGTTGCCTCTGTAATTGATAAGTTTAAAATATTTGATTTGGCTTTCATGATGATATTGTTAAATTTATTTTCAAGGTACGTACCTGTAAAACAAATATGCGAAACATTCAAATTTAAAAATGTAGGGAACAAATCCAAATGTCTGCATCTTAATAAAAAAATTCTTCTGTTCTTTTGAGCGGCAAGCTTGGTGTAAGATTTTGATAATTCTTTAAGAAGTATTACCACGTGCGGCCCATGTGATGCTTCTATCTCCTCATAAAATGTCATATCGGATGTTTTGTTTTAGTAGCTTCAACCCAAACTACCAATATTTATTTTCTTGTTTCTTGAACCATAGATTATATCATTTTTTTTTATTTTGTCTTTTCTTGGGTTTAGGTTCTATATTTAATAAATACATAAAAACTGTTTTGACGTTTCGCCTTTTATTCAAGGCATTTTCAAAATGTTTGCCTCCTAAAAATATATAATTAAATTACATCATATAAAAAACATATTCACAATTTTCGAAAAACAAACAAGACACTTAAATAATAGTTAAAACTTTAAAATCTCTTAAAAATACTTAATTTTACCGGTACGCACCTTGACATTTTGCTGTTTTATTTCTGAATAAATTTTAATTTTTGCATCGTTTACTGAGGATACGTGGAATGCGAATGTGTTTTATTTTTTTAAATATTTTTTATATTTTACAATGCATAAAAAAACAAATATGGTATATGTTTGGTTTTATGTTTAAGAGGATATTCCATTTTTAATTCTTATTTGACTGGATCGAATACTTAATGTTTAAATTAGGTTTGCGTAAATGTGGCTCAAATTTCCCATATCTGTTCTGTCGTTAACCGTGTTTTAATCTTTTTTAATTTCAATCATTTCTTTTATCTGTAATTTTTGGTAATTCATATCTTTGTTTTTTATAATGGTACTGTTATAATCAAAAGTGTGTTTTTCGTCCTGTGTGTGTTTGTTTAACGCTGTTGAGGCGTTTTTTGTATATTTATGGCCATTTAATCTGTTCTTTAGTAATTGGCTCGTCATGCCTATATATTTTTTGGGACAATGGGACAAAAAATTACAGATAAAAGAAATGATTGAAATTAAAAAAGATAAAAACACGGTTAACGACAGAACAGATATGGGAAATTTGAGCCACATTTACGCAAACCTAATTTAAACATTAAGTATTCGATCCAGTCAAATAAGAATTAAAAATGGAATATCCTCTTAAACATAAAACCAAACATATACCATATTTGTTTTTTTATGCATTGTAAAATATAAAAAATATTTAAAAAAATAAAACACATTCGCATTCCACGTATCCTCAGTAAACGATGCAAAAATTAAAATTTATTCAGAAATAAAACAGCAAAATGTCAAAGTGCGTACCGGTAAAATTAAGTATTTTTAAGAGATTTTAAAGTTTTAACTATTATTTAAGTGTCTTGTTTGTTTTTCGAAAATTGTGAATATGTTTTTTATATGATGTAATTTAATTATATATTTTTAGGAGGCAAACATTTTGAAAATGCCTTGAATAAAAGGCGAAACGTCAAAACAGTTTTTATGTATTTATTAAATATAGAACCTAAACCCAAGAAAAGACAAAATAAAAAAAAATGATATATATATATATATACAGGTGTGGAAAATGCAAAACAGAAACATGTTGAAAAAGTGAAATAAAGCACACTGTTGTATCGTAGCTTGCTGCCTGGTTTCCAGCAAAAATGGTGTCGGGCAAGGACTTTTCGCTGGTTTCGGGTCGTCAAAACACAGTGGGTCGAAAGCATGGATTTGATATTAAAAATAAAAATCAAATCCATCAATAGCGGACTGAAACTTTAAAATCATGAAAATAAATTCGAAAAACGTCTAATGTGGTTCAACGCTTTAAAAATAAATAAAAAGAATAATTGTACTTCCATGAATAAAATATTGCGCTTGACTTCAAGGTACATTTTAAATACAATACTATAATAATAAATACATGGATATCGATAATTGTTAAAAAGGCGAAAGTAGTTTTTCCTCTATGCTTAAGACTTCTTAATAAATATCAATGCAACTAATTTATAAGTAACATAATATTTATTGATTCACATAAATGAATTAATAATACGACTGTAATAAAAAGAACTTTTTAATCACTGCCTTCTTTGTTAACAGCTCTTTTCTCATTCTCCAATACGTATGAATTGTTATCCGAATCCTTACTATGTCAAAAACAGTGTAAGGATCCATCGACGAGAAAAGTTTTGGAACACATCCTCCATATTTTTTCTCGGGAAACTTGTCCGTTGATTTTTGTGCATCTTTCGATAGTTTACCTCTCGATAATATTGCAAATGCTATGATATCTGGTCAATGGAGTAAGTCATTTGTGGATTCCTGTTGGAATGTTGTACCAAGAATATCCTTTGAAGAATAATCTTGCTGTTTGAAGTTTGAATTCCTAAATCTTCTCTATTGCAGTTTAATGTCCGATTCCAATAATTTGCAAAATGACGGGAAACCAGAGGTAGCTCATCACTGTTCTCGAAAAAACGTCGAGCTGTGTTGCCATCGTTAGTGTTTCTTAACCCTTTTTTTGGCATGTCAACAAAAAGTCCTAATCTGTCTCCTTAAAAGCTTGTTGGATGGTAGCTTTTGTCTGTGCTTTCACCTCTTTGTCTTTCTGCTTACGGGCTTACCACTTCTGGGTATCACGTTGGTACGACAAATACATGCAGCATTCGGAGAATCGAATACATGCGTGTAGAGTTAACAGTTGTAGCTTGAAATACTCTGTATTTACTGGGACACAGTATCAATGTTGTTGAACTGAGATGTTGTTTGGCAGAGGTAACAACGTTGGACCGATTTCGCTCCAGCCAAAGCATTACCTAGCCGTCTATCATCGTCATATATAAGTTGCACTATACTGAAACTCGGGTGGAAAAGAGAACTCTGCAAGTTGTCTGGTTCGAGTTCATAATTTTCTATTTTCTTTAAAGACTTTTGTTCGGTTTTCTTAACAATTTCACATTTCAGAGACCACAATTCATAGTAGCGGAGGGTTTGGAATTGTACAACATAATCCGTTTTTGTTGAGTTTGCATGTTAATACCTGCTAATTGAAGTGGAATAAGAGAGGTTAGGAATAAGTTTGTATCAGAAATATTCGGATCAGTGAATTTCATTTTGTACTGGCTAACCTGACGTTCCATCGAAGCCCCATTTGCAAATGAAACTCATATCTACCAATCTAATTTATCGATTTGTTCAAGGGCGTCTAATTGAAGCAATATAATTCGATCCACTCTATGATCAAGTAAGCCTTGGAATTTAACCTCGGCTGTTGATTTAGTAAAAGTAAGATACTCGTCATGTGGATAACATGCCTTTTTTGTATTTTACACACCAGAGTAACGACGAAAATATATTACTGCTTTTCTGTTTAGCCCAATTTTGTAATCGTTGATATTTGTTTCTCGACAATCCAATGTCAAATAGAAGAGTCGCGCACAAATATAACTGGGCGCGACGCAACCACAACACTGTTGCCTTTGACCTGACACGAAACTTTAGAAAGAAAAGACCGTTCATACTACCGAGATTTAATAGAAACGTTACTATAGCCAACCTTCTATTTTAAATTTCTTAACGGTCAAAATAATTTCTAAATTATTTTTACCGTTTTCTCAAATTGTAACCCACTAAGCCCGTCAGATTAGTTCGGGACAGAAGATCGTAGGGAACGCCTACGCCCAATATTACCCCCGCTAACTTCCGTGCGAAACGAAAACGAGCAGTACCTTGAAACAAATAACAGGGTGTATTTAAACTTTTAACGTAATCGACGGAATTTGGAATATTTAATGACTATTTGATACATTTATTGTTTTAAATACATCAAATAGTCGAAATACAAAAAAAAATAGTGTTTGTTGGCCGTTGAGGGTAAAGAAAATTGATATTTCTGTTACAAAATAAACATTTATTCTAATAAAAATACTAGTGAAACGCAACGGTAATTTCTAAGAAAATAAGCTAATAGACCACTTTAAAATTAAAAATCATTCTCAAAAATAAACTTTTATTCTGGTAAAAAATAAAAATAACACGTTCAGTAATTGTAAATAAATAAACAAATGATTAAATTCAATTTAAATCAACAAAAACACCTAAAAGTCTACAAGAGGTGTTCAAACAGGCCTCCACTTTGAGCGAGACAATAACCCAGTCTATTGTAAAATACGTTTCGCGTATTTGCCAAAACTTCAGGGGTTATATCCCTATTAGCCCTTTGTATCATGTCCATACGTGTTTCCTGGTCTTTCGGAAAAATTTTTTGAGTTATTCGCAATTTGTAACAGCGATATTTGTTCCGCTTTAAAATATTCCGAACTGTTCGAGCGTTCATATCAAGTTCTTCGGCAATTATGGTACTATTGCAAGCAAAATTAATTTCTGCTTAACTACAAACGTCAGTCTCCCGATTTGCTCGGTCTTCTCCTTGTTCCTTATTATTATCAGTGCATTTTTTACAAAATTTTAGATAACTGATTGTTTAAAATTTTTTTAATAATTTCCGATATTCTAAATTTTCAAGGAACAGGATGATTTTCGCACGTAAATGCAAATCTGCCGATTATCTCACCCATATCTTTACTAGAAAGTACCACTTAATAATCTACTCTTTTTGTTCCGTGGAATAAACTACCATTTCAAATATAAAAAAATTTGGCACGAAACACGGAAATACCAATACTCGGTACTTACGCTTCGACGGCCTGAAGGAAAGCAATTAACTTGGAATCCTCTTATGTGCTAGGGCGTGGCGTATGCTGCCGCCCGCTCTCACCGCGCCAGCATTGTATTACCCCTCATCCGAGGGCCAAACTCGTAATTTACACGTATGTCGATGCTTACGATGTTTATCTCCTGTCTCATTCTGATTTGATGAATAATATAGTATTTTCTTTACCATACTTAAGGAACGTCGGGTTTCTGGTTTGGATTTTCCAGACCTGTATATATATATATATATATATATATATATATATATATATATATATATATATATATAAATAAATATTGGGATTGCTCCAAGCGCTTACGAAATATTATAGATGAATATAGGGTTAAAACTAGTGAAGGCCTACCAGTGAGGGCTGGTCACTGAAGACAAGGTTGTAACTTAACCAATAAAGGCAAGGTTGAAACCTTGCTAATGAAGGTAAAGTTGAAATCTGGTCAGTGAAAGTTGAAACCCAGCCAGTGAGGGAAGGTTACAACCCAACCAGTAAAGGCAAGGCTGAAACGTGATGAATGAAGGCAACTTTTTGTCAGAAGGTCAAAAGCCATTTACCGTATGCGTGGTCCTTTATAACTTTTTAACGAACTGTCGAAAGAAAAGAAAATATTTTAAAACAGGTTGGACTAAAATAAAATCGACTTATTAAAAGCACAATAATGTCTGCTAAAGGGCCAAAATACTTAAAAAAAAATATTAATAATTTTTGTTAATAACCATTATTTATAATTAATTTTTTGTGAGACCAATTTTTATCAATCATTTAACAAAAAAAATTGAATGAAACAAAAGCATTTTATATAATATATTTATTTTTTAAATAATATGATAAGAATGCCTGTAAGCTTACTTGAAGCAAAAAAAATAAAAGTTAACATTTCATACTCTGTTACAAGTATGCCTGGAAGTAAATGTAAATTTTATGTTAATATAATACATTTAAATCGGCCAGCTGTTTATGCGACAAGGGGAAGAAAAACTCAGAGCGTCATTGTTTGCTGATCTAAACATAAGACTAATAGACCCTAACTCGATGTGTTTTGAAAATATGTATGGGAAAGATTTGTCACTTTAAACGTGTTTTGTTTTTTAAGACATTCTGCTTTTTTAGAAATCATCGTCAGTCGAATTTAATACACTTAAAACACTAAGTCACAAACTTGTTATGTTTGAATGTTTTTGTTTCTAAAATAAAAAAGGAAAAGAGTAGATCTCAGTCCGGACCACAAATTTTTGTTTACTTTACCCCTTTCTCGTTGGACTTGCTTCAAACAACGTGTATTAAATAATACATATTAAAGTTTCATCGTTGCAGCTAAGCAATTTTTAACGAGCTGAATTTGCATTTAGAAGTTCTTAAAGCCAAAAGAATTGGGCTTTATAATGATGGTTTCCTACAAAAGAAAATCTCTAAAATTTTTCTATAATTGGGCAGATTCAGGAATGTAATAGGTGTTTTCTTTTCTCAAAATAATATATGGGAACGTAAAGTCTGGAATAACTTGATTATTTAATAAAATTTTTATAAAAAAATTGAACTGACTTGAAATGTGATTTGCATAAACAGATTACAAATACTTTATTTGTAATTGTTTTCTTACCATAATTTGTATATATTAGTAATTATTTATTTCATTTACAAATAATTTGGCGCCTACTTCAAAAAGTTCAATTTCATATAAAGATTTATAGTTATTTTTCACTTTTTAGCGCACTTTTAGAAGTAGATTCAATTTTTTTTATAAAAATTTTATTTTTCTATTTTTAATTTTAGAATTCATTATGATATCCATAAATTATTTGAACTAAGTACTAATCGAGATTAGTGTATCTCACAACGACTTCAAGATGTAAATCACCCTAAAATGAACCACTAAAAATTTTTTGGTTCTTAGAGTTTTCCAAATACCAGTAAAATTGTGTCAAACAAATATTTAGTCTGTCATAGTAAATCCACTATCTTAAATTTCAAAGTAATTTTAGATTGGTAATATAGGCCCCAAAACATTCCAATATCGATGTTTAAAGATCCTGAGATGTAAATTTATTAGCTCGATATATTTTATACTGCATATTGAGTTTGTATACGCCTCAAGAACCCCACAATATCAATTTTAGACAAAATCGGAATATGTAAAATTTTCTGTCCCTCATATTGTATCCTATCAACCTAATAGTTGTAAGAAATTAACTTCATATTCGTAATATATGACCCCGAAATCCTTCTAATACCAAATCTGAAAAAATGCTAATAAAGTAAAATTTTCAACCCACCATATTGCATCCGCTATATTGAATTTCAAAAAAATTATTTTAAGTCTTAATCTAATCTAAATCTAAACCCTTTAAATCCCCTTAGTACCAATTTTGGATGAAATCCGGAAATTTAAAATTTCTAGACGTATTGGCTATTTACATCTTCAAAAACGATTTAGTCCCAACTTTGAACAAAATCGAAAAATGTAAAATTTTTAGTCGGCTATCTTGGATTTGCCATATTGAATCCGGAAAAAATACTTCTTAATTCATAATTTACACCCTCGAGAACCCCCAGTATCAGTTTGGGAGAAAATTGAAAAATGTAACCATAACGCATTTGCCAGAATGAGTTTTTCAAAAAATATTTTAAATTCATAATTAACACTGACAAAAATACCCCAATACTGATTTTAGACAAAATCGGGAGATGTAAAATCTTTAATCCACCATCTTGGATCCGCCATCTTGAATTTTTTTAAAATAATATGATTCGTTATGTGCGACTCCGAAAACTCCCATGTATCAATTTTGAAGAATATCGGACAAAATTGATTTTTTCGTCCGTTATATTAGATCTGCAATATTGAATTTTTTAAAAATATTTTGGATCCATTATGTGCGATCCCGAAATCTCCCCTACACCAATTTTGGAGAAAATCAGACAAAATTAAATTTTTGTCCGCCATATTGAGTCCGCCATATTGAATTTTTTATGACTTCAGATTCGTTGTATACGACCTCAAAAATTCCCCCATACCAATTTTGGAGAAAATTAGACAAAATTAATTTTTTGGCCGCCATATTGTCAGCGCCATCTTGGATATTACTGCACCAATTTCGTTCAAAAAATATGAGACAACCGCAACAATTTCCTGAACAAAACGTAAGAAATTTCATTCAAATCGGTGTCGCCGTTCCGGAGTAATCGGTGTACATACATAAAAAAAACGTACATACTCGACTCCTTTTAGAAGTCGGTTATAAAACGCTCAGTCTGAAAAATTGTTTCGATACGTAGATTACGTTTTTTTTGCTGCGAATTTTTTCCCATGACCGATTTCATGCAAAATAATCAAAAAAATAAAATTCTTTTTCTAAAACCCAAAAAAGTGTACACGTGTTTTGCCGATTTGCGAAAAAATCATTTTCAAAGAAATTATCGATATTTGAAATTTGAGCTTAGAGCTTTAAC
Source organism: Diaprepes abbreviatus (assembly GCA_034092305.1). Taxonomy (NCBI): domain Eukaryota; kingdom Metazoa; phylum Arthropoda; class Insecta; order Coleoptera; family Curculionidae; genus Diaprepes; species Diaprepes abbreviatus. The sequence goes on from JASJET010000022.1 coordinate 37,530,028, forward strand.
AGCGAAAAAAGATGACAGTCAGTTGTCGGCCGGTTTTCAAAAAAAAAGCAAGCACGATTTTCTAAAAAACCACAATCTTCCGCCAAGTTCAGAATTGCAAGTGAATAACAGAAATTTTATCGGCCTGGTCATGGTCGATATGCCCAAGAAACAGCCGACCAGCAAACTGGTGTCAAAAAAGTGTCCGAGATAAACACCATATTAAATGTAAGGAGATACCTGCAACCTTGAAAATCGCGGAAACAACTGAATTAAACATATTGCATTCTATTAAGCCATCTTTTCACAATTCACGATGTTCAAGAACTTTATGAAGATGATTACGACAAGCCAATTTATTAAAGACGTTGTTTTCTCTGACGAATCCACATTTTGCTTAATGTGCATACAAAATTATCGGTATTGATCGGATATAAACCCAAACTGAATAGAAGTGGGACGCACCCAATATAGACAAAAAGCAAATGTGTAGATATCGCTGCATTTTGAAGAAGAGAATCTAGATTTACTCCATCAAAATACACTCACGGACAAAAATATTACATTTTTTATTTTTAAAAATTTTTTTATATATATTTCTTTTTCTTTAAATTGTTATGTATTTTCATTGTTAAATTTCTTATGCTCTGACTTTTTAATTTTATTGCAACTTATTACAGACAAAACAATACTTAGAGCGGAAGAAGCAATAATATCACAAATTACTAATAATGCATAGGATGACTAGACAACTAAAAATCGCTGCTGTTTTGTTTGTCGCTATCAAAATGACATTTCCATTGCATTATTTGTCGATTCAGTAGTTTTCTTGCTACGATGTCACATTTAAGGGATTTAGTATTGATTAAAATTTTTATTTTAACCAACCAGCAGATAGTGCATATCCATCAATCGACTGTTTCACTTATAGTAAAGCGATACAGGGAAACTGCAGAATACAAAAGACCCTGGTCAAGGACGAAAAAATGTACAACGCCAAGAGATGACCAATATTTGAGAATTCAATCTTTGTGGAATCGCATACTTACTGTTCCACACTTAAAAAATGAATTATTAATCACAATATAAGTTAATGTATATGTCAAAATAGTAAAAAAAAAAGACTTAAAGAGGTCAGTTTAAATTCAAAACATTCTGCCAGAGATCTTAGGCTTCTCCCGCGTTAATAAAGGGTTGAAAATTCTTTGCACATATGAAACCAGGATACAATTATGTCAGCCAGCTGGACGTGGTAAAGTAGTACAGTAGGTCTAGCGAACGTTTTGCAAAATGCAATCTTGAACAAACCGTTAGCTTTGGTGGCGGTTCTATTATGATATGGAGTGACATTAGTTGGGGGAGTCGTACGAAACTTATTGAGGTGAATTTAAGCATGAATACTGACTGGTATATATATATATATATATATATATATATATATATATATATATATATATATATATACAGCATCCTCGAGGAGCATGTTTTACCTTATGCCGGCTTCATTGGGTAAGATGAATTCGTACTAATGCATTATAATGCCCGTGAACATGCCGCAAGAACAGTAGTTCAGTATCTTGAAGCTGTTGGGATTGTGGCTCTAGATTGGCCCCCAATGATTCCTGATATAAATCCCATAGAGCATTTGTGAGACATCTTAAAGCGACGTATACGGGCACAAAATCCAGCTCCTAATTCCGCAAGAAACGATCAAAGACCTTCTGCAGGGCATGCTTAGGAGGATTCAGGCTACCGCTAGAGCTAGGGAGGAAATATTAAGAACTAAATTGTTGTATTCAAAAATTGTTATATTGTCATCATTCTTGTTCTTTCCAATTAAATGTTATGAACAAAATCGGGCCATTTCATTAATTCCTCTTTAAATCTATTGTAACGCTTCAATATGTAAATTAATTTCAATTAATATACGTATAACACTCTAGCACAAGACATTTAAAAATACATTACATTGTAAAGAAAAACAAATAAATATAAAAAAGACTTAAAAATATAATATTCAATTTTTTTGTCTGGGAGTGTAGCTTGTTTCTATAAGACGATGTCCTGCCATAAAACACAGTAGAATTTCGCGCCTTTCTAAAAATATTTCCACGCAATTAACATAGCAAACTTAAAGAATCAGATTATTCAATAAACACGGTTAATTACTATAGAAGTTTACATATATATACATATATATATATATATATATATATATATATATATATATATATATATATATATATATATATATATATATATATATATATACAGGATTATTCACCCTATACGGCACGGAATATTGCGGCCAAAATATGTGACTTTCAAAAAGTTTTACTTTTGGGATATATGGAGTCTAATATAGTTACTTTTTTAAATTACTTTCGTATTATACAGGGTGTCCCAAAAGCTCTGGAAGTACCAAAGTTGTGTTTTTTAAATGGAACCCCTATATATTATTACATTTTTCGGATTCTCAGATCAAAATAAGTGGCTAGTTTAAAAAGGTTTATGGTACCTAAACCTTAAGGGTTTTTAAATAATTCGAATTTTAACAAAAATCTAACCTAGTTTTCATGTTTCAAATACTTAAGAAGTATTTCAGTTATGTATTCGAAATTTACAGTGAAATGTAACAATAAATCATATTTTATATTCCAATTATAATAAACTTGCTATATTATACAGGGTGTCCAAAAATTTGAACTAATCAAATAAAAATTTTAAGTGGGTATAACTTGATTGGTATAAATAGAACACTATACTTTTTACATACGCGTTGTCACAGAATACGCCAAATAATCGTTTTCTACACCATTTTGTGTTTTTTGAATAGATGTTCTAATGTATCTAGTTGTCTATGGCATTTGGAAATGACATGTAATTTACAACATAATCCTAAATATCTTTAGAAATATTCAGAAACTCGGAACGCGATTTATAGTCATCCAACAGGCTATAACAGACATAATGGTAATAACATATTGAGGACAGCACTAAACAGAAGCAAAATATTTATAGCATATGTTCGAAGTGTCAAGCATCTATTTCCAAAAATTTACATATTCTTTTTTCGAAACCACTGCTATCTCTGGACAACATTTGCGGGGTTAGAGTTTTAATAGCGTCTTTAATGCGTATTTTCATATCTTGTAGTGTTATCGGGGCGTATTGTAGACAATTCTTTTATGTATCCCCATAAAAAGAAATCTGGTGGAGTTAAGTCCGGAGTTCTCGGGGGCCAATTTTGAAATCCGTCTCTCTCAGTCCACCTGTTTCGAAAGTTGACATTTAAAAATTGCGGAACCTCGCGATGATAATGAGGTGGAGCTTCATCCAATTGAAGCCACATAATTGTTCAAATATCTAAAAGGACATATTCTAATAACACTGGAAATTGGTGTAAAAGAAAATCGCGAAACATCAAACCATTCAAAGGTCCTTCAAAAAAGTAAGGTCCAATTAAGTATGGACCCAGTATTCCTCCCCACACATTAACCGACCACCTATTCTGGTTTCTTATAAGTCTATATTCATGCGGATTTAAATCAGAATAGTAATGGAAGTTTTGTCTATTCACAAAACCTTTTTTATGAAAAGTACATTAATCACTTAACAACACATTACCAAAAAAGTGTTCATTTTCTGCTACTTTATCTAGCACCCGCAAGCAGAATTCAGTTCGGTTGTCAAAATCATTTCCGTATATTCTACTTGAATCTGGATGATGACGGATGATTTAGTGGGATTAAATTTAAGTAAGTGGTCGGAAGCAACAGTATGATATAGACTAAAGTCACAGTTTATTAACCGCTTGATTCTCTCTAAAAGAATAAAATAGTTAAATGTCGTCCGTGCAAAAGTGAAAGTTGCAGTTCTGAAGAGACTTATGAAAGTTAGAAGAATATATGGTATATAATAGGGAGTCCAAAATACTGCCGAGTAAAGGCTTCGAATGTTGCTTGTTAAAAATAATTTGTTGAATTCGATAATTTAAAAAAGAAATTATCAAATTACGAATATCCTCGCTAAAGCCTATATAATGGATAACAGAACTGAACATCTTCTGATTCAGCATATCAAAGGTTAAATATCTGGAAGTGATAATACACCAGAACCTGGCCTCGAACAACAATGTTTAAAAGATTTTTTGGAAGGTTAGAACGGCAAGCGTAAAAGGAGCTGCAAAAATACAGAGGTTAACTTGTTTAAAAGTCATAGAGGCGATGCCATCGTAGTGGCAATAGAGGCAATGTTGAACCGCCCCATAACATGACAAATGCGGCCGTAACAAATGATCTGTTCCAAACTAAAACTTCGAACTTGAAAAATTTGTTTGGCATATGAAGATTCAGGATACAATTCCAACATAATTCATATCGAAGCTGAAAGATTTCAAGTTCATAATGTATGACTTGAAGTAATAACTGACTGCCATTGAGAGAACAAAGAGGGATTGCCTCGACTAGAGGAGGATTTAACCTTGTGGTTTACTGGCGAATTCAAGATGAAAGGAGGGTTAGAGTGGAAGCATCAGGACCAGGCATTGCTGAACTCCTACCACCATTCAAGAAGAAATGCATGCAATTCAAATCAGTACCGACGAATGCTTGAATGGAAATACCTAGAAGGCCCAAATATATATCCTTTCAGAGATCAAAGTAGTGCTAAAAGCTCTCAGTATAAGTTGACTTGAAACTATAGACAAGCTCTAAAGCAAGTGACAAGAAACCACAGGGTAGTTTTGATGTGGGTACCAAGGCACAAGGGAATCAAAGAAAATAGGGAAGCAGACAGCCTCCCAAAAGAAGAGACAAAAACTCCTTTTCTCGACTTGAAACCTGTCTGTGGATTACCAAATAGCCACACATAAGTGGATCTCCAAAGCTGGAAACAAAATCAAATAAAATTGAGGTGAAACAATATGCTTGATCTCAGACAAGCAAATAAATTTATAAATACATGATAAAGGAAATCAAAAATGCTTCTCTTTCACTCGAAAAGAAATTCTTTTACAAGACCCTGCCCTTTCAGATATTATCTTTAAAAAATTAGCAAAGCTGATAACAAGATTTTCAGTTTCTGCTACCATACAGTCTAAACATCTGCTATGTGAATGAATGGCACTGTTTTTCGAGAGACTTCAATTTTAAGTAGGAGTCACTTTGACGCCTAAAGAAATAACGCGTTTGATACTAGTGTTCAAAATAACAGAGTTTTTGAAAGGTCCGGGATATACAGAAGCGTTTGTAAGTCAAAGTACTGTAGATAATATAATAACATTTTTGAGTATAAGTTTTGGATGATATTCGTCCTAAAAACTTAAAACTTTTCATTCAATTTTTCTCCATACTTTTTTGTTATTTTAATAATCGGTATTAGCTTATTACCAAAAAATTGGCATTATTCTCTGATTGGATTATTTGACGGTTAATACATTTTTACTGTATAAAACAAAATATTAAAAACTAAAAATATAATTCATGTGTTTAAAAGCTATTGCAAAAGTTATTTATAGAGATATTTTAGGTATCCTAATTAGTTCTCTTACACTGCGTGAATAATTAATTTAATGAATATATTTATAATTCCATCTTTGCCCGCTGTTAATATCATCAATTTATATATAACTGAATATGACACTCCTTTTTTTTAAGGGACCTTGCTGAAAAAAAATAAATAGTTTATTTTTAATGGACATTCCTCTACTTCTTAATGCGCTGTCTCCATACGAAAGTTGACATTACAAATGGCAAGCATGGTTTTTGACGTTTTACGTAAGTTCTTCAGCTAAAAATTGTAAAGTATTCCAACATATCCTCTTTTTTCTGTTTTTCCTTCAATGATGGCCCAGAGAATTTCATATCCCCTCATAACGTATCTGACAAAAAGTATTTTTTTGCTTTTCTATACGATTTAGAACTTCGATATGCTTACTCTTTGTATCCAGGATATGTGTAGGTTGAAGCGATTGAGGAACATTTCAAAAGCATCAATAGGAGGGACTAAATTTCAACTTCCGCAACCATACGTTAGTTCTAAACTTGTCTCTGATCTTGAAATTGTTTCCTTTATTACATTAATCATTAGTTGTAGTACTCCGATATTTATAAGAGGGACTTGTTAGACAACGCTGTTGTCAACAGTCAATGCCATGTCCCCAGCAGTTTTTGAGAATAGCATTACTTTTATCTAGAGATTCAGAAGCAGGTTAAATCTCTCACTAAGTTGAACAACTCGATCCATCATCATTTGTAATTCATTTGTGCTGTTTGCTTTGATAACGGTGTCGTCAGCATATCATGAATGAATAAATGAATGAATGAATAAAAAACGGTGATACTTGATCTTCGATGCCTAGGCATCGTTGGCCCCTTTACATCTCACCATGGCTGGATATTATTCCAGAATGATCGCCTTTGTGAATTCAAGCAGCCTCGTTAACTGAACTTGCCTAACGGTGTTACGTGACAATGTTGTATCCCAAAATGTCTCGTTCGTTGAGTGCTGAGCAGTCTCTGTGAATCTTGTCAACAGTCATCCTTCTCTAGACACCATCTGCACATCGGGTCATCAATGACGCCAATCTTATAAAAAGATGGCCTCACAGGTGAAAATATCCTATCATCAGTTGCACCATTATTCGTAGTTATTTTCTGTCCCAGAAAAATGTTCCCTAGTAAATCGTATGCTAAGTTCATTTATATGCTCTTTGGCACACCTCATTCCAGGAACCTCTCTCCTCAATTCAATAAACCTACTTTCCAGAAATATATTAATTTAAGAATGGTTGGGGTCCGTATGGTTCAATCGCGGGCCGATCTCTTCCAGACCCCCTAATTTCCTCGTTCTCGTGTATACCCGAGTGACCCAAAACTCACACGTGCCTGATTGTGCAGCCGTTCCTTGTCAGACTATTTAGTACACCCTTGCGAAGTTACGACACTATAATTCAGTACCAGTATTGCAGCCCTACTGCCTGATTATATATTTATCTTCTTAGTTCTGTTAATAGCATAAATTTCCACTTGAAAGATCGTCGCACGTTGTCCGAGAAAATAAAATTCAATAACTCTCGTGTTCCTATCGAATAGTCCGGTTCCAGCTCTTTTATCTTCAGCAAATCATATGTTGGTAATTATAATTCAGTACCAGTATTGCAGCCCTACTGCCTGATTATATATTTATCTTCTTAGTTCTGTTAATAGCATAAATTTCCACTTGAAAGATCGTCGCACGTTGTCCGACAAAAAAAATTCAATAACTCTCGTGTTCCTATCGAATAGTCCGGTTCCAGCTCTTTTATCTTCAGCAAATCATATGTTGGTAATTAAAAAAATTCGGAATGGAGAGATTCTCTTATTTTAGAAAGTACATTAGACGTGCAATTAAAACAGATTATAACAAATATATTGAATATACTGAAAATCAGATACATAACAATATTATAAGTTTTTGGTCATTTACAGCCAGTAAACTTAATGTGGATGGCAAGAATGTGCGGATTATAAAGAATCTATATTGGTGGCAGAGGGCAGGGGTCCGAGTTAATGGTAAGCTTACCAAAGAATGCCAAATTTGAGGCCTTAGAGAGAGATGTATTTTCTCTCCACTGCTGTTTAATTTATATTCAGACAAAGTTTTTAAAGAAGCCCTATATAAGAAAGTATTTGGGGTTAAAACTCAAAAGCAAACTATTAAACATGGTTCGTTATGCCGATGATACGGCCATCACAAGTGATAGCCTTCACTGTCTACAACAACTCTTAGATCTTGTCAATAGGGTTGGGAAAGAAATGAGATTCAACATATATGTTGATAAAACTAAATTTATGGTTTTCAGTCGTCTGCCTTATCCAGATGTTTCATTGCTAATAAATGGACAAATCGTAGAAATAATGTTCCACTTCAAGTACCTTGAATGTTATATTACTGAACAGCTTGACCCAGATAAAGAAGTCAAATGCAGAATCGAATCAGTCAGCACAATCTAAATTTAAAACTTCGACAAAGGATGGTTAAATATTACATCTGGTCAGTGTTGCTGTATGGAGCGGAGGTGTGAATGCTGAAGGATGTCACGATCGGTTGGAGGTATTTGAGATATGGTTGCATAGGCGAATGCTTCGAATACACTGCAGACTAATATAGCGATTTTAGATCGCGCAGATGCCACTCGTGAATGGCTGACAACTGCAAAATGCAGAAAACTACCATATATTTGCTACGTTCTCAGAGGAGATCGGTACAGAATTCTTCAAATGATAATGAAGGGTAAGATCGAGGGTCGTAGAGGTGTTAGAAGGAAGCCGATCTCTTGGCTGAGGAACATCCGAGAGTGGACAGGAATACACAGTGCTGAACATCTATTTAGAATATCCGAGAATCGTGATCAACTCGCCATTGTAATTGCCAACGTCATGGAGACCTGACAGAGCACGGAAAGAAGAAGAAACGTAATTGCAAGATTATTCCTAGGTCTATAATCCGAAATAATGATATCTTTTCAATTGACCCTCTCAGCCATATCTTACCGAACCTATTGGTACTCTGGTACTCCTGCCATGAATGAAATTAAAGTTAAAAAAATCAAGATAAACTTGATGCAAACAAGGGACCAGACCCTGACAGCCTGCCTGTGTTGTATATTAAAAATGTAGAGACAGCATTTGGCTGCTTTTTAAATTATTTTCAGTCAGACCTTGTGTCTCGGTACCTTTCCTGGCATTTTGAATTGTGTGTGGATTACTCAGCAAATTACAGACCCATATCAATTTTATCATTGTCTGGTAAAATTCTTGGGCAATTGTCAGTGATGATCTTTTTTTTAATAGAAGACATCGCATTGAGAAAGGTCAGCATGATTTCTTTAGTGATTGTTCATTAAGCACCAATCTGATTCCTTATGTGCAGCATATTTTGTAAGTTTTAGATGTTCGTCAGACTGTGGAAACTGTATAGACTGATTTTTTTAGAGCTTTTGATAAAGTCCATCATTATATCATTTTCATTAAATTGCAAGATACTAGTGTTCATGGTAACCTATTGACTTGACTTAACACTTGTTTTAATATCGTACCCAGTATATTATTTTAATAGCAATTTTACCAATAATATATTAATAACATCTGGTGTACCTCAAGGGTCACACTTGGCCCCTATCTTATTTTAAATATTTATTGATGATACTAGTTCTTGCTTCTTGAATTCTAAATATTTGCTGTATTCTGATGGCTTAAAAGTGTCTTGACTTTGCAAGGTTGTGCCTTATTGCAGCATTATCTTATAAATTTCAACAATATTGTAATAAAAATAGACTTTTTCTTAACATTGATAAATGTCAATGTATAGTAATGTCAAGGTTAAAAGTATAGTTATAGTTATGTCAATTATTCACGGATCACCTACCAAACAATATTAAATATCAGAGTAAGTTAGGGTAATGACTATATCAGTTTAAAAAATGTTAATTTAACTCAAGTTGATTATGTTAAAAATTTTGGCATTTTTGTTGATGATAAATTGCGTTTTGATCGACATATTGAACATATTGTCAGTAAAGCTTACCGTAATTTGGGTTTTGTTATCAGAATTTCCAGAAATTTTCGAAGGCCTTCTCTGATGCTGCTGAATCGAATTCAATGAAACCTTACAGACATAAAGAGGAAGTTGTCAGGGTCCTAAAGGTTACTTTTTTCTGCCTGACTGTCTGTCTGTCTGCATGGACTAATCTTCGAAACGGCTGAACTGAGTTCGATGGAACTTTACAGATATGAATAGGCGGTTGTCAAGAATGATCAAGACTGCTTTTTTCTATCTGCCTGAGCTAAACTTCGAATCGTCTAAACCGATTTCAATGAATGTTTAGAGCCTGGAAGAGGGGGTATTAGGAGTGATATTGGCTGCTTCTTTTCTGTCTGTCTATACGGGTTAATCTTCAGAACAGCTTTAGTGACTTCAATGAAACTGTATAGGCATGAAGAGATTGTTAGTGAAGGCTTCTTTTTCTGTCTGTCTGTCTGTCAACACAGGCTAATCTTCAAAACACCGCAACCGATTTTGATGAAACTTTACAGACATGAAAGAGAGATTGTCAAGAAAAATAAAGGCTGCTTTTGTTTATAATAATTATATTTATTATTTATTTCCCAAGGTTTATGCGGACTAATTCGCGGGTAAAAGCTAGTGATAAATGCATTTGAGATTATTTTTTAATTTAAACGTTTATTTATGAATAAATAGAAATTTTAAAATTAAAAAGAATAAAGGCAATAAAAAATTATTCTACTTTTAGTCCAAGCATAGGCTTATTTATGTGAAAAAATTAGACTGGGCCTCTTAAATAGATGATCTCGTTAATTTGTTCTTATTAGATGAACTTACGATTAGCATATAACATCAACACCATATACACATATTATTGTTATTAAATATGCAAATTGTTTAAAAATTATACGTTGATAAAAAGAAAGTTTAACGATTTAGTGATATATGTTACGTTGCAACTTAATGAATCTACTTGGGAATCATAGCAAAATAGAAACTAAATGATTTTATTAAATTAATTTATGCGTAAGTATAATGAAATAATATGGATGGAAACTAACTAAATAATACATCTGGTAACACTGTTCGCAACTACTTATTTGGTAACAATTTTTAGCAATCTTTACATGGCAGTATATTAAATTTTTATCGTTGCTGAATTTTTAATTTTAAATTATCATCCCTTTAATTTTCGCCAATAAGCTGATAAATAAAAGACAACAAACTCAAAAAAGGAAAACAATTTTATTTCTGATTCTCAGTTACTTAAACCTGGGATTCTATTTATATTTACAGACTTCTGCATTAATACATTAGTATCACTTTTCATAAAAACCAATCAGCCATACTTCACATACATACAATTGCGGTTTCTGACTCCCAATTCCTGGCCTGTATTTCTTATATTTAACCATAAGACGTTTTCTTAGCGAATTAATATGATATACCTCCTGTGAAAAATAGCTTCCAAATAAACCATTTATATCTAGTTTCCACAAATTGAGTTGCCAATGGCATTTTTCCTAACCTCTTCTTGTTTTAACAATATGATATTAATATGAAAATATTAACTTTCTTTAGAAACATAATTGCGGTGAAAGATTTTATCTCTATAAGAAAGATGTAAAATAACATGTTTTCAGTTGCCTAAATTATAATAAAATCAAAATGTTTAAATCGAAGAATTTATTATCGCAGTTCTCCAAGGCCCAGTCCCTTGATATTGTGCAGGAGGTTCTTTAGTATCACTGAAGTTGTTGATAGTATTATGGAAATTATGTAGACGCTGTTTATTGCGGATCTGCACTTCCAGATCTCTGTATTTGGCGATCTTCTCATTATATTTTGGTCTTAGGTTGTTGTTATTAGATATAGCAATGTCAGTATAGTCAGATCAAACAGTGGTCTATTATGAGCCACTGTTTGATCTGTTAGAACCGTTCGGTCCAATATAACTTGAACTCGTTGTTTTCAAGAATAGGCTCCAAATTCTATTTATAGTAACGTACTTTTCCTACCTGCAATAGTTTTAACTTATCTACTAACTCTTGGTAAAGTATCTTAGCAACTTAATCGTATCTTTCCTTATTCTAGGTTGCGACAAACGCTTGGCATCCTCCAGATATGCGCTGGATTGTCTCTGATATTCGACAGCCATATCAACATTGATTATCTTCTATTGAGGGGTCTCTGATGATGAACTTCCGATAGTTATTCGTCGGAATAAGCTGTTCTTGGATAGCTAAAAAGAAACCCTCCGTTTCCGGAAACATCTGTCCCGAAATCAACCAGTAGTTCGACGCTGAGTTGTCGACATTGTCCTGGATGATCTCATTTGGATACCGTCCATAAAGTGGTTTCTGTAGCCAGGCTTGTAACTTCTCTTGGTCTGTTCGGTGGTTAGAAGCAATATCCCGTTCCCTCAGCTGTAACGGCATTGAATCGTCTACCTTGCATATTGCTCGATGTAGTGTGGAAGAGTCCGCTAATTTGTGGAAATAAGAACGTAAGTTGATTATTTGTTAATCGAACTGCTTACCAATATCGACCAATCCTTTTCCTCTTTGGTGTCTTGAAACCATTATACGTTCAAGAGCACTCCGAGGATGGTATTTGTGTGCTTTTGTTAAGAGTGTTCTTATTTTTCTTTGCAGGTTTTGGATGTCCATCCTGCTCTATTTAACAATCCCAGAAGAGTAGCTAAGAGTAGAACATGCGTACGTGTTGAGCCCCTTAAACAAATTTCTACTATTTAGACTAGTTCGTAACACCCTCCTTATCTCCCTGACAAATCCAGTTGTCAATTCGGTCTTCATAGTGCGATGTTCAATTCATCTACCCTGTTTCATACCTAGGTATTTGGATGTTTATTCTCCTTCCATTGCGGCTATATTTTCACCGTTCTGCATCTCACGTGCTCCCGGTTGGTTTTTGCAGTGAACAGTTTAAGATCATCCATGTATAGAAGATGACTCACTCTTACTATCTTTTCGTCAGTATGCCGAATACTAAAGCCGTATCTGGTAGAGTTCAAACGGTATGACAGTGGGTTCGTTCCAAGGCAGAACCACAATGGGTTTAGTAAATAGCCTTCTTAATGGAACTGTATTCATTTCGATGGTATCGCTGGATGGTACTTGCAATAGTTCTCCAGGTTGATATGATGCGTTCTAAATAAGAAACAAAATGATTATCCACCCTATACATTCTCAGTATAGTTTTAAGCTACTCATGTGGCACTGAGTCGAAGGCCTTCTTATAATCCACGTAGGCAGCAAAGAGGTTTCTTCGGTTAGTACAGACTTGGTTACATATGACAGACTCAACAATCAATTGTTCCTTGCATCTTATGGCTCCTCAGGTGCATTCTCTCTGTTGAGTTGCGATAATGTTATTTTGTTCAAAATGTTCATAGATGCGTTGGGTCAAGCATGAAGTGATTACCTTATATAGTGTGGATGGCAGGTGACTAACTTATACTTAACTTGGTCATGTGTGTTATGTTGGTTCTTTGGTAAGAGATACGTAATGCCTTCTGTCCGAAACAGTAGCATTTTTGCTGGGTTTTGAACAACATTATTAATAAGATTAGCCAGTTGATGGTGTATACACCAGAGATTTTTGAGCCAACAGTTCTGGACCTGGCCGAGACCTGGAGATTTCCAGTTATGGAATTACTTGATTAGTTCTGAGATTTCCTCGGTGGTAAATGGCTTACACTGCATCTGGTTATAATCCACGTAGACAGCCAAGAGATTTCTTCGGTTTGTACAGGCTTGGTTACATATGACAGTCAACAATCAATTGTTCCTTGCATCCCATTATTCCCCTCGTGCAGCCTTTCTGTTGAGTTCCAGTGATGTTATTTTGCTCACAATGTGCATAGATGCATTGTATCAAGCAGGAGGTGATCACCTTATACAGTGTGGGTAGGCCGGTAATTGGCCTATACTTAGCTGGGTCATTTGTGTTGTGTTAATCCTTTAGCAGGAGGTACTTAATACCTTCGATCAAGATCATGGTATTATTATTGATAAAATTATTATTTAAAACTATCTTTGAGCATAAGAGTTCTTTTATACTAAAAACGGTCAACTATCTAATTTTATAATTAAAGAGTCTACGTTTTTGGTTCCTACGTCAATGGTTGCAACCTGGGTTATCTGATATTTTTAAAAAGTGATTTCTAACAACACAAACTTATATCTTAAAGTATAAATTACTTTATGTTCAAGATGCCACATGCAGCATTCTGTGAGAATATTTTATGTCCGCTCGAGCCAATTAATGCAACCACTAAGAGCTCCGCGCGCGATTTTGGTAACTACTGCCAAGAATTTTGGACCACTAAACCAATGGCAGGATAAGTTTTTATGACTTAATATATAATTGTCTTTTGGGCTGTATAAATTTTATAATGTGAATGAGTCAAGCGGTAAGCCTTTTTTTACATGCCTAGGTGTCCGGCAGTCATAAAATGGACCATCAGTGGATTGACAGCACTACATTTTTTTGTTATGATTGATTGAAATAATCACTCCTCAAAGTTTCAGCCTCATGCAGACAAACATTTTTGCATGTTTTTTTTACAAAGACACCGGCACAGCTGTTCATCGTTGGCCTGGGTGTGCGCTGCAAGCACGAATTTTCGTGTTAAACAGCATCCTAATATGTTAAAAAATGCATTCTAATATGTATGTAAATTATCGAAAAAACTATCGCCAAGTGCCTCGCTATACATCTATGAATGATCGGGTCGGAATTTTTATTGTATTAGAAATGCCGCCTGATATAAAAAATACTTTCACTGCAGTGATATTTTTGTCTCGTGGGTGATAGAAAATCGGTATAAATACACTCTAATCACTAAGTAAAATATTATATTTTGTCTTCTTTTAACCTTAAATTTTTTGAAAAAAAAAATACGTTTACCAAAATAATAACTATTTTAAATTTATATACGCTATTTTTCATATACGAAAATGCAACCATTCAAATAAATATAGACGACAAGACGAAAACGAACCCCATAAAAATACAAAGGGGAATGAGACAACGGGACACTATCTCGCCAAAACTGTTCACCCTAGTCCTGGAGGGCATTATTGAGGAACTTAAATGGGACATCAAAGATATAAACATCGACGGAATATACTTGAACCATCTCAGATTTGCTGATGACATAATCTTAATAGCAAGTAATCTCCAAGAATTGAACGAAATGCTACAACAGCTAAATGATGTATTCGCATCTGTAGGCCTTAAAATGAACTACAACAAAACAAAAATAATGAGCCACGAACAAGCAAACATAACAATACAGAACCAGAGGATAGAAAACGTTGAACACTATGTATACTTGGGTCTTGACATCAGACAAGGGAAACCAAACCAGGATGCTGAAATCAAAAAGAAGAACACAACGGACATGGGCCGCTTTCGGTAAACTTGCATACATCCTGAAAAATAATTCAATTCCCATAAATCTAAAAAGAAAAGTATACGACACATGAATATTACCGGTGTGTACGTATGGATTAGAGACCAAGTCCCTCACCAAAAAGTCCGCTAAAAAATTAGAAACAGTCCAAAGAGCGATGGAAAGAAACATGCTTGGAATATCATTAAGAGACAGGATTAGAAACACCGAGATAAGACGCAAAACGAAAGTCAAGGACATCGTGGAGGAGGTTGCAAGAATGAAGTGGCGATGGGCTGGTCACATAGCCCGATATGAGGACAACAGATGGACACGAAGATTCCTGGAATGGAAACCGAGGGAAACAACAAGAAGCACGGGAAAATCCCAAAAAAGATGGGTAAACTACATAAGGACAGTGGCGGGTAAACAGTAGATGAAATTGGCGAAGAATAGAGGAAGATGGAAACAATTGAGAGAGACCTACATCCAGGAGCGGATAGACAGAGGTTGACAAAGAGAGAGAGAGAGAGAGAGATTTTTCAAAGGCGATTATTGGACAATATTATTCATTATTTGATACAGCCAATATTGTACACTGTAGACCTGGCTAAAAATATTTGCCTATACAAGAGGTTAACGTGGTATGTAAGTATACAGGGTGTCTGGTATATCCATACAAAGTTTGGAAAAGGGGATAGAGAATATCATTTTGAATAATTTATTCCATATATTCCTTAGTACAAAAATGCACGGTTGTCGAGATACGGCACATTTTATAATTTCTCGGTTTTCTGGCAATTGGTGATTGAAAATTTAATTTTAATTCTTAGATTTGAGTGAAGTTTTTTTCTAACAGTGAGCGAAATAAATGCATTCAATTTATTTTAGAAATAACTTTATTGAATTACCTTCACAATGGTTTATCGAAACCCGTATCAATAAAATATTACATACATTAAATTCAGGGAAGATATTCATATTAACGAAATTAATAATTTTCTCTGTTCACTTTTTCTTTATTTAATTAAAATACAAAATATCTAATGTATTGCATTGGACGTTCTGAACGCCTAGAAGATGAATTTTTGTGTTTTTGTTCACCAGGCCGGTAATTATTATTTCGAAAATAAACATAAACAAAATAAAAACACCAATAGCTAAGCAACCAATTTTTTTAGCTAGCCATACAGATGATATCAGCTTTAGTGCTGGTCGCACACATCTTGCCATTGTGGTTTATAGCAGTTCAGTGTTCACTTGCTAAATTTAAAATTGCCTTGTTGACAAAACGATGCTCAAAGACTATACCGAGATCGATTTCCTGGAAGAAGAGTTCCCAATGTATAAGTTTTTATTAACACATATCGCCGTATTTGTGAAACTGCTAATCTTCATTTCAGAGAAAAATTGCTTGCAATCAGACATGCTGTCAAAGTAGAACAACAAATTTTCAATTCGTTTGATGCAGATCCAATCATGAGTAATAAAAAAAGTAGCTAATTAACTTAATTTGTCGACTTGGAAAGTGTGGAACGTTTTGAAAGTTGAAAAAAAACATTTATTCTATTACACCACAGTTCAAGGCCTTGAAGAGGGAGATCCAATAAGGAAAATTCTGTTCTGCCTTTATTTTAAATGCTGATATGGAAGATGGACTTTTCTTAAAAAGTATTTTATGGTCCGATGAATTGAAATTTTCTCGGAAGGGAATCACCAACTTCCACAATCTGCATTATTGGGCTGATGAGAATCCGCATATGAAAAAAGAAATATCCTTCCAATAGAAATTCAGAGGAAATGTATGGGCTGCGGTAATAGGAAGAACTTTCATTGGGCCATATTTCCTTCCTGAAAATTTAAACGGAGACAATTACTTAGAGTTTTTACGAAATGAAATGCCGAACATCGTGGATGAAATACCATTGAACGTAAGAGACAGAATAATTTTCCAGAACGACGGATGTCCAGCACATTATCGGCTTAACGTTAAATGAGACAGTCCCTAATCGTTGGAGCGGAAAAACCAGTCCCATATTGTGGCCTGCGAGGTCCCCAGACTTGACGCCTATAGATTTTCACATCTGGGAGCGTATGAAATAACTTGTCTGTAAAGTTAAGATAATGGACCGTAATCAACTCATTGAGAAATGAGACTAGGCGTTACCACCACCCAATTGAGGAAAAGGGCCCGAAAATATATTAGAAATAATGGCACACATTTCGAACATAACGTAACATAATACTTAATGTGATTTTGGTAATTTTAAGAAAGTAAAAAAAAATAGAGAAAATTGCTAATTTCGTTAATCTTTCCCGAATTTAATGGATTTAATATTTTATTCATACGGGTTTCGATAAACCACTGTAAAGGTAATTCAACAAAGTTATTTTTAAAATAAATTGAATGCATTTATTTTTCTCACTGCTAGAAAAAACATCACTCAAATCTAAGAATGAAACTTGAATTTTCGTAGATGAATAAAATTTTTGAGTGCACAGTTTCCTGTGTATTATTTTAATTTTAGTCCTCTTGTTGTTATTATAGAGTATGAACCAAAGACTAAGAAAAAAGATATTTTAAATCGAAAAATTATACCAATATCATAAAAATTAAATTTTCAATCACTAATTGCCAGAAAACCGAAAAATTATAAAATGTGCTCTAACCCGACAACCGTGCATTTTTGTACTAATACGTATATGACATAAATTATTCAAAATGACATATTTTATCACCTCTTCCAAATTTTCTATCGATGTACCAAACACCCTGTATAACATCTTACAACTATAGCAGGAACATAACATCTTACGACCCGCAACTGTGTGTATTTTTTAGATTAATTCAAGCAATAAAATAAATAAAAAGAGTAAAAGTTAAGCAATGAAACGTATAAACGAAAACCAACTTTGCAAAGAACGAAAGAAACTTATTAAAGATTTAATCTTTGTTTATTCCTTTTTTCTTTTGGAAACTATAGAATTTAAAATTAAATTTTACTGTGTGCACAAAATTTTGTAACCAGAATAATGCAGGCATGAACGTAAAAATAATTGTTCGTTTCCTATTGGATTAGTGCAATTATTGTTTTATATTTTATAATACAGATAAAAATTGTAGATAATACTTTAGTGAACATTTATTAAGATTTAAAGTATGCTATTCTACAAATGTTATGTGATAATTGTTTCTTTATTTAGGAAAATTTTTCTGCCGTAAATCCAAGAATTAGAACATAGTAGATAAAAATTTTATAAAAAAATTAAACCGACTTCTGAAAGTGCGCTAAAAAGTGAAAAATAACTATATATTTATATAAGAAATTGAAATTTTTTTGGTCGACGCCAAACTAATACCTGACAAAATGTGATTCGCATAAACAGATTAAAAATACTTTATTTGTAGTTACTTTCTTAACATAATTTGCATATATTAGTAGGTATTTGTTCCATTTAGAAATAATTTGGCGCCAACTTCAAAAATTTCAATTTTATATAAAAATTTATAGTTATTTTACACTTTTTAGCGCACTTTTAGAAGTCGGTTTAATTTTTTTATAAAAATTTTATTTTTAGATTTTTAGTTTTGAATTCATTATAAAATCAATTAACTATTTGAACTAAGGACTAGTAGAGATTAGTGTACCTAGCAATGACCCCAAGGTGGCATAAAAGTACCCATTTTTTCCAAAGTTATAAATCACCTTAAAATGAACCACTAAAAATTCTTTCTTAAAGTTCTTCAAATATCAATGAAATTGTGTCAAACAAATATTTAGTCTGTCATAGTAAATCAACTATCTTAAGTTTCAAATTAATTTTAGATTGGTAATATAGGCCCCAAAACCTTCCAATATCGATATTTAAAGAACCTGAGACATAAACTTCTTACTCCGATATATTTTATACTGTATATTAAGTTTGTATTCTCCCCAAGAATCTCGCTATATCAATTTAGACAAAATCGGAAAATGTAAAATTTTCAGTCTCTCATATTGTATCTTATCAACCTAATAGTTGTAAAAAATTAACTTCATATTCGTAATACACGAACCCGAAAACCCCCTAATACTAAATCTGAAAAAATGCTAATTAGGTAAAATTTTCAACCCACCATATTGGATCCGCCATATTGAATTTCAAAAAAATAATTTTAACGTCTTAACCTAATCTAAATCTAAACCCTTCAAAGCCCCCTAGTACCAATTTTGGATAAAATTCAGAAATTTAAAATTTCTAAATCGTCATATTGCATTTAACATATTAAATTTTCTTAAATAATTTTATATTCGGTATTTACATCCTCAAAAACTATTTAGTGTCACATTTGAAGAAAATCGAAAAATGTAAAATTTTTAATCCGCTATATTGCATTCGAAATATTGAATCCTGAAAAAGTACTATTAAATTCATAATTTACACCCTCAAGAACCCCCTATATCAGTTTTGGAGAAAATCGAAAAACGTAAAAATTTTAAGACGCCATATTGAGTCCGCCAGATTGAATTTTTCAAAAAATATTTTAAATTTGTAATGAACACTGACAAAGATCCCCCAGTACTGATTTTAGACAAAATCGAGAGAAGTAAAATTTTTATCAGCCATCTTGGATTCGCCATATTTAATTTTTTTAAAATAATGTCAGATTCGTAATATGTAATCAAAAAAACTCCCTCATATCAATTTTGAAAAAGACTGGACAAAATTAATTCTTTATCCGCCATATTGGATATGCCATATTAAATTTTTTAAAAATAATTTCAGAATCGTTATGTGCGACCCGAATATTCCCCCCCCCCCCCCATACCACTTTAGGAGAAAATCGAAAAAAATTAATTTTTTCGTCCGCCATATGGGATCCGCCATATTGAATTTTATAAAAATAATTCTACATTCGTAATGTGCGACCCCAAAAACTTCTCCATACCAATTTTGAAGAAAATAGGGAAAATTAATTTTTTTTGTCCGCCATATTGAATTTTTTTAAAATATTTTGGATCCATTATGTGCGGTCCCGAAAACTCCCCTATACCAATTTTGGAGAAAATCGGACAAAATTACATTTTTTTTTTCGTCATATTGGAGCCGCCATATTGAATTTCTTAAAAATAATTTCAGATTCGTTGTGTACGACCCCGAAAATTCCCCCATACCAATTTTGGAAATAATCGGACAAAATTAATTGTCAGCGCCATCTCGGATTTTACTTTACCAATTTCATTCAAAAAAATATGGGACCATCGCAGCAACTTCCGAAATATAACGTAAAAAATTTTATTCAAATCGGTGCTCCCGTTCAGTAGTAATCGGTGTACATACATAAGAAAAAATACATAGTCGACGAATCGAGAAACTCCTTCTTTTAGAAGTCGGTTAAAAATACTCTTTCATGGCATCATTGACATTAGGTTACTAAAAAAAACGTAAAATTACCTCTACAGTCATAATCGATCGATAAAAATAAAACTCGGTTAATTACACCACGCAAGAAATTTTAGTCTATTTGTTGTATCTTGTATGAGAAGTTAATTTTTGTGTTAATTTTGGGGCGCTAAACACAAAAATGACAATGAAATTAAAAATTTAGTTGCAATTTTTAAGAACACGTTTCTTTATTTTATTTTTAAGGAAATAATAAAAAATACATACTTTTACACTGTAGAGACAGTAAATACCCTGTCTTTTTGCTTTTCTTTCATGAATTGTTTCTGGAGCATCTCTAATAAGAGTCCAACAATAGTCGACAAGCATGGAAGCATTCCACTTTCCCTGGTGCCTTTTCTCCATTGTTGATATATTCAGATAGAAATGTTCGCCGTGCTCATCAATTACCGCTCCACAGTTGTCAGGAAAAAAGTCAAATGTGTGGGTTTTTTGATAAGATGACAGCATATTTTCAATAAGAGTAAAGTAATTGTCAACTATTTTGTTTCTGAAGAAATTATTCACCACGAAGTGAAAGTCATTCCAAGAGTTTTTTTTTCAGTATCTAATAGAGTGCAGTCAAAATGTTTGTCTCTCAGAATATTTCGAATCTGTTCCCCAACAAAAATACCTCCTTTTATTTTTGCTTTACCACTTAGACTTTGGAATTTCTGAATCAGATACTGAAAAGCTGGCTCATCTTTACTCAATGCCTTAACAAAGTTTTTCATTAGGCCCAATCTGATATGCAGAGGCATATGTTATACATTCTTTTCACCTAGCTCTAATGATTGTCGAACGAACCAGTCTTTCCTCATAATGAAGTGCCTTTGCCTATTCGCACAAAAAAAACAGTAAAACTTGGTCTAGCCTAGCGGCAACCTAAGTAAAAGCGCAATCACTTTTAAGTCATATTTTATACTTGTCAATAGGTACTTCATATTGTTGTATGATATTTTTTCATGTGAAATGCATATCCAACCGGAATAGATGGTAAAATATTTCCCATATGCAATAGTATTGCTTTTAAACTAAATGTTGAACTCTCTATAAACGATCTCCATTCCTCTGACTTGTAGTTTATATTTAAAGGCCCCAATAAATCGCTAATATTATTGCAGAAAACCAAGTTCTTTTCCATATTAAAAAATGGTGCTAGGTCTTATACTGAAACATCGTCTTCTAATAAGCTTTATTGCCGTAATCTTGATCTTAGTAACTCTGATTACTTTTTGGAGGTTCTAAGTCTCTCACAAGGTTGTTTAATTCTGATTGGGTTATTTTATGCGGTTGGAGGCATAACATACTGGATGTGAAATCAGGATCTCTTGATGTTAATGGCGTATCCTCTTCTTGAGAAATCGTTGTGTCGTTATTATCTGACTCGTAAGTGAATGTTTCCGGGGGTTTTGGAATAGGAAGTGCGTCACTATGAGGCACAGGTCTCATGGCAGATGGTATATTTGGATAGTTGATAACCGACTTTTCTTGGATATTCCTGTGACTTGCCCAACACTAGGTATGATGTAGAAATCATTAATATGATTTGAAGGCTCTCGCCAGATTATTGGGACAGCAAACCGCTTAGATGTGTCTTTACTATTTAATCAGTTTCTCAGACTTGAAGCGCATGCATTACAGCAGATATGTCTGTCACTGTTCATTTTGATCCCCAATATTGCAACTGAAAGAAAACTGATATGCTTTTTTTATCAATGGTGTAAAAGACCGTTTCTGAGACGCAAAAATCACCTTTGTTTACACACTTTCGAGACATCCTACAATCTCAACTATTTGATTCGACTCACTAACTTCGACTGACTAACTCCTCCGCTGTGTAGCTGCTTATATACCCAAATACGGCTTCTACATTTTTAGAGTTTATTCGAGAATTTTCTATTCAATTTTATAATTTTCGAAAAGTACAAAGCAGATATGAAAGTCGATTTACATGGATTTAAATGGTTATCTTCCTTATATTAAGCCCTGGCGGATTGGAACTTCGTATTTGGGGGGGTCATCCCTGGATATCCCCAGGCGGTGTTGTCAATTTATGCAAAATTTCATTAACTTGAGGGAAATGTATATTTGGCAACGTCGCACCCCTCTATTGTTATAACAATACATATATACCACGTGTATTCTTACGATTACATTGTTAATATATAGGGAGACATGACGTCACGTACCTATAAAACTTGAACTAATATTAAAAAGATAAGTTTAGTCTCGATTTTAGCACACCAAAAATTATACGATTTAGTCTTGATTTTAGCTCACCACTTGGGCTGTTATCCAGTGTTATTATATATAACCAATACAGCAAATTCGGATTTCTTAATTATATAAACAAATAAAATAGTCTAAGCGCCTAGAGGTCTTCGTAGCAAATTGGGGGTCTGATTGTGCAGGTAGGTATTTTATTTATATTTTGAGCTGCTGAACCCGAATGTGCAAACTGCTTTTTGAGAAGATGGAAGACAAATTTGTTATAAAAGATTTAATTGTTTAAAGGGTTATAATTAATAGGCGGGAATGAGAGCACGTCGCGAGCTCACGCGTCTGACGCACCGCAATGGATGGCCGCCTCTCATTAAACTTGCTATTACTCGGTTTCTATTTAATATTTTCGAAAATTTAAAACAGATTCTTAAACTGTAAAAAAAATTCAATCGTTTGATATAACTTATGCCGGGAGTTTATTCGTGCTATTATTATTTATTCTTTTTTTTATAAACAATAGAGAATTCAAGAAAATATCTAAATTTTTCACTTTGAATCATCTTTGTTTATCAACACACAACATAATGACTTAGTATAAGCTTTAAATTTGAAAATGAGATGTAACATAATGAAGAATTTCTATTAGGAGTCTAGTTATACTTGTCAGAGCGCTCTACGTACATTCCAGAGTGTGTCGTTATAAATTTGCATTATCTCTAGATTTAATAGCCATATCAAGATGAACAAAAAGTATTTTGTTGGTTCTTTCAAGAGAAACAAAAATTTGTCTACCAGCTGCTCGATAAGCAGGTTGAATATTCGGATTCAACAACCTAAAAACTATTACAATATGTTGTGTAAGTTTCATACCCCACCTAGCACAAACGTAATTATAGACCCAACAAAAACATCGTAAAATATAGGTAAATGGATAATAACTTTAAAAAATGGATTCTGTTTGACCTTGCAGGCAGTGGCGATATATATATATATATATATATATATATATATATATATATATATATATATATATATATATATATATACTAATTCTTTAATTTCTTGGATATAGGTTTTTACTTCATTTGTTACATAAAAGGCCATTAACGTTTCACCTGTTATGGCAGGTTTTGTTTATTTTTAATTTAAGTATTGCTTACAAACCTACAAACAGAGACAGACCTCAGTTGAACATTATTTTAAAATATTAGAATTAATTAATATCACTAACAATAAAATACACTAAATTTAAATAATTGATATCATACTTTAACATCTTTATAAATTTAAATGTATGTATCTTGAGACTTCATGTTCAATCACTTACTGCCATTGCCTGGATTTATTTTAATATCTGAGAAGTCTGTAATGACGTGTAGCCAGTGTGGATTAATTCTAGATGGTTATACAAAGTTACAAATTATAAGTTTTGATTAAATTATGGTAAATTTGGCTTAAATTGTTTATGTCTTGTTTGTTATTTAACACATTTTGTTCTCTTTTTATATGAATCATTTCCTTCACTAGAAGTTTGTTTTTATTTTGCGCTAAAATTTTAGTATATACAAAGTCAAACTCTTAAACATGAGTTTGACTTTGTATATACTAGTTTCATGTTTGTGTAGAGCCGTAAATGCGTTCTTTGTATAGTTGTGTCCATTTAATCCTTTGTCTAGGTATTGGGTCATGCTTCCTATGTATTTTTTAGGCAATTCGTACATGGTATGGACTAAATTACATTTGATCTTTTTTTAGAAGGAACTTTACTTTTTAAAGGTATAAATATTGAAGATAACCAATTTTGGGCTTTGTGACATACAACAATATCATGTTTTTTCAAAATATATTTGATTTTTTCAGATAATTTTTGAACGTAAGATATTGCGATATATTTTGTAAAATTATTAGTTGTTGAGAAGGTTCTTGTAAAATGTATAAGTACGTTGTTTAATAATTTTATTTATTTGTTTATCTAAAAAATTATTTTTTTTTGAGTATTTTCCTCATTTTTTTAAATGTTTTTGACCGATATTCTGGTGAAGTTAAGCTTAGTGCTCTATCTGTTAATCCTGTTATTTCACTGTTTAATTGAGATGGAGGGTGGTAAGAATTATTATTAAGATAACGACCTGACCAGATGTTTCTTGTGTACCATTTTATTTTAAGTTTCTCGCTATTTACATTTCTGATTAATATCAAATCGAGGAAATTAATTTCGTTATTATATTTAACTCCCCACGTAAATTGTAATTTGTGGTAATTATTAAAAGCTTTAGACTAACAGATAAATAAACAAATTAAACAACCTATTTATAGATTTTACAACAAAAAATCGTCCCGCACAACTTTCCCGACAACTAATAATTTTACAAAATTATCGCAATGCTTTACATTCAAGAATTATCTGACAGGAAATGCGTTAAATGGGCTTTGACATAACTAAGGAAGTAAAATCCTATATCCAAGAAATTAATGAATTAATATTATTAGATAGTTTAAGAAGAAATAAATAAATAAATAAATAATATATATATATATATATATATATATATATATATATATATATATATATATATATATATATATATATATGTATATAATAAAATAAGAAATTCTCGGCTATGCGGAGATCTCCAAAGAAGATGGAAAAACTCCGGGTCCGAAAAATTACGACAGCGATGTTTCGTCCCAGTATGGGGCTCGTCAGGCGATTGCATTCGGTAAAAACCATCATCTTCTATCTGTGTCATATAAACGGATTTCACAGGTGATAAAGAGTAAATAGGACACAATGGCGACATCTCGATCGCTCACTCAATAACATAAGAATAACACAGATCAACAAAAGTTGTATAAAACAGCCATGTGGTGACGCTACCGTAAATTAAAAAAGAAATATATCAAAACTCGTAACACGAACTTGCTACTCTAGAGGTCGCATTATTCCACATTGGCAAGCAAATTAACCATGAATTTCACAGTTGAAGTTCAGTATTGCACCAACGATCTCCCCAAGAGAGCTGCTGTGTATGTTTTAAGCCAAGAAATATAAAAATAAAAAGAGAAGTTAACGTCTGTGTAATTTTAAAATAAAATTGGTGTGATACTGAACTTCAACTGTGGAATTCATGGTTAGTTTGGTTACCGATGCCGAATAATGCGACCTCTTCTATCCTTGGAGTAGCAAGTTCGTGTATCGAGTTTTAATATATTTCTTTTTTAATTTGTCGTCGCGCCACCACATGGCGGTTTTATACAACATTTGTTGATCTGAGTTATTCTTATGTTATTGAGTGAGCCATCGAGATGTCGTCACTGTGTCTTATTTACTATTTTTCAACTGTGAAGTCTGTTTATATGACACAGATACGAGATGATGGTTTGTACCGAATACAATGGCCTGACGAGTTTCATACTGGGACGAAACAGCGCTGTCGTCATTTTTCGGACCCAGAGTTATTCCATGTTCTTTGGAGATCTCAGCACTTTTTAGCATAAGAATAATATTTATCAACGATCTTAGTCCGCATTGCCGAGAATTTCTTATTTTATTTTAAAATTACACGGACGTTAACTTCTCTTTATATATATATATATATATATATATATATATATATATATATATATATATATATATATATATATATATAAATCAGTCGTAGTCAAGGCTCCTCAAGATCCTAACTCGGCGACACGACTCCTAACATTGGCAACAGGGCCGATGACACGTAGCAAAACTCCATCCAGCCAGCGAACACGCTCCACGTATACACATAACCGATCGTACCCGAGTTTCAAGCACCAATTCGCACATATTCGTCGTACATTGTGCTATGAAAATGGTGAATGAGATTTCATCTCATCGAAACGTCAGTTGCCCAAAAGTCGTAAGAAGGACTCAGCACAAACACGGAATACCCAAAAATCTTCAAATATATATATATATATATATATATATATATATATATATATATATATATATATATATATATGAAGTAAAATGCGAACAGTAAATGCAAACTTCGTTCCAACCAACCATATCCTTTCCCTGTTAGAGGTTGCACAGTTTGAACAAATTGCTAAGGAAAACAATTTATCCTATTCAACCACCATCGAGATGATGGCCTACCTGTACCACCATACCGAGAAGAAAGTCAAAACTTACCCTCCTGACAGATCAGAAAGAAGCATGCGAATACTAAACACAGCTTCGCCGACCTCCCGCCGGATAGCGTATATATGTTTATGCGGCTTTCACGGATTTCTCCGTATGAGATAAAATAGTAGTAGATATATCCACATTATGTCGTTGTAGGGCTGAAATCACATTCAGCAAACGTACAACTATAAGCAGCTCCGTGCATAAATGAAGAAAAATGCTAACAGTAAAAGCAAACTTCGTTCCTACCATATCCATCTCGATGGTGGTAGAATAGGATAAATTGTTTTCCTTAGGAATTTGTTCAAAACTGTGCAACCTCTAACACGGAATATATCCACTGCTATTGAATCTCACACGGAGGAATCCGTGAAAGCCGCATAAACATGTATATATATATATATATATATATATATATATATATATATATATATATATTCTTCTCATAATTACTCACAGCTTTGCTTCAAATTAGAGTATGTTGTAACAGCAAGAGCCACTTTTTTTAATATTCGGATAGTTATGTAGATTATATCCTGCCGACTTCTTACGATGTAGGGATATCAAGTAAACAAGTATTTTCTGTGCAATTGCTTTCGTTCATTATAGCTCCACTGATGGGGTATAGTTTGGTCAGAAACTTTGTTATTTTTCAGTGCTAACTGACGGAGTTTACCAGTGTTTCATAAATATATATGTAAATTTAGGTTGAATTTTTTTGGGTTTTAAAGTCTATTTGAAACAAATTTTTTTCTTCAAAATAACATTTTTATATCAACGTTTTGGCCATATATTTGGCCTTCATCAGAATAAAATACCGGAAATTAAATTTTTATATATATATATATATAATAAAAAATCGTTCTTGAACTTATCTTAGACAAAAACAGAAAATATATAATTAACTAATTGCTGATTTAAACATTTTGAAAATTAATAAATACTGTTCTTTTAGTTTAAATTGCACTTAATATTAATTTTTTATATTTATGAAATGACAAAATAACAATTAAAATTTCTTATATCTAGTACATCTTTGGTATTTTTATTTTTTCCAACTATTGTTTTTTTTTGTAATGTTATATCATAATGTGATAGATTTTACTGAAATTTTTTCGATCCGTTTTTGAGTGGATAGCATTTTTATTACTTTTTTTAATTTCTAACCTTTCCCAAAATTCACACTTTTTTGTGTGGTTTTCTATTCTAATAATTTTTGTGTTACTAAAATCAAAATAGTGTACTATTTCAAGGGTATGAGTAGTTAGAGTTTTTTTTCATCATAACAATATTTATATTTTTTAGCTTTTGGCTGGTTTGGCTAATGTATATAGAGTTACATTCTTTAAAAGGATTTTGATATAAAAAAAGCAATGCAGATTTTATTTTCTTAAATACTAATATAAATTTCACTCTGAACAAGTTATTAAGGAAAATTTGCTAATAAATAAAATGCTTATTTTTTAAATTTTATGGCTTTAATAAATAACTATTAAGCGATTAAGTCACCGGAATTAGATTGGTAAATGCAAATCAGCTCATCGCATAACTTCTCTTCTTAGGTCGCCTTTTCTGACCAATATGAAATGAGCATATTTTAATATAAATGTAGAAATTCTGCGTATCATAATTATTATTACTTTATCTAAATTTTAAATATTTGAAGAAAGAACGATATCTTTTACAAAATTTGGTAATAAAATGGTCCATCTCGAGAAAGTTAAATTTTTGGCCCGAAGAGGTGTGGTTTAATATAAAAATGTTCGGCATTTTGTCAACTGTATCAGTTCATCTCTCACTTCCTTTCATACACCTATTTTAAAATGTTAGGTGTAAGTACACAATTAATTATTTTTTTCGGTGTTAGTGCATCATATTGTCTTTGGGATAAAATATAGTGCAAACGAGGCATTTTCGTTTAAAAAAAAATCGGTTAACTGTTACGTTAGTTTAAAAAAATGCGTCGTAAACTTTTGAAATGCTATTAGATCTTTTAAAAACACTTTTTAAATTTTGTCGACTTAAAAACTCGGTATATTACGAAAAGTCATAGTAATTGAGAACAAAAAAACATTGATTTGTGACAAACTATCACATGAGGGCAAAAATTGCCCGGAAAATCGGGCCAATATCGTTCGAAATTGCAAGTGTTATATCACTCTTAAGGATCTTGTTAAATAATGAATATAAATTACAGAATTTATAATGTTCTTAAAATACTTTTTGATTAATTTTTTTAACGAAGCAGTCCAGATACTATAGTTTAGTTTTATTTGAAGTAATTTAAATTTTATCATCTAAATTAAATGAATATCATTTCCTTGTTTTCCGGCAACTAAGTATTTTCATCATGTAGCTAAATTTGTTTAACTTCCAAATTCAAGGCTTATCTTAAGCAAATGCTTTTTGCACCATTTGTCCTTTTTACTTTTTATATTCTGAAACATCGCTTATTGGCATTTGTTTTCGAAATGATGATTAAAATTTACTATTTATAACAAACCAAACTGTTATTTTAAAGATTTAACCACAAATTACACAGGCTAACAAGGAGTTTGGTCAGCTAAATCCAAATCTGGTCGCAGAATTACTCCATCACGTCAAAATTTGAAGACATTTTAACCTAAAAGTGCGAAAATATTCATTTTAGTGCATTTCCAGAGATCAATGGTACTGACAAGTGAATTTGCGATTCAAAATAAATCACGCAATGATAAAATACAACTCCTTCCTTTCAGTTTCCACTTTAGATCTTGAATTTTTGATTTTTTTAATGAGATATTTTGGAATTTTTGTTTTGTTTTTTTTTCTATAAGGCGTATCTACTAAACACGAGTCTTTAGTTTTTCATTTAGCACACACAAACTTCAATCTAAAATATTTCAGTAAAAAAGTCACATCCTTACGTTCCAAAATGGTAAATGAATGGGAAGAGTTATACTCTACGATTATATGATTAATATTGGATACCTATCAGTACCACTGATCTCTGAAAATGTTTCAAAATCATCATTTTCGTACTTTCAAGTTAGAATATCTCAGAAGCTTGACAAGATAGATCAATTCTGAAACTAGATTTGAATTCAGCACTCCAAATTGCTTCAGAAATGCATATTAAAGTACATATCATTTGCAGTAATCCTCAATTCGTTTTTTCTTTATTTTAGCATCTCTGGTTTTCAGTATGTTAAAATTAGTATTGTATTTTGAAAACAAATTCCGACAAGTAGACAAATGGAATATGACAATATAACAAGGCGCATACAGATAAAATATTTATTTATTTATACTTTGAAAATTGCACTATTTTTAACCGTTAACAAATATCAACTTAATGTAATTAATTTCAAAATAACCAAAAAAAAAGTAGCAAAATATTAATATAAAATACGATTAATCCTTTTGAACTGTTTTTAACTATTTTTTTATTGTTTATTGTTTAAAATAGAGCAAAACCTAATTCTAAATACTCAGTGTTAAGACCTAAAAAAATGATACAAAATCGGGAATAAAACCCACTTAATCACCTAGGACAAAAATTGTCCTTTACCCTCTGGTTTAATACAGTTTTGTGCTTAATCATCTAATTGTTAATTGTTAGTTGCTTATTATTATTTATGATAAGAAACATAAATTATGAATAATAAGGATTCTTAATAATATACTTGTTTTAATGAACGCAATTTAATTTTCAGAAACATTTAGAAACCAAAAAAAAAACTTTATAAGCGAACTTTTTTCAAATTTATTTATATTAGCCACAAGTTCTTTTATTTCGTCGTAAACTCTACCTTTGGCTTATTGGATAGTTTACTGAGTATTTGGCTAATGTACTATATGACAGACATTGGGTCATGAAACTGACGATAAGCTATATATATCGAGGGTAGTACGTAGTTCTGTTAATCTTTAAAAAGAACATAATACATGAACTTAAAAATGTGAAACAAAAAAAATTATCTATACCTTAATACAGTATCTATTAAACATTATTTCTATTGATCACTCTCAGTTCTGGTATCTTTACAGTTCTCATATACCAGTAACCTTTTTTATTATTTTATGAGAAAACATATATTATCTTTAGTTGACTTTGTCACTGGCAAGCTATAGATAGTTTAATTAAAATTTTTAGTTTTTTTTTGGCCAGATAAAAGAAAATAATATCAGACTAATGTCATTTTAATGATGTGAAACATATTTATCTTAATAAGTTATATTTATCCTACTGATTAAGTTATATAAGTAGAGTAAATTGTACTTTTTTTTCAGGTAATCGCTGTTTTACTAGCCATTGCCTCGGTGGCAAATTGTGGAGTATTAAGCGGTGGCTATCAAAATGCCCCTATCAGTGGCTCCTTATCAATTGGACACGCATCTGCTAACGCAGGAAGTTTTGCAGGAGCCGGTGCTGGTGGATTTGGTGGA
This sequence comes from Diaprepes abbreviatus, assembly GCA_034092305.1. Taxonomy (NCBI): domain Eukaryota; kingdom Metazoa; phylum Arthropoda; class Insecta; order Coleoptera; family Curculionidae; genus Diaprepes; species Diaprepes abbreviatus. The sequence continues at coordinate 37,561,209 of JASJET010000022.1, forward strand.
GCCGGATTAGGAGGCGGTTATTCTGGTGGTTATTCTGGAGCTGGTAGCTATGCTGGAGCCGGTGGCTATTCTGGAGCCGGTGGCTATTCTGGAGCCGGTGGCTATTCTGGAGCCGGTGGCTATTCTGGAGCCGGTGGCTATTCTGGAGCCGGTGGCTATTCTGGAGCAGGTGGCTATTCTGGAGCAGGTGGCTATTCTGGAGCAGGTGGCTATTCTGGAGCTGGTGGCTATGCAGGAGCGGGTGGCTATTCCGGAGCTGGTGGTTATTCTGGTGCTGGTGGCTATTCAGGAGCTAGCAGCTTCTCAGGAGCTAGTGCCGGAGGATTTGGAGGCGGAGTAGGAGGAGGATTTGGAGGAGGAGTAGGAGGTGGATTTGGAGGAGCTAGAGCTATAGGAGGTGCGGGTGCTTTTTCAAGTGCAGGCGGACTAGCTGGAGATATTGATAACCATGGACCTGTAAACGATGCTGGAACCACCTACGATCACAGATATGAACAAGTGCAAGTTCCCCAGCCTGTTCCAGTACAAGTACCAGTTGATCGGCCATACAATGTTCCTGTTCCAGTACCTAGACCCGTAGATGTACCCCGTCCAGTAAGAGTTGAAGTGCCAGTTCCAGTACACGTTACAGTTAACAGACCTGTACCAGTTCCAGTACCTCGTCAGATTCCAGTTCCAATCAAAACCCCAGTTTACCACAAAGTGATTACCCCAGTACATGTTAAGGTACCCAAACCCTATCCAGTAGTTGTCACAAAACCATACCCAGTTAATGTACCTGTAAAAGTACATGTTAATGTTCCTGTTCCAGTAGGTTCACATACAACAGGAACACTTGGTGTACAAGCTCATGGTGGAGCCGTAACTCTTAGCGATCACGGTGGTTTCGCTAGCGGTTATTCTGGCGGTTATTCTGGTGGTTCTTCTATTGGTTTCGCTGGCGGTTATGCTGGTGGATCTTCTGGGGGTTATGGTGGTGGTTTTGGTCATGGAGGATGGAATTGAGGCTGGTAAATAAAATTTGTAAGCTAGTCTCATTTAAATTGTTGTTACCTGTTCTAGTCTGAATTTAGTCTAATTGTTTTTGTTAAGATTTCACCATGTTTTTGTTGAGAGAGTGAACTATGACATTTATTGTTACATAAGATATTTAATTTAATAAAAATTTGTTACATAACCTAAATATTTTCATTTCCTCTTTATTCGTATGTTTAAACTGAATTCAAATTTTAAAAAGACCACCTTCCATTATTGTGTTAACTCTTATAAATATAATGTTTATTATAAAATAAACAATTTCAAATGTCATCTTAACAAAATATCCAATTCCAATTAAAGGATTGGTCAGAGCATATATTTTTGTTAAACGAGTTTAGTTAAAGCGAATTTTTAAAAGCTGTAAAATCATGTAGAGGTAATTTAAAAAAGTAGTAATTTATGAAAAATCAATGTCCTCTGCCAAATAGGTTCAACAAACTAGTTTATGCCTAATTTTATGGAAATGATTAATGGAAAAATAATGTTAAATTCAATTGTTTCGGGTTTTGCCTGGTGTAACTTTTTGTAGATATTTTATGGTCATAGCTGGCATTAAAAGGGTAAATCTAGCCATTAAACGTTGACAGAAAATTGTGTATATTTTAGTTGTAGAATTAGAAATTTTATAGGCAAAATAGCTTAATTCAGGGTATAATTAAAAGAGAAAGAAGCCTGTACAAATTTCATAACAGGTGTCTATTAAGAAAGACTTAAACAAGAAGATAAACGTTCATTCATATGAATAGCATGAGAATGAAATAGGGAATGAAGTACTCGGTACCACGTAGTTCAAATTTGAATTAAATTAATTTAACACATAGAAAAGAGAAAACGTACCGAAAGTGCTGATATAAGGTTACAATAAGATATCAAATTTCAGAGCTATAGCTCCCAAAGCGCCTCCGTTATTCCTCAAATAAATGGATCTTATTAATATCGTACAAATTCAGTTTTTCCAAAAAATCTTTAATTCAAAATTTGGTACATGCTGAGAAACATTTTTTAGAAATACTGTTTGCCATCACTATATATGGAGTTTTAATTAAAAAATATAAAATATATTTACGTTTATATTTATAGAGTTACCTCAACAAAAATCAAAATTTCAGTAGGAAATAAATGAAATCTATCTTCCATGTTTAAATAGTTCTCTATATGTTATTCTCCTTTCAAGCAAAGAAAAGGAAAGAATATACAGCAACAGTTTATTTCCTGCAAAAACAACTCTGGTTCTCTCCCCATGGTATATATTTTCTCTCTCACTTCGGTGAATGCATAGACGTCGTTTCCACTGGCGATATTTTCCAGTCTAACATCGAAGTCGGCAGATTTTTAATATCCTGCCGACATGTTGCGGAATTTATATTATATACAGCAGCACTGACGAGACCATAAGGTAGCCGAAACGCTTATGGAGAAATACTCAGAGTTGTATTTGCAGGAAATAATCTCTTTCTATATATTCTTTCTTTTTTCTTTGCTAGAATGGGGAATAACATATAGACAACTAGTTATATCTTATAAAGCCGATTGTCAGAAAACCAAACATGGGCATACAAAAAATATTTCAGGTCAGATGATCTTTTTTGTGTCCCTAGGAAATATATTTTAGTTTTTCATCAAATTTTCTGCAACTTTTCATGTATATGTGTAATTTCTACCTAAATAACTTCTCTACCAAATATTGACAAACTGGTTAATTAATTAATTTCGGCTGATAAAAAATATGGGGTATTTCGCTTGAAACGTCCCTACACGGTACACGAGAGCAAAATCAGAGTGCTGAACTAGTGTTTTCTATACCGACATTAATATGATAGTGTTTTTAATAGGCACTTTCGATATTTTTTTTTCTTAACTTTCTATTGAAGCAGTCAGATTTTTGAAAATTTATATAAATGTAGGTAAGCTTGCCAAAGAATGCCAAATTCTACTACTAGTTGGTGTCATGGAAACAGTCAATAATGTAGTTTTATAAACGAGTTACTCTCGAAATAAAAATGTGATAATAAAATAATAGACATCATTAATCATTTTGGAAAAGAATAAAGATATAAAAAAATATTACTGTAATAAGGCATCGTAGCTAAATAGATCAATAATCAGTCTCTAAGTTTTTAAAAGGTACTTACAAAATCATTTTAATTTTTTCAAATTTCAATTATTAATTAAGCTTCGTATTCATGACATATAAAATTTTCTCCATCTTTGTTGGTCGATCCAACACATATTTCCTGTACATATCTCTTGCAGACTCATGTTTAAAACTTGTTCTCTTTGTTATATGAAAAAATACCAACGGTTATTTACATTTGGACCTTCTTCCCAATCTCAGTTACTAGAGCTATCAGCATATGGAATGATACAATCGTCGTCAGCCAGGGGCGGATCCAGCCTCTCTCTTTGGGAGGGGGGCGGTGATATCACAAAAGTACAGTATGGCAAGTTGTCGACGGGGGGGGGGGGGGGGGGCATCAGCATCATTCCAATTTCTAGTGTAAAAGGCAGGGTCGGGTCTATTTTTCTGAATTTGAAGTTTTTGGAGAGAGGGGGGAGGGCGATTATAAGAAAAAACAAGTTGCCCACAGAGGGAGAGGATGCGGGAAACATACCAATTCCTAGTATAAGAGGCAGAATTGTGTCTATTTTCCTGAACTCAAAGCTCTTGGGGGGAGTGGCTATCGCAAGAATAACAAGTTGTCAACGGGAGGGGAGTGCTAGTAGCATATACATTCCTAATATAAAGGGCAGAATCGTTTCCAGTTTCCTGAACTCAAAGCTCTTGACAAAGGGAGAGGCGATCGCTAGCATACACATTCCTACACTCTATTCAAGAACTAGAGGAGTAATAAAACTGTTACCGAAACCTCCAAATTACCTGCTCCAGTGCCGCAGGTAACTGAAAACTGACGTGAATCTAATGATATTTAATTATATTTAAACATTATAAGGTTTTATAAATTTACTGCTACAATAGAATTTCTGATAGTTCAATTTAATTTCTGTCAGTGAGCAAAGTACACCTTACAGTGTGTCCTTAGTGATTTATCTTGCTTTTGCTTGTTTTTATATATTATATAATATCAATATCTAGATAATAATGTTAAAAGTTCTTTTGAGATGTCTTCCAACATGACAAGAGTTGGAAAATCTACTATGTACCGAATATTGTAGGAGAAAAAAACGACTGGAATTGTTAATACTCCCAAGTCACATTCGATCACAGGCAGACGAAAAACCTCGTTGGAAGAAGAGATGTAAACTGCAATCAAAGGAGTTGTACATACATCTTATTATGAGAAGCAGATCCCAACCGTCGAGAAAATTCTAACTAAAATCAATGAAGATCGGGATTTATCTGAAATTAAAGGAACTGAGCTATAGAAATTGCTCAGAGAACTTAATTTTTGCTGGGAAAAATCAGATAGGAAATCTGTTCTTATAGATCGTCCGAAAAATGTCCGTTGGCGAAGGAAATATCTTTCTCAAGTAAAAGGTAGAGTTGCTAGAAATAACACAACTTACAAAATTAATAATTTAACAGAACTTTTGAAAGATTTTTTGGAATAAAGTTACTGCAGAAAATTTGGAAAAATCCATATAATAAAAGAATAAAAGAAAATGTGGAAACTCGATCTCACGATCCATGAGATAGAGGAACCAATTATAATTATTTTGGGCGAAGATAGCTTCACTGACTTGGATTACGATTTAGATACGTAATGTTTCCCAGCGTAAACACAATTTATTATTTAAATATGTTTAACATATAAAAATTATGTTTAATTGTAATTCTGCAGATGGTTTAAGAAATAAATAAACTGAAACGTCAAATGTCCTAAAAATGTTTTAAATTAATAATAAAATGACCGATAGCCCAACAAAATTTTCACATTATATGGACGAATTTATTTTTTTATATATGTTTAACTTCTTGTATTTTTGACAATGGGTATTTTGTAAGTATTTAAATTATAACTTAGAATTTTTTGAGAGAAAAAGGCTACGTTTTATTCTGAATGTGCCTACAACGGTTTCTATGCCAAAATTAAAAATAATAAAAATACAGTTGTGATTTGTGTTAAATATGTCAAAATTATCTATATTTGCTAATGTATGTGAATTATTAAAAAATCATAAGAAATAAAATAATATTATCTAAACTTTTTATTTTACGTTTATTACCGAAATAATATTCTATGCCATAAATACTTATTGATAAAATAAACCTCTTTCCGATGCCTATGACAAGGACTAAAATCCTTTTTAACACTTCACACATCCAAATATCTATTGTTATCTAACCCAAATGGTCCATTATTATAGACCGGTATTTTTGATTATAAAATTTCTAACCCATTTCTATGAAAAATATACATGTCTAACAGATTTTGCCAAAGACCCCGGACTAAAGAATACAGGTAATTTGCGAAGAAAAAAAGGGTATAACATAATTTATTACTCTCTCTAGTTCTTGAATAAACTATAGTATAAGAGGCAAAATGGGGTCTATTTTTCTGAACTCAAAGCTCTTGGGGGGGGGGGGGGATCGCACCCACCGCCCCCCGCCCTTGGATCCGCACCTGTCTTCAGCATGGGTTTATGTGCATTTTTGGATATTGGTGTTACATATTTTCCTTTTTTTTTACTTTCATTTCCTATCTTTTTTGGGTTCCTCCTTCATTGCTTTCTTTTTGTCTGCAATATCTCTGCAAAATCAGTTTCGCTCCCACTATACTGAAGAATTCGTTTTTCCTATATTAGACTTTTTTCCTTTTTTTTGGTTCTTTTTATTAATTTCTACTTCACTAAATAACCCACTTCCACTGGATGTTCAAACGTCTATAGCGCATTGGAGTTTGGGTTAGAATTTCTGGTTTTCCTGGTTGACGGCCACGCCGGGTAGTTTTTCTGGATGCAGCTTTTGGGTAATGTTTTATTATTTCTGGAGTTACGAGTGAGATTTTTAACAAATAGATGATATTGGAATACCAGTAGCATCATTTTGATCGCGTGAATATGAGGGTTCAGTTAGAGCTGAGATTTTTTAATTAGCGGATGAGGCTGCTGCATCATCAGTCTTGCTTTAGTCACTTGCAGCTGATTCAGCAATAACTAAAACCTCCTGAGGAATTGGTGGGGCTAAATCAATATCATAATCATGTTTTTCTCGTAACGGTAAAAATTGAGCCATAACCGAGATTTGTAGATCATTTGCTTCAGTTTTGAGCATACTTAGAGAGTATTCAGAATTATCAACAGAGACTAGTTCACAAGGAGCATGAGGAATGCCATCCAAACCATGCTGTGAAGATGATGGACCTTTCATATCAGTGAAAGTTGAACTTTACGAGTTGACGAGTTTTTTGATGAAATGGAATCTGGAGGGAGTAATCCTTCAACATTCGATAAATTTCTGTCGGTGACTTCAGAATAGATGAAGACTTTTTTCCGAATATATTAGGAATAAATGAATAAATGCCGAAACTCTTAAATCCACTTGAGCTGCTTACGTGACTGAAAGCTTGGAACATCATACTATTTATAAACTAAGGAATTTTATAATTTGTTACGGTCTTACCAGGATTTGATAGCATCCAGTTGCTCACATTGTTATATCTCGTTTTAAACGAAGCACCGTCAAATGGTTGTAATTTGTTAATGCAGGCGAAGAAAGCGTCAGTATTGTTATTCCATTGCCTTTGGCAAACTTAACCACATAGTTCTGTGATTGTCAAGAATCAGCAAGACGGGATTTTCTTTTTTTGAAATGTTCCATATATTTTATGAAGCTCTTCGTAGTCATGAACCCAGTAGAGTATGCGTCACCATCTGACATTTTTGGCCCAGCAGACACAAACTTTTGCTTATATTGCACACGAGGTAATATAAAATATGGTGGTGTGATATTACCAACAGCAAAACATAATGCAGAGTGCCTCTCAGAGCAGCAGAAACCTGTCCCACTTGTTTCGACTCTTTGCTTGGTAGTATCTGAGGACAGTCTTGGACAGTAGTACATCCGATCTCGTCGCAATTATAAATATTTTGCGGCTCAAACTTATAATTTTTTCGAACAGATCTCAAACTTCCAAAAAAAAATCAGTTGCTTCAGAAATCTGCAGACTTATTTCATAATTTCTACAAAGAAATCCGCGGAACCAGTCCTTTCCAGCTGAAAAATTTTTTGACCAGCGGTATGAATTTTTTAGAATTTGATGATAAGGACTAAACTACACTACTCTTGAAACTACATTAAATCAATAATTCAACTCACGAAAAGTCATTACGTCCCTTAATAGTTGTTGGAGTAATGTAAAAACATCAAAAATATTTTTTCGGTATTATGTTAGCCAGTATGGCGTCGCACATGTGACAAGCAATGAGCGAGCGTGTCGTGACTTGTCTCTCGGGCTCCCCCTAAGTGCGCTATGCTCCGACTATATTTAATTTCGAGTAGTTATCAGGCAACCAAATATGAAAATTTGATTCAATGAAATAAATCATATTTGATGTTAACAACATTGAACGAATCATTAGCGAGAAAAGTATATAAATTTGGAGGGAAAAGAAATTAATTATTTGTAAACCTTCAACATAATTAAATTATTTAAAAAAGAAATATCTACAGCTAAAGCTTTATTTCATAATATAATGTGATAGATTCAAATATGCGGCTACTTTAAAGACCTTTTTGTCAAATTACTTCCTGATGAATCCTCCGTTTTTATCAAATTAAAGAACTTCATGTGTCACCAATTTATTACAAAAATATATATTAACATAAAATTTGAGGCAATAAGCAAAAGTAATTTCAAAAAATACAAAGAAATTGAACTATCTCAAATTATATTGACAAAAAAATTAAATTTTAGCTAGTTCTGTGACGAAAATGAAACGTGTCCTAACCCATGTTAATTTTAAATAATTTTTATGACTATTAATTATATGCTAGTGAAAATTGAGATCGTGAGAATAATTTTCAAGATCTGAACATCCTATATTACAATATTTTGAAGACATTAATAAATTTGTTAGAACTCCGAAACGTATTTTAATGTAGCACATAAATATTGTTATCTAACGTGCACGAATACGAAATGCACAACCTAAGAAAAATTAATATTCAAGCTAAGAATATTAATCATTGTTAAAATGCGTTGGGGTGCAGAAATTGAGTGTAATACGATAAAAAGATATTTTTTAAATGTGGGTTATTACTTTTTATAGGCATATGCTTTCAGGAAGAATTTTTAGCTAGTCCACAATTTCATTAAGTCTCCAGGTACCAGGTATCTCATTTCTCTCTATATTATGTACTCAGGGTGTCCGATAAGTACCTCACAATTTCTCAGGAACATACAGGGAGGTCAAAATATCTCTACTTTGCTTCAGAAAAAAAAAATCCTAAACTGCCCCTTAACACAGATACAGAGCCCTAAAGGGCTACACATCAATTTACCTTATCGGCTCTAAGTTTTGAAGCGACTTGTATAATGTAATGAAATTTTAATATTTTACAGAGGCCATAAAGACTCATTAAACTCTACTACCGTAGATATGTAGTATTATCAGAGAAGTCAGAAACTGACAGTCACAGTCACAGCCTAATTTTTATAGGTATCATTTTACAGAGCTGAAAACTGATTTTTTTAATACTTTGGTCATTTCTTTTCAAAAAAGGTGCTCTTAATTTATTTCGATAAAACTGGCGGGTTTCGAGATAAACCGGTTTTTGTGCGTAACACCCAAAAGTTACTAATGCTAAACACCAACAAATAACATTAAAATACGCAGGGTGTGCTGATGTGTCTTAATTTATGGGGAAGCGCTGCTTCATTCTTCGAAGGCAAGAAGATGTTATGCTGAAAGACTTCCAACTCAGACATTGTCAAGTCCAAACCTTTCAAAGGGTTTCCTGCGAATGTTGCTCTTGATAGTTTACAAATTTAGTTATAGGTATGAGGTCGTCGAAACATATTTGCAGAAAGAACCAGAATTGTATTGGCAGAAAATAAATTATATATATATATATATATATATATATATATATATATATATATATATATATATATATATATATACATATATATATATATATATATATATATATATATATATATATATATATATATATATTACTAAAATAGAAAAATAGTGGAAACGTTTAAATGTTATTTTGGCAGATCTTGAATATAATTTTCTTAATTTCTTATTCTTCGATTATTTTCTTGCTGGACTGCAAATAATTTTCTGGCATTATTACGGACTTCGTTAGAATGCTGTGCTATTTTCGCTAGTACTTCTTCTCTAGTTTTTACTGGTGTTGAATAAAATAGTTCTTTTAGATGTCCCCAGAGGTAACAGTCCAAGGGACTTAGGTCTGGAGACTTTGGTCGCCATAAAACACTTCGACCTATCCATTGAGGGCCAAAAACGTTAATTAAGTGTTGACGTACTATATGGTTAAAATCAGGTGGACCACCATCATGCATGTACCACAGTTACATTCTTCTAATAAGAGCTAAGTCTTCCAAAAATTAGTTAAATTTTGTTGCAAAAATTGTATACAAATTTTACCATTGCGTCTTCCTTCCAAAACAAATAAACCTATAAGATTATTTCCAATGATGCCAATCCACTCATTTACTATAAATCTTTGTTGGTGTTTGTTTTAAATTATAGCGTGCGGGTTTTCATCAGCCCAGAAATGTAAATTGTGTGAGTTTATTATGCCATTTCTTGTAAAACCGACCTCATCGGTAAACAAAATAAAGTTGGAAAAATTCAGATTTAGGTAATGTTGCTGTATAAAACAGTTGGAGTATTGAAGTCCTGCGGGATAATCAACCTGTTCTGTTAGAGTTTCATGTACAATCCATTTTGTAACACCACCTTGTGTCATGAGCTTTCTTATGCTATCTGAAGGGTTGTCAGCAATATCTTGCAAAATTTGTTCCTCTACGTGAAGACCTTGTGCTCTCCTGGAAGGGCCTTCACCGCCTCGTTTCGGCAAAAATGACTCTAAATTAAACAAGTAAAAAAACAATTCGTTATATACAATTATTATCTAATCATCTTTTACCTGTTTCTCTTAGGCTTCGATCAACCCTTTGAAAGGTTATAGACTTGGCAATGTTCGAGCTGAAAATCTTTCAGCATATAAAGTCTTCTTGCTTTGGAAGAATTTGGCAGAGCCTCACCATAAATTAAGTGCATATCAGCATAATCTGCGTAAGAATATTCTTCCATTTTTTAAAATGGGTGTTACTTGAAGGCGATTTTGACAAATTCCGTCAGTTGTAATTAATTATGGATGTATTAACAATAAAAATCTGATTTTTTACCTATTTATGTTTAGCATGAGTAACTCTTGAGTGTTTCGCATAAAAACCGATTTATATCGAAATCTATTTTATCGAAATAAATTAAGAATACGTTTTTTGAAGAGGAATGACCAAATTATTTAAAAAATTGGTTTTCGGCGCTGTAAAATGACACCCGTCAAAAATTAGGCCCAACGAGTGTGGCTGCAAGTTCGTTCGTGATTTCTTTCATGATCTAAAACATCTACCGTAGTATAGTTTAATGAGTCTTTATATCCTTTATATTATATTAAAATTTCATTAGATTAAATAAGTAGGTTCAAAACTTAGAGCCGATAAGGTGAATCGCTGGGTACCCCTTTAGGGCTCTATATCTCCGTTAAGGGGCACTTTAGGAATTTTTTTTCTATGACAAAGTAGGGTTATTTTGAATTCCCCTGTATGTTTCCAAGAAATTAGAGGTACTTACCGGACACCCTATACACAGTGATCGACAGGAAGTGCGCAACATATGGGAAAAATGGTTATCTTTGAATTTAATGAATTTATTTTATTTCCAAGTTCTGTATTTCCTCAAATCAAAATAGGATCATCAAATTCGATGGAAGTCTTATAGTGTATACAGAAGAGTCAAAAATTTAAAATTGCACTAAAAGCAAAGTATACCTATTTTTTTAACGGTAAAAAAATATTTTTTTAAGAAATGTTGTTATATGCAATTGTGAAATTTCGTTCACTTTGGACAAAAAATAAGATTTAAACGATTTTTTCTAAATAATCTTGTATAAAAAGTAGGTCGCAACCATATAGTACGTGAATCCTATTTTTTGCTGATTTGTTAGGCAAAAGTGTAATTATTATGTCAGATTAGTCAGTTTCAGAAATATTAGGGCCCTTGAAAATTAAAACAAAAAAATATTAAATATTTTTATTTTTATCATAAAAATTTAATCTTAATTTCGTAATAAACTTTAACTCAAACCTTCATTAAAATAATATATTTATCTCTCTAAATCTCCATTTTTATAATTCAGGTCTTAATCGTGATCGGCATAAAATAAAAAATATTTCTTGTACATAATTTATCTGCCACTAAAATAATATAATTTTAGACACAAATAAAAAATGCACGTTCTTATCTAAACTACATAACAATTTACATTTATATATTCTGGTAAACAATATAACTATAATAATTTTTATTTATCTAATTAATTTTAAGGATAATTTAACTGATAACTAAAATGGACAGTGGAGAAAACTATTAAATAAAACTATATTAACAATGATAACTTTAGATTTCAAGGTATTATCCTCCATTTTCCATACATTTTATAGTTCTTGTATTGAATTCTCTGATGACATTCCGTACAAAAGCATTATTAATTCGAGCTAGACACTGTATCGTCTAGCAACATTTTCCAAATGTTTCAAATTTTTAAACGGCCAATATTTACACACTCGATTTTTTTAATTAATATCAGAAAAGAAAGTCTATTGGGGTAATATCCAGTAATCTTGAAGGCTAAGGATTTGTTGGGGAATCGTTGCTTTAGCCTTTTCCGTAGTTGCAAGGTGATATGAATAAACGCAACATCTTGTTAAAAATGATGATTTTCTCCTCAATTTAAAGGCAGATCATCCATAAAATCGCTAAATTCATTAGGCTAGAAATCTAAATATTTAGTGGCATTTAAAATTTCCCGGAAGAAATACGACCACACTATTTAAGTATATAATATACCACACCAAACGTTGATTTTAAATGAATATTGATCTTTGCGTTAAATTATAGGGTTAGGGTTTTGGTCAGCCTACCACCTGCAATTCTGGAACCGTCGCTTGTGAAGATTGGTGCGTCGATAAATATTATGCGATTAACAAAATGTGAATAATCGTCCTTGTTGCCTTAAAACAAAAGCAAAAGTCAATCCTAGCACATAAATCTCTTTCTTGAAGCATATGGACAAATTTGGGATTATATGGTACGTTCCTTTTTTTTTAAGAATTCTTCTAATAAAATTCTCTGAAATATCTACTTCTTCCCTTGAAGACAAAGGCATCGTAGAAACTTCACTTCAGTAGTTACAGTTTTTCGATTGGGAATCTTGTATTTATTTTCCACCGATCCACTCTGTTTAAATTTATTTACAATTTTCAATACACTGGAATTGTGAATATTTTTATTATGTGTATTATCAAAATATCTGCTGTCTCATGAAAATTGTGATAATTTTCCCCATGAAATAAAATTGTTTCAGTTTTTTCTTGCTTTCATTTTGACCATACAACCAAATTAATGGCATCTATTTATTTTCTGTTATTCACTTATTTTAATGACTACTTTGACCTTGGCTATATTGATCATTAAAAGAATATTACATTATATTATTATTTATGTCTCAAATTTAGATATTAAGTTAAATTCGTATGTATAAATGAATAATACAAATATACATTGATACTACATAAAACTTTATATCTTATTGTGCATCATCATACTACACATAAAGTTATTTGTAATATTAAATTCATTCGATGACGCGTTTGTCGCAACGTGAGCTATTGAGCCGTAAAAATAATAAAGAAAAAAGTAAGTTGCGATTGATGTGTGATTGAAGAAGTTAACTAATGCTAATATTTAAAAAATAATTACTCTAAAAAGTTAGTTAAATGTAATTTTAGAATCAAGTATAATGTGATATGTCATTAGAAATGAAATTTTATAAAAAATGGCATCACTACATTTACAGGGAGTCTCTAAAAATATTAAATTTAAAATATTCTTTGCGCATTATTATTTTTTATTTAACACTTTACGTCAATATTGGCTCATTTGTCTTAATTGTTGAAAAAAGATGTTGTCGCTGCTAACAGTAGCCTACTTTGATATTTTAAAACACTCTATACTGTCTTTATAGGTATTATACTACCGTGATTTGTAAATCATATAGTTGCTTATTCTATATTTTCATTCCTTTAAAAAGCTGGTCTTAACTGAAAGCAGTTGTTTCATAGAAAATATAGTCGATATTTTATTAAACCATATACAATTATTTCCATAAAAACGCGTTTAAAAAATATAACTACCTAAAAAACGGAAGAAAAATGTTTTATGTTTTTGGAGATACCAGTTTTCGGTCTATGAGGTGATCATATAGAATCCAATCCCCACAGTCATTTCTAATTGACTCACATTATGTTCTTTACAAAGCTGAACCTTCATTATATCCCATACATCCCATGCCTTTTTCTTGGTTTCAGTTCTGATACAAGCAACTACGATGTTTCATATCATTATCTTCTTGTAGTGTCCATGAGTTATAATTAAGCCTAAACCAGCATTTAGCATACTTTATTAAACACTTTTCATTGATTATTTTCATTCTTGCTTCATTCAAGTGTTCAATAATAAGACACAATAATTCAAATCCATAAAAGGAGAAGCATTCCCAGATATGCACTTTAACAGGATGTATAACTGTGTTGACCAATATACCAAGCTCTCTTCTCCAGACCCAAATGAATATTTGTCAATAAAAATAACGTTTGACCAACTTCTATCGATGTTCTCTTATACCCAGGTTATCAATTTCTGTAAGCTTTTCAGATAGTAAGAGTTTTTACCTCGTTGTTCTATATTTAGTGCCGTTTTCATCAAGTCACCATCAAATATTTAAGCCATTGTATTTTTCCTTTCCAGTTAAAATATTTTGTCCTTATTGCGGAGTGTGGAGATTTTTAGAACACTTAAATAATTGCACAGCCACACAAAAAAAATTTTCTGGCTTGGGGTTCTGATTATGTCTGCTACATGTTTTTGGTGACGCTAAATCCGAGTCCGGGGTCCATTAAACCCCATCACGTCAGGGTTTTGCCATAACCTCAAAAAACCTCAGAATTAAGACAGTTAAGCATTATTGAATGCTTGTTCCCCAAAACCAAAGCTGTTAGACCCCTAATAACTCCAAGATGCAAAGACTCTATGACACCAAGACCCCATGATCCAAAAATCCCATAACTCTGTAACCCCATGACTCTATAACAATTACACTCGATCACTCATAGCGGAATAACATGTAGTTGTCTCAATTTCACCGTTGAGCTCTATGACTCAATAATCCTATAACTCCATGATCCCATGAACCCATGACTCTATAACCTCATAACCATAATTAACTTATTCTCCCATAGCGAAAGTGCTTGTCGTGGCCTTAATTTCTTTATGGCTGTTGAACCCCATGATCTAATAGCTCCAAAACCCCATGACTCTGTAACCCTATAACAATGTTACGAAAGTCATTACACTCAATCTCTCATAGCGGAAGAATTTATCGTAGTCTTAATTTCTTCAAACCATGGCTGTTGAACCCAATTACCTCATTACCTCAATGATTTCAGTAACATGGTTATGGGATTATAGAATCATGGGATTATGGGGTTATTGGGTCATTGGATCAGGGGATTATTAGAGGTCTAGTAGCATTGGTTCTGGGTTAAAAGCATTCAATAATACTTAATGGTCTTAATTTTTAGGTTTTTTGAGGTTATAGCAAAATTCTGATTGGTTTTAATGGAATATGCATTCAGATTCGGCAACTCCCAAAACTTATAGTAGATATAGTCAGAACTCCAGGTCAGAATTTTTTTTTTGGTGGTTGTGTTATCTTGGTTTTTCGTAGTTATACGTGTTAAGCCATATTCTGAAAAATTATCGACATTTATTTCTGGATTATACCTTTTCATCCACTATTGTACAAAAGATACAGGCTCTTTCATATATTTTAACGTGACAGCATAACTCCTTTTTGACTTTTTCGTAGCTATATAAAAAAGTTGCTTCAAATTTTTATGAAATATCGCACTCTAATGAATACGCCTGAAAGACCTTTAGGAATATCAAGCAACTGACCAGGGCCGTGTCACTAAAATACGAATATATGGAAATATGGTATTTCAGGAGGTTGCATGCTCACTTTAGAGGCGGGAAGCATTATTGTATATGTCTTTCAAACACCTTACCTGATTGTGAAATATTTCCCTATTATCACCCTATATAAAACATCAAAACCATACCGAATTGTGAAATATGACCAAATTGTGACGCCGATTGTGAAACTTTGCCTATCTTTAAATCACAACCAGATTTGTACACCTTTTCTGAATGCGAGATAGTTCCTTATGACCGTCTACAAAATATCAAAACCATACCGGAGTGTGAGATATCAAATTTTGAGACTGCCTGACTGTGGATTTCTACCTGTTTTTAAGTTACAACTAGATTTTGAAATATTGTCTCACTGTGAGATAATAGCTTAACTACGATTAATATTTCCAGTATTGACCAATCCTCTTCTTTCTTGGTGTCTTTGAAGCATTGTACAGGGTGAGTCAACGATTGGATGAAGTAAGTTTGTGCCTTTTCGGTGAAATTTACAAAGAAACTATATTTATTGTTTGATACAGTTTATTTTTACGCAGATTTTAAAAATATTTAGGACTCTACAGGGTGAGCCAAAAAACTAGGACAGCATAAAGTTGTATTTTTTTAAATAGAACACCCTATATACGAATCGTATTTTCGATTTACTATAACAAAACTTTATAGTTTCTGAGATAATTAAGTTTAAAGAAAAAAAGTCACATTTTCAAGCATCAATTCAATCCTAAATAACGTTTTCAATTTTGTGACAAATATATTCAAATTTTGAATTTAGCAAGGCCAAGGACAAGTTAACATAATTTTACCTAATATTTGCAATAAAAGCTACAGGGTGTTGAACACATCGGCTCAAATTTGAACAAGTTTAAATGAATAAATATCTTTTTTTTTTAAATGGTATATTTTCATGTTATTTAATAGAGTAATAAAAACTCTAAAAGTTTTGTTCAATATATCCTATACCTATTTATAATAGTTTTTGAGATATTTCAGTTTTTCTTATTTTCCATATTTTTTTACAGAAATAGTCTTCATTATCATAGTAGCCATGGCAAAAACAATGTTAAAGAACATTTTTCTGAGTGTCAAATTTATAACCGCAATCGCTTCTTTTGGTTTTTATGTAGTATAGTTTGGTTTTTTTGCATTCATCTTATATTGTAAAATGAATTTTCCAAAGAATGAGTTAATAGATATGATTTATACAATAGGAGAGGCTCAAAAAAATTGCCTTCTTGCTCAAAGAATTTACAAAATGAAGTATCGACGCCAGCCTAGTACCCATACTTTTCAAAACTTAATGCAAAGATTTGATTCTTCTGGTACTGTTGATTATCCAAAACGTAAAGTGGTCAACAAACCAGTAACTAATGAAGAAAAAGTACTACAAGTATTGTTAAATGTTCAGGAAAATCCTTATATTGGTAGCCGTCAGTTAGCAGCATTATGTGAAACATCACAATCCACCGCTAATCGTACGACCAAGAAATATAGGTATCATCCATATCACATGGAATTACACCAAGAATTGCATGGACAGGATTTTGAAAGTCGTGTAAACTTTTGTCGTACAATAAATGCGGAGATTCAATTAAATCCAAATTTATTATGCAAGGTAATGTTTAGTGATGAAGCTACTTTTAGAAGTAACGGTGCCGTAAATAGACGCAACATGCATTATTATGCCACAGAAAACCCATTTTGGATTAGAGAGGTGCAACATCAAAACCACTGGTCATTAAATGTTTGGTGTGGTATTCATCATAATCGAATTATTGGACCCCACTTTTTTAATGAACCACTAAATGGCCATAGTTACCTGAACTTTCTACAAGAAGAACTACCCCAACTGCTTCAAGGTCTCGATAGGGATGAGCTCGACAGTATGTGGTTCCAGCACGATGGTGCGCCTCCGCATTACCATCGTGAAGTTCGTGCGTTTTTGGACCAACGATATCCGCAAAAATGGATTGGACGTGGGGGTTTCATTGAGTATCCACCAAGGTCTTGCGACATCACCCCATTAGATTTCTTCCTATGGGGTTATATTAAAAATAAGGTGTATGTTAATCCACCAACAACAGTGGAAGATATGCGAAACAGGATTAGGGATACCTGTAGAACAATAACGCCACTAATTTTGTCCAGGGTCCGAGAAAATCTGCAAAAAAGACAAAATTTGTGCATTGCACAAGAGGGTCGTTTATTCGAACACTTATTAAAAATAAATAATTAATCTCAGTATTTAATAGGTAATTCTTTTGTTTCAATTTAGTATAAAAGTAAATATGTATTTGCCTTGTCGTTATTGTTGTGTTAATTTTTTCACATTAGGTTTAATTAAACTATTGCCGTTGTAATATAACGAATAATGTATTTCATCATATTTAACCACATTCTGTTTGTTTCTGTAGTTTCTTTTTATTATTTTACATGGCTACTATGATAATGAAGACTATTTCTGTAAAAAAGTATGGAAAATAAGAAAAACTGAAATATCTCAAAAACTATTATAAATAGTTATAGGATATATTGAACAAAACTTTTAGGGTTTTTATTACTCTATTAAATAACATTAAAATATACAGGGTGTACCATTTAAAAAAAAAAGATATTTATTCATTTAAACTTATTCAAATTTGAGCCGATGTGTTCAACACCCTGTAGCTTTTATTGCAAATATTAGGTAAAAATTATGTTAACTTGTCCTTGGCCTTGCTAAATTCCAAATTTGAATATATTTGTCACAAAATTGAAAACGTTATTTAGGATTGAATTGATGCTTGAAAATGTGACTTTTTTTCTTTAAACTTAATTATCTCAGAAACTATAAAGTTTTGTTATAGTAAACCCTTAATAAAAAAGATTTAAAATTATAAGCTAAATCGAAAATACGATTCGTATATAGGGTGTTCTATTTTTAAAAAAATACAACTTTATGCTGTCCTAGTTTTTTGGCTCACCCTGTAGAGTCCTAAATATTTTTAAAATCTGCGTAAAAATAAACTGTATCAAACAATAAATATAGTTTCTTTGTAAATTTCACCGAAAAGGCACAAACTTATTTCATCAAATCGTTGACTCACCCTGTACATTCAATAGCACTCTGAGAGTGGTGTTTATGTGCTTTCGTTAAGAGTGCTCTTATTTTCCTTTGCCGGTTTTCGATGTCCGTCTTGCTCCATTTTACAATTCCAAAAGAGTAGCTAAGCGCAACAAACAAATTTCTACTATTTAGACTAGTTCATAACAGGCGTCTTACTCTCCTAACAAATTCGGTATTTGTAGGTTTGTTCTGCTTCCATTGCAGCTATAGTTTCCCCATTCTGCATCTCAAATGCTCCCGGTTGTATATTTTCTTTAACGATGTTCAAAATACGTATTTGCTCCAGCTGGATCTTGGTAGCAGCCATCAGTTTAAGATCATCCATATATATATATATATATATATATATATATATATATATATATATATATATATATATATATATATACCAAATGATTCAATCTTATACCTCTTCGTTTTCATTTCTAATACTAAAGCCGTATCTGGTGAAGTACAAACGGCGTGACAGTGGGTTTATTGCAAGGCCGAACCACAATGGGCTTAGTGAAGCAGCTTGAAATATCTCCTTTTATAGAGTTATGAAGATGACAATCTAATAAGCCGTGAAAATATTTTGGAAATGTTAAACTCGCAAAAAATCAAAGCTATCATTCGAAAAATTAGGAGAAATTAATTTTCTTTTTGTTAAAATAATAATATTATATCACTCGACAACTCAGCGAGGTGTTAGTTAAAAACTACAAAATCTTTCTCCTAGTTACAATGTTCCACATTAATAAGGCCAACATTAAACCGGTACAAAGTAAACAAAGGATAACAAAAGAAAAATTCTCAGAGAAAAGGTTTCGTTTTCTGTTTT
Source organism: Diaprepes abbreviatus (assembly GCA_034092305.1). Taxonomy (NCBI): domain Eukaryota; kingdom Metazoa; phylum Arthropoda; class Insecta; order Coleoptera; family Curculionidae; genus Diaprepes; species Diaprepes abbreviatus. Next base: position 37,580,441 of record JASJET010000022.1, read on the forward strand.
CCTTTCATAAGTTGGGACGGATAAGGAAAAATATGATTAATCGTTTGTTATTGTCTTCGTAATTGAACACGGGTTTGCATTGATGAAACTTCTAACTATTACAATATTTTTGCTTCTATTAACGATTTTTATATGATGGGATTTTTTGTCCTTTTGGGACGATTTAGAATAAATTACGGCCCCAATACAGGGTGATTCTCCGGAAACTTTATCGATCGATTGTGAGAAAACTATAATTAGGAAGAATCTGAAAATTTGACAGTATGCATGGGGGACGGTCATCTAAAATATTTTCAAGATGACGGACTTCCGGTTATACCGAACGTAGATGTCAATTTGCTTATTTTAAATAGAATACCCTATATAGTATTACATTTTTGATTTCTACGTAAAATTCTAGACATATTTTATGTATAATGTTCTATACTTAAGTAACGCCGTTTTGGAGATATTTAAATTTTTATATCAAAAATGACGTTTGCGAACCAAAACTTAACTGTAAATTTTTCCAATAAGAAAGTCTTTATAATTTAATTTGAGTTAGTTTTCTTGTAGACGAAGATCGACTTTAGTGGTCTATTTATGATATTTTGAAAATTATTAGTAAAGAGTGGTCAAAAAAGGAAAATAAATATTATATTGAAAAATTCGTCAAAAGTCAATTTTTTCAAATAGAAAGCACATATTTTTATAATTTTATCATATTAAGTATTAAAAATAAGGGCAACTTTGTATAAAATTGTCTATTCTCAGAATTTGTAGTTTCGAAAATATTGGCAATTCAACATTTTTCTATTGTAAAAATGCTACACGGCTTTTAAGTTTTGTTATTGCTGGTCATGACGGCGAGACGTTTCGAAAATAAAACAATCAAACCCTACAGAATTGTCACTATTTCTTGCCATTTGACATTCATTAATAATAATCATGCCGAGGCGATTAAATTACATGCACGAAAATTATTTAAACATGTTTATTATTTATGGAGAATAAGATAGAGTTATTTCAAGAACATGCGATACATTCGCGATCAGATATCCGAAGAAACAGAAACCAACACTACTAATTGTTAAAAAGATTATAAAAAACCTTCAAGAACTCTGGATCTGTAAAAGCTAAAAGAAATAGAAATAAACCAGTTGTTAATAAAATATTTGAGTAAATGTTCAAATTGACACCCTTGAACTTACAAACATGGTTTGCACCTAAGCAGGAACTCTTCATGGGGGCTCTACTTATTGACGGAGGATTAAGTTTTTCAAATGCTATTCGGACGCGCTGCATGCCATCTTCCATAGGGGTTAATGCGGTGTTGTATAATTTATTTTTGATTGTCCCCAGAATAAAAAAATCAAGTAGTTAGGTCGGGGGAGCGAGGTGGCCAAAGGTATCGCCCATTCTTAGCTATCCATTGATCATAAAACAAGTCTTGCAGATGACTGTTAACTAAATGACTATTATGTGGAGGCACCCCATCTATTTGAACAAGTTGCTGGTGAAATATTTCGCCATGTTCGTTTGAAACTGCACCTAGATTGTGATGAGTTATTAGATTATTGGGTTTAGAGTTAATGGCTTATGTGTTTATGGGTTTAGTATATATGTGGTCAGATTAAATGGGTGTATGATTCAATTTAATTTAGTGTGCTGGTTCATCATTTATGACTTTGGTTTAAGATTGAAACTTAAAGAGTTGGCAATACGAAACTCATTTTGAAGCACATGAGTGGTACTATTAGATATAAAATCAGCGCGAAAATGAGTCAAGTAATTTCTGTATCCTGTACATAACGTCAAATATAGCAAATTGGTCATTTTATTTTACAGTCTTGACGTGATAAGTAAATTCTGATACCAGATTTGAGATCTACCTAAATAACTAGGTCAGGAAATAGTAATTTCTAGACAAATCTAAAATTGAAAACTGTAGATTGATCCCGCCATTTTCTTTGACGGCCCCCTCTAGTATGATGGGTGGAGCTTATTAAGGGAATTTTTTAATCTGTAACGGCAAATAAATAATTAATAACATCCAATATCCCACTCAATTAACTCAATTTAAACATAACCTAATAAATACCTAAACCGCAGTAACATGAAAAATAGTATGAACAGTGCTACTCTCACTTTATCGACTTAAGATTTTTTTTGTAAATGGTTTCTTTAAAGAAGACGATTAAAAAACAATAAGTAACTAATTAATAGCAATTAACAGAGCTCTTTCACGCTCTGACAGCAATAACCAACCATAAAATGCGTTTTACGTCACTGACGTGGTCTCATAAGTAAATTAGGACAAGCAATGGATGATTACACTTAGTAGTCTACGCCAGCCAGCTGCGTAATCTGTTCTTTTTTCGTTAACCCACATTGAATAAGCCATATTAGCGTAAGAAACATAATGTGTAAAATATGTACTTTACCCATAACTAAATTTAAAATTAAATAAAGGAATTTTTATAATGAAAAATATACCGGTTTTTTTCAATTTCTAAGCCATAATTCGATATCAGTCAAGAAAATACACAAGATGTAGCATCTAACAAAATTTTCACATTTTTATAAGACTCATGATTGTCTTGTTCCCTCTTTATTTATTATTAATCATAGTAAGCTTCTAAGGCGTCCTCTGATAAGAAAAAATCTTAGCACTATCGCAGGAGCATTAATTAATGGCAAAAAAAAACAATTAAATTTCTTTATCAAAACTGTGCTAAATTTCAGATTTTTAAATCAAGAGATTACTTCAGATAAGCATAGATAGGCGAAAAACCAAACAATGGAAAATTACACAGATCTGTTCGATGAATAGAGGTGGCCAGAGTTAAGAAAAAACAGACTGTTCCACAAAAATCACAGGCGCATTTGGGATTATTCTGCTGTCATTTTGATAAATTAGATTGGAAAACTGTTTTATTTCAGCTTTTTGTATTTAATTGATGTGATAATGTTATATAAATGGATGTTTTTATAAATTGCGGTACGTTTAAATACTTAATTGTGTAATATGATGAAAAATCGTATAACATTTTATGAAGTTTTCAGGTGAGTATTGAACATTTTCTGTCTCATTGGTGGCGTTATTAAAATATACTTGCTACTGGAAATATGAATATATGCTTCGAACATTTCCCTGTAGAAGTAGCATAACGTCAGATCTAGGGCCCGGTTGTTTGAACGCTGAATAACGTAATAATATTTTTATTTATATTTGAAAAGTGTTGATAAACAGTAGATATTTAATTTCTTGGTACACACATACCGATTTTATGCTGTTCTTTTCTAATTGCATTTTTTAAACAAGTATCATTTGGTAATCAGTACGTCAATTTTGAATACATAAAGTATGAATGTATGGTTGCCCAAATTTTTATTATTGTTATTTTCAGTACCTAAACAATATTTACCAATAAAAATAAGTTTTTAAATCCTCTTTTTGTTAATATTAATTGTAAACTTCGCATTTATAATAATTTCTAACACTTAAAAACACCGAAGAAAGTAACGACAAGCAATTAAACTAAAAGACAAGATAAGTAAACATGTTTATGTCTGTCAAATATTAAAAAAACGTCTCTCCCACCAACCATAAACAGCCTTCAAACAAATCCATTGTTTAAATCTAGGGTATGATCGAAGAATCTATGTATGTGTAAAGATTTTAGTAACCGTAGAAAATAAGAACTGTTGAGAAATTAAGATAAGATATTTCTAAAAAATAAAAAAATTTTTTTTTAATTTCTCGTCAATTTATGTTAAAAGATATGAAATGAATTATATTTATAAGTGTCCTCAAAAATTATTGAAATTTTCCAACGGAAATAAATTAGCAATCAAGTTAACTGCTTTCGTATATCTTACCTTTATTGAAATTCCTATACATAGACTCGAATTTGTAGCACTCTACATAGATTAAAATGATATTTCGTATTATTACCTAATCCTAGTAAAAATCATAATTTCATAGATCATCCCTGAAGCTTAATTTTAGTAATTTATGGAATTATCTTATCTACAAAGTAATTTGTGTAATTTACATTTTGTATTGATCAATTAATTCAATAAGAGATTATTATACAGGATAGACGATTAAAAGAAAGGATAGATGTGAAGGAATATGATTTATCAAGAGAAGAAAAAGATTTGCATATGATTCCCAGAAGACACAAACTGCTAAATTGACCTTTGTCATTCTACCCTTTTGTAATAACATTCAGAAACATAAAATATCAAGACCCATGTTTATAGGAGCGATCCGTTCTAGAAATTGTTACTTAAAACTGATTTAGGTTTAGAATGTTTTCCATTTACACTTAGAAGAAATAACTTTCATTCTAATTAAATCTGAAAAAACATATGAACAAAATAATAAATTTTGTCTGTACTGTATATCGCATATGAGATTATTTTCTGTTTGTGCAAGTAGTGAGCAATGCGTTTAACTTCCCGGGTTCAAATCTGTTTAAGCATATTAGCAATTTATTTATTATTATTTTTTTTAATTTAAGTTAACTGACAGTTAAAATAAGCAACTGAGTAATTAAATCAAGAGTAAATATAATAATAATATTAACCAGGAAAATGTCGATAATCAGCTTCAAACTACTAATTGATCTCAGGGCACATGTTTTCTGAAACGAAAGGCTTCCTACTAGTCATCCAAGATAAGGTCATCCCTATGAGAAATTATCTGAAATATATAATAAAAAGCTCAATCCAGAACGATTATTGCACTGCAAATGGAGCAATTTAGCCAGAATGTTTTGTGGCTTTATTCATTCGCTAAACGCATTTGTCAGGACCATCATCTTGTTCATCACTTATCAGAGACAAATTTTCTTTGTTCTTCTACAGTAGCAAAGAATGAATCGCTACAAACGTTGCTTAGATAAGAAAAGGATTGCTAATCCACAAATAATTTATACAAGCACTAATTCTTCTAAATCCATTTACTTTTTAAAATAATGTTAACATTACTTATTCATTTATTGAAATAATTCAAAAATATACACTGAAAACAAAAACGCATAGTCCGTCGGCGCGTTGTTATTATCAATTGTATATCAATTATATATTATATTGTAGACTGGGATGAAATCCAAAAAAAAAAAAAACAGAATTATTTGCACAAAAGGCAGGTGAAGGTTTGAGGTTTTGTGATTTCCGTTGTAAATTAATCTTAATAAAAAATTATGTGATTGATTACATTGGTACGTGTTTATCAGACTCAATAACCAGAATAGTTATATTTTAAATAATTTCTTACAATTGATGCTAATCCACCTGCAGAATTAATTTATCACAAGTTTTTTTATTGGAAAATTAAAGCAAAACGATGGATTTGGTTATTTTCAAATATGTACGAAATCTTAGAAAAAATTAACTATAAAAATCTGTAATCGTTTATCAAACGTAAGAATAAACGGTCATCTTTATTCTAGAGACGTATAAGCTTAACAATTTAGGAAATTTCTTGAGGTTAAATACGAATTCTCAATGGCTGAAGTTATACGGATATCAGGATCTGTTTCAGCAACCCCGAAGAAATGAAGATCCGATGGTTAGACTATATTACTCATCGCAGAATAGTGTTAATTCAACGATCTGAAGCATTTTTTGAGGTTGGGAACGTTGGATCCGTATTTAGTCACCTCAAAAACATGTAAATACGGTAATTTAATTCATAAAATACTAACTTTATGTTTTTTGTCTGTCAATAATACTCATTAAACGAGATTTTTCATGATTGTGAACGCTAGATTAGAATCGCCATTATGTTTTTTTTTTTGAATCACCAATCGGCTTTCGATAGAGTTTTGAAATACGAACATTTAAGAAGAAGAAAATCTTAAAAGTTTCTCGGAACACATAAACAGTATACATCCCAAAATTAAATTCACCATGGAGACAGAACAGAAAAGAGAACTACCGTTTCTGGATATCTTACTGAAAAGAAAAGAGGATGGCTTGCTTTCGCACACTGTCTACAGAAAGCCCACTCACACCAACAGGTACCTCAACGCCGATTCACATCACCACCCCACCCAATTATTTGCAGTAGTGAAATCACTTGCGTTTCGATCGCAATCCCTTACAGATCCAGAAAATTATCACAAAGAGATGAACATACTGCAGGAAGCCCTAACAAAGAACGGTTATAAAAAAGAACATATAGACAAGGTTCTAAGAAACAAACACTTGGTCCCAAAAAATCGCGAAAACCAAGAGAATAGCTCCAAGGCTTTTGTTCCTTATGTAAGAGGCACCACAGACAAGATCGCAAGAATTCTCAGGAGACACAACATTGAAATCATTTTCACCACAGATCGTAAAGTAAAAGATCTCTTGCCAACACCTAAAGAAAGAATCCCTCTAGAAAACCAGGGAGTGTACGAAATTCCGTGCGGAGAGTGCAGCTCGTCTTACGTAGGCCAAACCAACCGTAAAATAAGCGCCAGAAGAGACGAACATATAAACGCTGTCAAGCAAAAAACAACTTCTTCTGCTCTGGCCCAACACTGGCTAAACACAGGACATAAGATAAATTTCTCGGGAACAAAAATGCTATCGAGATGTGAAAACCTGTCCACAAGGGTTATAAGGGAAACTATTGAAATTGCAAAGAGGCCCAACAACTTAAATAGCAGAGATGATAGCCAACGTGTACCTAATACTTGGAAAAATCTGCTTACAAAATATCAACCAGTACCACTTAGTAACATAAGAGATTACAACTCGACAACGCCACCACAAACACTGGCAACAGGGCCGATGACGCGCAGCAGGTCACGCCACCTGGTTCGGAATCATTCGGAAAATGAACACGTCCGACGCGCACACGGTACCGACAACATCGGAGTCGAAGGCGTCAGTTCGCTCGTAGACGCTATACAGTGAGCTTTGAAAATGGTGAATGAGATTTCACTGAAACGTCAGCTGCATTACAGTCCTGAGAGGGACTTAGCACATACACGGGATGCCCGAAAACCTTCGATTACACATCACACCCGTGAGAATATCCGACATAACATCAGCCATCATCTCGATGGTGGTGGAATAGAATAAATTGTCTTCTGTAGCAATTTATCCACATTGTGCAACCTTTAACACGGAAAAGATAAGATGGAACGAAGTTTGCATTTACTGTTCACGTTTTACTTCATCTATACACGGAGTTGCATATAGTTGTACGTTTGCTGAATGTGACTTCAGAACTACAACGACATAATGTGGATATATCCATTGCTATTGCATCTCACACAGAGAAATCCGTTAAAGCCGCATATATATATATATATATATATATATATATATATATATATATATATATATATATACATATATTGCACATTTTCAACTTAATTTTATACATTTACATAAACTATGAAAATTTGGATTTTTTCTTTTACGCTTCAAAGGCAAAAGGATATTTATTATATGCGTGGGTTGCGGGCAACGTAGCTATTAAAGTTTGTTTATAGGTGAAAAAGTTGCCAGTATTTTGCATCCCGCCTTATCCCAGTTTTTTTTATCCAAAACCCTAGAGAACAATAAACACTTCGAATGGTTGTGTTAGGAGCAAAGTTTGAATCTAAATAAATAATATTGTTTGAAATTAGATATAACCGCAGAATGGCTGTAATGAATCCTGAATTGTCATAAATGTAAGAACAGGAAATTCTTCCTTTAAAAATTCATAGATATCAATTTCTAATTAAACAAGATATAATCAAAACATGTGAATAAGTTGAAATTTTCACAAAAATTAATTATAATTTTAAATATGTAAAAAGTCAAAAACTAGGTTTTCGACTGAAATAAATTGAGTTAGATCCTCAGAAGGAGGTTAAAATAGACGATATGCTAAGAGAGATGACAAATAACTCAGAACTAGCACTTGAAAAAATAAGGAATAATGCCGAAGATATAATGAGAAATACTGCCAGCGGGGAATTGGGATGGATGACGGAAACAACGAGTTAAGAAAAAAACAGTAACATCAACGAATTCAAAAGACTGAACATATTAGTAGAGAGAAATTAGAAAGGCTATGCACTGGATGAACATAAAAAGTTAAAGAAAGCCGCTGTAGTATATTGAAAACAACTTATGCTTATGCTTATGAATGGCAACAATGAAATCCTAGTAGGAACAGAAAACAAAAACAATCTGTGGAAAAATTACGGGGAGTCCTTATTTGTAGATGCCTCACGACAGGAGCTCGAATAGAGCCCTACAGAAGTAATACTGTCGGGACCACCAATAACAACGGATGAGATCGAGAAAGCATTTAAAGAAGCTAAGAATAACAAGACTGCGAAACCTAACAGACTACAAAATTGAAATTATAAAACTAGCTGATAATGACAACATCGGATTTCTACGGAAAATATTTAACAACATCGACGATACTGGACAATTTCCCAACAGCTGGCAGAGATCTGCTTTTATCCCTCTCCCCAAAAAGAGAGACTCTCGCAAATGTAAAGACCACAGACTTGTAAGCCATATGAATCACATTCTTAAGTTATTTCTAAAAGTTATCCATATCAGAATTTATCGAAAATGTTAGCAAAACAAAATCCTAATCAATTTGGCTTTAAATGCGGAATGGGTACTCGAGAAGATCTTTTCGGAATACAAGTCCTATCGGGACGTAAACAAAGAAGTACAACATAAAAAACTCATGAGCATCTTGAGAGCAACAGATTTAGATGAAAAGGACCTAAGAGGTATAGAAAATCGGTATTAGTACGAGCACACATAACCATATAAAAAATCACGTTGGATGATATTGGCATACGCAGAGGCGTACGACAAGGATGCGTGCTGTCGCCACTGTTATTTAAGCCATATCCCGAAGCCCTATTCAATGAATTTCTTGAAGATCAAGAGATGGGAGTAAAAGTAAATGGAGTACCAATAGCAAATATCAGGTACGCAGACTATACTGTCTTATTTATTTATTTATTTATTTATCGACGGACAACACTCTCCATTTTTGCATTGATTGCAAACAATATCGAAGAACTTCAGAACATGTGCAACAAAATAAACGAAAACAGCAGTATTATGGATTAAATATCATAGCTAAAAAAATAAAGTTCGTGATTGTCAGTAAGAAGAAAAACCCATACACTAACGCTAAACTTGAAATAAATAACCAACTAATAGAAATAATAAGCCACAACAAGTACTTACGTTGTTGGTTGCATACAGACTGCAACTCATAGGAAGAAATCAGATGCAGAATTGAGATAGCGAGAGCTGCGTTTATAAAATATGAAAAAATATTAAAAAATAGAGATATACGGCTGTCAATCCGCATGTGTTATGCAAAATATTAGGTGTAGTCTGTACTGTTGTATGATCTTGAGTCATGGAATATGAAAGTAGATTTAATTAATAAAGTGGAAGCATTTGAATGTGGACCTACAGACGCTTTTTAAAGGTACCTTGGACAGCAGTGATAACAACGAGGAAATACTTAGACGAATGAATAAAGACAAAGAACTCTTCACAACAATCAAAAGACAAAAAACTGCTTATTTTGAAGGTAGATGAGGAGTAGGCAAAACATAGATGTCTTAGACGAGAAATATAAAACAATGGGCTGAACTGAAAACAATAAGGGAATTAATAGGCGCAACGAGAGATAGAGAAAGATTCAAAGATGTGATCGCTAACATTCAATAAAGTGGATAGGCAGATGAAGAAGAAGATCCTCATAGTTTAGCTTCAGGAATTTGTGCTAGCGTTTCGTACAGACCTTTTAGAGATTCTTATGTAGAGCATTTAGGTATAAATGCTAAGTTATTTTATCTTCCACCTTCTTGAGGCGTCTTGTATAATTAGTGATATTAGCCAAACCATATCATAGCATACCACAGCCCTGGTATCACCTGAAAAATATATATATTTTACCAAGATGCAACTGGTGATATTTTACTTCTCTACACTGGTTAAACCAGAAAACCATTCGTACCGATCTTATTTAATAGGGCACCTTTTTTAGTCAAATTTCAATCTAATAAATTAGTCTTATAGTCATTAACGTATAAATAAAAGGATAGACCGCGGATTCAGTGTCTCACTTTAATGGGCGGAGCAAGCACCAACATAAAATACCATCAAGTGAATTTGATAATAAATGTCTTAAATAAGGAAAAAGGAAGATCATATGCAAACTTTTGTCCGACCTTCCTCAATTCTTTCTCTCACATACTACGATTTCACTGCTCAAGTCCAAACGAACTGTAACGCTGGACTTTGTGATGGTTCCTTTACAATTTTGACTTATTACTGTTTATACAAAGAAACAGTTTGGAAAACTAGACGCACAATACTGAAGCAAGTCAGTAAACTACCATACTACCGATGTTAGAATTGAGAAAATTTTAAAATGAGATAAAAAGCCACATCCATGTGTGTATTCAGCGTATTTGTTTACTCTGAATACACAAACCTGTATGTTTCTTTTATTACGTTATTTTATTTTTATTCTAAACTTTTCTTATGTAAATTTAGTTACTATTATGCTAAATTGACAAAAAATCATAAATTTTTAACTTGAAAAATAAATATTTCCTTGTTTTTTCAGCATTTATAAACCTATTTTATTTTCACATTATTTTTAAATGCCTTTATTTTTTTTATCATTTTTCCAGCAGATACAACGGTTTTCCAAGAAAATTGGAAAGAAGAAATATATAATTTATTGAGTTAAAAAGATTTATATTACATTTAAACTGGTTGGAATATAAAGAGCATCTTTGTGTAAATATTTTTCCATTTAAAGAGATCTTTGATCTAAAACTTTTATGAGGAATAAAATTATTTTGTGTATTTAATTTAGGACTAAATTTTTATTTATAAATGTTAAAAGGGATTTTTTTGGGAATATTCCTTATAATTAAACAATAAATAGCATTTTTTTAGTAATTACAAAAAAAAATTAAAGATATATTAAAAATTAAGGAAAACCTATATAATGGTAGTGTTAATTTTATTTTAATGAAGGTTTTCCTAGTGCAATTACATATGCTGAAGATTCCTTAATATTCCCCATTCCGAACTTCAAAAGAATATATTACTATATAGTATTATATTTCTATTAAGTTTTTTCCTAAAGAGCAAGTATACTTGAATCGATAAAAGCAATTTTACCCACCGGGAAATTAAGTTTATATAAAATAATTCATATAGTTTAAGAAGTTGCCATTATTCTCCTCCAGGCAGTCAAAGGAAAATATACAGACAGTTCACTTCCTGCAAATGTAATTCTGGTCCTCTCTCCATACACGTTTCGATCTCTTAATGGTCTCATCAGTGGAGAATTGGTTCTAAAATCATTTAACGTAATATTCAAAAAATTGTTTTGAAATCCCTAAATCAAACCCTTTAAAATAGTTTCCCAAATAACCAATTGCACAAAAAATTTTTTGGTACTGGACTCGCTCATTCCGGCCTAAATTTTTCCAATTCAATTTTTGTTGTATCTGAACGAATATTTAATTAACATGATTTTAATTCTAGTAGTTAGGGATTTTCAATACTGCTGCAATAATTCCAAATTCGACATCAAATTTTTCAAAATTCCAGATGGAGGATTTAAAAGGGCAGAGCAAAAATAAAATTTTTGAGTTTAGGGTTTCATCTTTGTTGTAATAACAGTGAAATATACAATCAAAATTAGTTCCAGTTAATTAAGTTCAAGATGGCGGACACAACATGTTGCACAAAAAGCATGAAACTTCCAAATAGTTCAGAAACTAAAGGCTACGGAAAAAATGTTAAATACGTAAGATATTTTAAGATATTTCCCTAATTATCTCCTAGTAACAGAGAATCTGACATTGAACATTACCTTCAAAGTCATTTAGAAACAAAGTTACTTTTTCCAGGAATAGAAACTACGAAATATTTCACCTTTAACCATATAATTTACTTAGAGATTTCAATAACTCCATTACTTTGAATAATGTAAAATCCTATTAATCTTACAGAAACAAACTGAACAAAAGTGATGACAAAGTAACCACCTTTTTAATTCTTTGATATTTATAGAAAATTATTAATTGAGAGAATAATCTTAAAGCCATGCCATGTGAAATAACTCTGTAAAAGCTCAGCATTAAACTTATTACGTACAGGGTGAGCCAACGATTGGATGAAGTAGGTTTGTGCCTTTTCGGTGAAATTAACAAAGAAACTATATTTATTGTTTGATACAGTATATTTTTACGCAGATTTTAAAAATATTTAGGACTCTACAGGGTGAGCCAAAAAACCAGGACGGCATAAAGTTGTATTTTTTTAAATAGAACACCCTATATACGAATCGTATTTTCGATTTAGCTTATAATTTTAAATCTTTTTTATTAAGGGTTTACTATAACAAAACTTTATAGTTTCTGAGATAATTAAGTTTAAAAAAAAATCACATTTTCAAGCATCAATTCAATCCTAAATAACGTTTTCAATTTTGTGACAAATATATTCAAATTTGGAATTTAGCAAGGCCAAGGACAAGTTAACATAATTTTTATCTAATATTTGCAATAAAAGCTACAGGGTGTTGAACACATCGTCTCAAATTTGAACAAGTTTAAATGAATAAATATCTTTTTTTTTAAATGGTATAGCCTGTATATTTTCATGTTATTTAATAGAGTAATAAAAACCCTAAAAGTTTTGTTCAATATATCCTATACCTATTTAAAATAGTTTTTGAGATATTTCAGTTTTTCTTATTTTCCATACTGTTTAACAGAAATAGTCTTCATTAACATAGTAGCCATGTAAAATAATAAAAAGAAACTACAGAAACAAACAGAATGTGGTTAAATATGATAAAATATATTATTCGTTATATTACAACGGCAATAGTTTAATTAAACATAATGTGAAAAAATTAACACAACAATAACGACAAGGCAAATACATATTTACTTTTATACTAAATTGAAACAAAAAAATTACCTATTAAATACTGAGATTAATTATTTCTTTTTAATAAGTATTCGAATAAACGACCCTCTTGTGCAATGCACAAATTTTGTCTTTTTTGGATATTTTCTCGGACCCTGGACAAAATTAGTGGCGTTATTGTTCTACAGGTATCCCTAATCCTATTTCGCATATCTTCCACTGTTGTTGGTGGATTAACATACACCTTATTTTTAATATAATCCCATAGGAAGAAATCTAATGGGGTGATGTCACAAGACCTTGGTGGCCACTCAATGAAACCCCCACGTCCAATCCATTTTTGCGGATATCGTTGGTCCAAAAACGCACGAACTTCACGATGGTAATGCGGAAGCGCACCATCGTGCTGGAACCACATACTGTGAGCTAATCCCTATCGAGACCTTGAAGCAGTTGGGGTAGTTCTTCTTGTAGAAAGTTCAGGTAACTATTGCCATTTAGTGGTTCATCAAAAAAGTGGGGTCCAATAATTCGATTATGATGAATACCACACCAAACATTTAATGACCAGTGGTTTTGATGTTGCACCTCTCTAATCCAAAATGGGTTTTCTGTGGCATAATAATGCATGTTGCGTCTATTTACGGCACCGTTACTTCTAAAAGTAGCTTCATCACAAAACATTACCTTGCATAATAAATTTGGATTTAATTGAATCTCCGCATTTATTGTACTACAAAAGTTTACACGACTTTCAAAATCCTGTCCATGCAATTCTTGGTGTAATTCCATGTGATATGGATGATACCTATATTTCTTGGTAGTACGATTAGCGGTGGATTGTGATGTTTCACATAATGCTGCTAACTGACGGCTACCAATATAAGGATTTTCCTGAACATTTAACAATACTTGTAGTACTTTTTCTTCATTAGTTACTGGTTTGTTGACCACTTTACGTTTTGGATAATCAACAGTACCAGAAGAATCAAATCTTTGCATTAAGTTTTGAAAAGTATGAGTATTAGGCTGGCGTCGATCAGGATACTTCATTTTGTAAATTCTTTGAGCAAGAAGGCAATTTTTTTGAGCTTCTCCTATTGTATAAATCATATCTATTAACACATTCTTTGGAAAATTCATTTTACAATATAAGATGAATGCAAAAAAAACCAAACTACACTACATAAAAACCAAAAGAAGCGATTGCAGTTATAAATTTGACACACAGAAAAATGTTCTTTTACATTGTTTTTGCCATAGCTACTATGATAACGAAGACTATTTCTGTAAAAAAGTATGGAAAATAAGAAAAACTGAAATATCTCAAAAACTATTACAAATAGGTATAGGATATATTGAACAAAACTTTTAGGGTTTTTATTACTCTATTAAATAACATGAAAATATACAGGGTGTACCATTTAAAAAAAATATATTTATTCATTTAAAATTGTTCAAATTTGAGCCGATGTGTTCAACACCCTGTAGCTTTTATTGCAAATATTAGATAAAAATTATGTTAACTTGTCCTTGGCCTTGCTAAATTCCAAATTTGAATATATTTGTCACAAAATTGAAAACGTTATTTAGGATTGAATTGATGCTTGAAAATGTGACTTTTTTTCTTTAAACTTAATTATCTCAGAAACTATAAAGTTTTGTTATAGTAAACCCTTAATAAAAAGATTTAAAATTATAAGCTAAATCGAAAATATGATTCGTATATAGGGTGTTATATTTAAAAAAAATATAACTTTATGCTGTCCTAGTTTTTTGGCTCACCCTGTAGAGTCCTAAATATTTTTAAAATCTGCGTAAAAATAAACTGTATCAAATAATAAATATAGTTTCTTTGTTAATTTCACCGAAAAGGCACAAACCTACTTCATCCAATCGTTGACTCACCCTGTACAAACAAGAACAGAGGATAAGTGTTATTTCTGTTTTTTTTTTAAATTTACCTGTAGCTAAATCAGAAAACCCTAGAAAGAAATTAATAATTTATTCGCTATTGTCTGTTAGGTTCGAGTTTCTCGTGTTATTTTCTCGAAAAATCTTTATTTTTTGCTTTCTAAGCTTCTTCTGATAAAAGTCCAGTTAGTATTTGAAATAACTTAACAATATGTGTACCATAATGCTTTGCTGTTTCGAGAAAGTATATTCGAAATCTGATTGTATCAAACATAATATTTGATACCTGAATTTTCAGGATGATGTAAAGCCTTTTGATAACATTTTCATCAGCGCAATTTTAACAATTGAAAACCTCTAATTACTTGTATTGAAATTATTCTAGGAGCTTCCGTTCCAACAGAGAGTGATCTAAAAATATTTCATACGCCAAAATTTGAAAGTCCGAAAAAATCAAATTTTCCTTAAAAGTTTGAATTTATTCAAGACCCAAATGAGAATTTGGCTCTAAGAGATGGATTGTTAAGGCAATTACGTTCATTTTGGGTAGAGATTCGTTCAGATACAACAAAAATCGGAATTTCTAGACCGATTTGAAAAATTTTTAAGTTTGAAATAGCCACTGTGACCAGGATTGGTTTATATTTAAACCATACCATTTTTTAAAATTATTGAATCAATTGTTCTTTTCATATCAAATTTTGAAAGTTATGACAATGGGTGGTTTTCCCCATTTTATAACGATTTATTCGACAATAAACAGTAACGGCTCATGTTAAGCCTTGTTAAGGAATTGTTTTACCTACAAAACATGTAGTAAAAATAATTTCTTTCTAAATCGCTTTTTCAAAAAAAAAAATGGATTTTTAAATTTTTTTAAAAGATAATAACAACTGCAATTATAATTGTCTTATTTAAGGTGTTACCAAACCTTAATTGTGGGATCTCAATTGGTAGAGATGTCATGGGAATTATTTCTTGCTCTCAAAATATATAAATTACATCTCTAGGCATATTATAATATCAATATTGTTATAGCTATTCCTTATTATTTAATAAAGAAAATAACATTGATGAAATATAATAAGAAAAAATATTTATAATAAATTCAATTTTGGGTTTCAGACAATGTTAAAGATTGACTAAAATGTGGTTTCCGGATTCGTATTGTCTTTATTTTTGTTTGTTTGTATGACGTTTTGATTAGGTTGCATCTCTAATCATTACTGAAACTAAATGTTTTCTCTTGATATAACGACTGTGTCCATGGAAGCGCAAGGTTTGGCTTCACTGTACATACCTCAGTGTTTTGATATTATAACAGACTATTAAGTTTTGATGTGGAGAGTCTCTCTACAAATGTACCATTAGGGAAATTACTAAACAAATTCAAAAATAGACTTTCAAATGATGCAACATTTTCAGATCGAATCACGTTACCACTAGACGGGGTGATAGACCTTTTGAAGTGTTAGCTTCTCAGTGCCAACTTTCGTAAAGGACAAGCTCTACGCTCAGAACGATAGGCCTTCTATGGATTTTTCGCTCTCTCCATTCGTGGCCAACACTTAAAAACAGCAATGATGAAATTGAAAATCTGATTGAAATATGTCGATGATTGTATCCATTGTATGGAAAGGTAATGATGAACTAGATGATTTTTTGTCACATATAAACTCAATTCGATCAACAATCAAGTTTACAATGGAAAAGATGATACCAAGGTATACCGCTCAAACGAAATTATATTACAACTGCAGCATACACAAAGCCAAAGCACATTGTAAAATATCTCAACTATAGATCTAATCGTTCTGTTGTAACAAAAGGAGGAATTATACGTAATGTAGATTCAGTTGAAAAAGAGGCAACAAATATTAAATCCGATTTTTAACTGAATGGTTAACGTCTAAAATTAATAGCCGATGTTATAACTAATCTTAGTAGACTCAGGGAACTGTGGAGAAAATAAGATGAACTGCTAGCTGTTACTACATGAAAATAGTCTTCAAATCAGGAAATACATTCAGAGCTCGTTTAAAACGAACAAAACGAAAAACTAACGACAAGGAAGGATAAGTTTACAAAGTTCCATATAAGTGTAATGAAATGTATATTGGAGAAACCAAGAGTCCATTAGAAGTTAGAACTAAAGAATATAGGACTCATACACAAAAAGAGGAAACGTCGAGATCTAGTATTGTAGAACAAGTCTGAAATAAACAACACCTTATAAAACAATCTGAAGCTGCGGTAATCTATATGGAACCCAATATGAAAAAAAAATATAGAAGCAGGTAACATTTTATTTTAAATGGAATCTTCAATAAACACAGTGTTTAAAGACCCTTTTCATTCACTCTTAATCACTACTTTCTAACATTCAAGCATTGAGGTCTGAGCAAAGAAGCGAAACTTCTCAGTTCAATAGACACAGTCCTTATATAAACTCATAGCCTTAAGACAAAACATTTAGTTTATACTTAATGACGATAAGAGATACAACCTAATAGAAACATCATACAAACAAACAAAAATAAACACAATGCCACTCCGACAACCACATTTTAGTTAAATTGTATTGTCTTACTTGTTTAGCTCTGCTAGTTTTCTAATGTGACAAATTGTATGTTCGGCTAGTTTGGTAATAGGTTTATTCGAAAAGACGATATGTGAAGAGAACAGCAACAACGATTATTTGTTAAGCATCTCTAGACCAGCTACAGTTACATTGGAAAGCTTGTTAAAGTATTTCAGGTTTTAAAGCTCCAAAAATACTTTAGACTAAAATAGAGGCCGTGAAGCCTATTCCAAACTATGCAATTGTTTGCAGCCAAAATTGCTATAAATACGTGAAGAAAAAAACCATACCATTTTGTGCGTCAGAACTAAATCTGGTACTCCACTGCGCACCTTTTCTTTATTTGATGATGCCTCTACTCTACACCTATTTTACGAGATCATTTGAAAGAAAAGATTTGAGATACTAATGCAAAAAATAGAAAGGGAAAGTTCAGAAATAAATCTTGTAAATCCAACAAAAATGGAAGAAATAATAATTGAAATAAAATTTGCGAATAATAAGAAAGCACCCGGAAAAGAAAACATAACAAATCAAGCTTTAAAAAACCTTCTATCGTTACTTGACATAACAAACACCTTCTTAACCTTAAAATTCTACCCAGAATTTTGGAAAATTGCGATAGTTACTATGATTCCAAAACCCAACAAAAATCGCACTATATTATTCCTGAAGAATAGAAAAGAATACTCAACTGAACGAAAAATTGCCAGCCTGGTTGCCAGAGCTCTAGTTGGACTGGAAAGAAAACCTGAAACCGATCGATATCCAAAAGATCTGCGACAAAGTCTAGCATCAAATGCTTATTTACAAGCTTCATCACTATATAAAGTAAATGACAATATTCTTGTATATATTAATTCTTCTTTGAAACATCGCAAATTCATGGTAAAAGTAGATAATATATTTTCAAAAGCAAAATAAATAAAACCGGAGTTTCTCAGGGTTCATCTCTATTCATAGCTAACATTCCAAAACAACCCACCACACAACTATCAATCTACGCAGACGACACAGGTATTTCATGCAGCCATGGAAAAACTTATATTTACAAATTCATTTGAATAGTGTAATGGCTTGGGCAAAAGTTTGGAAAATTTAAATAAATCCAGAACAGACCGAGCCACTATGACCCGGAACCGGAACCAAAACTTAAATAAATGGACTGATGATGTCCAGGTTCAATGAAATGATTCCATCAAATACCTGAGCATCACAACAGACAAAAATCTTACTTAGAAAGAACACATAGAACGAAAACTGAAAGAAAGTGAAAAAGTCTACTGGCAATTATATCCTTTTATAAATAAAAAAAGAAATTATCCTTAAAAAATAAAATTTTATTATACAAACAAATAATTACTTCAAGTTATACAATTTTTCAAAATAAAATCCTAAGACGAATAGTTAATGCATCAGACGCAATATACAAATTCACAGGGATCTAAAAGTGGTCACTGTACAAGAAATATTAGTTAAATTTCACCAAAAATTTGAAAAAGAAATGCAGACCCATCCAAATTCAGTAGTAAGAAATGATTTTCCGAAAAATCCAAATCCAAATTTAGAACTAAAAGTAAAATATCATTGCTCCAATCCGTTCACTATATTGAATGTGACATGATAATAAAATGTAAATATAGAGACTTATTATAAAGAGTAGAGCGCTAGGTTAGGAATTTTTTGAAAAAAAAAAATATATGCCAATAAAAAGAAAAATATTATAAGAAAAATGAAATAATAATAAAAAGAAAAAGGTTATGATATATCAATAAAAAAGAATATGTTAAAAAATATACATAAATACAAAAAATTTATTAATATTAATAATTAAACAACAAAATGTAGAGGACCAAGCAGTTTTTGCTACCACAAAAGAGAATATGAGTGACGAAAGACACTAGCTTTAATAATGAACAGAAATTGACAAAATAAATATTGACACTGACAATGATATATAAATTGTTTTCGTAATTTTTGTGATATAAGAAGAGTTAGAAGTTAGTTTTAGTTTTGTGCTGTGCCTTAGTGTATAAGTACTACAATTAAAACACCTGAAAATTTATTTATTCACCTTCCACGTTCGGAAAATAATAGGAAAATGTGGCTTCAGCTTGCTCAGTACTACTAGTTTTATGTTAGTTTTGAGCTTAGAAATAGCGATGATTATTATTATGTATTCATTATTGGTCGCGGAAATAACAACTCTTGATAAATTACTTACATGGAGGTCTTCATATTTCTAAATTCAGAAGAGCAGAAGTTACTGTTTGTTGCGAAGAGATTGGCTACTATAAAACAATCAATTCTCAGCAAATTCGAATTATTTGCCTTAATAAATCCACTTTCCTACATGAGAAAATTTCTTAGAATCGTTTTCAAAGTGAAAAGTAAGCAAATTTTGAAGAAATTACATGAAAATCACTATAAAATATGATTTAGGCAATGTAGCCCTTGACTGCGATTACAAGTGTGACATAAAATCAAAAAATTTATATGTCAAGTTCGTGACAGCGATGACCTAGGCTGTATTCTTTAGAGTAATTATCAAATGATCAAAGTGAAACTGATAACTATGTTCTTTTGAATATGCATTTACTTGTCATTAGGTCGAAGTGATCATGATTACTTCAAGCATAGAAGAAATATATCAAGAATTCCTATCCTGTGCTATAATTTTGACGCTCCTAAATGGTACGCTAAACTGGTACGCCGTTTCATTCTTAAAAAGCAATTTACAATATTCTCAATGATTAAATACCAGTATTTTAATGTGATATACATGCTTTTGTTAGAAACAAGTATGAAAGATTTAAATTTTCGGATTTATGTTGAAAACGTGGCAATATTGCATATCCCTTCCTACCGACTAAGAGAGATAAACTCCACCAATACTTCGCGCTTCCAATCCTCCCTTCAATCATACCCTGGATTTAAACAGCAATAGATTTCTTTAAAGGCTGTTTGTGGTCGGGGAGACGCGTTTTTGATGTTTGACATACATAAACATGTTTACTTATCCTTTTTTTTAGTTTAATTGTGTGTCGGGACTTTTTTCGGTATTTTTAAGTGTTAGAAATTACTATAAATGCGACGTTTACAATTAATATTAACAAAAAGAGGATTTAAAAACTTTTATTGGTAAATAATGTTTACATATTGAAAATAATAATTTAGGCAACCATATATTCATATCAGGATTGACGTACCGATTATCATATGATATTCGTTTAAATAATGCAATTAGAAAAAGATAGCATAAAATCGGTATGTGTGCACCAAGAAATTAAATATCTACTGTTTATTAACACTTTTTCAAATAAAATAAAAATATTATTACGTTATTCAGCATTCAAACAACCCGGCCCTAGTTCTGACGTTATGCTAATTCTACAGGGTATGTTCGAAGAATCCTCCCATAAGAATGAGCTTTAAGTGATAGAACTGAGAGTAATAATGACTCAAAAGAATAACCGTATCAGTGTCAGCCATACGTTAGTATGGAGTGACATCATTCACTTTGATTGGTGTTCGCTGTCACGTGACTCAAAAGTCATATGGTTTCACAAAAATCAACATGTATCTCTAAAATAGCACGAAATATCGATTAAAGTCAAAATAAAATCACGAGTGAAAGAAAAAGAAATAATGCCAATTATCACGAACTACAGGACCATGACAAATGAAAAGCAACATTGCCGAATTGTGCAGTGAACCTGGGGAAGTTATAATGTTACGAATTCTAGCTATTTGTTAGACAAACTTTATAGGTAGAAACCAAGGGCTTTTTTATAAAAATGACTTGTTTGTAGGTTGAAAAATTAAATATATATTCAAGAAATTGCATTATTTAATATCTAATAGTATTTAAGTAATTAAAAAATGTTGATAAAAAATAAAATTTTCTTAAATCCCGAGCACTTCATATTTTCTTACAAACATGGTGCGGACTTACAACAAGCCAGATAATCACCTAGCAGAAATTTTGAACATACTTTTTCTGTGCTTATCTCGGCTTTAATCTAAAATTCCTTTTGAACACTCCTCAACACGTGGAAGTAAATTTACCGATATTTTATAAAGGCCCGAAGATTTCTTTTAAAAATAAAATAATTTGTTACAATTTCGGTTAGGAGCTATGTCACTGTTTTTCTTTTACTTTGGGGAAGCATAAAATGGAAAAAGTTCATCGCCTTAATAATAATATTCAAAGCAAGATTATTAATCATTATGACACAGCAATCATGGCATTCGGTTAAATGGAAAAATATTGCATAGCGTGTTCTTTTCAGTTCTAATTTTGAATACATTTCAGACATTCGTTCACCTTTTCGAAGTTACAAGCAAGTAAAAATAGAAAGAATAATGTTTTGCAAAGGAATGGATCGATAATAATTTATTTTTATGTTGAGGAATTCAAACATTTTTTTTTGGAAAATTATTAAAACGATTTACGAGTAAGAAAGGCATAACAGCTAAAATACCCTATAATCTGGTTAAACTTTTATAAATCCCATATAAACGACGATATATCGAATGGAACGAAAAAAACTATATTGATTATCCAATTTTATTTTGAAGACATATATGGTATTAGTTATTTTAAGTATTTTAAGAAAATATTTAGAAATTAGGAAACTCAATTTTCAAATAATGGTTGCTATTATATTTGATTACGGCAAATACAAAGTGAACAATAGTCCGGAAATTAATTTTACTATTTTAGGAATGATTTGAGTAAAGCTGATTTATATAAGTTTTCCTAATTTTTGTAACAAACAAGAATAGAAATCGTTTAGATTCCTTAAATATGTAATAAATTATAATCCAAATGGTTAGTGAAAAAATGGTAAATCACTTCTAAAAATGGAAGCTCTCAGAGTGAGTCCAGACAGAGAGAAAACTAAGGATCGCCCTAACGAGCATTTAGCCTCAAAAACCGGACAAAAAGGAGAAATGCAAATTATACAAATAGTCATCGAAATTATTTTTTTTGTATACCTGAGTAACCGTACCATCATAAAAATATGATAAAGTAGCCCTTCCACGCAGCTACGCTCCGCACAGTTAATTGCAGTCTAAGCTTCGTTCAATACGCACGCATTCGTTCTTGACAGATTTTTTTTAGACTTGTGTTTGGTGTTTGGTATTTTGTAAAGTGAATATTAAAAAAAAATTTTGTAATGGAATCTGAAAAACAAGATATGTATTTAATTTTAATATATATTATTTAAAAATATGATGACTGTTTAGTATTCTTATGGACCCAAAACAATATGCAAGAGAATTTCTTATTTTTTTGTTTTTCTTTTTAACTAATTAGTGTTTTTGAAAATGTTCCGAACTAGGTCGGGCTACAATTCTTTTTTAATAATAAACTATAGACATTAGCCATATCATAACAGTCAAAACATTTTCCACATGTTTCCACCTCTTAAAAAAACAGCTTTGAGTTCCACGGGGTTTTTTTGCAATAATTTTGGTTATTTTTTACTTACATACATATTTTTTTTCCTATAGGTACAAATTTGACATCAAATGTTATTGAGGTATATCAGAAAACACTTTACATGCTTTTTAAACAAAGCACATCCAGCATACTTGAAGATAAGGTATTATTTATGGAACATAAGCTTTGCGAAATGATGAAAAGTCTCCAAAACGAGTACCATACCTTAAGTCACGATTTAAAACATTTTAATAGTGATTTGAAGAAAAGATGGATATCATCTAACTATATTGAAGAAAGATTTTTTAGAAAAAAATACGGGAAATGGCTTAATACATCAATACCAGTACATAACTCGGCCACAAATTCTACGGGACGCCCAAGGAAGCAATTCCAAGAATTACATGATCGTAGTAAACGACGAAATACAAAAGAACTCCGCGAACAGGTATCTGTTGAGGAACTTACCTATGCAGCTAGCGTAAGTCAACGAATGTCTGGAAATGCCGCGGCCTCTAAACTTATAATAGATGCAACTTCAACACCAACAAAAGCCAAACTTTACAGGAAAATAATAAATACTGCTCAGAAACCGAAAGTAAAAAATTACACACCTGAACAAGCTTTGCAAATATTTGTTGAAGGTGACTTTACAAGGAGGCAGTGGGAGTTATTACACGATTCCAATAAGGGTATATTTCCTTGTTATACTCTAATTAGAGAAGCAAAGAAACTCTGCTATCCAAAACCAGAGTCAATCCGAGTTACGGAGACGAGCATTGAAGTTGTGCTTCAGGACCTACTTGATCACACAGTAAAGAGACTTTGTTTTTATCTTGAGATAGATTTTTTATGGGAAAACGTACAATTACCCTAAGTCAACATATAAAACGATACCCATTACGTTTTTTTAATATTACCCCCCTCCCCACCCTAAGTCAGCGCCCCTTTACGCGATTGGTGAAATAATGCCAGAAATGAAATCGGAGCACCTAAAAACATATAAAACGATACCCATTAGGTTTTTTAATATTACTTCCCTCCCCCTCTCCCCCCTAAGTCAGCGCCCCTTCACCCGATTGGTAGAGTAATACCAGAAATGAAATCGGAGCACTTAAAAACGATAACCATTTCGTTTTTTTAATATTACTCCCCTCCCCCTCCCCACCCTAAGTCAGCCTCCCATTACCTGATTAGTAAAATAATGCCAGAAATCAACTTAGCGCCCTCAAAAATCCCCGGACATTGATTTTGACACGTCTAGAGTCAAAAACAACGACGTTATTAATTTTGTCCGGTTTTTGAGGCCAAATGCTCGTTAATGGATCGTAAGCGAAGCGTAAAAAGACATATGTTAGATTTTAAGCGTTCTGATTTGTTAAATTTTGAAAAAAGGTAAAAGACCGAAGATTTCCCACCTAAATCGGCCTTTTCCAAGGTCATTAGGTAACATAATGTTAAACTATTCAGCGGACTGCTTTAAAAATGGTGGAATCTGTTTATTTTCAGTATTTTGTATGAACATAACCCATAATTTTTTTTTCAGAAGATTATTTTGCGAGTTTTGACATAATGAATATTTATGAAGTATGTTAAACTGTTTTAATTTATTAAAAATGCTTGTTACCTAAAATCATTACTGCTTTGATCCCAAAAAAAAGTCTTCATTTTTTTATTAATTACTAGCGACCCGCCCCGGCTTCGCACGGGTGCAATGCTGATACTAAATACACTACAGAAAAACTGTGACTATTTATTTTATTTTTACAACAATTATTACATCAGCCTCCGACGCGCTATTTATAGGCACGCTGCCGCCGCCCCGGTCGGCCAGTACCGCCGCAAGCGCTACTTCCCGCAATTTTAAATCTGTAATATCTTCGAAAATATTCATTTAAATCTTGTGCTGTAAAGGACCATATAGATCTATATTAAATCAACAATGTATTTAAGCTATTTAATTGGATAAGGATTAATGCTGTATTGGTTAAAATCGCTTCAAAATTTGCCATTATTTGTCGCAAAAAGTAAATGACAAAAAAATGTTATTGTGGGATATCCATGAGAGATAGACATATACCATCGCGGAGTTTTCTGTAGACCTTTTCAATGTGTACAAATAATTAATACATTATTTTGATAAATCTCGTAGGGTTCAGCCTGCGTTTGCAATGTAAGCGGAAAAAAATATGATAATTAACGACATCACATTAGAAACCTCAAAAATAACAGTATTTCTCCACTATTTAATGGATGTTATTATACATATAAACCTTTCTCTTGAATCACTCTATCTATTGAAAAAAACCGCATTAAAATCCGGTGCGTAGTTTTAAAGATTTAAGCATACAAAGGGACATAGGGACAGAGAAAGCGACTTTGTTTTATACTATGTAGTGATATAACAACTGCAATAATACAGTTATTTGTTCTATAAAGTAAATCTTACGTAATAAAATTTCTATTCAACGACAGTCTTTGATATCGAGACGCTAATCCAGGGACATACCCTTAGCAAACTTTATATAAACCTATTGTAAACAATTACCATTGATGGAAATTTAATAACAGAAATTCAGTATCATATTTAATTCATTCTTCTAATAAATACAAACAATTGTAGTTATTAAAATGACTGTTACAACTACACTATTATATTGAAATTCTCGTCTTGGAACTCTGGTAATTATTTACCGGGTAGAAGCGGTAAACTTTGGAAATACAACTTCTTTTAAAGAATCTCATCTTAGAGCGCAAGTTTCCTGAATAATTTCAGAAATACTGTGTTTGCTGACTTCACACTTTAGACTGGACATGCTGCTTTCATCTGCTAAATATCACAATGTAATTTCCAATCTAGTAATGGGGTATAGTTCTATCCATTTCCATATCGTGTTTTCTAATTATTGGCGTAACAAAAGCGAAGAGCTCTTCAAATTCGTTCATAGTAACATAAAAATATTTAAAAAATAATCAGGAACAATGTTGTCATCGAATAAAAACCGAACCCCGTAGCGACGACTTTTCTGTTTTTTTTCCTAATAAACAATATATCAATAATCTCCTTACATTTTGCAACCTTTTCTTTTTGTAGATTACAACACTACTACAATTAATTTTTTATATTGCTTCATTTTAATTTTTAGATTATATTCTGATAAAAGTTAGGTTAGGACAAAAAAACACAGGGTGGCCCGTTTGAACAATATATTTTTAACTTGAAAGGATATAATATGTTTTCGCTCAGATTTATCTTGTCGTTTGGACTCAACCTCGTTGAATTGATTTACAGTGTTGCTAATCTTACCGTTAAAACGGTAGGATTGTCAACACTACAAGTCAGTAATCGAGACAAGACAGTTTAATTTTTAACATAGTACCTTTTTTTTTATTGTGCACTGATAAACAAGGGTCGAATAAGAACGCACTTACGTGTGTAGCGTAGCGCCACCTAGTGAAATGAAGATAATTCGTGGGCTTTGAAGCATGAAATCGTTGGTATTCCGTAGCGTTAATAATTAATGCAATGATAATTATATGCAATAATAATGGTAACAAATATGTAATTAATTTTAACCCAAACGCTTATTAAAACACGATAGATCACGTATGAAAACGTGTAGATTGTAGCTCTCATTGAAGAACGGTAGATCTACCGTTAAAATGGAAGGGTTGACAACACTGTTGGTTTGTCCCATTGGACTGGCTGACTGTTGTGGCTTCGTATGCAATCGGCGTTATGGACCATTATCAGTATTTATTTTATATGTATAT
This sequence comes from Diaprepes abbreviatus, assembly GCA_034092305.1. Classification (NCBI taxonomy): domain Eukaryota; kingdom Metazoa; phylum Arthropoda; class Insecta; order Coleoptera; family Curculionidae; genus Diaprepes; species Diaprepes abbreviatus. The sequence goes on from JASJET010000022.1 coordinate 37,607,089, forward strand.
GGTTAGAATTCATAAGGCAACATAGCTCTTGACTGAAACTTCGTACCGTACATTTTTCTCTTGGCTCGCGACGATGTTATTTTACGAGGTTTGATTATATGGGTGAATACGGTTTTACAATGTTGCGCCTAAAATTACATTATAATTTTCTTGTCTATTCCACAAAAAATGATATTAATTTGAAATACAATACCGGCTTTTACTTCGATTTTTACGTCAAGTTATATTTGCTATTTTTTCCACTGAGATTAATAATTCAGTAATTTTAAGATTTTTAGTTACTGAAAAACCGTTATCAGTAGCAATTTCTAAAACACTTTTTGACAAATGATGTCTATTAAGAACTCACATTTTTAAAGAAGGTCCAAAATAATATTACAAAAGCTTTTCTTATAAATTGGGTTTTTTGATCCAATCGCCTACGTGTTTCGGTTAGATTTAACATTGATCTTGTCCTGTCAGAAAAAAGGGATGTTAAGCTAAGTAATAAAGTTGGTGTCAGCTTTTCAGTAAACCAGTCGGAAATTTAGTATTAAAATAATCGGTGCAAAATTGAGTTTTTCTTCTTATTTATTTACTTATTTTTATAAATACTTTACTTGTATTTGAAAAAAAATTCACAGTTCTAGCAGCGTAAGGTGCATTTTATAGCTAATATTAAATAGATTATTTCTGTGTAAAAATATTCAGAGCACAAGTCATCTTTATTATACAGTTAGTTCAGAGTTTACATTACAATGCTTTTGTAGTCATAAATACCCTAAAAATTAGTCTGTGATAATGTTAAAATTTTATTTTTTTTAGTAATGATCCATTTACAGATCAGTTCATATATGGTAAAATTAACGACTAATACAAGCTTTTATACTAGAGAAACTATTTTAGTTCTAAGCATACTCAAAAATGGGGGACGAGAACTTTGTTCTAATACTGTCAGAGACAAAGCATTATCTCAGATTGTAAGAAAATACCGGGAAAGGATGGAAGACTCTCCCATGGGAGTGCACTGCAACGTGCAGATTGGCTTCGAACTCATTGGTTCTCGTCAGCACAGGGTAGGCAAACGCACCTAAAATGAGGAAAATGAATTCTTTAAGCAACTTATATCAGACCAAATATGAAGTCTAACATAAGCAGCACCATCTTCCAGAATTTCATGCAATCTCTACGAGGTATTGAAATCCATCAGAATTCTGGAACATCTATTTTACATTTTTTAAATAATATCAAGTAAATTGTTGGCTACAGTAGATAATAATACACTATTTTGAAAACGTACCGAATTTCTACGAACATCTGCCGAGTTTGTTACATCCGAAGGTAACAACGTTATCACAATTTAGTCTATTCATAATTACAAGAGCGTTTACTGCCATTATTCGTTATTTTATCATTCATCATTATTCGATCCCAGTTGAGCTGCCATAGAAACAATAACTACCTGCTCTCGACCGAAACACAAAAGATCTTTATAATAATGGTGACGACAATATGCATAGGAAAATAACAAGAAAGCCGGATTGGATTAGACCACCGGACAGAGATATTGAATAAATTATGGAACACAGTCCCCATAAGCAAGCACTGCTGCAGCAAAAAAAATGTTGCTAACAGGCAGAAAAATGCACTCAATGAACAAATTTAACAGCTCAAAAATCAACTCATAACCACTGTACAAAAGAAAAATGAAGTAATTACACTGTCCAACAAATTAGAGAATAGCTCAAAAACAGTTCAGACGATACAGACAGAGAATGCTACTCTTCATAACAAAATTGAGGAACTGAATGCCAGGATTGGAATGACGCATCAAATTATTGATAAAATCAAACAACATCCAGATTATGAAATGAAATCAAAGAACTTTGATGCGAAACAGAGCAACTATAAGTCCCCAGTGCCAAACAAAAGAAGTAAAAGAAAACATTAGAGAAATAGAAGGAAAATAAAGCACAGATTAACGACAATACTCAACAACAAAAAGGGAGAGAAGAGAAGACCAGGAAAATATCCCTCTTCCTCTCAAATACCAACGCTCGACTAATTGTCCTCAGAGGCTAAACCAAATGTAGTAAGGTTTTACAAAGTTGTAAAATAACCATATTGCTATGGATTATACTAAAACAATCACCGAAAGCATTAAAATATATACAAAAAGTATCAAAGACAATGGAACATTGAGAAAAATACTGGATAAGACTAATCAACCCTACCATACATTACTTCCAGATGAGAATAAACTCATACATTTAAGAGGCTCAATTGAGACCCTCACAAAAAGAGAAATATTAGGCGATCTACATTACTACTTAAGATTATTCGCTAGCATTACAAAATTAAAGCACCATAGTCCTTGCAGTCATGCCAAGAAGCGAAACCCATAACATCAGAGAAATAATGGGCAATAAGATTAAGGCTAAAAAATAACTTACAAAAACCAAAACGTTCCAGAGCAACAACTGTTAGTCATTCGGGCATGTAGCATAAATTTGCAAAACCCAACCTAGCTCCCTCAGTTATGAAAAGGGACATCACTGGACAGATTGCCAAAAATCTGAAGATGATCCTCCAAAATGTGTAAACTGTGGAGGAGAGCATCCCGCATCCTATAGGAGCTGTTCCAGAAGACTACAGACATCAAGAGAGGCTCCAAAATTAAACACTTAGAACGCCGAACCTTCCCAAGTCAAGTGATGAACCAGACTGGTATATTGGAACCCTCAAATCCACAGATAAACTCTACAACATAGTTGTTTGAAAGATTCACGGACCAGATCCAGAAATCTCTACAAGCATTGGTAGAAAATGCGATTGTCAGTGGCTCCTAGGAGAAGACACATACACAGACACAGGACCTGACACGATCAGAAGCGAATAGAACACATAAATCTACAGGAGAAAGATGTTACATTAGAGTATATATATATATATATATATATATATATATATATATATATATATATATATATATATATATATATATATATATATATATAAAGACTACTTAGAACCAAAAAGAAGAGCTACCTGGAGCATCAGATGCAGGAAATAGACAGAAATAAGAACATGAACCAAGTAAGGAAATTCTTTAGGAAGGTAAAGACTGTGAGACGGGGTGGAAATGGAGAAACGAAAGCCATGAGAAAAGAAACAGGAGAATTAATAATGACGGAAACAGAAATTGTCGAGCTATGGAAAGGATATTTTCAACAGTTACTAAGTATTGAAAATAGGACAGAGGAAGAGGACATTACATTCCATTCAGCAGATATAAGAGTGCCATCACCAACACTTCAAGAAGTTAAAAATGCTACAGCATCACTCAAAGATCACAAAGCGCCAGGCAGCGATGATATAAATGGAGAGCTGCTAAAAAAGAGAGGAAACGGTCTACATCAAAAAATATATGAAATCATTTTGAAAATATGAGAACAACAGAAAATGCTATATTCCTATGAAAATTATATGTGTCTAACAGATTTTGCCAAAGACACCGGACTAAAGAACACAGGTAGTTTGCGAAGAAAAAAAAGGGTAAAAAATGATTTATTACTCTCTCTAATTCTTGAATAAACTATAGTATAAGAAGTAAAATCGGGTCTATTTTCCCGAACTCAAAGCTCTTGGGGGGGGGGGGGGGGCCACCGCCCCCCCCCCCCTTGGATCCGCGCCTGAAACAGACTGACGCCTTATACGGAAGATATTATCGGCGACTACCAATGCGGTTTTCGTGCTGGAAGGTCAACAATAGACCAGATATTTACGATCAGACAAATATTGAAAAAAAACTGAGAATTTAACCGAGATGTCTGCCAAATCTTTGTGGATTTCCAGCAAGCATATGACTCCGTGAAAAGAAGCAGACTATGGCTAACAATGCTGAAAATGGGCGTACCAAGAAAATTAGTCGATCTAACACAAATGTGCGTGACAAACTCATATGCACAGTTAAGGATAGGAAATAGCGCCATTCAGTGTGACATCAGGACTCAGACAAGGTAACCCTCTGTCACCGTTGCTTTTCAATTTTGCCTTGGAACATGCAATGCGCAGGGTTGCGTCGGGCTGACAGAGGGTTTTGGAAACGAAGGTTCAAAACTGGTGCTGGCCTTTGCTGATAATATCGATACAATGGCTCATTCAACAAGAGACGTGCGAGAGGTATTTTCACAACTCGAGGAAAAAGCAGTGGGTCTCCGAGTAAATGAAGAAAAAAACTAAATTCATAGAAGTAACCAAGAATCCAAGACCTCGAATCGGGCACAATATGTCACTGAATGAACACAACTTCGAAGTAGTAGTAGTACCTAGGAGCGGTAATCACAGACGACAATCGAGTTGAAAAAGACGTCTCAGCGAGAATAGCGGCAGCAAATAGGGCGTTATACTCCCTCACAACACTATTGATATCTAAACTGTTAAAGAGACAATCCAAACTAACTCTGTACAGGTCAATTATTCGCCCGGTAGGTACTTATGGCAGTGAAACTTGAACCCTTAATCAACGGAAAATAAATAAATTACTCATATTTGAATGAAAGGTTCTTAGAATGATATTTGGTCCCCAAAGAGATGAAACAACAGTAAATTGGAGAAGACGCCACAATGCTGAATTGGCGATACTGTATAGCAGTGAAAACATAGTCTGTTGTATAAAAGCAAATAGAATAAGATGATCAGGCCATATGATAAGATCAGGAGACCACAGATTATTGAAAACAGTATTTTTTGAGAGACCAGATGGTAGAAGATCAATAGGCCGTCCCAGGAGAAGATGGAAGGAACCGTCGAAGCTGATTTGTATAGAATTGAAGTCCAGCAGTATGAAATGGAAGCACAAGACCGTAGGAGATGGAGGGCGATAGTGGATGCGGCTAAGACTCACCCAGAGTTGTAAGACCAGGAAAGAAGAAGTATGTCAGTACTACTTTTCATAAAACAGTACAAAATGTCAATTATATTCTTTTAAATCATTATCACTTCTGTTCATCATTTTAATCACTCTAAAGTAAATATGTCAACTAAATGTATATTCATTTCTATCGCTTTGATCACTGTTAATTGACTGCATTGAATTTTGATATTAGAATCAAGTAGATTCGATTATCTAAATAGTTCAGTTAAGAACATAGCTAAAAATTACATTTATTTTAACAGTATTTTTAGCTCTGATATCTATTGTTGAGTAGATGTATCACATAAAGTAGTATATATGACGGGCAGTTCTGTACGAAGTTTTTGTTCGATAAAAAGGGGTAAATTTTAATCGTATCTTTAAATTTTTGTCCTGGAAAATATGTACTACATTCGACATACCGAAAAAGAAGGACTGGCTGCTACCAAGTGACCTGTAAAGCTAAATCGTTCTGTTGATTGACAAATAATTATATTACAAACTTCTTTTGCTTCCCGAGAAAACTCCGCCGAAACATCGAGCTTACGAAGTTTTGAGATAGATGGAGATGGCTCAACGTCGTTTGAGGTAATATTATATCTAATTTCTGTTAATTTTGATTTATTTACGACAACAGCATCAATTTGTTTTGTTTGAAATTTACCAAATAATAAATCAATTTGAGGCATTATTTTGTAAAATAAATTTAACCATGAAAGGAACCTCTTGCTTTTGAGAATTTTGACATATCTTGATGATTAGCTCGTGATACTAACGTTTCTACTGTCATCTAAGATTTTTTCCATAATGTTGTCTTCGTATTCGCATGCGGTACAAACATCTCTAGAATTAAGATTCCATTTTGTTGAGGTCGAACGAGGTAAGCGATTGTTATCAATTCGATCTACTATTAAGGTTCTTTGAGGACGATTTGAAAAAGAGAACAAATCCCTTGTAGATTGGAAAAAAATATGCGGACATTTTTATTGGAGGATGCAGAGTTTAACATTACCAAATTTTATTGATGTGTATAACAATGCACATAAGCAGCATGTTCATAGGTGTTTTTATAATTGCTTGCACCCCATTCGATGAGCCGCTCATGTTTTCTAAAAAACAAAACAGCGCTAACTTGATTTTACTTGCAGATATAAAAAGTTAAAGAGCAGGAACTGCATTATATTTAATTGCTTTCCCAGAATCTCTTACAAGGGATTTTTTAACATGTCTAACACACATACACGATGGTTTTTATAAACTCCTTCTTAACTCGGAATCCTTTGATTCGAAAATCGAAATCGGTCACTGTATTTGTCTTCACAGTTTGGGACAGAGCACTTAATTTTGGATGGCTTTTTCTTGTCAAACATTTTTAACCTCTTTAAAACATAACAAAATATTTTGATCGAAGTAAAAACAGTCAGTTTCACAAAAATTAAAATACCGATACAGTAGATATCATGCATAGAAATACCGGTATAGTAGACATCATGGTTGTATTCTAACCTGAACTAAAGGAATGGTTTAACTGCTACTTGAAGAAGAAACCTTTACTTAATACTGGCAGCGCCAAGCGCGACTGGAAACAAAAGTTCAAATACTCGTCCAGTGGATTGCATAAGAGAAATTTTTCTAGTAAGGGGTATTTTGTGGGACAAACTAAACACAGGTTTGCAAGTTGATTTGCATGAAGCTTATGAGACGAAATTAATCTCCACGATTTAGATAGGTAACTCCAAATAAGCTCCAATGGATTAGCTTGGATTGCATTAAAATTGCAAACCAGCGAAAAAATAAGGTTTTCAGGCGTAATAATGTAATACAAATAAATTATTAATAATTATTTAGACGAAGCGAGTTAAATTATTTCAATTATTGACTGCTGTCGTATATAATCTACGTAAAAAATTGATTTAAACTTAATCATTACATTATCAGTAGAAATAAAAAAATATTTGTACTTATTTATATTAGTATGTTTTATTTTAATTTACAGTTTTTTTCCGGGTTGCGCAAACCAGTAAATCTAAGGAAAAACCGCCACTGTTTAAGATAGGAAGCTACACTTCATTTTACACAGGTTAAATCGAATATAGTATATATTTGAAGTAAAGCACAACTATATAAAATAAATTAATGATATAGCAACGTTTTTTTTTTTTGAGAATAACCATTATTTTCTGTTTTTCATAAGCCTAAAAGGAAAAGGGAAAATATCATTAATCATGAATCATCATTAAAGGATTTATTGCCCATTATAAGCGTGTGATGCCATGATAGTAGCATAATTGGGCATTAAGGTTAACATCAATAGTTAATTTTGTAACAAACAGTGTTTTCTACAGATTGAGTTGTGGATTACCTCAATTTAGATTATAATTTATTCGGTGAAAGTCGTTGTTTTGTTATTTTAGAACTAGTTATTATTTTTTTGTTCGTAGTAATGTTATTCCTAGAAACACTTTTTTGTGTTTTAATGGACATTCTAATATAAAAAAGAATAAAAACAAGAAATACAAATCTTTTTTTTTTGAAAATTTTAACTTGGAAGGTAGTGTGTCCTCACAAAATTCTATGTTTTAAAAATTTTTAAACAGTACATAAAATTATTGTGAACTATTCTTAAAAGATGTCTGTATCGCGCTGTCAACTTATATGTAGAAATTGTTAAATTTACAATCTACATTGAAAGATTCCAAACCTTTTATTTTTTCTCCGACTATGCTGTACCTATATTAAGTATTAATAGTGAAACTTTCCTCAAGAAATATCTTCACCATTAGTGAAAACTGAATCAAAATTTATCACAGGGTCTTAGAGATTAGTCGAAATATATTGCCAGGAGGCTTTATTTTATACTTTGTAGTGATGTCAACAAGATCTTTTTTAGTGTTGATATTTAATTGTTGTTTTTATATAAATGTTATTATTTGACTAAGATAAACGTAAGTAAGTGTAAACGAATTTTAGTTTAATGCTACGTCGACTCTTCGTATTTTGATAAATAACTAGTACAAATACTTCATATTGAAAACATAAATAGTACAAGGTCCTATATTATTGTCCATATTTTAAGTATAACTAAAAGAATTCGATTTAAATTTTAATAATTTTATTGTGGCATATATCGAGTTGATCTCACAAACAATATTCTCCTTTAGCTGTTGACTGATTGATTGATTATATGACATAGCAGACCATGGTTGATAAACTCTTACACTGCAGCTTTAAGACTTATTGTGTTCCCTGTTCTATCTGTTCTAGGTGAACAGATTGGTTGTCTTGATCAAGCTTAGCTTCCTTCTTACTAGGTAATTTTTTGGGTATAGGCCTTCCGGATAGATTGATCCTTGCAGGGGTGTCCAGTAGGCTAAAGCTTCCCATTCGAAGGTGATGTGTGAGGCCATTTCGTACTCTTTATCATATAGTCTACATAATAGTCCTTCATTGAAGATGCCCATTGTATGTAGATGTAGCTGCAGTGACTAGTGATCTGCGCGATCTGTTAGACGCAGAATTTCGTAGCTTAGTTTTTCAGATAGTCTATTCAGCAATAGCTTGTCGTATCTGTAGCCCGGAGTATGGTTCCAGTGAGTTTGGTGTTGTTGATGTTGACTAGGGTAACCAACCACGAACAGCAGCCTTTGTAACTCCAAATACTGGTTCTGATCCAATAAATAAAATAGCAGACCCTTGTTGGTCCACATTTACACTGTCGGGGATGCTTTTATGCCCTGATTACCACACAAGAGCAGCCCTGTTGTGTTTTACTAGAGCAGTAATATTTTGAAGATAGTCCCAGACCTACTTCGATGTTATCTGTTAGCACGCTAGGGCGTTCAACGCTATGTGACTGTCAGAAAAGATGAGAACGGTCCCTCCCCTAAAATTTCTCCTCAGATTTTCCCGAAAACCGACATCGATAACTTAAATTTCGGATCAAAGTACTGTGGTATGCTGTCCCAGTACTAGATTTTGTTGTCTGGGTGTGTTTTCGCGTATTTCGTCGCCTGAACCATGGTCAGTTTTGGACCCGTACGTTCACAAGACGAGGTCTCCTAACTGACTCGGCAAGAGCCCGCTTTCCAGTCTAGTTGAATGGTGTAGGGTCTGTCAAAGTTGGACGTTCTTGGTATGGTGTCACTGCTCATTTCTAGCAATGAGTTCGTTACCATGCCTTCAATGCTGGTGTATCGGAGAACAGGTCGAGTTCACCAGATCACCATTATCTGTAATATGGTCTTCGATTTATTTTCAAAACCACACAAAAAAACAAATGGAGTTAAATCTGTCTGGACTTCTTGTTTATATTGTCTTTACGAAATATCTCCTTTCACAGGAATAATCCCTGCATAGCCTCCAAAAAATAAATAAGGGCGTTAAGACCGAGTATCCTCATTATAACCTCCAGTTCTTGTAATGAATAGTGGAAGGAACCTCACATATTGTAATACACAGAGGTATTCCTTCACCTATGGCATCTTCAAAAAGTAGGGCCAAATTATGCCTCTTGCTGACATTATGACCTTCGAGACCATGTTTCTGCAGTTTTGTTAGTTTACGTAGTCGTTCAGATGAAAGTTGGCTTCGTCACTGAAGAAAAAATTGTTTAAGTTGGTAAATCTCTCCATTTTCAAATGTCAAGCGCGAAGTCAATTTCTTTCATTTCTTGGAAATTCTGTAATTTATAAGAATGAAGAGGGAGTTTTTTATTAAAATGGCATGCAATGAGGTTTCTTGACTGGGCTGCTTCGCTTGAATATCGATTGAATCGGGTTTGACTCACTGACTTATACGCAGTTTCGATGTACATTGTAACTCTGATTGACCTTGGACGAGAATACAAATTCGGAACTTATCGAGTAGGTTCAAACTTGGTGCCTGATTTATGTATGAATTGTAGTTTTGATAATACACTCGGAAGCAAAAAGTATGGTATTGTCTGATAGAATGCTCCATGGCAACTACAATACATATACATTAGAAACGTTATACAGGGTGATTCAAAAATCGATCACGAAACTTAAGGGGGTGATTCTACTTGACAAAATAAGGGTAGAGCTTCATATTTTTTTTTTCAAAATGTCATTTGTTTTCGAGTTACAAGCCGTCCAAGTTCAAGTTTTTATTTTTTGTTTTTTGAATTACTCGCTTACAGGAAAACCGATTTGACTAATATTTGAAAGATAGGCTAAGTCTTCTGCGCTTCATCATTTTAGTAACAATTCACATTGATTATTTGCCGCTAGAGGGCACTTTACCTACATTGAAAATTGTTTTTTTGTCATAATTTTTTAGTGTTGACAGCTACAGTAGTTTTTGGCATAATTTCTGAAAGACTGATGCCAGGCCTTTAAAAAAGGTGCTCTTTATTTACATCGCTAAACCCAACGGTTTAGACGTAAATCACCCTTAAAAATTAAGTGGTAAATTTACTTTTCTCATTTCATTACCACCAGCTACCAGGTAAATAGCTATCAAAGTATACTAGAGCTGTCAGTTTAACATCAAATAAATTCGCTTTTTAAACTATTTAATTTATAATCTTAAAATAACTAATAATGGCTAATCAGTAAATATTCATATTATGGATTATTGCGATATACATTTAATTGATAAAAATTAATGAAACAGTACTAAACAAACTAAAAAAGATTCTCAAAATGTCCCCCATTTTCTTCCATACATTTCCTAACACTCTTAAAAAAATGTCGCCTAACTCGATGAAAAATTCCTGGTGTTTCTTTAATAATTTGGCACTTTTCGATTATCCTGAAGCGAAGATCCTCGACGTTGATTACTGGAATATCATACACCAATTGTTTCAAATGACCCCAAAAGAAAAAATCCATAGGATTAAGGTCTGGTGACCTCGCTGCCCATGCCAATGGTCCATTTCGTCCTATCCATCGCTCAGGATACGTTGCATTCAAATACTGTCGGACACGTATACTAAAGTGGGGCGGAGCTCCGTCTTGGAGGATCCACATGTTGGCCCTTACTTCCAATGGCACATCTTCCAGATACAATGGGAGACGATTTTGGATAAAATCTAAGTATACGTCACCAGTTAATGGGCTATCAAAGAAATGAGGACCAATAAGGTAATCTCCTATCTACCACATTGTTTGGGTTCTCGTAAGCATATGTGTGGATGTTGTATAGATTTGTTATGCCATCACGAGTGAAACCAGCTTCGTCAGTGAATAATATGACGCCAATTAATCGATTATCGTGTTCATACTTAGCTAGGATCTGATTGCACATTTCCAACCGTCTCGGCCGATCATCGTCATAAAGAGCCTGCACCTTTTTTGAATGAAACGGGTAGAGTTGTCCTTCTCTTAGTATCCTCCATGAACTAGCCTGACAGAGCCGCACTTCATTCCCAATTTTTCTAGTACCAATACCTGGATTATCTTCAATAATTTCAAGCACTCTTTCTTCTTGTTGCACGTTTCTAGCAGTTCTAGGTCTTCCCCTATTTCCATTATAACTTTTAAAGGAACCACATTCCGCAAGCCTCCTGTGCACACTGGAAAATGTTTGAGCATGAGGGATATTTCTTTCCGGATAACTCTACATATAATATCTTCTTGCCAACTCTGCATTACCATTTGCTTTTCCATAACAAAAATGGATATCACAATATTCGATATTTGAATATTGGTGATTAGCCATTATTAGTTATTTTAAGATTATAAATTAAATAGTTTAAAAAACGAATTTATTTGATGTTAAACTGACAGCTCTAGTATACTTTGATAGCTATTTACCTGGTAGCTGGTGGTAATGAAATGAGAAAAGTAAATTTACCACTTAATTTTTAAGGGTGATTTACGTCTAAACCGTTGGGTTTAGCGATGTAAATAAAGAGCACCTTTTTTAAAGGCCTGGCATCAGTCTTTCAGAAATTATGCCAAAAACTACTGTAGCTGTCAACACTAAAAAATTATGACAAAAAAACAATTTTCAATGTAGGTAAAGTGCCCTCTAGCGGCAAACAATCAATGTGAATTGTTACTAAAATGATGAAGCGCAGAAGACTTAGCCTATCTTTCAAATATTAGTCAAATCGGTTTTCCTGTAAGCGAGTAATTCAAAAAACAAAAAATAAAAACTTGAACTTGGACGGCTTGTAACTCGAAAACGAATGACATTTTGAAAAAAAATTATATGAAGCTCTACCCTTATTTTGTCAAGTAGAATCACCCCCTTAAGTTTCGTGATCGATTTTTGAATCACCCTGTATATGTGCTAATTGGTCGAAATAGCTGTAGCTCTTATTTAGATATTGTCGTTCCGATGGTGGTAATAACTAATGCACATGGCCGAAGGGTTTGGGAAATAAGAAAATTATTTTTATTTTTATAGGAACAAAAAAGTTTTATTGATATTTCTGGTTTTGTGGCATGAAAATAACAATTATTTAGGAAATTTTATCAACAAAAATAAATACAATAAAGACACAAGATGTCAAAATAATAATATATCATTTGAAAAAAAAATACATTTTTTTAAACAAAGCAACTAAGTAGTAATTTCTTGTTTATATGATTTTATCAATGAAATATTCATAAATAGCAGTTCTAATTAGTGGATTAAAACATCCAAAGAATTTTAAAAAATGAGATATTAAGTAACAAACAACTATCTGTATTAAGTATCTATCTACTGAAACTGGAATATAAAGGAAAAAAACAGTAGAATATGTAATATATAATTGAATATTTGTATGCTTTTTCTATAATTTTTTGTAAAAATTTTGTTAATAAACAAATTAATAATTAATATGACCAAACATATTGTTACTATCATATAAATGAATAAAACAACTTCAGTATTATAAATATTACTTGCGATGCATAAGTTTCCTTGAAACTCCAATGAATAATGCGCCTGAACTTTTTCAACTCGCCGACAGCGGCCTGCAGCAGCTACTTTCGATTAGATTCGATCAAATTTTCGAAGGTTCACAGAACGTATGGAAGTGTATTTCTTGGATCCAAAAAATCACAGGTATAGTACAAGTATTAAAAAGTATCTTCTGCAAATTTGAGCCCTTAATATTCATTTGCCACGCCATTATGAATTTTTGAAAAAAAAACGATTTTTTCATCCAAAATTAAAATTTTCTTTGAGATCGGAAATGATACATCTAAATTTGAAAACAATAACAATTAAATGGAAATCTATACAGCCCTGAATTGCTGTCCAATTTTAAGTGATTTGTTATTCCGTTTATTTTTGTTTTCTAGTTTTACTAAAAAATAAATTTCACTTGTATATCATTTCATTCTTCATTTTGTGCTGAATTTTATTACCCGGTCCTGACGTTGTGGCATGTATTTCCTTGTTTTTAATTATGATACGCGTACCAATATAAAACACAAAATGTTGACATATAATGTGAAACTGTAATTGTGACGCGAGTATTTATTTGCATGGATATTTTTCGTTTTTATACAGTTTTCTGACTGATTTATCAAAATATTGTGTAATAAAAGTATAGTGCAATGATAGATGAAAAATCCTTCAAAAGTAATAACATATTATTTTTTAAACATCACGTAATTGTGAATATATTTATTAATAATGATAGAAAAATTATTGTTTTAAAAAATTTGACTTAAAAATATAATTTATAAACTTCAGAAATTATTATATGAAATATTTTTTGGGAGTCATTATTGTAACAAATTGTTTATCTCAACAATTTCTGAAATTGTCCATATGGACTCCTACGGATCGACTACGACCTGCAACAATTCCATGCCAACGGAAAAAAAATTGGGAAACATGAAATATAAATGGAAGTCCACGAAAATAGATCCTGTATATATCAAAATGTACCTTACGTAAAGATAGAACCTACGTATGTACAGGGTGAGTCAACGATTGGATGAAGTAGGTTTGTGCCTTTTCGGTGAAATTAACAAAGAAACTATATTTATTGTTTGATACAGTTTATTTTTACGCAGATTTTAAAAATATTTAGGACTCTATAGGGTGAGCCAAACAACTAGGACAGCATGAAGTTGTATTTTTTTAAATAAAACACCCTATATACGAATCGTATTTTCGATTTAGCTTATAATTTTAAATCTTTTTTATTAAGGGTTTACTATAACAAAACTTTATACTTTCTGAGATAATTAAGTTTAAAAAAAAGTCACATTTTCAAGCATCAATTCTGTATATTTTCATGTTATTTAATAGAGTAATAAAAACCCTAAAAGTTTTGTTCAATATATCCTATACCTATTTATAATAGTTTTTGAGATATTTCAGTTTTTCTTATTTTCCATACTTTTTTACAGAAATAGTCTTCATTATCATAGTAGCCATGTAAAATAATAAAAAGAAACTACAGAAACAAACAGAATTTGGTTAAATATGATGAAATACATTATTCGTTATATTACAACGGCAATAGTTTAATTAAACATAATGTGAAAAAATTAACACAACAATAACGACAAGGCAAATACATATTTACTATTATACTAAATTGAAACAAAAAAATGACCTATTAAATACTGAGATTAATTATTTCTTTTTAATAAGTGTTCGAATAAACGACCCTCTTGTGCAATGCACAAATTTAGTCTTTTTTGCAGATTTTCTCGGACCCTGGACAAAATTAATGGCGTTATTGTTCTACAGGTATCCCTAATCCTGTTTCGCATATCTTCCACTGTTATTGGTGGATTAACATACACCTTATTTTTAATATAACCCCATAGGAAGAAATCTAATGGGGTGATGTTGCAAGACCTTGGTGGCCACTCAATGAAACCCCCACGTCCAATCCATTTTTGCGGATATCGTTGGTCCAAAAACGCACGAACTTCACGATGGTAATGCAGAGGCGCACCATCGTGCTGGAACCACATACTGTCGAGCTCATCCCTATCGAGACCTTGAAGCAGTTGGGGTAGTTCTTCTTGTAGAAAGTTCAGGTAACTATGGCCATTCAGTGGTTCATTAAAAAAGTGGGGTCCAATAATTCGATTATGATGAATACCACATCAAACATTTAATGACCAGTGATTTTAATGTTGCACCTCTCTAATCCAAAATGGGTTTTCTGTGGCATAATAATGCATGCTGCGTCTATTTACGGCACCGTTACTTCTAAAAGTAGCTTCATCACTAAACATTACCTTGCATAATAAATTTGGATTTAATTGAATCTCCGCATTTATTGTACGACAAAAGTTTACACGACTTTCAAAATCCTGTCCATGCAATTCTTGGTGTAATTCCATGTGATATGGATGATACCTATATTTCTTGGTAGTACGATTAGCGGTGGATTGTGATGTTTCACATTATGCTGCTAACTGACGGCTACCAATATAAGGATTTTCCTGAACATTTAACAATACTTGTAGTTCTTTTTCTTCATTAGATACTGGTTTGTTGACCACTTTACGTTTTGGATAATCAACAGTACCAGAAGAATCAAATCTTTGCATTAAGTTTTGAAAAGTATGGGTATTAGGCTGGCGTCGATCAGGATACTTCATTTTGTAAATTCTTTGAGCAAGAAGGCAATTTTTTTGAGCCTCTCCTATTGTATAAATCATATTTATTAACTCATTCTTTGGAAAATTCATTTTACAATATAAGATGAATCCAAAAAAACCAAACTACACTACATAAAAACCAAAAGAAGCGATTGCGGTTATAAATTTGACACACAGAAAAATGTTCTTTTACATTGTTTTTGCCATGGCTACTATGATAATGAAGACTATTTCTGTAAAAAAGTATGGAAAATAAGAAAAACTGAAATATCTCAAAAACTATTATAAATAGGTATAGGATATATTGAACAAAACTTTTAGGGTTTTTATTACTCTATTAAATAACATGAAAATATACAAGTTGTACCATTTAAAAAAAAAGATATTTATTCATTTAAACTGGTTCAAATCTGAGCCGATGTGTTCAACACCCTGTAGCTTTTATTGCAAATGTTAGGTAAAAATTATGTTAACTTGTCCTTGGCCTTGCTAAATTCCAAATTTGAATATATTTGTCACAAAATTGAAAACGTTATTTAGGATTGAATTGATGCTTGAAAATGTGACTTTTTTTCTTTAAACTTAATTATCTCAGAAACTATAAAGTTTTGTTATAGTAAATCCTTAATAAAAAAGATTTAAAATTATAAGCTAAATCGAAAATATGATTCGTATATAGGGTGTTCTATTTAAAAAAATACAACTTTATGCTGTCCTAGTTTTTTGGCTCACCCTGTAGAGTCCTTAATATTTTTAAAATCTGCGTAAAAATAAACTGTATCAAACAATAAATATAGAATAGGCACAAACCTACTTCATCCAATCGTTGACTCACCCTGTACATACACGATCCTTACAATCGAATAGACAAAGAAATTATCTATTTATTTATTAATTCCGTATTTCATTAAGTGTCTAGGAAAGTAAGTGACTATTCGCTTTGTAGTTACATTATTTGTGACCTGTAAAAACTTGCACATCTAATAAAAATGCATTGCGCTCATAAGCGCTATGACAAACATGTCTAGACTTAAACCATAACTGCGAGGAGGTCGACGCAAACTTACACTGATTGTTTAATTAGTCTATTATTAATACAAGTGCCTAAGGCAAACACTGGTTATTCGTTTTCTGTATTTTGAGAAGAAAAGGGATGACCAAATAATATTAAAAACCAAAAGAGACCTAATATATAAGCTGAAGTGAATTAAAGTTGTCTTTTTTGGAAATCTGCAGATAAATAAATACATTTTCTTTTAATATCATTATTCGACACTCATAATGACTTTTTTAATTTTTTAATTGTTTTGCTGTTTTTTTTAGCAATCAGTATTATTTACTTTTTGTCTTACCTTCTTTAATCCTTATAGACAAAATTCAATGATAGAAGATTGCTGTGTATCTAACTATAAAAATCGGGTGACCGCTATAAAGTTTAAAATAAAGCTTTAAGTTGGGAATTAATTTCAAATTGCTCTCAATAAATTTAAGTTACTTCATTTTTGTTCAAGAACAACTACTGTAAACATAGCCCGATCTAGAAGGAAATAACTGCAGTTGTTGCATTATTTTACATTTATCAGTTTAATAACGAATATGTGGTTATTAATTCCGATTTTATCCCTAACATAATAAAATTTTAAATTGTGTGAAGGATATTATTTTTAAATTTGCTTCCCCTAGAAATTATTAATACTAATGCTCAAGCTAGAGTTAGGGAGAAACAGTATATGTGCAAAATAATAGTCAAAAGAAAACTAAAATTTTTTTAGCAACCAATATATATGGTTAAAAATTAATAAAATTCTTGAAGCTTAGTTTATCAAGAAATCGTGAAGAACTTATAAATTAACTTTTATAATAAACACAAATTCTTTTAAAAGTGATGAACACAAACAAGAATTCTTTTTACACCAACCCTGTAGTATATAAAAAATAATAACTTACACGCAGGTTAACTATACAGTTTCAAGTACAGCTATTAAAATTAACAGATAATCAAATACTAAAAGATAATAATAAGAAAATTGATAAGACTTTAGCCGGATACAAAGAAAAATAATATGTATCAATAGCTTGAAACTGGGTTTGCCCTTTTTTTCTTACAATAAACATATACCAAAAGATAAAAATAGATTAACGATGTGTTAGGTAATTAAGATAAAGGTCTCTTGCTTCAGGATAATAAAAAATAGTTTTAGATAAGTTGTCTTCTACCAAGACATGATAAGATAAGCTAGGAAGAATAGTCAAGCTCCTTAAACTTACAAAAACTAGCAGGTGGAGTCAAAATTCAACTGCTAACTTCATAAAAGCCAAATAAAAAAAATAAAAGTTAAGACTCAACTGTAATACTCCTGACGAAGTTGGTGGGAACTCGAGTATCTTTTTTCAAACGGTTTTGGCCCCAATGTGCTTTGTCAGCCAAGTTCCCTCAGCTAAGCATTCTATCAACTCAAGAATTTGTATATTACAAAAAGGCGTTAAAAACATTAAACTAGGCAGTACAACCCTTGACACAATATTAGGTTGACAAAACGCTTTAGCAACAGGTAGTTTAGATTAAAAAAATAGTTAATTTAAACCAGACATAGATCTTTAAGATAGTTCTTATGCATTCAGATATGACTTTTTACAATCGCCTACGTGCCAAGATAGCTTAGTAAGAATTAAAAAAGTTACTGTAAAATGAATGTTCATTAAAGGCCAAATAAATTTATTCTCTGCAGATACATTCAAACCTCTTTAAACAAAAACAAAAGGTAACTTGTATCTCAGAGAAGATAAAATGCTAAATTTTAACAATCTTAAAAGAACAAAGATGCGTACCTCGGTGTTTCGCTATCCGTAAACAAGCACTCTGAGTTTATGACTTCGGTCTCCTACCACAAAAAAATCCTCAAACAAAAGATGTTTAAATTAAATTATTTACAAAATAACTACTTTTTGTCTGTTCACCAAAACACTCTTTTGAACATAAAATTCTGACAAAAATGAAAAATTTGTTCAGCGAGCTGTTTTTAGTTGCTGTCGACAAGGATTCATGAAATGGTTATATATCCTCATATGGGTTTATAATAGGAGTTAAAAAAATAGAGTGACGGAATTTAAAAAATTCTGGAACACAGTATAGCGTTGATCATTTAAAATTCAGTTTCATTCCATCATTGTCAGACAAATACCTGCCTATGGGCTTTGTATGCTACAGAGTTTGCCATGATGCTATAAAACCATTCAGATTGAAAGAGCATCTGAGATGGTGTCGTCCTGACAAAATAGGTAAAGAAAAAGTACTTTTAAACACTGAATGAAAAAGTTTAGTAGAGAACTATGGTGGAGGGTATATTTATTTCAGTGTCAAAAAAACACGATGATGATTTGCTGGCATCCTAGAATAACCACATACTATCGGCAAGAGCTAGTTTTGAAAGTTATTTAAGAGGTTGTTAAAACTGTTCTATACAAACCTGCATATGATATACTCACAAGAATTCCTTTGACTAAAAACACAGGCCAGAAACGTATTGACGAAATGGGTCATGATGTTGAAACCTTATTGAGTAATAACCTGCAAACGTTCTCCATACCAATGGACGAGGCAACTTTAAATGGTAAGGCGGCACTGTTATTAATTTTTGTTTGTTTTGTAATGGATCAAGAAATCCGAGAAAACTATGACAACAGACCCTAATCCCAATCAATATACAAAGTCTTGAAAAATTATTTCAAGGCAAAAGCGATTCTTTTATCAAAACTAATATTAGCGGAAACAGGTGGAATACCGGCCATGGTTAGGCGCCATCGTGATTTTAGAAGTCATTTAAAACAAAACATACCCAATTTACTGCATCATCCATCGATAGCATTTCGGAACATCGCGTTGTATACGCCTTTCAGCAGCAAATTTGGTTTTGAATCTTATTGCGAAGTTGTACATTTTTTCAAAAAACTCACCGAAATTTGAAAGAAACATGGTCTTTCATAATCTACTATACCTTTCAATCTACACCAGTTACAGTACACAAAATTGACACTAAGAAAAATAAATGTGCTATTAAAGGTCTAATATAGCGCCTCAGTAGTTATCTCATGCAGGGTGTTGTCAAAATTTTGCCCATTTGATGAAATGTAAATTAGATTTTCTTTGATTTTTTAAATGGTATATAACTATCTTATAATGTAGACTTATTGTTTCCCAAGCATTTTTTCTTAAAGTTTTCCTATATCTATTAGCGGTAGTTTTTCTGGTATATTTATTTTTATTAATTGCATATAAAAATATGTTAACTTATTGACACCTAGTTAGCCATGAGTATTAAACGAAAGAAGTAAACGTCAAGGTAATATTTATAATTTATCTGTCACTAGTAAAGTATATTGTTGAAAATTTTCTATGTAATAATTAAGTTTTAAAACTAAACAATCAATTTGATTCTAATATTGAAATTAATACAAAATTGTATATATTATTAGTTCTTTGCTCAAAAATATGTAAAAACTTATTATTGTTGCAATTATTGTTCTAGTAAATGAAAATGCAAATCATTTACAAAGACGAGATTGGTTATTTACTTATACCGAAAACAAATGGTTAAAAATACATCAAGTAAAGATAAACCATGAAGTACCAATTAAACTTAAAGTAGTTAATTAAAAAAACACTAGCTAATTAATTGTTCAACATGCTCTCCACTTTCTTGAATAGACAGTTCAATATGTTTCTCAAATTCATTAAACAAATTGTGACACATTTCAATATTATCTTGAAAACAATTTCTTATTGTGAACCTCAATTTTTCCTTTGTTGTAGGCCATATTTGTTCCTTAATAAACTTCCATATGTTACAGTCCATTTTAGTTAAATTTTGTGATCTAGCGGGCCCCGAAATAGATCGTTTCCTTTCAATACAATGATCCCGGTATGTGGCAGTTAAAAAAGTTATCATCAGCCCTGTATGATGGACTAGGGCATCATCATGAAAAATCCATATTTCTTCTCGAGTTTCATTTAATACTTAAGCAAATAGATTAGGTAAATCGTTTTGCAAAAAGTCCAAGTATACTTCCTCTGTTACTCTTTGCTCAAAATAGTATATTCAATTACGTGGTTACCGACAATACCTCTCCAACCACCTAGTTTGGGAATTGTATCATAAAAAATGTGGATATTCAGCTGCATAATAATGAAAGTGGTGTCTGTTAACACTATCGTTCCTAGAGAAAGCAAACTCATCTTCAAGTAGCATAAAATAAATCAGCAAAATTTCTTTGTTCATTTGTGCGGTTTTGAGCCCACAGACAAAATTCCAATCTTCTCTGATAATCTTCGAAAAACAATGAAATAGTTGAATGTGATGGCGATGAATTTTATGACCACTTTTAAAGTAATTTTATACTTTCTACTAACCCAGTACACTTTAAGTTGCTTGGGGATGATAATACAATAGAACAATACATGAACAAGAATAAATTTACGTTATATGCGAAATAAGCGGACTTCTTCACATTCCCCGCCACGTCTACCCATCGTCTGAAATTATTTTTGAGAATAAACTACTAATTTATGTTCTTAATATAATGACAAGTCCTTAAAATAACACAACCATAGGCATTAAAATTGTTACAAAATACCTTTGTAAAATATTATTTAAAATTGATAAAGGGCAAGAACGAACACGAGGAATTTTGATAAAATATTAGTGCTAAAAGCCTCTAGAATGATAACACGTAATACTAACGTGACAAAGCTTTATGAGTTGCAGTGTGCTCTTTAATGGCTAAATTGCACGATGTGATTTTGTTTGTGCCTGCCAAATAACTATCTATTATCTATGTAATTGAACACTAGTTCGTGTTAGAATAATTTCCTATGTTGGCATGGTATTGATGAATGTAATAATGTGTTTTCAAAAAAATAAAAATAACTTATCGTGTATCATTAGTTTATTTCTTTTAACAGCATTCAAACAACCTAATTTCATTTTATTTACAAGAGGAGGGCGCGAACTAGTCATCATCGATTTTAATGGGACTTAAGAATTATACCGACTAAAGTCATCTAAAGAACTCCGCAAAAGCATTCGTGTCATCGCTCATTTGATTTTTGTGGAAACATTTTTAAATTCGAACTCGTTATACGCTGAAAAGTGCGATATTATTTTTAAAATTCCCTCACATCAGCCACCGTAGTGCAAATGGATAAGCGATTTACCAGTGCTTCGAGATCTAAGGGGGTTCGATGCCAGTTCGATGCAAAAATTTTTTTATCATTTTAAAAAATAATTATCATCGGTTTTTCCAATTATTAATTATTCCATATAGTTTTTGCACACGAAATTTTAAATACATACAACATAATAATAATAAGTGACAAAAAAAACATATCTCTACACGTTTCAATGGTTTTGTTTCAATTATTGCTTTTTGTATAAGTTTCATTTTTCATTGATTGTTTCTCAAAAATTAACACAATCTGTTTTAAAAAATTTTACTACAGCTATGAAACTGAAAATGGAAGTATGGGAACTATTAAAAAAAGATCGTTAAGTATCTATTTAAATGTTCGTGTGTAAAAACTACATGGAATAATTAATAATTGGAACATCCCAGTATAAATATTTTTTGAAATGATAAAAAATGTTGCATCGAACCAGTATCGAATCCTCAGGTTTTGGTGTAGTAGAAGAGCTCGTACCCAGTTTCATCACGGTGGCTGATTTTTTCACAAAAATCAAATGAGCGATTGGACGAACGCTTTTGGGGATTTCTTTAGATGACTTTATCGGTATAATTCTTAGGTTTCATCAAAATCGGTGATAACAAGGTCGCGACTTCTCCTTGTCAGACCAAAACGTATTCCCTTTTCAAAGCACCTAATGATATCCATAACCATTGTAGGTGAAGAGTCTAGTGGATTTGAACCCCTTAGATTACGAAAACTGAGGGTTGAATCTCGAAAAATTGTCAGGTAATTTGTTATAAAAAGAAAATTGCTTTTTGTAAAATAAAAAGTATTTTTTTGTTCTTCGGTCTATTCTGAGCAAAGGTGTCTCTTGTGATTTTTCCATCTGATGTATTGTTTTTGGGTTCAAAATTAAAAATTTGAGAAATTTCATTTTTTGCCAGTTAACAACATGAATTACTTTTGATTAAATAAATATTCTCAGATTTTGCGTCCAGTAATTGATAGATCAAGTCAAGAATCATTAGCTGGAATTAATCGCAGTGCGAAAATGTAATGTTTTTATTACATTTCAACACTAAAAACAAATGGCGTGTCATCAAATATCATGACCTCGCTGCCTTCTATGTAGAAAAGTGGAAACCTACTTACAGGTACTAGTGCACATAATCCATTATGTCATTTGCTGATCATTGCATTCGTACTTTAATCAAATTTTAATATATAGTGTGACCAGCAAAGTCCGCAATATATGGGATTTTTTTTATTGATAGATTTATTCGAAATTTGACTTTGGCAACAGTTTCTGACGTTTGTTTGAAGGTTGTAGACAATGTTGAAGACTGAATAAAATGTGGTTGTCACACTTGCATTATCCTTATTTATTTATTTTTATTTTGTTTTACGACGTTTCGATTAGGTTGTATCTCTAGTCGTTATCAAGTATAAACTGAAATTTTTGTTTTAAGACTACGAGCTTATATAGGGAATGTGTACATTAAAGCTCAAAGTTTCGCTTCATTATACACACCTCAATGATTTGATATTAAGAAGTAGTGGTTGCCAAAGATTAGGTATCTCAACACTCGGTTTACTGAAGATTCCATTATTTTTTTGATGTATGCTGCTTCTATAAATTTTCCTTTTTTCATATTGGGTTCCATATATATATATAGCCGCAGCCTCAGACCACTTTATATGGTGTTGTTTATCCCAGGAGTGTTCTGCAATACTTGATCTCGACGTCTCCCCTTTTGGTGTATGAGTTTTATGCTCCTTAATTCTAACTTCTAGTGGTCGTTTTGTTTCTCCAATATACATTTCACCAGACTCATATGGAACTTTGTAAACACATTCTTCCTTATCGGTAGTTTTTGGTTTTGTTTTTGTTAAATAAGCTCAAAGTGTATTTCCTGATTTAAAGGCTGTCGTTATATTATAACTACTGGCAATTCGTCTTATTTTCTCCAAAGTTCCCTTAATGTACGGAATTGTGTAGAAGGAATCTGTTTCTTGCTGTCCAGTGTTCGTTGTTCTAAAGTACTGTTGTAAATCGGATTTAATATTTGCTACCTTTTTCCAATGAATCGGCATTATGACATATAGATATAGTGCGATTATTGAGGTTGTGTATAATTCCCGGTTTTGTTACAACAGAATGATTAGAACTATGATTAAGATATTGTCCAGTATGTGTTGGCTTTCTGTATACTGAAGTTTTAATAGTTTCGTTTGAATGGTTTCCTATGACATCTAGGAAGAGCAATTGATGATTTACCTCTTTTTCCATGGTAAACTTAATTGTAGATCGAATAGTATTGAGATGTTTCAGGAAATCATTTAGTTATTGATCATTGCCCTTCCATACGATGAAGGTATCATAGACATATCTCAACCAGACTTTCGGTTTTACTGTTGCCATTTCTATGGTATGAGTTTCGAACCATTCCATATATATATATTGGCGACTGGAGAGAGTGAAGAACCCATCGGAAGCCCGTCGTCCTGAACGTAGAACCTGTCCTTTACTTGAAAGTAAGCACTACGCAGGCAACACTCCAAAAGATCCATCACTCTGTCCAGTGGTAACGTGGTTCCATCTGATAAAGTAGTATCATTTGAAAGTCTAGTTTTGATTATGTCTAGTGATTCCTCTAATGGTACATTAGTATACAGACTTTCCACATCAAAGCTTATTAGTCTCTCATCTGGCTCTAGATTGATGTTAGTAATAATGTTAACGAAATGTATGGAATTTTTAACATATGTGTTCGTTTTATCTACTAAAGGTTGTATGATTTTTAAAAGAGACTTCGCCAGTGCATTTGTTGGGGATCCTCTGGAACTGGTTATTGGCCTCAATGGTATCTTCGTTTTATGAATTTTTGATAGTTCGTAAAGATGTGGTGACTTACTGTAGTGTGGTGTGAGCGCCGATCATAGGTTGTCAGGTATATGGTCTTGGTATTTCCTTAGTGTTCTGTAGATTTGAAGTTCCCTTAATGTACGGAATTGTGAAGAAGGAATGTGTTTCTTGCTGTCCAGTGTTCGTTGTTCTAAAGTTATTTATAACATCGGCAATTAGTTTTAAAGGATAACCATTCTGTTGTAAATGGATTTAATGTTTGCTACCTCTTTTTCCAATGAATCGGCATTAGTACATATAGATATAGCACGATTATAGAGGTTGCGTATAATTCCCCGTTTTGTTACAACAGAATGATTAGAACTATGATTAAGATATTCTCCAGTATGTGTTGGCTTTCTGTATACTGAAGTTTTAATAGTTTCATTTGAACGGTTTACTATGACATCTAGGAAGGACAATTGATCATTTACCTCTTTTCCCATGGTAAACTTAATTGTCGGTCGAATGGTATTTAGATGTTTCAGGAAATCATTAAATTCTTGATCATTGCCCTTCCATCAACATATCTCAAACAGAATTTCGTTTTTACTGTTGCCGTTTCTATGGCATGAGTTTCGAACCATTCCATATTTATATTGGCGATGACTGGAGAGAGTGAAGAACCCATCGGAAGCCCGTCATCCTGAGCTTAGAACTTCTCCTTTACTTGAAAGTAAGCACTACGCAGGTTCAAATAATAAAAGTTTAGATAAGTTTTATGTGATACAGAACTTGGCAGATATCAATTCTTTTGTACGCAAACTGGAAGAGCAGTAAAATTAGCTCTTTTTCAGAATAATAAAATATTTCTTATTTGTTATCATGGCTTATTATGAAACAAAGTATCAAGCAATTGTTGCTGCTAAAAAATGTTTATTAGAATTGGTCTTATCTTACCTTCTAAGAGCGTGAAATTTGTAGCGATCCCTTTTTCTTAAAAAATCCTAGATTGTGTTCATTAAGGAAATAGCCGCATTTTTCTTAGACGCCGTTCAGACGTAAATAGTTGTTGCTATCTTTTAAATTAAACCAGGTAACAGTATCGAATCAAATCCAGGTTAAATAGTATCGTTTATTGTTTAGCATAATGAGATGTTATAAGTAGCGCTAAAAACCTTTTCACTACAAAATTTCAATTGAAAAGATGAATATTGAAGTTTTTTTTTAATCAGACAGATTGGCGGTTCATTTGAATTATTCACATTTCCGTAAACAATTGTCCGATAGTCTTTTTGAATATGAACGTTGACGAATATTAGTGACCAAATTAGTGTTGAATAGTGTCCAGTAATATAAGCCATCTCTTATTAATGAATGTGATATTTAGTTCTGAAAGAAACTATTTCTACCAAGAAATATATTAACATTCAGATCGTTAGCATTATATAAAATTAGGACACGAATTTTATTGTAGAAAGTGAAAACTTATGTTTAATTAATAAGCAAAATTTCCATCCCGTTATTTATTAATATATTTAAATATTTTATTAATAATAAATTTATTCAGATGCAGAATAAACCTATTTAATAAGATCCATTTAATATAAATATTGTAGCAAGTATAAAACACAAACAAAAATTTTAATTAGTTAAATAATGTAGCCGTGTGCGTGTATATAAACACGACTACGTTCGTCGACGCTAATATGCTGAACCCCGCATATCTAATTAGCGTCATTTTTCAGCCTTTCTAGTCGACATTTATAGTGTTCTACGCTGCTACTGAAAGAGAAAGCGAATTACATTTTGTTGTTTTTCGCTTTATTTCTTATTTTCGGACCCTTTGTTGCCATGTGGTAATCGTCACGGGTTATTTTCAAAAACAAAAATTTCGGAACAATATCCAGCATTTGTGCGAAGTAGTAGATATAGACTTCCATTATATTTATGTTACACAACTATTTATACTAAAAGTAAATGCAGTTGTGTGTGACTGAGATGGATGCAGTTACGCGTGCTACGCCAAAGTCCCATTTATGCTGCATTTAGTTTTAATTTACAATTATTAAGAAACGATTTCCACACTTCTCTTATATCTAAAGATGGTTTACTAAAGCTATTCGTGTTCTGTTGTATAACCGCGGCTTCTTTGAATTTCCGTTTTCTCCAGTGTTGTTCTTGGTAAAGAATTTTAGCTTCAGATCATTTCGCGTCGTGTCCATGAGTCCAAGCATGGTCGGCGGCACCAGATTTTTCTGTTTCTCCTCGAGATGTGTATTTTGGGTGTTCTTTGATCCTTACATCAAGGGGTTATTTTGTTTCGCCATCGTAGGAGTTGCCACATGCACATGGTATCTGATACACACAGTTCTTCATGTCCGTTTGAGTTGTTGGTTTGCCTCTAGTGAGCCGACTTCTCAGAGAGTTACTTGAATTGAAAACACCGTTGATTTTATATCGTTTTCCTATTATTCTAAGTTTTTCTGGGATGCCTCTAACATAGGATATGTTCAGTACTGGTTCGTTATTCGTTCGGTGTTGGTATTTTCCTATTTCTACGTTGCTCCAGAATTTTATCCACCAGATATATTGGGTATCCGTGGGATGTCAGGTCAATTTTAATATGGTCTATCTCTCTCATCAAGTTCTCGTTGGAGTTGCAGAGAGTTAAGGCTCTATCTACGAGATTTCTTATAATTCCTTGTTTGGTGTTATTGGACTGATTGGATGAATAGTATATCCTGTGTGTGTGGCTTTTTTACAAACTGAAGGTCGAATTTGTCTGCTATTTCTTTCAACCAAGGCATCTAAGAGGGGTCATTTATTTTGTAATTCTTTTTCCATTGTGAGTTTAATGGTTGGGCTGATATTGTTAAGATGAGAAAGGAAATTTTCAAGTTCTTCGTCGTTTCCATTCCAGAAAATAAAGGTATAGTAGGATGTACAGTTTTTTCTTTTCCTGAGAATAGGAATTAGTTAAACAACTTTTCAACAAGTCCATGATGGCGTGCGGTGGTCTTCCGATTCTACTTCTATTTCACGTATAATTTCTCTACGAAATGTTGCGAGTTCTTGAGCCAGGACAATGTATTTCCTTCTAATGGTTTCAGGATTGTAAGAAGGAACTTGACAAGCTCAGAAATCGGAGAGTTCCGGGAATTCATGATAGATCGTAAAGGCATGTCTTGTTTATATATATTTCGTAGGCCATAAAGATGTGCAATTTTGCTGTTGTGTGGCGTCAACTTTGTCCGGGTTCTCTCAGGAATATATCGTTCATGTTTCTTTGGAACGCAATAAATTCTTCCTTCGATTGTTGAAGTCGGATCTTTAGTAAGAGATGTATAATTTCCTTTCTTTATAACTTCGTCAATTTTTCGAGTGTATGTCTCAGCGTTCATTACGACTGTGGAGTTTACTTTATTCGCTGGTAGAACTTTAATACTGGAATCCTTCTGTAGGTCAGCTAGGGCAGCTCTCTCATCTTTGCTGATGCTGAAATAGAATAATGTCGACATCAAACGAAGAACGAAAACCAGTATTGAACATCTCGTATGTTAGAGGCATTTCGAAAAAGGTTAAAAGAATAGGAAAACGATATAAAATCCACGTTCTTTTGAATTCAAATAACTCTCTGAGAAGTCAGCTCACTAGGGTCAAATCAACCACTCAAAGCAACATAGAGAACTGTGTGTATCAGATAATATGTGAATGTGGCGAAACAAAGAGACCTCTTGACGTAAGGATCAAAGAACACCAAAAATATACATCTCAAGGAGAAACAAAAAAATGTAGTACCGCCAACCATGACTAGACTCATGGACACCACACTGGAGAAAACGAAAATTCAAAGAAGCCGCGGTTATATATCAGAACCCGAGTTGCTTTAGTAAACCATCTTTAAATATAACAGAAGTGTGGAAACCACTTCTTAATAATTGTATATTAAAATTTAATGTAGCATAATTAGGACTTTGGCGTAGCCCGCAAGACTGCACCCATCTCAGTCATGTTCTAATGCATTTACTTTTAGTATAAATAGTTGTGTAGCTTAGGATTTCATTTAGTTTCACTTCAAAACGGCTAGATATAACTGCTAGCAGAAACGTCGTGATATTCAACAAAAATAAAAACAATGGAAGTTTAACAGATATCTTCTATTTCGCAGGAAACATCGTTGTCTATGACCTTCATATATATTTATCAAGCTTTGTTCCTAATAAAATATTATCTAATTAAAAAAAAATTGAAACCACTACCCGAAGTTGTCAGCGTCTATGGGAACATGCTGCTTGTCTAATAATAAATTTTGACCATAGATCATTGATTTTCAAAGTGGTTCATTTGGAGTCGACGACCATCTGTAAGGGGTTAACGTCAATGAGAAAAAGCTGGGCATGAAATGAAATATAAATGGGAATCCACGAGAGTGTCACCAAAATTTAGATGCTCGTTAAATTTGATAATGTATCTAACAAAGGTCATACCTGTGTACTTACATAATACCTAAAATAGAAAAAGATATTACTGATTTATGTACTAATTAAGTATATTTCATTAAATTATTCTGTAAGTATGTAAGTATTCGCTTTGTGGTTATACTACTTGCAACTTATAAAAATTTGTTCATTTGATGCCAAGGCATTACACTTATATTCGCGATAGCAAACATATCTAGACTTGAACCAGAGCTGTAAGATATGCGCCGCAGGATTACGTGGACTTATTTAATTCGACTATTATTAATACGATTGTCAGAGACAAACAATGGGCATTGGTTTTTAAATTTTGGGAAAAAAGTGAAAACAAATAATTCCAAAAACAACAATAGACCTAATTTAAATCAATGAGTGAACAAAAGGTGATTATTGATGTTTGGACCTCATTGAGCTCTTTACACCTCACCATAGCTATAGGTTATTTGAGACTGATCGCATTTGCAAATCTAAGCAGCCTCGGCGATTGAATTTGCCTCACGGCAACTGATGCCAAAATTGTATCTCCGAAATATCTCTGCTTCAGTTCATTAAATGATGGGCTCTCTTTGAGGACATGGTCAATAGTTTCATCCTCCTCCAGACACCATCCGCGTGTCTACTAGACTAATCTTATGAAGATGGCCTCTCAAGTGTCCTGTCAACAGACCCATCGCAATTCGCAGCTATTTCGTTCTTAAAGAGAGAAGCTCCCTTGCAAACCAAGCTCTAGGCCCAGTTATGTGCTCCTTGGCACACCTTATTCAAGAAGTCTTTCTCCACGATTGAATAAACTTGCTTTCTAGCAACAATTTTAATTTCCTTTTACCAACGGCAATTGAGACAGGTAGAATTGGTTGTGGTCCATATGGCTCAATTACGGACCCCATCTTTGTCAAACGGTCCACTTCCTCATTCCCGTGTATATCCGAGTGAACCAGGGCTCACACAAGTTTAATTGTGCAGCCATTCCTTCTAAGACTCTTTAGTATATCATTGCACTCCGAAGCTAGTCGCGAAATTGCAACACTAGACTTCAGTGCCATTATCGAGCCCTGCTCTCTGAGCCTGTGCTTATTATCCTATTTCTGTTTATGTCCTCACTCACAGAGATGGCCACAGTGCAAAATAGCATAAATTTCAGGTGTAAAGATCGTCATTGTCCGAAAGAATAGAACTCTCATTTCCGTGCTCTTATCGAACATTTCAGCTCCAACTCTTTCAACTTGTCAAGGCCTATTTGTAAAGAACCAGGATTCATTTCTCGGAATATTTTGCTCCTCCTCCAAATTCTCTCTACTCGGCAAAAGTATCTCAAGAGAATAATATGCTGTTATATAAAATATATATGAGAAATGCTTAATGAAAATGATATTGTGTTGCCCAAAAGGTGAATATTTGCAAATTAATCAAATTAACAATCGTTAACTTAAAATGAAATTTTAATCATGACAAATTGACAGCAAAGGGCTTAAACTGACAAGAGCAACAATAAGTCAAGCAAGTTTTAAGCCCTAAAAATACATACATACATACATACATACATACAAAACATAAAAAAATAATTTTGTTTTATTACTGAACCGGCAAAAATGGAAAATTTTATTTATTTTCGGTATACAACTATTTCCCTTACACATTTCAAGGCTTTATCGCAAGGTTATTATAATCCATATCCCTATATAAAGGTTTATTTGTTGACATATGTAATATAAATTATGACAATATCATAAGCAAAACAAAACTGGCCGACTGGAAGATATAAATTTGTTGGCAACTAGATCGGGTTTAATTCTTCAATCTTCTTAGTGAATCTGGCTGTTAATATTTTAAAACAAATTAATATTTTTGTTTCGCTAATCCGTTTCTGTTAAAATATAAATAATTTTGGCGATATATGATTTTTGTTCATGATGAATTATTTCACGTGGCTGGGAAGTCTATGCTTAAAATTAGGCTATGAATATCCTATACGTTTAAACATAAATTTGTTAAGGAGTATCTTTACATGGTGTTTTTTAAATTAAATAATACTCTGTATATTACAAAAACTCTATAATAGACTTTAAAAAAAATGCGGTGAGTAAAAATTTATAAATTCCTTCAAAAACAAGTTATCCAAATAAGTATGTAACAAAATAATGAAAATCTCATTCTGTATTGAAAGCGCAAAAAAAAGGTAATTTAATAAAAAAAATAAACTTTTTTAAAGTCAAAAAGAAATGTTTGGAAACAACAGGCAAGGAACGTGAATGTTTAGGCTATATTTCTGAGGGATCATTATTTTACACGTCAATTATTTAGCTTTTGTTGGTTGATGTATTCTTAGCATGTTAAAGGGTCTTCAAGTTTATTTTCGTTAAAGTTTATACCTTACTCACAAACAAATAATTAATACATAATACCGGGTATTTTCTGAAGTTTATCTCTTCACGATAGGTAAAATTATGCGAATTTGTGGTGAAAATACAAGTAATTGATAAATTATCGACATTTTTTAGTAGCAATATTCAGTCAATCAACTCTTAATATACTAATAGCCATAATTAAGTCCAATAATTCGATAGAAAATGTAGTAATTATTTCAGGTAAGTACTTTATTTGAAAATTCCTATTTAAAGGACTTAGAACACTGTCACGGTTTACATTTCAACCCAAGTTCACTATGACTAATTCAGCTAATTTTACCTTATTTTTGCAATTACTCACGTTATAGGCAACACAACAGAATTTTTATTAAGCATTTATCCTAAATTCTTTGAACTCCATTTGTTACATTTTTGTTCTTACTATATTACGAACGCTCGCAGTTCTAGAAATATATCGACATTTTACTATTCTGTGGCTTGGTTTATTTTTAACCGACTTCTAAAAGAAGGAGGTTCTCAATTCGTCGCGTATATATATATATATATATATATATATATATATATATATATATATATATATATATATATATATATATATATATATTCATTCACTCATTCATATCAGCCCGTTTTCATCCACTCCTGAATGTAGGCCTCTTCCATATTTTTCCATTTCTGTCGGTCCGTAGCGATCCCCATCCAGTTTTTTTCGGCAACTTTCTGGATGTCGTCACGCCATCTCTTTTGGGGCCTGCCAACACTTCTCTTGTTCTCTCTTGGCCGCCATACTGTTATCTTGTATGTCCATCTGTCTATGTCATGTCTTGCAATATGTCCAGCCCATCTCCATTTTAGCTGCGCTACTCGTTTGCACACATCTGTTATTTTCGTTCTTCTTCTGATTTCTTCATTTGGAACTCTATCTCGTAAACTAATTCCCAGCATAGCCCTTTCCATTGCTCGTTGTGTAACCTGAAGCTTATTAATGGCTTTACATGTTAGGGAGGTTGTTTCAATACCATAAGTAAGAACTGGCAGGATGCACGACTCGTAGACTTTTCTTTTCAGATTTATGGGGGTGTTACTGGATTTAAGAATGAATCCGAGTTTGCCAAAAGCTGCCCAGCTGAGACTTATTCTTCTAGGAATTTCAGCCGATTGGTTTTCCTTCCCTATTTGTATTTTATGACCTAGATATATGTATTCTCTTACGTTTTCTATTATTTTATCTTCGACTTTAATTTGTATTTGTTCTGGACTCATTATTTTTGTTTTTGGCAATTTCGAGTCCTATCCTAGCTGATGCTTGATGAAGTTCTTGTATCATACATTGGAATTGTTCTGGTGAATCACTGATTATAACAATATCATCAGCAAATCTTAAGTGGTTTAGTCGTGTTCCGTCTATGTTAATTCCCTTGTCATGCCAGTCCAAGCCCCTAAATACATCTTCAAGTGCCAACGTGAACAATTTTGGGGAAATTGTGTCTCCCTGACGTACGCCTCTTTTTATAGGTATCCTCAAGGTTTTTATATCCTCGTCTATTGTAACTTGCATGTAAGCGTTTTCATATATATGCTGAATCAGAGCAGAGTATCTTGAATCAATCCGAGCATTGTCCAGTGCTTTGAGAACTACCCATGATTCGATAGAATCGAACGCCTTCTGGTAATCAACGAAAGCCAAATGCAGAGGTATATTATATTCCGTGGTTTTTTCGATAAGCGTGTGTACTGTCTGTAGATGGTCTATTGTACTGAAGTTCCTGCGAAATCCGGCTTGTTCTGAAGGTTAGTATGCGTCCAACTTTTGCGTCAGTCTGTTAGTTATTATTTTTGTAAGAAGTTTGTACAAGTGGGACAGTAAGCTAATTGGCCGATAATTTTCTATGTTATTTCTATCGCCTTTTTTGTATAGTGTGATGACTTCTGCGTTTTCCCATGCCTCGGGTATTTTTCCATACATTAAGCACTTGTTCAACAAAATTCTCACGCTTTCTCTTAGTTGTTCTCCCCTATTTTTAACATTTCGCCGGTTATATGATCCTCGCCAGGGCTTTTATTATTTTTCATTTGACTAAGCGCTTTCATTAACTCTGCGGTATTTCTTTCGTAGTAAGTACCTTGAGTTTTTGGACTGTATAACTCTGTATAAAAGTCCTGGACAGCCATCGTGATTTCCTCCCGGGTACTAACTAATTGGCCTTGTTTAGTTTTAAGTCCGGAAATTTTTGTCCGGCCCCTATTGAGATCTGAGAACCTTCATTGATTTATTAGCTTCTATCGTGTCTTTAATCACTTTTGTATTTTGCTTTCTTATGTCCCTCCTTATGTTTTTGTTCATTTCTTTATTTATGTTCCTATATTCTTCACAGTTTCGGTCCACATTTCTTCATTTTTCTATGAGGTTCTTGGTATACGGGCTAATTTTACTACTTTTTTCTTTATTTTTATAGCATATCTCTTTTGTTGCTGCTCGTATGCTATTATTAATGTGTTGTGTTAATTCATTGATGTCCATTTCTTCCTGGTCTTCTTTACTTTTAAGTTTATTCTTTGTTACGTGTTCGAATTTTTCCTTGTTTATATATATATATATATATATATATATATATATATATATATATATATATATATATATATATATATATATATATATATATATATGTATGTTATATCGTAGGTTTTCACGGATGGTAGAATGCATAGTTTGGTTATTCCGGGTTTCAATCCGTTCGTTCAAAAAATCTTTTTCACGACGTTTCGCCAAAATTTCATTTGGCATTTTCAAGTGCGGTTCGTCTCGTTACTCGCTGAGAACTGATCAGTTCAGATTTTTTCAAATGTGGAACTGAATCGTTTTTGAGGATGTAATAACGAATATAAAATTATTTTAAGAAAATTTAATATGTCAGATGCAATATGACCGTTTAGAAATTTTAAATTTCTGGATTTCATCTAAAATTGATACCAGGGGGCTTTGAAGGATTTAGATTTAGATTAGATTAAGACATTCAAATTATTTTTTTGAAATTCAATATGGCTGATCTAATATGGTGGGTTGAAAATTTTACCCTATTCACATTTTTTCAGATTTGGTATTAGGGCGTTGGGGGGTGGTGTATGACAAATATGAAGTTATTTTTTTACAACTATTAGGTTAATAAGATAAAATATGAAAGACTAAAAATTTTACATTTTCCGGTTTTATCTAGAATTGATATTGCAGGGTTCTTGGGGCGTATATAAACTCAATATGCAATATAAAATATATCAGGTAAAAAAATTTACGTCTAAAATTCTTTAAATATCGATATTAGAAGATTTTGGGGCCTATATTACCAATCTAAAATTAATTTGAAATTTAAGATAGTGGATTTACTAAGACAGACTAAATATTTGCTTGACACAACTTCATCGGTATTTGGAGAAGTCTAAGAATCAAAGAATTTTTAGTGGTTCATTTTAGGGTGATTTACAATTCTGGATAAAATGAGTACTTTTTTGACACCTTGGAGTCATTGCGAGGTACATTAATCTCGATGAGCATGTAGTTCAAATAATTTATGAATATCAAAGAATTCAAAAGTAAAATCGAAAAATAAAATTTTTATAAAAAAATTGAACCGACTTCTAAAAGTGCGCTAAAAAGTGAAAAATAACTATAAATTTTGCCTGCAAAAGTAAAAAAAAAAACAATAACAGACTGGCAATGTGCTCATTTAAAATACCAGCAGAAATTCTATCAATATATTACAGTTATATTATTAGCTTCTTAGAACCGATATCAAAAATTAGAACAATCTCCTTTGGCTGAAAAAATAAACAGTATTTATTACCTTTTCTATCGTCTGTTGAGATTTTCTCCAAACGAGATATAGAAAATGATTTTTAGTGCCAATATATGCTTAAGGCGTGATTTATAATGGATTTAGCTGTCTTTTCTAAGATCTATATAGCCAATTTGTTATTGTCTACTCTTCACTATTTTCATTTCGTTTCAGTTTCTTGTTATAGTATATAAAATATCTTAATTTTATGGTAAAAACCTACGAAAATTATTAAATTAGTATAAATAAAAGCATAACTTATTTGCGTTCCTTCTTCATCTCTAGTGATAATTGCAGCTAATAATTCAATAAGAGTATCATTACCGGACAATATCTTAATTCAATAGCAACAATTCGAAGATACACGGTAAAAATTTACAGCCAAGTGTCTCCACATAGAAATTAACAAGTTGCACTTTTTTGAGAAGAAGTAAAAATTCGAAAAAGGCTGATAATGCTAAAAAACCCCACTGAGGAGAAAAAAGAAGAATTTCACAGAATAAGAGCACATACAAGATTACTTAGAACCAAAAAGAAGAGCTACCTGGAGAATCAGATGCAGGAAATAGACAGAAATAGGAACATGAACCAAGTAAGGAAATTATTTAGGGAGGTAAAGACTGTGAGACAGGGTGGAAATGTTGGAGAAACGAAAGTCATGATGAAAGAAACAGGAGAGTTAATAATGGATATTTTCAGTAGTTACTAAGTATTGAAAATGGGACAGAGGAAGAGGACATTACATTCCATTCCGCAAATATAAAAGTGCCATCACCAATACTTCAAGAAGTTAAAAATGCTATAGCATCACTTAAAGATCACAAAGCGCCAGGCAGCGATGGTATAAATGGAGAGCTGCTAAAATAGGGAAGAAACGATCTACATCAATAAATATATGAAATCATTTTGAAAATATGGGAACAACAGAAAATGCCTGAGGAATGGAATGGAAGTGTCATACCTATACATGAGAAAGGAAACAAGGAACAATTTCGAAATTATAGAGGTATATCTCTTATCAACACAACATACAAATTCCTGGCAATTACTCTACTAAACAGACTGACGCCTTATGCGGAAGATATTATCGGCGACTACCAATGCGGTTTTCGTGCTGGAAGGTCAACAATATACCAGATATTTACGATCAGACAAATATTGGAAAAAAATTGGGAATTTAACCGAGATGTCCACCAAATTTTTGTGGATTTCCAGCAAGCATATGACTCCGTGAAAAGAAGCAGACTATGGCTAGCAATGCTAGAAATGGGCGTACCAAGAAAATTAGTCGATCTAACACAAATGTGCGTGAAAAACTCATATGCACAGGTAAGGGTAGGAAATAGAACATCAGCGCCATTCAGTGTGACATCAGGACTCAGACAAGGTGACCCTCTGTCACCGTTGATTTTCAATTTTGCCTTGGAACATGCAATGAGCAGGGTTGCGTCGGGGCTGACAAAGGGTTTTGCGAACCAAGGTTCAAAACTGGTGCTGGCCTTTGCTGATGATATCGATACAGTGGCTCATTCAACAAGAGACGTGCGAGAGGTATTTTTACAACTCGAGGAAAAAACAGGTAATATGGGTCTCCGAGTAAATGAAGAAAAAACTAAATACATGGTAGTAACCAAGAATCCAAGACCTCGAGTCGGACAGAATATATCACTGAATGAACACAACTTCGAAGTGGTTAAGGAATTCAAGTACCTAGGAGCGGTAATCACAGACGACAATCGAGTTGAAAAAGACGTCTCAGCGAGAATAGTGGCAGTAAATAGGGCATTATACTCCCTCACAACATTATTGAGACAATCCAAACTAACTCTGTACAGGTCAATTATTCGCCCGGTAGTTACTTATGGCAGTGAAACTTGAACCCTCTTCTTCTTCTCAAAGTGCCGTGCAGATTCCTGCGTAGGCGTCCTCCGACTTCTTCCCATCATATAATTCTATCAATAGCAGCACTCTGGAGTGTCTGGAAATCGTGCATTCCCGTCCACTGGCGGATGTTCCGGAGCCAGGACAGTTTTTTTTCTACCCAATCCTCTCTTTCCTCCTTCGATCTTCCCTTCCAGCACAAGACGCTGGAAATAATAGCGTTCTCCACGCAAAATGTGGCCAAGGTAGGAGACTTTTCTCGTTTTAATGTTTTCAAACAGTTCGCGATCTTCTAGGTTGGCGATCTGAAGCACCTCCTCATTTCTTATGTGGGCGGTCCAGGGAATTCTAAGCATTCGCCTTAGCGTCCACATTTCGAACGCTTCAATTTTATTTATGGTTGTTGATTTGAGAGTCCATGTTTCTACACCGTACAGAAGAACGGACCAAACATAACATTTGACCATCCTATATCTTAGTTCAAATCTCAGGTCTTTGTTGGTCAAGAACCTTTTAAGATTCAGAAAGGTGGTTCTGGCTTGTTCTATTTTACTCCTAATTTCGAGCTCCGGGTCCCACTTATCGTTTACGAGGCAACCTAAGTATTTAAATTTGGTTACTTGATCAATGGTCTGTCCCTCGATGTTCAGGTTGATGTTAGGTATGTTATCTTTAGCCACAACCATAAATTTTGTCTTGCTGATATTAATTTTTAGCCCGATTCGCTTGCTTGCCTCGTTAACAGCATCCAATAGCGTTTGCATATCATTTGCATTATCTGCTATGATTGCAGTGTCATCTGCATAGCGTATGTTATTGATGGGAATGCCGTTAACTTTAATTCCTATAGAGCTATTCGAGACCGCCTCAACGAATACTCTTTCCACATACATATTAAACAACATTGGTGACAAAATACAACCCTGTCTAACACCCTTCCTTATCTCGAATTCTTCTGTTGTTAAATTGTTAATTCGCATTTCCCCTGTCTGATTCCAGTATAGATTGGCAATAAGTCTAATGTCCTTATCATCCAGGCCCAGATCTTGAAGGCATGTTATTAAAAGCTCATGTTTCACATTATCAAAAGCTTTTTCATAGTCTATGAAGCATATGAAAACGTTTTTCTGTTGATCAAGGCAGTTTTGCACCAACATACAAAGGCTGAAAACGGCCTCCCTGGTTCCAAATCCATTTTTAAAACCAAATTGACTAAGTCCACTAGCCTCTTCGCATCTTCTGTATAGTCTAGTGTGCAAGATTCTCAGAAAGAGCTTTAAAAAGTGGCTCATTAGGCTAATAAGACGGTGGTCTTTACATGCTCGTGCATTAGCTGATTTTGGCAGTGTGATAAATGTAGAGCGGAGCCAGTCCTCAGGAAATATTCCAGTATCGTAGATCTGGTTGAAAAGCCTTACCAGTATTTTTAAGTTATCTTCACTTATCAAATTGAAAGTCTCGGAGTACATATTATCTGGCCCAGGGGCTTTATTGTTTTTCGATAGTTTCACAGCGTGAACAATCTCACTTTCCAATATACTCGGTCCAGACAATGAGTTGTTATCTATATTTGGTGGATCCTGGGGCCTGTCGTCGCTAAAGAGACTGGTTGCATAGGTTTTCCAAGTTTCTAATATTCTCTCGGGTTCTAATATGATTTCATCAAGATCGTTTTTAATATAGCTTATCGGTTTTTTCCTATAGAGTCCAGCTATTTCTTTTACCTTTTTGTGGAGATGGAAGCTGTCACCCAGGTTGTGTAGATTTTCAGCTTCCATGCACTGTTCTTTTAACCATTTTTCCTTAGCCACCCTTACTTCGTTTTGAACTTTTCTCTGATAGTTTCGGTAGTTATTGACGTCTCCCTGGTTTTTACAGATTCTACGTTTTTCCATTAGTTCAAGAATTTCCCTTGTCATCCATTGATTTTTATTTGTTGGTCTTTCTCTAATTAAAAATGTACTATTTGTGTCATTGAAGGCTTTTTTGATGTTAGACCAGTGTTCCTCGATGTCTTCTGTCGCAGTGACACTAGAGAGCTCTAAGTTTAAGTGATGTTTATATTGTGATCTCGTCTCGCTATTTCGGAGTAGTTTGAGGTCTAGTGTCTTTCTGCTGTTCTTTCTCTTGGCCCTAGCAAGTCTCAGATTAATGCTTGCGCAAAGCGGATTATGATCTGACTCTATGTCAGCGCCTGGCAATGTTGTGACCCTGGTGATCGAATTTCTAAATCTGCGGTTGATTGTAATAAAATCAATCTGATTGCGAACGATGTGTTGCCCACCGTCTTGCGGTGATTTCCAGGTATATAATCGTCTGGGCGGTCAATCAACGGGAAATAAATAAATTACTCATATTTGAACGAAAGGTTCTTAGAATGATATTTGGTCCCCAAAGAGATGAAACAACAAGAAATTGGAGAAGACGCCACAATGCTGAATTGGCGACACTGTATGGCAGTGAAAACATAGTCCGTTGTATAAAAGCCAATAGAAGAAGATGGGCAGGCCATGAGGTAAGATCAGGGGACCACAGATTATTGAAAACAGCATTCTTTGAGAGACCAGATGGTAGGATGCTGTCGAAGCTGATTTGTATAGGATTGGAGTCCAGCAGTGGGAAATGGAAGCACAAGACCGTAGGAGATGGAGGGCGATAGTGGATGCGGCTAAAACTCACCCAGAGTTGTAAGACCAGGAAAGAAGAAAAAGAAGACTTTTTTGAACCAGATTATATAAGAGTAAGAAGGACCCAAAAGACATGGTGACGATCTCCGTGTTGATAAGCATTAACACCAATGCCAAGGGCTTATAAGTTTATTAGGCCCTACATCATTCAGACTGACTAGAAGGCAAGATCTGATCGATCACTAATTCAGCTAGGAAACCTCGTTTGGTCCAAAACTGATAATTGTATAAGGGCCAAAATACACGAGGCCACGGCCAGAAGCAATATAATTAAAGTACAGATCTGGGGATATCTTCAAAATTTTATCGCTATGGCAAAACACAACAAGGATGCTCGTACGTGGGCATCAAGACACAAAGGTGTCCTAGGCAATGAAAAAGAGACCAATTTGCAAGACAAGAGTTTGCTACTAGAGTTATTAGACTGGAATCAGAATTTCGTATTACTAAGGCGTGAATAAACAATCAACACCAGACCCAATTGAATCACGTTGCGGGCTACAGACATGGGAAACTATTGCTGATCAAATCATCTAGCAAATTAAGCTATCTTTTTCGCAGACAACAGATCGGGTGACAGGACTAGTAATCGGCTATTGCTGGTTAAGAAAATATTTACACACAATGAGCAAATATAATAAGGAATCAACATGTAGATCCTGTGGCGAAGAGGAAGAAACAGCCCTACAAATCATTTTCGAGCGCTAAGCTCTAACTTTCTAGAGCCACCTTCAAGGATCGATCAATCCGGGGACTGTTACCCAAAGCCCAAATTTGTGAACAGACTACTAACTTGATTAAAGCAACCAACCTGTTCACACAGAACAGATACAACGGGTAACACAATAAGCCAATAGGCTGTAACGTAAAGGCCTCTCAATCCCAACCAGGTATGTAATGCAAAGTGTCAATCAAGAAGAACCCAACAATTATACAGAGTGCCCGGTAAATTGTTGTCGATCTATGTTTATGCCTCCTCTTTATCCGTTGAGTTTTTTTAAATTCATCCTTTAAAACTGTGGTAAAGAATTTAGATGAAATAATGTCTCTATACACCTAATTGAGATGCAATAGGTATTTTTGTGCAATTTTAGTCACCGTGATATAACTATAGATGTTAGGTATTAATTTGGATTGTATACGAGGTGTCCGGTAAGTCCGGTTCGTTATTTCTCTGAAGCATACAGGGGAGGTCAAAATAACCCTACTTTGTCGTAGAAATTAAATTCCTAAAATGTCCCTTAACGGAGATACGGCGCCCTAAATGGGTACACATCGATTTACCTTATCGGCTGTAAGTTTTGAACCGATTTGTATATTTTAATGAATTTTTGATATTTTATAGAGACCATAAAGATTCATTAAACCATATTATAGTAGATGTGTTGGATCGTCAGAGAAGTCAAAAACGGAATTGCAGCGACACTTGTTGGACCTAATTATTGACACGTGTCATTGTACAGAGCTGAAAACTTATTTTTTAAAAACCTTGATCATGCCTCTTCAACAAAGGTATTCTTAATTTATTTCGATAAAACTTAAAATTTTCGAGATAAATCGGTTTTTATGCAAAAACTCAAAAGTTATTAAAGCTAAACACACACGGGTAAAAATAAAATACGCAGAGACGCTGATGGGCTTTAATTTATGGGATAGCGCTATCTAATTCTTCGAGGGCAAGAAGATATTATGCTGAAAGATTTCCATCTCAGACATTCTCAAATCCAGAAACCTTTCAACGGATTGATCAGAACTCAATTAATTTACAATGTTATAGAAATGCAAAAATAATGAAAAGGTTTAAATGTTATTTTGGCAAAGGTTCAATATGGACTCCACGTACCTCAATAATTTTTTCTTCTTCTTCGAATATTTTCCCGCTGCACTGCAAATAACATCTCGGCATTAATACGAAATTCGTTAGAATGCTGTGCTATTCTCGCTAGTAGTTCTTCTCTAGTATTTACTGGTGTTGAATAAACTAGTTCTGTGAGATGTCCCCAGAAGTAAAAGTCTAAGGGATTTAGGTCTGGAGACCTTGGTGCCCATAAGACAGGTCCACCTCGACCTATCCATCGAAGGCCAAAAACGTTTGTTAAGTGTTGACATACCATACGGTTAAAATGAGGTGGAGCACCATCATGCATGTACCACATTTGCATTCTTCTATCAAGAGGTACGTCTTCAAACAAACTATTTAAATTTTGCTGCAAAAATTGTAAATAAATCTCACCATTGAGTCTTTCTTCCAAAATAAATGAACCTATAAGGTTATTTCCGATGATCCCAGCACACATATTTACAATAAACCTTTGTTGGTGTTTGCTTTAAATTATAGCGTGCGGGGTTTCGTCAGCCAAAAAAATGTAAATTGTGTGAGTTTATTAAGCCATCTCTTGTATAATCCGCCTCATCGGTAAGCAAAATAAGGTTAGAAAAGTTTAGATTTTTCCTGTATAAACCAGTTAAAGTATTCAAGCCTTACGGGATAATCATCCGGAGACATAGCGTGTACTTTTCAACGTGGTACGGGAGAAGTAACTGTTCTGACAGAGTTTCATGTACAATCCATTTTGAAACATTATTTTGTGTCACGAGCTTTCTTATGCTATTTGAAGCAATATCTGGCAAAATTTGTTCCTCTACGTAACGGTCTCGTGCTCTGCTGGGAGGGCCCTCACGGTCACGTAGCAACAAAAATGACCCTGAATAAAACATGTAAAAAATTTTTTCGTTAATTCTAGTAATTGTTTTATAATCATCTTTTACCGGTTTCCCTTAAGCTTCAATCAACGCTTTGATCTCTGTTAAGGGGCTCTTTAGGATTTTTTTTTCTATTACAAAGTAGGAATATTTTGACCTCCCCTATGTGTTCCCGAGAAATTAGGAGGTATTTACCAGACACCCTGTGCAGACATTCCAATAGTAAGAAGAGATAAATACATTAAGTTAATTTTGTGGGAATTCAAATATTTGATTATCATTTTGATAAAAGAAATAAGCTTTTAGTGTCACCATTGACGAATTATACTAAGACGGCTCATTCTTATGGGAGGATTGGAAGCGCTAAGTATTAAAACTCGGTCATTGATAAAAGGTAGTTTTTACTATAAGTAGTAAAACGGTAAGGAATGATGTATATGCAGTGTTGCCGTATTGGATAGTTGATCTAAACTATGGGTACAAGCTTTTTTTATCCCTTGGTTTATTATATTTGTTTAAGTTTACAAAGGAAACGTTGAAATGATCAAACCGTTCAGTAAAAATTCACTAGGCTGCAGCAACCTTACATTTAAATCGATAAAAAGGTGGAGCTTACCCATCTTACTCGGTAGGAAGGGATTGCCACATTTTCAACATAAATCCGAAAATTTGAATCCTTTATACTTGTTTCTAACAAAAGCATGTATATCACATTAAAATACTGATATCTAATCATTGACAATATTGTAAATTGCTTTTTATGAATGAGACGGCGTACCAGTTTGCGTACCGTTTAGGAGCGTCAAAATTATAGCACAGGATAGGAATTATTGCTATATTTCTTCTATGGTGTCACGAAATTTCCATTAGTCCAATAATTATAATTTTACAGAATCGTGAAAATTCAGTGACAATATTGAATGCCGCAATCTGTCAAAGTATCACAAAAAAAGAAAATTCTAATTCAGGTGCCACAAAAACATTTGAATGTGGAAGTATGGTGAAAATATTAATGAAAAGTTATAAAATTGAACAGTATTTACTAAAAAATTTTAAAAGTAGAGTCATCTTTGCTTTAAGCAACTTTCCACTTTTCTTTGTTGCACCATTCTAGTATTCTATTTTAGTTTGCGTCTGAAGTTTGCCTAACAATAAAGAAAGAATCATCATAAAAATTCTGAAAGATGAAATGAGAACATTATTGAAAACTTTGCAGTGGCAGATGGCGATAATATTTTCGAACCAAGAAGTTTAATTTTAGAGGAAGGATTAATATTTGCTTGAAAGTATTAATAATAGCACAAAAAGTTAATTTTCAAATGAGGCCATTATTAATTTGAGCCCTAAAGTTTACCGTTAAACATATTTTGTTAGATTGAGGAAGGCTAAAAATATTTGCGATATTAAAAAAAAGGTGATTTTCTCGTTCTCTAATTAAAACTTTTACTGTTCGTAAAATTAATTTTCGTGGAAAAAGGTCCTAAGTTTCTTATTAAGCTATTTATAAAAAGAATATGACAATATTATG
This sequence comes from Diaprepes abbreviatus, assembly GCA_034092305.1. Taxonomy (NCBI): domain Eukaryota; kingdom Metazoa; phylum Arthropoda; class Insecta; order Coleoptera; family Curculionidae; genus Diaprepes; species Diaprepes abbreviatus. Next base: position 37,651,017 of record JASJET010000022.1, read on the forward strand.
TTGAAGAAATAAAGCGTGTGAATATCAGTGCCGGGTAGAAAATTTAAAGCTTTTGCTCAGTTCATCAAAGTACCAACTTCGCCAAAAAATACGTTTCAAAATCGGATTATTACTGAAACGTCATTTTCCGGGCCGAGTTAAAGTATAACATTTTCGATTCCGAAGGACGTCAAATAGTGTGGTAGAGAACCACGAAAGATCTAAAAAAAAGAAAATCTGTTTACAACTGTAAAATGCAAAGAAAGATCGGTAATGGTGTGTGGGTTGGACATTTGATTCTATCGTGGATAAAAATGCGTATTTAAATGTTTCAAGACAAAATCCCTGAAAATGTGTTAAGAGCAAAAACATATCCAATACATTTAAATTTTATCAAAACAATGACGCTAAATATAGTGTAGATGTGATTTGTAAATGACTATTGTACTGGGTATCCCAAATTCAATACTTTTATAGGGTTTTTCGTTAATTATTACAGTTAGCAAAAAACTAATGTACACTATTAAAAATAACTTTAAATTAAATGTACATTCCACATTTGATTTAATGTTTTTTGTATTTTAAATTGTGAATAATTTACATTTACTTTAAATTTAAAACAAGTTCATTAAAATATCAGTTCGTTGTACATTAAATTTGATTAAATGGTATCTTAAATTTTAATAAAACTATTTCAACTTTCTATACATTAAAATTAATTCACATGTAGCTTAACATTAAAGGAATTTACGTTAATAAGCATGGTATATTGCATGAGATTTCGGGAGATGGAGCAGCTTGTACTAAACTTTTCATTTAGTATGGTATAAGTTGCCTAAAGAACTCAATTTGCTTATGTGAGGTGTACCTGTTTACCGGCACTGACGGAAACTAATGAGTTCGAAACCGGTGTATAGATGACGGTACACTACCTGTGGGAAAAATTTCTAACTTTTCCTGGTAGCAAAATTTTTTGAACTAGTTGATGCATTAAATATGTTATAACATATTTTAAATCCAATAAACACTAGCTGTATATTTAATGTACATAATCATCTTAAAAAGTGATAAACAAACTTTAAATTTAATGTATGATTACATTAAATTTAATGGAATGCATTAATATAGGTTAATGTAAAAATTATTAAATTTAATGCATTACATTAATTGAATTTAAGAAACGGTTTATGAAATTTGCTTCCAGCACATTTATCTTAAATTTAATGCACTTTTTACAGTGTAGCATCCACGAACTGTTTTTTAGAAAAGCTAAAAACAGCTACAAACAGAATTTAAGTTTCTTATGTTTTGAAGATACAGGGTAATATTCAAAAGTTAGCAATTTTTATAATTCCCTTAACGTTTATTTGAAAACAACATTTTAAACGCCTTATTTTTGTAATATTTTAAGCTCGATCTAACGGTGTAATCGCAACTTTAATACGAGGTGTAGTAAACAAGTTATTCATCTCAATTTGATTATTTGAAATGGAACACCCTACAAATTTTTAGATGATAAGATAATAAGAGTTTTTAATTATATTTATAACAATATACCACAATTTATGTCAAAATGAAAGGCAAGTTGAATTTTGCAATTTTTTTATTACAAATCAGAGTAAGCCATGAATAAAAATCGAAAGAAAGTAGTGAACATAACCCGATTCTCTCAATCCCCCCACTCCTCGACCTTGACCTTGACCTTGCTTCACCCCTCTTTGGCCCCGCCCACATGTCCTTGTCATTGACCTTGAAAGTGCACGTGTGCTTTGGCCTTGGCCTTGTGTTCAAGGTTGTGTGTGTGACCTTGACCTTGACCTTGGTCGAGACGACCTTGACTTTGTTGAAGGTCATCTTGGGTGTGTGACCTTGAAGATATGTTACGTGGTTGGGGGTGACCTTGAATGGTTTTATATAGAGTATGGGGCAGTTTCATTCATCAGTTGGCTCTGACTTGTATAGGTAGTACATGTGTTAATATTTGACAAATCATGGCATATGTTTGTGAAAATTGCGGTTCTAAGTTTACTAAGAGTTATAATATGAGACGTCATAAAAGAGAATCGTGTGCGGCGAGATTTAATGAAGTGCCTGGAGGAAAACGGCTCCGAATTGAAGAGTATACATCGACGATTCCGGTAATTAATTGCGCTACATGTAATGTAGATGTTCCAATAAATCATATGTCAGCGCATAAACGAACACAACAACATAAAAATAATTCATGTTTGCCGGTATGTCATGGTGTGCAACTCGTTCAATGTGCCTTCAAAAGAAGAATTGCAACCTATCGGGTTAGCAGTGATATGGAGCATTCCGATTACGTAATGTTCTTTGCAGACATTAAATCCAAGGTGGTGGAACTTGTTAATAATTTATTGCGTGTGCATCATGCTTTAAAAGTTAACATGACAGCTGTTGGCGAGTACATGCTTCCGTCACAAGAAATATTCAGTGAAAAATCCTTCAACACTGCTAATCAAATAATTAGTGTAGAAAGTGATTTGGATGCCGTTTACCATTCTTTCACCGAATTAATAAAAACGCAGGCGACAGAGTTCCAGGAGAAAGATTCAGGTATGGAAAAATCAAAACCCGATATATTAAACTGATTTTTATATATTATTTTTCTTGTTATAGGATGGGCTCTTGTGCGAATTTTATACTTGGAAGTTGGTATCAACAAGTATATGCCTATGGGTGGCTCATCATACATCAAGTTGCCGTGTTCTATTGAAAAGAAAGGAGCTGTCGTCAATGTGATTAACCAGGACGAATTTTGCTTTGCGTGGGCTGTAACATCAGCATTGTTTCCTCCAACAGCAGAGCCTTCACAGAAGACATCCTACCCCCATTTTTCTAGAGTGCTAAATGTAACAGGTATGGATTTTCCAGTAAAATTACGTGACATTAAAAAATTTGAGGAAATGAACAACATATCAATTAACGTATACGGTCTGGAATCTAAATATGAAAATAATGAAATAATACATGAAGTTATTGGTCCACTGAGGTATGCGTCAAAAAAGTTGGATAGGCATGTAAATTTATTGTTAATTACAAAAGACTGTAGTAGTAAAGATGGCGGTGAACATTTTTGCGATACGACTTGTTCAAAGAGTCATTATTGTTGGATTCGGGATTTATCACGTTTAGTTTCAAGTCAAATTAGTTGTCAACAACATAAAATATATTTCTGTGATGGTTGCCTCATTTATTTTAGTACACCGTCAGCTTTAACTTTACATCAAAGCTACGATTGTAACCACATTTTCACGCAAACACCCTCAGTGGATTTAAAAATCGATAAATTTGGAAAGAGTGTGCCGGAAAATATTTTAAAATTCGAGGGTATAGAAAAGCAAATGCGCGTTCCATTCGTGGTTTATGCAGATTTCGAATCTGTTTTAAAACCCATTGAAACGGTACAACCAAACCCACAAAATTCTTACACTGTAAAAAGTTTTAAACATGAACCATATTCTTTTGCTTATTTAATTAAATGCTCTTTTGACGACTCACTTTCGAAATTTGAGCTATTTCGGGGGAATAATGCAGCTCAAGTCTTTGTGGATCGTATCGAGTGTGATTTAAGGGCTCTATACAACACATATTTAAAAGACATTAAGCCTATGAAACCGTTAACGCCTGAAGAAAAAAGGGAGTTTAATGATGCTAAAATATGTGGTATATGTGAAGGCCCTTTTGAAGAGGGTGAGATTAAAGTACGAGACCACTGTCACATAACTGGTGCAAAAAGATTTGGTGCTGCACATTCCGTTTGTAATTTAAATTATAAATTACCCTCTTTTATCCCTATCATATTTCATAACTTAAGCGGCTACGACAGCCATTTATTTATAAAAGAGTTATGTAAATATGGGGATAAAATTGGTGTTTTGGCTCAAAGTAAGGAAAAGTACATATCATTTACCAAAAGCATTTATGTGCACGATTATTTTGATAGTAAATGTGGAAAAGTCAAGAGGAAATATTTAAAGTTGCGATTTATTGATAGTTTTAAATTTCTGTCAACGTCTTTGGAAAATTTAGGCAGCGGTTTAAACGACGACGATTTTATTGAAACGCGGAAACATTTTTCAAATATCAACCAATTTAATTTGATGCGTCAAAAGGGTGTTTTTCCCTATAGCTTTATTGACTCTATAGAAAAAATGGAAAATACATGTCTTCCAAGTAAAGATGAATTTTATGATAATTTACGGGAAGAACATATTAGCGATGAAAGCTATAGAAGAGCAAAAGAAGTATGGCGCTTGTTTGGGTGTAAAACTTTGGGGGACTATTCGGACGTGTATTTAAAATCAGATGTGTTGCTATTGTGTGATGTTTTTGAGCAATTTCGGAATAATTGCTTAAAATTCGATAAACTTGATCCAGCACATTACTATACCCTTCCAAGTTTATCATTTGATTGTATGCTACGTATGACTAAGGTAGAGTTAGAGCTCTTAACTGATATAGACATGATACATTTTTTTAAGAAAGGTATACGCGGCGGCATAAGCCAGTGTACAGAAAGGAAGCACATCGCTAATAATATTTTTTTACCAGACTATGACCCAACAAAACCTTCTTCATTTATAACATACCTTGATGCTACAAATCTATATGGTCATAGTATGTCACAAGCATTACCATATGGTGGTTTTCGATGGTTAAGCGAGCGCGAAATTCTGGATTTAAATATTATGGCTGTTGGTGATGATAGTTTACATGGCTACGTTTTGGAAGTGGATGTGCATTATCCGACTGAGTTGCATGATGCACATTCTGATCTTCCATTTCTAGTAGAAAATATCATACCGCCAACAGAAAACGCTAAATTACCGAAATTAATTCCCAATTTACAAGATAAAAAAAAATACATTGTACACTATAGAACTTTAAAACAAGCCATCGCCAACGGCTTAGTGGTAATGCAAACCCATCGAGTATTACAGTTTGAGCAATCAAAATGGCTAAAATCGTATATTGATTTTAATACCAATTTACGTAACAAGGCCACCACAAAATTTGCGAAGGACACTTTTAAATTAAAAAATAACGCGATATTTGGTAAAACTATGGAAAATGTGGAAAATCGAAAGGATATAAAATTAGTAACACATTGGGAGAACAGTGTAGGCAGAAATGGAGCTAGAGCACTAATATCCCGCCCCAATTTCAATAGTAGCTCGATATTTACCGAGAACTTTGTTGCTATACATATGAATAAAGTTAAAATATTGTACAATAAACCAATTTATATCGGTTTTTCCATATTAGATATATCAAAGACTGTAATATACGATTTTTATTATAATTTTATTAAATCCAAGTTTGGCGATGATGCTTCGTTACTTTACACCGATACTGACTCGCTTATATTAAAAGTGTATACGGAAAACTTTTATCAAACTATATCAGAAAACCCCGAAAAATTCGATACATCAAATTACCCCGAAATTAATAATTTCAACATAAATAAAAGTAATTCTGTAGTTGGTAGAATGAAAGATGAGTTTCCTGGTGATCCGATAATAAGTTTTTATGGTACCGGCGCGAAGGCTTATTATGTAAAGTCCATTAATAATGAATTAAAAAAAGCCAAAGGTATCAAAAAATGTGTTATCGAGAAAGACCTTCATCAGGAAGACTACCAAAGAATTGTTGAACGGGGTGGTTTGATATTAAGAAAGATGAAGACATTTAGAAGTGAATTACATAACATTTATACCAACATAATAAATAAAGTAGCATTGTCACATAGCGATGATAAACGTTATGTAATTCCCAGTTCAACCAAAACTCTACCTTGGGGGCATGCAGACATAGATTTTTACAAAACAGACCCGGAAGAAAACTTAGCAAATTTAGTCACCGTGTTGGAATCATTTCTAAGTCAGGACAGCACGTAATCTGGAAAATCCATATTTCATTATTTGTATTGTTTTTATTATTTCTATTAAACATACAACATTAATATGTAACGATAGTATTGTAATTTTTTTTTTTTTTTTTTTTTTTTTTAAAATAAAAAACATGTATTCATTGATTGATTGCTTTTTTATTGAACCTTTATTTTAAAATTATAAATATAATGAAGTGTCGACAAATAACAAACTGTAAAAGTTATTGTTGAAAAATTTGTCTAATAGTAAATTAAACGCACAGGTCTACGAGTAAATGTTTAATGTGAAACAGGTTTGCTGACAAGATCCTCCATAGTCTTTTCAATTTTCAACATTCTAGAGTTAAGTTCATCACGCAGTTCGTCTTGCCTAAGTTCATATATTGCAATAACAGTATCATCAATGTATCCTCTAAGTTCTTGACCGGTTTCAATTAATTTCTTGCGTACGTAACCTTCAAGTTGGTTTCTGAATATATCTTTAATAACAATTGTTGAGTCATGTAAAGCTTTCTGCGTATCTTGCACACACTGAGCAAGGTTATTATCAACATAATTTCGTGTGGTCGCATCGTCTCCTTCAAGAGGTTCTGCTAAATAGCACAATCTTTTGCTTCCCATGTCGTAATCTCCATTAGGTGTAAGTTTAAAACCTATTCCTGAAGGACCTCGCATAAAGTTAAAATCCTTAAATTTTCTTTTGCGACCGAACTTATCAATAGTGTTTACTTCTGACATTGTTATGTGAGACTGATTTGAAACCATTAGATTTCACCCTAATATATGGTTCTATTTCATTAATAAACGGACTCTGCAGAAAAATATGGATTGCAAAACGTATTTTAGGTGATGTTTAATAAATACACATACAGATTCATTTTACTATTGTTTTATTGAAAAAAAATTAAAATATAACAAAAGATTGAGTTTACTTTTTATTATTAAAAAAAAATAAAAAAAATAACAAACAAAAAATTAAAAATTAAGAAATAAAATACATGTTAATTTCTTCTGTACAGGTAAGCTTCTTCTATGACCCAATTTCTTCTCTGGATGGCACGTTCATTAATGTCCTTGTTTTTAAAATAACCTTGACAGGACCAAAAAAAATCCTTGAAAATTACAACCTCGAAAACGACCCTGACATTGACGGGTACTTTGACCTTGGCCTTGGCCTCGCATCTAACAAGTTTAGTACTATATTTATATGCTTCTTTAAAATAACCTTGACAGGGACAAAAAAAAAATCCATGAAAATTACAGCCCTGAAAACGACCCTGGTATTGCCGGTTACGTCGGCCTTGGCCTTGGCCTTGCATCTGACAAGTTTAAATATTATACTTAATGCATCGAACAAAAGGAATAAAGGCGGTGTAGTGGGGGAAATGGGCATAAAAGCAGACTTGCTGGCTCGAGCTCTTCACAGTTCGTCAGAACAGCAAACAGTACAGTGCTAAGAAAAAGTTAATTGTGTGAGTTGGAATATCGAAAATGTCTAGTGTACGGTCTCTTTTAGATGCTCTTGACGTGAGCTGCGGTTCACAGCAAGGCATGCTCGATAACATGAGTGGTTTAGAGGTGCTAAGTCCGCGGGTGTTCGAGAACTGGAATGGCGTGGAGCATGAAGATGCCGAAGACCGAGCCCTCAACGATGGTCGCGACGAGGAGTTGGTTCAGTCGGCAGCGCAATTCCTGGAATGCTGGACGGAGGAGAAAGAGCCAAAAATTAATGTGATTAGTGATGTGGTTGTGCGAAAAGCATCGCGGCCTAGGGAATCTTCTCCGAAAGCGTCGAAACTGCAAAAGCTCTTGACTATGCGGAAGTCGGAAATCGCCGATAAAAAAACATTTTATTCGGCGATTAAAGGTGTGGGACAAGGGAAGAAGAAAAAGTTTAACTTTAAGCGTCCCTCCACCCCTGTTCCATTACCCGACTTCCTAAAAACAGCACCGCAAGAGCCACTGTCAGTAGAAGTGGAAGTCATAGAAGGCCCCGATGGACCAACACCACCAACGCCACCAACACCGGCCAGCGTCGAGAATGTAATAGTGTCGGAGGTGAAGTCTTCCCCAGCGCCAGCACCACTGTCGCCGATATTGGGGTGCCGGAAACCCATGAAGAAGCGGTTTAAGCGGTGTTTTGAAGGCGATGAAGTTTCCGCTGCTTCGTCGTCGTCGTCGTCGTCATCGTCTTCACCAAATAAAACCGCGTCTTCTTCCGAGCCATCACAACCGGAGTGGGTCGAAGACTTCACCAACTCTCAGAAGACCAAATTGACTGACATTTATGCCATGAAAAAACGGTTAGTGAATGAAGTGAACGAGTGTGCCAGTGACATTATAGAACTTGAAAAACAATTAGAGATAAAAAAGGTGAAATCTGCGCGGTTAAAAAGACAATTAGAGGACTTTAATAAATTATGTAGTAGGTGTTAGGTAGTTGTAGATATTAGCTTTTAATTTATAGTATTAAGTTTGTAAATATATATATATATATATATATATATATTGTAGTTAATAAAAAAGTGTTTGATCAAATTTTTTATATTTTATAATGAGAATAAAAATGACTTGAAAATTTATTTTTGTGTGTTATTTCATATAGGCCCTGTCCCACATAATATTAGGTAATAAAAAAAAAAAAAAAAAGTGAATAATCCACTAAAACTACGCAATAGCAATAGTTGTAAATATTTTCTGATAATATTTACAAGTATGCTAAAACATGGTTCGGTTTATGAAGTTAAGGTTCTGTCGCCAGAACTTCTAATACTTTGTATCTCAATATTGTATGTTTTTATGAAAAAAACATAAAATATTGGTTACAAAGTATTATAACCAACTAAAACTACGATCAAATTATTTTGTGGTCCTGAAAAGGACCGTTTGGTTTTAAAACATGCGACTCTTTTATTGAGTTGTGGAGTCGCACGGCCCGTCATCATCATCAGCGGGGGTGGCGGTGCTGTCCTCTGTGTATTCGATGATGAACCGCCAAAGTTCATCCCATCTAGGATCGTTCGGCTCCCACTCCAAACAATTCTCTGTGGTAGAATCTACCACAGGGCATTGGATGGGTTGTTGTTGTTGTTGTTGTTGTTGTTGTTGAGTCCCTGACATGTTGAACTAAAATGATTGTAATAAGTATTGATGGTCGTATATATAGAGACAAATTAATGGTGGGGGGTGAAAACAAATGTCATATTACGTATTGAGACCAAAAGTTGTTTGTGGTCTCAAATACGAACGAACGATTTAGCTGGGTTCCACCAGCACTTAAAGTTTTAATACTTTGTATCTAATATTGTATATTCTATACATACAATATTAGTAACAAAGTACTAATATGTACTAAAACTACGATCAAAGTATTTTGTGGTCCTGAAAAGGACCGTTGTTGTGTGCCCTTAAAAAGGGCCAGGGAGAGTGTGGGGCTTATGGTGCCCCATCCTCGCTGGTCGACCACCAGCTTGACGAATCGCAGGGGCCTTGTGGGTCGTCGGGTGTTGGTGATGCTGGAATTTCCAGCACCGCATCTTCCGTCGAGTCCGGCTCTGGCTGCGGCGACGGAGTTTCGAGTCTTTGTAAGACCCAATCACCCGCGTCGTCTAATTCCACTAGACCCGGATCATGGTCATATACTAGCGGAATCGGCTCATCCAAGTCGTCCCAACGTAGGACGTCAATTTCAAAATCCACCTCGTCGTCGTCGTCGAAGACTTGCAGGTCTCCAACGTTGTCGGCTACGGTGTCATCACTAAAGATGGATGAGCCTCGGCTGGCGGGTCTTTCTTCCTCCATGTTTATCGTATGAGGGTTGATGAATATATGACTGTGTAACTGACCCAGTCTCATATATATAGAACTACCCCCACCCCACCAACGGATTCTAAATGTTATGTATTGGTGAGAGCTTATAGAATTATTGATTTTTTTCAAAAACTTTAAATAAGGAATTAGATTTGTTTAGACAATAAGACTTATTCTTAATATTTTGTGAAGAATACATTACAAAAAAAAAAAATAATAGAAACCTTGTTTGAACTGTTAACATTTTCATAGGTTCTCAAGCATATAACTTGGCACTTAAGCTACGAGACAAATCGTCGTTAAACGAATATCTCGCCCCATAAGTGACGATTACTAAACTACGATCAAAATATAATGTGGTCCTGAAAAGGACCGTTTTTGTGGCCCTAAAAGGGCCTGGGGGGAGGGTGGGGTGCCTACCGTGGAGTAATACCCAACGATATTAACACCGACCTAGGTGCAGCCCTTGGTCTTCTCATTGGCGGCACCGTCGTCGTCGCTGGTGGTGTCGGCGTTGCAGGCGGTGCCGAAGGTGCCGCTCCTGGTGCGGTACCCCCGCACTCCTCACACTTGCATATCTTGCCGGGCACGAATGGCCTGACAATGCCAATGATCCTTTTTGGTATATCTTCCATCTTGCCGATCGAATGTGTAATGATGAAATAATTCTAATACCGGCCTCTATATACATTCAAAAAGTTGGAGGGGGCAAGGTGGAGTGCATATATGCATTATATAAGTTTGAGAATAATATGATTTTATAACTCACCGTATCTCTGGTATGGACACAAACTACCCCCCTCCACTTTTCTAGCATATAGTACTAGACTTTCTCTACATTTTTTTCAAATAAATTTTTTTGATATTTCTAACCATTACTTTGCTACATATTTACAAAAAATGCAAATTATGCATATATTTTAATTATTTTCAGGCAAGGTAAGGAAAATTTTGAAAATGTTTTGACGGAATCGTCTTAGGAAAAAAAAAAAAAAAACTCCCCCTACAACTTCCACATACTCCCGTTCGGCGGCCCTAGCCTCATAACTCGAGAATTTCAATTTTTTCGTCTAAATTTTTTGTCATTTTTAAGATTTTCCAAATTTTTTTTTCACCATTGTATTCTACTCAAAATTCTAGGTAATTAAAGTGCTTTTATTTTTTCTCTATCTTGAACGGTTCCCGAGCTACAGCGCTTTAAAGAATTCAAATTACTAACTTTCTATAACCCTTTTTTTCAAATTTCATTTTTTCGAATTTTCAAAAATACTACAATATGTAGAAAAAAGTTCTCTCTTTAATTTCCCAATACCGTTTTTCTCTAAATCTTCAACTTTAGCGCGTATTCAGCATTTTCAAAAAAAAAAAATTATAATTTTTTTTACACCATCGCATTCTCCTCAAAACTTTGGGCTATCAAAGTGCTTTTATTTTTTTTCTATCTTGAACGGTTCCCGAGCTACAGCGCTTTAAAAAATCCAAATTACTAACTTACTATAACCCTTTTCCTAAAATTTCATCTTTCCGAATTTTGAAAAGTACTACCATATGTAGAAAAAAATTCTCTTTCTAATTTCCTAATATCATTTTGCTCCAAAACTTCAACTTTGGCGCGCATTCACCATTTTTCAATTTTTTTTTGAAAAAAATTTTTTTTACGTTTTTACTATCGAGAAAAATGCTTGCTTATAGTACTCGATTTCCTCTATAATTTTTTCTTATAACTTTTTTCCCTATTCCTAACCGTCACTTTCCTACAAATTTTCTAAATCGTTGTTTTCATATTTTGCCTTAAAAATTTTTTCTTGTGTTATTTAAGCTCTTTTTTCCACTTAATAAACCACCATTTTCTAAATTCCCGTACTCTTTTCTTAAAGAGCGGGCTTTTCCGCCAGCTTTTTTTTTTTTGGTTGGGTTTCAAATAAATATAAAACTACTACTTCACTCATTACAAATTTATTGATTCAAGAACATTATTTTGTGTTACATATAATAGATACATTAAAATATAGATTTATTGGTCACCGAACCGTTTAATACATTATAACTAAAAAATGAGTCGTGAATAACTAATGCGTACACTTTAGTGTCTTTGGGGAATTTATTCTTTCTCGTTTGGAACTCCAATTTTACATCCACTGTCGATGAGTTAATCGCCTCTGGTTGATGACTGCAATTGATAATAAAAACGGGGTTTTTCATATATTCCGCGAACGTTATCATCGGATCGTTTATCTCGCGCCCGTAGTAGCTGCTTTGGAAGTTTTCGTAATTGTAATAGGCTGCTGCGTACAGTTTCTTGGCGAAATCTAAATTCCATCTTTCGTATGGATAAACGGTTGAATTCAGATACAGTCTAATGTCGCATACGTCGGCGTGGGTAAACTGGGTTGCGTTTTTTTCTTTCTTGTCGCAATTATTGCTGTCTTGAAACCCGACGATTATATAGCGCGGTCTTTCCAGACTTGTACTCGTTCTCAAGGCCCACACGTCGGAAGATGTTTGCCTTAAAGCTGGTAATTCGTACAGATCCCATTTACGATATGCCATTTGAATACTGGCATTGTTTCCTCCTTTATTAATGCGAGACAGTATTTTCAATTTTTGCTTGTCGTCTGGAATGATGTGACGAATTTTCCATTCGATTTTGTCGATACTAATTTCTGCCTCTACTTCGCCGACGTAACAATTGGTAAAAGTGCGAGCTATAATCATAATAAGCTCTTGTTTTACGTTGAAAACACCTTTTGCGTAATCTTCGGCGAATCCCATAAGATATTTTAAGGGTAATTTCCCGGAGAATACGTTACTTGCCGTGTCTTCGATATCTTGGTTTGCTTCGTCGAGACCCCATCCGCACGTCATGAGAGATCTTTGTTGCAAACTTCCGAATGAAACCATGGTTTTTAATGTCGTCGTAACTCCAGGTTTACGAACCACGGCGACCTGTTCACCTCCCATCTCGTAGCGAATTTCATCGAACAAAAATGCGAGGGCATTATTTGATAAAAAACATCTTTTCGTTGCGTCTATGGGTTTAAATTTTCCTTCGATATATATGTAACTTTCGGCGATATCCAGTATAATATCTTGAAAATTAATGGGGATACGGACTTCATCCGAATTGTTGAATGATGGAGATCCGTATGGTTTATACGTATGCTCTTCTAGACTAATAATGGAATTGTCCAAGATGGGCTCGGAGAAAACCTCTATTTTATCGCTGGTGGTGGAAATCATTTTCGCACTTTAAGACCGATTGATTTTAAAAATTTATAGTCTTCGGCAGATAACTGTTGAGATGTTTGTGATCTAACGTCTGGACGACGACTAACCTTGACGTTAACTCTTCTTTTACTTTTATTATGTTTCGGCGGTTCCCCCATCTTAGTCGACAGCACACACAATTGACGATTGAAGCAAAAACCCATTTCTATGAAAGTTTCTTCAGTTCCAATTTCACGATTATTTTCTCGCCTTGAAAATTGATTAGATCACCGCTATCGTCCAAGATGCGAAGAGTAATGTTGTCGATAAACTGACGTCCTGCCGGCATTAACGGCATATAAATATTATTTTGTGGTTCTTTACTGATTTTGTAACCGGGCTCCACGTCGATATCGAATTCGAACAAGGTATGACCTTCCACCGAATTCATATATGCTCCGGAAATTATATTACAATCTACGCGTATGATGCGTACTTTCATTATTTCCACCATCTCGGTTGATTCGTGCTTTTTGTCTCTTTTTAACACTGTATGATTAAATCCTAACATTTTACCGATACTCGCCTCTCCCCGGAAATCTATAGTATATTGGGATTTCAGTTCACATTTCAACGTATTATTATTAGCAACCAAGTAAAAGATTCCATCGTTCTTTTCTTCAGTTGAAATCCTCAAAGCCTCCAACATAGCTTTACCTATCTCATCTATTTCATAGGCCCCAGGTGGAATCTGCAATTGTATCGGCTCGGTGGTGTAACCCTCCTTCATGTAGGCAAACTTATTGTTGCTTTCGTCCACATTAAAAATTGAATTGTATGTGTAAAATCCCAGCAATGCCAGACCATATTTGTTTTCTCTATTTAATTCGACTGGTGGATAAAAATCGGCGCTTAAGACGCTCGAGTGTCCTGTTAGTGTGAACGTATAAGACATGACTAACCATTAAAACATCACACATCTCGGTTTTATTCTTAGCGGCAACATTTAAAAAGATTCATCGTCACACCTTTTCTCACTGCATTAGATAGTGATGTTTTTATGCTATTTTCTGCTTTTATGCGCACATCGCTGATTTTGCAATAACAACAAAATATTTTTCTAGCCGTAAGATCCTCATCAGTCATAACCTCGTTTAAATTGCTGCTGCTGCTGCTGAAATAATGTTTGCAACCGCACTGATATTTTAATATATCGATATCGCTTTTAAGATGCTCCGGCAACTTTTCCCAAACGAATGGAATTTCATTTGGGGCTAATGCAATCATTACTTCCTTGGGCATGTTTTCTAACTGTTTCACGGTCATTTTCCTTAATCCACCGGCTAGATGAAATGCTTTCAGTGATTGCAACATTTTAGTATAGTTATTGCGATCCATTTGCGGTGTTAATGGTGACGATGATGATGATGACATCTTTTACGCTGATGATTCGACAAGAAACTTTAAGCACAAATGTCCACACCAGACTGTTCCAAAATCCTGCTGACGATCGTATGTATAGTAAATAATTTTTGATGGTTCCGATCCCGTTTGTAGATATCGTACCAATTCGATCGGTGGGGGTAAATCGCCGAAGCTGTCATAATATGTTACTTTAGAATTATTTTTTCTATAAGCTACCCAATGAGTCCCTGCACCACGCGTACTATCCAAATTCACTATTGCTGCTTCGTAACGTCGAGGACCTTGTCTAGGTAATAAATCCCTCATATAAACGCCTCGAAAGTGTCCTATTCTTTTCTTTTTGGCATATTTTTCTATATCGATGTTAGATAGTGGTCTTCGAGGTAGGGATTCAATTAGTTTTTTGATCTACGATTTAAAAATAATCCCATACCTTTACGATATGGCTTTAGAAACAAACCATTTCCTTTCGATTTTAAATACAGGCCGGCACCGGTTTTATCTTCGCTGCTTTTTTTTACTGCTTTTATGGCGCGCACAATTCCCGCTGCCCCGCCGGCTAATGAACCCAAAGCCGATAACCCGGCAAAAATTGGTATTAATGGTAATATTCCACCAGTTTTAGGAATCGGTATTATTCTCGGTGTACGAACCTTCCTTTTGCCACCTGCCGCTTTTACCGATCTACGTGCTGCCGACAGAGCTATTTTAGATGCATTCATGACATTTTTTTCCAACACATTTTTACTTCCGGCTTTTAATAATTCCCTTCGAACTGCTTGTCGAATAGCTGTTCCGAAACTGGCTTTCCGAACATGTCGATTTTTATTAACACCTTTCCTTTTTGTATGACGCGTGCCTTTACTAGATGTTTTTTTTGTTGATAATGATGATGGTACACCCATACCAAAACGTTGTTTTCCTTTCATAATGTTTGTAACTAACCAAGCTGCTGTTTTTTCACCTAAACTGGAATCTTTCGATTTTACTCTATTCCAAGCACTTTGTTCGAGCTCGTAATCCGCTCGATGTCTCGCACTTATGTTGTCTTTATTATGTAAATAGGCTAAATCGTGTTTTTTGCATGCGGCATCCAAAGGATTAATGCCTGGATCACCTCTTGTCACACGTTTTATTACTTTTGTTCCGGGTCCGCAATATTGATAACCAGGAATGTGTACCTCGAATGGTAATTTATTTATTAACGAATTCACAATACCGTATCCAGTTTTGTTGGAAACGTGAGACCGTCCACTTCGTTTGACGCTCGGCATCTGAATGACAGTTTTTGTGAAAAATTGCCTATAAAATATCAAATTTTCCTAAGATGCGCGTTATCGATCTTAAACAAAAACTTCCTATTGACAATCTCGATGAAAAAGTCGGACTTGGATTTGAAAAGAAGATAATGAAGAGACACGGTCCTTTACTTCCTTCCTCTATTCGCGGCCTGTTAATTGGTCCATCCAGTTGTGGAAAAACTAATGTCATGATTTCGCTGCTTACACACCCCCTTGGGCTACGTTTCGAAAATGTCTATATTTACTCGAAATCTCTGTATCAACCGAAATATGAGTATTTAAGGAAAATTTTAGCGCCCATCAAAGGTTTAGGCTACTATGCCTTTAGTGATTCCAGTAATATTGTGGAACCGTCCGATGCAAAACCAAACTCTATATTTATCTTTGATGATGTTATATGTGAAAAACAAGATGTTATAAGATCGTACTTTAGCATGGGACGTCATAAAAATATCGACTCCTTTTACCTAGCGCAAACATATTCGCGAGTGCCTAAACAGCTTGTGCGAGACAACGCCAATTTTATTATTATGTTTAAACAAGATGAGTTGAATATGAAACACATATTTTCCGACCACGTTTCACCGGATCTAACTTTTACTCAATTTCAAGAAATGTGCTCAAAATGTTGGGATAATAAGTATGGATTTTTAGTAATTGATAAAGACAGTGATGTGAAATCGGGAAGATACCGCAAAGGATTTGATAGCTATATATTACTGTAATAATAAGGGAAAATGCTCATTTGATTGTTGAAACGTCCTTTGTTAACATCATGAATAACGCGATCGACTTAAAACGTAAACTAGTGGAAGCTACCAATGCCGTCAGAAAAAAATTTAAACAAATTAAAGCGGCTAAAGAGTTTAATGTTGTGGAATTGGAAAAGTTTTACGAACCCATTTCTAAGCCGTTGACAACTATATCTGATGTGGTTAAGCAACGTCAGCAGCAGCAGCAGCAGCAGCAACAACAACAGCAACAACATTATCCAGCTACAAAGTCACATAGTCTCAGTACATCAGTGCAGTCGACTCAAATATCAGGTTTTCCCCAACCTACACATTCCTTTCAAACCTCCACACCTATTCAGCAGCAGCAGCAGCAGCAGCAGCATCGCATTTCAAAAGAAGATATTAGCCAATCGGTGTTTGATACACCCTCGACATCAACTAATACATCTCTCGCATCCGCTGACACCACAACTTCCGATACTTTAAACGCACACCTGAAAGGATTACGTTTGAAACCATCTCTATACGATACTGTATATGGTGTACGTTTTGGTTCAAAAACAGATCATAACAAAAATTTTATTGGTAATTTAGAGGTGCGTTTTCGAAATGGAAATATTGTCTTATACAAAAAAGGGAAAAATATTGCAGAATATGGTGGATCACCGGCACTTTATGATTTGTTATTTCTTAAAACACCCCCAAGTGTAGGCAAGGAACAACAACAATTAAGTGATAATGTACTTTCAACGTACAAGGAAATTTTGGAATCAACGAATGCTGTCTACAACAATTTTAAAAAAAGTGATGGTTTACGGGAGACCAGATGGAACAAATATTTACGAATTATTAAACCTCTGATAATGGGCACAAAATTAGGTGGTACTATTACAAGAAAAAATCTCTCGGAAAAACTACAGTTACCCACAAAAAAGAAATTATCTTCGAAAAAATTTCAATATGTCTACTGGAACAAAGCTAAAGAGTTGGTGGATCGTTTACGCTTGTTGTGGAGTTCCAAAATGGCCGGTCACACTGGACACGAAAATGAAATTATGTCAATCATAGAGGAATTACGAGAAGAAGATATAATATATTAAGCTCAATATTTAATGATATTATTCAGTTCTTCCTTCGATCTGAAACCTTTAGTATTATTAATAATATGGAGCCCAGTCTAGAAAAAATCAAGATTGTTAATGAACTACATAGAACGGCTAGAAAAAATTTTGTAAGACGGCGCACGATAATAAAAGGATACAGAGATTTGTGGCAAATTGATTTGGCTGAAATGCAACAGTATGCTGATGAAAACGATGGTTATCGTTATATTTTGGTCTGTATAAATTGTTACTCGAAATTTGTCTATACCAAAGCCATAAAAAACAAGACTGGTATAGAAGTTACTAATGCGATGAAAAGCATCATTGAAGAGGCATCATATACACCAACAAATCTGCAAAGTGATCAAGGAAAGAGTTCTATAATACAAACTTTCAAGCCCTGATGAAAAAATATAATATAAATCATTATTCCACTTACAGCACAAAGAAAGCTGCAATTGTTGAGCGAGTCATAAGGACTTTAAAAAATAATTTATATAAACAATTCTCGACAAGAGGATCTTACAAATGGATACATATATTATCGGCAGTAACAAAAACCTATAACCATTCGAAACATCGCACCATTGGAATGAAGCCTGCAGACGTGCAAGAAAAAACACATATTAAAGCATATGATTATTTAAAAATTGTACCTAAAAAATTTAAGTTTTCCATGGGTGACATTGTGCGTATTAGCAAGTACAAAAGCTTATTCGAGAAAGGATATACGCCCTCTTGGTCAACCGAATTGTTTAAAGTTGTAAAAGTTAACGTTACAAATCCACCTACTTACTTGTTGGAATCGTTAGAAGGTCAGCCTATAAGAGGGTGTTTTTACGAATCAGAACTACAAAAAACAAGCAGTCCTGACGTTTATCTAGTAGAAAAGGTCCTTAGACAACGCAAGAAAAATCACATCGAACAATTATTTGTCAAATGGCTAGGATTTCCCAACCACTTCAACTCTTGGATAGATAAAGCTAATATTGTTTAAATAACATATTGTATGACTATATTTTTTATTTAAAATGTAAAATAAATAAACAATATATTGTAAAATAAAGTTTTTTATTTCAATCTTCATTATTAAAAACAATGACAATAAAACATCATACACATAAATAACATTTCAATATTCTTGGAGGGAAGGTCCAATTCACCGACGACTACGACGTTATCTTCAAGGCTATGCCACTCGGAGTGCGTTCTCCTATTCTTTAACCTGCTTTTTTTAGATTTTTTTTGAAGTCGAGTCGTACGACAGTGCGCTTAATGAGTCATTTAAAGGCTGATGATAGAGTATTTTCTGCATAACTTCAATTTTTGTTTTAAGCTCACTATTATTTTTGTATATCATGGGGAGGACATCCTTGTTAAATATGTCACATATTACAACTGCAAAATTGTAAAACTTTCTATTAACAAAGTGTTTTGTCACATCATCGTCATCATCTTTAGGTTCGCCTAAGTTGGTTATGATTTTTCCACCCATATCATACTGCCCATCCGCTGTAAGTTTAAAACCAATCCCTTGTGGCCCAGATAATATATGATATTTTTCATTATATTTCTGACGACCAAATTTATCAATTGTGTTGTTTCCTCGACTCATTTTCAATCTTTACTAAACTATTTTATTTTTATTTGCCCTACTTATATTAAATATTTCAGCTGAGAAAAAGAAACACTGACTATGATCTACTGGGTTGGTATGTTTATAAAAGAAATAAAATAAAACTGTGATTGTAATAGATATTTATTTACAGTTATTTAATTGCACAAATACAAAAATTATAAAAAATTAGTTTTCCATGTCTTCGTTTTCGTTGCTCAAAATTCTATCCCATCCGACACTATTTCGATCGTCAACGTCTTGGGCTGTTGCTGTTGCAGAAACCAATTCATATTTTGCAGCAAGCTCACCTGGTAAATGTGGAATATTGACGAGGTATTCTTTTAATTCTTCTTCAACCATTTCAGCACAAAATGTATCCATGTCTATGGAACCATATAAAAATTTGTCGCACAAGTGTGCCCCAGCCATAAAATTGATTGTATCCCTGATCTCGTTCTTATATTGATCTTTGGTTACATCAATATGCGACCAATCATTTACGCTATCTAACATATCGTGAGCCCTATTTCTTAATTCTCTCCCCAACCAAAATATGTATCTATCTACACATTCGTTGGCGGTCGTCGTCGTCGTCGTCGCATCAGCAGACATCTTTAACAGAAATAATGAACACGCGTAAGTATTCTGACATGTGCAACTATATTTTAAATTTAATTACATCCTTTTTTTCAAACAATTTACATACAATTTACTCCAATGAGCCAAAACGTAATAATGTTCGAGTATTGTTTCCAAAAACTCTAGTGCCCTGCCCCAAATAAGTTAGAGTGTATTTATCTTTAGTTTTACTCATAATATCTACAATATCGTCAGGTAGTGTTTCGGCCACACGTTTTGGTAAAAAAGTCTCAAATGTGCTATTATCACCGTCATCGTGTAAAGCCACTAAAAGAGTTTTACCAAATCGTGTAGTCATTGAAACCATCTTTACAATTTTATACACTTTGCCTACAATCATTTCGGTAACCTTTTTTTTCTCTAAAACCTCGAAATCTTTGCTAAACATTTCATTAATTTCATCTAGAGTTTCTTTTGCAATACTCATTATTGAAAAAATGGTATATAAATCCAAAAATTACCGTGAATATAAAAGCACTTTCAGAACACTACACGAACACAATATTTGATGTTTATGCCACTGATATCTGCGACTGTTTGAAGTCACTTCTTCTCCCACGAACCTTTATAGCGAGGTTTCAAGGTCGAATTGTAACAATGGTGGGGGTAGCTTAACGATAGAAATAGTGGGAGGAGTATTCAAGGTCAAATGACGTCACACATTTAAATTGGTATAAGGATAACTTCAAGGACAAAATATAATGAAACAAATAACTACATTTTATGTACTTTATTCATTGATTTTTTTCTGCAATTCTTCTATGCGTTTAACATTATCACCTAAACCTAATTTCCTTAATTTGTTCAATAATAAGTGTTTGTTTTTATTTCTAAGAAAATTCTTACAAACTATACTAGCTAAAAGACACACTTCGGCATGGTCCATATACTTAAAAAATACACTAAAGTCCTGAGCCTCCGAATCTTGCATTTCATATGCGTAAAATTCCGAACCGGCTGCAGAAATTAGAAATTCCTCGTACATTTCTCGCACTAAACTTTCCATATTAACTACTACTACGTTAAACTTAAGTCCTACACTCTAATTTCATCTAACACAACCGGATCTGCAATGAACCTAATCAGTTTTTCCAAACAGTCACTAAACCCCAACTTTTTTATCTCACGAACAAAGTCTTGTAAATTTATTGTTTTGCTGCAATATTTACGACATGCATTCGCAGCCTTTTCATATTCATAAGCCAAATCACAATAGCGCGACGCCCATTCTGCTCGACTTTTCATTGCATCATTGAAATAATTATTAGCCGTTTCAGTGAACTCATCGCCCAATTTTTTTACTGTCTCTTGCAAAGCACTATTCATATTATTCACTCATTTTTACATTCACGACACTTTTTTATTGCTGGTGGTGGCCCATCTATATGATGACGATATATTTGTTCATAGTGAATGTAACAGGGTAAGCTTAACTGTAGTTCCTTGTTACACCGATATGACGCTGGCAGCTTATCCCAAATTTGCCGTAAACTCAGCGTATCAACGCAAGTTTTTAAATATTCGAGAGGAAAAAATGCTAGATCCTTCTCTTCAAAATCACACAAACTTTTTAAATTACTCTGATATAAACAAATTACTCTGCCGACTTGCTCTATAATTTTTTCTTTAGATAGTTCCGTATCTGACATTTCACACTGAATGAATGCAAGTAGACTCACACAATTTATAGAACAATTTGCAAGGTCAAAATCATTTCAAGATCATCCCACACTATTACAATGCACAAATAACTACTTCAAGGTCACACACCCAAGATGACCTTCAACAAAGTCAAGGTCGTCTCGACCAAGGTCAAGGTCAAGGTCACACACACAACCTTGAACACAAGGCCAAGGCCAAAGCACACGTGCACTTTCAAGGTCAATGACAAGGACATGTGGGCGGGGCCAAAGAGGGGTGAAGCAAGGTCAAGGTCAAGGTCGAGGAGTGGGGGGATTGAGAGAATCGGGTTATGTTCACTACTAAAGAAGGTGTATAATAATTATATTTAAATTTAATGATACATTTTTTACAAAATAATTTGAATTTGTCATGAAAAACAAAAAAGAAACAATTGCTTAAAGATAAACCATTTAAGTTAATGACGATGTTTATTTTCGTGAAGTTCTGCTTCCATTATAATTATTAAAAATGAGTTTTGAAAATTACGAGAAGTACAATATGACATGTGCGTATATAGAAAGCTAGAAAAACCAAGAAAATGCCCTTAATCTATATTTTCAACGTTTTCCAGATTGACGTCAACTTTTTAAAGATATTTTTAAAAGCCTTGAAAAAAAAATTGAAAAGTTTTGTAAATTTTAATAAACTAAAATTATGAAATAGATGTTGTTGGATACGGGGATATGCTTTATTCGAAATTTGACTTTAGCAACAATTTTTGCTTCGATCGAGATAAAAATTAACCAAAAGATAGTAGTCACGTGGTTAGCATTATCTGTCAAATTAATTTTTTTACAAAAGAAAAGCAAAAGTGGGGTTAAATCTCAAAATATGGAAAAAGTTATTAAAAAAAGTTTTTCTAAATACAATTTCTAGCCCATATGCAAAATTTTAGCTGTATCAAATAATTTAGATTTATTGTTCACTTTTTTTAAATTGCATCACTATTGCCAGATAAGACTCAACGCAACCTACATAAAACTTATTAGTTTGGACAATGCTTCATTCCAGATATATTTTGTTTAAAGTAGCGCGATATTAAATGTGTGTTTTTCTACAAAATCCAAATAGGCTATTAAAATTTAGTCACATGTGATGCAAAGTTTATTTGTTTCTGACCCTGTATAAGGTAACTTCATAAAATAACTATTTTTGAAAACGTAGTTTGTATCTAAAAGCAATACACTTTAATATTAAAAAAAAAAATAGTTTAATTGAAAATACTCGTTGTAACTAGATAAAGTTTACGTAAACTTAAATAAAAATGTATTTTCCACATAATGCAAACTTTACTGATGACACTGTGCACTTATTTGTCTTAAATACACTCTGTATTACTGTTAGACACCAACAACGTTTTCAAAAATAGTTATTTTATGAAGTTACCTTATACAGGGTCAAAAACAAATAAACTTCCAAATTCTAATACCCCTATTTGGATTTTGTAAAAAAACACACATTTAATATAGCGCTACTTTAAACAAGATATGTCTGGAATGAAGCATTGTCAAAATTAAGAAGTTTTATGTAGGTTGCGTTGAGTCTTATTTTGCAACAGTGGTGCAATTTACAAAAAATGGAAAAAAAATCTAAATTCTTTTTTACAGGTTAAATTTTACATATGGGCGAAAAATTGCATTTAAAAAAACTTTTTCTAATATCTTCTTTCAATATTTTGAGATATAACCCCACTTTTAATTTGTTTTTGAAAAAAAATCAAATGTGACAGATAATACTTATCACGTGATTACTATTTTTTTGGTTAGTTTTCATCTAGATCAAAGCAGAAATTGATGCCAAAGTCAAATTTCCAATATTGCTATTACTAAAAAAATCCCATATGTTGAGGAAGTTTAGAAAATTAAAGGGTGTTCATATTCTAAACGCAGTAAGCTCTGTAAAAAAGCGTTGTTTAAAATGTGTCGACAATAATGGAGGCCTTTTTGAGTTTCTTCATGCCTAGATTTTTTTAAAAAAGTTAGAACTTGTTTTTATTATGTTTGTTGATGTTTTTATTTTTGTATTATATTTTGTAATTGTCTTGTGTTGTCATTAAATAAATAATAAGTGTTTCTGGATTAGTTTAAATATAAGTATCATAACACCTTCTTGTGTTTCTTATTAATGGCTTATTAATGAGAAAATCGCAAAATTCAGCTTGACCTTTCTCTTTAACATAGAGGGTGGTATGTTGTTATATATGTAATTAAAAACTCTACGTTATCATCTAAAAATATATGGGGTGTTCCATTTAATATAACCAAATTGGGATTAATAACTTATTAACCATACCTTGTATTAAAGTTGCGATTATACCATTAGATTACGTTTAAAATATTATAGAAATAAATCGTTTAAAATGTTGCCATAATTATTCAAATAAGAACGTTATAAAGCTTTATAAAAATTGTTAAATTCTGAATTTTACTCTGACTCATGAAAACAAAAGAAAATTTTTAAGCTTTGCGTTTTTAGTTTCCCTAAAAAAAAGTTCGTTTTTGCTACATTACTTTGTAGCTAACTTTAATTATTAATGGGAAATTCCATAAAAGTTTCGAACTTGGGATATCCCGTACAATTGTCCCTAGGTCATAAAACTCCTCCACAGTAACCAGACTTTAAAGGAACAAAAAATGTTTGGCTTAATTTGGAAGATACAGTTAGAAAACGTAAAAGGGCAAACAAATAAATGTAAAAAAAATTGCCATTGGAGTAGAGCAAATAAAATGTTTTGTTCTAAACTGAATATTGTCAATAATTAATATCACAGTTGTAAATAAGTACAATAGGGTCTTTCTCTCAAAGTATAACTATACGGAACTAATTTTTATGAAACATTTTGCACTGTCTGACTAACAATAAGATTAAAAACCAAAACGTTTGCTATTCAAAAATTTTCGCCTTGTTTTTTAATTTTCTACCGAATAATTGTGGATATCTTTAACAAATAAAAAATTTCTATTTTAAGTAGAGTCACATGATATATCATTATAAAAGGTATTTTAAATTCTTCTCTATTGTGTGATGGGTTTGAAATTTAGACAAGTTATTTCAGAGTGATAAATATATTTAACATAAGAAAAGGACAAGGGGGTCATATCTTCACCGTTAGAAATTTGGAATCAAAATTATATCGCTGAGTACAAGAGTCGTTATTTAAACGTAAAATACAATCTCCAAACTTCAACAACTCTATAAACATAAGACCTATCGAGTTCCTTATCTTTCTAGCCCTCTCGTCTCATTCAAGTCCTCGTGATGGGCGGAAATTAGACAGGTCAATTCCATAGCCCTTTGATTCATTATTATAGGCTAATTCAGAATGAGATTCCGTGGTGCAACGTAGATCATTTTAACTAGACCTAAAGTGTAGCAGGAATGAACTTAAATTATTTTTGGGAAAAAATGACGATTTGGTATTAAAAAAAAATACATTTCTTCAATAAATTTTATGACCGCTTTCATATATTATATATAGTCTTTTGTGTTCGTGTTTCACATTTTTAAATATCTTAGGGAAATATTTCAAATGAGTTTATAAATGTTTGTTCTTTTATTGAATTGTGTGTCTTATTTTTTACTTTTTTTCAAAAGAAGTACATTTTAATTTGTTGTTTTAGGAATATTTTAAAAACGTTTTTCTGACTTTTCCACTCCATGATCATGAATAATTGAACTCGGTTTCTACAAAATAACAATTATTTCATATCCCTCTCTCTATTTAAGATTTTTTAATTAATAATATCTTTAAAATAGTTATCTTTTAACTTTGTGTTAAAAAGTTCCGTTACGATTTAATATCACTTTTTTGTCTGATTTAGTAATAGGAGTACCTATTGATCCAAAAGGGCTGCGAGGAAGTTCCAAGGTTTAGATTCCCTGAGCTACAATGAATCGTTAAAAAATTACTAGAAAAAAGGAAGAAATATATCCTTGAGGTATATTATAAGATAATTATATCTTCTCTTCTTCTTCTTTTAGGTAGAACCAAGTTCTGTAATCTACAGAATGCCTCATCAATCCTCGTTTGAGGTCGAAATCCAGCTGTCTCTCCATTTTTAGGGGGCCGTCCAGGCGGCCGTTTGGTGTTTGGTTTCTCCCTCATCACGGTTCTTGCTAGTCTGTCATCGTCCATTCATTCCACATGATCTCTCCACTGCCTACGACGATTTCGAACCCACTTTACAACATCTCCCACTCCGCTGTCCTCGCGTATTTTTGGGTTTCTTATTCTATCTCTTAAACTTGTTCCCGTGATCATTCTCAGCGTTTTCATTTCTGTGGTTCTCATAATTTGTTTTGTCTTTGTTGTTTCATTTCTTGTTTCTGCAGCGTAGGTCAGAATCGGTCTTACACAGACCTTGTAAATTCTTGCTTTGCTCTCAACCGTCATATGTTTATTGTTCCAGATTATGTCTCTTAGTTGGCCTGATATCATGGCCGCTTTGTTGGCTTGTGTGCGTACTTCTTCCGTTACTGTCCTGTTACTTGTTATATGTGCTCCCAGGTATTGAAACTTCCCAACCTGTTCGATATGTTTGTCATCAACCATTAGTTTGCACCTTACCGGTTCTTTTGCTATTACCATTGCTTTGGTTTTCTTCACAGATATCTTCATATTATACTATTTGGCAGTTCGATTGAGATGGAAAAGCATTCTTTGTAAGTTGTCCTCGCTATCTGCTGTCAAGGCAACATCGTCTGCAAAGCATATAATCTGAACGGTGTTGTGTCCCATTGGGTACCCAATATTTGTGCTTTTTACCTCATCAATGATTTCGTCCATGATTACATTGAAAAGTGTTGGACTTAGGCTATCATCCTGTCTTATTCCTATGGATAGTGGATTTCCTCTGTTAGAGTGTTATTTGTTTTAATTACCATGGTGTTTTTGGAATTCAGTTCGTATACTGTGCGTATGATTGCTTCGTCTACTTGTTTTCTTCGTAGTAGTTCTGTTATGTGTTCCAGTTTGACTCGGTCGAACGCTTGTGTAAAGTCCACAAAACAAATGAACAGCTGTTTATCGTATTCGATAGATTTTTCAACCAGCTGTCTGATAATAAATATACCGTCGATAGTAGAGCGGTTATTCCGGAAGCCCTGCTGTTCTTCGCACGCCCCTAACTTGTCTACAATCCGTTGTGACAGTATTTTGGTTAACAATTTGGCTGAACTGTTCATTAGACTGATTCCCCTATAGTTTTCGGGTTGTTTCTTTGATCCTCTTTTGTGGATCGGGATTGTGATGCTTTTCCTCCATTCGTTGGGTACTGACGTTGTGCGGAGTATTTTTTGGAATAAAACAGTGAGCTCTGTGACAAGGCTGGGGCCTTCGTACTTTAGCATCTCATTCGTAATTTGGTCGGTACCAGGTGATTTTCTGTTTTTTAGTTTCTTAATTGTCAGGTGCATCTCTGCTTCACTGATGTTAAAATCTGTTAGTTCTGTGGATTCTTGTTGGTATTCGTCTACGTTGTTTTCTGTAGCTGGTGCCTGGAGTAAGTCCTTAAAATGGCTGACACATTGTTGGCTGTCGATTGAACTTAGTTGAACGTATTCATTGATTGTTTTTTTTCTGTTCCTCAGCATGTTTCATATTTTCTTTTGTCCTCCATATAGGTCGTGTTCCATGTCTTTTGAATACTTTTCCCAGTATTATTTTTTTAGTTGAGCTATTTGACTGTTGATTCTGTTTCTCACCGTTTTGTACTCTTCGAAATGGTTTGTTGTTTTGTGCTGTCGGTATTTTGTAAATGCTTGTCGTTTTTCTTTTACTAATATTTTCTCCTCTTCTGTGAACCATGGTTTTGTATTGCTTCGCTTGTTTGTGCTAACTGTTCGTGTTCCGATCGCCTCCCTGGCGCTCTCTTGTATATTTTTTTTTCAGTTTTTCCCAGGCTTTCTCCACTCCGTCATTTTCTAGGATTGTATTAGCTTTTATTTTCTCCTCCATACTTTTGTGCTATCGTTAGCGAATGATTCGGTATTGTATTTAATAAAAGTATGTTTCTGTTTGTGCATTCTGTTTATACTTTGTTGGGACCGGTATTTACATAATACTAGTCGGTGGTCGTCTTTTCCCAGGTCTGACGAATTCAGAGTTCTGACATCGAGTATTTGGTGGGGTAACACTTTTCTGTTCGTTATTATGTAGTCTATGGTTGATTCTTGTTCTCGGGTATTTCCCCATGTCCGTTTATATTGCCACTTATGTGGAAAGAAGGTGTTATTGATTCTCATCTCATTTTGGGCACACAGTTGTTTGAGTTTTTCCCCGTTGTCATTTAGTGTTACCTCATTATATCTCTGCATTACTCCCGGAATTGGTTCGTTACCTATTCTTGAGTTGAAGTCTCCTAGCATAGACACTTTTTCTCTATCGGGTATGGTACTTAGTAGATCTTGCAGTTTATTGAAGAATGCTTCTCTGACCTCTCTGGGTTTGCTGATATCTGGTGCGTAGACGCTTATCATGTTCATCTTTTCTGGTTGTAAGTTTAGGATGACGTGAATGAGTCTTTCATCGACGCACTGTATGTCCTCTATGTAGTGTTCGTATTTTTCATGGATGAGCAGGCCCACTCCTTCTTGGGCTCTTTCTTCCTTTTGTTTCCCACTGTATATAAATAGGTAGTTGTTGTACTTGTTGTTTCCTTTCCCTTTCTTTTTCGTCTATGAAAGGGCACAAATGTCTATGGAGTGTCTGTTTATTTCTGCGACAACTTCCTGATCGTGCTTATGCCATGAAGTAACATTCCAGCATTCCAATCTAATGATGTTCTGTTTTTTCCATGATCATGTCCTAGTTCTCGCCAATGTCTGTTTCCATGAGATCCGTCCAGTGTCCGAGACATGTATGTTACTATGAGCTACATTGGATAGATAATTATATCCTTTTTCATAATCAGGGTCATTTCCTACGTAAATTGAAGATTATATTGGGATTTTCAGATATTTCAACCTGGAAGCTACATTTGGGCTTAAATATCGCAAAAATCGGTGGAAAGCGAGCATATTAAAAACTTGTATTCTTCACAAAAAGGTCTGAAAAAAATCACAACACACCTATAAAAAGACATGGCAATTATGTGAGTGAAATCAGCTCTCAAATCCTATGTGGAGAGCAGAAATTGTTAAAAAAAATTGTTCAAATTCAAAGTCAACGATAAGTGTACTGGCTGCTTTGGTCTAATGGCTGATTTTATGAGCTTATTTAAAGCAAAATGTTTACAACAATGAGTTTAATCAGAACTTTCATCTACTGAAAGAAAAAATTGCGGAAGCTGTTGCAGTTATAAATGCCGATATGACGGCATCTGTGTACGAACAATTTAGAAAACAATTAAATCTGTACTAATAGAAAGTCAACATGTGGAATAATTATATTTTTATTTCAAATTTATTGCTAAGATTTCACAACTTGCTTAATAAAGAAATAAATTATATGTAAAATTGTAAAAAACTGAAAAAACACATTTGATTTTTAAAAGTGTCCATCCGATAATTCTGATCTGATAAACATTTTGGGTAACTAATTTTTGAAACGATTTCGTTTTCATATTTGTTATTTCTCCTTAAATCTTTCAGCTATCTTTCCGCGTACCATTTTTGTTTTTCAACCGATTTTATTTCTTGAATAAATTTTCTTCGATTTTTTCGCTGTTCTAATCAAATATAATTTTCATCAATTGAATAGTTACAAAAGATTTTCTTTACCTTACAGTACTTCTGAATCCAATTGAAGAGATTTTCTGCTGTAAAAATTCTTTCTTAGTCAACGATATACGATTATGGATGGTTTGCGCACCCGCACACAAAATATTTACCAACTAAAATAAAATTTAGGAAACTTCGTTATTATTTATCTTTGAAATTATTTTTTAAAATTTTCAATATCTTGTCGAAATTTAATTAAAAATTAGTATTTACTTGTTGAGCGCCTGGTAAAAAATAATTAAATTATAATAAATTATAACTATTCTTTGCCAATTTTAAATATTTTCAATTTTCAAATTATCTATATAGATATAGATGTGTTCCTACCTGTAAATTGACTCCTTCTCAGGTGAGTTCAGTTGTTTATTAGATATCAATCAGACAACCAATACACAGAATGACAATAACACAAAATATAAATTTTATTTAACAATATAAACAAATGGCACAATATTATTAATAAATATTAGATGAAATTAAATTGTCAATATTTTTATCTTTCAATTAACACCATTTCTAATCAATATTACTTATTATTTATTTTTATTTACCATGCATTGTCTTTTAACAACACATATCACAAATTGGTAACGTTTTTAGTTTTGCAATCGTCTAATAGATAGCTATAGTGCAGTTTATGATGGAAAGCGTCATTATTTCTTAAAAATTAAATTATTTTAAACAAATTATCGTGTGCTGTGTTATGATTCAAGTAGTTAGTACAGTTCCATACCTAATATTGATGACAATAAATATTTTTATTGTTCTAACAGGTTAGTATAGCAAACTATTATTTATTAATTTAATTATTTTTATTTTAAGAAAAGTTACGTTATTATTGGATGATAGTTTTCAACGTCTACAAAAAATTTAAAAGCTTTCTACTGCCTTATCTAATATAAATACCTTGTTATGTTTTCTTTTAGTTGGTCCCAATATATTATAAAACACAATTCCAGTTTTTTAATTTATTTTCTTCTTTGAAAAGCTTCCAAATCTCAAAAAATATTTTTTGTTGTCGTGTCCTATAAAGTAAGGAAATAAGAAAATATTATCCAAAGTCTCGTTCAACTATTTTCTTCTTAGTCCAATTCCAATAAATTTTTCTTATATTCTTCTTATCACAATATATCGTTTTTGTTGTTGTCTCTCTCACAGTTGAACAATTACTTTACAGGACAAAACTTGGAAACTTTTACGAATTACTTTAATTAAATTATGAAATTCTTTTTAATTGACAACAACAAAACACATAACCTCTTTTAAAAAACAAAATATTTTACTTTTGTTTTCTTGTGATGTAGGAAAACATCCGTTTCCTTTTTTTATTAAACAATTGAAAATTTGAGGTTATGTAAAATTTTCGGGAGCTGGAGAAACGCAGTGCTTTCAGCAAACTGATAAATTCAACTGTGTCGAAATTCCTACGCCTTGGCTTTTTATATTCGGCCAAAACATAAGAAATTTCTTTAATATGATTAGTCAAATTTTTGACACCTGGCAACTTGATGAATTTTAAAACCTTGAAAAATTGGATTTTTTGATGGCTTTCTAATGTTACCAATTTTGACTGGAATTTTCATGTTTTTATTAATATATTGATCTGAATCTGACCATTGAGCATTATTTAGCTTGCAATAAATAAACTTTAGAGTTTTCTCGACAATTTTGATATATATTAAAGCCACTTTGGCATATTATTTTTAAATAATTATTGATAAAAATTAAGACTTTGCACATTGACATTTATGAAAATTTTACTCAAATTTTGTTCGAAAAAACTCTAAAATGTTTATTGTTGCTTTTGAAATTGTTACCCTATTATTTAGCATAATTTTTTTAACATATTATTACCAAAATTGCTTAAAATAAACTTAAATTTACCTTATAAACTAATTAAATCCATCTTACATTCTACAGTTTTACATAAATTGTGGTTTTAATTTCTACATAATTTGTTTAATAATTCTTAAAACTAAAACATTCCTCTTATATTTCGCACACTAATGTTTGTTTATCACTATACACGGTGTTTTTGTCTTAATTTTTCACTAATTTTTCCACTACACGCACTTTTGTGCCAAATGAGTAATTGTTTTATTGGGACCAACGACGATGTATTAGACTTTATTATTAGTTTATTAAAAGCATCCACACTCTTTTTGTTCATTCAAATATATATATATATATATATATATATATATATATATATATATATATATATATAGTATAAATTAAAAATACATCTTAATCTATCCTTAAATCTAATCTTATCTTGTTTTAAACCAAATTTACTTACTTAATAACCATTAAAATTCATTATTTAACCCTTCTGTGTTTGATTTCATTTCTATATATCTCAAATAAAACTGAATTTGAGAGCTTATTTATACAATATATATATATATATATATATATATATATATATATATATATATATATATATATATATATGTATGTATATATATATTGTTACAAACTTTATAGCGTTGTACATTTCCTAGTATTAGTTTGTGTTCGTAGTTTGTAGGGTTTTAGGTATATTTTCTAATGTAACGAACTTTGTAGCATTTTATATTTCATAGTATTAGTTTGAGTTTGCAGTTCGTAGGGTTTAAGGTATATTTTCTACAAGTTTATAATTTATTTAAGTAATTTTACCTTTGTTAATTTCCTCAGGAGACGACTATGAAAGAAGGTCTGGAACTTTTTAGAGGATTCGATTTCCTTATTTTTAACATGGAACGCCTATGATGGAAGGTCTAGAAATTGCCGGATTATTCCTTTTTCTTATTTTGATTACCCCATGTAGTATGGAAATCCTTCTAGAGAATTAGGGAATCTTCCGGTGTCAACCAAAAGGGTATATAAAGGGTCCAGACCGACTTTCTCAGTCAGTATAGTTTGAGAGCTTGTCGACGCAACTTAAATTAATTTGATAAGTGTCAAAAGTAAGGTTGACAATAAAAAGTTATTCACATAATACAGTGTGTATAACTATAACAATATATATATATATATATATTGTTTCGGACGGCCGGTCTTCAAACAAATTATACACACTGTATATATATATATATATATATATATATATATATATATATATATATATATATATATATATATATATATAAAGTCATAAAAAACTTTGTTTCATGCCGTTTCGAAAAAGTATCATTTATCAAGAATATTTTTTATGGAAAAGAATTCACAAAAATTTTATTTATTTTTAAAGCGTTGACGTGCTCCATCAGTAACATAATATTAATATCTTCATATCGATAAACTGACACCGTATCGTGAATAAAATTATCAGACATTACCATCACAATTTTATGCTTGAATTCATTATTGTCTTTTAAATATATTTCAACTTTAAATACGGGGATACAAGAAGTCATTAATGACCAGTCAACCCAATCATGATCTATCAAATATCCAATTATGACATTAGTATGCTTTTAGAATTTTTTTGAAAGTTTAAGTATTTTTTTAAAATCACTACCAGTGCTCGACGTTTATACGAAAGATCTCCACGCCGATGGATTGGACGCTTAGGTCCAATTGTGTGGCCACTCAGATTCTCGGATTTAAATCCATTAGACTATTTTTATTGGGGCTGTTTCAAAGACCTGGTGTGTCAAGCGATAATTTCTACGATTAAGCAGATGCGAGAACGTATACATTCAGCCGCCCAACAAATAAATACTGAGGGTTATGCAAGACGAATTAAGGGAGAAAGAACCCCATTTGGGACATCTATTGTAATTTTTTTACAATAAAATAATACATTAACACATTTGTTGTTGTCTATGTGTATTGACCGGTATTCACATTACTTCAAAAAGAAGCATTTTATTATCAGACTGTAGTTTTAGGAATGAGCAAAAACGCACCCTTTGCTATTTAAATAGCAACAACAATACCAAAAAATCATAAAAGTTAAAACTTTTATACCATTTTAGAATATCCAATAAGCAAGTAAGTTTCTAAGGTAATTGACACAACACGCATTGTATTTTTTTTCACCATAACTGGCCAAAGTTGAAGGTTGAAAAAATTTTGAACCTAAAATTGGTTTAAGATTTTTTTTCTAATCTCTAAAAAGTAATTTTCGACAACACGTTATACTCTATTGATAGCGCAGTCATTTAAGATAAAGATAAACAAAATATAAAGATAAAAAGTTTCGTTTGTGGAATCGGTATGATAAAAATTGAACACTGCTAGTGATTTTCACAAAACACTAAAACATTTAAAAAACTCGAAAACGGTAACGCTTTTACTAACGTCATAAATGGGTAATTGGTAGGCGATAATGTAGGGCATCCAGCATTGATAGGTTATCAATGACTTCTTGCACACCTTGTTTAGTAACTTGGTTATTGTGAATCGCGTCGAAGATGTGCATTATATTTAAAAGCCTCTTTATGAAAAATATCTATATTAATGTTAAAAATCCTCAGCTTTATATCTACACTATCAAAATGCCCTATTAGAGATATAACTCTTCTTGTATTTTTTCAAGGTCAAAATGCCAAATTTTCAAGAACTGGTGACGTCAATATTAAACTGAAAAATTAAATCGAAATTATGTATTAAAAAAGAGACTTTTTGATTAATTTCAATACCCAAAATTCGATTTCAAAATATTGTGATTTTGCTCTCGCATGCGACGCCGTGATGCTATGTTTATTTATTACCTTGATGTTATTATTAATACGGAGTTCTTCAAAGTGTTTTTGTATATTTATCAAGTTAATAAAAATTTTCGTAGGTATAATGATTCTTAAATTAAATGAGACATTTATAAATTTAAGTAGTATATTTTTCAAGACAGAAAGCCCAACAATATGATAAACTTCCACTGAGGAAAAAATATTATTTATTTTCTTTTTCGCTGTCCTCCGGCGTTGCTTCATAACGTGAAATAGGAAATGGTTTTTCAGCGCCAATGTCTTTTCATAAAATGATTTATAATGGATTGGAGCTGTCTTTTCTAGGATCTTCTGATCTTAAAAATGTCGCTTTGGAGCCACTGTATCTTTTATCAACGTTCTATTATAGCGACTCTGTAATTTTTATATATCCTCTTATATTTTATAAAATATTCTCTTTGATGTATAGATAAAAAGGATTTTCTTGTATTAAGCCCGATAATTCTCGATTCAAAAAATACTATAAGATTTTTGTATGCTAAAATCTTCTTTCGAACCGAAAAAAAAAATATGGCAATCCTAAAACCAAATTAGGGGTGTAGATCCATTATTTTCAAAAAAGAATTACCATATCATATTGAATACTAAAATATTCTTATAAATAAAATGTTCGAATATTGTAACGAAGTTATTGAATTTTTGGGCATAAGTAGTTTCCATATTGCCGGTATATAATCAGAATTACCATGCCATGTCGGGAAATACGATTTTCCGATGGTGATGTGCGATCACCCCACGCCGTCACTCGCTGGCGTAGTGGGAGCTCGAACAAGCTATTTAAGCTCGAGCTATTGTACATATCTGTTTGCGATATTTTGAAAACAGATACTTATCTGATCACTATGGATCATCCTTCAAGTGAAAAACACCATTTCACCAACTTTCAAGCATGATTTCCTTTCAAATTTCACTGTTCAAAAAGCATTAGTGCTTATGGAGCAAAATGCAGCGTTTTCATTCGTTTGTTTTAACTTTAAAGGCGTGGCCTAAAAGTTTTAACAAAACTAGTCGATCACAAGCATCGCTCTTCTCTTGGATCTCCATCTTCGGAAGCATGAAAGCAACGGCCGTGGCGCTTACCAGTTCCAGTACCTCCATACAACAACCACGACGATCTTTCTGAAGGCATAGAAGTCTTCAAAGAACGTCCAGTCTTCGCTTCGTTAAACTTAAAATCGTATCACGGGATCTTTGGGCGTTTAGTAGCTATCACTTGCACAAAGATAGTGAAAAACCAAAGATTCAAGAAGATTTTAAAGCGAAACGCAAACTAATCGGTTTAAATACGGTGTCTTAGAATTTCCCTTGTATAAAAATACAGTGTTGGACTTTAGGTAGTATCTGCATACGAACGCCTAGGTAAGTTTTCTCAACTACAGGGCTCTCAGACACTATAGTTCGAAAGTCGGGTGCTATTCGAGACTACATACGCGAACTGGCGTTGTAGTAGCGGATCACCGACATAAACTTCGCGATTCAATTCGAAATAAACATGAGTTTCCATATACTCAACCATAACATAACCTCAAACCCAAAATATGATATGATTTCCCATATCATATTTTTTCCAGAAAAATTCATTAAAATTTTTCCAAAACAAATTCATATTCATTCGTTTTAACACTCCAATAATATTATTTTATAATAATATTTTCAATTTTCGCTTAGATAAAATTTTCATAATTTTTCTAAGTCCACAGTTACTAGTACTGTTTTTAGCAACCTGGTTAACCATACTTTTTCTCATAGCGTTTTATTACCCATACTTTTTTCGAACTTCTATACAATTCAGTTACCCACACTTGTTTTGAGAACTTCGATACGATTCATTTACCCTTACTTGTTTTGCGGACATGAACACAAAACTTCTTATGATCTGTTCCTTGTTACCCCTACATTTTTTAATCACTTTTGCGAAAAGCAACTTCAGTTTCTACGATATATTTCAGAACATGAAAACGCCTTTTTTTCGGGATTCTTAGGATGGAATACCTGGAAAGAGGTCGGTTCTTGAAATATTATTTTGGATTTTATTTTATCCCTCTTCAGCGAATTTAACTGCGGGAATTAAAGGCAACTTATTACCAGTTTCGTTATAAGATGTATCCCCTGCGAGAGTTAAATAGACTGCTATATTTTACGACGTTTAGGAATGGATTACAAGAAAAGCTATGTACAGATAGTTATAGTTACACACATTCTACGATAATTAAACACATGGGTATAAATAACGCTAAAGCATTTCAATTGCGGAACAATTTTCATTCTCAATTTTCAAAATGCGCATTACCTTACATCCCCGTAGCGGATATTATATTCAAATTTATGCATAATTTTCATGCGGAACGTTGTACAACAAATTTCTTTTGCGGAAATTTTTATTACAAAATTTTTCTAAATTTTCTTTGCGGAAAATACAAACAAAACAAAAGGCCTATAAACTCAAACACTTGCAAGTTCCCCTGGCTAAGTGTTATTCACCGTAATACTTAGTTTACCCAATTCTTGATTTTCTCTCAGAATCTCAACCTTGGAGCATTCCACGCTCAAACATACATCATGCTTTATGCATAGCAGACAAATGCTTATTTTTGGAAGCAAACTTTACTTCACTTTCCTGAAGTAAACAGAAGAAAACAAAAGCCCCTTTTATCATTCACTCCCCTTTGCCCCGGTGAGCGAGAAGAAAGGTGAGGCGGCCAGATTTCCTATCTGGTCGGGTGGTTTAGGAGGGACTCTCACCGCACCCCCCTGCGTTGCGGTTCAATAAGGTAGAAAAAACTTAGAAACGACTTTTCACTTTCTAAATCTACCTTATAACAACGACAAAAAGCGACCTGGTGGAAATGAACCACGATAGCGCTCGTTACAGGACCAGACACGCATCACGTTACGGTCTAGCGATATAAATTTATACTTGGAAACGCTTCGCCTAAGATTGTTATAGTCCCTGCTTTATGAGGATATCGCACACTATAGCCGTTTTAGGAACACCATCAGAAAAGTCTGGCGCTTTCGACGACTGACTGAAATCAGGAAAGCTCGATTCAACACGCGTTCAGCAACCAAACCACACCCAAATATAAAAAAGGAGGCGTTCCTTAGTGCGATAGAGCTAGCTATTAATTTGCTGGGGGACTGAGAAGACCAGACGCAGAAGCACCTCTATAATATCTTTACTCGCGACATCCCCCAGACCAGAAATACGAACATGGCTCTGTTCGCAGATGATAAAGTAATTATTGCTAGATCTATTCATCCGATGATGATAAGTAGGTACCCGCAAGAAGGGATGGACCTAGTCAACGACTGCTTCATTTCTTGAAAAATAGCAGTGAATGCCGAAAAGAATCGAGTGCTTTTCCTGACGGAGAGAAGACTACCGGGCGAGATGATAGATTGAAGGCGAACAAATCAGGTGGACGAATCAAGGCAAATATTTCGAAGTGACACTAGACAGAGAATTGTGTTGGAAAAAAACACACCACTGCCGCAATAAAGAAGTTTAAGTAAACGAGAAAACAACTCTACCCTTTGCTGAACAGCAGAAGCAAAATAAGTTTGAGGAACAAACTAACGATAATCAAAACAGTGCTGAGGCCAGTGCTGACTTACGAGAGGCTACGCTGTTGAATCGTACAACAAAAGGCTTAAAGCTCAAGAAAGCATAGTTCTGAGAATGGCCTTAAACGTCCCGTGGTTCGTCAGGAACGAACAAATACGAAGAGAAATGAGTTAGACCCCTCTACGAAAGATCCTAAGATAAAAGGCTGTAAAAGTCTTCTAAAAAGCAGTAGAGCACGACAATCCACTGATTAGACAAGCAGTGGATTATGATCCAGAAGTCGATGCAAGAAAATACAAAAGACCTAGACAGCAACTGTAGGCAAAGAAATCAGGAAGAAATTCTGGATATCAGGTAGAAGAGACAAGAAAGAAGAGAGAAGAAACATGAATGAAGAAAAACTAGGGAAGAAGGAAACGAGATCGACAGGTATGCAGAACCCGAGGGAGAATCCCAAGGGTATCGCCGAGAAACCCAGGGAACGCAAGAAGTCCAGGTCAGATTTGCCATTTTCTGGTAATAAATCAAGAAGAGAGAAGAAACAACGAAGAAAGAAGATAGGTGAAATCGAGATGCAGAACCGGGGGGGATCAATCCCTCTGAGAAGCAACATGGAATACTAGGGAGCTCAAAGTACCTAGGAACACAATTTCAAACTTCAAGGTAAGAGCGATGAGGTAAATGAAATACATACGTTAAAAGACCAACCTTACATTATATGCAAAATGTAAGAGAGTACGATGCAATGGGTGCACTGGGCACCCGGAGCGAAAACACTAATGCTGTGATGACCAAAGATTTGTAAAGGTCTCGGCCCGGAAACTAAAAGACACTCAATTTCTGTTGATTGTAGCTTCACTGCAGTTAGCATAAAGAAAAAATGTGGGGACCTTAAGTCCAGGGGTGATTTAGCCGGTGAGAATCCGGCACTACCTTCACACTTCGTGTTGGTGTCTATGCAAAATTTCCACTCGTCTAAAAAAAAGTACTTTACTGAAAACTGCACGTTTACAGTCTCAACAGACCACTCGGGTCGCCCGCCTGACCGCGCTTTCCTGGTCTCGCAATGTAGGTGAGGCTAGGTTTGTGTGTATGGTGTTTCACCATCCACTCCTTTACTTACATCCTACCCCGCTACTGGCCAGCACTGTCGAGAATCCTTGTAAGTACGGACAATATGGTTCCATCCTATCGACGCTGACGAGGACCCTTACAATTACGGGCAGCGTCGGTTCCTTTCTTTCCTTCCTTCCGTCACCTATATACACACGCACTACATACATCCCGTCAGTCTTTTTCTTGTTGTTGTTCCGTAATGACCAGGACCACGTTTTACCGTCGGGTGCCTTCTGATATCTGTTGATAAAGGTATTTTAATTACTGCCGCCTCGACGTTTATCGCCTACGCCGCGTGTAGAGAGGCCACCTACCACCAATCGATGCCGGGTTACTGTGAAACATATTGCGCGTACCGTTGTCGGCGCCGGTTGAATTTTCAATACGAGGCGCTGTAAACAGCGTCGCGAATTTTAAGCACAAAGCGTCGTGAAGAGGAATACGAGACGTCATGGATAGCGTCGCAAATCTAAGTGCGAGGCGTCGTAAATAACGTTGTGAACTTATCGCCGAGTTACCGTTTACCACCCCGCCACCGCCAGATTACTACAAGTATCTATGAACAGCTCACGCACATACTCTTGCCCTTCATTCCATATGTTTGGTTTTTTTGGTATTGTTTTGAATTATAAGTTAGTTTTAGGCTATATCTTTGTAGAAAATAGGGAATACAGGTTGTTTTAAAACGGTTTGTTTCATTGCCAAGTTCCTATGCTTAATATTTTAGAAAATAATAATTAGCAACAAGCAGCCAGCACTCATACGCGCAATTGACCCCTGGCTTGCCG
This sequence comes from Diaprepes abbreviatus, assembly GCA_034092305.1. Lineage (NCBI taxonomy): Eukaryota > Metazoa > Arthropoda > Insecta > Coleoptera > Curculionidae > Diaprepes > Diaprepes abbreviatus. The sequence goes on from JASJET010000022.1 coordinate 37,690,336, forward strand.
TTTCTCCAATGTAGTAAGCTGCTTGGTGCATAAATGGGTGGCGACCTAGGGTGGATGTTTTGACCACCAAATGGTCAAACCGTTGAACAGTTCACGGGATAGGAATATCCTGGTTGTAAGTGGTTACCACCATGAGTGTGTAGGATTATTACGCTAGACCTGGACCCTGACTGTGAGATTAAGAGTAGAATAGAAATAGCGCGGATAACATTCAACAAAATGCGACCATTTTTATTCGATAATAATCTAAACTCAAAACTAAGACAACAAATGACAGAATGTTACGTGTGATCAGTATTATTATATGGTGTCGAAACGTGGATATTTAAAATAAAAACAATCAATCGTCTTGAGGCTTTCGAGATATGAATAAGTTATTCATTCATTCATTCAATATAGTCAATTTCTTGTTTTCTTTCGAGATATGGTTATATAGAAGAATGCTTCGCATCTCATGGGTAAAACATACATATAACACAATTGTTTTATAAAGGACGAATATTAAGAGAACATTATTGACCACAATAAATTGCAGAATGAATAAATTTCACCCTTTAAAAGTGGAAGTCAGCAGATAAAAAAAATACGTATCTATTACTTTTTCAAGTACAACAACATATCCAAAAATGATCAAAATCTGCGAGGTCGAGTTGGTGGGGTAGCCCTAGTAAGTGTCATGCATACTAATAGAGTAATGCGTATGAAAAACAAGTGATTAGAGACCAGATTTGAAAATTTGCGTAGTCGTTGAATTTTGAATATGCTATATTGTTAGTCATTTATATGTTGTTTTAGTAACCTTAAATATATTCTTACATATAAATTTTTTATGTAGTAAAAATTATACTTAGGGTATAAATTTATTACCATTGTACGTAAAAATTTACATTTAAATGCAAATACAACGAGACCCATTAATAACGTTAAGTTACCCTATAATAAATTTTCCTCACGAATAACAATTCTCAGTTTTTCTGTCACTTAAAAAGGTCAGAAGAAAAGTATATGACCTTGCTTTTTTTTTCTATTGTGAATATTTTTTTAATCTTTATGGAAAAACCATAAACCTTGAAACAATTAATTATAGGTGAAAATAATCACATAATATATCTAAGCTCAATTATAGTTGAAAGAATTTAAGATTGGCTATGAAGCCGGCCTGGAGGTAATGGGATGTTTACTAATCCTTGGAGAAATACTACGTTACTGAATGTGGGTATGATGTGGGATTGGATAATGGGTATACTAGTGGAGGTGAGCTCTTTATAAAAGTGATTAGCGATGATTTTGTTTGAGAACGCTTTAAAGCGCCTTTGAGATCTCTATAACTAATAGTACTTTTAACGAAGAAAGAGACTCCGTAGATTAGTCTTAATGTTTTGTTTTGAAAACTTTGAAGCCTTTCTCACTGAGTGCAACTTAATGTGAATTGATGGAGATACCAAACGAAATTTTCGAGATAATAAAACTTTATATAGAAAGAGTTTTAATCTAAACTGCAGCTTGCCATTTTTGTACACTGTCCTGGCCTTGTTCAATAGACGGTTAGTGTTGCTGTGGCAGGTGAGTTTGTTTGTGTCCTCCAAGCAACTTTTGTGTTAACCGAATACCCATTTCTCTAATTTGTTCTTTGAAAATGTGATCCTATTGGCATGGTTAATTTGGAGACCCGTATTAATTTCAGTATTACCAACAAAAATTTTAAGCTCATTAAATAACCCATGCGGAATGTCGTTAGTGAATAAGTGAATACTGAGAAAAGTTTGAAATATGATTGTCTGACGATACTGCAAAGTTCCTGTTATTTAAAACCCAGCATTATTCTTATAAGATAACTGGGAACTCCTAATCTAATTATCTTTACTATGGGATCATTTTATGTCAGTCCTTATCAAAAAAAAGCCTTGCTAATGTCAAGATGTATTACTTCTGAGATAGCTCACTTCTTAGAGCATTTAGTTATATTTGTGGCTTATCGGTTGTTTGTTGAACACAACCAATGCTCGCCCTGAAACCGAACTGATCTATGAGTAGAATCTTGCAGCCAGAAATGAAATCAATAAGTCTAAAATCCTTTCTATTACTTTTCCCAGTATAAAAAACAGACCAAGAAGGCAGCAGCCATTTTGACTGGTGGCGCTTCTGCCTGCCTTTCTAATCAGTATTATTTTCCAGTCAGTAAGAAAATGACCATGATGTAATACCACATTAGCCATGGATCTCCATATTTGATCAATGCAGGTCAATGGTCCGGCGTCGGTTCGTGAAGAAATATGAGTTTGGACAATTTTCTGCGACAAACACGAAAACTAGGATTTCCGGTAAACTTCTCTCACCAAGGTTACGTTTTCAAGAACAAGGCATTTACCTTAGGTGATTCTGGTACTCCAAAATTGATTTTTTGTGTTCCTACAAAGATTGTTTTATTGAAATTGAAAAAGTTTCGCAAGTTCTGGATGTCCAAGACGGCTAGTAAGCCAATGTTTTTCTTATAATAATATATGTCTACAAACAGACCTTTTTACAGGAAAATCAAATAGAAAGACTTAAAGATAAAGCCTCAAAATACAAAAACTTTTTCATTTTTATCTGCTAAGTAATAAAATATTCTTGTATTTTTAAGATTCAAACTTAGTTGACATATTGTTGCATTTGTTAATTTAAACTCTTTGTTGTCACCTTAGCCCAGTTTTAAAGTTAAACCATGTTAGCAAATTATGGGGTAATATTTTAACATAATATTAATAAAGTTACAAGGGGGTGAGCAATCTTTGAACCCTTCAATTATATGTAATTTTACTCCAGTTTATATATATATATATATATATATATATATATATATATATATATATATATATATATATATATATATATATATATATATATGAGTTATAAAAAGATTAACAAACATATGTGTGGAAGTGAAAATTCCCACAAATACTCAAATTGCATTACTCTCGGGTCGCTACAAGATTAAAGGGACCTCTTCAAATAACCCACATCACTCTAATTTGCGTTAATTAAATTAGTCATTTTAACTACGTTAAACGTAAAATATCTTGTTAATTAAATTTCTTTAATTCGAGTGTAATAGATAATTAAGAAACAAGGAGTATGAATATTTCTTATAACGTAGATGTTTGATGCCAGAGTTGAATTTTTTTTAATGGAAGTCATAGTTTGACACGTCACTTAATATCCAAATAGTGTAAGTTGAATTTAAATGATTTTCACAATTTGTCGAGGTTGTGAAATCAGAAATGTTTTATTTAGTGTACATTCTGTCAAAAAAGTATTTGATCGATAAAACACAAAATATTTATTATTCATTCAAATTTATTATATCGCCTTAAAAGTAGGCCCCTTCCGAAATAATACACTTATGTGTATACTGGTACCTCGAAGTGGTAATTTAAGTTTTGGAGAGAGAAAATAGTCAGTCGGAGCCATATCAGGTGAATACGGTGGTTATTCGATGATATTTCTTGAGTTTTTCCAAAAATTCATTCACAATGATAGCCTTATGAGATGGTGCGATATCTTGGTACAAAATCCAAGAGTTTTCTTTCCACAAACCTCGCCTTCTTCGACGAATTTTCTCTCTCAAACGCCACATAACGCCCAGATAATATTTTTTATTTACCGTCTGACATTTTAGCAAGCAACATTACCTTGACTTTGACGTGGCTTTTTCGGTTTGGGCTCAGTTGGAAGATGCCATTCCGAATCTTGTTGACTGTTTTATATGAGAAACTCGCAAACCCATGTCTCATCACCAGCTATAATGCTTTTTATGAATATGGGATAGGAACTAATTCGTTCTAGCATGTCTTCAGCAACCCTTACGCGATTAATTTTTTGAAGAAAATTCAGGTCTTTCAGAACTAATCGAGCTGCAATGCGTTTCCTGCCCAAACAATCCTTTACATGGAACAAATTGATTTATGAGAGACAGAAAGTTCCGCGACTATCCCTTTTAAACTTAAATGATTTTCCGTCACAATCTCCTTCACTTTATTGATGTTAACTTTAGCTGAAGAAGTTGATGGCCGACCAGAGCGAGACAAATCTTCCACCACATCTCGACCGCTTTTGAATACACTGTATCACTTATATGCACGTGTTTTTGATTCGCCATAAGCCTTCTATAACATTTTCAGCGATTCAGCACACGAAATTCTATTTCAGATATAAAATTTGAAATAAAATCTTTGATCTATATTTGTATCCATTGTAAAAAATCGCAAATCACACTTGACATTAACTGACAAATCGAGCACTGTAAACAAACTAAAGGACAAATCGCGCTCTAACTTCACGTTAGTATAAAAGACAGTTGTGCTAACTTAACGACAAAAAGAATATGACAATTCCTTTAAGCGGACTTTTTAAATGATCAATACCCGATACTTTTTGGACAGAATATATATCTAAAAATTGCATATCAGATAATTAATGAAAAACTAAGATTGGTTGTTCAAACCATTTTACACTATTAATTATGATGCAACTAAAAATAACAGGGTAACATATTACATATTAATACATGGAAAACAACTATATTTAGATATAATAACTTTCACATAAAATTAACTACGAATTTTAAGTAGAGCGTAATAATAACCTAACACAAAACATAGAGTAGTGATCTATTGTAAATTAAAACATTGTTAATAGTACAAACAAAATGACAATTAAAAATAGTTCATAAATAACTGATTTTTCAGATCTTGGTGATCTAATCTGTACCCATGACATTAGGGTAAAAGTGAGAGAGACGCAATACTTTTTGTAGAAATTAAGTAAAAAATAAAAAATGCAATATAAATCAACCCTTTTTTTATTTTAAAGGTACACTAATATTAAGTATGAAAATTACAATTAACGAGTTTTAGACTTAAATCAAAAAGAAATAATAAATAAGAGTTATAAGTTGACAGCAGGCCATTTCTCCAATAACGGGTGGGAGAGAAGCCATAAAATGTGGGAGAGATGTCATATATGTTATTATTCCTTTTTTTGGTTCTTTTTGCGGATCATTTGATTAAATTGACATTGGAAGCCTTCTTACAAACGTTCTCAGGGGAATCAAAACACAAACCACTTGCTTTCGCTTCACTGTCGAGCTAGGTAGTTTTGGGATTGGATTAGACTCCTCAAGAATCTTTGTAAGCGTTTCTTTACTAGTGGATGTTGTCTGGAAGTTGGTGGTTTTTGTGGAGACAGAGTTTCAGTGAAAGCACTTTCAAGAGATATGGCAAAGAAATGATCTGGAATAGCATTAGGATTGAGTGGGAATATTCTACAAGCTTTAAAACCTGATGTGACATTTCTCACGGTTGCAGCTTTTCCCCATGTTTGCCCTATTAATGAGCCAACCTGTAGTCGTATTATAGTTCTATTCTTATTTCTCAACATCCATGCATTTGATTCTTGATTATAATAGGTTTTCAGAGGTTTGAAAAAACTGTGATCAAGAGGTTGAAGGAATTGTGTAGTGCGACTCAGCAAGTATATAATTATGACACCATTTTCATTTGCTAAGTCTAACAGATTTATTGAATTGGAATGTGAGGTGTGGCCATCTAAAACCAAAATTGTTTTACCTGTCTTTTGGTTCCTTAAACCAACGCGAAAATAATTCAAAATTAATATAAGATGACTTTTTATTCATATAGACATTAGACTCATTTGGCAAGCCATCAGAAAACTTTTTTATTGGCTCCTTTCATTATTAACACTGGTGGTAGAAAACGACGTTCAGCACTGCAACATGCAACCAAAGAAATTGTTTCTCCTTTTTCACGAAGTGTGATCACATAAACGTCCTTTGTTCCTTTGGCTGTTAATACTTTTCCAGGATTATTTATTAGTTAAATTCCACTCTCGTCAACGTTAAAAATATTTTCAGGTCTACTCGTTAAATCGTGCTTTACCATTTCTTCTTCAAGCAGTTTAAAAAATGCACCTACTTCTTCTCGGTTCATTCCTTGGGCTTTTGCAACAGATAAACCTTCTGCTTGACGTACTGAGACATCTTTGTTTCTTTCTAGAAAATAAAAAGCCAAAGTAGACCTGCCTTCTCTTTTTCTTTAGAAAATTTATGCTTAATTCCAAGCTTTTCGGCAAGTTGATAGTCACAAGAACGAATAGTAGACCTATCAGGTGCAAAACCAGCGTTAGCTAGGTGCTTAATATAAGAAGCCAATCGTTTTTCGTTCTCTGTCCCAAGTGATGCCGGAACAGTAATTAATACAATTATTTACTTTATCATTACATATAAAAACAATAAGTTCTTACATTAATAACAAGAGTTTGATAAATACCTGAAGGACCTAGTTCAGAGTTTTTAGTGTCACCAGTCATGAGACGCCTACTCAAGGTACGAATTGGTATTCCATAAAGTTTTCGAGCTTCATTTTTCTATATCTCCTTTTTTTACTCTTTCAATAGCCAGAATTAAGTTCTCTTCATTGCACTGCTCCCTGACTACCCTATGCTTCCTCACATATTTTCTCGGCATTCAAAACAATAAAAATAATAAAGAAATATCCCTTCCTTTACACTTTTGCAAAGGCTGGCATCTCTCCTCATTTTGTGGGAGAAATGCCATATAGGTATAGAGTACGTATGTATTAACATATATTGCAAAATGTAGTTGAAATAAGACTGAATAAAACCAGTTCTTACCGTACGTTGTCTTTGTTTTACATTTAACACTCATTGAAACCGCAGCGACTCAAAATTTTCGTCGAAAAATTCTCGCGCTGAAATAATCTTTCATACACACGTCACACTCGAGTGCAGTCAAACAAGAACTGACACGTTGAGAAGGAAGCGTCTATGAGTAGTTAAAAACAGTGAGAAATATAGCCATCTCTTTCTTACTCACTGAATTTCCGGAGGTATGGCGTCTCGCCTCATATGGCGTCTCTCCCACTTTTACCCTAATTTACTGGCTAGAAAAGTTAGACTGAAAATAAGCAAATGCAAATTAAATTTCTTGTTTTAGAAATCATTCTTCCAGAGCAGCGATTCTCAAACTTTTTCTTCTTGCAAACCCCTTATAAAACCCGGAATAAATTGGCGAACCACCTGCGTAGTCATGAAAAACACTAAATGAAACAGTAAAATTGGGTTATTAAAATTTATTTTCCATATTGAATAACAGTTCATAACAAAAAACTAAAACATAGTCGTAAAATGTTTACAAGCAAACATTATTAAAACTAAAGTGATAGCTTAACCTACAAAAAGGAAATAATACAAAATGAAAAATACCCCTCAATGGGATATTTGTGTCTGTTTGGTGAAACAAATAAATTCATAATTTAGTTCGATATCTGAAAGTTTGAGTCTTAGATGAGATTCTGCATTTAACATGTTTCTGTATTTATCTTTCAGGTAAGTGTATGTTGAAAACTTTTTCTCACATAGACATGTTATACAAAAGGACAATAAAATTTTAATGGCTTTTTCCGTCAAAACAGGATACTTATTTCAAAAATCAATTAAAGAGTGATCTTTAAAAATGGTTTTTAGGGAATTAATAGACCATATGCTTTTCTTTCTCAAGTAAAGCTAAAGAAGAATCCGAAGTTATATCTCCATGAAAATGATTATGTATCCAGTTGTTGGATTCATATATAATAGGTTTATTAAGAAAATAGTTCTCGAACGTTATTTGAAGTTGTTTGAGATGTTCAGTAACATCCCTTTTAATATTTACGTTAAGTCGAATTTCATTGTCTACTAAAGTGTTGCTGAGAGAACCAAAACATTCGGACTGATTCACCTGCATACAATAAATCCAAAAGTTGAACTTCTTTAGCGTGGCTGTTATTCCATCATGCTCGTTGAAAATAGTGATATCTAGGGCTTGAAAAATCACTTATTTAGAAAAAATGTCAGCTGAACAAACAAGTTTTTACAACCAAAGAATATCAGATAAAAAAGAGGACAAACGAAACGAATGCTCAAGAAAAGATGTTTGAACTTCAGTCTTCGAATCAAATAAGCCTTGCTACGAGAAAACCATCTAACTTCTGTAAGAAATACTAAAGAAACGTGAAGGCTTCCAAAGTCTTCACAAAGCGCACGGAATAGACGAGAGTTTGTAGTACGCGAATTTAAAAAATTTATAATTTTTACAGCATCACATGATGTACTGGATAACTCTGCAAGAATGAACTTACATACCAGTGCTTATCTATGAATACAGCAATGAATCGGTTCAATATTTTCGTTGATCTTCTTTACCCATACCACAAGACCAAAAAATGTTCCCGTCATTGATTTTGCGCGATCAGTGTACACAGCCAAACAAAAATACCAATTTATTTCATTTCTATCAAAATAGTTAATAGTTCTTGATCATGTCGAAAATTGATGCACCTGTCGCATAGGTTTTCAGCGGTTTGGCAAATAATGTATCTTCTTTATTGGAATTTTAAAAATATATCTGACAGACAATTCTTTTTAAAAGTTCACTTTCCACATCGTTTGCAAATCATTAATTCTCCTCAACATTGTGTTGTTTGACAGAAAACAAGGTCAATTTTCTTTGCCGCTTTTTCTCCAAACTTACCCTTCATGAAGTCTTTAGCACATCATCCAATCAAATTTTCTGCCACCTTATGTACTTGTCCAAATTTTGCAATTCTATAACTAACTCGAAATAATGACTTGTGTGCCATTTTACTATCTTCGTTTAAATCTATTAGAAAAGAAGAGACTAACCTGAACTAACCTGAAATAGACTTTTATTACCTGCCAGTTTTCTTTTAAAATACTCAATAAGTATATAGTTGTGATTACTCTTGAAGGGAGCGATCATACAATATGGCAAGTGGGCTGTCGTCTCTTTCTCTCCGAAGTCACCTTGCACATACTTTTGTAGAAAAAGGAACTGTCTCGGGATAGAAAACCAGGAAATTAAATAATTTATTCCCATAGTTAACAATCCATCTTCTAAAGTTTCTGTCAAAATATTCGATAGATCAAACTGAATACAACACATCAAACACCTTAGAACATAGCCCTACTAAGGATTATGGCAGCCAAAGATATATATATATATATATATATATATATATATATATATATAAACTGCTGCAAGATCATCTTATATCAATAAGTTGAATACCATCCAAAACTCCTCAAGACTATGAGGTATGCCTGATCACACCCTCCACGATAAATTATTTAATCTGTACAATATACAATTTTATCCAGTGAGGCTCGCACTACCAAATTCCCCAAACAGAAACTTAAAAAATATTCTATTGGAACATGACCTTCAATTCCCTCCATTCTTGACCTGTTACCAAATCTTTCCCCAATAAACAATACCAATATATAGAACTAATTATTCTGTTTTAGCCCACGATAAAAAATCCTCCAAGCCTATAATCATAAGAAAGATTATTATTTACAATGTCATTTCAAAAGAATTTTATAACTATAAATTTATATACCCAGATGGATCAAAGTTCCCTAAATTGGTTAGGGCTGCCTTCTATCATTCATTCTATCCAGAATCCTTTAAACTCAATCCCTCATCAAGTATTCTCTCTGCCGAACTGCTTGCCATAAAAAGAGCAACTGCATTCATTCACAAATACCCAGTTGATAGATGGCTAATAGCATCACTAAACCCTCTTAGAAAAATAAAATTATCTTCTTCGAATCATCTTTCAATAAAGAGAATTAACTATCTGCTCTATAAATGGCATATGCTAGGACACGCCATCAAATTTATATGGATATCAAGCCACGTCGGCATCAGGGATAACGAAAACGCAGATCACCTCGCTAAAAACGTCAGTGGCCCTATATTCAATTTTACTCTCCATCTCAAAGATTTGTACCCGGTTTTTCATAAGTTTATCTCAAAACTCATAGGATCTGAATGGAATTAGCTAGGAAAGAACAATCAAAAATCTGTTGTCTTCTTATAGGTCATACCAATTTTACTCGTTCATCCCTCTTGCAGGGTGATAATTCCACCGAATGTTCTCACTGTAATATAACACTCATGGTCAAGCACATATTCACAGCATGCGTGAGATATTCCTGGATTGTTCCTACTGATTCTATCGATCGCTCACTGTCCATTAACCCAAACAACATATCTAAAGTTATTGAATTCTGAAAGAAGACTAAATGATTTAACAAAATATAGAATGTTTCAATTTAGAGCAGGTTTTCATGACATAATATTCTAGTTATCCAATCAGCGAATAAATTTATAAAAGTGACGCTAAGTGGCCTTGTTGCCCATACGTCATTAATCAAAATTCTCTCTTTCACAGAAATAGCAATGGTACATTTTCAATTATAGGTTAAAACCTGATTTGCCATTTAGTTAGTTATATCTAATATAGGCCTGAAGAAAAAAAAAACAATATATAAGAGATATATATAGGTAATTACAATCAAGTCTGTTGCTTAAAGATAATATCTTGTTAAGGTTACTACAAGATAGATGGTCTTCTAATAAGGCTGGTACGATAAGATAAGAAGAATAGTCGAGTCCTTAAACTTGAATCAAACCAACAGGTGGAGTCAAAATTATACAGATAAGCTACAAATAAGCCAGAGATAATCTGCTCAGCTGTAGTCCTCCTGATAAACTGGGTTCTGGCCCCAATATGCTTCGCAGAGTCTTTCTTAGTCAAATTCGCTCAAATATTTATAGATTAGACAAAAGCAGGTATTTTTTCCATATGTTTACCCTGGTGATAGTACTAAAAAAATACAAAACTAGGCAGAACAGCACTTATCACAGTATTAGGTTGCCAAATGTGTTATCAACGGTAGTCCATATAAACAAGATAGGAAATTTAAATGAGCAACAGGTCTTTAAGATAGTTTTATGGAATCGGATATAACCTCTTATAAATCACATGCCATCTTTATGCCTACGATTTAAGATAGGTTAACCAAAAATTGAGCAAAATTGCTGTGAACTGTATATTATAGCTAAATGTCTAACAAATTCATATTCGGCAAATATATTTAAACTTACTTAAACAAAACAGAAAGATAAAATGTTAACTTTGGAAAAAAAATAAGAAAGCAAAAAAACGCACCTTGATCTCTGGTAGTTGGAGGATGAAAGGCTCTTCGTTCATTATTCCGACTACCCATCACAGAAAAACCTTCCAACAAAGAATGTTTAATAGATTTTTAAATACGGCGGAACAAACCAACCGGAGAAAGGTCTGGTGACTAACGGAAATAATCCAGAACTCTTTTAAACTAAATAAGTTATATTATAATAAAAAAATAATTACTTTTTTTTTTCACCAAAACACCCTTTTGAAAACAAACTCCTGACAAGTACGAAAAATGGTTCAATGAACTTTCACTTGCGATCGATAATCATCACGTGCAGTATATCAGCTGATTGTGAGAGGTGGAACGGATAAGTTAGTTATAAACTTGTACGAGGGTGTTAAAAAAATAAATACAAATAAAATCCGTAATAAGTTGTTAATAAAAAAATATTTATCAGACAAAGTTCGAGACGCTAAAGATGATAGTTTTTTTGCATCTCCTAGAAAAATAGTCTCCGAAAAGAACATTTCTATTTACATTTAGTTAAGTCCTGCAATATCAGGTGCGCGAATCCGTATATCGTAGAAAAAATTCAATGTATGGTTATCGAAATATCCAGTTTTAATGCTGTTGTTGAGACAATAGGTTTTTGTTGATGGCATTCACAATGTTGTTAAGTTGAAAAATTAATATCCTGATTACAAAGCCTTAGAGAAAAATAATTTTATTTAAATTTATTTTTGATTTTGAAACAAAAATGTGTTATCAGTGTTTAAAATTAATTCAGTGAAACAACTTTATACATCAATATTTAGTAATCACAAACTTTTCGAAAAATATGTTTAAGAGGAAATCCATAAGATAATTAAAATAAATTAATATTTTTAAATAACTGCTCTGCCGAACAAGATAATATGGTCGTAAAGCGACATGACGCGTTGTCACCATTAATAAATTAATTTTAATATAATATTTCCCTTTGTGTTTCATTAACATATTTATTAAAGGTGAAATTTCAGTAAAATTAATAATTTTATTAAATTATTAAAAATATTTTATTAAACTTTATACTCTCCATCCATATTTTAAAAATAATACCTAATTTATCTGTATGTGTAGATGAGCGGGACTCACCCCTAAAACGACCCGGTAGTGACCATTAGTGTTCTAGTTCTTAGAATCACTTTTTTAAGTTTTCAAATTCGTTGAATATGAATATGAAGTTATTTTTCCTCTTAAAATGAGAGAAAAATGAAAAAAGATGATTTAGCAGAAAATTAGGAAAAAAATTTATAATTTTTTATATTAAAGACACTATATTTCAGGTAATTATACAGGGTGATGATTTTATCGATCGATTGTGAGAAAACTATAATTAGGCAGAATCTGAAAATTTGACAGTGTACTAACGTGCATGGGGGACAGCCGACTATAATATTTTCAAGATGGCAGTACTTTCAGTTATATCGGAAGTAAATGTCAACTTGCTTCTTTCAAACGAAACACCCTATATATTATCGCATTTTTGATTTTTAAATAAAATTCTAAACATATTGCATGTGTAATATTCTATATTTAAGTCTTACCGTTTTTGACATATTTAAATTTTTATGTCAGAAATGACGTTCGCAGACCAAAAATTACCTATAAATTTTTCCTATAAGGAAAGTCTTTATTATTTAATTTGGGTTAGTTTTCGTGTAGACGAAGATCGACTTTAGTAGTCTTCTTGTAATATTTTGAAAATTATTAGTACAAAGTGGTCAAAAAAGAAGAATAATTATTATATTTAAGAAATCGTCTAAAGTCAATTTTTTCAAATAGAAAGCACCTATTTTTATAATTTTATCATATTAAGCAGTAAAAATAAGGGTAACTTTGTATAAGGTTATGTGTTCCTAAAATTTGTAGTTTTCAAAATAATGGCAATTCAACATTTATCTATAGTAAAAATGCTATACGGCTTTTAAGTTTTGTTATTAGTTGGCCATGACGGCTAGACGTGACGAAGATAAAACAGTCGAACTCTACAGAATTGTCAATATTTCTTGCTATTTGTCATTAATTAATAATAATGCCGGGGCGATTAAATTACACGCACGGAGATTATTTAAACTTATTTATTATTTGCGGAGAATATGATAGAGTTATTTCAAGAACATGCAATACATTTGCGATTCGATATCCGAAGAAACAGAAATCAGTTGTTAATAAAATAAAGCTACAAAAATTATTCGAGTAAATGTGGAAATTGACGACCTTGAACTTCCAAACATTTTTCGCACCCAATCAGGAATTCTTTATTGGTGGCTCTTCTTACTGAGTGAGGATTAAGTTCTTCAAATGATATTCTGATGAACTGCATGCAGTCTTCCATAGTGGTTAATGCGGTGTTGTATAGGTTATTTTTGATTGTCCCCCAAATAAAAAAATCAAGTACTGTTAGGTCGGTGGAGCGAGGTGGCCAAAGATGTGGCCCATTCTTGGCTATCCATTGATCATAAGACAAGTTTTGCAGATGATTGACTAAATTGATTAAATGACAATTATGTGAAGGCGCCTCATCATGTTGATAAAATAGATTTCTAGGATCAGTCAGCGTAAAGTTATCTAAATAGTTCACTTTCAAATTTCTCAAGATGTCGAAGTAGCGCTCACCTATAAGTTGAAAAACATATATTGTATCTAGAAGTCTTCAAAAATGGCTAAATTACCATTCTGATTATCTTGGAAGAATTCTAGGACACGATACCGTCATTTCTTATGGCACAATACAAGTTAAACTGCCAAGACTGATTAAAATTTAATTCTCTAAATGGATGTATGTTTGAGTCGCTCCAATAGTGGGAATTGCATCGATTAAACAATTCATTTCTTGTGAATTTGGCTTCGCGCGACCAAATAATATTATCCAAAAAAGCAGCATTTTCTTAAGACCGAAATAAAATAAATTGACCGAACTCTACTCTTCGTGGAAAATCAGTGCCTTTTAAATATTGTACTGTGGAATATATATAGAGATGAAAATTTTGTTTCCATAAAATCTTTAAAACTGATGCTTGAGATAATCCAGACTCTAATGCTACTTGTCTTGTAGATATTGTCGGATATGCGGCGAAATATTCTAAAATTGTAGTTTCTATATTTTCATTATTGACAACTGATTTATTTCTATTTATTTTTGTTTTTATGGATCCAAAGTTCTTGACGTTTTCTAATATTATGGCAAACATGTGACTAAAATTTGAAAAAGAAATATATATATATATATATATATATATATATATATATATATATATATATATATATATATATATAATGGCTTAAAATACAACAACTTGACAGTAAAAAAAATAAAATTTTTTGTGTTCAAATTTTCTTTAAATGTTTTTTTTTAATTCTCCCATTTTTAGGGAAAAATTAACTTCATATTCATGGTTATCGACCGCAGGAGCATTAAAAAAAAGTGGTTCTAAGAACTAGAATATCGTGATCACATACTGCTATTTCTAAACGACTTTTTGGGGGTATTTCGCTCATCTAATGTAATTTACGAAGCTGAAAAATAAGATATTGCCCAATTAAAATCTAGTAAACTATTACTGTTTCAAGTAACCTTTTTCGATATAGAACTAAACTTAATACATCGTAATAGATTTTAATTATTTGATTGCTGAAAAAGCTGGTCCTTATTTCAATTTTGACCCCTTAATCAGCCAACTTAAGTTAGTCAGTGCTAAAAAAAAGTATTTAAATTGACAAGTGCAACAATAAATCAATCAAGTTTTGATCTTTAAAGTGTGTATTCATCTGGGCTCGAACAGAAACGAGGCAAACTGAGGCGGAACGAATGACTCGTTTTTGCTTCTTTTGTGTTTTTTTTTAATTACGAACAGAATTGACCGATACAATGAACGAAATAGAGATCCAGTAAATGCTGCATATATTTTCTTGGCTCTATTATTAAACAAGAAAAGTGTGTATAGAAAACTAATGACAACCTATCAAAAAAAAAACTCAATAAGTCTACTTTCACGAAGCCTACAGTGGTGGACTTTAATGTAGACAGAAGCCCGAAAGACTAGATAACGTTATAGTTTTAATTTTCAATGATTTTCTAAAAAAGTTCAATTCCTGTCCTTCCCAGTTTTGAAATTTTTTGTAGATCTTTGATAAAAGCTAACTTCACAATATGGCATTCATTAGAATTATAAGAGAGGGATAATACCCTTTAGTTAGTTCAGAAGAGTACCAGTGAGTAAAAAAATTATTCCACATTAATTTTGTTACCCACTGGAGTTCCTCCAGAATGCTTGTCACGATTTAGTAGAGCATTTACAACTTGAAATCGGCCGAAACATGGACTACATGCACGATGGGGCACCACCTCATTTCAGCGTTGCTGCGTGGGAGCACCTGAATAACATCTATCCAAACCATTGAATACGTATAGGAGAACCTATTGCCTGGTCTCCTCCATCTTCCGACCTAACGCCGTTCGATTTTTACCTGTGAAAACCTTGAAAACCTTGATGTATTCCACTTCGATCGATAATAGGGAACTTCTACGGAGAATCACGTTTCTTTGTGATCAAATAACGAACAATGCTGAGTTAATGTGGCGGATTCAGCAGTCCTCAATTCGTCGTGTCCGCGAGTTTATCAGACTTCACGGAGCCCATGTTGAACCCTCTTACGAAATTTTTAACAAAGCAGTTAATTTAACTTTTTATTGAAAGTATGGTGACAGGCGAAAATTTATCTTTTTCATATTCGAGAGAGTTTCAAATGCCTATATGATCGAGACAACTCGCCTCAATATTTTTACTAGTTACTAAAAAACAGGTGTGTATAGAAAACTAATGACAACATATCAAAAAAAAAACTCAATAAGTTTACCTTCACGAAGCCTACAGTAGTGGACTTCAATGTATACAGAAGCCCGAAAGACTAGATAACGTTATAATTGTAATTTTCAATGTTTTTCTAAAATCGTAAGTTCAATTCCTGTCCTTCCCAGTTTTGAAATTTTTTGTAGATCTTTGATAAAAGCTGACTTCACAATATGGCATTTATTAGAATTATAAGAGAGGGATAATACCCATCAGTTAGTTCAGAAAAGTACCAGTGAGTAAAAAAATTATTCCACATTAATTTTGTTACTCACTAGAGTTCTTCTACACTTACAGCAAGCCAAAAATAATAAGGCACCTGGACCAGATCAGATCCCTGCTGAGTGGCTTAAACTTCTAGATGAGGAAAATATTTCTTACCTAACCACTTTCTTTAATAAAATCTACAACGAAGGAATAATACCAGATGATTGGTTAGAATCGCTGTTTGTAACATTACCAAAGAAAAGTAGACCCACCAAATGCAGCGACTTTAGGCTGATTAGTTTAATGAGCCACACACTTAAGATACTGCTACGAATTATACAGAACCGAGTATTCCTTTTATGCGAAAATAGAGTGAGTGATAAGCAATTTGGATTTAGAAATGTTCTAGGAACAAGAGAGGCACCATTTTGTATGCGCGTTCTCCTACAAAAGAGCTGTGAATTCCGAAAGAACATCTACGTCTGTTTCATCGACTTTGAAAAGGCATTCGACCGAGTACAACATGATAAACTTTTTGAGTGCCTACAAGCGGCAGGTCTAGACCACTACGATATAAGACTGCTAAAACATCTACATTACAATCAAGTAGCCTCTATCCAAATTGAAAACAGTCGTACTCAAAACCTACCCATCAAACGTGGAGTAAGACAGGGTTGCGTTCTATCACCCTATCTCTTTAATGTATACTCTGAAGAAATCTTTAGGGAGGCTTTGGATGACAGACAAGAAGAAGTAAGACTAGGCGGAGAAGTAATCAACAATATGAGATTTGCTGATGGTACGGCCATTCTTGCGGAAAGCATCGAGGATCTCCAAACATTAGCAAACCTAGTCAATGAAGCGAGCTGCCGAAGAGGCCTTAAAATCAACATCTCAAAAACAAAGTGGATGGCCGTTGGAAAGGTTACTGTAGATGAATGTCAACTTTGGCTCGATGGGAAGAGGATAGAGCGTGTAAACCATTTCAAATACCTTGGCAGTTGGTTGAATGTAAATAGGAACTCAGATGAAGAGATAATAGCTAGGATAGAAATATCGCGTAAGGCCTTTATGACAAGGAAACCAGTTCTATGCAACAAGAACCTATCAATGCATATTCGTAAAAGGGCCCTGAAATGCTATGTATGGTCTATTCTTTTATACGGTTGCGAAACATGGACACTAAAAACCACAACGCTAAACAAACTGGAAACATTCAAATTGTGGTGCTACCGTCGAATCCTAAGGATATCATGGATTTCGCACACTTCCAACGAGGACGTTCTCAGAATGATGGATACAGATCGACTGCGAACATTATAAAGAAGCGGAAAACAGAATACTTCGGTCACATAATTAGAGGACCTAAATACCAGCTACTTCGCCTTATAATACAAGGAAAAGTGGAAGGAAAAAGATGGATAGGCCGAAAGAAGCTTTCATGGCTGCGTAACATCAGGCAGTGGTGTGATTGTACGGTAGAAGGACTATTTCGCGCAGCAGCCGATAGAGAAAGATTTCAGGAAATTGTAAACATGATGACCACCAACGTCTGAATACAGGCATGGCACCTAAAGAAGAAGAAGGAGTTCTTCCAGAATGCTTGTCACGATTTAGCAGAGCATTCACAACTTGAAATCGGCCGAAACATGGACTATATGCACGACAGGGGCGGATCCAGCCTCTCTCCTTAGGGGGGGCGGTGATATCACAAAAGTACAGTATGGTAAGCGAAAGCAAGTTGTCCCCGGGGGGGGGGACACCAGCAACATTCCCATTTCTAGTGTAAAAGGCAGGGACGGGGCTATTTTTTTGAATTTGAAACTCTTGGAGAGGGGGGGGCGATCACAAGAAAAAACAAGTTTCCGACAGGGGGTGGAAGATGCGATCAACATACCATTCCTCGTATAAGAGGCAGAATCGGGTCTATTTTCCTGAGTTCAAAGCTCCTGGGGGGGGGGTGCTATCGCAAAAAAAAATGTCAACGGGGGGGGGGGGGTTGCCAGCAGCATACACATTCCTAATATAAAAGGCAGAATCGTTTCTATGTTCCTGAACTCAAAGCCCTTGGGAAGGGGAGGGGCGATTGAAAGCATACACATTCCTATACTCTATTCAAGAACTAGAGAGAGTAATAAAACTGTTACCGAAACCTCCAACGTACCTGCTTCAGTGCCCCCGGTAACAGAACTGCCGTAAATCTAATTATATTTAAATATTATAAGCTTTTATAAATTTCCTGCAACAATAAAATTTCTGATAATTCAATTTAATTTCTGTCAGTGAGCAAAGTACACCTTACAGTGTGTCCTTAGTGATTTATTTTCTTTGTGCTTGTTTTTATATATTATTTGAGATTAGTGATATACCCAAAAAATGGAGGGCATTTTTTCCTCAACGAAAAACTTATTACGATGAATGTTTATGATGCCTTAAGATATTAATATCTAGATAATAATGTTAAAAGCTCTATTGAGATGTATTCCAATATAACAGGAGTTCGAAAATCTATCATGTACCGAACACTGACGGAGAAAAAAACGACTGGAATTGTTAGTAATTCCAAGCTATACTCGATCACAGGCAGACGAAAAACCTCGTTGGAAGAAGAGATGTAAACTGTAATAAAAGGAGTTGTACATACATTTTATTATGAGAAGCAGATCTCAACCGTCGACAAAATTCTAACTAAAATCAATGAAGATCGGGATTTGCCTGAAATTAAAAGGACTGAGCTCTGGAAATTGCTCAGAGAACTTAATTTTTGTTGGGAAAAACCAGATAGGAAATCTGTTCTTATAGATCGTCCGGAAAATGTCCGTTGGTGAAGGAAATATCTCTCTCAAATAAAAGGTAGACTTGCTGGAAATAACACAACTTACAAAATTAATAATTTAACTGATCTTTTGAAAGATTTTTTGAATAAAGTTACTGCAGATAATTGCGAAAAATCCATATAATAAAAGAATAAAAGAAAATGTGGAAACTCGATCTCATGATCGGTGAGAGAGGAATTAATTATAATTAATTTGAGCGAAGATAGCTTCACTGACTTTGATGACGAATAAGATACGTAATGTTTACCAGCGTTAACACAATTTATTATTTAAATTTTCTGTAACATATAAAAATTAAGACATTTGAAGCCCTTTTTAGTGTTTAAATTGTAATTCTGCAGATGGTTTAAGAAATAAATAAACTGGAATGTCAAATATCCCAAAAATGTTTTTAATTAATAATAAAATGACCGATAGCCCCAAAAAAATTTTAATATTATATTGACGAATTTATTTTTTTTATATATGTTTAACTTCTTGTATTTTTGATAATGGGTATTTTGTAAGTATTTAAATTATTGATTGTGCCTAAAACGGTTTCTATGCCAAAATTCAAAATAATAAAACTACGTTGTGATTTGTGTTAAATATGTCAAAATTATCTATATTTTCTAATATATGTGAATTATTAAAAAATCATAAGAAATAAAATAATATTATAAAAACTTTTTATTTTAAGTTTATTACTGAAATAATACTCTATGCCATAAATATTTAGTGATAAAATAGATCTCCTTTTGACGCCTTCCGATGACTATGACAAGGATTAAAATCCTTTTTAACATTTCACACATCCAAATATCTATTGCTATCCAACCCAAATAGTCCATTATTATAGACCAGTATTTTTGATTATAAAATTTCTAACCCATTCCTATGAAAAATATATGTGTCTAACAGATTTTGCCAAAGACACCGGACTAAAGAACACAGGTAGTTTACGAAGAAAAAAAAAACTCTCCCTAGTTCTTGAATAAACTATAGTATAAGAGGCAAAATCGGGTCTATTTTCCTGAACTCCAAGCTCTTGGGGGGGGGGGGGGCGATCGCCCCCACCGCCCCCCCCCCCCTTGGATCCGCGCCTGATGCACGATGGGGCACCACCTCATTTCAGCGTTGCTGCGTGGGAGCACCTGAATAGCATCTATCCAAATCATTGAATACGTAGAGGAGGACCTTTTGCCTGGTCTCCTCCATCTTCCGACCCAACGCCGTTCGATTTTTACCTGTGAAAACCTTGAAAACCTTGATGTATTCCACTTCGGTTGATAATAAGGAACTTCTACGGAGAATCACGTTTCATTGTGATCAAATAACGAACAATGCTGAGTTAATGTGGCGGATTCAGCAGTCCTCAATTCTTCGTGTCCGCGAGTTTATCAGACTTCACGGAGCCTATGTTGAACCCTCTTACGAAGTTTTTAACTAAGCAGTTAGTTTAACTTTTTATTGAAAGAATGGTGACAAGGGAAAATTTCTCTTTTTCATATTCGAGAGAGTTTCAAATGCCTATATGATCGGGACAACTCGCCTCAACATTTTTACCAGTTACTAAAAAACAGGTGTGTATAGAAAACTAATGACAACATATCAAAAAAAAACTCAATGAGTTTTCCTTCACGAAGCCCTACAGTATTGGACTTAAATATATACAGAATCCCGAAAGACTAAATAACGTTATAATTGTAATTTTCAATGTTTTTCTAAAATCGTAAGTTCAATTCCTGTCCTTCCCAGTTTTGAAATTTTTTGTAGATCTTTGATAAAAGCTGACTTCACAATATGGCATTCATTAGAACTATAAGGGAGGGATAATACCCTTCAGTTAGTTCAGATGAGTACCGGTGAGTAAAAAAATTATTCCACATTAATTTTGTTACCTTGCGATTCTTGTTACTTTAAAATATATTTCTAAAATTTTAAGAAATATTTTACTATGGTGCTGTTGCCCCGGTAAGAAAAAACTGGGCAAAAATTTTGCGAAACGGCCTTTGTAGTCTTTCTTTATAACATTTATTTTACCTGCAAAGTTGGTTTTTATAGCTAAACGAGTTTTCCCAAGAGGTCGTTATTTAGAAATTGTTCATAATTTTATGATTTACTACACGGGATTTTCATAAGCCCAGTCACAATTTATCATTTTAAATAATTTATATAATATTATAAGTTGTAAGCTTTTTGCAATCTTTAAAATCATTTTATTTTATACAATTCATTATGGGCCAGTGAACTTTTTTTGACCATATGTTATAAAATTTCAAAATCAAATGAAATTTAAAAATCTGTATGATCGAATAATTTTACATGCATTTGAAATATATAGTTTTCTTTCTACAACAACGTTTTCAAGCAAGTGAACCAATAAATATATAAACAAAATTTTGAGAGTCACGTAAAGAAATAAGGGGCAATGGTCAAATTTATTCTGACCGTTTGCTGTGGCATCCTGCTATAACATGCATATTGGGAAGTTTACCAAACACAATTTTATAGATTGCTAATACATCGATTATTACTGGTACATCGATTGGTTACCACCAATAGTTAAATTTCATAGAAATAGTTGAAAGCAATTCTCTAATATTTATTTTATGTTTAAGTATACAGGGTGTCCGGAAAAATGTGGGAAATCTCCCGGATATTAAAAACACGTGAAAAGGATACTACAAGTTCTAACATGATATATAACAGGTGAGACCCTTCATATTACTATCCAAGAAAGTGTTGTGAATTACTCACAGCTGTTACACTCATGGCCCCATTTTTTTACGTTCTATATAATAAAAACTTTGAACAACGTTTTTTACATACCTTTGACTATTGACTAAAAATTAAGTACTTCATTCATGTCGCTAATCCTAACCGTTTTCGACAAAACATCATTTTATTTACATCATGTATTCAGCGTATTTCGATAAAAGACACATCTTCGTCCCTATCAAATTCGATCCAAAATTGGAGTTTACCTATTTAGTTAAAAACGTCTATTTCTGTGAATTGCAGTTCAACCTAGGTTCGCAAAAAATGTGCGTTTTATTTTATCGACACCAAAAATAAAGTATTGTTGTTGCAAACGTTGCTAAGTAAGAAAAAAATAATTATTGTGCATTTTAGAACTTGTCAACTTTCACATCGCTGATACATTAATTCTTAAATATAAATTTTCGGATTTTTGGGTTTCTTGATGAAATTAATTCTGAAATAATGAGAAATATGGAATACGCGTTTATTGAGTATGCAAATATGCATCTTGCAATGCTTTAGAATCCAGGAGATTATATCACGACAGAATAGGTATCCTAATCGTACTCTTCCAGATGAGAAAACATTTCAATGAATTGACCAATGTCTAAGGGAGAATAGTAGGCGATTCCATTTAATAATTCGTATTGCCGGCACAACTGAATGGAGAACTTTATTTGGAATTCCTCCAGAATGCTTGTCATGATTTAGCAGAGCATTTACAACTTGAAATCGGCCGAAACATAGACTGCATGCACGATGTGACGATTGACGATTGTTAAGCAAGACATGCATAAAATGACTCTGGAGGTGGGAAGGCAGTTTCAGAACGCATACATAGGGACTGCAGCTAGTTTTATTGCTGTAGTGAGCACTGCATGCGATAAAACATTTAAAAAGAAAACCACTCGACAAATGCGGAAACTGGTATACTGGTAGTCTGAAGAGGTAGCTGAAGCCAGGAAGCAGTGTATACACGCCAGAAGAGCCATGGTAAGAGCAAATAAAGGCAGAGGGGAAAATAAGGAAATAAACTGCCACCAAAATTACCAAACTAAAAGAACAGCATTGAAAAAATCCATAATACAGGCAAAGAAAAAGGCATGGAGTAAAACTATTGAAGAAGTAGACAGAGACGTATGGGGAACCGACTACAAAATAGTCATGAACAAAGTGAGAGCACCCTCTTTAAATCTACCAGACGATGAACAGTTAAAAATAGCTAAAACCTTGTTCCCGAAACACCCAATAAGAAGATGGGAGAAAATACCAATTGGAAAAGCAGATATACCACCATTCTCCATCGAAGAATTAAGAAATGCAGCAATGAAGCTAAAAGACAATAAGGCTCCAGGTCCGGACAACATACCGGCAGAGATAATCAAAGCGGTGGCTGAGAATTATCCGCAGAAATGTCTGGAACTTGTGAATCAAATCCTGGGTTCAGGCGAATACCCAAAAGAATGGAAGACAGCACGGCTAGTCTTGACAGAAAAAGAGAGAAAACTAGGACAACAAGTAAAGAAATATCGACTCATCTGCCTAATAGACGTTGCCGGAAAACTACTGGAACACCTAATACTCGGTAGATTGAAAGAAGAAATAGAGAGAGCAGGCGGCCTGTCCGTTGAACAGTATGACTTTCGAGAAGGGAGATCAACAACAAGTGCACTCAGAAGGGTGTGTGAAGTAGTAGAGGAGACCAGAGAGATCCCACGAGGACGACGAAAGTTATGCACCTTAATAACCGTAGATGTGGAAAACGCCTTCAATACAGCGCCTTGGTCTGGAATATTTGAAGATCTCAAAAGAAGAAAGATTGCTCCCTATTTGTTCAATATAATCGCTAGCTATTTTGAAGATCGATTGGTCCTAATAGGAGAAAGGGAGAAAATGGAGATATCTTGTGGAGTCCCGCAAGGATCCGTCATTGGGCCCACTCTATGGAACGTCTACTACGATGGAGTACTAAACCTACCTGTCCCGGACGGGGTAACGATGATAGGATACGCAGACGATGTTGTAATCCTAGTGGAAATGAGGGGTGCAGAAAGAATGGAGGAAGTAGGAAGCAAGGCCCTACAAGAGGTCACGAGTTGGATGAACACCAAACAACTTAAATTGGCCCCACAAAAAACTGAAGCAGTCATTCTGGTCGCTAGGAGGAAAACAAAGACGATAAAGGTATCGGTGGAAGGTATAATAGTGCAGAGCCAGGAACATATCAAATACCTCGGGATATACCTGGATAGAAATATTACCATGGGTACGCATATACGTAAAACAGCAGAGAAGGCAAATAAGGCAATGAATGGCATCAGTAGACTTATTCCTAGGGTGGGTGGACCACGAGAGGCAAGCAGGAGAATCCTTTGTTCGGTTATGGAATCCACTTTATTTTACGGGGCATCTGTATGGGAGAGGACAATGGATAAAAAGATGCATAGAAACGTGCTACTAAAAGTACAAAGAAAACTGTCCATTAGAATAACAGGGGCATGTAGAACGGCATCAACGAAGGCAATACTTGTAATTGCAAAGATCCCGCCAATTCACCTCCAAGCAAAAAAGAGAACCCAAATAGAGAAGGAAGGAACGACTGTGAGAAATGCGGCACATGAAGCAATGATGACATCATAGCAGGAAGAATGGAACAATGAAGACGGAACGGCTGAGTGGACCAAGAGACTGATACCCACAATTAAAATATGGACAGAAAGGAAACATGGTGAAGTCGATTTCTTTTTAACCCAAATACTCACCGGACACGGATACTTCCAAGCATATCTTAAACGTTTTAAAATTATTGAAAACCACGAATGTCTTTATTGCGATGGAGTGGATACCGCAGAGCACACATTCTTCGAGTGCATAAGATGAGATGAACTAAGACGAAGCTTGGAGCGGAAAATGGGTAAATTAAATCCAATAATCTTCTACATAAAATGTTAAAGTCCGAAGACAACTGAAAAGAGGTATGCAGGGTGGCTAAACTGATTTTAACAGAAAAAAGAAGCGACGGAAATGACAGGGATAGATGAAACAGGAAAACGAAACTAGTATATCGACTACCAACAAACAGACCAAGACTTCCTGAAGTAATACCGCAAGGTCTCCCAAGAAGTCTTATACTACTAAGGTCCCCAGGGTGTGGTTTTAGTGGGTAGGGTGTCCTCTAGAATGGAGGCACGAGTCCCAGACAGAGTGCGTAAAAAGCATTTCCACATCCAGAAAAAAAACGATGTGGCACCACCCCATTTCAGCGTTGCTGCGTGGGAGCATCTATCCAAACCGTTGAATACGTAGAGGAAGACCTATTGCCTGGTCTCCTCCATCTTCCGACCTAATGCCGTTCGATTTTTACCTGTGGGGACACTTGAAAACCTTGATGTATTCCACTTCGGTCGATAATAGGGAACTTCTACGGAGAATCACGTTTCATTGTGATCAAATAACGAACAATGCTGAGTTAATGTGGCGGATTCAGCAGTCCTCAATTCGTCGTGCCCGCGAGTTTATCAGACTTCACGGAGCCCATGCTGAACCCTCTTACGAACTTTTTAACTAAGCAGTTAGTTTAACTTTTTATTAAAAGTATGGTAACAGGGGAAAATTCCTCTTTTTCATATTCGACAGAAGTTAGGGGACTAGCAGTGTAAATAAAATGACGTTTTTTCGAAAATGGTTAGAATTAGTGACATGAATGGAAACTACTTAATTTATAATCAGTATTTAAAGCTATGTAAGAAACGTTGTTCAAAGTTCTTATCATACCGGACGTAAAACGGGGTCATGGGTGTCACAGCTAGTCCATCCTTGCAGCTGTGAGAAATTCACAATACTTTGTTGGATAGTAATTTGAGAGTATACATCATATTAAAAAAAAATTGAAATATACCTGGTGGTTCAATAATTATGTGTAAAAAACTTGATTCCATTGCAGTTCTTTGGGCGTCCTTATCTACGAAGATGAGCTATATACGAAAAAACCTTTATATGAACTTTATTTAATTTCTATTCGCGTGTTTTTTTTATATCGGGAAAATTTCCCACCACATTTTCTCATATACCCTGTATAAATACATATAATAAGAATTAATTTAAGAAGGTAGTGTCGATTTCTGAACCGCTACTTCTCATATGGACAGTTTTAAATAAATTATTCCAGACTGATAGCATTTAAATTAAACTACTTGAATATCCTTATTAACGTGTTTTTAAACAATTACTTTAAATTATTCTGAAAATTTCGAATCTTCTTTCAGTTTCTTTGCATCTTCTTACAGAGTTTTATAACCACTAACATTAATATAGAAGGCCTTTTTTGACTGATTAAAGAGATTTTCTACAAACTTTAAAGGGAAAAGTTATTATTTTAGGAGTTATATTGAAAACATATAATCATATTTACATATACCAAAAGGAAGTTTTTTCATAATTAATTTTTTAATTCTGGGACTTGAAACATTTCCCAAGTATTCCCAGGATCTTAGCAACTTTGATAATATCTAAACTAGAACTATGAAGGTCTCTAATGAAATATTTATTAATTCATGTACCTTATGAATAATAACTGCTGTGACTTAGTGTTTGAAACGAAGGTTGACCCCAATAATTCTTTTCATATATTCACTTATATTAGTAGGATGATACGTTTACTATCACTTAACTAAATAATTTTTGGAAAAAAAAATAATGCAATTGATAAGCTTCTTTATAAAACCTCTTAAAAGAATATAAGTTAGGTACAGAATTTGCTTATCTTGTGCAGCTGTGAGCAGGAGCGGATCCAAAAGTATAGTATGCAGGAAAAATAAGTTGTCAATGGGGGGGGGGGGTGCCAGCAGCATACGCATTCCTAATATAAAAGACAGAATCGGTTTTATTTTCCTGAACTCAAAGCTCTTAGGGGAGGGGAGGGGCGATCGCAAACATACACATTCCTATACTCTATTCAAGAATTAGAGAGAGTAATAAAACTGTTACTGAAACCTCCAACGTACCTGCTCCAGGGCCACAGGTAACTGAAGACTGGAGTGAATCTATTTATATTTCATTATATATAAATATAAAATAAGCTTTTCTAAATTTACTGCAACAATAAAATTTCTGATGGTTCAATTTAATTTCTAGCAGTGAGCAAAGTACACCTTACAGTGTGTTCTTAGTGATTTATCTTGTTTGTGCTTGTTTTTATATAATTTTTGACATTAGTGAGATACCCAAAGGATATGGCTTCCACCACTATATTTATTTCAAAATTATTAAACCAGGGTATTTTTTCTCCAACGAAAAACTTATTACGATGAATGTTTATGATGCCTTAAGACATCAATATCCCGATAATAATGTTAAAAGCTCGGTTGAGATATGTTCCAACATGACAGGAGTTCGAAAATCTACTATGTACCGAATAATGAAGGAGAAAAAAACGACTGGAATTGTTAGTACTCCGAAGCCACATTCGATCACAAGCAGACGAAAAACTTCATTGGAAGAAGAGATGAATACCGCAATTAAAGGGGTTGTACATACATTTTATTATGAGAAGCAGATTCCAACCGTCTACAAAATTCTAACTAAAACCAATAAAGATCGCGATTTACCTGAAATTAAAATAACTGAACTCTGGAATTGCTCAGAGAACTTAATTTTTGCTGGGAAAAACCAGATAGAAAATCTGTTCCTATGAATCGTCCGGAAACTGTCCGTTGGAGTGGTAAATATCTCTCTCAAGTAAAAGATAGAGTTGTTAGAAATAACACACCCTACAAAATTAATAATTTAACTGAACTTTTGAAAATTTTTTTTGAATAAAGTTACTGCCGAAAATTGGGAAAAATCCATATAATAAAAAAGAATAAAACAAAATGTGAAAACTCGATCTCATGATCGGTGAGATAGAGGAACCAATTATAATTAATTTGAGCGAAGATAGTTTCACTGACTTTGATTAGGAATTAGATACGTAATATTTACCAGTGTAACCACAATTTATTATTTAAATTTTTGTTTCTGTTGTATTTTATTGTTTAATGTTATTTATATATTTTTTTATATATTTTTATTTCAGGGTGTCCCATATATATTTAATTCCAATGAGCCGTAAGTTTGTTATTATTTTATTTATGTGTTTTTCTTAAGCGTGTAGAATTAACATGATTATCTTATTTTTTTGGGGCTATCGGATTTTCATATCATAAAGTAAATTAAATTAACATATAAGTACAATAGAAATAAAAATAAGTAGGTCTAATTTTAACTGTTACATATAAAAACTAATTACATTTGAATCCCTTTTTAGTGTTTAATTATTATTCTGCAGATGGTTTAAGAAATAAATAAACTGAAACATCTAATGTCATAAAAATGTTTTTTATTAATAATAAAATGACCGATAGCCCCAAAAATATTTTAATAACATATGGACGAATTTATTTTTTTATATATGTTTCCCTTTTTGTATTTGTGACGATGGGTATTTTGTAAGTATTTAAATTATAACTTAGAATTTTTTGAGAGAATAAGGCTACGTTTTAGTCTGAATGTGCCTAAAACAGTTTCTATGACAAAATTAAAAATAATAGAAATACAGCTGTGATTTGTGTTAAATATGTCAAAATTTTCTACATTTTGTAATGTATGTGAATTATTAAAAAATCATAAGAAATAAAATAATATTATAAAAACTTTTTATTTTAAGTTTATTACTGAAATAATATTTTATGTCATAAAATACGCCGACGCCTATGACAAGGATTAAAATCCTTTTTAACACTTCACACTTCCAAATATCTATTGTTATCCAACCCAAATAGTCCTGTGACGCGTTTTTAGTAGGCGGGGAGCAAGGTCGTGCTGTACGGCTCTTCTTCGTTCACGGCAGCGGAACATCGGTCAGTGGATATTTCTCGTGCAGACAGTCATCGGTCAAATGCTCAGCGCAGGGGTATCAGGTCAGCGGCAGCTACGTAAATTCGGGATATCCCTGCTCTCTCAACTGATCAACGGTCTGACTGCCTGAAGGTCAAAACATCCACTCGGGGGTCGGTTCTCGGGCGCCACCCTCGGGATTAAATGTGGTCGAGGGTCCACTTTATGCACCGGGCAGCTTGTTACAGTGGAGAAACGGCAAGCCAGGGGTCAATTGTGCGTATAAGTGCTGGCTGCCAATTGTCACATGTAATGGTAAAAATGGGACTAGGTAAGAGAACAAACGGTTATAAAACATCCTGTATCCTGTATTCCATTCTTTTATACAAAGACATGGCCTAAAACTAACTTACAATCTAAGATGTACAATAATATAAACAAACAACCGGTCTGGAGGGCAAGAGTATATTTTAGAGCTGTTCACGGTCGCTCATTCTGTTCGGTTGCGCTGAAGACGGTAACCCGGCGGTATCATTCGCGACGCTATTCACATATCTCGTACTATTCGGTCGCAACGCTACTCACGACGGCTTGTACGCAAATTATCGCGCCTCGTATCTAAAATCCGCTTTCCCGGTTCACGGCGCTTCGTATTAAAACTCGACCGATGGCGGTATACGCGGTATGTAACAACAACACGGCGTCGATCGGCGATAGGCGGCGTCTCTACACGAAGACGGTCTTTATACGCGGCGGCGGCGATAGGCGTCGGGGCGGCAGTTGTTCAACGCCCTTGTCAACGGACCTCGGCGGGCACCTGGCGGTAAACACATTCCTGGTCATTAGAGGGGCAGGACGTAAGGAAGGAAGTGTGTGGTAAAAACCATATACACACAAGCCTAGCCTCACCTACATCACCAGACCAGGAAGGCGCGGCCCAGCAGGCAACCCAGTGCAGTCCGTTTGGACTGTTGACCCGGGTGGAGACCGTTTGGTTCT
Source organism: Diaprepes abbreviatus (assembly GCA_034092305.1). NCBI lineage: Eukaryota > Metazoa > Arthropoda > Insecta > Coleoptera > Curculionidae > Diaprepes > Diaprepes abbreviatus. The sequence continues at coordinate 37,719,947 of JASJET010000022.1, forward strand.
CTGCGAAATAATGGTCTGCTCGGACTTAAATAGACGGCTCGAGCTCCCACTACGCTGACGTGTGACGGTGTGCGGTGATCGCGCATACGATACTGCTGTATGCGGCGCGCGATTACTATGGTCGGACGCTCTGAAAATCTCGGAAAATTATATTTCCCGGCATAGCGCAGTAAATCTAATTATATACCGATAATCTTGAAACCTTTAAAATTGTTTTCCCGCAAGAATCAGATTTTTCGGATGTAAATTAAAAAAATTAAACCCCGGCGAACATACACTTGCCCAAAATTTTAGTAACTTCGTTACAGTCCATTATTATAGACCGGTATTTCTGATTATAAAATTTCTAACCCATTCCTATGAAAAATATATGTGTCTAACAGACACCGGACTAAAAAACACACGTAGTTTCCGAAGAGAAAAATGATAAAAAATGATTTATTACTCCCTCTAGTTCTTGAATAAACTTAGTATAAGAGACAAAAGCGGGTCTATTTTCCTAAACTCAAAGCTCTTGGGGGGGGGGGGGGCGATCGCCCCCACCCCCCCCCCCCCTTGGATCCGCGTCTGGCTGTGAGTGGATTCAATCAAGCTGAGACATCTCATCATGACTAGTGCAATAGTAAGCGAAATCTTGGAAAATAATTTTAAAATTATACAGTCGAAATTAAACAAACATTTTTAATTTGATCATTGTCGCCAGAGTTTTCATTCTGTATTTCTAGGTGCCCCATCTTTTCCATTCTGGTCTAAACTTATTTTTCAAATATTTTAAATTTGTATGTACGAAGATATTTTGTAAAACTTATAATAGAAAGAGTTTTATTTATTAGCCCTAGAAATATTTTCGTATTCAACTTGTGGCGGTGGCTATTTCTACCCCTAGGCGAATTTCAAAAATCAATCCACTTATTTGAACTTATATGTTCGGGTATAGTATGTAAATCAAATATTCCTAAACTTTTTGCGAACTGTTTTCACTTTTTAAAAATAAAGGGAAGAAAACTAAAATAACCGTAAGATATGAATTGTTCCAAGAGCTTCACGGCCGAAAGCCATATTTTGCTCCTTTTTTTATAAACCGAATATTGCGTCTTTTTTGCCCATTTCCTTTATAGCGAGTCTTTCCGTATTCTCTAAGCACAAAAGCCACATTTTTACCACTGAATGAGTTTTTTCACCTTCGAGAAAGATAAATGGTCAAACTCGAAAAATTATTTGATTTTAGTCGTCTTAGCAAATGTTCTAATGGCTATATAACGAGGGGACAATGCATATATGTTGACGTATTATTTTACCAATTTTTTTGGAAATAGTTATCTTATCGACTAAAATCTAAAACTTAGATTATAATTTTGTGAACACTCGCATTTTATACCAAATCTTGCTTTTTAGGTAGCTAATTTTCCGAGTTTTAAAGTGTTAATGAACGTTTTTATTTAGTTATTAATTAATTTATTTATTTACACTGCTTTAAAAGACCAGAGTTTCTATTATTAGACAGGAAAAAGAACAGAGTTACATAAATCCTAAATTTATATACATAACACAGACTGTACAATAACTATAACATAGTCTATAAATCAACCACAGATAACTGTAAATAAACGATTTGATAACAGAATAATTGCAGTAAAATATATCAAATTTGTCTTTCAGGCAATCATAAAGGGAACACATCGAGTATAATGGGGAGAATTCTTGGTTTCAGCAAGTAGACAAATACTAGAGATCTAGTTATTCCCGGAACATGAAAATGAACTCTCGCGAGTAAATCAGTTGCCAAAATCTTGTTATTAACCAGTCTATACAAAAAAAGAACACGAACTGTGTTGCTGCGCTTTTCCAGAGTTGTGAAAAAAGTCCTATCAAAAGACTTTCGCGAGGTATAATAGGCAATGGATAAAACTCGTCCGATTTAAAGCTTGAGAATTTTAAGAAACTATTCTGATTTTTTTCTAATTTTTCAAAATGTACATGGTAATACGTATGCCAGATAACTGAGGCAGATTCCAATTTGCTTCGCACAAGAGAATAATATAACGTGTTTATGACCTGAAGTGACTGAAATTCATGACTATATCTCACTAGCAAGCCCAACGTTCGGTAAGATCTTGATACTATATCATTAATGATTGAGAAATGTGAGTCTGCAGTGAAATGTGACTCCTAAGTCCTTAGTGCAGTTAACTCGCCTTAGAAAAGCACCCTAGATTCCATAATTATGCAGCAGGGGCATTCTACTTCTTGACAATGATATTGCACTTGTCTACTTTTAAAGGCAGTTTGTTTTTTAGACACCAAGCATTTAAATTAATGAGATCCAATTCAAGATTTAAGCAATCGCCAGGATTTTGTATGTCCCGGAATATCTTTAAATCGTCTGCATTAAGTAAACAGCTGATATTCAACCACATGTGAAATCATTAATAAAAACGATAAAAAGTAAGGGATCCAAAACAGATCCTTGAGAAACACTACAAAATTACTTTATTTATGACCACGATGTTCAACATAATGAGAAGGTTTTAATAGATAGCTTTGAAAAAATTTAATAAGATTGGCATTAAAACCAAAGTCCGACAATTTGGTAAGTAAAGCACCATGATCAAGTCGATCAAACACTTTGGAAAAATCTATGTAAATGACATCGACCTGAGTGCCAGAATTACTAAGCTCTGAGACATACTGCGCTATAGTCCAAAGATTCATCACGATTAACTTTCCAGAAGCAAAACCATGCTGCCGATCGACCATAAGAGACGCTATGTAAAAGGATATTGGTTCCTGAAGAACCCGCTCAAATACCTTTGCAAATTTGCACATTATCACTATTATCACAAATTAAAGACTACATACAAAAGCTCAGCAAACGCCCAAGCATAATCTCGACGACGAACGAAGGAATGGAATCAGGACCCGCTGTCAATTTAGTCTTCAATTTTTTACAGATTTTCTCAACGTCTTTAGACATTATTTTAGCTAATGAAATAGGGTAAGAATTGCAACCATGACTAGAAGTAGGTACATACGGAGTAGAAACCATAAAGGACTCTTTAAATAATTTCGCAAATGAATTCTCTATGTGAGTGGGATTAGCTACTTCCTGACCTTGATAAGACATAGCAGATGGCAGAATACTATTAGACTTCCTAAGATTGATGTAGGACCAGAACGATGGGGGGTTCTTTTTAAATTTCGCTTCTACATTTGCAAAATAAGTAGTATAGGACGTACGGATAAGATTTTTTACAACTGCCCTAGCATTCCTAAAAGATAAATAGTCACAAGTCTCCTTAGATCATTTGTATTTCCGCTATAGCAACTCTTTATTTTTTAATAAGCGAATTACCTCCTTGAATATTTAAAAATTAAAACTGAACTTCGTTAGAAACGATAATAAATTCGTTTTAATAAATGATGAGTTAATCAACATTAAATAAAACCTTAAAGCCCACGCAACTAAATTTAATAATAATAATGCCAATATTTTTGATACAAGATATTTTAATTAGGGGCCTTTAAAATTAACAATAGGTGAGCAACAAAAATTATTTATAATAAAAACGAAAGTATTAAAAATTATTTTACAAATCAAATTAATTTGATGATTAGTAAAAATACTAGAAAAAAATATCTACGCAGCAATGATAGAAATAACTGCCTCTGTGTTGCCTAGCAATGAACGATGAAGCTACATATTTTAAAATAGAAAATTGAATACGCTTGACTAGGATAGTAAATCTGTTTAAGATGACTCAAAAATAGAAGGTTTTCAGACGAAATGAATCTTGATGTTTGCAGAAAAGTGAAAACAATGGTTCTCGAAGAAACAGAAAATGTCTATTTTTGCTGAATAAAGCAACTCAATCAAACCTTTTAAAAATTCAACATAATTTAATACCAATATTTATCTTGGATGCCAACAGGAATATTTTTTTTCTGACGAAATAGAGTCATTGTACAAAATTTAGATGTATTTATAAGAAAGGCGGTGTGGAAGAGAAAAACGCTATTATCTTATAAACTATGAAGTTTAGGTCAATCAAACATACAATAAAAAGGTTTTAGAACTACATTCTTCTACTGGTACCATCATTATTAAACTGGAGTTGACGATTACTATAAAGTATTTTTCTTTATTTTCAATTGATCTTATTAGCCGTTTAAAAGGTAAGTTTGTCCAATTGCGGATTTTAATTAGCCAGGACAATTTCATTCTACCCACTCCTGTTCCCACCTTTTTAAGCAGTGGAGGATAATATCAACATGATTTAATTGAGTTCTTAATGAAATATTTATGAAGCTATTTTCTGTATGAATAATGGTTGCTTGAAATGAAAAATGACCCTAATAATTTTTCAGATATATTAGCTTGTTTTCCTAGGCCTGATGATATCAGCTTATTAATTAATTTTTGTCACAAAAATCACAGTAAAAGATAAACTCCTTTATATAGATAAAATCAATTTAAATTAACTATTTGCTTGCCTTGTATATCTCCCAGCGAATTCAATAGAGACGTCTTGTCATGCCCATTGCAACACTAAGTGAAGTAATTTTAAAACTATATGATCGAAATTAAACAAGCATTGTTAATTTGACCATTGTCATCAAAGTTTTCATCCTATATTGCCAAGTTGATTTCAGAGGTGCTCTATTTTTTCAATCTGATCCAATATTTTATATTGGTATTATATTGCGCAAAAATTAAGGACGATATTATCTCAAAAACTATGAAGTTTAGGACAACCAAACATGTAGTAAAAAGGTTTTAGAGTTGTTTTTTTCTTCTTTTCATGATGTTCTTATTCAATGAATGTTGGTAATTACTATGGAGTAATGCTCTTTATTTTTAGCTGATCTGTTACGCAGCCAGGATAATTTATTTCTATCCATTCCTATTTCTCCCACTATCTCCTCTTTACTAACATTGATATTGTCGGGTACCACTCTGTCCCAATCTGTACCTATTCTACAAAAAACGTCTTCTATGATCATGAGGGCTGTTCATGGAAGTTTTACAATTATTCAATTTATCCAGCTGTTAAAAACTTGCAACCTATTTATAAATACGACTTTGAGCATACATGTTTCGCCTCCAGGTAAACAAAATTGCCATATGTGCTACACTACCTTGATATGTGGATTCTGAAAAATTTTATATTTGTGAAAGGCTTTCTGGCTGAAAATGCGTGATTTGAATTATGTTCAGATCCAAAGTTTTATCGAGAGAACATCCCAAGTATTTGCGTTTGTTAATCTCTTTCACTATTTGTCCAATATTGTATTTAAAATAGGTAAGTTTGCTTTTTTGTAATATTATTATTTTAGTATCGTTGTGAAGTGTCTGTAACAGATACTCAAATCCGATATCTGATTCTGTTATCAAAAACTGTATCATCAGCTAACCTCATTAATAATTTCGCCGTTAATTTTCATTCCATGGTTATTTTCTGCTAATGATTTTCTGAATATTACTTTTGAATATACGTTAAACAAAGCCTGGTAAAGAACACAACCCTGTCTGATACCTTTCTTGATATCAATTTTCTCTGAGAGATTATTCCCAATAAAGATTGCTGTTACTTGTTGTCAGCAACGATTCTTAAAAAATATGATATTATACAGCAATTCAATTAGCAAATTATATTTTTCTCGGTAAGAAGCTCTTGCAAAGTCCACAATGCACACAAACGCATCTCTGTGCCATTATTTTTAAGCTGAAAATAGATTCGCTTGTCTCCGTGTTCGATTCCTAAAGCAAAACAGTTCTATGTCCCTTTCTTGTTGACATATTTCAAATATTCTGTTTATCATTTTTTATTGTTTTTTGAGATTACAATAAATGTCGAAATAAGTCAGTCCTCTGAAATTTGTCAAGTATTTATTGAAGAGCTAGCAGAACTAGATTATCTTCTTCTATAAGCTTGAGAGAATAGACTCTCGCTCTTTTTATTATATCTGGACCTTCATCTAGGGTAATTTTTTCTTCTAGATCTTTTCTACAGTTTGTACAGTGTTGAAATATAATCTTCCCCTCCTTTATTATTTGTAAGATAATTACTAGTAACTTCTCTTTATAGTCATATATAGTGTAAGAGAGTCTTCTCTAATTTGGTCGCTTAATTCCTATATATGTTCATAAAATGCGAAACTATCGTATATTTTCTGTAATTCTTTTAGATCAGAATATTTTGCACTATCTACTTCCATTTTGCCTCGTTAATTTTTTTCCTTAATCTATTTGTTGAGTCGTTTGTACTCGGCATTACTCTTTTCTCTGTTTCCTTCTTCCTTTCATCAATGCCATTATCTCATCCGTCATCCAGGGTTGCTTCTTTTCTATCGTCCTATTTGATCTTCTCTCAGATTTTGTTCACATTCTCCACCTATCTTATCTTATCTTCAGTCAATCTGCGTTTGTTCTTACCCTTGCTTTAGTAACTTGGTTCTTTATTATAATTGTGTCAATTTCACATTTTATTATTTTTTCCTAATGATTTTTATTTTCGTTGTCATTTTTACTATTACAGGATTATGGTCGAAGTCAATAACAGAGCCAGTATAAGTTTTTATACTCTGGATAGATGTGGGTATAATATTTGGGAGAGACTTACCTATAAAATAAAAACCTGATTCATATATACAGTGTTCCGTTTAACATAAATTAATACTACGTTACTTTTTTGATGCACCCAAATATTTTAAAAATTTATACATTTAGTACCTATTAATTTTAATGAATTTAGTCCATTTATAAATTTGAGTTTTAAGCCATAAACTTGCTCCGTTTACATATCGATAGTTTGGATAGTAAATATAATTCTATAATATTAGTGCAAGACGTCACGATGCCTTAAGCCCAATTAAATTGTTGTCCATTAATATAAAAATGGCAATCTGCTTCTTGTATTTCAGAGATAAAGCACTCCAAAACACTTTATCGTTGCAAAAAACCCACAATAAGCTAAATGGTTTCAAAAAATAGACGTCAAGTTAGGGATCTCTCCATGTAAATACTACCAAACTACCCACACTCATTGGTGACAATCTGTAGTTACTAGACTTCAAAAGATTTAATTGTTGCTAGAGATCAACAAAAAATATATCAAATGATTTTAAAAAATACTCAATTAATTTTAAATAATATGGCTATTCAAATTTATACTAAAAGTAAATATTTTAGAGTTGACTGTTTAATTAGGGTATTATATTTTTATAATCCATTATGGGTTATTTATTGTATATCTTAGATCATATACAATAAAACAATTAAATTTTTATTTAATAAAATTGGTGATTTTCAAATATATTTACCAAAATCAAAGCCAATTTTCATTGACATTATTTAAAGGGTTTCACTAGTTGTTATATTGGGAAGTCCTTTTGCCGCACTGTTCGCTTTGATTTTGACAACTTCGATATCCGCCAGCGTCCTCCACTACATTGGAAAGCATGCATCCAGTCAGTATGTGATTAATCAGTGCAACAGCATCTATCATATTAGATACAAGGACAATTAAAGTGATTAACTATTTGTACTATGTTATAAAGTCCATAAAATGATAAATTATCCGACATATGTGTACATCATTCATCTCTATAATGTTTTTTAGTATAGACATGATTACGATTATTATTATTTTTACATGAATTTAGTCCTTATACAACCATTTTTTTCTAATAACTTTTTTTTGAAACCCATAATTATTTGTAAGATCAGTAATTCTCTTTACACCTAAAATGGGAATACTGAGAAAAAGGAGACCGATTTTTGGTAGTTTTTAAAAGTTGTGTGGGATCTTTTTTACTATATCACGTTAGATGTAGAACCCCACTAACTCCCGAACAAACAGAACTGTTGCTTGTGGAACTTGTCTGATTGAGAATATTATTGTTTTACCAGTTTTTAAAATAAGAATATTATTTTGGCACACATTTTCAGCTCTCGTTTACAGGCCACATGTAACCCCAATCAACTAGATCCTCTTCATCTGTAATGAAATCATTGTGTTACCAAAGAACAGGACTATATTTGATTTATATTAATATAAGGTAATAATTGAATTGCGTCGGGGAATTACATCTTAAAGAAACATTAGGTCGTAAATACTTTATATATATTTCAATATCTCTATAAAATGATAAACATCTAAGAATTTTTTTATCTTAGTAAGGTCATCCATGACTCTCTCCACAGATCCGTTTTTTGGCCTAATATAATCTGAAAAAATATTTATAATTGTATATATTGTTCCGGATGGCCGCTCTTTATACGCACTTTATTATTTTTATTTCTCAAACAAATCAAATTACATTAACGGATTCTCAAAATAAACTGTTCGCGAAAGCCGATCTGGACCCTTTATATACCCTTTTCCGGATACCAGAATATTATGGATCTTTCTAGATGGATTTCCATACTACATGGTGTAATAAAAATAAGAAAAAGGAATAATCTGGCGAATTCTAGATGTTCTGTCATAGGAGTTCCATGCCGAAAATGGGGAAATACAATTTTCAAAAAGTTCCAGACATTCTTTCATAGATGGATGTCTCATGAGGAAAAGGTAAAACTAACTAAATAAATTATGAACTCGTAGAAAATAAACCTAAAACCCTACAAACTGGAAACAGAAACTTATACTATGAAGTGTATACTGGTATAAAGTCCCGATCAACCTTCTTGATCTTAATAATGGGCTAATCTGTCAAGATGCCCTACGTTGTACGAACCTTCCCATGACTTTTGAAACTTTGATGAAGGCCCTTTGGTTCTTTTCGGATTGTACAAGCACACTTCTTCGTCACTCATGAATCAGCCACTATTGGCATTGAGGTCATAGAGGATCTTCACTCTGTCGCTTTCTATTTGTAGTCTTCGCTGTACCTTCTCGAGGATAACCTATAGAACGTTCTCCTTTCCTAGTCCCTTTCGCGGTCGCTGTCGCTCTCGTCCCATTCTCCACGGTCACCGTTAGTACTCCTATCTCTTCCATAGCGGCCCTTTCTGCCATTGCGTCCACCAGCAGTGATTTCCGGGCAATATCGGTAAAAGTGGCCACTGTATCCTTACTGGTAACAACGTATATTATTCGAATAGTACCGGCGACCCTGATCCCTTTTTCTTGGTCTGGCATAAGCCACTCTATTGTGACAATTGCATACTTCAACTCTATCGTAAGCCTTGACGGCAACCGCAGCATCTCTTTTATCTTTGTACACAACAAATCCAAAATAGGGGATACTATTACTTAACCAGACTTCTTTAAGTTCACCGTAAGGAGCAACGACTTTCTCCACGTCTTCATTACCTGTATCACCAATATTAAGTCGATAGTCATCAGGATTACTGTCAGGAGCAGTACTGCTGGTACAGCGGCTTTATACATGCACCTCTTGGCCACAATTCCAACAACGGATTCTATTTCTACTATGGAAAGTTGTATTTTTGTTGTCATGTGTTTGTTTAAAAATTCTGGCAACTCCCTCATTAACCTCATGAAAATTTTCTCGTTGATCTCACAATCATCCTGGGAAAAAAAACCTTAACTCTTCTTATAATTCTTCCTTGGTTCGCTGAGGTCTTTTTGGCTGTTTCAAATTGAAGGGCATAAGCGAAAGCCTCGGGAATTTTCTTCAGTCTGGCAATTCTTAGAATTCAACACTTTTCTGAATCGCGTAAACCTTCAATAAAACTATTTACTGCTAGCTCTTGCTTTATTTCTTCTGGATATGTATCAAATTTATTAGTCTCTTTATATCCACCTCATATTTTTGAAGACTTTCGTTGTATTTTTGTCTTGTTTCTTGGAGTTGGGCCTTATAAACTTCTTTAAAGTAACAATAAACTCGTAATCTTTTTCTTCGAAAATGTTACGTAGAAACTCCATAGCTTCACCTCAGGCAGGTCTAATGCTAGACCAAGAGCACGTGCCCTCTCCGGAGGACTCCAATTATTGCCGGCGGAGGTGGCTTCGAACTGACGGACATAGGTAAGCCAAGGTATATTGCCGTCGAAGGTAGGTGGTTTCATCACACTAGTTGCAGGATAAACCACTACCATTGCCTTTGACTTTTCCGGATTGCTGACTTGTCTCTGTATTCTCGAAGTGATAAAACTAGTGTTTCTGTGTGAAGAAAACAGGGCCGTATCGTCGGCATAGAAAAGAAAGCCAGTCAGGTTGATTTTCGAGATTTGTGCTATTATATAAATAAGGGATTAATACTGACCTCTAGGAGACCCCTGATCACCGTCTGGATGTGGTGGAGCCTCATTTGATGGAAAATATGCTCCCAGAGAAAAAGGAGGCGACCAGCTTTGTTAAGTGAAATTATCCAAATTTTTAAAATTTTATTCCTAGTTCGTCATGCCAGACTTTGTCGAAGGGCACATTTAACATGACTGTTCCCAGATGTACCATCCTGTTGAACGCTGAAATAATCTTCTAGATCAGCTTAGCTGTTTGATGGATGATGGACCGTTGAGAGTCCCTTCTGGAAGCCAAGCTGCTCCTGTAGTCCCTCTTTTGATACAAATTTTAACTTGTTAAGAATAAATAGTTCTGCTTTCAGGATGGAAGCATGCTGATGATGCCGTGGCTAGTTGCTTCTGCTGTTAGTTTACCGTTTTTGTAAATCTTTATCATTTCAGTGTGCTTCCAAGTTCTGAGGTAGCGACACAGTCTGATTATGTTCTACACTCTGCCTCAATGCGATAGGATCTTAACAATGTATTCTTAAATAGAGAAACAGCAAGAGAAATACACTACCCCATCTTGACGAATCACTTAGTAACAAACAAATATGTTTAGATTTCTACTTTTCATTTTACCATGTTCAAGTCTATCGGTAAATGTATCCGTGTGTCTGTGCATGTGTAAGATAATAATTTTAGTTCAAACTACCTATAAAACAAATACTTAGGCGCACGCTAGGTTTAGCATAATGCTACGACCGATACAAAGTTACCTGAAACAAGAACTAAACTTCGAGATAAGTTCGAAAGTTAAACTTAAGTTATGATACATGACACATCCGCCATGAAGTTTAATAAAATAGAACAAATATTTTAGACATGATAAAAGTTCGCTTTTCAAATTTCGCTCTAATACTTGCTTAAGTTTTAATTGGCATTAAGTTTCATCGGAAATTCTTGATCTTGAATAATACCCGTATTTTATAACCTTCTCGGTGCAGTCAAAAGTAAGTTAATGCATGAGCGTTGATTTCCTAGCAGCCTGCAAACTTAGTATTAGATTATGTTAATTGAGAGATGTTGAAAACCTTATCTTACTGATGTTAATATTTCGAATATGCGCAATGTCAAAATCAAGGAAAACTTTTTTATTAAGAATAAAGCACCCCTTTAATAAAACTAATATACAATTACATAAATGCAAAACATTTTTTTAATTATAAATATCAAGCTTCATTGTTCATCAAGATGTAATAAATGTAATTGTTGCTTTCTTTTTATTGATTATTAATTTTATATAATAGGTATATTTCAAAGAAAAATTACTAAAAATTTTCAAAAAGTGAGGTTAAGCAAAGCTTAAGATGTTACATTTTGTGTATTTAGAAAATATTCTTTACTTAAGTTTGTAATTCAAATAAAGGACATAAAATAAAAATTAATGCCCTCTCAACACTAACAAGAACATATTTCCTTGGGACTACCTTTAAATTATTAGGAGGGAAGTTATGTACTCTAGAATATTAATGGATATATAACCAGTTGCTTCAAACTTCTCACAAAGAGATAATGAATAGTTACCCTTCTGACCTTATGTTAAAAAATATTCATTATTCCGCACATTAATGCTACGATATTTTGTTTAATTTACATACATCAAGTAGTAACTGCGAGTGGTTAGTCGTCTTTCACTGAATCGGTTCCATCGCGAAAGTGTGAACGCCACTTTATTGTGGATGCAACCTCTTCACTACTCCGAACAAGCCATTCGATTAACAAACGAAGTTCGAAAGAATACAACTGAAACGAATGTCATAATTCGTATGGGGAAAGGTTTTCATTTCGATTTGTATATTCAAAGGAATAAGAATGTCCAGTTAATATTTTCTTTTTTGGGAGACCCTTTTAGAGGTCAGTTTAATATTTAGGGATAGAGGTGCATTATCTTAACACCATTTTCTGACTTGTTTTAGAGTTGTCTTGTCTTGATGATGGTCAATGCCTGAATGAGCAAAACTTTTCAGAAGGATCAGTAGCGAAGCTTTGCTAAAGGCAGGTCTGAAAAGGATGATGGTCCACAATCAACCCAATTGATGGACAGGTTTGTACAACTTTTCTTAACTTCAAAAGTGCCAAAAATTTTTACCTTTCATGGCTTAATTATATTCATAACATCACTTTAACTTATTCATAAATGCGAAATTATCACGACTTGATATTTGATCATTTGGTCTAAAGAAGCTTTACTACTATCCTTATCTTAATTTTTCATACTACAATATCACATTAAATGTTACATAAGTAAAATAACTACAAAATTTTCAGAATCAATATAGTTTTGGTTAGGTAACAGAAATTCATGTGTTTTATTATAGCTTTCAACGTATAAAGTTCTCTCAATTTTTAACCGGACTGGAATAAGTGGACTCACGACCTTGTAGCATATGCAAAAATAAGCTACTTTACACATTGTGACGTTTGATGGCCTACAATTGCCGTTAAACAAGTCTCAAAGTGACGCCTTACAACCACCGTTAAATTTCTATGAAACCATGTTAAAAATAAAAAAATGACATGTACGACACGTACTTCGACTAACTATAATAGTTCTTTAGTTTTTTAGTTTGAAAATTTAAAGGGTTCAAATAAATGTAACCTTTCCTAATCTCAGAAAACACAGAAATTCATTCAAAACATATTTACATTTTAAACACTTTCCAGAAACATTATTACTATTCACCAACAAAAACTGAAACATATGGATTATAAAAAATAACGGAACACTACAGAAATTGATAAGGTAAATTATTGCTGTATCACCTAAACTTGAATTCCGCCGATATTCTTTTGAGGTGTTTCCAACATCTGCAAAATTCAACAAGAATTTTGAGCACTCCAGCGATTAAATTAATAGATTCTTTGTCAGAAAAGTTCAGGTTACTCAATATTCACAGAAACATGATTTGAAAAAATGTTAGTAAGAATAATTTCTCTTATTACATAATAGTTTATTCAGCTTACTTTTCGTCTCCTAAAAATAATTTAAGGCTTCAACCTTAAATCGTGTTTCGTATCTATTTCTTTTAGTCGTTCTCCCTTGTTTTATTCTCTCATCTCCATTTAGTATTTGTTTGTACGATATTTCATTTGACATTTGTTTCATGTGCCCGTATGACATTAATCGTTTGGTTCTAAGTCGTCCACCACCATGTGTGTGACTCCCATTATATCTCCTATTCCATGATTTGTTTATATTTCCTATCTCTATGCTCCGACAGTTCTTCTCTAGTAATCCATTTCTGTGACTGTTAGCAAGTGTTACATTCTTTGTCTCCGTTGCAATACGTCTTAATAATAGTGCGATATATCCATTTTAATTCATTTTCTACAAATACGTTAAGCTTATAATATACCATATATATATACCATAAGTATAAAATTTGTGTATCTTCAATATTTTTTATTCTTATAGTTTCTTCTTCTTGCTTGAAATGGCGTTGCTGCTAGGCAATTGCCAGTGCTATTTGGTGGTGATCCGGAATTGTCTGGCTCTTGACCACACCAAGATCACCGACTTATGCTCAAAAACGAGTTTTGTGCTTTTCAAAGTGCTGTGAATGTTCTTTTGGTTAGTTAATAGACATTCATAAACATGGATAGTGTAGATAGTTACCTACAACACAAAAAAAAAACAATGAATACATGCTTGAGTCGAACGAATTGAGTATTTCATAAATTTATTTTGTTTATATTAAGAAATCTTATAATTAACCTGATAATTTCCTCCTTAGTTTTGGACAAAATTGTAAAAATTGTAATAAGTGTTTCAAAATTAAGATTTATTAGCTTTTTATATAAATCATGTGTTGGAATGAAATTGATAGGATATTCGAAAAAAATATTATTCAAATTCTCTAGCAAACTACATTCACAAAGAGGGTCATCTAGCAAATTCATTTTGTAAAGATTTTGTTTAGTTAGACAATGGCCCATTCTCATTCTTATAATAAAAGTAATTTGTCTCCTGTCCTTGAAAGGAAATGACAGAAACTATTTTTTTGAGGAACATTTTGACCGAACTTTATTATATAGATAATTCTTGTTCCTGACGATAGAGTTCCAATATAAATTGATTTCGCATATTTTCTTTAATTACGTTTTAGATCTCTATGCTATCTATTTCTGTTGGTTTAGAAATATTTAAATTTGTGGCTATATTAGGCAAGGTATCCGCTTCTGTATTGCCTTTAATACCTGAATGTCCTGGCATCCAAGCTAAGCTTATGTCAAAATCATTTTAATTCGCTAAAATGATTAACCTCTTCGTCCATAAAGTGCATTAATCCGCAGATGCAGAGAAGAGATTTTTATTTATTTTTGATATGGCGCTCTTAGAATAATTAAAAATAATTACTTTTCAGAACTATAATCTTCTCCTTACATATGCATAAAGTGTCGAGAAGTCTGGATGAAAACTTATATTTTAAGTCTGGAATACATATATCATATCCTACCCTCTCGTTTTTTTTGAACCATAAGTAAAAATAAATTTAACATCTGCTTTATATTTTTCTACCTTCATCATAAATTTATCCTTAATGAGAGTGTCATCTGTTTTGATTTTTAAGTATATTATTCTAGTTAGCCTAAACAGCGTCTCCAGACCAACTTCATAACAAGGAAAGTTTATACGTTTATATAATTTGTTCATAAGTGGAGAAAAATACTGTAGGGCTATAATTGAATAGAGTATATTTTCTGATCTTCAGAAATCTGATTTGACTGATAGTACCCCTCTTACGTTTAAGAGTATTGCAAATAGTGGGTGGTTTTTGATGCCAACTAATTTAGACATGAATTTAATGGCCAGCATTTTTCTTCTATGTTCCAAATCGGTGCGTCAGCTAAAAGTCCTGCTGTAAGAGTGGATCTCATACATCCTAAACATATCCTAAATCCCTTGTTTAATGCTGCATCTAACTTATAAGGCTCTTTTGACTAGCAGGTTTTATTATAAATGTGCCAAAGTCCAGATGCGATGTAATTAAAGCATGAAAAATGATTAACTAAGTCGCCGGGTCAGCACCGCACCACATCTTGCCAACGGCTCTAAGGACATTGAGAGTAATATTTTCTATGTGGAGATCCCACTTTAAATTTTCTCGAAAAAGTATACCTAAAAACTTTGTTTGTTATTTATAATAACTAACATGTATGTCAATTTAGAGTATTGGGGAATTATTCTTACGTTTACCTTTGGAGCACCATATGGTCCGACACTTTTCAGCTGACAGGGGAAGCTCTTTTTCTAATATGTATTTCTGTACAATTTCTAATGACTTATTACTTTTTGTTGCCATATCCCCTATATTGTGGCCTTTTACAAACTTTGTTTGTTATTTATAATAACTAACATGTATGTCAATTTAGAGTATTGGGGAATTATTCTTACGTTTACCATTGGAGCACCATATGGTCTGACACTTTTCAGCTGACAAGGGAAGTTCTTTTTCTAATATGTATTTCTGTACAATTTCTAATGACTTATTACTTTTTGTTGCCATATCCCCTATATTGTGGCCTTTTACAAAGATAATTAAATCATCCGCATAACCGATCAAATTTATGTCTCTTAAGGCAAGTTTGTACAGATCTGCAATGTATATATTGAATAAAAGGGTACTTAATGGGGACCCTTGAGGTAGTCCTGTTGTTGTTAGGAAAGGTCCTATGAATGTTCCATTATAACTCCTGCTATATACTAAACGAATTTTTAAAATTTTAAAGATGACATTGCATAACCATATAAGGATGTTTAATTTAGGCAACATATTATATAATTTAGAAATATTGACGTTCTCATAGGCTGATTTAACGTCAAGAAAAACTGCCAGGACTGACTGAGATGAGATAAAGGCTTCCAGAATATAAGTCGATAACATAGTTATATTTTCGTATATCCCTCTACCCTTACAAAAACCTGCTTGTCAGTTTTAGTGAAAAAATTTTTCCAACTACCACTCTAGTCGATTTTAAATTACTATTTCCAAGGTTTGCAACAGCCAGATGATAAAACTATAGGTCTACAGCTTTCCGGGAGCGTAGAGTCTTTATTTGGTTTCAGTATTGTAATAATATTAAATTTTTGCATGTACTTGGTAATTGTTCCCCATTAATGATTTTATTAAAAGTATTAAGTAGCACTTGTTTGGCGCTATAAGGAAGTTTATTTAACATGATGTAGAAAGTATTATCAATACCGGATGCTGAAAATTTTTTTTCTTTCAAAGGAAGGTTGGGGGTAAAATATGAATCAATGAAGGGTAAAATATGGATCAGTTTTTGTAACTGGCATTTTGATAAGTAACTTTTGTTTAATGTCTTCAGGAGTTTTTGGAGAGTTAGAAATAATATTATTTTTAGAAAACTTCCTTATTTTGTTCCGAACGTATTGTTCCGGATGGCCGATTTTTGAACACACACTGTATTACTCAACACACTCTATTATTTCAAAATCTCTTTATTGTCACAACTTTGACAACTTGTCACAATAATTCAAGTTGCATCAATGAACTCTCAAACTAAAACTGTCTCTGACAGCCGATCTGGAGCCTTTATATACAATTTTGGTCGATACCGGAGAATTTCCTAATTTTCTAGAAGGATTTCCATACTACGTGGAGTAATAAAAAAAAGAAAAAAGAATAATCCGGCGATTTCTAGAGCTTCTATCATAGGCGGTCTATGTTAAAAATAAGAAAATAGAAAGTTCCAGACCTTCTTTCATAGACGTCTCCTGAGGAAATTAACAAAGGTAACGTTAATTAAATAAATTATGAACTCGTAGAAAATAAACCTAAAACCCTATAAACTACAAACACAAGCTAATACTATGAAATGTAAAACGCTATAAAGTTCGTTACAGTATTTTACATGGGATTCTCTATTAAAAGAGTGACAGATTTTTTAAAATTCGTCCCTTTTTCTTTCCCTAAGATTTTTTCTAGTAAGTACAATTATTTTTTAAATTTTAATATTGTTTTCCAAGCTAGGAATATTATTAAAAGTGGTGATTGCATTCCTCCTTTCCTTTACCCAAGAC
This sequence comes from Diaprepes abbreviatus, assembly GCA_034092305.1. Classification (NCBI taxonomy): domain Eukaryota; kingdom Metazoa; phylum Arthropoda; class Insecta; order Coleoptera; family Curculionidae; genus Diaprepes; species Diaprepes abbreviatus. The sequence goes on from JASJET010000022.1 coordinate 37,737,250, forward strand.
GAAAAATTATTGTCCCACCAATGATTATCAAATTTTTGAAGAATACCACATTTTGGAATAGTCTCATCAGTGTCTTATTTATAATTTCCATAAGTTCATCATAATTAAAATTATAATTTACATCTAACAGATGCAGGGAGATACGGTTATGGAAGTTTTCCTAATTAGCTTTGTAAAAATTTCTTATAAAATCATTTGCAAATTCTTTGTTCAGTTTCAAAGACATTGCATTACCGACATCTGGATATGTGGGAAACTGGTTACTATTGCTACAATCCTGAATGACCTTCCAATAAGACACTATTGTCAGATGAGCTTATGATAGTTAGATCTACCGCACTTACATGTTGGCTATTGTTCTGGAATAAAATTGAAGATCCGTTGTTCATAACAACCAAATCTCTGTTTATTACTAACTCACTTATAATTCTGCCTTCCCTGTTCACAGGTGAGGATACTTATTGTTTAATCTATTACTTCAGTCAAGTACCATGCCATTCGCAGAGTGTAGGCAGCCTCTCATACATATCTGTGTTGCATGTCGACCAGGCGCGGATCCAAGGGGGGGCGGTGGGGGCGATCGCCCCCCCCAAGAGTCTTGAGTTCAGGAAAATAGACCCGATTTTGCCTCTTATACTATAGTTTATTCAAGCACTAGAGAGAGTGATAATTTTTTTACCCTTTTTTTTTCCTTGGCAAACTACCTGTGTTCTTTAGTCCCATGTCTTTGGCAAAATCTCTTAGACATATATATTTTTTAAAGCAATAGATTAGAAATTTTGTAGTCAAAAATACCGGTCTATAATAATAGACTATTTGGGTTGGATAACAAAAGATATTTGGATGTGTGAAGTATTAAAATGGATTTTAATGCTTGTCATTGGCGTCGGAAGAAGGTTTATTTTTTTACTAAGTATTTGTAGCATAGAATATTATTTCGGTAATAAACTTAAAATAAAAAGTTTTTATAATATTATCTTATTTCTTATGATTTCTTAATAATTTACATACATCAGAAAATATAGATAATTTTGACATATTTAACACAAGTCACAAATGTATTTTTAATTCTGGCATAGAAACCGTTTTAGGCACATTCAGACTAAAACCTAGCCTTTTTCTCCCAAAAAATTATATATATATATATATATATATATATATATATACTTACAAAATTCTCATTGTCAAAAATACAAGAAGTTAAAAAGATATAAAAAAAATAAATTAGTCCATATTATATTGAAATTTTTTTGAGGCTATCGGTCATTTTACTATTAGTTAAAAACATTTTTAGGATATTTGACGTTTCAGTTTATTTATTTCTTAACCCATCTGCAAAATTAAAATTAAACACTAAAAAGGGATTCAAATGTAATTAATTTTTATATGTTACAGAAAATTTAAATAATAAATTGTGTTTACGCTGGTAAACATTACGTATCTAATTCGTAATCAAAGTTATGAGATCGAGTTTCCACATTTTCTTTTATTCTTTGGATTTTTCAAATTTTCTGCACAAACTTTATTCAAAAAAATTTTTCAGAAGTTCAGTTAAATTACTAATTTTGTAAATTGTATTATTTCTAGCAACTCTTCCTTTTACTTGAGAGAGATATTTCCTTCTCCATTTTCCGGATGATCTATAAGAACAGATTTCCTATCTGGTTTTTCAAACAAAAATTAAGTTCTCTGAGCAATTTCCAGAGCTCAGTTCTTTTAATTTCAGGTAAATCCCGATCTTCTTTGATTTTAGATAGAATTTTGTCTTCCAACGAGGTTTTTCGTCTGGCTGTGATCGAATGTAGCTTGGGAGTACTAACAATTCCAGTCGTTTTTTTCTCCTTCAGTATTCGGTACATAGTAGATTTTCCAACTCCTGTCATGTTGGAATAACTCTCAACAGAGCTTTTAACATTATTATCTAGATATTGATATCTTAAGGCATCATAAACATTCATCGTAATAAGATTTTTATTGAGGAAAAATGCCCCGGTTTAACGATTTTGAAATAAATATAGATGTGGAAGCCATATCTTTTGGGTATATCACTAATCTCAAATAATATATAAAAACAAGCACAAAAAAGATAAAGCACTAACGACACACTGTAAGGTGTACTTTGCTCACTGACCGAAATTAAATTGAACTATCAGAAATTTTGTTGTTGCAGTAAATTTATAAAAGCTTATAATATTTAAATATAATTAGATTTACGGCAGTCCTCAGTTACCTGCGGCATTGGAGCAGGTACGTTGGAGGTTTCGGTAACAGTTTTATAACTCTCCCTAGTTTTTGAATAGAGTAGAGGAATGTGTATTCTTACGATCGCCCCTCCCCTTCTTAAGAGCTTTAAGTTCAGGAAAATAGAACCGATTCTGCATTTTATATTAGGAATGGGTATGTTGCTGGTACCCCCCCCCCCCGTAGATAACTTGTTTTTCTTGCGCGATAGCCCACCCCCAAGAACTTTGAATTCAGGAAAATAGACCCGATTTTGCCTCTTATACTAGGAATGTGTATGCTGCTCGCATTCTCCCCCCTGTCGGCAACTTGTTTTTTCGTGTGATCGCCCCCCCCCCCCGCTCCAAGAGCTTCAAATTTAGAAAAATGGACCCAACCCTGCCTTTTACACTACAAATCGGAATGTTGCTAGTGTCTCCCCCCCCCCCCGTCGACAACTTGCTATCGATTGCCATACTGTACTTTTGTGACATCACCGCCCCCCCCCCCCCCCAAAGAGAGAGGCTGGATCCGCCCCTGATGTCGACTATATTGTATACAGACATTTAAGATCAGCGGCTCTACGTACCTTACCAAGCACATCCGGAAGGTTTTACTGAACAGAATACTGCACTGCGAACGTAACAGTAAATTTCGATATATCAGTCGAGATATTAACTAGAATCATCTAGGTGCAAAGCTTACACGCTAACCACTATACAACGCTCTCAACTGTATTCCATACCTGTATCAGATATCCTTTCCTAATTTTATTTCACTTGATGTAGCAACAATGCTCATAATCTATTTTTTCTTCATATCATATCATTTTAACGAAAAAAATCGTTTTTGCTTGGGTCTAAAACCTGATCGTTCTCGCAAAAAAATACTAATCGAAAAACTATGATAACAATAAAAATTTTAAGCAAAAAAGTGTAAAAGCACATTTAACAAATATCGATTAGTTATTATTTGACAAATATACTGCAATTAAACTAATTAATATTTTTAAAAACAGTTTTTTCAATTCAGAAGAAAGTACCTATATCCTTCAAAAAGGATGTAACAACGTCGCAAAAATATGATTCTCGTATAGCAAAACAAGAGAATTATTTAATCCTAAAAAAACCTAAATCAAAATATAAAAGCTGATTATTTGCACAGGGTGAGTCAACGATTGGATGAAGTAGGTTTGTGCCTTTTCGGTGAAATTAACAAAGAAACTATATTTATTGTTTGATACAGTTTATTTTTACGCAGATTTTAAAAATATTTAGGACTCTACAGGGTGAGCCAAAAAACTAGGACAGCATAAAGTTGTATTTTTTTAAATAGAACACCCTATATACGAATCGTATTTTCGATTTAGCTTATAATTTTAAATCTTTTTCATTAAGGGTTTACTATAACAAAACTTTATAGTTTCTGAGATAATTAAGTTTAAAGAAAAAAAGTCACATTTTCAAGCATCAATTCAATCCTAAATAACGTTTTCAATTTTGTGACAAATATATTCAAATTTGGAATTTAGCAAAGCCAAGGACAAGTTAACATAATTTTTACCTAATATTTGCAATAAAAGCTACAGGGTGTTGAACACATCGGCTCAAATTTGAACAAGTTTAAATGAATAAATATCTTTTTTTTTAAATGGTACACCCTGTATATTTTCATGTTATTTAATAGAGTAATAAAAACTCTAAAAGTTTTGTTCAATATATCCTATACCTATTTATAATAGTTTTTGAGATATTTCAGTTTTTCTTATTTTCCATACTTTTTTACAGAAATAGTCTTCATTATCATAGTAGCCATGTAAAATAATAAAAAGAAACTACAGAAACAAACAGAATGTGGCTAAATATGATGAAATACATTATTCGTTATATTACAACGGCAATAGTTTAATTAAACATAATGTGAAAAAATTAACAGAACAATAACGACAAGGCAAATACATATTTACTTTTATACTAAATTGAAACAAAAAAATTACCTATTAAATACTGAGATTAATTATTTCTTTTTAATAAGTGTTCGAATAAACGACCCTCTTGTGCAATGCACAAATTTAGTCTTTTTTGCAGATTTTCTCGGACCCTGGACAAAATTAGTGGCGTTATTGTTCTACAGGTATCCCTAATCCTGTTTCGCATATCTTCCACTGTTGTTGGTGGATTAACATACACCTTATTTTTAATATAACCCCATAGGAAGAAATCTAATGGGGTGATGTCGCAAGACTTTGGTGGCCACTCAATGAAACCCCCACGTCCAATCCATTTTTGCGGATATCGTTGGTCCAAAAACGCACGAACTTCACGATGGTAATGCGGAGGCGCACCATCGTGCTGGAACCACATACTGTCGAGCTCATCCCTATCGAGACCTTGAAATAGTTGGGGTAGTTCTTCTTGTAGAAAGTTCAGGTAACTATGGCCATTTAGTGGTTCATTAAAAAAGTGGGGTCCAATAATTCGATTATGATTAATACCACACCAAACATTTAATGACCAGTGGTTTTGATGTTGCACCTCTCTAATCCAAAATAGGTTTTTTGTGGCATAATAATGCATGTTGCGTCTATTTACGGCACCGTTACTTCTAAAAGTAGCTTCATCACTAAACATTACCTTGCATAATAAATTTGGATTTAATTGAATCTCCGCATTTATTGTACGACAAAAGTTTACACGACTTTCAAAATCCTGTCCATGCAATTCTTGGTGTAATTCCATGTGATATGGATGATACCTATATTTCTTGGTAGTACGATTAGCGGTGGATTGTGATGTTTCACATAATGCTGCTAACTGACGGCTACCAATCTAAGGATTTTCCTGAACATTTAACAATACTTGTAGTTCTTTTTCTTCATTAGTTACTGGTTTGTTGACCACTTTACGTTTTGGATAATCAACAGTACCAGAAGAATCAAATCTTTGCATTAAGTTTTGAAAAGTATGGGTATTAGGCTAGCGTCGATCAGGATACTTCATTTTGTAAATTCTTTGAGCAAGAAGGCAATTTTTTGAGCCTCTCCTATTGTATAAATCATATCTATTAACTCGTTCTTTGGAAAATTCATTTTACAATATAAGATGAATGCAAAAAAAATCAAACTACACTACATAAAAACCAAAAGAAGCGATTGCGGTTATAAATTTGTCACACAGAAAAATGTTCTTTAACATTGTTTTTGCCATGGCTACTACGATAATGAAGACTATTTCTGTAAAAAAGTATGGAAAATAAGAAAAACTGAAATATTTCAAAAATTATTATAAATAGGTATAGGATATATTGAACAAAACTTTTAGGGTTTTTATTACTCTATTAAATAACATGAAAATATACAGGGTATACCATTTAAAAAAAAAATATTTATTCATTTAAACTTGTTCAAATTTGAGCCGATGTGTTCAACACCCTGTAGCTTTTATTACAAATATTAGGTAAAAATTATGTTAACTTGTCCTTGGCCTTGCTAAATTCCAAATTTGAATATATTTGTCACAAAATTGAAAACGTTATTTAGGATTGAATTGATGCTTGAAAATGTGACTTTTTTTCTTTAAACTTAATTATCTCAGAAACTATAAAGTTTTGTTATAGTAAACCCTTAATAAAAAAGATTTAAAATTATAAGCTACATCGAAAATACGATTCGTATATAGGGTGTTCTATTTAAAAAAATACAACTTTATGCTGTCCTAGTTTTTTGGCTCACCCTGTAGAGTCCTAAATATTTTTAAAATCTGCGTAAAAATAAACTGTATCAAACAATAAATATAGTTTCTTTGTTAATTTCACCGAAAAGGCACAAACCTACTTCATCCAATCGTTGACTCACCCTGTATATGTAAATGCCAACATTAAGCATGTAGCTATTAGAACAATTCTTATTTTTCTGCTTTCAAAAAGTATTATTACTTTTTTTTGGACAACGGATGTATTGAATTGTTATTCTGCAAATAAATATTGCGTCAGTCAATAAGTGTATTCAGATCCCATTTAAAAGCAAAAATGTATTCTGTAATCCTCGGACCTTTTTTTTTGAGATTATATGAAAAATCTGATTTATGCCTCTGAAAAAAGGGATAAAAATTTTTGACGACGAATGTTTGCTGCTGCAGACCACTAAGAAATATGTCAGGAATTTTTTGAAGTATTCGGGGGGACTAGTTAAAATGCTGCCAAGCTTGCAGAAATTTAAATGGTGGACATTTTAAGCATTCAGTTTATTAAAAACAATATTTATGTGTTTTATATGTGACGTGAATCGTTTTAAAAAGTGTAATATTGGGAAAAATTAGTACTGGTAATACTAATTTTAACAATAAACGACAATATGTTTTTTTAACAAATTAGACCAAGTTTATGGTAGCCTATAAATACTTAAATACAGATTATTTCCAATAAATACCGTAACTAACCAATCCAAAGAGATCTTAGGTTAATAAACCAACCAAACAATTATTCACAGCCCAATTTGCTATTGATTAAAATGTGGTTGTAGGACTTGCACTGTTTTTATTTTTCTTTGTTTTTACGACGTTTCGATTAGGTTATATCTCTAATCGTTATCAAGTATAGACTGATATTATACTTGATAACAACTAGAGATACAACCTAATCGAAACGTCGTAAAAACAAACAAAAATAAAGACAATGCAAGTCCGACAACCACATTTTAGTCAGTCTTAAACATTGTTTACAACCTTCAAACAAACGTTCCAAATTGCTATGATTTTGTGAAGAAAAAAGATACCTTTTTATGCGTCACAACAAAGTCTGGTATATCACCACGCATCACTTCTATTTTTTAAGAGATATTTGTCCCCCACACAAGTATTTATTCTTGTAAGCTACATACGTATTTTACCATTCTTCATAATTTGATTCACTTTGCTTTAAAAAGGCAAGTTAATATCTAAAAATCAATTAAAATCAAGGATGAAAAGAAAAAAATATTACAAATTACGCTACAATAACTAAGGACAACCAATGTCTGATTGTGCAATTAATCTGGAGAAGTTATAATATTGCAAATTCTAACTATTTATTGGATCAACTTTACAGGAAAAGGACGACACTAAACTTTTAAGAAACAAAATCTTATTGGTTGGTGCTTGCGCATATTTGAGAACAGACTTAAATATTGGATATTAAAAATAAAAGATTTTTCAAAGGAATTCATAGGTGTCCTACCCTAAAGGCCATGAGTTTTTCCTGGCAGGATTAACCTACACATTAGTCACTGGTACCAGCGTTAGCCAATATCAATATTTAAGAAATTGCTAAGATCGAATATAAAGCAAATAGATTAAAGACTTCAGGTATTGATAGAATGCAACCCATTTTTGTATTTCCTTTTTACGATTTAAATAGATGAATTTTCCCAGCAAAATATCCATTAATGTTACTACAAAAGACAGCACAAATTTTAAAAAAATTACATACATCTCTTTATAATATTAAAAAACTTTATCACAATGCCACATCACAAACAATTAATAGGTCGTTAAAAAAATTTAATAAAATAAGTGGGTTAAAGAGGGCATAGAATGCGCTAAGCATACTACTAGAGCTGCAAGAGAGTTGAAATTAAAAACACATATTATTATTTTTCAACTTGGCACATCTGTATTTCGGCACATTTTAATTACGTTGAATTACGCCTCTATATCACTTAATAAAATTTTTATACAAAAAAATTGAACAGACTTCTAAAAGTGCCCTAAAAAGTGAAAAATAACTATAAATTTTTAAATGAAATTTTTGAAGTCGGCGCCAAACTAATATCTCATAAAATGTGAACTTTCTTATCATAATTTGTATATATTAGTAGTTATTTATTTCATTTAGAAATAATTTGTCGCCGGCTTCAAAAATTTCAATTTCATATAAAAATGTACAGTTATTTTTCACTTTTTAGCGCACTTTTCGAAGTCGGTTCAATTTTTTTTTTTTAAATTTTATTTTTCGATTTTTAGTTTTGAATTCATTATGATATCCATAAATTATTTGAACTAAGTACTAATCGAGATTAGTTTACTTCGCAATGACTCCAAGGTGGCAAAAAATTATTCATTTTATATAAAGTTGTAAATCACCCTAAAATGAACCACTAAAAATTTTTTGATTCTTAGAGTTCTCCAAATGCCACTGAAATTGTGTCAATTTATTAGTATGTCATCGTAAATCCACCTTCTTAAATTTCAAATTAATTTTAGATTAGTAATATACGCCCCAAAACCTTCCAATATCGATATTTAAAGTACTTAAGATGTAAATTTCTTAGCCCGATATATTTTATATTGCATGTTGAGTTTGTATATGCCCCAAGAACTCCGCAATATCAATTTTAAACAAAATCGGAAAATGTAAAATTTGCATTCCTTCATATTGTATCTTATCAACTTAATAGTTGTAAAAAGTTAACTTTATATTCGTAACACAATACCCCAAAAACCCCCCAAAACGATTCAGTCCCACCTATGAACAAAATCGGAAAATGTCATATTGAATCCTGAAAAAATACTTGTAAATTCATAATTTACACCTTCAAGAACTCTTATATCAGTTTTGGAGAAAATCTAAAAATGTCAAATTTTCAGGACGCCATATTGAATCCACCAGATTGAGTTTTTCAAAAAATATTCTAAATTCGTAATTAGCACAAACAAAAATCCCCCAATATTGATTTTAGACAAAATTGAGAGGTATGTAAATTATAGACCGCCATCTTGAATCCATCGTATTTAAAATTTTGACAAAAATCGGACAAAATTTATTTGTTATTCGCCATATTAGATACGCCATGTTGAAGTTTTATAAAAATAATTTCAGATTCGTTATGTGCGACCCCGAAAACTCCCCCGTACAAATTTTGGAGAAAATCGGACAAAATTGATTTTTTCATCAGTCATATTGGATCCGCTATATTGAATTTCTTAAAAATAATTTTAGATTCGTCATGTGCGACCCCAAAAACTCCCCTGTACCAATTTTGGAAAAAATCGGACAAAATTGATTTTTTATCCGCCATATTGGATCCGCCATATTGAATTTTTAAAAAATATTTTAGATTCGTTATGTGCGACCCCAAAAACTCGCCCACGCCAATTTTGGAGAAAATCGGACAAAATTAAATTTTTTTCCCGCCATATTGAATTTTTTTTAAATAATTTCAGATTCGTTGTGTACAACCCCAAAAATTCTCCTGTATCAATTTTGGAGAAAATCAGGCAAAATTAATTTTTTTGGCCGCCATATTATCAGCGCCATCTAGAAATTTACTGCACCAAATTCATCCAAAAAAATTTGAGACCACCACAGTAATTTCCTGAACATAACGTAAAAAATTTCATTCAAATCGGTGCCGCCGTTCCGAAGTAATCGGTGTACATACATAAAAAACATACATTCTCGACGAATTGAGAACGTAAACTCTGATCTTCACTCACTCCCCTTCTATTCCGGTGAGGCGGACAGAGTTTTCATTCTAGTCGGGAGGTTCGGCGGGTCTTCATCCACAACCTCTGATTTGTATTAAAACTTCGGTTTTACACAAATAATTGATAATCCGAAAATAATTAAAAAATAAATTAATCCTGACAGGAACGAACTTCCACGTTTCCTGAAGGATAAAATTAATCCAATAAACCCGATAAATGTATAAATAGGTCCATATTCTCGGAGATGAGTACAAAAATACTAAATAATGGCGAGGTACGTTGACATCTTAGAAGTCGGTTAAGAATTGAGGTTTTATTTAAATGAAGTAAACTATATAATTTTCTACTTACTTTAGTGTATGTAAAATTTATTTATTCTAATTTGTCATTACATATCGGGAAATAAAGGATTTTGGTGAGTTTGTGACAACTTGCTTTAAATAGCTACCTATTCACCTTATTTGCCAAACGAGCTCGAAATATAATTATCTGATCAAACGAACTTACCTCAGGTGATGCTACGCTGGTAGTTTACGTCAAAACCTCACAGTTAAGTGAGTAGAAATTCAATAATGGAGTATTAGCAAAATAAATAATAAAGCAAAATCACCAAAGTAAAGTTGAAAGTTAGTATCAGCGAGCAAATATGCCAAGCTAAATCCCTATGCAGGGTAATAGTGGTGGGTTATTAAGGGTGCCACTTCATCTGTAGCTAGATTTAATACAGAAGCATTCCACGAAGTCGTTAGGAACTAGTTTTCAACTTCACTTCTATTTAAATTTGAATAAATTAAATTTCAACACGTATGCAATTTACGCCTGTGAGTCAAATAACACTCATTTTTAAATAATAAAAGATCTATAATTAAATATTCGATTGTCTAGCTAAGTTGCTCTAGCATAAAGCTAGATATGCCAAAAATAAAATATTAATCATTAAACCGTGAAGTAAATCATAGTTGATCAAGACAAAATAATTCCAATAAATAATTATGATATGTTATACGATATAAAAGAATCAAATAAAAGTTAATGTTAGAAACTGTAGTATCTACTGACACCAAAACATAACGCAAACCCTATATATTCCATGATCATGGATTATAACACAGGAAAACTGCACAACACCCTACAAAAAACTAGAGGTATAATTTTTTAATGTACAAAATTTAGATTGACATCATTTAAGACAAGACAAAACAAAAATAGTATTTAGTTAAATATAGAACTCCTGAGTTCTTAGATGGAATTAAAGAATTTTTTCATTGAAACATGCAATACTGCTAAAATTTCCGTCTTCAGGCTTATTCCAGAAAAAAATAACTGAATACTCAGTAAAAGATAAGGTAACTAAACAATTAAACTCAATTACTGGAACAATTTTAACCACTTTTCACCCTAAAATCCCAATTAGTGATTCATATAAATTGAGATTAAGAAAATCGCCGCTGCTTTATTTCTTTCAAAGTAGTAAAGTAAGGTCAAGGCAAATGACCTCGGCATTCTATCAAAAATCCATGCATGCAAACATTGCTTCTTCCGTCCAAAATTTAAAAGAAGAAACTGCTTAAATCACTCCTGACAATACCCTATTCATTTCTGTAAAGTTTCATCGAAATCGTTTTTGCTATTTCTAAGATTAGTCCGTACAGAGAGACAAACAAAAAAGAAGACAAAAAATAGCCCACATCATTCCTGACAATCTCTTCTTGGATAACAACAGTCAGCTGAAATCAATTTGCTAAATGAGCCAATTCATTCATTAATCACTGACATTTTCTGTTCGAAATTATATAAGATAACCAGTAGTTATTTTTAAATTAAGGAAATTCATTTCCCGCTGACCATTACCGACGCGAACTAAGAAATGAATAAGTTACCTGGAAATTTTTTCTCTGGAGGACCCTACAGACTAGATGTCGCCCTGAACCGACAACGGCAAGGTAAGTTACGAAACAGATAGGTGGTGTATTAGTTAAAAGCTTACAATATCAGTAAATACAAAGAAAAGTATTAACAAGGGTGAAAATTAAACTAAAACACGGACGTGAAAATTAATGGGGGGATATTGGATTTAAACAGTAAGATTAAAATATCCCAAATAAAATAATGCAAAAACCAACACCTTCAAAATTAACTTCAGGCAATTTCAACAATGACAAAAAACCTAACCCAAAAAAAAAACATATTATACAGAAAGCAAAATTTACGTAACTAATTTAAGGAATTTCAAGTAATCTGCCATACTAACGGATGAAAGGAAGAATTAGCCTCGAATAGCAGGCGACAAAACGAGATTTATGTATAAAAAACTAACAGTAAGTTCAAACAAAAGTAAATATGACCATCCACAGTCTAGTGAATGCGAAGCAAAACAATATAAATAGGGGTCAAACAGCGATAATCAAATATAATATAAAACCATTCCTTTGTAGTGTAAGAATGTAGCCAAATTCAGGAAGGCAAGGAAGGAAAGCTGGGAAAAAAATTGACAAAGAAATAGAACTACACAGATTGTAGTAAAATCAAAAATGCAACTAACCAAAATATGGAATGCTTTTATTAAATGAATTCATGAGAAATACTTAAAAAGAAAGATATTGTGTTTGACCAAATCAAGAGTATTGGCAAAAAAGTAAAATTTATAAAATCAGCCATGGTAAACTTAAATTGAAATTTACACCATGACAATGAAATTCATTCTGGATTATATGAAACCTGGTTTAAGTAAATAAATCCCCCTGCTCTACTTCGTTTCCTTTTATTGCAATAATTAGGCTTTAAAGAAGACTAGTTACCGTGGACCATGGATGCTGATCCTGAAGAGAAAACGGATGCAGATTATATATTTTGCCTTGAATTATATGAGGTTCGGCACCTATCGAAGATACTACCTATTCATCTTATTTACAAAACAAGGCCAACATACAAAAGAGAAGAAAGTTTAATTTAATAGCGAATTAGCACATAGAGATGCATGCGATATACTTCCCATATAAAATTTGAATTTAGGAAATCTTTACTTCCTGTAAGTGAAAATTAATCAATAAACTCACTAGCAATATTATAAAATTTATTACTATATTTGGAACACTTGGTTTCCGTACACCAAGGTTTCATCAATTAAGTTGCTTTATGCATCAGGTAGTGAATAAAAGGATAAAGTTACATTATTATTTATTTTTTATATTAAATAAAACAAAAAATAATATAAATAATGGAAGTGAAAACTCTAACTTGGTAATATTGACATTTAAAGATAACTTTAGAATCATTAAAGTCTTTGTGCCTCCATGTAGATTCGACTAATTTTAGTATGCTCCAAATATCAGGAACAATTATTTTATCACTGTATACTCTCAAAACTCTGAAAGTTAAATTTACGTTATGATACGAGCACGTGATAAATCAGCCATAAAGTTGAATAAAGAGAACAAATATTTAAGGCATGATAAAAGTTTGCCCCATAATATTCCGTTCTAATAACGACTCAAGTTTTAATTGACATTAAATGCCTTTGTTAATTCTTAGTATTTTATTATCATTTGAGTCAAGTCTGTGGTAATAAACTGCATCTAAGGGAATTGTAGAGAGCTGACGAGAGTGAAAAAAAATCCACTAAGAAATGAACCTCTATCCACTAACAGTACAAAAATGGCTTCCTCAAAAAGTTTCCCCAAGAAAAATTGTCTGCTGACCTCTCTGTTTATGCTCGAAAAAATCTACCCCAATAAGTAGTAAGTTACAACATAATCAAAAGTGTTTTTAAATGATATCATATATAGTGTTTGGCAAAACAAAAAAAAAATAAAGAACAATTATTTCCGCAAAAACACAAAATTACAATTTTTTAATAATATTTTTTTCATTTTATCATCCTAACATTAAGGAAACTTCTTTGTGTTCCTACAGAGTTTTATCTTAGATTACTCTCATGGGAGCGTTCTATTCTGTTATCTATCATTCGTCAAGAATGAGATTCCAGGGCTTAACATAGACCAAGCACTTAGCTCTAAGCTCGTGTGAGAGGGCTTTATTTTCAGAACTATTATATACCTTTTTTGTTAAAGATTTTAAAATTTCCCTTAAAATAAAATTAAATCGCTGAGAGGAATGTCAAAACATATTTTTGCTGGTAAGAAAACGTAATTTTTACAAATTTGTTTTTAATTTATACGTGGAAATCTATATACTGTATCTTCTTCTTAGCGTGCCATATCGGATTGTTCGCTATCACAACCTTCTTTATTGCAGTTCTCAAGAGAGATATTGTAATGTTGAACTACTGATGCAAGTTTTTCAACCAGGATGTTCTACGCCTTCCGGCACTACGTCAACTTGCTATTTTTACCTGCATTGTTAAATGAAAAAGGCAGAATATTTCGGATGACTTACAGTATGGTCGAAATACGATAGCTTCGAAATTTTTACTCTTTTTATAACTTCTGTTTCCTTATTTATCCTCTCTAGAACTTCCCCGTTACTTATTCAGTCCATTCAACATATTCTTAACATTCTTCTATATCTCCAGACTTCAAAGACCTTTAGTTTCTTAACCGAACATTCCGTAAGTGTAAAATTTTCACAAAATTTTCGGACAGATTTTCTGTGATATCATCGGCTAAAAATACATTTCTCTCAGTGGTCTAAATTCCACTTTATACAAAGAGTGAGTGGTTAACGCTGTTGTATACGTTTAAAGATGATCCCACAACTTAGAAATCGCGGCAGCCAACAATTGACAGAACAGCAGACAGCGTCGAACTTAAGCAACGTCTATCCTTTATCGGAAATCGACTACTGGCAGGAGAGTTTGTCCATATTATAAGTCTTTCATTCATCGTAACCATCACTAGGTTCATCCCAGGCTATAGCTACAGTTTCTTCGAGGATATAACTATGACATGCAGATACATCTGTGTGATGTGATGCCCCGTCTTTCAGATGAGGGCCATCATGGTATGTCGACCGATTTTTATTCCTATTCCGATAAGGCGAACGTCCCAATTCTTTCTCCAATTTTTTTATTCTCTTGAGGAAATTCCTTATCACGCTGGGATCTCGAAAGCGAGAAGGTTTTCTTTTGTGATTATGTTTGCCTATCATCAATATCTAACACTAATATTCACAGTGGCAGATTTAGGTAGAGCGGTGACGGCAATCGCCCCCCCCCCCCCCCAAAAAAAAAAAAAGCTTAAAATTTAGGAAAATATATCCAACTCTGTCTCTTACACTAGGAATATGAATGTTGTTGGCATCTTTCCCCCCCCCCCCCGTCGACAATTCACATTCGCTTGCTATTGCACCCCCAAGAGCTTTCAAAATACATCCGACCCTACCCCTTATCTAGGAATGTGCATGTTGTTGGCATCTCCCCCTCCGTCGACAACTCGCCTTCGCTTGCGATCGCTCCCCCCCCTAAGAAGTTTCAAATTCAGAAAAATATACCCCACCCTGCCTCTTATGTAAGAATGTGAATGTTTTTAAACTTGGGTCACCAAGTGAACATGCAATTTTTTTTTCAGCGATTGCAATATGAAACTTAATAAGTGTACGATGATGCAGCTTCAACCAAAGAACTGAGCCAGGAGAGTCAGAAGTTGACAAAAATTATTTCATCTAGGAATATCGTGCATAGTAAGCCACGCCAGAGGCGGACTACATACTGAATAATTTATATATCTTCAAAATATGCGCTGAAATATAATTTAAATATAAATCTTGATGTTTCTAAAGCATTAAAAGCCACTTCCCGACCGACTCTACACAGAAACCAAACAAGCCTAGTGATTAAATCCACTGGTATGATCAAAGCAGGATGTTTTATTTAAAAAAAAAACTAGTTAGATACGTGTTGTATACATTATGATAGGATTCCATAGCAGTTATTGTCGATGTCAATTTTTTTCTAGCTTTGTTGCACATCTCCCTTTGAGCTAATTAAAAGCATATTCCTGCAAAATTTTATCATAAAGGATGTGCTTTTTGTCGGGAAATATATTGAAACATTGGAGATTTTTTTTGTCTTTCATAAATGAGTAAAGGTAACTTAACACTAACAATTTTCGTTGAAAGAATTTACTATGTGCTGTTATGTCATTTTTTTTCCGTTTTTAAATTCTACCATTGGAAAACTAAAAAGGAGCACAACAACATTAATAAAAAAAAATCTATTATCTAAATATGAACCGATAAAAAATTTGTATTAAATATTAAACTGGCAAATCGAATACAAAATTAAGTAAAAAATTAGACTGAGAATAATGGAACATATAATTAGTGCACAATTAAACCTCATAGAAATGCGCTCATTCCTAAGGCAGCCACAAATCCGTTAAAACCCAGCGTTTCCATATACCATACGATCTGCATTTCTTTTAACAAAACACTACCTTGCCCGGCGCATTCATCAAATTTCGGTTACAAAATATAGTCACAACTGCGAGCAATCTTAGAAGCTTATATTTTGTGAATGAGATGAGTCAATAAAAAATAATATACACATATTTAATTCAATTTTTAAAAATATATGTAACCATGCTCATTGGACCGAATAAACAAAAATGGCGATATTAAATCTTTAACAGTTTTTTTACAACTTATAAATTAATTAACGTAACTCAGCCGTCATAATTTTCATTGCATATATTTAGCAAGAACTATTATACCAATTTTTTCAGACTTTACCGCTGGAAAGTTAGAGGGAGTTAGAGGGAGATATTTAAAAGCTACTCTTTAACCTTATATCTCGCAAATGAAGTAACTCAATAAAAAATGTAATATAAAACAAATGTCTGTATTTTTGAAGACCTTACCAACGATGTCCCACTGGTTGGAGTGAAGGTGAAAAAATTTTTTTTTCATATCTACTTTTGCAAAGGCAAGTACTGCTTATGTTGTATTGCCTCAGATCTGTTTTTGAGTCACTGGAATGCATATATCTACAAAATTTCATTGCAAATGAGAAAAAAAACTGAAGAAGTTATTAGTCTCTGACACAGAGAAGGACGGGCTAACCGTCCCGGACGGACGGACTAACGGTTATGACAAAACTATGGAACATACAAAATTCCAATAAAACGCTTCTAATAAAGAGCCTATTAATCGAAAAAAAATGTAAAGAAAGTAATATCTATCTTGTTAACATTTTATCAAGATTGTTGTATAAGTCGACAAAGCCTTATTATCTTCCTAAATTGGATTGTTCTTTATTACGCAATATCAGCTAAACAATATAAATATAAATCTCTACATTGGATGTGACCATTGAATCGTGATAAGAGAGGCTGTCGAGCGCACGAAACGAAAATCCGCAAAAAGAGATGGGGAACCGAGGTGTCGAGTAATTTGCTTATGCGACACGGGAAATTTAATGTAAACTCGATACGTTTTAATTTGTATTCCTAAATTAAAGGTTTTTTGTGAGTTTGTCTAACCTTATAATAGAGGTATAAATACTTTACCGTAATTACTACACTGGGAACCCAAATTAGTAAAACAATAGCATTGTTAATTATAATCAACTGATAAGATACAAGGAATATTCAATATCTAGATTGAATAATTTCGTAATATTTATCGCGCGTATTCTAATTAATTGGCTTTATTTAATCTTGTAAACATGCCTTATTCACTTTCCCTTAAATAGAAAAAAAAATACGGACTATCGGGCGTCTTTAATAAAATTTTTTAGAATGGATTATGATTGAAAGTTTTTTAATTTTTTGATGCATCTGATATATTTACTAAGTTTCTAAATCCAAAAAAAAATTATAAAAACAGTGTTGCTGAGTTATTAAATAAAGTAATTAGTGTAAATACAAATTGGACACTAGATGAACGTAACATAGAATGGGTCCATGGATGGGGTACCGTACTCTAATAAACTTCAGTATTTTTGATTTTTCTAGAAAAGTCATTCCTGATAAAAAAAAAAAGAAGTTTTGCTTCCCTACGAATTTCAAAAATAATGATCAAAGTATACGAGATATTCAACATATTCAAAAATGTAGAATTAATCTTAAATAAAATACTCTTATTTGTAAAGTCTTTAATAATTTAATTTAACTAAGTTGTTCCGAAATAGAAACAAAGCCTAAATACGTAGGCTTCGATCATACCCTATAGATTTAAACAACAATAGATTTGTTCGAAGGCTGTTTATGGTCGGTGAGGAGAGGCTTTTTTGATGTTTGACAGACATAAACATGTTTACTTATCTTTTCTTTCCGTTTAATTTCTTGTCGACACCCTTTTCAGTATTTTTAAGTGTTAGAAATTACTATAAATGCAAAGTTTGCAATTAGTATTAACAAAAAGAAGATTTAAAAACTTATTTTTATTGGTAAATATTGGTAGATATTGTTTACATATATTGAAAATTACAATAATAATAATTTAGGCAACCATAAATCCATATTCTAGAATTGATATACCGATTATCGTATGATACTCGTTTAAATAATGCAATTAGAAAAGGATAGCATAAAATCGGTATGTGTGTATCAAAAAATGAAATATTTACTGTTTATCAACACTTTTTCAAATATTAATAAAAATATTATTAAATTTTTTCGCGTTCAAACAACCGGACCCTAGTTCTGACGTTATGGCTAATTCTATAGGAGTATGTTTGAAGTACGTAGGATAATAGTATTTGGTATTAAAGTGTATAATTTATCGATTCCGCGCCATAATTAGAATTTAGTTAGTTTCATTTTACAATTCACAATTTGTACCTGTGCATTTGACACTGAATGCGCGCAGCTGTGAACAGAGAGACGGCGTCAGACAGTGAACGAGTGAACAGGTGAAAGAAGCGGTTCTTTACCTAGCATCCTTTTGTTGTGTATCTTGTGGCCTCAACGGCTTAGAACCATCTTTATCGTGTGTTATTGTGAACTAAAACC
Organism: Diaprepes abbreviatus; assembly: GCA_034092305.1. NCBI lineage: Eukaryota > Metazoa > Arthropoda > Insecta > Coleoptera > Curculionidae > Diaprepes > Diaprepes abbreviatus. Next base: position 37,755,839 of record JASJET010000022.1, read on the forward strand.
ACTGAGGAAAATCCTGGAATGCCGGCCGGCAGAAACTAAAGCAGATGAGCCGTGGGTAAGTGCATTATTTGTTACCATTGTGAATAACTGTCGATTTTCGTGTGATAAGTTTTCTTATCCATCTACAAAATAAGGTGGTCCTTTGCAGTTATCGAAATACCAACCAAACAGAAAAAAAAATAAAAATTAATTTTCATAAAAAAAATTTTTTTAGTTGAGGCATTGTAATTAACATACCTATTTTTATTTGGACAGGTGAATTCATTCAAGAATGGATACTTTTCTGTGAATATCAATGTAACAGACATTATTTGTGCACTTCTAACCAAAAATAAAGCTAGTACTTCTTGGAACTATTGCACACTTTTCTCTGAGGTGGTTGGCAGAAATGCTCAACCCTTAGCAGTTGTGTTTCTATTCTACTTTAAACAAAAATAACAAGTATTGTGATTTTTTTTCAACTATTTCTTTTTAATATTTTAAAGACTTTTTTAACTCTTTTGTTTGTTTTTTTTTATTTATTTTGTTGTTCTTTCCAGTCTTTTATTTTTAATATTTTTTTTTTGATTTTGTATTTTTCATCAACACCTAATGGCGTAGAATCCAGCCACTCAAGGACATCTCAACTATAGATTTCGAGGCAAAATAAGTTCAAATACCAATATATAGATATAGAAAGCATATCAAAAGATGTCTGGGGAAGATACTGGCGAAACCACTGACGAGTGGTGATCAAACAATTAGTTTGTAAAGCGAGCATTTTCAGTAAATTTCAACATAGCGCACAACGTAGGGCCTAAAGCTATATACAAAGCATTTGCCTTGATAGGATTGTATCGTAGAATTCGGCCACTCAACTATATCTCACCTACAAATTCCGATGCAATATAGGTTCAAATATCAATATGTAGATTTAAAAAGAATGCGAGGTGTTTGGGGAACGCACTGGCGGATCCACTGATGAATCTACCACCAGTTGCCAGGACGAAATACCTAACTTTTAGTAGTCAAATAATTAGTTTATAAGCCGAGCATTTTCGGTAAATTACAACATGGCGCCCAACGTAGGTCCGAATGCAGCAAGAGATACATGAAATACTGGGTTATAGCACTCGGTCCATAAGAGATCACTAAGTGCGTCCGGTCCTGCAGTTCATCAAGCATGCTTTCTATATATGCGAGATTTTACTAAATCTCGGCTACATATAAAGCATTTGCTTTGGCGGGGAAGTATCGTAGACTCCGGTCACTTAAGGATATCTCATCTATAGATTTCGACACAGAATAGGGTCAAATACCAATATGTAGATATAGACAGCACGTCAAAAGTTGTCTGGAGAAGAAACTGGTCAACCCACTGACAAATCCACTGCCAGTTGCCAGGACGAAGCACCTAAATTTTTAGTGGTCAAATAATTAATTTGTAAGCCGAACATTTTCTGTAAATAACAACGTGACGCCCAACATGGGGCCTAATGCAGCATGGATTGCTGGGTTATAGCACTGAATCCATAAGAGACTACTAAGAGCGTCCTGTCCTGCAGTTCATCAGGCATGCGAAATCTTACTAAATCTCCAATGAATTCCGTAAATGTTTATTATATTGGTGAAAACATATCCTTGATATTGATTGAATATTTTTTATTTTCAATTTATTTTTGCTTCTGAACGGTTTATAATTTTACGCAACGTTTACTAAGAATTTCAAACAGGGACGTGAATTTTAAAGTTTCAAATTATCGTGGGACGTGCAAATAGCTCTTGCGGTAAATTGTAATTTATTTCATTATTATTGATAAGTTTCAAAGCATGTATTAATACTTATTTAAAATACAAATTGTGCATATAAGGGGAGCAGGTTTAATCCTATGGATATAATATATGAACATTTTTAAATGTTACCAATATTTTAGTGTTCCAAAGGAGAATAAACTTCTAATCCAACAAACACTTGTTTTTGGTGTGCTTCCTAGAAACAAATTGCCTGAGAAAAGCCATGAAATAATGTTCAATGAAAATATCTTAAAGCACCTAAATTCGCAACTAATAACAAATATTGGTTCCACAAAAAATTATAATTTCGTACATTGTATTATTTTAGTTCTTTCAAATTGAAGCTACGATTTTATGAAGGAAGTTTTAACATTACAATTGCACAGGCCGACAAAATTAGACCAACTTTCTAAACCAGAAGTCGAACTATGCTTTTCCGCAGGCTTTTGACGTGTTAAATCAAAATGCGGAACTTAAATTGCTTCAGCACGTCAGGTTTTGAGATAATTTAACTTACAACTGCAGAAAAACGGAATTTTAGGTTACTTTTTAATGCTCCGTAATATTCCCTCACAAAACTCATTATAGCATCTAAAAATACTACTCTTCCCCCTTCAAAATCGTTTTTCAATTGCTCCGATATATTTTTTTCTCACCGAGATATCTACTGTTGAAAATATCAAATGTAGTGTTTTCGTCATTACATGAAAATTTAATGACATTCAGCAGACATGCTAATAAAACGAATTTGCTCTAAAACCAAGGCTCCTCAACATACAAAAACCGGGCGCAGCGAGAGTCAAGTTCCCAATGCGATAGCCGAGCGACGCGTTTGCTAACAACCCACGCTCCCAGGCTCCCAAACTCACATAACCTAGACCTAGCAAGATATATCGATAAAAACACTCAATTTTATATTTTAGGGGCTATTGAAAAACGATTCTGAAGGAAAAGAGTAGTACTTTAAGATGTCTTATTGAGTTTTGTGAAGGAACGTCTCCTAGCTTTAAAAATTAACCTCAAATATGACCTAAAATGCCATTTTGCAGTTGTAAGTTAAATTATCTCGAAAACACTAACTTGGTGAAGTAACTCGGGATCCAGATTTTGATTAAGCGCATCAAAAGCTTTCAGAAAAGTGTAGTACGACTTCTAGTTTAAAATTTTGGCAGCCTGTGTTAACATTATGATTGTGTTAACTTATATACTCCTAAATACCCGATCTGTCAGTACTCCAAAAGTATGAAGGAGAAAATAGTTAACCAGAAGGCCTAACTAAAGTCATTTTTAAATGATAAAATCCTATTTCATTAAACAAAATATATTGTTGTTAATTTACGATATAAAATTTTATTGAACAAATCTTTGAAAATAAATGCCTTAATACTTTGTATTATTAACTTCATTCATTTTACGTCTAAAGGTAATGTATGTTACACTAATATTATATACAAAAATACCCATTGCTTTTCCATGATCTTCTTCGAAATTGATATGTAAAAATTGAATTCGTCTCGATTCATTTTTGGGGCATATTTCACATTACAGCAATTTGGCCAAAAGTCATTTTTTGGAAAAAACTGAAAATATATAAATCAAGGAAATTGTAGAAAAATTACATTGGACAACAGCCAAAATGTGTCTAAAATAAAAACGACTAAATTATTTTTGGAGTGCTAAAACCGAAATTAAACTTATTTCTTTTACATTAGTTTAAGTTTTAGAGATACGTGATGTCATGTCTCCCTATATATTAACAATGTAGCCGTAAGAATGCAAGTATTATATATGCATTATTATAACAACAGAGTTGTCCGACATTGCCAAATATACGTTTCCCCAAGTTAAGGAAATTTTTCACAACTTGGTATCACCGCATGGGGATCTCCAGGGATAACCCCGCATATACGAAGTCTCAAACCCTCTTAAACCAATGTAAATCGACTTTTATGTCTACTTTATACTGAACAGCTCCTGTATACAAGCAAATGACCAACGCCACTATTGCCATTATTATGGAATTGAATAGAAAATTCCAGAATATTCTCTAAAAATGTAGAAGCCGTATTTGGGTATATAAGCAGCTATAAAGCGGAGGGGTTAACCAGCCCAAATAGTGAGTCATGTAAGTCGAATAGCTGAAATTGTAAGATGTCTCGAAAGTGTGTACACAATCCAGATCATTATTATGTTTGTGGTGAGGTGACTTTTGCGTCTCAGAAGCGACCTATTACCCCATTAGTAAAAAAGGCATATTAGCTTTATTTCGGTTGCAATGTTAGGGCTCAAGACAAACAGTGAGCGCACATATCTGCTCTAATGCATGCGCTTTAAGTCTGAGAAACTGGTTAAATAGTAAAAAACGATGCGGTTTGCTGTCTCAATATTCAAGAGGAAAAAGTTGGTTATCAACTATCCAAATATACCATTTGCTATGAGAGAGTATCTGAGTAGAGCTAGTATATGTGTCTCATGGTGACGAACTTCCCATTTGAGAACCTCAAGAAACATTAATTTATGAATCAGATAATAACAATAAAACGATTTGTCAAGAAGAAGATATACGTACCCAAGCAGAATTAAACGATCTCGTGAGAAACTTAAAACTTCCAAAAAGTAAAGCATAGTTACTAAGATCAAGATTGCAGCAGTGGAACTTATTAGAAGATGATGTTTCAATTAGTGTTTTTCTCTGCTTAAAAGGATAATACATATAAACAACTAATTAAATACGACACTTTTCAGTCTGTAAGTGTTCCTCTTGGTTCCATATAGCTTCATTGACGAGACCATTAGGTGGTCGAAACTCATATGGAGAGAAAACCAGAGTTGTATTTGCAGGAAATAAACTGTTCGTATATATTTTTTCTTTTAACTGCTTGAAAAAAGAATAAGTATATGCAACTGTTTAAACACAACAGTAAAATATTTATTTAATTCTTATTAAAGTTTTAATTTTTAAATCCAATTACTGTCTCAGCAATTAGCTAAAATTTAATTTTGCATTTTTTCTTCCTGCTACTAAATTTAATAATTATCAATACCTTCAAAAGACAACAAAAGACTAAAGAATTCTACAAGTTAGTGCGAAATTACAACATAAAAACATCTAGTGAATAATCATGCTACTTTTGAAAGTATCTTATAATTTTTACATAATTCTAATAGGCAATAAAAACCATACTTTTTCTTAAAATACTACTTTTTTACCTTAAAAATAAATTTCAATAACCCAATTAAATACATATACAAATAATATATATTCCGATTTATTGATACTTTAATTTATCTAAATCGAATAAATATCGAAAAAGTTATTCGAACGAATGATTGAAATAGTTTTTAGGTCCTCATACAAAATTAGTTCTGTTCAGTAGTGACTATTATAGGAAGGCGTGGAGCAAATGCATCATACAAACCAAGCTTTAATACGCTCTCTAAGCTAATTCAAAATTGATTTATTAAAGCGTCCTTTACCACCCACGTATATTAATTGCCAACATTATTTAATTTAAAAGTTGATAGTTTAGTTTTTGATTGTTTTAAGTATTTTTAAGAGATATTTTAAATATCAGTAAAACTAACCCACTCTAAAGACGAATAAGAACCTCTACCATTTACAGTTGTTAGTGTAAATATTAAGCTATCGAAATGTATATATAATGTTTTTCTCTTTCGATTTAGTGTATTTTTAATTTTTGGTTTATATCTTCTCCCGTTCTATATTGCCATATATTGGATGTGTTCATTGAGTCGTGATAAAAAAGTTCTCAAACGTTTGAAACGAAAATCCGCAAAAAGAAACGGAATTGAGGCACAGAGGATTTTGCTTATAAGATACGTGACAAAATATATTCAAAAAAAAATTTATCAGGTCTTAAGTAGGATTTTTTACAAAACAAAATGAAAGTTACTTGTTATTCGAAATGAGTTATGGTATTTTCGCCCTAAAGGATATCATCCCTTATTTTTTTATTAGGGTTCACCATATTTTTAGGAACATAATTTAAAAACTACGAAATTTAATGGAATTCTTTGAAAATATGGTTTTCACGAATACCATAAGTAACCTAAATTGACGGGTTTCAGGGTTTCTACAAATAAACTAGTAAAAGAGGGTGAGCCACCCCCAAATACGTTTTTTTTTTAAATATCAAAGTGTAATTGTGATATCATTAAAAAACAAATTGGAAATTATTTGTTTTTAAAAATAATGTTGAATTATGATATTTTCACCCCCAAGAATATCATCCCTTATTTCTTATAACGGTAAACCATCTATTCGCGCACGTAATTTAATTCTAAAAATTACGAAATTTAATGAAATTGTTTCAAAGTATTTTTTCACGAATTCCATAATTAACTCAAGTGGACATGTTTGGAGATTTCAAAAAATGAAGTAGTAAAAGATGATTAGTTACCCCAAATATTTTTTTTTTCAAATCTCAAATTCTAATTGAGATACCTTTAGAAAACAAAGTGAGAATTACTAGTTAGTTGAAGTGGGGTTATACCATGTTGATTTAACCCCATAGATATCCTCCCTTGCTTTTTATGAGGGTTAGTCTTGTAATTCATTTACATAATGTAATTGTGGACATTACGAAATTAAACCAAATTTATTGATAATAGTGTTTTTACGAATACAATAAGTCACTTAAGTTGATGTGTTTCGAGTTTTCCACAAATAAACTTGCTAAAGAGGGTGAGCCAATCCCAAATACGTTTTTTTTTTAAATATTTCCAGTTTTAATTAAGATTTCAAAGTAGTAGATATCTGTTGGACTTCCATTGTCTTTATTTTTGTTGAATGTTACGACGTTTCGGCTAGTAGTTATCTCTAGCCGTTTTCAAGTGAAATTGAAACTTAATTAAGAAATTTCTACAAAACAAAATTAAAATTACTTGTTATTCGAAATGATGTTAAACTTTATTGCTTTTACTCCCAAGGATATTATTCCTTATTTTTTTATAAAAGTAAACTGTCATTTCACACATATATTATTATTCTTAAAAATGTCAAATTTTAATGAACGTTACCGAATTAAAAATCACTATTTGTTATGAATTATTATAATTTACATATACGAATACTTAACCAATGAAATAAGTTTATATTTTCTAATTAATTAAAAGAAAAAATTTCAGTAAGCCCTGTAACGTTCATATCAACTGAAATTTGGCAATTTTAAGCATAATTATACATGTATGAAATAACATCCTTCGAATGATATCCTTAAGGGGGAAAATAATATAGTTTAACTTCATTTAAATTAACAAGTAATTTCCAGTTTATTTCGTAAAGTTATCTCAAATAAAATTTGAGGTATAAAAAAAGTATTTGGGGGTGGCTCATCCACTTTTACTAGTTTATTTTTAGAAACACGACAACTTAAGTGACTTCTGGTCTTCGTGAAAAAAAATATTTTCAAAAAAATCCATTTACTTTTATAATTTTTACAATTAAATTACGAGCGCAACTATATGGTTTGCCCATTAGGGAGAAATAAGAGATGATATCTTTGGGGGTGAAGATGCCATAGTTTAATATCATTTCAAATAACAAATAATTCTCATTTTGTTTTGTAGAGTTATCTTAAGTCCAGATATTAAAAACAGTATTTTAGGATGACTCACCCTCTTTTACTAGTTTATTTTTGGAAACCCCGAAAGAACTTGAGTTTGAGAAAAAATATTATCACTTTATTAAATTTCGTAATTTGTAGAATTAAATTTCGTGTGCGAATATATGGTTTACCCTTATAAAAAATAAGGGACGACATTCTTGGGGATCAAAATATCTTGGTTCTACATCATTTCAAATAACTAGTAATTTCTATTTTGTCCTTATACCATTCGATAAGTATTTAAAAGGTACATTTTCTGGTAAGGTAAAAAGTATAGCGTTCTATGTAAATTAATCAAGTTATAGCCACTTGATTACTTTTAATTTTTGATCACCCTGTATAATGTAGCAAGTTTATTATAATTGGGCTATAAAATATGATTTATTGTTTCACTCACTGTAAACCTCGATTACATAACTGAAATATTTCTTAAGTTTTTGAAACATGAAAATTAGGTTAGAATTTGTCCAAATTCAAATTATTTAAAATCCCTTAAGGTTTAGGTACTATAAAGCTTAATAAAATAGTCACTTATTTTGATTGAAGAATCCAAAAATGTAATAATATACAGTGGGTTCAAATTAAAGAACAAAACTTTGATACTTTCAGAGGTTTTTGGGACACATTGTATAATATAAAAATATTTTAAAAATAACTATATTTGACTCCCATATATCCCACCCTAAAACTTTTTGAAAGTCACGTATTTTGGCAGCAAAATTCCGTGCCGTATAGGGTGAATAACCCAGTTTATTTCATCGTAAAATTATTCGGACTGTCTATTTCTGCCATGAAAATAGAGATCCTGAAAAGAAAACAACTTAACCTTCAAATGACCTTGAAGATAACTCCAGGTCGAAGTCATGGACACTGTTGAATATCCTCCTTGAACCCTATAACATTGGGTTTTTAAAATGGTGTGGAACCTGTATAGCTAAGGTAACGCTAGCTAAAAAAAACTGAAAGAGTATGCGTAGTGCGATTTAACGAAACTGGAACCGCGTAGCGGATATCTCAAAAAAAAGTTCTCAGTTTTCGATTACAAATATTTAAAAATATATTACAAATTACCATCTTTGAGAAAAGTGCGTAAACATATTTTCTTATTTTCAACGTAAAAATGGAATAATTTCGGAAAATAATTGGCAAATTGTGAAAAGAGGGTTATTTTGCGCCAAAAAACGAACTCACAGCAGTTGTCGTAAAGTGTCAAAACTTTGTAAAAAGCGAAAGGTTTAGTGTTGGAGATATTTAAATTATTCCTGTAGAATAAATATTAAAATTACATTTTTAGTAACATCCTTTTCACATTCTCAAAATTAAAATAGTTGAACTTACCTAATAACGCTTGAAATAACCTTGACTTAAATATTCTTATAACCCGTTCGATTGCTTGCCTTAAAGTTTGATCTTGAGGCCGAATGAGCTTTGAATGATAGTCTTCTAGCAGTTCCAAGGCACGATGGGCTTCTGAAAATTAATAATAAAATAAATAAGTTTCTTCTACAGCTAAGTAATATATAACATGTTACAGCGAGCTTCCTTTATACCCGTAAGCATATATACTGTTTTGTATGATATAATAACCAATTACAGATTTGTTATTTTAAGGAAAAGCCATTGAATAATATTAAATTCTTGAATAGGACAAGAAATCAACACACATTTCCTACTTTTTGACCAGCTACAAAATCCGAACTATGCAATTTTGAAGAAAACAACTTGTATATTTCTATCTTAAATTTTTCCTCGATTTTCTTCTTCTTCTTCAGACTCTCTGTATATTTGCCTGCCATACTAGTTTTACTATTCTAGTGTACCTCATTCTTTCCAAGTACCTGAACCATCTTAGCTGCTTCCTCTTTATTTGTTCCCCTATTTCTGTAATTTCCAGTTTCTCGTCCACGTTTTCTTCTAGTTATTTCTTTTACTTTTCTTAGAAATTTAGGTCAATAGGCAATAGTATCATTATTCCAATTGTCAAGTATTCTCCCGCTCCTTCAGGCTTTGTTCTATAATTATTTCTTTCCCTATTTATCCTAAATTTTCCGCTTTATCTTGTCCTGTCCATCCGGTTTTTTCTATATGCTCTAGTTTGGTATGCAGAGGAGGTAAATAACGGCCATTCTACAACGAAATAATGTTGGCTTCTGGCTCTGCTGTCGTATTCGCACAAAAAACGACAATATTTAATATAGCGATTCTGCAGTCCTATAAGCTGTGCCATAATTATTAGATTCGCACAGATATTCCATTTATGACCTTCGTAGTTTATGCTTTGAAATAATATATGCATATTCTGGTACGTTTTTTTCATATTTACAGCAGGACCCACGAAAACAAATGGTTGTTCATTTCCATTAAACAATTAAACTGCCTTTAGACATGAATTCAAAGAGTCAATAAATAGTTGCCACTCGGTAGGTTTATACGAAAGACCAAGTTCGTTGATTAAATCCAAAATATCATGACAGTCACTTGCCATTAAGAAAAAGACTACCAGCATAGAGTGCCTTTTCCGAAACGTGAAAATTTTCACTCCTTTTTGTAAGAGATTCCACTGCAGTAAACGAGATCCAAGCGAATTTGTTTTGGGAAAATTCAAGTTGTGAATAAGATCGTTGAGCTCTTCCTGATATATTAAATGGCGCTATTTACCGCTACTACATTTGTAATCTTCTTGTAACGAAGTTACTATATTTTTGGGCCGGGATTTAATTTATTTATTTTATATCCGAAAGATCTGGTTCTTGCGGGAACAGAATGCTTAAAGTTTCAATATTACCGGTATATAATTAGATTTACCGCGCTATGCCGGGAAATATAATTTTCCATGATTTTCAGAGCGTCCAACCATAGTAATCGCGCGCCACATACAGCAATATTGTATGCGGAATCACCGCACGCCATCACACGTCAGCGTAGTGGGAGCTCGGGACGTCTATTTAAGCTCGAGCAGACCACTATTTCAAGGAGAACTGCAAGATCTAGCAATGTAGGTGAGGCTACGCTTGTGTGTATATGGTCTTTCAGCATACACCTTCCTTACGTCCTGCCCCGCTAATGGCAAGCATTGCCGAGGACCCTTGTAAGAACGGGCAATGTTGTGTCATCCTACCGTCACTGGTTAGGACCCTTATAAGTACGGGCAGTGTCGGTTCCTTTCCTAATTTCCTACCACTATTGGTCGACATTGTCGAGGACCCCTATAAGTACGGATAATGTCGTTCCATCCTGCTGACGCTGTCGAGGACCCTTACAAGAACGGGCAGCGTCAGTTCCTTTCGTTCCTTCCTACCGTCACCGATACACAGACGCACTAAATGCCGCCAGTTTTTGTTTATGTTTCCGTATTGACCAGGAATGTGTTTTACCGCCAGGTGCCCTCCGATGTTCGTTGATAAAGGCGCTTAACAACTGCCGCCCCGACGTTTATCGCCGCCGCCGCGTGTAGAGAAACCACCTATCGCCGATCGATGCCGAGTTATTGTTACATACCGCGTATACCGCCGTCGGTCGAATTTTAGTACGAAGCGCCGTGAACAGCGTCCGCGGATTCTAGATACGAAACGCGATAATTTGCGTACGAGCCGTCCTGAATAGCGTCGCAACCGTGTAGTACGAGGTACGTGAATAGCGTCGTGAATTATACCGCCGGGTTACCGTCTTCAGCGCAACCGACCAGTATGAGCTACCGTGATCAGCTCTCAAGACATATTCTTGCTCTCCAGACCGTTTAATAGTTGATATTATTGTCCATTTTAGATTGTGTTAGTTTTAGGCCATATCTTGATAAAAAAAAGTATGGAATACAGGATACAGGATGTTTTAAAATCGTATGTTGCATTATCTAGTCCCTTACGCCTCACACTCTTTCTCTTTAAAACTTGAACCGGCTTTTGATTCGAAATCATCTAGATCATCCGATTTCGAGTCGATTTTGTATTTTTCTGGAGGTTTAGGGACAGGTATGCTAGAAGAGTCATGAGGTGCAGGTCTCATGACTAAATGAATATTAGGATATTCAATTTTATCTTAGCTTTTATTAGAAAACCCCAAAATTTTTGTTAATCAAAAGTAACAATCATCAACCTAATTCTGAGGTTCCTACTAAATCACTGGCACTCGAAACACCACATATTTAACAGAAACTGATCGCTTTATTCACACAGGATCGCGATGACATCTTTTACACATGGAGAAAATAATAGCACTACCACAACGCTATTACTATTCGCTAGATCTCTGCACTTCGCTAGTGTATCCAATACTGATCCTTCGATGACCAGCCGGCTGCTTATATACTGGTTTCGTATATCTGGTGTTTTCTAGAAACATCGAGTATGGAGAGTACCAGAAGCGACGACATAATTCCTGTATATAGGGACTCTTCGAATGGTTAGGTACATTCGACGACTACGAGGTATGATAAAATTTAGAATTACATAGGGTTTAATGGGTATCTCCATTATTTTAATTCCCATGGAGTTGAGACTTCGTAGATAGAGGTCAACGTCGCACGTCAGTACTGTATAACAACTTATATATCGCATACGTACATCCTTATACCTGCTTTGCAATCAATCAAGATATGTTGTTGATATTTTGTAGATTTTACTACGTGATAACGATAATTTATATAGGTAAAAATTATCGAAGTAACACATTAGTTTGGCTGGAAGGATTTTCATGCAAAACATAATTGGAACATAATTTTACAAAATTATGCCAAAAGAAAAGAGTAAATTATCTTGACTAAATTACTGAAAAATATTATAAAAATACAACCAGAGACTTCAAAATAACCACATACTCAAGCTGAGAAAAGTTCATCCAAATCAAAGTATTACTTTATCGCCGAAAAAAAATGATCCATAAAAATTAGCAGTTGTAAAATAAAAATTTAAACCCGACATCGGAGAAATCGCACTCGACATTCAAGTGTTATTGAGGCCAGAAATGTATTTTTCTCAACTAAAGCTTAAAGCTGAAAAATGGGATATATATTTTTTGTATAAACAAAATAAGGATATTTAAAGTAATTTCGTTGACACCCACTGTATTAGGGAAGATAAATTAACTTTTTTAACACTCTATTAAATTAACCTTTGCCCTTCCAAGTTCAAATAAACCCTTTTTGAATATAGGAAACGTGTTCTCTAACAATAATCGAATATTTAAAACGATTCCTCAAAGTTACTAAAACAGTCTAATTAGAAAATCAGGGGTCTTAATAAGTAACTTCCTAAAAGCTCTTTGTGAAAGATTTGACGTAAAAACTTTCTATTTAAAGATCATAAATTAATTTGCATAAAGTGTTATGAAACCTCTTCATTTTATTTGAAAAAATAATTTACCTTTCTTCTCACAGCAGGTTTATTTCATATTATTTACCTATTTTAAAATCTTAATAGTAGTATATTTTCCAGAATAGGATATGTTTTTAACGATTGGAAAAAATATAACAAATTTTATCAAGAAAATATAAATTCTATATTAAAAATAAAAACCCAGTGCAAACCCATCAAAGTAAACTACTAATCAAAAAAGATCGGGATAAAATGGTATAACATACAATAATTGAAAAAGTGTTCATGCATTTCTCAAACAAATAATTTTTTCCTTTAATTTTAAACAGTCCTTTGAAATATATGCAGGTGATGTAGCGAATCTCCACTTTTGCTTCCGCACGTACGGAAGATCGGCAAAATTTTATAGTTTCCAAAAGGGTACACCAACTCTCCCAATTAAGCCCCGTTCAATTGCCAACCTATGGAAGGATGATCATTATTTTGCTTCGCGTGATAGTTCCAAACTCACCGTATATTCTGCTTTCAGGTATCTGTTTCCAGTAAATATGCATTTATAGGCTTTTCTTAACATGCGCATCAGTTTTTTAAATCTCGCTTTTCAATCGGTACCCCACCTAGTCCATTAGCCATGCATTACTCATAGAATTTCTAGTTTTAATAATCGTTTCTTCCTTTCTCCGGTGTTAGGTCTCTCGATGTTAAATTTTCTTGTTGATTAGTTGGTATACTGTTGTTCGTATTCCTTCAGTTCGTTGGAATAATATTGTTTCCAAGAGATATATTTATTTATTTTTGCTGTCTGAATATTGTGGCTGCGGATAACTTTGTTTCGCACAAGTACCTGTCCATCTCTTAGCATTTTTTCAAAAATGACATATTTATTTGTTCTAACCAGTTGTGTAAACTTAACTTGCTCTTGTTTCTAGAGTTCACCCCCACCCCCAAGCTTTGAGTTCAGGAAAATAACCTCCCCGTTGACGATATGTTTTTTTAACGATCGCAGACCCTACCCCCAAAGGGCTTCGAATTCAGAAAAATAGATCCGATCTTGCCTTTTACACTAGAAATGGGAATGTTGATGGTGTCTCACCCCCGTCGACAACTTACTTTCGTTTGCCATATTGTACTTTTGTGATAAAACCTCCCTACCCCCCAAATAGAGAGGCTGGATCCGTCCTTGGGGTGGTGTGAATCTTCTACAACTAACGATAAATCATTCCCCAATAAATTGATAAAAAATTGGATAATACTAGGTCTAGTAAACGGTTAGTTAAATTAGGTAGTAGAGCATTAAACTGTTTTAGATTAACAAATTCACTAAAATTTAGCAAGCCTCTATGGCCAGCTCCATGATGGAAAAGAAGAAATATTAATTATCATTAGACTTTCTTCACCATTGCACGTCTAACTCTCAATATTTCACGTTTATAGATTTATTCTCGTTACGATTCGGTTTATCAATTTACCAAATATATTGTGACCACTATGAGTATAATTTTAATGATATTCGTAGCTTCAATCTAACGGGAAACTTTGTTGGACAATAATGAGGTGACTTGAACTAAGTCCGGAGTATCCTCACCGAGATGAAGTTGAAAATCGGAAGGTTGTTCATACATGTCAGTCTTTGAAATGCCGCCTGACGTATGTCAGTCTCATGGGTACTGCATGCCAACTAAGGCTGCCTGACAATTGTCCTCACTTGACGACGAAATTTTTAATTTCATATTGGCAATATCCGATCTATGCTCGGCATTAATTTTACTTTGTCTTTATACTTGACTAGAAGATTTGAGTATTACGATTCAATATGCAACAATTTATCTATAGTATCATTTAATGATACCTGACTACTAGTTGCAACATTTGTGGATCTGTTTCTCCCAGCCGGGTCCGTAGAGCGCCGAGAACTAGGCTTAGGGTTTTGTTCCTCAGCAGATTGAGCATCATTTAGATCCAAGCAATGATTGCAATTCCAAATGGTTTCGTTAGACTCATTCCGCATGCGTTCCTGCTTATCAAATTCAGGGTGGTAAGGCCAGAGTAAAACCAAAAGAAACACTCAAAGCACAATGGAAAGACGTTTGTTGCTTACTATATTCCAGTTATCAAAAAAAAATAATGACATAATATTATTGAGATTTTTAAATTTTCAATAACATTTGAACACTCATGTGATTGACTATACATACTTTATCAGTTTCTAACAAAAAATAATCTAACAGAAAAATCACTGTAATGAACCCCTGTCAACTTTGTAGTGGCAAATATTATATAATAATTTATTTTCATTTTATTATTTCAGGACTGTCAACCTAACTTAACTACTTATCGAAGTAAATGTATTTTTAAACACTCTTCCGAAACTTTATCGTAAATATCGCCCTGATTTTTAAAAGAGCCAGGTTATCATTTTCTCGTTTTCGTTTAGGGTTGTCAAAAAACTTATCTTTTCTTATTTATTTGTTTATTTATATATCCCAGTAGGGTACGTAGTGCTAATTTCTAGTCTATATAGAGGGACAGTCAGTTTTAAAAATAACAAATAATAACATGAGAGAGCTAGATCCGAACTATAATGGGACTAAGTGATTTCACAAAAGCCACATGCACGAACAATGCACTTGGTATCTGGAGCATTATCTTATAGCAACCGAACACTTCAGTTTAAATGTTCAGGAAAAATCCTAATAACACTTTTTCGAAATGCCAATTTCAGCAGCTATTTTTATGTCATTAACCGCAGACTGGTCAAAACTATTTTCTTCATCAATTTGACGTGTCTAGCAATAGTCACAGCTCATGCGATTCTCGTCTTAAATGAAACAACTTGGATCAATTTTTTATAATTTCAAATGAAAAAAAGAGTGTCTGTAATTAGTCTTTACTGAAGAATACCGCGACATGAGAATGAAGAATTATCTCGACTCGTCTCGACTCAAGATAGTTTCGTTTTATCTTGATCTCGAAATAACGGTCAAAACAAGACGAGATTAGAGGTTTGTCTCGAAAAATCTTGTTTGGAAAAGAAAACAATAAGAAAATTTTTTAATCGAATATGTACCCTAATTAAACCCAACCACTCTCTTGAGATACATGTGCCAATTAGAGAGGATTAGGAGGAGAGTAAAATCTTCCGAGAAATGGATCCTGGTTGTTTACATATGGATCTCGGCAAGATGAAAGAGCATAGGAGTTAAAGAGTTATACTCTCTCGGACAACGTGTGACGACCTTCTCAGCGGAAATTTATGCTAGACTGCAGTGTGACGATCTCTGTGAGAGGAATAGGATAATAAACTTATGGTTAGACAGTCAGGCTGCGATAATGGCACTGAAGTCCTGTGGCGTAACTTCGCGACTAGTGAGTGAGTGCAAGGATGTACTGAACGTCTGCACAATCAGACTCTCGTGGGTCTCGGATCACTCAGGAATACACGGAAATGAGGAAGCGCACCATATGGCAACGATGGGGTCAACAGATGAACCATATACACCCCAACTAGTTATATCTGTCCCAATTACCGTTGATAAAAGGGAATTAAAATTGATGCTGGAAAGCAAATTTATGAATTGTGGAGAGGACCTCCTAGAATAAGGTATGCCAAGGAACATATAATTGTACCTAGTGTACGGGTTGCTAGGGAGCTTCTCTACTTAGGAAAGAGAGAGCTGTAAATTGTAGCAGGACTATTAACTCGATATTTACAGGACATAATTATCTTCATAAGATTGATGTCGTAGGCGACCCGACATACGAATGGTGTCTGGAGGAGGATAAAACTGTTGTCCTCAAACAATGCCCAGCACTCAACGGACTGAGACAGAAATATTTCGAGATACAATTATGTTACTGGAAGCAGTTAGACAAGTTCAATTAACGAGGCTGCTTCGATTCGCAAAGGCAATCGACCTCAAATAACCTGCAGCCTTGATGAGATATAAAGGGCCCAAAGAGGCCTAAGCATTGATAATCAAGTACCCCCACCTTTTATGCATTCATTCATTCAAGTATCGTTGTTATCTTTAAAATTTCCTCACTAGGCTTGTTTTCACATTCTAACACGACAGCCAATTAAGAATACGTAAATCTACAATGGTGTGTTAAGTTCAGTTGCAATGTCAAAGTAAAAATTCATATTTAAAATTTATGTTCCGTTTAACATGTCTTCGTTTTTAATGTTATAACTGAAGGCATCCTGTAGTATATTCCAAGTTAGCTGAACAAACTGAATGGGAACTGAAAATCGACTTGCACGCATTTTGTAACATCTTTAAACTGTCTAATCAAGTGAAATCGCTAGAAATGAATAAAGCAATAAAGGCGAATGGAATAGAGCGACCTATTGCCTCCTAACGGTAATAATTGTTATTTCTGATATGATTTAGATAATTTTACTCAGCTTATTTACATCGTTTAAACTGCAAGCAAATGTTGTCCTGAGATATTTTATGTATACTCGCAGTAATCTGAATATAGACACTTAAAGTTAGACCTTTTTCACAATACGGTCTAACTTTAAATCAGGTTTAATTTAACAATAAACCCCCTGATTTACCTACATGATCTATCGAATTGTAATAGCACATCTCAAAATATGTCTTCAAGAATGCCTGCGTCGCAAAAGTCGTCATCTCAATAAAGTAATTTTTATTACATAAATTTCTAAATTATGTAAGATATTATTTCTTCTATAAAATTATTAAAACTTAAATCGACTTCGATTAATTATAATTAGAAACATAAATACAACTTCCATGGCAACTAAAGCTGATTTACAAGTCATTTCAGTAAATCTTACTGTAAAAGCATAAATAAAGCTTTTTGTTTGTTGATTATATAGAATTAGAAAATATTTAAAAGAGATTCCAGAATAAGGCAACGTCATTTTTTAAACGTTTTCTTCCATTTTTCTTTCAGATAAAGATCCTCAAAATCGAATTATCTAGCTTTTGGATCCCGAATACCTAAAAAAATGTTAAATTACGGTAAGGTTACGCAATTTAATCAGAATTAATAGGCAATTTTAGGGGTTACCTTCATAGTCACCTCTAAAACTAATATTTCTAAGTTTAGAGAAATTTTGTGGTAAAGTTTTCCTTTAATTTGCAGATCAAGCTGTTCCTGTCTATCAAATTTGAAGTTATTAATTAATTTTGGAAACGTACGTGGGTTTTCTTATATTAAACTTCCGCATACCAAATTGCATCCATCCACTAGTTTCGGTATTTACTGTGATAAATCAGAAAATTTTTAGATTTCCCTTAAGACCTACCTGCGTTAAGTTCGTACAAGTCAAAAAGAAATGGTTACAATATTTTTAATTAATTTTACACTCATCTCTCTCTCTCTCTCTCCCTATATATATACATATATATATATATATATATATATATATATATATATATATATATATATATATACATATATATAGTTTGTTTTTTTTGTTATCGACCGTACCTTAATAATTTTGGAAGGAGTTTATCGGGTTGCGGTCTGTAGGATAAGAATAATTAACTCATTTTTCTTTTAATACTCAATATTTCGACATTTATTTTATGCCTTCTTCAGGAGTAAAAACTAAAAATCAAACACACAACAGGTAGTTCACAAACAGTTAACTACAGACCGCAACCCGATAAACTCCTTCCAAAATTATATATATATATATATATATATATATATATATATATATATATATATATATATATATATATATATATATATATATTTCTTTCATAGACGTCTCCTGAGGGAATTAACAAAGGTAAAATTAATTAAATAAATTATGAAATCGCAGAAAATAAACCTAAAACCGTACAAATTATAAACGCAAACTAATACTATGAAATGTATAACACTATAAAGTTCGTTACATTGTCCCCTTCCAAGCCTTTATTGTCTCGATCAACCTTCTTCATCTTGATAATGGGCCTGTCTGTCGAGATACATGACTTCCATCTTCCCACGAGGGCTTTTCTGAATTCGGTACCCCAGATCGCTTAGTCGAGTCACTATGTTGTACGGACCTTCCCATGACCTTTGAAGTTTTGGTGAATGCTCTTTATTTCTTTTTGGATTGTACAACCAAACTTTTTGACCAAACGTGAGGTCATAGAAGGTCTTCATTCCGTCGCTTTCTATTTACAGTTATCTCTGTACCTTTCCGAGGATGACCTGCAAGATGTTCTTCCTCCATAGTGCCTTTCGCGGTCGCGGTCGCGGTCCCTCTTGATGTACCCTCTCGAGGATGACCTGTAGAACGTTCTTCTTCCGTAACCCCTTTCGCGGTCACGGTCCCTCTCGTCTCGTTCTCTACGGTCGCCATGAGTACTCCTTCTATCTCTTCCGTAATAGCCCTTTCTTCTATCGCCTCCACCAGCAATAATTTCCGGGCAATCTCTGTAAAAGTGACCGTTGTATCCACACTGGTAGCAATACATGTTATTGGAATCGTACCGGCGACCCTGACCCCTTCTTCTCGGTCTGTCGTAAGTCACTCTAATGCACCACGTATTGAAACTCCATCTCAAGCCTTAATCACAACTGCAGCATTTATTTTCTCTTTGTAAACAGCAAATCCAAAACAAGGGATACTATTACTTAACCAGACTTCTTTAAGTTTATCAAAAATAGCAGACTTCCCTCAAATCGCTCCTTCGAACTTCATCACCTATATTAGCAATATGAAGCTGATAACCATCAAGATCTCTGCCAGAAACAATAGTGTAAGTACAGTGGCTTATACATGCCCCCCTTGAGCACACTTCCAACAACAAATCCTGTTTCTGCTACGAAAGGTTGCGTTTTTGCTGTTATATGTTATTCGTTTGTTCAAAAATTCTCGCAACTTCCTCATTGGCCTCATGAAATTTCCTTTGTTAGTCTTGCGATAATCTCGGGAAACTTTGACTCTTCTTATGATTCTTTCTTGGTTCCTTAAAATCTATTTAGCTATCCAAAAATTGAAGGGCATAAGCAAGGACCTCAGAAATTTTCATCAGACGGGTCATTCTTAGAGTTTAGCTTGTTTCTGGGTCGCGTAAATCTTCGATAAAACTATTTACTGCTAACTCTTGCTTTATTTCTTCCGGATAGGTTGGGTAAGTCAAATTTATTAGCCTCATTATATCCACCTCATATTCTTGCAGACTTTCGTTGTATTTTTGTCTTCTTCCTTGGAGTTGTGTCTTATAAACTTCTTGGAGGTGGGCCTCGCCAAAACACATCTCCAGAAATGTAACAATAAACTGAAAATTATTCTGTTTTTCTTCGGAAATATTACGTAGAACCTCCATAGCTTCACCTCGAAGTGCTAGAAAAAGAGTACGTGCCTTCTGCGGCGAACTCCAATTATTGCCGGTGGCGGCGGCTTCAAATTGACGGACATAGGTAAGCCAAAGTACTTTGCCATCGAAGGTAGGTGGCTTCATCACATTAGTGGCAGAAACACCATCTACATTTATTACACTTGTACTGGCTACCTTCCCGATTTGCAAATGTAATTATTGCACCAGTTTGTGGATTTTTGTCACCTCATGTTGTATTTCGCCAAGTACGTCTTCTCTAATTTGCAGATGTAATTGTTTCATCTGTTTCTGGATTTCCGTCACTTCGCCATATACGTCTTTTCTAATTTTGCTAATCTTCTGTTACACTTCTTGTTCTATGCGCTTCATATCTTCTTGATTTCTTTTAAGTTCCTGTCTTATATCCTCCAGGCATGTTTTTAGTTTTTTATCGTCTAGATTTTTCGTCATGCCTTCTTGACATATCTTTAATTCTTGTTTCATATCATCTAGATTTTTCGTCATATCTTTTTACTTTTCTTCATATCTTCTTGGCTTGTTTTCATATCTTCTATCGTCATCAACATCTGATGTAAACCAGCCTGAAGTTGTTCTTCCATTTTTACTTTCTGTCTTCTAGTTTCTACTGGTATAAAATTTCAATTAACTTCTTTCTAATTTGAACTAGCCTCTTCTGGATTTGATCGCACCTTTGACACCACTTTGTTCCGGACGACCGGTCTTCAAACACACTGTACACACTGTATTATTTTAACAACTTTTTATTGTCAACCTCAATTCTGACACTTGCTAAACCAATTCAAGTTGCATCGATGATTTCTCAAACTAAACTGTCCAGCCGATCTGGACCCTTTATATACCCTTTTGGTCGACACCAGAAGATTACTGATCTTTCTAGAAGAGTTTTCATACTACATGGTGTGACAAAAATAAGAAAAAAAAATAATCTGGCGATTTCTAGACCTTCTGTCATAGGCGTTCCATTGTTAAAAATAAGGAAATAGAATGTTCTAAGAAGTTCCTGGCCTTCTTTCATAGACGTCTCCTGAGGAAACTAACAATGATAAAATTAATTAAATAAATTATTAAATCGTAGAAAATAAACCTAAAACTACAAACTATAAACACAAACTAATTCTATGAAATGTATAACGCTATAAAGTTCGTTACTATATATATATATATATATATATATATATATATATATATATATATATATACCAGATTGATATATATATATATATATATATATATATATATATATATATATATCAATCTGGCGAACTACCTTTCTTTTACTAAACAGCTTTTTACTTTTCCTCCAAAGCCTCTCCTGAAACAATAACTGCAATCTTTCTTATAACGAACTAATCAAAGGAAATCTCAAAAGTTAGTCAAACAATCTAATCAGAAAATAAGGGTAAATCTTTAAAAGCCCTTTGCAAATGACTTCGTAAATGGAAATTTTCTGTACCAACTTTAAATTTGTTTGCAAAAGTAATTTCTTAAATATTCTTTTTTGCATTTTAACATGGTTGGAATTTTATTTATTAATATTACTTTCAAAATTGATTTTTCCAATACTATTATTTATTATATATTATATTTATTAATATGTGATTTTTGAAACAAAGGACATACTCAACTTAACAAATTAAGAATTCTTAAAGCAAATCTACTAAATTCATACTTCTGCCAAAACTAGATCTATAAATATATATATATATATATATATATATATATATATATATATATATATATATATATATATATGTCCAAATTTCCTCTTTACTTACTGTTTTAGAAAATATTCCTTAAACATTTTTAAAATAAAATAAGTTAAAAATTAATAAAAAGTGAAAAACGCATACTTATGAAAAGTTTAAAAAGATTTTTTTTTATTTTTCATGGCACGCTTGACCACAGACCTTTGAAAACAATTGTTTTTTCCCTTCAACGTAACTTCAATTATTCTTTTGGCTAGAATTCCGAAATAAATAAAGCTATCGAATTAATTTTTTACATTTGTCTTACAAATTTATTCTACTTTCCGAATATGGTATAAAAACTATGTCTTTCTATTTAAAATTTCGGAGTATAATTGAAAAAAGAGAAGAGTTGCAAGTAACGCCCCCTAGCGAGGGTCACGAAAATCATTCTAATATAGCTTCATAGTTCATTTTAATCATCATACCTTCCTTTCTTTAACATGACCAGGTTTATTAAATTCGGTTAACCCTAACCAAACTTATGGCGTATATATATCAAGACTTTCCCGCTCGGGTCCTGCCCTAACTCTAAATTTTACAGCAAAAAGTGTTAAAACAAAAAGATGTAGAATTTTAGTAAAATTATCAGTGTAATATTTTTTTGATAGCTTATATCTTCCAGAAAAATGTCTCTTTTTCATGACCATAGTAATTATGCCTTAAAAATTATTTCTCTTGGCCACTTTCCTTAGCGAGATTTTTTGTTTTGAGATATGGTACCTGGCTACCCTTATATATATATATATATATATATATATATATATATATATATATATATATATATATATGTGTGTGTGTGTGTGTGTGTTGCGTAGGGTTTCACGAATGGGAACATGTAATTTAGTTTTAATCCGGGAATACATCCGTTCGTTCGTTTGGTTTCCTGTAGAGGTTTGCAGACATTTTACCAAAATCTTATTTGACATCTTCTGTGCTTGGTGGTCATAGATCAACTGTTGATCTACAACCACCAAGCACAGAAGAGTTATTTCAAGAACATGTGATACATTCGCGATCCGATATCCGAGGAAACAGAAACCAACACTACGGACTGTTAAAAAGATTATGAAAAACTTCAAGAACTTTGAATCTTTAAAAGCTAAAAGAAACAGAAATAAACCAGTTGTTAATAAAATAAAGTTACAAAAATTATTTAAGTAAATGTTCTAATTGACGCCCTTGAACTTCCAAACATTTTTCGCACCTAAGCAGTAACTGTTCATGGGTGGCTCTTCTTACTGACTGAGGATTAAGTTCTTCAAATGCTATTCTGATGCGCTGCATGCAATCTTCCATAATGGCTAATGCGGTGTTGTATACTTTATTTTTGATTGTCCCCCAAATAAAAAAAGCAAGTACTACTAGTCGGGGGAGCAAGGTGGCCAATGGTGTGGCCAATTCTTAGCGATCCATTGATCATAAAACAACACAACAGATGATTGTTCACTAAATAACTATTATGTGGAGGCGCCCCATCACATTGATAAAATAGATTTCTATGATCAGCTAGCGGCAAGTTATCTAAATATTTCACAATTTCTCAAGATGTCAAAGTAGCGCTAAAAAACGTTTCTTGTATCTAGAAGTCTTTAAAAATGGTTAACTTATCATTCAGATTATCTTGGTAGAATTATAGGGCGACGTCGCTGTCATTTTTTATAGCACAATACAATTTAAACTTCCAAGACTATTGAAAATTTAATTCTCTAAATGGATGTAAGTTTTAGTCGCTCCAAAAATGGGAATTGCGTCGCTTAAACAATCCGGTTTTTGGAATTTGGCCGTCCGACCAAATAATATTATTCAAAAAACCACCTAAATAAAATAAATTGACAGAACTCTACTCTTCGTATAAAATCAGTGGCTTTTAAATATTGTACTATAGAATGTACATAAGGATGAAAATTGTGTTTCAATAGGAACCTTAAAAACTGATGTTTGAGTTAATCCAGACTCTAATGCTACTTGCCTTGTAGATATTGTCTGATATGTGGCGAAATATCCTAAAACTGTAGTTTCAATATTTTCATTATTAACAACTGGTTTATTTCTATTTCTTTTTGCTTTTATGGATCCAAAGTCCTTCAAGTTTTCTACAATCCCTTTAACAGTTGGTGGTGTTGTTTCTGTTTCTGCGGATATGGGATCGCGAATGTATCGCATGTTCTTGAAATAACTCACATTCTCCACAAATAATAAATAAGTTTAAATAATCTTCGTGCGTGTAATTTAATCGCTCCGGCATGATTATTAATAATGAATGTCAAGTGGCAAGAAATAGTGACAGTTCTGTAGGGTTCGACTGTTTTATTTTCACCACGCCTCGCCGTCATGGCCAACTAATAACAAACCTTAAAAACGGTATAGCATTTTTACAATAGAAAAATGCTGAATTGACAATATTTTGAAAATTACAAATTTTTGGAATAGACAACCTTATACAAAATTACCCTTATTTTTAATGCTTAATATGATAAAATTATAAAAATAGATGCTTTCTATTTGAAAAAATTGACTTTTGACCATTTTTTAAATATAATTTTTATTTTTGTTTTTTGACCGCTCTTACTAATAATTTTGAAAATATCATAAAAAGACTACTAAAGTCGATCTACATCTATAAGAAAACTAACCCAAATTAAATAATAAAGACTTTCTTACAGGAAAAATTTATAGTTAAGTTTTGGTTCGCAAACGTCATTTCTGACATAAAAATTTAAATATGTTCAAAACGCTCAGACTTAAGAATAGAATATTATACATGAAATATATTTAAAATTTTAGGTAGAAATCAAAAATGTAATAATATATAGGGTATTCCAGTTAAAATAAGTAAGTTGACATCAACTTGCGGTATAACCGGAAGTGCTGCCATCTTGAAAATATTTTAGTCGGCTGGCCCGCATGCACGTTAGTATAATATCGAATTTTCAGATTCTTTCTAATTATAGTTTTCCCACAATCTATCGATAAATTTTCCGGAGAGTCACCCTGTATATATATATATATATATATATATATATATATATATATATATATATATATATATATATATATATATATATATATAAATTTTTATTTATATTAACACTTTGTAATTTATATCGTGCAAAAATTAAAAAATGGCGCTTGATCTGACAGATAAATGTGTTTCATTCTAACTTTGGATTTGTTTGCGAACCTAATATTTAAAGCAAAAGTTTTCTATGTTTTAATGAGATTTTTCTTGCTTTAATGATTTCGTAAAGTTTCTACTTTAATACCAAAGTTTAAGCTGCTTTAATAAAAATATTACACATAAACTTGTAACTGATGCATGTTAACGGGTAATATTTACATTTAAATGGCTTTATACTTTGTAGTTTAAATGGGAAGCAATTACGTAAAATATTTATACAGAGAAATCTCAAAATATTAACCCAAAGCCTGGTTTGGCCATTCCATCTAATATTCAAAACAATTATTTTAAAAGTTTAATTTAGATTATTTGTCTAGTAAGGTGAACTAGGGAAATTGTAATGTATAATTTGGATAGTATAGTTGCAAACATCTCTTATGGTGCGTATAAATATGGCGAGTCGAGTGCGTGACGAGTATGCCAGAACTTCCAACGAGACTCCTTTGAAATTTGCCGATTTGTATTGTTATCGAGGGCCATCGTCGGCAAGTTTCAAAAGAGGTAATAAATGCAGTTGAGTCACAAGAAGTAAATTTTTTTATAGTTCTAATGTCTTCGAGTAGCTCAACCGATACTCGCAGCGATCCATTTTCTGTCGGTTTTTGTATGCGAACTCAAAGGATTTTTTTAATCTATTTGCACGGGTTTACGACACGCTCTTTCGAAAAAATTTTCTTTGCAGTGAGACTGAAGACACGAGATTTTCTTATTTTTTTGTTAATGAAATTAAAATTATTTAGCACTTGGCATTAATGGATTAAAAGTTGTTCATAAGTGAATATGGAGTGATCAGAAGAAAATAAAGGGACCTGAAAATAATTCCAAAATTTATGAGTTATGGACAAAAATTTTAGAGAAGAAAAGAAGTAAATGTGTGAAATGAAATTGTGTCAGAAAATTTGCAGAGACCAGCGAGAAGAAAATTTCGAGTGCCTCTGCCATATGGAAATGGGCTGCTGATAATATATTTTTCTTTAGGAAATGACTGCTTCTATGTTGTTTAACATATATTCAAAATGTAACAAAAGGATTTTGGTGAAATTTCTGTATCATCGGCTAATATGTTGGAACTATATATTTTCTAGAAGTTCGAATCCTAACCATTTTTGTATACAAGGTAGTGTGCTATTGTAGTCCAAGTTTTCGTTTTTTATTTAATATACTTTTAACGGTAAAATCCCACTGCATAAAAGTAACAAAGCTGTCGTGCATAAATATAAGGCTTTCCTATGTTATTGTCTTACAACTTTCGGTGCTAGCTGTTGAAAATTTCTACTTTTACTCCAAAACTTTGTATAGATGTTTTGGATTGAAGATCCAAGACGATACTTTCAGATGTGCATAATTCACTTGTTCAACCAAGAAAACTGATGACGGTGCATAGTTTGTTTTCGAAATGTGCTGACATAACGGGACTTAGCGAATCTACAACTTATAGGCGAATTAAGGAAAGGAAAAATGGAACTGTGTGCTAGCCTCAACCGTACCTGAGAAGAAAAAAATTATACGAATGCTTCAAAAACATACTAAGAAGAGACGTTCACGAATTATATCTTAGAAGATAAAAAGCAAGTCTCGATAAAGTTTTGAAAGTTGTGAAACAAGACCAGAGTGTGCCTGGCCTGCGAAAAACCAATCTGAAGAAAGTGCAAAAATGAATTTCTTGTAGGGAAAGTGCAAATAGAGGTGATACACAAAAAATACTTTTAGAGGAAACGGTATTTGCGGGAAATTAGAAAATACTACAGGGAAGGCAAAAACATTTTTTATCTGGATGTAATCTGTCTTAGTACAGGACACATAGTACAAAAAATGTATGAAGTTAAGAATATAGCAATTTTTCGTGAAGCATTCTTAAAAGGTTTATCGACAGATTTAAAACCCTTACCCGGTAAGGGCCACAAACTCATTATAACTCATATTGGAGATGTTAATGAATTTATCGGAGTTTTGCTGCAGTTCGAACCGAAATCTACCAAAGATTAACATGAATAAATGACGGCGGATATCCTTCAAAGATATTTTTATCAAATGATACAATTGATTCCAGAGAAGTCTGTTATAGTTTTGGATAACGCCAGTTATCATTCTAGACTGCGATATTACAGATTGGTTATCAAAAAAAACATATTCCCTTTATGAATGATTTAATAAAGAAGGGACTTATAAAAAATGCGAACGAGAAAGAAAGACAATTTATAACAAACATGTTATAGACGAATGGGCTAAAGAACATGGAAATGTTGTGCATCGAACACGTTAATTAAAATCCATTAAACTTATATGGGCACAACTAATTCGTAACTAGGGATAACCCAGAATGTAAATTGTAAAAAATACGTTAGTTTTTTAATACATTAAAAAACTTTTCAGCGAGGACTAGTGAAACGGCATTAACTATGTTATTAAAGAAAAACTTAATTGAATTTTGCATCGATGCAGCCACACTCGCCGCGACAATCATCGCCAAACAAACTTATAAATATTTTTGCAACTGGTTAAATTTTGCTTTTTTACTTTGGAATATTAATAGATAATTAGAAAATAACACTCCTGAAAATGTAGGTTCATTTCTACCAATCAGAAAACCGCCATATTGAACCGTGAACATATTACTGACAACCTACCTATAAGCTAATTTCGGGTTTAATTAAGTATTATTTCGAAAATAAGAAAAACTACCTCTTATTTATTTCGAAATATAGAGATATAAGGAAAATATGATCCTAAAAAAAATTTCAGTCAATATGACAGAATAAGGTATCGTAATAATGGCCAGTGAACGGGAAAACATAAACTCGTGTAAAGGCTGATTTCCAAAATTTATCAATAAATCTTGTAAAATTACAACAAAAATGTATCTTTTTTATTTAGAAATATAGGAGATAAAATGTAAATAAAGTCACTTAAAAAATTAGATTTATTTCTAATGTCCCGGCACCACAGTTATGTTGAACCCCATATAAGCTGAATTGGGGATCCATTATTAAATATTTCGAAAATAAGAAAAAATTAACTTGATTTCATTTCGGAATATAAAGAATGTAATCAAAATTGAAATAGTTTTTCTTTATCCTTTATTGGTTTACACCCACCAGACGCTATAAATCGCCATATTTATACGCACCTTTACACTTTTATGTGCGCCTCAAAAAATCTACTAAAATTCTTATGAGATAATACAATATGTACTGAGTAGTAGTAAATAAAGACTCATTTTAATTATTTGTGCAGCTTGATTATAATTTTTTTTTTTAAATCTGCAATATGTTACATTTGCCTCGCGAAAAAGGGGCAAATGTAATAACTAGTTGTCTGCGAGCTACAATCTGTTATGAGGAAAAATGTAGAAAAGAAGTTAATTTTTTAACTTTCGCTTTTTAAATTTCTTATATTTATTGAAAAATATGAAAGTTATAAGCTTTTCTGTCAGACAAGTTAATAAGCTTGAATATCAGCACTTAGTACTGCAAACAAATTCAAAAACAAAAGTGTACTTTGAGTTAAACTGAAAAGGCCATTAAACACTGCAAAAATATTTTAAATAATAATGTCTTCAGAGTTACAGAAACATCTAACAAAGGTTAAGACCATCAAATTGGGGTTGAAAAGTCAAGATCGAACCACGGCGCTCTGCAATCAGCGGAGGTAAAACTTCTAAAATATTTGAGCTGTCTACTACGTCTTTGTCGTCAACAACAGGCCAGATAAATAGTTTTTTCTTAAATCTGAAGAACTTTATAACTCAGCCGTCATCTCCATCACTCCCTAATAGTTTCCCAACAAAGTGCTTGGTGCTTTTTTTCTTGGTATAATCGACGAGAACCCATTTATCAACATCAGTGTATTGTCTGTACTCATTTCGGTTCAGATTCGATAAAATCTTGTAATTCCCACAAGAACTCCTCATTATAAGACCCATTGTATACTATCCAATCTTCATCTGCTGCACTACTAGAGCTTGTGTCCTCGATGACAGCTGGCTTCTTATTTTTGGTAGCTATGTCTGTTTTAACAGATGCTTTGCCGCTTGTTAAAAGCTGAGCACCTAGCGCTACCTTTCATTTGGGAATTTTTGGAGTTTGGCGGACACACTTCAGTATTCAAAAAGTTTGCGGAAATTGTGGTATTTGAAGATTTTGCTGCAAACGTACTTTTGTAGCCAGAGCTAGTGGATGAAGCAGTATCATTGAGACCATTGAATATTAGATTTTGTCCGTGATTAGCAAGTGGAGCTTGTACATTTTGTGCACCAATTGTTTCAGAATTTTCCTAGTCCCATCTCTTAAGAGCTTCTTTGTCAAACTTTTCTCTAGATACAACTTGACTGTTGAATAGAATAGCACCGCCTTTCTTGAAGCCATTAGTGATTATAGTTAACAGTATCTCTTTCCAAATTTGAATGATAAACTGGGAAAACATTTTCTTCGGTAATTTTCGACCCACATTTCAGCGTTGCCAAGTTATTGATTTTTCGACCCATCTGGTTTTAATAGACTTGACGACTGACAAATCTGGCGGCTGTAGAAGGTGCATGGTGTGGGCCGGCAGTTTTAAAATTATCATTTAAATCTTGTAGCGCGCCTCGATGCAAATCATTCTACAAGCCTATATTTTCAATCCCTATAGGATTTTTTTTAAAAAAAAAAAGCTCTATTAGCGTAGTATGTTAAGTTCTCTTTAAGTTGGTGGCTTCAACCCTACTGCCCAGAAAGATTCGCTTCGACAATTTTTCCTTTAGAAAACATAAATAGTTTTTATATCTTTATCCTCAAAAATTCACACGTTTTTTTCTGGTTACGTAACACTACTTCTGTGTTTTTCCGCCAGAGAATATTTTTACCTTTACAAAATTAAATAGTTCACTCTACATTAAAAAAAGAAAGTTTGAATTTTTGGTACCTGAACCACGACCTTCTAGCCTCTACAAAACGACGAACTGTCGTAAGTTTTATAATGATTGATATTTGACACAGTTCAAATTGTAAGAGAAAAATGAGATATAATTGGAAGAAATAGATTATAGTCAAATGGTCGGGATGGTATATTTTCAGCTTTACTACAAAATTTCTCCTATATTATACTAAGCCACCTGGTGAAACTCTTCCGCTCATGTTTGAGCTTGGGATGCACACCAATGGCATGGAGGGAAACAAAAATAGTTTTTATTCCCAAGGTAGAAAGAACCGATTACACAAATCTTATGTCTTTCCGCCCTATCAGCCTGATCAGTTTCTTATTAAATACACCGGAAAGGTTGGTGGATCGACACATTAAGGAATGAATAATGATGCAATATCCTTTACATCCTTTACAATTTGCCTATCAGGCAGGAAAATCCACAGATGCGACGCTACACCGACTCGTCACAAGAGTCGAAAACGCGCTGTTGGGTGAACGATCTGCTTTAGGTACCTTTATCGATATCGAGGGAGCATTCGACAACACGTCTCACGATTCGATATGCAATGCTCTACAAGGATGAGGCTCTGAATCGACAGTAGTCGCACGGATCAGAGCAATGTTAACTCAGAGAATAATATATGTTGAGCTTAACAATGTAACGGTTAAAACACTGTCAAGTAGAGGCTGTCCACAGGGAGGAGTGTTAATACCTTTGCTGTGGAGCCTTGTGGTGGACAGTCTGTTGAGTGAACTGAATGATGCCGGTTTATATACACAGGCCTATGCTGGTAAACTGGTCATTTTGTACCCTGATCGCGATATTCGGGACCTAGGAAAGCCAATGATGGAAGCCCTCCGGATCGCAGAACGATGATACCACAAGGAAGAGATGGTACTCTTTAAAAAAAGAGGAAAATGGGAGACTTCCCACAATAACATTGGTGGGAAGGACTCTTCAATTCAAGGGGACAGTTAAATACCTGGGAGTAATTCTGGCCTCACGACTAAGCTGGAATGATCATATTGAGGCTCGAACCAAGAAAGTCATATGTGCTTTCTGGGCTTTTAAACGAGCCTTTGGGTGAACATGGGGACTGACACCAAAAGTGCTATTTTGGATATACACTATGATGATTCGCTCTATGATAATGTACGCCGCTATTATATGGTGGCGTAGTACAACAAAGCGAAGAATGGCTTGTGTGGGAATATTGAGTGCGATGAGGACTGCTCCCACTAGGGCTCTTGTAGTCCTGGTGAACCTGCTTCCTCTTCACTTATATATAAAGAACAAGGCCCTAAAGACTGTTTATCGTCTCAGTTGCCTAGGACATCTTGGAATTGGAACGGGCGGCTACTCAGGTGTCTGGGAAAGAGCGGTGGAGAGGTGTCCATCACTCCCCATGCGGACAGATTACATGACGCCGCTTTTAAAACCCAACCTCTCCCTGGAGATATTTCTGCCAAGTAGAGAGGATTAGGAGGGAGAGCAAAATCTTCCTAAAAATAGATCCTGGTGGTATACTGATAGATCTCAACAAGATTAAAGAGGTGGTGCCGGAGTATTCGACAGGAGCACAGGAGTCAGAGAGTACTACCCTTTTGGACAACGTGCGACAATTTTCACAGCGGAAATTTATGCTATTCTGTAGTGTGCCCATCTTTGTGAGAGGGATATAGACAGAAATAGGGTAATAAATATATTCTCAGACAGTAAGGCTGAGATATGAGCACTGAAGTCCAGTGTCGTAATTTCCCGATTGGTGTCTGAATGCAAGGACGTACTGAATGGTATGACAATGAACGGCTGCACAGTCATCCTCATGTGGGTTCCCGGTCACTCATGCATACGCGGGAATGAAGAAGCAGACAGTTTGGCAAGGTTGGGTTCAGCAACTAAACCGTATAGACCCCAACCAATACTACCTGTCCCAGTTGCTATTTGTAAAAGGAAATTAAAATCTTTGCTGGAAAGCAGATTTATTGAATCATGGAGGGGAGCTCCTGGAATGAGGTATGCTAAGAAAGATATAACTGGACCTAGCGCACGGCGTCCTTAGGAATTTCTCTCCTTGGGAAAGAAAGAACTGCGAATTGTGGTGGGATTGTTGACAGGACAGTGTCACTTGAGAGGCTATCTGCATAGAATCGGTGTCAAGGACTACCCGACGTGTAAATGGTGTTTGGAGGAGGAAGAAACTGTCGACCATTTCCTCAGAGAGTGCTCAGTACTCAACGAACTGAGACAGAGATATATCGGAGATACAATTTTGTTACCGGAAGCAGTTAGGCAAGTTTAACTAACGAGGCTACTTAGATTCGCACAGGCGATCGGCCTCGAATGACTTGCAGCTATGGTGGGACGTAAAAGGCCCCATAGAGGCCTAGACATCAATCATCTAGTATCACTACCCCTTTTTCATTCACTCATTCATTCATAAATTATCAGTCTTATACTCCAAACCTAAACAATAATAAATACAAAAATAAACATATTACACAGCAGATGCCAACAGTACGCTATACAAAATTGATATATTAAAAAAAAACACTGACTTTTACTATTACAAATTTATCAATATTTACAACTCATAACAAATTTCAAATCACCGTCGTCTGCGCTTTTGTACTTATACGCTAAAAACAGAGAATTATTAAATTTTATTTCCATAACTTTTCGAAATACTGCTTTAAATTATATTCTTTCAGACTAAATCTGTTTCACAACTTAAAAAATTAGCCCGATAATAGTATCATCAATTTTTAATGAAATCTTCATCTAATGGTAAAATAAGTTTCGAATAAACTCACCCCATTTATTATTACCATTTATTGATTAATAAATTTCTCGCTGTAATAATAATAGAATTAAAAATGTTAAAGGTTACTTTCATTGCCGTACTAAACGTTTTTAAAAGATATTGTTGCATTATTCCTAAATCAGACCTAATACATTTTCCGGAAATGCGTCATTTTTCCAATTTTTATAGTACAATTTATCTTTTGTAACTAATAGAGCGATAGAATTCCGATCCATTGCTTGCGAGCTACAAAGTGTAAATTTATGGATTCTGTAAAAGCTGGTTTGAACAATTTAGTAGCTACGTTTTTGTAATACATATGTTATCCAAGGAATGTATTGCACGTAATATTTAAAATGTATTTAATGTCTATAATAAATAAGTAGTTCCTACAATATTTTTTATAACATTCAGACAATTTTTTGAAGAGGTTCGGTGGTTTTATGTTGGAGGAAGGGGAGGAAAGGGGAGTCTTCTATATTTTAATATGAGAATGCGGTTCTCACATATGCACAATTTACAAGCCACAAACAACAATACACAAATTATTGGGCAATCCTAAAGACAAAATACCATTGGAAAACCAGGGAGTGTTCAGCATCCCATGTAGTGACTGTGAAAAAGAATACATTGGCCATACAAACAGAAGAATATCTACAAGAGTCCAAGAACATAAAAATAACATAAAGAATAAGCAAACGACATCAGCTTTATTCCAACATCATCAGAAGATAGGACACACCATAAATTTCCAGAAAACCAAACAGATCGCACCCATAAAACACTATAGAACACGCATCATAAGAGAAGCTCTCTATAAAGCACTAAAAACTTTAACAAGAGAGATGATGTACAAAACATTTCAAATACATGGAAAACTCAACTCAAAACCAAACCAAAAACAACGCACCAGAGAAACAAGACAGCGGGCCGAGAAGAGGCACAGACCCAGAGAAGCGAGGAAACCAACCAGACAAAACGCCGGTATAATCTGCACAAGCGCCAAACTATAAAAAGGCCGGCAGAAGACCAGCATACTCATTCCAAGTCGAGCAGCTGTCGAGGAAGCATCACTGGAAAATGCCAGCTAGGTTGTTGGCGAAACGTCGTGAAGATTTTTCTATTGACAAACGGATTGAAATCTGGAAAAACACCAGTGCACATATATATATATATATATATATATATATATATATATATATATATATAGAAGTACCTCCTAATTTCTCGGGATCTTACATGGGAGGTCAAAATAACCCTACTTTGTCATAAAAAAAAAATCCTAGTGTCCCAAAGGGGTACCCAGCGATTTGCCTTATGGGCTCTAAGTTTTGAACCGACTTGTATGATTTAATGATTTTTAATATTTTGTAGAGGTAATAAAGACCCAATTAACCATACTACAGTATATGTTTTAGATCATCAGAGAACGGACTTGCAGCTGCACTCGCTGGGACTAATTTTTGACAGGTGTCATTTTACAGAGCTGAAAACTGATTTTTTAAATACTTTTATCATTCTCCTTAAGAAAACGTACGATAAAACTGAGGGTTTTCGAGATAAATCGGTTTTTATGCGAAAAACTCAAAAGTTATTAATGCTAAACACAAATAGGTAAAAATACACAGAATGTGCTGATTTGCTTTAATTTATGGGAAAGCGCTGTCTAATTCTTCGAAGGTAAGAAGATGTTATACTAAAAGATTTCCAGCTCAGACATTCTCAAGTCCAAAAACCTTTCAAAGGGTTGACAGGGGCTCAATTAATTTGCAATGTTATTAAAATGCAAAAATGGCGAAAACGTTTAAATGTTATTTTAGCAGATTTTCAATATGGGCTCCACGTACTTCAATACATTTTCTTATTATTCGAATATTTTCCCGCTGCACCGTAAATAATATTCCGGCATTAATACGGACTTCGTTAGAATACTGTGCTATTCTCGCTAGTAGTTCTTCGTCAGTATTTATTTACTGGTGTTGGATAAACTAATTCTTTTAGATGTCCCCAGAAGTAAAAGTCTAAGGGATTTAGGTCTGAAGACCTTGGTGGCCATAAAACAAGGCCCATCTCGACCTATTCAATGAGGTGGAGCATCATCATTATATCGCACATTTACATTCTTCTATCAAGAGGTATGTCTTCCAATAAATTCAAAAAAATACAATAGAATGGATAAGTGGTGTACACCACCTGACAAATATTAGTAAGCAGGAGAACCGAGACCTATCTGAATAAAAAAAAAAGTAACAGTAAATTCAGCATCGATAAAAAATAACCAGGCACAGTGTAATGACATACCGGAATAATGATCAAACTGGAAATTAGTTTAAACTGTACAGGGTGAGTCAACGATTGGATGAAGTAAGTTTGTGCCTTTTCGGCTAAATTTACAAAGAAACTATATTTATTGTTTGATACAGTTTATTTTTACGCAGATTTTAAAAATATTTAGGACTCTACAGGGTGAGCCAAAAAACTAGGACAGCATAAAGTTGTATTTTTTTAAATAGAACACCCTATATACGAATCATATTTTCGATTTAGCTTATAATTTTAAATCTTTTTTATTAAGGGTTTACTATAACAAAACTTTATAGTTTCTGAGATAATTAAGTTTAAAGAAAAAAAGTCACATTTTCAAGCATCAATTCAATCCTAAATAACGTTTTCAATTTTGTGACAAATATATTCAAATTTGGAATTTAGCAAGGCCAAGGACAAGTTAACATAATTTTTACCTAATATTTCCAATAAAAGCTACAGGGTGGTGAACACATCGGCTCAAATTTGAACAAGTTTAAATGAATAAATATCTTTTTTTTTAAATGGTACACCCTGTATATTTTCATGGTATTTAATAGAGTAATAAAAACCCTAAAAGTTTTGTTCAATATATCCTATACCTATTTATAATAGTTTTTGAGATATTTCAGTTTTTCTTATTTTCCATACTTTTTTACAGAAATAGTCTTCATTATCATAGTAGCCATGTAAAATAATAAAAAGAAACTACAGAAACAAACAGAATGTGGTTAAATATGATGAAATACATTATTCGTTATATTACAACGGCAATAGTTTAATTAAACATAATGTGAAAAAATTAACACAACAATAACGACAAGGCAAATACATATTTACTTTTATACTAAATTGAAACAAAAAAATTACCTATTAAATACTGAGATTAATTATTTCTTTTTAATAAGTGTTCGAATAAACGATCCTCTTGTGCAATGCACAAATTTAGTCTTTTTTGCAGATTTTCTCGGACCCTGGACAAAATTAGTGGCGTTATTGTTCTACAGGTATCCCTAATCCTGTTTCGCATATCTTCCACTGTTGTTGGTGGATTAACATACACCTTATTTTTAATATAACCCCATAGGAAGAAATCTAATGCGGTGATGTCGCAAGACCTTGGTGGCCACTCAATGAAACCCCCCCGTCCAATCCATTTTTGCGGATATCGTTGGTCCAAAAACGCACGAACTTCACGATGGTAATGCGGAGGCGCACCATCGTGCTGGAACCACATACCGTCGAGCTCATCCATATCGAGACCTTGAAGCAGTTGGGGTAGTTCTTCTTGTAGAAAGTTCAGGTAACTATGGCCATTTAGTGGTTCATTAAAAAAGTGGGGTCCAATAATTCGATTATGATGAATACCACACCAAACATTTAATGACCAGAGGTTTTGATGTTGCACCTCTCTAATCCAAAATGGGTTTTCTGTGGCATAATAATGCATGTTGCGTCTATTTACGGCACCGTTACTTCTAAAAGTGGCTTCATCACTAAACATTACCTTGCATAATAAATTTGGATTTAATTGAATCTCCGCATTTATTGTACGACAAAAGTTTACACGACTTTCAAAATCCTGTCCATGCAATTCTTGGTGTAATTCCATGTGATATGGATGATACCTATATTTCTTGGTAGTACGATTAGCGGTGGATTGTGATGTTTTACATAATGCTGCTAACTGACGGCTACCAATATAAGGATTTTCCTGAACATTTAACAATACTTGTAGTTCTTTTTCTTCATTAGTTACTGGTTTGTTGACCACTTTACATTTTGGATAATCAACAGTACCAGAAGAATCAAATATTTGCATTAAGTTTTGAAAAGTATGGGTATTAGGCTGGCGTCGATCAGGATACTTCATTTTGTAAATTCTTTGAGCAAGAAGGCAATTTTTTTGAGCCTCTCCTTTTGTATAAATCATATCTATTAACTCATTCTTTGGAAAATTCATTTTACAATATAAGATGAATGCAAAAAAAACCAAACTACACTACATAAAAACCAAAAGAAGCGATTGCGGTTATAAATTTGACACACAGAGAAATGTTCTTTTACATTGTTTTTGCCATGGCTACTATGATAATGAAGACTATTTCTGTAAAAAAGTATGGAAAAAAAGAAAAACTGAAATATCTCAAAAACTATTATAAAAAGGTATAGGATATATTAAACAAAACTTTTCGGGTTTTTATTACTCTATTAAATAACATGAAAATATACAGGGTGTACCATTAAAAAAAAAAGATATTTATTCATCTAAACTTGTTCAAATTTGAGCCGATGTGTTCAACACCCTGTAGCTTTTATTGCAAATATTAGGTAAAAATTATGTTAACTTGTCCTTGGCCTTGCTTAATTCCAAATTTGAATATATTTGTCACAAAATTGAAAACGTTATTTAGGATTTAATTGATACTTGAAAATGTGACTTTTTTTCTTTAAACTTAATTATCTCAGAAACTATAAAGTTTTGTTATAGTAAATCCTTAATAAAAAAGATTTAAAATTATAAGCTAAATCGAAAATATGATTCGTATATAGGGTGTTCTATTTAAAAAAATACAACTTTATGCTGTCCTAGTTTTTTGGCTCACCCTGTAGAGTCCTAAATATTTTTAAAATCTGCGTAAAAATAAACTGTATCAAACAATAAATATAGTTTCTTTGTAAATTTCACCGAAAAGGCACAAACTTACTTCATCCAATCGTTGACTCACCCTGTACTTATCGAAATGCTTTTATTCAAAGAATCCATGGAAAATACTAAAGGGAAATGACATAGTATTGCCCATAACGAGAGTATTTGCAAAAAAAATAAGGTAAAATTAACCAAATTAGCTATAGTGAACTTAAGCAGAAATTAGACACACATTAGAAAACAGATATAAGGGAATACCACTCGATCACGCAATTATTGGCAGAGTGGTTATGAAGGTATAGTAGCACAACCTCTGACCTGAATCTGCTTAAATTCTATTAATGAGGACATCTAAAACGCCAATACAAGCAAGATAAGAACTTTCGAAATAAAATAAATTAACATTTATCGCTGATTTTCAAAACCCTCGCATTTGTGTCAAAATGTATTCATACAATACGACATTTTTTTACCATTAAAAACACAAGAAGTTTAGTACGCTATATAATACAATTTTGTTTTTCAAGAGATTAACAAAACTAGTTATTTCAATGTCTGCATAATTGTGCAAAAAGGAAATGCCAATCTATCCACAATATCTATTATCTGAAGTATTTTTTACAATTCAAATTTTATGAAGTTTTTTTGTGTTTTGGAATCAAAAACTCTAACAATCAAGTATCAGTGTGAGGATCTCCATAACCATTAAATTAAGGCAAATTTGTGCAATAAAAATGTGCAATTTGTTTCATAATATCTATTCATTCAAATAGAGTTAAGAAAAACTAAAAACCAAATAGCCAATTTTCGGAAGAAATAAGATTTCCCTAAATTTCTTAACGGTCATTAAATTTCCCAAGTGTGTCCCAATTTAGCTGACTTCATGGAATAATAAAGTTATATTTAAAAATCTGAATAGAAATATAAGAAAATTATAGTCTTCGCTTTTGTGGCATCATAAAAAAATATATAAATGCATTCGGCTACTAAATGCTAGAAAAAAATATTAATATCATAACTGGACTGGCGATATTAAAAAGAACTAATATAAAACGAAAAATCCTAAAATATATAATTTGTTTCCCTAAAAACTCACTATTAACAGGGAAACTTAAGAAGACCGGATGAATTCTTCAGAAACGTGGAAGGTTTGCTACGAGAATCCATGCAGTAATTCGCGTTCGGACTTCATAGATTATTCGTGTGTCGCATCTATCAGTTACTTTTAAGTGGTCAGGTTCTTGTAAAGGAACAAACTGATTGGGAGGCGAAACGCAACCAATGTTAATAATGAAAATAAACAAACAGTTCAATAAAAACAAAAAAAAAATTCTTTTTTATTACTGATATAAAGCAAAAACACTACAGCAGTAGTACACGAAATGTTAAAAAGCTTTAGGCTGTCATAAAAAGTTGGCTTAATCTGAAAACTGTATCTAGACAGAATAAAAAACTAATTTAATCTTATATATCTTGGATAATGCTGAATTTGGAAAATCTTTCGTTATTTAAAAATACACATGGTACAATGCGTTGAATTACCATTTTATACCATTACGTTATTGAGTTAGATATAGACATGAATAAATTTGTATTTGATTCCTATATCTCTATCCACCCTGTAATCCACATTACAATTGCATCTTCTGAACTCTCAAAACTTCTTTACTTTTCATCCCATTTTATTAGTGCTTGGATTACTTTGATCTCATTTTATTGGTGTTTGGATATAACAACTTTTTATAAAACTCCTAATAAAAATTGATCTTTTTATTTAAAAATTATTAAGATAATTCCTCAAATTTTTTGTTTGATTTTTATGAAACTTTCTGAGATAATTTTTTTAGAAGGGATATTAAAAAGTTTATCATTTAAAATATTTATATAACTTTTTTAAAGACTAATCAGGAACATCTTCGCGTTTTAAGCTT
Source organism: Diaprepes abbreviatus (assembly GCA_034092305.1). Taxonomy (NCBI): domain Eukaryota; kingdom Metazoa; phylum Arthropoda; class Insecta; order Coleoptera; family Curculionidae; genus Diaprepes; species Diaprepes abbreviatus. The sequence goes on from JASJET010000022.1 coordinate 37,795,399, forward strand.
TTCTCTTAATCCATAAGAAAATGATGATTTTTTGAGTATTTTCTGTTTATTTTGAAATATTTTGGACAGGTTGAACATATACTACAAATAGACAGAAAGATCTAGACATTTTTATGAATTTTTTTGCCATTCCATCACTCAATTTTTTAACATTTTATAAACCCGTATGTGGTTATATAACCACTTCCAGTAATTCTATCTTTCCATGTTTAGACGGAAATGATTATCGATCTCAAGCAAAAGTCAATTCATTGAACCATTTTTTCATATTTGCCAGGATTTTGTACTCAAAAGAGTGTTCTATACCGATTCCATTCACAATCATACAGTTAAAATAGTCAAAAAATAAAATGTTCATGAAATATATTATTATAGAATCCAAAAACGTGAATATGTATTTTGCTGTTTCGCGAAAAAATCATTTACAATTAAGTTATCGAGATCTTAAAGTTGTACTAATTGTCAGTTTTCTCTTTTGGCTAAGGTCACATTAATCATAAACTTTCAGAAAAAAATTTGGAAATCGAAAATTTTTTATAATTAACAAAAAAATAATTAAATCAAATTTGGAACACTTAACACTTTTTACAGTTCTCAAAAAAAAACTGTTGTTATGAAAAATAATATACAGGGTGGTACTTTCTTCCGAGCCTGTAAAATTTTACCCTCTCGAACTTTTTCACTGACTCGAATTGGTGATTCAATTAGCTTATTGTGAAAACTTTTTGTCTCTCAACTTTTCCTCTAAAGATCAATAGTTTTCCCATAAAAAAATAAAATATGTTCACATGCATCTCCAATTAAGTTCCGTAGGGGTGGTGTAAGTGACGAAAAGATATTGTAGACTGTTGTCAAATAAGTTCACGCCTAATTTGTCACATTGTTTCTTTTTGTGATGTGTTATAATTTCTGTGGATAAGTCTGATTGATTTTATGTACTTTTAGTGCAAAGTAAGTAAAAAAAATAATAATAAAACTGGCTTTCCAAATGTTGAAATGTCAAATATGCACTTTTATTATGGTCCTTCTAATGGAAATGCTTTAGAAGTTCAACAGACTTATGCTGAACTATATCGATAACATAAGTTACCTCATCATACCACATTTGTTAATTTTCTTCAGTGCTTACGAGAAAATGGTACATTTCTAAAACGAACTTTTGATCGTCTTCGGGAAATAAGAACCGTAACGCTAGAGGCAGCTGTTCTTAATTTAATAGAAGAATCATCTAAAACAAGTACGAAAAAATTGCCAATATATTAAATATAAGTAATTCCACAGTATTCCGAATTTTAAAAGAACACCAATTGTATTCCTACTATATTCAGCGCACTCGCATGTCGTTTGTAAGAGATCATGCCCGAATCTATGAAAACTATCTTAAAGATCTGTTGCTAGTCTAAATTACGTAAAACGTATCTAAAAAGTACTTGCCATTGTATAATCTACAAATTTCTGAACTGATAAAATGCGTGTCTGAGGAAATTGGCAAAGACTCTACGAAACACACTGGGGCCAAAGCTATATAAAAAAAAGATATTCGAGTTCCAAACTACTTCATCAGGATGACTACAGGTAAGTCTTAATTCACCATCTTTGGTCTTTAGGCCTGGTCTCACTTACGAGAACCCACCCCGGGTTTTTCACCAAGGGTTAAATACTCGCGACTTTCTTCATTCACACTTGTGCGTCACGACTATGGGTGAAAAAGTCGGGCTGCCGAACCTTCGTTGATTCATTTTTGGAAAAAAATCTCTAAAAAATAACCTGTCCAGCCTGATCTTGTCATTCATCTAGCTTTTTTAATATTGTTTCGTATATATCTCCTATTATAAAGGTTTTGTTTTAAAAATTTGTGCAATGGCAACAACAAAAAGGTGAATCATTCGAGGGCAAGGCTGTGCTCACCCTTACAGAGTTATATGAAAAGCATCCGATTCTAAATAAGTTGCAAGATATTAATTTAAAAAAAGTAAAACGAAAAAGCTTTAAATACTCTAAAAATAGAATTATTGAAGTTGCATATATGCTATAAGCAAGCACTAACTATAGAAGGTGTGAGAAACAAAATTTCAATTTATTAATTAATAATGTGGCTATTTGGTCAGAATATTTTAGATTCAATTCTCCTAGGGAAATTTTCAAATATAACTTTGTCCATTCGCTAAATACTTAAAAAATTTTTTTAGATCATCATATATTAAAAACAAATTTTCTTTATTCTTCTACAGTATTAAAGGACGAATCCACTACTTCTTCTTCTCTCTAACACAGTTAACCTTGCTAGTTCATTGCCATCACGTCTTCCACGGAAGATGAGGTCCAGCATTCTCGCCATCGTTTTGGTGGTCTTCCCTGTTATCTTTTTCCTACTGGGTAATTCATTTTTGCTCTTTTAATGAGTCTACCGTCCTCCATTATCCCTATATGTTTGATCCAGAATCTTCGCCTTTGTCTAACCCATCTTTCTATGTCCTGTATCTCGATTTGTTGTCTGATATCCTCATTCCGTATTCTGTCGTGTAGAGTTTTGCCTTGTATACTTCTTAATGTTTTCATTTCGACTGTTCTCATCATTTGTAGAGTTCTGCCTGTATCTGGTCTTGTTTCTGCCGCGTATGTTATGATGGGTTTTAGAGCCGTTTTATATATCTTAGTTTTGCTTTCCGTATTAAGGTATTTGTTCTTCCAGACAATTTCTTTTAGGCTTCCAGAAATTCTAGTCGCTTTGATTGTTTGCTCTCTTACTTCGTTAAAAAGGCTTCCATGGCTCATTATTTCTGCTCCCAGATATTTGAAGTGATTTACCTGTTCGACAATTTTGGAGTCGATTTCCAACTTGTATCATATTGGTTCTTTGGATGTTACTAAGCACTTGGTCTTCTCGGTGTTGATGAGCATATTTAATTCTTTCGCTTTAGTGTTAAAAGAGTGCAGTAGTCTTTGGAAGTTATCTTCAGAGTATGCAATAAGAACAGCATCGTCCGCATAGCAGATGGTATGGAAGAATGTGTTTCCCATTTTGTATCCAGCTGTTCTGGGGAGATTTTCTATTATTTTATCCATTATTAGATTAAATATGAAGGGGCTGAGCGAATCGCCCTGTCTAAATCCTGTGTTTACATATATGTCTTCCGTTGTTATATGTCCTACTCTGATTTTTGTTTTGCACTGGATGTTAATATCGTATATTAGATTAATTAGCCTATGGTTTAGACCTTTTGTTCTCATTATTTCTAAGACGTCCTTTAAGCGTACTCTGTCAAAAGCCTTGGTCATATCGACGACGCACATGTATGCAGGTTTATTGAATTCTAGGGATTTTTCAATTATTTTTTTGACAACCACAAATGTTGCTTAGGTGAAAAAAGAACTTCTAGTCCATAAATAATTGTAAGAAGTACTAATTCTTCTAGACCTATTAAAAACACAAAAAAAAACACAAATAGGCTGCCAGCGCGTGAACATCTCTATAATGTTCAAAATACCAAAAGCACAAAACAAAAAATTGCTACAAATTAAAACACTAGACTTAAATGGCTTCAAAAACTCCTGAAACCAGCCGATGCGTCAAGAATCAAACACCCTGAATATTGTAAGTGAGGACAGGCCATTTCGTTTATTTGAAGCTTATTTGTAGAATTTTGACTCCGCCTGTTAGTCTTTTCCAAACTATTTTTCCTATCCTATCTTACTATATCGTAGTAGAGGAAAACTTATCTTAACTTTTAGCAACATACTGTCTTGAAGTAACAGGCTTTATCGTAATTGCCTAAACATATCTTTGATCTATTTTTATCTTCAGGTATTTATTCGATATAATTGGAAAAAGGCAGACCCAGTTTATTTTAAAGATACCATTGTTCTTTGTATTCGGCAAACTTTTGACCAACTTTCTTATCTTATCTTATCACTATTGTAAGCTTTCAGTATCTGAATATCTTTATTAATTTTAAAAGGGTAAATAGTCAAAGACTTTTAATAACGTATTGTGTTTCTGTTTTATATATTACAGGGTTAATGGAAGAAGGATTGTTGTTTTTGTTGATCAATTCTATAATAATTTGGGTTCTTTCTATTTATATGATTTATTCGTAAACTAACCTTGTAATACTTTCTTAATTTTTTAGCCATAATATATTTATTAATCATAAATTATTTATTATTTCTTTTGACTTTTACTTTATACTCATACTGTTTCTTCCTAACTCTCCATTTTCTAAATTTGTATTGGAATCCAGTTTTACTATCAATAACTTGTAGGAGCAAACTGTAATGGAACAAACAGTAGGTATTTTATGCTGATCAACGTGAAGTATATTCCACTAAAATTTTTTTTTTATTTATTTATTTTTTTTATTTACGTATCCAACTAAAACTGGTCACAAGTGACCAACCATTAATTTTTTCCGAATACAATCTAATTTCTTAACTTCTAAAGTTATCCCATGATTTCCCTTAGTTTGTTTTGTTGTCTCAAGCTAACCTAAACCAGACGTATGCTCTGCTTTCACACAGTACTACACTAGTTCAAACGGCTTGGTTCTCTTCAGTCTTCGGACGAGATTCTGGTTGTCCAGCAGCTGAAGGGCTTCTGCGTTTGGGTGGCAGTGAAGTTTCTCTTCATGTTTAATAGCCTTTTCCTTGATTACGTCTATAACGAGTGGGACTTTTAGATCTCTATGAATGTCTTTGTCTCTAATGTACCATGGAGCGTTGATCATATTTCTCAATACTTTATTTTGAAACTTTTGTATGTGTTTGATATTTGACTTGCTGGCACATCCCCAGAGTTGAGCTCCATAGGTCCAGATTGATTTGATAACTTGGTTGTAGATCAGGAGTTTATTCTGTATTGATAATTTTGACTTTCTTCCTATTAGCCAATAATATTGTCTGTATTTGAGTTTGAGTTCTGTTTTTTTCTTGTTAATATGTTTGTTCCATAATAATTTTGCGTCCAAAGTCATCCCTAGGTATTTTGCTTCATAATCAAGCGGGACAGTGTTATCGTTTAGCAAAAGCCTTGGTGGAGTTTTAATCTTTCTGTTCGTGAAATTTACATGTATCGACTTCATTTCATTTAGTTTCATTTTCCATTTTTCTGCCCATTCTAAGAATTTGTTGCAATCTTCTTGTAGCCTTCCAGTGGCTGTTTCTGGTTCCTTGCGACAGACAATATAGCTGTATCGTCGGCAAAGGTTGCTATTGTTGAATTATCCATACAAGGAATATCACTTGTGTATAGTACATATAAGACTGGTCCCAGTACGCTACCTTGTGAGACCCCTGCTTTTACATTTTTCAGTTGTGAGTACTCATCTTCTTGTTTTATTCTAAATGTCCGCTCAGTAATATAAGAGGTCAATATTTCCACGTACTGCTTCGGTAGTAATCCATTTAATTTGTGTATCAGGCCTTTATGCCACACCTTGTCGAAGGCCTGGGCTACGTCTAGAAATACAGTTGAACATATTTGTTTCTCTTCAAGGGCTTTCTCGATTATATCAGTAATCCTATGTACTTGGTCTACTGTACAGTGTTTTTGTCGGAAACCGAATTGGTATTCTGGGATCAGTTTGTTACATTCCATTATTGGTTTTAACCTCTTTAACAACAGTTCCTCAAAAAGTTTGGAGATAACTGGTAGCAATGATATTGGCCGGTATGACTTAATATTGTTAGGAGGTTTTCCAGGTTTTTGTAACATAATAACTTCTGCACTTTTCCCGACAGCTGGGACGTATCTTAATCTGAATGAAGCATTTATTAGGTATGTTAACAGTACAATACCTTTTTTTGGGAGCTGCTTGAGTATTTCTCCTGTAATAAAGTCAAAACCTGGTGCTTTTTTCGCACTTACGTTATCCCTTATCTCTTTTGTTACCTCTTGTGGTGTTACCAGTTTTATCTTTAATGAATTTTCATTTTCGATTTCTTGTAGCTCAGCATCTTCCTGTCCTTGGTTTGGTGTAAATACCTCCGCTAGATGATCTGCAAATACATCAGCTTTTTGTTTATTGCTTCTTGCCCATGGTCCTACTCCTTTTCTAATCGGGGGTATCGATGTTACTGCTCTTTTGACTTTTCTAGTAGCTTTCCACATTGAATATTCTGTTATTTGGTCTGCTGTTAAACCACTTAAGTAGCAGTTTATTGAGTTTTCTTTAATTTTTTGGATTTCTCTTTTTAGAATTTGCACCTTGTTGTTAAGGATATTCTTATCTGTAGGATCTCTTATTTGCTGCCATTTTCATCTCGCTTTTCTCTTTTCTGCAACAAGTTGTCGAATTTCCAGTGGATAATTATTTCCCTTTGTAATGTGGGTTATCTCCTTAGTATTTTTGTATGCAGCTTCTTGGACTATTTTCATGAAGTTCTCCGCTTCTAGTTCTAGTTGGTCTTTTGTTTTTAGGTTTATTTTTAGGTTGATGCTGTTCTCCAAATCAGTTTTAAAACTTTCTCAATCCGTAGTTTTATTCACTAGCGAAGGTTTTGATTCTTTCCTGATGATTGTTTCACTTAAGGTTAATAGGACTGCTGTGTGGTCTGAGTCCAAGTTTAATATTTCCTCTATATCTATAAAGTTTGGTGACACCTTTCTTGTTATGAAGAAATCCAACAGATCCGGTAATTTATTTGGGTCACTTGGCCAATATGTGGGACTTCCTGAGGAGTGGAAGTTACATCCCATTTGGCTTATAGCTTTGCGTAATTCTCTACCCTTAGGCGTGCATAGTCGTGATCCCCAGTCTTCATGTTTGGCGTTAAGATCGCCTCCTATGATGAATCTATCACCAGCTTGCTTTAGAAGCGTTATATAATTTTCGGTTTTTAGGTTATATCGCGGTGGGCAGTAAGCCGCTCCGATAGTAATATTTTGCTTACAATTGGCTATGTTTACTAATGTTAATAAAATTTCTTCACTTTGCAGATGACAGTCCTCATGATGCTTGATGGACTCCTTTATTATTACCGCACTTCCTCCTCGTGCTTTATTGCTCGGGTGATTTGTATGATACACTTTGTATCCTTTGATTTTTATATATGTCTGGTTTGTAAAGTGCATTCCACTAAAATGAGTAATTAAATAATCACTCTGTAGAGTAATTTCAACCATGAGGACGAGATAGTATGTATCTTATATTACCACTTTAAGATCTAAATCCATTAACGAACTTAGCAATTTTATTGCTTTTGGGTCGTTCATCTGTCTTTCTGAAATCATAAATATTTAAAAATGTATCGAGGTAATTTTACCCTCTTTAGAATTATAAAAACCGCTAAAGATTAAGTCAAGAATGGATTTAGCACCCACCATATGGCCTAAACTCACTATAATGTAATATATTGTTTGAACAAATGTAAGAAGAATTAGTATAGCGACTATTTTTCCTGATTGCAAGGAAAATGATTTAAATACCAGCAGAATGAATAAAAGGGGACTCAGTTTTTTACAGATGCTATCTTATTATTGTAGTCATAGAAAGACATAAAATAGTCATATGATCGTTTCGTTTAAAAAAAAAATAAGATTAAGATGCTCGAATCTATATCAATTCGGGAATTAAATAACCGGCATAGAATGGTTGACGCCTCTACGGAGAAAAGGATCGCAACTTCCGGGAATAAAATTCGCCCCTGCAGGGTATACGACTGAAATAAATACCAGAGAGTACCGACGGGGTTCGGTGGGAATGCAAATTTGACCTTTTCAGAAATAATAAACTTCAGTAACGATCTATGATTCGTTAGAGGCTGGGAACTATTCATGGAAAATTATGTATTGTGTATAATCGCTGCTAATGAAGGTTTTGTTATTGTTTTTTTTTTTTCATTTATTTTGGGGAAGTTTAGGGGATATACTATTTTTATTTTACTTGGTAAAAAGCCGACTTTAGTACCATTTGTTTAAATAGTTTAAATTTTCGTGTTTTTATTCTGTTCTTAATTTATATTTCAAAAAGTTATTTATATGTTTTATCTTCTAAATTGGGTTGTAACATTTTCTTTAATAACAGAACAGGAGCAATTAGTGTAGTACTTTGGAATTGTTAAACATTATTAATTTTAATTTTCTCATTGTATATAAGCTCGTTTTCTATTTATTTTTGTTAATAGATTTAGGTGTTTTGAGAAACTTGTTTTGTTTAATTGATTAAAAACCTTCACTCGATTAAACTCGCGCGCGCGCCGTTGTAAGATCTTGAAATCAAGAAACGTCATCTGACCAGCTGGACAGCGGCTTTGTCTGAGTCACGAAATTGTATTTGTTGGTACCGGTAAGCTCTAAATAACCTGTAATTGTTTAGTACTAAATCTGCAAGAACCAAGAGGAACGACCAGACTTCCAGTGTGCCTTTGTCACTGTTATATTTATTTATAGGTTTTTAGAATAGTTACTGAATTATATGCGACAGCAGGAAATCGTAGGCCTAACGGCCACATGCTACTAAAATATGCCGTTTGCAGGAGTCTGCGATGAAATGCTGTCAAAAAGCAAATTTAAAAGATCTGTCGTTAAACAATTCTAAATTTTATTGTGTTAGAAATTAAGTCGAAATTAATAACAACAAATTTGTTATCCAAATTGTAATTGGAGTAACAAAATTTTAACTCCACCCTAAATTACTAAAATGGTAATTGTAATTTGGTATGCAAAAATTAGTGTAAGACAATGTCAGATCTGTTTCCGTATTCTTGAGCATAAATTTAAATATCTCAATTTTCTCTCTTCGATGATTAAATTTTATGTATAAATACTTGCATATATTAATTAGCCTAACTTCGATGGAATGAAAAATACCTATCTAAAGGAAATAAATAACAAATGCCGGGGAAGATATTTTATTTAATACTTTGTGGTTGTTTTGATTGGTTTTTAATGCAGCCGGTTTTTACGTTTTTCAAACTTCTTTCCTTTTATTCAAATTTTGTCAATACCTTTGTTAACATCATTTGTATGACATTGTAAAGTTTACAGCTTTACGTAAAACTTTGTTTTTATTTTCTGCTGCTTTGTTTAACAGTTTATAGAGGATATTTTTATATTATATCATCACCGCAGATTTAATGCAATTTCCCTAGAAATGTGTCATTTTTCCGGTGAAAATGCCTCGACAAAGAAAATAAAAAAGATTTTTATAGTTCAATCCCTCTTTTGTAACTAATAGATGGCCCGATAATCGAATTCCGATCCATTGCTTACGTGCCACAAAGTGTAAATTTATGAAAACTGTGGAAGCTGCTTTTAGTGCATTTTAGAGGGATTTTAATATTTAATTGAACGATCTTTTATGCATTGCACATGATGGTCAATGGCTTCAAATTTAACGATGAATAAATAATAGGAAAGTTTAAGGCGACAGGATGGTACTCATAAAAATATATATGAGAATATCTTTAATATAAATATGTTATTTTAAATACGATAAATGTGTTTTACAATCGCAATTTGTGGCCATGATATGGTTGAGGCGAAAGGTAAATTAAAAATTAATAGAGAGTTTATTCCAACTCGCCACTCTCTAAAAGTTTTTATTCAATCAGGACCTCGTTTACTATCATAGGCAGCACTAGAGACAATATCAGCTAAACGGTTTCTGATAAAATGGGTGGTTACATATTACAGTAGGTTGTAAAATTAAATATTATATTAGAAACTTTTAATGTTGAATTTAGAGGTATAGTTTTAAAATTATATTGACATTCAAATGGAAAATATATTTAAATTTATTTAAAAAAAAAAGGATATTTAAACATCTCCATTTAAAAATATTTTACTCTTGATAAAGTAGGAGCCATGCCATTATGCCCCACCGCAGCAATAGATGCAATGCAAAACTTCCTTCCAACAAGGAAGGTCTCAAGTGACCCTTAATGTATATCAGATGTTATTATTATATTATTGGAAAAACTGTTAATAAAATTAACATACTAGCTGCAACAATTAAGATAAATTTTAAGGCAAGCTAACATCTATGAACACCAATGTCTTGCAATTTAATAAAGTGTATGATGACGGATTTTATCAAAAGCTTTAGAAAAATCAGTGTACACAACTTCTACAATTTGACGATCATCTAACGCTTCAGAAATATGATGAACATACGGAATTAAATTAGTACTTACCGAATGACCATAGAAGAAATCATGTTGACCTTCATCAATGCGGTATTTTATATTCAAAGAAGATTATCGGTACTAATCGCCTCAAGAATCTTACCAGGCAATGATAAAATAGATATGAGTCTGTAATTTATTAAATTTGATTTGCTCCTGCCCTTATGCACCAGGGTAATCAGTGCACACTTTCAAATATTAGTAAGATACCGAGAGATAAGGACTGGCTAATAATAACATACAGAGGCAGCCAAATTTTGTCTTTACATTTCTTGATAAACAACGCAGGCAGGGCTTGGTCCCTTGTTTTTTTTTTATTATTATATTCCCGGGTCCGTCCTAAAGCCGGATGCACTGCGACCAGAGTAGGCCTATTGTGCTCACCCTAGACATTACAGCCACTCTGTCAACCTAGCCCCCTGGCTCAATCTGTACAGCCTGCTAAGGAGTGAATGCGTATTTCTCTCGGTTCCAATCTTACTGACCCGAAAGTTTGTTGTCTAAATCTCACCAGTGACTCACAGTCACATATGATATGCTTCACCGTTTCCTCGGCTTGTCCACATAGTCTGCAGCCGAGGTTTCCGTTATATAGATTCATTCTATTCAGATGTACTTTGACGGCCATGTGTCCCGTCATTATACCCGTAATAGTCCTTAATTGGTTTCTACTCATTTGTAGTAGTTTTTTTGCCAGTTTCGGGTCCGGATTCCCAATAAATAGCAAGGTTCCTTGTTAATATCAAGTTTATGTATAAATTTGTTAACTTTAATTTCATCTATAGCAAGACTACTAATGGATTCGAAAAGGCATAGCTTTAATGATATAAGGAAGGTAGTATTTGAGGACTGAAAAGTTGAAGCGAAATACTTAGAAAATGCATATGCAATATCATATTCTGTTAAAAAGATATCATCGTCCCAGATAATAGACCTAAGAATAATATTGCTATTACTTTTACTGGTGTAAATGACCGAAAACTAAATATTATTATTTAACTGGTTTTCGGTATATTTAACATACTCGTTATAGTAAGTTTTAATAGCACGTCTAACGTACTCTCTTAAGTTAGGGAATACAATATAATCTCTCCCCATTTCAGATTTTTCCAGCACGCACGACCTGATTGTTTTCTTTAATAAGCGCTAGAGTATGGATAGAAAACCACAAAGAAAATTTATTTTTACATCTTTTAATGAGCCCATTCCTGGTAATAATTTCTTGAGTTTTTTCATTAAAAATACTAACATTCTTACTAATGGATCCAGTCAACCTTGCCAATTTCAACGTGAATTCTAACGTAATCAACATAACGGAAGCAATACTTAGTCAGTCCATTTTTTTCTTGAGTAAATTTAGTTCACAAAATTATACATCCATGACACACACCCTCCGAAATAAGTAGATCAGAGAAAGCAAAAACTTTGACACCATTAAACAGAAAAAACCTAAATATAAAACTCCACCATAAGCATTTCTCACGGCAATTGTACTGACTACACTAAAGATAGTTGAAGTTATCGATAAGATTTCCCTCACAAACGCTCAAAGCAGCATTAACAATATTAAATTACCCTGATAACCGAAGAGAGTATTTAGAAAAACATTTTCAATGAAAAATATTTGTTGTTTATTTTCCCTAAATATAATCTCTATCCCTATATAACATTTGTCAATATCCAAAATCCTTATGCTAAAAATTTTACTTCCTGTGAGCTGCATATGTTCAATTCGAAATAAATTGTAAGATTTAAAATAATTTTAAAGCTTTTATTGATTAAATGATATATTTGTGAATTTAAATGTGTATAAACACATCTTCATTTAAACCATTAAAACCAGATCAATTTTATTTTAAAATGCATATCAGTGACCCGTATTATTTGATCTAAAATTGAAGTCTCCCTTATTCATTACATTGAATTCGGCTCCATTTTCCTCGCTTTATTATTTCTTAAAGCCTTTTGTTAAATAAGAGAATAGTCAAGACGACAAAATATAATTTATCTTTCAGAAATCATTTAATTTAAATAGATAATATTTCATTTCAAGCTCTAACCATTAAAATTTATTTGATAGTGGTTTAGTCGGTCGAAAAACTTCCTTTCTTTAAAAATTTAGTCGATTCAAAACTCAAATAAAAATATATTTTGATAACTTTTCATTAATATGATCATTATTTCATAACCGTGAAGTAATGACCTCATTACTTGACAGATTTTCTTCATTTACAACTATTACATTGAACTGATGCTATTAAAGGCCTCCGAGGAGAACTTATTTCATGGAAGACACCCAGATAATAAGATTTTTCCATGTCAATATCTAACATAACCTTATTTTAGGGACAAAAATCCAAATATAAGTTCAGAATGTTTTATAATTTTCTGTTATTTTCTAAAGAATTTTATAAAACCTAGGATTCTTTTTGACTCAGTTCAAACATCAAAGTTTTTATCTTTTATTAGTTGTAATATTTGGAGTTTTATAAAAGTCCCCTCTGTCATCTTTGGAAACGCATCACTTTCAGGGTTAAGTATAAATGAACGGATGAAACAAAGAATGATGGTACTAGATCATCGATGTCTAGGCCTCTATTAAGCCCTTTATATCCCACCATAGCTGCAGGTCATTCGAGGCTGATCACCTTCGAGAATCCAAGTAGTCTCGTTAGTTGAACTTGCCTAACTACTTCCGGTAACAAAATTGGCACTCTCTGAGGACATGGTAAACAGTTTCATCCTCCTCCAAACACCATCTGCATGTCGCGTCGTCTTTGACATCGATCTTATGAAGATGGCCCCTCAGGTGAGAGTGTCCAGTCAAAAATCCCACAAAAATTCGTAGCTCTTTCCTCCCTAAAGAGAGAAGCTCGTTAGTTCGCTGTACCCTAGGTCCAGTTATATGTTCCCTAGCACACCTCATTCCAGGTGCTCCCTTCCACGATTCAATAAATTTACTTTCGAGCAACGATTTTAATTGCCTTTTGCCAACGGCAATTGAAACAGGTAGAATTGGTTGGGATCTTATGATTCAATTGGCGAACCAACCTTTGCCAGAAGGTCTGCTTCCTCAATACCGTGTATGCCCGAGTGGCCCGGGACTCACACGAGTCGGATTGTGCAACTGTTCCTTGTCATACCAGTCAGTACGTCCTTGCACTCAGATACCAGTCGTGAAGTTACGACTCTGGACTTCAGTGCCATTATTGCAGCCTTACTGTCTGAGCATATATTTATTACCCTTATATCCCTCTCACAGAGATGGGCACATTGCAGAATAGCATAAATTTCCGCTGTGAAGGTCCAGGGTTAAGTAATTTCACCAAGTTATTCATGACTCCTTTATATGTAAAGTCGACCGATTTATTTCACTACAATGAAGATCAACTTCTACACTAGAAATTATATTATATTATTATTGCCGTTCCAAAAAACACTGAACTTCAATTCTCCATTTAAGGGACTCTATTGCTAAATACGCGTGCCAAGTTCATCTTGTACTTTTGACAAACTCACTCAAAGGCATTTTTGGACAGCAGTCAAACGACTACCGCGTATCCGTATACTCTTTCGATGAAATTTCTAGATACATTTTGGAGTAAGAGCCGTTGCAGTTCACGAATTTTGCGTTCAAAATCACATTTGATTTCTTGAATTACCTCAAGATGGTTCTTAAAAAACCGTAGAGGAAGAAATGCAAATAGAGAGAACTTCCTTTGTGAGATCATTGTTTTTTGTGACAGGTAGAGTCATCCTATTAAAATATTTCTTCCCTTCATTCCATCCAATTGATGTATCAGAAGTTCTTGTGCAGCAGGTGGATGTTCTACGCTCCAAGTTCGAGAAATTGCTTGTTAAGATCGTTGAGGTGAAAGTGAACCTAGTTACTAAATGATTTGCTATGGGATCCTATGTCAAATTGTAATTATTCCAAAATCCAGTTGCTAAACTTTCTCCGCTCTCCATGGTCAGCAAGCTGCAGTTCCGCAGTCAGTGGATCTTGTAACTATGAAAGTGCAAAAACTTTTGTCAAAATTAATTAGAGAGTATTGCGGTGGAGATTTATTTCCTGGCAGCGATTAAATTAAATTTCATAGTTGAATGCACTTATCAGTTTTAAACTACAGATGGCGCCTTCAATTTAATTTTCGAGAAGGGCTATTGTGGATTTTGCAGGAAGTGTATCATTAGAACCCTGTTCATTTATAATTGCCACGACAATAAGGGATAGCTGACTCAGACACTGTGGATTTTTCAAAGAATGGAAATTAACGTCATTACCTAACACAATTTATTATGTTATTATCATTCAAATAATTAAGTAAATAAGTATACACTACGTTCAAAATGACAAATCATATCGACAGAATTATTAAATATGGTCTTAGTTCAGGGGCGGATCCAGCCTCTCTCTTGGGGGGGGGGGGGGCGGTGATATCACAAAAGTACACTATGGCAAGCGAAAGCAAGTTGTCGACGGAGGGGGGCGGAGAGACACCAGCAGCATTCCCATTTCTATTTTAAAAGCAGGATCGTGACTATTTTTCTGAATTTGAAGCTCTTGGAGAGAGGGAGGGTGATCACAAGAAAAAACAATTTTCCGACATGAGGGTAGGACGCAAGCGGCATACATATTCCTAGTATAAGAGGCAGAATCAGGTTTATTTTCCTGAACTCAAAACATATTGGGGGGGGGGGGGTCAGCAACATACACATTCCTAATATAAAAAGCAGAAACGGTTCTATTTTCCTGAACTCAAATTTCTTGGGAAGGGAAGGGGGCGATCGCAAGCATACACATTTCTATACTCTATTCAAGAACTAGAGAGAGTAATAAAACTATTACCGAAACCTCTAACGTATCTGCTCCAGTGCCGAAGGTAACTGAGGACTGCTGTAAATCTAATTATATTTAAATATTATAAGCTTTTATAAATTTATTGCAACAATAAAATTTCTTAGTTTTTACTTTTTTGGGTTTCGGTCATATTATTACTTTATAAAAAAATTAACACATGTTTTTTTTTCTGACGTTTCGGTTTATTTTATTGATTAAACCATCTTCAGAGAATTACTGTAAATATGAAAAGGAATATGTAAATTTGTGTTATATAAACTGAAAATTTTACTTTCTTACCTAATGTTAACAGGTGGTTCACTTAAAAAACTTACATTTAACTATTTTATTATTTTAAAACAATATAATTAAACACTTCTTATTAATATAAATATAAATATAGATAACTATTATTTTTTGATGCATTTTTTTTCTCACATCTGGTTTGTTGTGCTTTTGACAGACTCTGTCAAAAGCACAACAAACCAGATGTGAGAAAAAAAAATGCATCAAAAAATAATAGTTATCTATATTTATATTTATATTAATAAGAAGTGTTTAATTATATTGTTTTAAAATAATAAAATAGTTAAATGTAAGTTTTTTAAGTGAACCACCTGTTAACATTAGGTAAGAAAGTAAAATTTTCAGTTTATATAACACAAATTTACATATTCCTTTTCATATTTACAGTAATTCTCTGAAGATGGTTTAATCAATAAAATAAACCGAAACGTCAGAAAAAAAAAACATGTGTTAATTTTTTTATAAAGTAATAATATGACCGAAACCCAAAAAAGTAAAAACTAATTAATAACTACACGGTCAACAAATAGAAACATAATAAAATTTCTGATAGTTCAATTTAATTTCTGTCAGTGAGCAAAGTACGCCTTACATTGTGTCCTTAGTGATTTATCTGTTTGTGCTTGTTTTTATATATTATTTGAGATCAGTGAGATACCCAAAAGATATGGCTTCCACCTCTATATTTATTCTAAAATCGTTAAACCAGGGCATTTTTTGCTTAGCGAAAAACTTATTACGATGAATGTTTATAATGCCTTAAGATACCAATATCTAGATGATAATGTTAAAGGCTCTGTTGAGATATGTTTCGACATGACAAGAATTGGAAAATCTACTATGTACCGAATACTAAAGGAGAAAAAAACGATTGGAATTGTTAATACTCCTAAGACACATTCCATCACAGGCAGACGAAAAACCTTGTTGGTTACTATCTACCGAATACTGAAGGAGAAAAAAACGATTGGAATTGTTAGTACTCCCAAGCCACACTCGATCACAGGCAGACGAAAAACCTCATTGGACGAAGAGATGTAAACTGCAATAAAAGGAGTTGTACATACATTTTATTATGAGAAGCAGATCCCAATCGTCGACAAAATTCTAACTAAAATCAGTGAAGGACGGGATTTACCTGAAATTAAAAGAACTGAGCTCTGGAAATTGCTCAGAGAATTAAATTTTTGCTGGGAAAAACCAGATAGGAAATCTGTTCTTATAGATCGTCCGAAAACTGTCCGTTGGAGAAGGAAATAACACAACTTACAAAATTAGTAATTTAACTGAACTTTTAAAAGATTTTTTTGAATAAAGTTACTGCAGAAAATTGGGAAAAATCCATATAATATAAGAATAAAAGAAAATGTGGAAAACTCGATCTCATGATCGGTGAGATACAGGAACCAATTATAATTAATTTAACCGAAGACAGCTTCATTGACTTTGATTACAAATTAGATACGTCATGTTTACCAGTGTAAACACAATTTATTATTTAAATTTTTGTTTTTGTTGTAGTTTATTGTTTAATGTTGTTTATATATATTTTTATTTTTTATATATTTTTATTTTAGTGTGTTCCACTTTTTAATTTTGTATATATTTAATTCCAGTTAGCCGTAGTTTTTTTATTATTATATTTGTATTTCTTTCTTAAGCGTGTAGAATTAACATATATATTTGTATGTTAAGTAGGTCTAATTTCAACTGAACATATAAAAATTAATTACATTTGAATCCCTTTTTAGCGTTTAATTGTAATTCTGCAGATGGTTCAAGAAATAAATAAACTGAAACGTCAAATGTCCTAAAAATGTTTTTAATTAATAATAAAATGACCGATAGCCCCAAAAAAAATTTAATATTATATGGACGAATTTATTTTTTTATATATGTGTAACTTCTTGTATTTTTGACACTGGGTATGTTGTAAGTATTTAAATTATAACTTAGAATTTTTTGAGAGAAGAAGGCTACGTTTTAGTCTGAATGTCCCTAAAACGGTTTCTATGTCAAAATTACAAATAATAAAAATACAGTTGTGATTTGTGTTAATATGTCAAAATTATCTATATTTTCTAATGTATGTGAATTATTAAGAAATCATAAGAAATAAAATAAAATAATAAAAAATTTTTATTTTAAGTTTATTACCGAAATAATATTCTATGTTATAAATACTGTGATATAATAAACCTTCTTCCGACGCCTATAACAAGGATTAAAATCTTTTTTAACACTTCACACCTCCAAATATCTATTGTTATCCAACCCAAGTAATCCATTATTATAGACAGGTATTTTAGATTTTAACATTTCTGATTCATTTCTATGAAAAATAAATGTTTTTAACAGATTTTGCCAAAGACACCAGACTAAAGAACACAGGTAGTTTGCGAAGAAAAAAAAAGGTAAAAAATGATTTATTACTCTCTCTAGTTCTTGAATAAACTATTGTATAAGAAGCAAAATCGGGTCTATTTTCCTGAACTCGAAGCACTTGGGGGGGGGGGGGGGGGCGATCGCCACCACCGCCCCCCCCCCTTGGATCCGCGCCTGTCTCAGTTATATAAGTAATCATTCTTAGCTGTTCCAGTTATATAGGTAATTGTAAGAAAAATTCTCAAAATAAAATCACAAATTAGTTTTACTAAAGGAGGTTATTCGGTCTAAAAGTGTGAGGACTTCAAATCTACTGGTTATAAAGGTTTTTCACTAATCCAGGTCCCTCTTAATCAGGTTTCACTGTATTTATTACAAGAACGAAGTAACCAGCACACACCTAGAACATCTACATTGTATTTGCTAAAATCTTCAAGATTTTTTTGAATAAAAATAAGATTTTTCAAATTTGCAATTTTATCAGTTCCTTCTCGGTGAAACATCTTAACCGAACCGAACCATTGACTATAGTGTTTTTTGACGAGACTAATTCAACAATACCATATCGTGATTTTTCTCCCCTGTGTATGTGTGCGAAATACGTTATTAAAGCAACCATAGTTTAAATCATTTTTTACATAATACACCGTATCAATTTTTGTCATGAATATGCTGATATTTTATTTTAATCCTATTGTTTCCTTGAAAAACTATTTCTATAAACTTACTACCTATGAGTTCATTATTTTTGCATTAATTTGTAAAATTTTCTTACTTAAATGTGTACAAAAACTACAAAGTTACTATCGTCATTAACAAAACGAGCTCTCATTTAGGTTTATTGACCCTTAAATGTTTTTAATCGTATAAAAGTTTGTTTTTTACTATTTTAATAGTTTTACTAATGACAATTTTATTGTCACCAACAATATCTATGCAGAGATCAAATAAAACTATTGTTTATCTATATTTTTCATTATTTATTAGATGCCGCTCTTAATGCATTTTTGTTTCACAAAGAACTTTCCTAAAGATATTTTCAAAGCAACAAAATTTATTTATCTCTTAAGGCGTTTACATTAAATCTTTTATTAAAATATAATTAATGCTTTTCATAATGCACCGAGCCAGTAAATTAAATTTAAAGTTGTTTGTTTTCTATTAAGTTGTGCTTTGATCTTGTCGTCTTTGTAAATGGAATTTTAATATAACACAAAATATCATTTAGCTAATAAAAACGGTGTACACGCCGTCATTATTTTCTTTATTTGTTACATATCAAATTTCTGTTATCTCGAATAAGTTTTGCTTCTGGTATTGATCACAACTTTGTTTGTTGTTTGTATATTCTACATCTAATTACCTTACCAGGGATACATCAAAATTTCAGCAATATTGAGCGGTCTTTCATAAATGTAGTAACTTGTTTGCAGATTGCGATATATTTGATTCTTGTATGCTGTTCTCTCGTATATTGGTTGATTTTTGTTGTTATGTTTCTTGATTTTTTATTACTGTTTTCCATAAAGCATTGTCTCGTTTATTCAGCTATCCTGCTTTTTCGATTTCTAGGGCCCCTCTTATGATGCATACCTTGCAGTAATGTTGTTTGGTGATAATGAAATAGAGCTGAGGTTGTGTGTTTGTTTTTGAGACTATTTTTATGTTCTTAAATTCTTACGGATATGCGCCTGTTTGTTTGTCCTATGTATATTTGATGATAATCTGCACATGGAATGCTGTAAACGACATAATTTTCAAGGTTGGTCTTATTTTTGGAATTTGCCAGAGTGTTGGCTATTGTTTTTTGTGGTTTGAATATAGGCTGTATGTAGTTTTTCTTAAGATTCTTCCGATTCTGTCCATTATTCCTTTTATGTACGGGTTTATGGTTTTGGGTCTTGTTTGATCTTGTTCTCTGGTTTTTGTTGTGGTCTTCTCTTGTCCTTTTATGGCTTTCTTTATATTTGATTGTAAGAAACTATTCCGTTCTAGAGCTGTTGAGATGTGTTTTATTTCGTCTTATTTTGTGTCAAGTTCTGTTAGGCGGAGAGATCTAGATATTAGTGTGTTGACTACTGCCTGTTTTTGAGAGGGATGATGATGATGATGTGATTCTGCTTTGAGATATAGGTCAGTATGTGTGGGTTTCCAATATACGCTGACACCCAAGGTGTCGTTGGGTTTCTTAATTAATAACAGGTCCAAAAAAGGAAATTTCTTATCTTGCTCGATTTCTAGCGTGAATTGGATTCTATAGTGGATATTATTTAGGTATAGGATCCAATTTACCTGTGGAATTATATTACCATCACTCTCAAAATAGTCAACAAAAAGTAGAAAATGAAAAGGTGTGGGCGACCTGAATCATCTTCACTTTCAGCTAAATTTTCAAGGACAGTGCAAGTCAAGTTCGTTTTCTTTTAATGGAAATCTCTATTTTTGACATCTCATTCGAAAAGAACGGAAAATTTCACGTCAGAAATGGTATTTTTAAATGTGTTATTATCTTCTGGGAAGGCTCTATTGTTTAAAAAGCACCCAGAAGTTTTTGTCTAATTTTAATGGTTTTCTGAACATATCACACGTTGAAGGTTCCTTCAACAAGTACTAGATGAAATGTACAAGTTTGGACGACTTTGACAAAATTGACCTTTTAGGCCTATTTTCAGGGACATTGAAGTTCGAGGTGTCATTTTTTTTTTAAATAAAGAAGGTACAAAAGTTCTGCCAGCTATTTTAGTTCGGCAGATTTTTCACAGTTTCATATTGCAGATGTCCTGTAAGATCCAAGAAAGGGTCAATTAAGGTCATTTCCAAAGTAAAAAATTTTCACTCTCATCCAAACCTCCAGTGCTTTAATTTTCCCCTAAGCGTTGAACAGTCCCTAATATTCTGCCATTTTGGAATTTTTTGATGTTTGATTTTGAAATGGCGTTAACCTTGACCTTCGATGTCATTTCAAGTTCATATCCAACCGTAAAATTTTTCACTATCTCCATTTCCGGAGTTAAAAGTATAGAGTCTCATTAAAAAAATTACCATGACCTTAAAATGACATTCAAGGTTAAGATCAAGGTCAAATTTAAGGTCACTTTAACATACACAGTTTAATTTCCAGAAACTTTTGTAGAAAAAGTTTTGTCTATCACTTTCCGAATTATTGGTTGATTCAAGGTATGAGGACATTTGACCTTCAAATGACCTCTAGATGTTATATATACTGTTGTATAGGAAATTTTCTCCGCGTTTCATTTCTGAAATAAAAAATGGGGATTTCCGCTTTAAAAATCTCTTTGACCTTCAAATGACCTTGAAAATTGTCCTCAAAGTCAAGATCATTAGTAAATATAAATGACCCCCTCTGTCCTTGACAATTTGTATCTGAACTATTTTTTTAAATGAAGTATTTTAAAAAATACTTTGATCTCTATATTAAAATGGCTCACCCTGTATATACATCCAAAACTGTAAACACATCCATTCAAAACCAAAAAACACTAGCTTTACTTTTTGTCAGAGATACTATGGATACTCAAAGTTTAAACTCAAAACTTACTAAGAAAAGGCAAATATTAGACTGCTATAGGTCTATTATATTGTACTTCTTACTGTATCAAAGGATATAAAAAACGGAAAATTGTCCATATTAGAAGAAAATAGGATTATACATAAAATAAAATAGTGATTTAAATTGTTTCGTTATTAAATAAGTTGTACAAAATCGCCCACAAACATATTAAACAATGACACATTTTGACAACATGTCATTTTTGACGTAACATATCTCGAATCAAAGTTAGATATAGTTTAGTTTTTGTGGTCTTTTTAAACTTCTTCCAACAATCGGTAACTAAATTTGCCATAGCAAAATATTACTTATTTACCACCGTTTAATAAAATATATGAATGGTCATTACTGAAAAAGTGACAAAAAAATTTTAAACAACAAAAATTAAAAAATACCAAATTAATTCAGAATAAAATTTCTGAATGAAACAAATTTAGTATGTAAAACAGAGCTTGCACTACAATTTACATTACTAATAAATGGGAACTATAAAAAAACAGTTAACTAAGGACGTTAAGGGACAAAATATGGCAAGTTCTGTTTTTTTATATAAATAAGCATGATTTTGTGTAAAAATGTGTAATAACCTAACTGTTTACGAAGTTATAAAAGCTTAATGTTAACTAAATGTGTAAATTGGAAAATGGCAACACCTAATATGAACTAGTTCCTTCGTAACGCAGTGAAACAGACCAAAAAAAACTGAAATTGTGGAATAAGAAAAATAACATGACATTATTAACCAACAATCCATTCTTTGAACTTTATCAAGTTAAAGGCTGTGTTTGCGCTTTGTTGTACTACGCCATCATACAATATCGGTGTAAGTTATCATGGGACGGATCGCCATAGTGTATATCCAAAATAGCACTCTAAGTGTCATTCCCGATGTGCACCCAAGGGCTCGTTTACAAGCCCAGAAAGCACATATGGCCTATGGCCTTCTTGGTCCGAACCTCAATATGCTCATTCCAGCTCAGTCGTGAGTCCAGAATTACTCCAGGTATTTAATTGCCCCATGTATTGAAGAGTCCTTCCTGCCAATGTAATTGTGGGATGTCTCCCCGTTTTCCTCTTCCTTTGTAAAGAGTACCACCTCCGCCTTGTCCGGGTTTATTCCATGACATCATCGTTCCGGGATCCGGAGGGCCCACATCATTAATGCCTCCAGGTCCCGGATATCGCGACCAAGGCACAAAATGACCAGGTCTTCGGCATAGACATGTGTATACAAAACAACATCATTCAGTTCACTCACCAGGCTACCTACTAAGAGGCCACATTTTCATGATCTAAACCTTTTTGGTAGTAATTTACATCGAAAACAGAAACTCGAGTTCTATGAAGAACTTAATGTAATAAAGACACTAATAATACTATATTACCTAAAATTTAACACGTTGTGTTAACTTCGTATAAACTTTTTTATGCTTGATTACTTTTATTTAAATTAATTCATTGTCAACAAGGTCGGTTTTTATATTTCAAGCTTTAGTAAATACTGGAATAAATAAAATACAAACCAGATATTAAATTGAAAATCCTGGTTGAGTAAAGCTTTATTTTTGTTTGTTTAGCTCAAGTATACCCTCCAACCGTTTTGATATTGTTGGACTGTAAACTGGTAAAATTCGATTATATTTATAAGAACAGATGGGAAAGTAAAATAAAAACCTCTACATGAAATTCATATCATTAATAAGCTTCTCTGGAGGGTCCAGTTTTTCATTGAAACTTTAAAAAAAAAAGCTTTTAAAAGGAAAAAAAACTATTATAAAAGAGTAAAATTTATTGCAAAATGGGAAGGTGTTTATAGAGACTATTAGAAAATAAAAACAAGACTGAAAAATACCTATTGATCGAAAAATGATGAAACTTTTTTACAATTTCTTTTTTGTCCCGGTAAATTACTGGCTAGTAAAAGTTAACATTTTTTATGTTTTTGCATGTCTAGAAGCCCTTTGAAGAACTTCATTAATTCTTAAAATATTAGAGTTCCATGTCTTGTTTAAGGGTTGTCAATTTTAATCAAAAACTTTGTATTTATTTCCTTTCTTCTAAAAATTTGTTATTTTGGAAAAATTGAGTAAAAACTTTATTGTATAGGGCTTGAAGATATTTTTTTGGTTTAGAATTTTTTTTATGTACAACGTACCCAAAATTATGAATGTTATGAATTTCGTAGCTATTTATCTTAGAACATCCTATATATTTTTAGTTCATTGACGAATATTTTTTTGTAATTGAAAAACAATAAAAAAATTTTTTTTATTGTTTTCAAAATATTTTCGAAGTAATTAAATTTTTGTCTTGGACTAATTAGTATGTACTAAAATAAGCATTAAAAATAACTAGCAGGTATTCTTTAGACAAATAAACACTTTTTTTAAGAATACTATTTCGCATTCCCTAATATTTCAGATGCTAACAAAAATATCTATTTACAAGATTACCCTTGAAAAACGTAGTAGGCGTTTTCTTTTGTATATGTATTTTAACAAGTCGTGGAACAACAAATACCTAAGTAGTCGATATTTATTATAACATTACTTTTGATATCAAATTTCACGGCATTAATTTTAAGAAAGATGGGCTAGTTGTACTTGGCAAAAGCGAAAGAAATTATTTTCTAATAAGTAGAAAAGACTTCCAGAAGAAAAGAATTTTATAAGATTTCTGTTAAGATTTATTAAAACGAAAAAAGTAGCGCATAAGAAAGAAGAAATGGCGAAAACGAATTAGCTATTTTACTAATAATAAGTGAAATTTCTCACATAAGCCAAGGTAACATTACCAAAGCGAAAGATCTGTCACAGTCAATTACACTAAGTATACATACAAGAGGATCCTCTGTTTTTCAATTATGTTTTATTGTCTGACGAAGAAAATTTTATAACAGTGGCTCTATCAACAAATATCATTTTCATTATTTCTCTACAAAATCAGATATTTATATGACAAATTGATCAGCAACACCAGTGGTATGGGGAGAAATTATTGGAGTTAATATTATAAGGTCCAATTTTTTCAATGCTGTGTATTTAAATTTATTATAAAATGTATTGCCCTTATTATTGCAGCATGTTAACCCACATATCAGAAATAGAATCTAGTTTCAACAAGGTGGGACTCAAACACATTTTTCACGGGGCGTAAGAAATTATCTGGATGAAAAGTTCAATAATCGGTGTTTTTGTAGGTCAGCTGATCTAACAGAACTTAATTTTTTTTTGGGGGGGGGGAGGCGGGGGATATATAAAACAATCTGTTTGAAGTTCTTGCCAGACATCCATAATAAATATGCCACAAAGAATAAGAAATGCTTTCACGCGAGATGTTGAAGGAACTAAATAGATCTTTTGAAATACATGTTAATTTATGTATTCTTTAAAATAAAAGACATTTTGAAGATTTAATTTAGCTTACAACTATTTATTATATATACATATATATATATATATATATATATATATATATATATATATATATATATATATTAATTTTTGATAATAGTAAATATTTTGAAAACGGCCAAAAATAAATGATAAGTTTCAAAATTCGCAACTTAATTTTGAACATCTTGTACAAAAGATACTCATAAAAAATCAAACATTTTTACATTTTTTTAAAACTCCACCCACAAAAATCGCAAAATTTCGAAAGAAGATTAAACTACTAAATTTTTTAATAAATAAATATATATATATATATATATATATATATATATATATATATATATATATATATATATATATATATATAATTCTCGGCTATACGGACAAAGACGGCTGGTAAATATTACTTATTACTCTCATGTTAAAAAGTACGGAGATCTCCAAGATAATGAAAAAGCTGCGTGTCCGAAAAATAACGACAGTGCTGTTTCGACCTATAAACAGATTTCACGGTTGAAAAATAGTAAATAAGACACAGTGGCGACATCTCGATGGCTCACTCAATAACATAAGAATAATACGAATCAACAGTGTTGTACAAACCGCCATGTGGTGGTGCGAAGATATATTAAAAAAGAAATATATCAAAACTCGACACACGAAACTTGCTAGTCTAAGGATAAAGGCCGCATTATCCGCCATCGGCAACCACATCAACTATAAATTCCACAGTTTAAAGAAAGTATCGCACCAACGATCTCCCTAAGAGAGCTGTTGTATATTTTTAAGCCAACAAATATAAAAAAAAGAAGATAATTTTAAAATAGAATATGAAATTCTCGGCTATGCGGACAAAGACCGCTGATAAATATTACTCTCGTGTTAAAAAATGTACCAAATACAATGACCTGGTGTAAAAGGCAGGGTCGAGTCTATTTTTCTGAATTTGAAGTAATTGAGGAGGGAGGGGGGATGCCAGCAACATACACATTCCTAATATAAAAGACAGAATCAGTTCTATTTTCCTTACCTCTGAGCTCTTGGAAGGGAGGGGGGGCATACACATTCCTATACTCTATTCAAGAACTAAAGAGAGTAATAAAACTGTTACCGAAACCTCCAACGTACCTGTATTCCAGTGCCGCAGCGAACTGAGGACTGCCGTAAATCTAATTATATTTAATTACATTTAAATATTATAAGATATCATAAATTTACTTCAACAATAAAATTTCTGATAGTTCAATTTAATTTCTTTCAGTGAGCAAAGTACACCTTACTGTGTGTTCTTAGCGATTTATCTTGTTTGCGCTTGTTTTTATATATTATTTGAGATTAGTGAGATACCCAAAAGACATGGTTTCCACCTCTATATTTACTCCAAAATCATTAAACCAAGGCATTTTTTCCTCAACGAAAAACTTAATACGATAAATGTTTATGATGCCTTAAGATATCAATATCTAGATAATAATGTTGAAATGTGTTCCAACATGACAGGAGTTGGAAAATTTACTATCTACCGAATACTGAAGGAGAAAAAAACGATTGGAATTGTTAGTACTCCCAAGCCACACTCGATCACAGGCAGACGAAAAACCTCATTGGACGAAGAGATGAAAACTGCAATAAAAGGGGTTGTACATATATTTTATTATGAGACGCAGATCCCAACTGTCTACAAAATTCTAACTAAAATCAATGAAGATCAAGACTTATCTAAAATTAAAAGAACTGAGCTTTGGACATGGCTCAGAGAACTTAATTTTTGCTGGGAAAAACCAGATAGGAGAAGGAAATATATTTCAAGTAAAAGGTGAAGTTGCTAGAAATAAAACAACTTACAAAATTAGTAATTTAACTGAAATTTTTTCAAATTTTTGAATAAAGTTACTGCGAAAAAATGGGAAAAATCCATAAAATTAAAGAATAAAACAAAATGTGGAAACTCGATCTCATGATCAGTGAGATGGAGGAACCAATTTTAATTAATTGGTGCGAAGATAGCTTCACTGACTTTGATTACGAATTAGATACGTAATGTTCACCAGTGTAAACACAATTTTTTTTTTATTGTATTTTATTGTTAAATGTTGTTTATATATTTTTTATTTTTATTTTAGTGTGTCTCACTCTTTAATTTTATAGATATTTAATTCCAATTAACCGTATTTTTTTTATTATTTTATTATTGTATTTGTGTCTTTCTCCTAAGCGTGTAGAATTAACACGTTTATTTTATTCCTTTGGGGCTATCGGATTTCCAGATAATAAAGTAAATTAAATTAAGATGTTAGTGCAATAGAAATAAAAATAAGTAGGTCTAATTTTAACTGAAACATATAAAAATTAATGACATTTAAATCCCTTTTTAGTGTTTAATTGTAATTCTGCAGATGGTTTAAGAAATAAATAAACTGAAACGTCAAATGTTCTAAAAAGGTTTTTAAATGACCGAAAGCCCCAAAAAAAATTTTAATATTATTTGGACGAATTTATTTTTTTATATGTTTAACTTTTTGTATTTTTGACAATGGGTATTTTGTAAGTAATTAAATTATAATATAGAATTTTTTGAAAGAATAAGGTTACCTTTAAGTCTGAATGTGCCTAAAACAGTTTTTATGCCAAAATTAAAAATAATAAAAATACAGTTGTGATTTGTGTTAAATAAGTCAAAATTATCTATATTTTGTAATATATGTGAATTATTAAGAAATTATAAGGAATAAAATAATGTTTTAAAAACTTTTTAAATCAAGTTTATTACCGAAATATTATTCTATGCCAAAAATACTTAATGATAAAATAAACCTCCTTCCGACGCCTAAGACAAGGATTACAATCCTTTTTCAGACTTCCAAATACCTATTGTTATCCAACCCAAATAGTCCATTATTATAGAACGGTAATTTTGATTATAAAATTTCTAACCCATTCCTATGAAAAATATATGTGTCTAACAGATTTTTCCAAAGACACCGGAACAAAGAATACAGGAAATTTGCGAATAAAAAAAAAGTCACAAATGATTTATTACTCTCTCTAGTTCTTGAATAAACTATAGTATTAGATGCAAAATGGGGTATATTTTCCTGAATTCAAAGCTCTTGGGGAGAGGGGTGATCGCCCCCACCGCCCCCCCTTGGATCAGCGCCTGTATATATATATATATATATATATATATATATATATATATATATATATATATATATATATATATATATATATATATAAAATATTGGCGAAGCGGACGTGAAAATTTGTCAATCTACATGATTCTCGTATTAAAAAGTACGGAGCACTCCAAAATATGGAAAAACTCCGGGTCCGACAGATGGCGACAGCGCTGTTTCGTCCTAATATGGGACTCGTCAGGCCACTGCAGTCGGTACAAACCATCATCTCGCCTTTGCATCGTATAAAGCTGAATTTATAATCAAAACACAGCAAATAAGACGACAAAGGCGACATCTCGATGGTCCACTTGATAATACAAGAACCACACAGATTAACAAAGTTTGTAAAAGAACCGTCATATGGTGACGCGACGGTGAATTAAAACAGAAATAGGTAAAATCGAGTACACGAAACGCGCTGCCCAACTGATAGGGGTCGCATTTTTCGGTACTGGCAAGCAAGCCTACCGATATTTAAGCAGCCAAAGCCACGTACCGCACCAAACGATCCCACCATGAGAGCATCGTTTAGCGTGTTTAAAAGCCAAACAAGTAAATAAATATGTATTATCAAGTGGACCATCGAGATGTCGCCTTTGTCATCTTATTTGCTGTGTTTTGATTATAAATTCAGCTTTATACGATGCAAAGGCGAGATGATGGTTTGTACCGACTGCGGTGGCCTGACGAGTCCCATATTAGGACGAAACAGCGCTGTCGCCATCTGTCGGACCCGGAGTTTTTCCATATTTTGGAGTGCTCCGTACTTTTTAATACGAGAATCATGTAGATTGACAAATTTTCACGTCCGCTTCGCCAATATTTTATTTTATTTTATTTTAAATTACACGGACAAAAACTTATCTACATATATATATATATATATATATATATATATATATATATATATATATATATATATATATATATATATATAGCCAGAAATTAAAATAATTTATTACAAAAAAGGTAAAACGTAAATAATGACTGATATTTAATTATTTATTTGTTTAATAAAACTTCAGCCTTCAGTAACTTCGACATTTACGTTTACATCAAAGCAAATTGAAATGGATATTTATGTAGATCTAATATTAAAAAAGCAAACAAACAAGCTTTTTGATGATTCTAAACGATATATTTTTCAAAGTGTATATCATGCTCTACTTAGTTATGTTTACCGGTTAGCAATTCTTAAGATTCTATAGCGGAGGTATATAGCAAAACTACAGCAGATACCGAAAATGTGCGGAAGCTTTCATTTTCAAGATAGTTTTTAGTGGAATTCATGAATTCATTTTGAAAATAATGGTTTTTGGGTTAGACCCTGTCAAATTGGAATTATTATCCGACGTTTCACCTACGATTGCACGACGCATCTTTTATGATCTTTACTCCACGATATTGTAACAGTAAATGACCATGATTTTCAACTTGACCAAGCCGTGAAAGCTTTCGTTCTTTATAAGTGTTCACTAATACCACATATATTATCTTCTTACAAATAAGAACTTCGATTTAGAAAAAAATATATTTATTACCTGAATTTACTGAATACCCAAAATTATTATTTCTTTATCAACTATCCAAATTTTTCTATTTATTTTTGCAATTCACGTATGTTTTTACTTCTTAAATGCAAACATAACAACTAATAACATTATTAAAAAGATTATTTAACTCGTAACATATATTAACAGAAAAATCTTTATTATGCTAAAAATTCTTGTCGTTAATGTCTTCTACTCAAATGATGACATTCTGCTCCAAAAACACAATATTTTCAAATGTATTATTTCTTTTCTGTCTCTTTTTCTTGTAGGAAGGGTGACCGGATGATTTTATTTTATTTCCCTACATTTTTGACAAAATGTTTCCTAGATTTCCTTAGGCAAGTTCCATGAAATCTCCAATTTACGACATTCTAATTTATGGAACGCTCTATTTTACGATAGAATTCCTATCTGTTATACGACATTTCTTCTCTTTTCTTTACCCCTACCATATTTTACGTATTCGGTGAGATATTTGAAATTAACGAATTGACGCACTACGTGTAACGTCGCCGCAATGTGATTGGTCGCTTTTACACCCGTAAGTGAATTATAATAATTTTTTATTTTTTTTTAAGTTTATTTATCTACAAATAATAAATCTAAACTTTAAAAAATGTAAAAGAGTGTACTTAACATACCCAATCTCTACCCTATTCTAAAAAAAAAAACAAACAGCACTTTTTTAAATGTTTAATGGGTCTTCGTTCTCTTAATACAAAATTTCTAATTTAAATATCTCAACCATTTCCAGGCTAATACGGAGATTAAAACAATTGCTTGACTTTAACAAACTTTTAGTATAAAAACTCCCACACAACATGTCTGGCAACGTTGCGTATTTTTTCACCAAAATTGCATTTCCCAGGTAGTTTACCGACTAGAAGCCAGGGAGCGTGGAGAATCACCGGAATTTCTTGATACATATACAACTGCATTCAAGATTTGTAAGCTGTTTTGTATGTTAACGTTTAAAAAGAAACATTATTTATTAGTTCTTATATCATAATTGGAAAAATTGTGTCTTATTCAAAAATTCCCTAAAACAGACATATAATACCCCTTTTCCTTATATGTCGCAAAATTCCCTAAATTTAGGAAAATTTCTCTAGGTCTGGCAACCCTGGTTATAGATCTTCTTCTTCTATCCACTAATGGTAAGATATTTTGGTTACACAGAAGTAATGATTTTTCATTTTGAAAGTAGTAAACTGTTATTTAATACATTACGTAGTAAATATCACGGGTTGGTCGTTTTTATTTAATCCGTTCTGTCCCGAAAGTGCCACTACTCTGAACAGGTAGTCACTAGACTGATAAACAAAGTTCAAAAGAATGCAACTAAATAAAATGGAAAATCGCGAAGGAAGAATTGTAGAAATATCATGCGCTAGATTTTTCCATTTCATTTTAATTTGTGGTTTCACATTTTGAAGAAACTAATGCCATTTTCGCATCTTTCTTATAACATTTTCTTATCTATTTTAGGATTATGTACTGCCTTATCTTGTTTTATCATGTTTGGAGTTTCATTCCTTCTCATATTCTTTTAGGCTTAATTGGTAAGCTAAGAATAAATATTTATGGTCTAACATTGAGGCAACGTCCCAGTTTCATTTCTCTTTAAGGAGCGATCAATACCTGTTCAAGAAAATTTTTATTATAAATCCCGAGCAACACTCTGAAAAGGACAACGGGCTAGAATCAAACTCTATTCATGAACTGACCTATATAACTTTTATTAACATCAAAAAAACCAAAAACTGCATCTTTTACCTCGTAAGTCTAAAATATCACTCTTGAAAATATTTATTATTCATAAATACTTAATTTAACTTTATTTATAAATGTGAAGCTATCTAAGCTATTTCGACATAATATTTGTTCTCGAGAAGCTTTAATACTATTCTATTCTAAATTTCTCATCAAATTAAATTCATTTGACATCACATAAAAAAGGTATTTTACTGAAGTTTCTAACATTTCAATGGTAAGTTTTTCTAAAGTTAAAACATTGCCAAACTGAGTGGCTCCCTCTATTAAGAACCAAAAGGTGATTTGAAATGTTTTACTGCATTCACGACTCTTTAAGCATGGCAAAAAAAAGCTACCGGGCGCACTGTGACATTTAATAGCTAACAGCCGGTACAATTTAAAATAACCTAAGATTTGTAACGCTTTCAAGGATTTGATCAAACTGGAAATCATGGTTCTTGTGTTTATATTGTGTCAAATTGGAATTATTATCCGACGTTTCGCGCGAGACATCTTCAGGGATCTTTACTTCACAAGATTAAAACACTGAATGACTATCAAGGAGCAACAGCCCGGTATTAATACCCGACTGGTGATCAGCGAACCACGATCCACCGTTACAATCGATTTCCACGTGTGATGTAGACTGCAACCTGCATCTCTATTAATATTATGTAGATATTTACAAATATCTATTGATTCTTTAATCGTTTATAGAACCTAGGCACTGATGCTAGCACCTTAGTTTCTTTACATTCAAAATGTGACCTGCGCAATGCTGGTGTTTTCAGCTACTATAAATTGTACAATTTGTTCCTTTTTTATACATCTTTCATGTTCCTTAAGCCTAGTGGATATAGACTGTCCTGTTTCACCTACATACACTTTACCACAAGAGCAAGTTAAATTGTAAACGCATTCTGTTTGAAATGGAATTGCGTCCTTTGGGGACCTCAAACATTGTCCAACTTTCTTACATGTGTTGAAAATTGTCCGAATGTTTGATTTTCGAAGCAATCTGGTGGTTCTGTGTATGTAAGGCAAGATAACACTGTCCATACATAAATGGTAGATTTATCAGAATCAGAAACGGAAAAACTGACTAATGCTCTGAGACGCAACGGATATTGAGCTGAAGATAACGACGTTCTATTAATAATATAATAAGTCAACTCCTCAACAAAATATCATAAATGTACCACAAGTGTTGTCTTGCCTTACATATGTGGAACCACCGACAAGATTTCAATAGCATTCAAATTAAAAATTAATGCAGCAACACAACCTTTAATATTTGTTTCTTTATAAGATTTCTATAAATTTCAAAATGCATCATATTTTCTATCAAAAAGGAAAAAGAAATAAAACACAAACAAAAGCTTATAACGGTAACTAAGCCTATTTTCTATTACCAATGATTATAATAGCGTTAGCTATTATAATCTTTTACTATCAGTAAGTTTTGATTGGAGAATGTAAACAATAAAAAAAAATTATATAATTTTTTTTTATATAAATTTGCAAA
Organism: Diaprepes abbreviatus; assembly: GCA_034092305.1. Taxonomy (NCBI): domain Eukaryota; kingdom Metazoa; phylum Arthropoda; class Insecta; order Coleoptera; family Curculionidae; genus Diaprepes; species Diaprepes abbreviatus. The sequence continues at coordinate 37,828,030 of JASJET010000022.1, forward strand.
GCTGACAAAAGTAGAATCAACTTTGTTATATAACCCCTATTAACGGGAAATTAAACACGGTCATAAAATGGGTTTAACGTATCAAATGTTTACCGTAATTGTGATGCGTATTGAGGTTTTAACAAATAATGACCTTCTATGGCAGAAAATCCTCAAAGGTAGTCGAATAATTAGCTTTTTTTTCTTTCGTTTTATTCCTAGTTACTCTCTCGACACCACTCATTTGATTACGCACTAAAAACAAGTTTCATTATTTTTGTCACAATTTTTACTAGTATTTTATATTTGATTTGTCAGTGTTCGATTTACCACAGCCTTTATTTATATCGGTTTATATTTAAATTGCAGAAAAAAGTAACAACGCCAGTAACCGCTAAAGAATCCCAACATAATGCACGTTTGACTCACTCTTGATCAGTTTTTTGTTTTTAATAACCACCACAATACTAAACACCTGTAACAGAAAAGGAATCGAACCCAGGTTCTCGGTGAAGCCAATCAAATCGCTTTACCTTTACACTACCGAGATCACCAGAGCAAGTTATCTACTAATTAGTTTACAAGTACCAACCCGTTATTTCCCCTTTGTATTAGTTGTAAATTGTTTATATAAATTATCAGATTTACAAGCCAAACGGTTTCGCACTCCCTCCTGAGATTATTAACTCATACCAGGTATACAAAGACACCAAAAGAATGAAGCTCTGTGGAGACCCTTTCCACGTTATCGGGTCCTAGGTGGCGTGATCTTTTGTAGTTCATACAAACTTTCGGACGGTCCGCATGGTTGCAAGGCGAACTGCTTCCTGAACCGGTTTATAGAAATGCTCACTAAGGCCTAATCCCTTGACGAGCTGCAGGAGGTTCTTTAGTACCACTCCAGTTGTTCATAGTATTATGGTAATCGTGTGTACGCTGTTTACTGCCCACTTTCTGCGGATTTGCACCTCCAGATCTCTATGTTTGGCGATCTTCTCATTGTATTTTGGTGTTAGGTTGTTGTTATTAGGTATAGCAATGTCAGCCAGTGAAGTTCGCCTAGAAATATTATCTTTTAGTATAATGTCTGGCCTATTATGAGCAACTGTTAGAACCGTTCAGTTCCAATATAACTTGATCTCGTTGTTTTCAAGGATAGGCTCCGGATTTTTTTGTAGTAAGGCACTTTTCCTACCTGCAATAGTTTTAACTTATCTGCTAACTCTTTGTAGAGTATCTTAGCGGCTGAGTCGTGTTGTTCCTTATACTCGATTGCGGCAAACGCTTAGCATCCTCCAGTTATGTGCTGAATCGTCTCTGATGTTCAACAGCCATATATACATTGGTCATTTTCTATTGAGGGATCTCTGATGATGAACTTCCGATAGTTCTTTGTCGGAATAACCTGGTCTTGGATAATTAACAATTGGCCTGTTTCATACCTAGGTATTTATATGTTCTGCTTCCATTGCAGCTATAATTTCACCGTTCTGCATCTCAAGTGCTCCCAGTTGTATCTTTCCGTTAACGATGTTCATATATAAATTAATATTATTAAATGGTTTAATTGTATTTTGAAAACATAGATAGCAAGTATACTCATTCACAAGAATCTAGAGTATATGTACAACCTGCTTCCAGTAACACGTTAAATAGTTTATAAATTATTACCTTACCCTGTGCAAATAAAAGTATTACAATAAAGTAAATATAGACTAATTGTTGGGCTAAAAACCCTCATTATAAAAGGGTTCTATTATTTAAACTCTGTAGCCCTTTTAATATAGTTAGAATATAAAGTGGTCAAGAGTAATGTTTACTCTGATCGATTAGAGTTTATTTCCCCTTACTGTTTTATGTGGTCAAATCCGATTTAATAAAATTAGTTAAAAAAACAGTGCACAAGTTAAATATAGTAAATTAAATGAAGAATAGATTTGTCTGAAATGTCCACTATATTTTATTTTATAAACACCTATGACACGTTTTGCAACACTGCAGTAGTAAAATTCATATCATATGCAATTTTATTTTACCTTGTCACTTCTCCACCACAAGTTTGTTAACATCATGTTGTTCTATTATGTTTGTTACTTAAATACCTTTCTGAAAAAGCTACTGTGTAGCGTAATGCGTCATAGGTGTATAAAATAAAATATAGTGGAAATTTCAAACAATTTTAATTTTTCCTTTAATGTACAGTGAATTTTCATCAAGTAGTCGTACCCATCCAAATTGCTGAATAGAAGAGTTGTATACGATATTTTACATACCAAAAATATTGATTCTTTTCCTTTTTGGCTGATATACAGGGTAACTAGTCGTTGTGATTAATAGCAAAAATTACGATTTTTTACTTATCGCAGCGACAAAAAGATCAAATTGTGCGATGGCGATTTACCTGACAATTGCGATTACAGGTACCTTACTTTGCGAGTTTCTGTGATTTTGATGTTTATCACTATCTTTACTCGTTAGGTTGACACCATATGAATGTACAGAACGTACATTCGGGTTGATGCAGTTTAAGCATAAGCCTCACCAGTCAGATCACATATAGTGGTATAGTCCATAAGACGTAGCCCCTATTGCAGCATAATTACCACTTTGTGAGTGTGTGTAGCTTCATTTTGACGACGACTATTTTATTTGCAAGAATTTTCCTGTATGCTACATTTTCTAATGCGCTATTGCAAAACGCATGACCAACACTTTCTTTTGTAGTTAAATTGTAGAGTAATGTGATGAAAAACACGAATAAAATGTGTCCGATGGACATGATAAGCCCGATCGTTGATTTCGCCGTCTACAATATACAGGATATCCGGTAAGTAACTCTTAATTTCTCGAAAGCATACAGGGGAAGTCAAAATAACCCTACTTTGTCATAGAAAAAAAATTCTTAAAGTTCCCCTTAACGGAGGTACAGAGCTCTAAATGGGTACACACCGATTTACCTTATTGGCTCTAAGTTTTGAATCGACTTGTATAATTTAATGAAATTTTTATGTTTCATAGAGGATATAAAGACACACTAAACCATACTACAGCAGATGTTTTAGATCTTCAGAGAAGTCAGGCACAGACTTGCAGCCACACTCGTTGGGCCTAACTTTTGACAGGTGTCATTTTTCAGAGCTGAAAACTGATTTTTTAAATTCTTTGACCATTCCTCTTCAAAAACGGTACTCTTAATTTATTTCGATAAAACTAACAATTTTCGAAATAAATCGGTTTTTATGCGAAAAACTCAAAAGTTACTAATTCTAAACACAAAAAGGTAAAAATAGAATACTCAGGGTGTGCTGATGTCCTTCAATTTATGGGGAAGCGCTGTCTCACTCTTCGAAGGCAAGAAGATGTTATGCTGAAAAATTTCCAGCTTAAACATTATTAAATCCAAAAATTTTTAAAAGAGTTGATCGAAGCTTAAGGGAAACGAGGAAAACATGATTCGAAAGTAATTTATTAGAGTTAACGAATTAATTTTTTACATGTTTTACTCAGAGTCATTTTTGTCACAATGTGGCGGTGAGGGCCCTCCTAGGAGAGCACGAGACCCTCACGTAGAGGAACAAATTTTGCAAGATATTGCTGACAACTCTTCATAAGCATAAGAAAGCTCGCGACACAAAACAATATTGTAAAATAGACAGTACATGAAACTCTAACAGAACAGTTACTTCACCCGTACCACGTTGAAAAATTACACGCTATGTCTCTAGATGATTTTCCCGCAAGACTTCAATACTCCAACTGGTTTTTACAGCAACATAACCTAAATATAAATTTTTCTAACCTTATTTTGTTCAACGATGAGGCCAGTTTTACAATAAACGGCATAAAAAACTCACACAATTTACATTATTGGGCTGATAAAAATTCGCATGCTATAATTCAAAACAAACACCAACAAAAGTTTATTGTAAATATGTAGGCTGACATTATCGGAAATAACCTTATAGGTCAATTTACTCTGGAAGGAAGACTAATTTATTTAGAGTTTTTGCGGCAAAATTTAAATAATTAATTAAAAGACCTACCTTTTGATAGAAGAATGCAAAGCAGCAAAATTTAAATAACCTTTTGATAGAAGAATGAAAATGTGGTAGATGCATGATGGTGCTCCACCTCATTTTAACCGTATAGTACGTCAACACTTAACTAACGTTTTTGGCCCTTGATGGAAAGACGAGGCGGGCCTGTTTTATAACCACCAAGTTCTCTAGACCTCAGTCCATTAAACTTTTACTTTTGGCGACATCTAAAAAAACTAGTTTATTCAACACCAGTAAATACTAGAGAACTACTAGCGAGAATAACACAGCACTCTGATGAAGTCCGTAATAATGCCGGAATATTATTTGTAGTGCAGTGGAAAAATATTCGAAGAATAAGAAAATGTATTGAAGTACGTGAAGCTCATATTGAACATTTGCCAGAATAACATTTAAACGTCTTCATTACTTCTGCATTTTAATAACATTGTAAATTAATTGAGCCCTGGTCAACCCTTTGAAAGGTTTCTTGGCCTGAAAATGTCTGAGCTGGAAATCTTTCAGCATAACATCTTCTTACCTTCGAAGATTGAGACAGGGCTTCCACATAAATTAAAGCACATCAGTACATCCTAAATATTTTATTATCATCTATTTGTGTTTAGCATTAATAACTTCAAAATTCCCCGCATATAAACCGATTTATCACGAAAACCGCCAGTTTTATCGAAATAATTTAAGAGTACCTTTTTTGAAGAGGAATCACCAAAGTATTTAAAAAAAATCAGTTTTCAGCTCTGTAAAATGACACCTGTCAAAAATAGAACCGAACAAGCGTGGCTACAAGTCGGTTCAAAACTTAGAGTCGATTAGATCAATCTCTGGGTACCCTTTTAAGGCTCTGTATCTCCGATAAGGGGCACTTTAGGAATTTTTTTTCTATGACAAAGTACTTACCTCCCCTCTATTCTTCCTAGAAATTTGGACGTACTTATGTTTTTTTTAATGGCAACCAGCTGATTTTTCACAGTTGTTTAATTAATATTTGTACAATTAAGTAGTTATATTGTCCGATAAATTTTCTGTGCCATTTTTTCAGTCCGACGCTCGGAAATTATCAGTTTCCCGTAAACGTTTAACTGATTACCACAAATCTAATTTTTTATTTATTTCATTGAATGAAGCAAAAAATATACTAAAATATATTGGTACACCTGACAATATGAAAACTTCATATTCATAAAATATTTAAAAGAAAATTATTTTTGAAATTATTAATTTGACTCTACTCATAATTCTAATTAATGAACGAAAATTTTTAAAACAAATATTTCACGTGCAATGCAATCAACACCATAAACTTCGCATGCCTCAACAAATAATTTGTTGATAATTTCTTTATTAAATCTCTTTACTAAATACTTCTAGTACAAAATAAGCCTCAACATTAATTTTCATTAAAAATTAAATGAGTGATTAGTTTCATTTCTAAACTGACATAAAGGAGATCGTAATGAGATTTGTAAAAAAGGAAAGGATGATTTAGGGCTCAAATTCAAACATTCCAAATTTTTAAAATATTGCTTGAAAAAAAAATAATCTGCATTTTTTGACCATTAACTTTGCCAGTAAATTTTAAGTTAACGAATTTTCCCAAAACTACAATTTAATCTATAACTTAAGCTACACAATTTATAGCCTCGTTATTTTGTAAATAAAAACATTTTTTTTTAATTTATTTAAAATAGTTAGACCACCGAACGGCAACATTTAATGATGTGCATCGGGAGTACTTATACCAAAACTCCACTAAATTTCTAATATTTTTTAAAGTTAAACCACTAAATTGAAAACAGTGATTTAAATAAGAGTTATTGTTCAAAATTCAAAATGAAACAACTGAGATTAGCTTTCATCAACATCTGTTAAATTCAGTTTACTAAATCAAATTCGTAACATCCTGAAATTAAATTAAAAACAAAAGTCTATGTGTGAAATCAATACATAACACCTTAGTAAATACACAATAACTATTGCGTTATGATCTTTGACTAGAGATCATGAAATATACATCAAAATAATCAAATCATGTACAATTACGTACTAGTTCAAAGGAAAGATACTGGAAATTAAGACATTCTGTGTATAGAAAACCAACACATACAAATTGATATCTCAGTGCAACGTTACAGCATCATCCTGAACTAATGCTCTGATAGGCAACGGATATTGCGCTGAAGATATAAGACGTTTTATTAATAAATATAAAAACCCAACTCCTCAACAAAACGTCATAAATATACCTACTATAGACAGAGTTGTCTTACCGTACATATACGGAACCACCGACAAAATTGCCAGATTGCTCCGAAAATTAAACATTTGAACAATTTTCAACACATATAAGAAAGTTGGACAATATTTGATATCACCAAAGTACGCAATACCATTTCTAACAGAAGGCATTTACAAGATACCTTGTCCTTGTGGTAAAGTACATAAGTCAAACAGGACGATCTATACCAACTAGGCTTAAGAAACATGAAAGATGTATAAAACAGAAATAATCTACCATTTCTCAGGTCACACTTTTAATGTAAAGAAAACTAAGGTGCTAGCCTCAGTGTATGGTTTCTTTAAACGTAAAATTAGAGAATCAATCCAAATTTGTAAATATTCAAATAATATTAATAGAGATGCAGGTTACAATTTACATCACACGTGGAAATCGATTGTTACGCTAGATCACCGTTCGCTGAACACCAATCGGGTATAAATATCAGGCTGGTGCTCCTCGATATTCGTTCTGTGTTCTAATCTCGTGGAGTAAAGATCCCTGCAGGTGCCTCGTTCAATCGTAGGCGAAACGTCGGGTAATAATTGCAATTTGACACGGTTTTAACTCAAGAACAATGATTTTCAATCAAATTACGCATTAAAATAATACCACTACCATATTATGAAACATGCATTTATACAAGTTACTAATTAATTAAAGAAAAATGGTGAAAATTAAACAATATCTTAGTAAATGTACAAAAAATAATTAAATAACATTAAAATAATGCCCCAACTGTACCACAGATCGTGCATTACATATTTATATAGGTTACTAATTAATTAATGAGAAAGAAGGAAAATTAAACAACATCATAATGAATATAATAAACAATAAAGCCTTATATCTCTTTGGAGGTCTTATGTCTAAAATGAAGAATGAGCTTCCGATGGAGGCATTTAGCTAAAGACAGCGTAACCTTGGTGTAAAGGAAGCACACTTCCGGTGGGAATCCACCGATATGTTAGAAGTCATAGTGTAGGTGAAGGATTAAAATCTTAAGGATCATATGAATTTTGGATCCAGCCTTAGTATAACACTCAAAAAAGGAATAGAAAAAGAAGCCATACCTCTTTTCTATTAGGGAACCAAAGAAATAGCACACTACTGTTAAACATGAGACGAGGAAGTAATTTATTTGGACCAAATAACTTAAATAGTTTGTAAATGGAAATGAGAGGTAACGAAATCTCAGAACAGAATATCGGATTCGACTTCCGACCCAAAACGACGTTTCCTTCTGCTTGTTTATTTTTCCATCCGAGAGAACCGTTTCGATATTTGCCACATTATTTTTGAAATAATAAAATCAGGAAAAATCACGTCTACACAAATCTGCATTTGACCAGATGAAATAAAAATGACAGAAGAGTGAAAACGCTGTGCAATTAAAGGGACGAAGCCAAAGCTGATTGCACATGAAGCAAGGACAGTGAGCCAATCCAGTGGAACAAACCAGCAATGTTGCCAAACCTACTGTTTTAACGGTATACCTACAGTTCTTCAGTCTGAGCTACTGTTCTACACGTTTTCATAAATGATCTATCGTTTTTTTAAATAACTATATGGATTTAAATTTATTATATATATATTAACCTTATTTTTATGGCATAATATTATCATTATACTAATTATAAAACAGATACGCTATGGAATCTAAACGATTTCATGCTGAAAGGTCCATTAATTTTCTTCAGTTCACTAGGTGACGCTACACACGTAAGTGCGTTGTTGTTCTATCCTTGTTTAAGAGTACACAATAACTAAGAACGTTACTGTCTTGGAAATTAGATTGGCATTTTATCTATTGGCTTGTCTTGATTACTGACTCCTACTGTTTTAACGGTAGAATTAGCAACATTGTAAGTCAGTTCAATGAGGCTGAGTCCAAACGACATGACAAATCTGAGCGTAAGAGTATTACGTCCATTTAAGTTAAAAATTTATCGTCAACACGGGTCATTTTGTTCCGCAGTATATCTTTTATGTAAAAATTGAAATGAAGCAAAATAAAATTTAAGTGCAGTAGTGTTGTAATCTAGAAAAAGAAAAGGTTACAAAATGTAAGGAGGATTATTGTTACATCGTTTATTAAAAATAAAAAACAGAAAAGTCGTCGCTACGGGGTCCGGTTTATATTTGATAAAAACACTCGGGAAAGACTTGGACATACTAATAATTTAATTCAAGACATGCGAGAAAAAGTTCCTGATTTTTTTTTTATTTTCGTGTTACTATCGACAAATTTGAAATGCGCAAATGCGTAGAGCTATACCCCCATTACTGGGTTGGAAATTATAATGCGATATTTAGCATATGAAATCAGCATGTTCAATCTACAGTACAATCTAGAGTCAGCAAACACAGTGTTTCTGAAATTATTCATGAAACTTGCGCTATAAGATGAGACTCTTTAAAAGAAGTTGTTTTTCCAAAATTTCCGCTTATACCTGGTAAAGAATTACCAGGAATTTCCAAGACGAGAATTTCAATATAATAGTGTAATTCTAACAGTCATTTTAATAATTACAATAGTTTGTAGTTATTAGAAGAATGTATTGAACCTGAACTATCTGGATTTCCGTTATTAAATTTCCATCAAAGGTAATTGTTGACAATAGTTTTATATAAAGTTTGCTAAAGGCATGTCTGTGGATTAACGTCTCGATATCAGAGACTGTCGTTGAAAAGAAATTTTATTATATAACTGCCTTTATTACGTAAGATTTAATTTATATAACTTATAACTTAGATAACAAGCATGTTTAATAAATTAAATCAATTTAATATACTCGCAAATAAAAAAAAACGTAAATAAAACAGTAAACTTCTGAAAAAAAAAATATGGGTTATATTCATACTGTTACGATTTTGTCTCTTTAAAATCATTCACTGGATTCGCAGAATAAAACACAACTTCTTTAACTAATACTTCCAATACTTATATTAACACAAATCTCTTATTACTACTTCTTAATCTTCACTATTCAACTACCATTATACAACTAACTATACTACGCTTATCCAATCAATAATTTATATACCTATATAAATCCAAAACAGAAAAATTACGATCTATCTAGAAATATGACTCATCGATACACTATTTCTTGCAGCCCATTATATTAAAGATGACTCATCACATCGGAATACGAGGGCGTATCAATAAGTTTTATTCTAGTCGTTCGTAACAATACTGAAAACAGTTTCTACCATTCTTAAAGCAGTCAGCACTGGAATGAGATGTGCTAAGGAACAGATAACTGGGCCTAGCGCACGACGTACTAAGGAGATTCTCTCCTTGGGAAGGAAAGAGCTGCGAATTGTGGTGGGATTGTTGACAGCACATTGTCACCTCAGGGGCCATCTTCATAGAATCGGTGTCGAGGGCGACCCGACATGCAGATGGTGTTTGGAGGGGGATGAAACTGTTGACCATGTTCTCAGAGGGTGCCCAGCACTCAACGGACTGAGACAGAGATATTTCGGAGATATAATTTTGTTACCGGAAGCAGTTAGGCAAGTTAAACTAACGAGGCTGCTTGGATTCCCAAATGCGATCAGCCTCGAATCACCTGCAGATATGGTGGGATGTAAAAGGCCCAATGGAGGCCTAGGCATCGTTGATCTAGTATCCCTACCCCTTTTTCATTTATTCATTCATTCATTCAAAGCAGTCAGCAGAAAAGTTTAACATCATCTTGCGTAATGACCTTGGCAAGGGCGGATTTAGGCAGTAAATTTTCGCTCTTTGTCTTTTTTAAATTTAATAAATCACAATGCTTGAAATTTGACATATGTCTTTTTACACTACGCTTACGTTCCGCGGTTTTCTCTCGGTCAGAACTCACTCTGAGAGGTACAATTCTCAGAAATGATTTACCGTTTTTTTCACTAACCGTTTGGATTATAATTTATTTATTATGATTTCAAGCCAAACGGCTTCGCACTCCCTCCAGGGAATATTGATTCATACCAGGTAAACAAAGATACCAAAAGTATGAAGCTCTGTGGATACTCTTTCCATGTTATAGGGTCCTAGGTGGCGTGATTTGCTGTATTTCCTACGAACTTTAGGACGGTTCGTGCGGTTGCAAGGAGAACTGCTTTCTAAATCGGCTTATACGGATGTTCACTAAGGCTCAGTCCCTTGATGTTCTTTGATACTACTAGAATTGTTGATAACATTATGGGAATTGTTTGGACGCTGTTTATTGTCCATTGTCAAAAATTGCCTTCAAATTACTAGGCCGCACATGTAAGACCATTGTTCTTCTATCCTTGTTTACCAGTGTACAATAAAAAAAAACAGATTTTTTATATAGAAAGTTTTTTAGAAATTTCGCAATTTTTTATATTCATATTGATTTTCTTAAGTTTAACGAGGTATATTGGCAATTCTGTTGACTGGAAACAGTAGCACTGTCCTAATATTACCATCCACAAGGAGACAACACTGGCCTGGCTCGACAACTGGCTTTGTATACAAGCGCCTTAATAGCCTAAATGAATCCTTACAATTTATACTGAATATGTCAGAGCCTTAATGATTTTTAAAAACTCTATTCTCATTTTCTCGAAATGAATATTAATTTATGATGTTAGGCAGAAATAAAATGCTACAAATTTACTTTTTAACCAACCAGTATAACCAGTGGCGGCGTGTGGGATGTTCAAGGGTGTGTTCTGCATTGAAAATACGCGAAATACGCAAAGCAAAAAAAGAATTATTAGACCTACCTGTATTCCTTCTAAGCTCTGGTACAAGGTACAAACATGCAACATGCAATCCTTTTGTCGCAGGTGGTAACCTGGTAGCACATTGAATATAAGGGGCAATAAATGTCAAAAAACGAAAAACAACAACAAAAATTTAAACGTTTAAAAAAATCTAAAGTTCACTTTTTATATATCAAATCAATACGTCTTTGTTTAGCTCTTGCAAACTTCTCAATTACTTTCTCATTAAAATTGGGGTCTTTTCTAATAAAGGCATTTTCTATTGACAGCATAGAAAGTGCGGATAATCTACTTTCACCCATGGTATTGCGTAGGAAAGTTTTAACTCTTTTTAAAGTAGAAAAACATCTTTCTGCCTCTGCCGTTGTCATAGGAATAGTTATAATTATTTGTAATAACTTGACAGTTTCTTTGAAAGACTCATCCAAATTGTTAGATGTAAGTAAATTTAAAAATGCTACTGCCCCTTTAAGATTCCTAAAATCTGGCCTTATGTAAATTATGGACAGTTCAGTCTTTAGGCGTTCTAGTTCAAATAAAGGGTACATAGTTAGCACAGAGTTTAATATCCCATCTGGAAATTTTTTTGAAAACTTCTCGAACAATTCAGATGTAAATAACGTCGCGACTGCTAAATGATCTACATAATCAAATCTAGTTTTGGCAGTATGAATTATTGTGTCGCAAACTTCTAATGCTGCCGCACGAAGGTTCTCTTTTGAAAGACAAATTCGTTTAACAGTGGGCTCCAAATCCTGTCTGAGAAGATTTCCTCTGTCTATTACCCCGTCAATATTATCTCTCAACTCTTGGATACACTTTTCAAAAGTATCGACGCAGTTTTTAATTTCTACCGAATCGGCTTTCCTTGTTTGTAGTTGGTTATATAAAATGTCAACATGCGGCATAACATGATGAAAAATATTTAGCCAAAACAGAAATGATTCATCATTAAGCGAACGTTCTATAGCAACTGCCTGACTTACGACTATTCTATTAGCAAACCTCCGTTGAATTTCTTGCATACATTCTATTAAAGAATTTCTGTGCTCATAAATAACGTTTATTGCTCTGCTTTTAAAATTCCACCGAGTCTGAACGGCGCGTGGTAATCTTCTCCCTACTACTTCGTTTAACACATCCATTCTTTGAGGAGAATTCGAAAAGAAATTTACAACGTCATCTACATTTGAAAAGAATACCCGCACTTTTGTATCTTGAGACACTGCCTGGGCCATTATTAAGTTGAGTTGATGAGCGTAACAGTGAACAAAATGTGCCTGGGGATATTTTTCCTTGATTACTGTGTGTACTCCTCTATGTCTGCCACTCATAACAGCAGCGCCATCGTAGGTTTGTGCAATCAGCTTGTTGAAATCTTTCGTTAAGAATGGATCTATAACGGATTTAATACAGGCTGCTAAAGATTGAGCGTCATGTTGCTCAGGATTTATAAAACCCCAAAATCTTTCAACTGGGCTTCCTTGATGTACATATCGTAAAACGACCACCATTTGAAATTTTGAGGCAACATCACTAGTTTCATCTGCCAGAACTGCTAAATAATTTGATTCATTTATTTCATCAGAGATTTTTTCTCTACATACCTCCAGCATGCATTGTAATAGTTCATTCTGCATGTCCTTTGATGTACCTTTAAATAACGTAGCAGATTCTAAATGTTTTTGGAAAACGTTGTCAAGATCTGCACTAAAATTCACCAATCCACGAAAGATTCCGGGATTATCAGACTCGTCACTTTCATCGTGGCCACGGAGGGCTAACTCAAACGTTCCACAAAATTTTATACAATCAATAATACGCGATAGCACATAACGATTTTTATCAACTTGTTCGTTGTGCCGTTTTACATTAATCCAGTAGGCATTATCCAATTGCTTTTGGATGTTTATGTTTCCTAATAATGCCAGGCTTACCGTATTGGAAATATGCTTCTGTGTTCCTTCGTGCCGTTTAATGTTTTGGCTTAAATGTCCCAAATCTCTAAAACCCGTAACTGTCCACGATTTGTCACCTCCAAACAAAATACAAGGGAAACAAAAAAGCGCGTGTTTTTTGTCACAACCGCACAACCACTTTGTATTGTTATAAACCGTGTCATTAAACTGGCGTTTGTATGTTTTGCTTCGACTTGAACCGCTAATTTCAATGTTTAATTGTGGTGTCGATCGACCAAGTTCTTTAATTTTAATTTTGTCCTCGTATGCCAAAGAGCTAAAACTATGACTCTGCAAAAACTCGATCGAATTCATTATAATTAAACTAAATAAAACAACAGGACAAAACAAATAGCCGGCCGCGCGCATATAAAATTACAAAACCACTGCTGGGTGCTGCCGTCCTGCAGCCGCAAATTTTCCATAAATCGCCGTATTAAGCCACGTGCAGCGTTAAACCAATCACTCGCTTTGTTTTCAGAAATCATTAGCTGTGAACCCAAATCCGCGGCGGGCTCGTAAGCGGCGGCCCTACGCTCGAGTGTTCAGGCCGGAAAACTTGCGGTGTTTTGTTTGCCATTTTGCCAATGCTATTAGAGAAATAATTTAATATTTTTATTGTTTAGTTTAGGGATACACTACATTAAAAAATATATAATTTGTCGAAATTATGTGTGTTCTGCAGCTCCGCAGCACTTATGAACGCGCCGCCACTGAGTATAACTCTTACTGAGATATTCGCATCGAAAAAACACATATTTTTTTAAAATCCGTAGGTTTCTGTAGAGTTTTTTTTCTAATATAAAAAAACAGATATGAATTTATAAAATGTGTTGTAAGTCTGTTCCTCATAAAATTGCTCAAAAAATAGGACTCTATTTAATTTGTAACAAACCTTTCTGAAAACTTCATCTTTGAGAATTAATTCTTTAATGCAGATGCTTAACTCATTTCAATTAATATACGAATATAATAATAAAAGGAAAAACACGCTTACAGTATTATTCACTCAAAATAATTGAATGTAAAAAAGTCGTCTCAATTTAATTTAGTAGATCGTCGCTTTTAGGACATATAACAAATCAACTTTATTAAGAGATCCTGGTTCGAAAGATAAATACTTTTTGTCTCCTTATATATCATGTTCTTTGGTAAAATGTTACAGAAAAGTTGAGAAAATAGTAATATGTTAAAGAAAAATAAATGATTGAGTGTTTCAATAAAGTATGTAACAAAATTTCATGCGGATATTAAATTAAATAAATATCAGCTTCATACAGTAACACAGCACAACGTGAAATTTGCACTTTGAATAAGAATAGTCATTTCTTATAGAATTTAAATCTCTGAATTTGAATCCGGCCTCAGAATTTCTCCATTACATCGGGTTTTTTAAATATCCTAACTTCAAATTGCAAAAACGCGATTTTTGCCTATATTTGAGGTTATGTATCGTGACATTTTTTTCTCAAAAAACTATATAAATCATCTTAAGGGATAGATCTTATTCTTTCAAATGCCACTGAGTTTGTTTAAATACCTTTCTTTTTCTTTGAGATATTCAGTTTTCAAAATTTTAAATTGCAGGAATTTTTCAAGTTTTGGAAACCTTTCGTGAGTGATAAGCTTTTAACCGGCAATTCTGGTAAACCAGGGATATTTTAAAACTATCAAAATATCGCACAATCAAAATTTGTCAATAATTTTGCAAAATAAATTTGTTTAAACAATTTTTTTAAGCAAATTATTGCAAAATTCATTATTTTTTAAACAAATACTTCCATTGCATTTTACAAAAATAAATACGTTTAAAGGAGTCGTTATCTGCATTACGATATATTCTGTTGTAAACAAAATCGTAAACAATTCATTTTATAATTTAAAAAACTGTCAAAGGATCATTATAGGTGAGCGGCCATCCACTAAAAAGATATATAAAAATACGACTTAACCGACCAAAAAAGAGCTCTGGGATGAAACCTTTTACAATCGATCCATTTGATAATTGCTAAGAAAAAACCTAAGTAACATTTCTCTATCCGAATGGTCCTTAATTTGTTATTAACTTGCAAAATTATGAAAAACTTGAAAATATTCTACCAAGTCTTTCCACCATTCTTAAGCTCAAAATAATCGTTGAGAGTTGTACTTTAACGACATATTTATTTCATATAGCCTCCTTTTAATTTTCCTCATGAATTTTGCAATCGAATTTTCATAAAATATTGCAATTTTTCATAAGCGGTGATAACATAGAGGTGTCGTATAATCAATCTGAAAACCGTTTCAATGAACTTTCAATAAAATATATTTCTATAAAAGACATTTTTTTATTAAATATAGTAAATATTAAACAAAGTATTATTGAATATTGTAAATAATCTAATTATCAACATCACTTTCGTCAAATGTGTGAGCTGTCTCTTGAAATTTCTTCGTTTTTACATTTTTCTGAACAAGCACAAAATTCGCAAAACCTAAAACTTTGGGATAAACACAAACAGATTTCTTTATCATTGCAAAGTGATTTCTCACTGCATGAACAGATCAATTTTTGCAAAAGTTTTATTACCGTATCTCTCTCAAAGTAATTTATACTTAATACATTATTTTCTAATTTCCAGCCATATGAAGTAAAGTCAAAAGATAATATTTTTGCAAATCTTGCTTGTGACTACTCCTTCACTTGCTATTTAATACACATATATTTCAATAACGCTGGTTCTGATGGAGGTAGTTTATCAATTGTTGTATTTTTTATTTGGATGTCCCTGCTTAGAATCCAACAATAAACGTTTTTTTTGAATTTTCCTTTATTCATAATGAATAATAGTCCTTTGATAAAGCTCTCTTTGTAAAATAGATAAATTCAGTCGAAATCTAACTTTATACCTTGAACGAAATATTGAAAAAATACAATATAAAAAATGTATCGTGAATAATATCTTACCCTAAAATTACATAATTCAATAATGATTAAATACTAAAAATTTCTCTGAAGCTTTATAACTACATATTAATCGTGTTAATGAACTAATAATACTTTCACTTTCACTAATAATTGTGTAAAATTATAAATAATCGATTTTTTTATACACTGTTCTTAAGTGTAAAACGATTACAATTTTATGCAAAGTAATTAACTGACGTTCAATGCTGGTATTCAAAGCTTGTTCTATCATATTATTTCTCTTGTTTCAACAAGTTAAAACAAGAACTAAAAAAACGAGTGAATTAAAACTGAATAATGCTCATGAAACACATAATACTATGTATAAATAATACCACACATATCCAATACAAGTGAAGCCGAAAATAAGATATATAGCTGTTCATTTTTGAACGGACATATTAGTTAATAATATAAATAATATAAAAGTTTATTTAGTTTATTGATAACATATTATATTAATTTAATATTTACTGTATTCGATAAAAAATGTATTTTATAGAAATATATTTCGTTAAAAGTTAATTGAAACGGTTTTCAGATAGATTATATGACACCTCTATATTATCACCCCTTATGAAAAATTGTAAATTTTATGAAAATTCGAGTACAAAATAAATATTACGTTAAAGTGCAACTCTCGACGATTATTTTGCGTTTAAGAATGGTCGAAACGACTTGATAGAAGCGGAGATATAATTTTTAAAAATTTTTGAAAATGGTGGTTTTTGGTCATTTTTCGACCTTTAATAGCTTATAACTCAAAAACGACGCATTTTTCGAAAAAACTCAATGAATAAAAAGTGTTAATTATTACCTAATTAACCTACTTTTTCCAAACTTTGCAAGTTAATAACAAATTAAGGACCACTCGCACAGAAAAATATTATTTAGGTTTTTTTACAATAATAAAACGAATCCACTGCAAAAGGTTTTATCCCAGCGACCTTTTGTGGTGGGTTAAGTTGCATTTTTATTCATCTTTTTAGTGGTTGGCCGCTCGCTAAGGTAATTAAGAATATATATCCAGAATTCACAAAACCATATTCTACAAATACAAAGTCTACAAATGCATATTCTTAAAGAGTTTATATTTAAATTCTAAAATTTATTATTTGATACTTTACATATAAAAAAATATATCGTAATAACGATAATGACACCTTTGAACGTATTTGTTTTTGTAAAATACAATGGAAACATTTATTTAAAAAATAATTAAGTTTGCAATATTTTGTTTAAACAAATTGTTTGAACAAATTTATTTTGCAAAACTAATGACAAATTTGGATTCAGTGATGCTTTGATAGCCTTAAAATATCCATGATGCCTCAGGATTGCAGCTTAAAAGCTTATCGGTCACGAAAGATGAAGGTTTCCAAAACTAGAAAATTCATGCGATTTGATATTTCCAAAATTGAATATCTCAAAGGAAAAAAAAAGATATTTGAGCAAACTCAGAGGCATTTCAAAGAATAGGATCTATCCTTTAAAATATTTTATGTAGTTTTTTGAAAAACAAAATCTCATGATGATACATAACCTCAAATATCGGCAAAAATTGCGTTTTTTGCAATTTTAAGGTATAATATTTAAAAAAACCTGATATAATAGAGAAATTCTGACGCGCAATTCAAATTCAGCCCCCTAAACTCTATTAGAAATTACTATTCCTATTTAAAGTACAAATTCCACATCATACTGCGTAATTAGTAAATACCTAATTTAATCTCAACAATATTAACAAAATGATTCTTTAAAAAGGAAGCCCATGTGTCGGAAATACAATTTTAAGTAGTTTCTGACGTTGCAAAGTAAAATATTTTATATTTAACACTTCTAAGAGGAACAATAAAACAATACTGGAAAGTAAACAAGGTTATCTATTCAAAAAAATATTGACAATACCAAAATTTTTTATTCGAATTCGAGCGCCGAGGCCATGTTTTTCAAGAAGTCACTATTAAACAAAACGGAACACCTACGTTAAAAAAATTAATTAAATATTATCACCACAATCTTACTAATATTTCACAAAATTTTGACAAACTTTAAAGAAAATTCAG
The DNA here is from genome assembly GCA_034092305.1 of Diaprepes abbreviatus. NCBI lineage: Eukaryota > Metazoa > Arthropoda > Insecta > Coleoptera > Curculionidae > Diaprepes > Diaprepes abbreviatus. Next base: position 37,846,059 of record JASJET010000022.1, read on the forward strand.
GTTTACAAATATTTGTAATTATAAGAATAAATGGAAATAAGAACGACAAAAGTTAAGCAAAAAATGTATCCAATAGTATTTTATATTACGTATTACAAAAAACATTGAACACATTTAAGAATTAAAATAGTTATTCCATTGTTTCTTACAGAAGGAGTCGCGGATCTCTTGCGAAAAATCAGCATAATACACAAAATCCAGCTTAGTATCGGCCACTTACCTGTCTGTCAGCGCTTTACAAAGTGATTACATCCTGTTTGATACAACGTATCAATGCACCATGCGAGCAAAACTATGCACCAGAAGCGCAACGGGTTACAAGGAGCACCTTGTAATTAATTCGGTCATCTGTAATCAGATCTATCCCAAACGAAGAAACCTTTTTGCCGCCTAAGTGGACTACCAAAAAGCCTTCGACTGACTGCCACCTGACTGACTGGTACCTATACTGAGAATATAAAGTCGAAGTATATATTGTACCATTTTTAGAATTCATCGTATCAAGGTGGAGAACTAGAATCGAAATACAAATACCTTTCGGCAACAACATCGATACAGACACAATCTCAATATGAACAAAAAGGTTCATTCAACTCATTATCGTTCTGCTTCGCCACTCTCACGCCGTTTAAATTCCACCGGATGCGGCTTGAGTATGAAAAACAATCATGAAGAGATCGTAAGACTAAATCATCTTCTGTATATGAACGATCTTAAATTGATGGCTATCACCAGAAATCAGCTGGATCAAATGCTCAGAATTATGGAATTCTCCGAAAATATAGGAATCCTGTGCAGCCTTGATAAATGCCTAGTTTTGAAAACCACTAGAGGAAAGGTGGGGGTCAAACCATTGCGGCAATAAAAGAAGCACAGAAACACTTGGGCATGAAACAGGCTCATAAAATTAATCAACGAAGTATGAAGACCGAATTAACCAATGAGTTTATAAGACGGGTGAGGCAGGTACAGCGAACCAACCTAAATAGAATATATCTATTTAAGGCACTTAATACCTGTGTTTGTTATGCACTCAGTTATTCTTTGGAATTGTGAAATAGAGCAGGATGAACATTGAAGGTCTACAGGAAATTAATAACACTCCTGGCAACGGAACCTGAACATTGGTAGTGCTACTGAGTGGACACTGCTACCAAGATACCACCAAGAAAGATAGTTGGTGGAAATTGGTAAGCAACTGGATTAAGAACTTACAAACTTACGCTCATATTTTCACGGGCTAGTAGAGTCTTCTCTGCTACACCAGGCAATATGCGAAGCAGATGACTCAACACCACTGCAGTTTAGAGACCACGAACTGACATCTCATTACCAACCAGACCAAAAAAAAAGTTTCAAAACTGGCTATAGAAATCTCTTCATGAACGACGCCCAAATGAGGTCAACCAGGAAAATGCCGACAAATTAGCGCAGAACTGTTGGTTGATGTCAGCGCAAATATTTCCTGAAACTAAATGGTTCCTCCTAGCTATACAAGATTAAATCATTCCAACAAGAAACTATCTGAAATACATAATCAGAAACCTCCCGATCTACAAAGTTGAGTGCCGATATGAATATCGAACATCAGAAAAAATTTAGCCCATAAGAGGAGGATGCCAAGCATTTGCCGCATCGGAATATAAGGAGAGACTCGATTCAGTCACCAAGATCATCCATGAAAAGTTAGCAAAGAAATTCAAGCTGTTGCAGGTAGAGAAAATGCCATACTATGAATAGAATCAGTTCAAGCTATATTGAGTTCAATTTAGTAGATAAAACATTCAAGCGAGCAACACTAATAGAAGTCGCCATCAGTAACAACAATCGAAAGGTCAATTATAATGAGACGATCGCCAACTTCGGAGACATGGAGGTACAAATACGCAAACAGTAGAGAATTAGTAGCGTCCGGAAAATCCCCATTATTCTGTCAGCAACCGGCGTAGTACGGAAGAGTCTTCTACTTAATATCAAGAGATTGGAGCTTCCCGAATACTTGCATATAGCTATGCAAAAGACAGCTCTACTTGGAACCGCTTGAACTGTCCGGAAGTTTATGAGAAATGCAGAGGACCATAATATCACCTAGGGCCCGACAACATGGAAAGGGCCTCCACAGATCTGGAATAACTGAATATTCTCTGAAGGGAGTGCACAAGCCGTTTGGCCAAGTATATAGAATATGAATTAATCATTTTCTTAAAATAATTTTTTCAACAATTTTAGTTTTATCTCAGTTTTATTACTGTACATTTTTTTTTATTTTGAGAGTTTTTTACTGTTATTAGGAGGAAAAAATACTATATATTAACATAAAATTTTAATTCACCGTTCGAAGTGCTTTTAGACCAACAGGGACTAAATAATTGAAATGACGAGAATTGTGAAACCGCCATTTATATTCTAATGGTGCCATAACCTAAATTATACAGTTTTTCATTATATAACTTCTTGGCCTCAACTACAACGGATGTTTTAATAATTCACCTGAAAAAATATTTTCTATTTTAAGAGGACGATTTTACCATTACATAATTTTTATTCCATGTACTTTTCACAATAATATAAAACATGGATGGAAAATAATTATTATACTTTGAATTAGAAAAGACATCAACAAATTTGGATCCATTTCTGGTCGATCAAGTACATATATATAAAATAATATGATATTTAGTATTTATTAGTTACGACAAAAGGGGATAGATTTTTTTCGCTGTGTTAGATTAAATTTTCCACTTCTGAATTTATACCAAAATCCTTGATGGTGCTAACAGACATAAAATTTTAAAATTAATAGTTTGATCGGTTAAACTGTACAAATAATAAAAATGAAACTAATAGTAACACATTTGGGTGGCCTAAAGTCTGAGCTGGCGATATTTAGGCTAGGTATACACGTTCACTCTTAATATTAGTAGCATTAACTCTTTTCAAAGTTTGAGTTAATTTTACTGAACCACAATTTTGACCATATAATTGGAGAGTCATAACCAACAGAATTGTGTAGGAACAGTATAATAACTGCACAAATTAAACAAAAATAAATACCCTTGGTTTCGCGTCAGCCGAGATTTTTAGTAACCTCGAAAAAGTTTCATCAATATCCTACTTAAAAATATTACAGTGTTGTAGCAAAAGCGTTTTCGATTCCGCGGCCTAAAATACTTATATTTTAAAATATGCTTATTTTGAGCGTGATTGAGTAACAAATGCTGCTTTTAAAATGTATCATAATTATTTCTACGAAAATCTCACCAAGAACGCAGACCTATGGTGTTATAGTAGTTCTTGTTGAAATATTTTATTGTATCCAACCAGACTATTTAATATTTCATCTTTTCAGCCTACTATAAAAGTATTCATATCGAGTACTTTTTTCAACTCAGACTTCACGCAAGCAGTCATGTATTGACCTATTATATGAGATAGTAAATTCGTATTTTCATTGTTTTTCTTCTTCCTTCTCTTTTGTCTCATTTGTGTTGACAACATTTGTCTGATTTCCTTCAGCTTGTCTCGGATAGGTCATCATTTCAGCAGTATCTGGAATGGCCGATAGAACGATTAACTTTTAGGAGGTAATGTATGGTTATCCTTATTATCCTGTCTTTATTCACCCACTAATATTGACATTCCACTCCCTTTTTATTTTCTGCATCCTTTCATTAATATTTTCAACTCTAAATGTACATCTATTATGTGTACTGAGCGTTTTTCATTCAATTCTTCCAGGGATCTTATTTTCAGCGATTTCAATTATTATTAATTTCTCACAATTATTTTATAAATTTTACTTTTTCTAGCATTCCTGAAAAATTTGTTCCTCCAGATTGTGTCATTCGGGCATCCAACGACCTTGTTGATTTTTATAATGTGTTGATCCATTTCTTTTTCAAGTGTTCCACAATTAGAATACATACATATTTGCAGTCTATTTACTTATTCAATTGTTTTTAATTTATATCTCAATTATTTGTGGGAAATAACCAAGCAATTCCTTTTTTTTTTGACGATATCTTTACATCGAGCATTTTGACCGTATTGGTAAATCCATTAATAATCATTTTCAGTTTGGGTCTTTAACACCACATCGTCAGCAAAACCAGATTTTCAGTTATTTATGGCTCATCTAATACTCATATTTAGTTTTACTCTTCTAATAATTTCATCCATCAGTAGTTCAAAGACTAAGAATTTCACTACTGTTACTACTACTCGATCTATGTTTTCAGTAACCCTCACTATAGCTAATGATATATTTTCTCATTACAAAGGGCATTATTAAATCTTTGAAAACCAAGTAAGCTGGAAAGTTGTATTGAAGTGAGTTTTACTATAATTGTTTCATTATAAAAAAAAAAGTATATGTACATGACCTCCCACTTCTTAATTTTTGATGTTTGTCTTTAAAGTTAGTGTTGGTTATAACTTTTTTGTCAATTTGAGTATAAAATTATACTTCTCTAGTTGCTGAGACCTTTTTTTCTCTTTTTAAACATCAGTCAATCTGCTAGATCTCCATTCCTGTGAAATTTTGTAGAATTTAAGAGTTTTTATTGTAAAATTAATTAGCTGACGTACAACGGTCAGACCTTCATATTCTGATAACCCGTTCGTTATTCCATTTTACCTGAATGTTTACGATTATTTAGCATTTTAAGTGTTTCTTTGATGTCTGAGGTTTCAATGTATGTTTCCACACAAATGACTTTTTACGATTTTTGAGGTACTCTCAATCTTGCTTATTTAGCGTAAAATGATTTTAGACATTCCATTCAAACTTTTTCTTTAATATATTTTACCTTAATGATTTTCTTAATATTGGTTCTTTTATCTCTAATAATTTTCCAAATTTGATTCTGTTTTTCAAAACGGTTTATGAAATTAATTAATGTAGATTATATTCGCCTAATTTTGTATAGGCCTATTGATAATATAAGAAAGAGTCTAGATGTTTATTATTTTTTTTATTCCAAATCAACATCGGTTTTCATTCAACCACTTGCAGCTGAAATAACCCCACTAAATTTATTCCTAAGTGAGAAAAACAATAAGTCTTCGAGAAGTACAACTCGGTTTTTGCCATGATCAAAATTAAAAAATCCAAAACTACAAATTCAAAATGACTTGCCAAAAAATATATATTAAACACAGGTCATAAGATAAACACAGGACATAATATAAACTTCTCAGGAACAAAACTGCTATCGAGATGTGAAAATTTGTTAACAAAAGAGTTATAGCAGAAATGATAGCCAGCGATTACCTATTACTTGGAAAAACCTGCTTACGAAATATCAACCAGTAGTAAGTAGTAAACAAACGGATCACAACTCGACAACACGATACCAAACACTGGCAACAGGACCGATGATACGCAGCAGGGTCGCATTATGATTGGCCAGAACCATCCCGCCAACGAACGCTTCCCACGTACACACGGGACCGACAGCATTCGAGTCGCAAGCGTCAGTTCGCCCCCAGATGCCATACAGTGAGCTTTCAAAATGGTAAATGAGATTTTAATGAAACGTCAGCTGCCCTACAGTCCTGAGAAAGACTCAGTGCATACACAGGATACCCAAAAACCTAACCTTCGATTACACATCACACCCGCGAGAAGATCCGATATATATATATATATATATATATATATATATATATATATATATATATATATATATATATATATATATATACAAAAAGAAGCGATGATGGACAGGAGGCGAGATTCAAAAGTAATACAGCGATACCAAAAACAATTTAAATCTATACTTAAAAAATAAGTGAAAAGGGATTTTGATATATTAAATATGTGTAATTTAACTGAATCTAAAAAAAATTGGCGACTATTTGCTAAATAACAACTACAAAAAAAATAAAGAAAGGAACAATGAACAATACTATTAAATTATTACGTCATCTGCGCCACACGCAAAGTCAATTAGATCTAGGTCCGGCTTTAGCTTTCAATATCAGTTGATCTGAATAACCTTACTTTTTGCGTACAGTATTTTGCACTAATAAATTACCTAGTAGGCCGATTTAGGAAAAAGTTTGGTTTATTTGAAACTAAATTAAAAGTGTTGAACTTCTAATACGAGAAATGTTGCAAAATACCTAATGTATATGTATACCTTTGGTTGACAAAGTATTTTAAATTAAATATAAAATGTCCTTTAATTATGCACAGAAAGTCATACTAGTTCCCAATCACAGAAGAAAAATGAAAGTATACGATAAATTCGGTAATAATAAAGTTAATTATATAGTTCTATTATCTGAAGAGTAGTTTTATTACCGAGTTCAAGCTCTTTCAGCGAGCTGGATAACCTGCAACTTCTATGGTAGCAATGGAGCGATTTATGCCAGGTTCTGACATGGAATTCCAATTGTAAGATAAGAACGGAAAATCCCGGTTTAATTAAAAGCATTTGTGGCACGTACCTGTTTGTCTTTAAGGGTGTAACAAGTATCAAAAGTCACAAAGATGGTGAGTTGACCTCTAAGGGTTCATAACTTTCACTGCACATTACTTAAAGCTAAACGAATACAGTTTTAACTTTCTCTATTTTCAAAATCTGGTAAATACACTATATAGGGTTTTGAGCTGTTAACCGATATAAACTTAGTTCTGTATTCTTAGAGAAATCAGCAAAAATATTGCTTTCTAAGGTTATGCCAGTTCTCACAACCAAGGCTAGGCCCAGACTCCCTCTACTGACGCTTCTAGAAATCTCCAGAGTGCCAAAAACAAAAGAAAAGGTTATCTACACCCCTGATAAAAGTGGAGTGCTTGATACATTTCTAGACACATTTGAATTTTTTACAATACCAGTTATTAATGTGACAGGTAAATAAACTTTTAGCTTTTAATTTAATATTTATTAAAGAGACTACTTAATGAAGGGATTAATTTATGGGGAGTATTAGCTTTATTGGAGGTATTATTAGTATAAATATAAGTAATACAACTGTAACATCAACTTTTCTATTACGAACCTGGCATGTTATATGCTTTTGTTTCAAAGTATTGCCTAAATGAAATGTTGTGTTACTGAAAGTTCCAGAACCGCAAAGTAGATCTGGGAGTTTTAATTTTGACGGTAGAAGACGTTCTATGCAGAATATCCGAATTTTAATACATTAGACAAAATCCCTTAAATAGATATCATTTAAACGGAAATGAAAACGCGCATTACAAACAAATTATGTATCGGAATTTAGATTAATTTTACTACATTTAAAAAAAAATCACGATTACCAGCACATTTTAGAAAAAAATCCAAATAAATGGATAATTTGTTGGTTTAATTTCCGTACCTTCCTTAACATTACGCGTAACTACAGCAATTTAAATTCCTTGCCTGTACTGATGCCGCCTGAGATCGATAATTCTTATCGTTCTCACCTCAGCTCCCTCTTGAATCAGATGTTTGTTAATCCTACTTACTCTTATATTGTTATCGTTACATAGAAAGCTTATTCACACATGGCCGAAAATTTTGAACATATTTGAAGAAGATTTATTTTCCAATAAAATTTTTATTAAAAAATTGAACGGATTTCTAAAAATGTACTAAAAAGTAAAAAATAATAATATAACTTTTTATATGGAACTGAAATTTTTGAAGTCGACACCAAACTAAAGTCTGACAAAATGTGATTCGCATAAATAGATTAAAAAATTCTTTCTTTCTAATTATTTTTTACAGTAATTTGCATAAATTTGTTTCATTTAGAAATAATTTGGCGCCAATTTCAAAAATTCTAATATCACATAAAAATCTATATCGTTACGAGTTTTAATTTTAAATTCATTATGAAATCCATAAATTATTTGAATTATTCTAAAAATTTTTCATATACCAGTTTTGAATGAAAATGAAAATGAAAATGTTAAAATTTAAATTAAATTCAAATTAGTAGTATAAGCTCCCAAAACCTTCCAATATTGATATTTAAAGAATCTGAGATTTAAATTTTTTAGCCCGATATATTTTATTCCTCATATTGAGTTTGTATACTATCCAAAAAAACGCAATATCAATTTTAGGCAAAATCGGAAAATGTGAAATTTCATTCCCCCATATTGTATCTGCTATATTATATTGTAACATTCGACTCCAAAAACCCCCTTATGCTAAATTTGAAAAAATGCGAATAAAGTAAAATTTTCAACCCACCATATCGGATCGTCGTATTGAATTTCAAAAATAATAATTTAAAAATCTTAATATAATTTAAATCAACACCCTGGAAAACCCCTTAGTACCAATTTTGGACAAAATCCGGAAATTAAAAATTTTTAGACCTTCAAATTGGACCTGACATAATAAATTTTCTTAAAATACTTTTATATTTACTATTTACATCCGTATGCATAAGTTCCAACTCTAAAAAAAAATTGAAAAATGAAAAATTTTTAGTCCGCCATATTGGAATTTCCATATTGAAGCTTGAAAAAACAATTTTAAATTCATAATTTACATCCTTAAGAATCCCGTGTCAGTTTTGGAGAAAATCGAGGGATGTAGACATAGAAAATTTTTAATCCGCCATATTGGAACCGCCAATATTTAATTTATTTAGAATAATTTCATATTCGTTATTTGCGACCCCGATAACTTACCAATATCAGTTTTGGAAAAAATGGGGCAAAATTAATTTTTTTTCCGCCATATTGAATTTTTAAAAAATAATTTTTAATTCGTTATATGCGATCCCGAAAACTCTCCCATACCACTTTTGGAGAAAATCGGAAAAAGTTTATTCTTTTGTTCGCCATATTGGATCCGCTATATTGATTTTTTTTTTAAATAATTACAGATTCTTTGTGTGCGATCACTAAAATTTTCCCATGCCAGTTTTGGAAAAAATTTCGAAAAAATTTATTTTTTTATTCGCCATATTGGATCCGCCATATTGAATTTTTTAAAAGATAATTACAGATTCGTTGTCTGCGATCCCGAAAACTTCTCCATACCAATTTTGGAAAAAATTGGACAAAATTAATTTCTTTGTTAGCCATATTTGATATGCTACATTGAATTAAAAAAAAAATAATTACAGATTCGTTGTGTGTGACCTCGAAAACTTCCCCATGCCAATTTTAGAGAAAATCGGACAAAATTAATTTTTTTGTACGCAATATTACACGCGCCATCTTGAATTCATCTGCGCCAATTTCCTTTAAAATTATATGGGGCCACCGCAGCTACTTCCTAAACATAACGTAAAAATTTTCATTCAAATCGGTGCAGCCGTTCAGGAGTAATCGATACTCAAATACATAAAATAATACATAACGGTCGAACTGAGAACCTGCTTTTTTTAGAATTTCCTTTAAAAAAACAGGAACAGAATTCGGGACGATTTGCAACTGTTGTTGTCAAAACTGGAACCAGAATTAACAAACTGCTAAAACTCCATAAGCCGCAATAATCTCATTAATTTTTTACTACTTATTGATTTTTATATCCATTTTATAATAAATCTCATGGTGTTTTAATTTAATGCGATATTTTAATATTAGCTACAACCACCGTGAGGCAAGTAAGATTTATTTTTTGTTGCAACAGAGGCGATGGTCCAGAAATGGTTGGGCAAGTTTTGACTTAAGCCTTACAAATTATCATTGACTCTTAGGCATTTTTATTTATTATTGGATAAGATAATTTATTTGTAATAATATACAAATAGTACTATACTAACTCAGTGGTAAAAAGTTATTATTATAATTAAACTCATTAAATATATACAGGGTGGTTCGTTTTTGATGTTTTTATAGGCTGGGAAACCGTAAAAGATTTTAAAAATCTGATAATGTGGTCCCGAGCTTTTTTTTTGAAAAAATTATAATAGTGAGAACAAATTACGACTATCGCGTTCGGTTTCTAATTTACAGGGCAATTTTCTAATTTTTACATTTTCCAAAATGTCCTATATTTTATTTATTAAAGCAACTACGATAAAACTAATAAGGCTTTCTTAAGGTACTTTTTTCTGTAGAATCCAGTGGCATAGTCAGATTTTTAATTTTAGTTTTAATTACGTAGATATAATATCAAATTTTAATTTTTTAAATTGAACATATTTTTTTTGCATTTTGCATTTGCTTTCAGAATATATTATATTGTCAATATAAATTGACAACAAACAGACCAAAAACTTATTTTTTATTTTTTTTTAAGCTCACAAATTAGCTCATGAGAGGTGGCGGCTCGGAGGAGCCAAGTTGTGCTTGTTATGTTATGCTATGTTAGCACATTTTAAAAGATCAATAAGTGGTTCAAATACACAAATAAAAAATACACAAACAAAACTCAAATTTATACCTAAAATAAATAAAATTCTCAATTTTTGCTGGTTCAGAAGTAAAACAAAATGATTTTGTTATGCTTGTATTTTTAGGGTTTAATACTTGCTTGACTTATTGTTGCTCTTGTCAGTTTAAGCATTCTTCTGTCAATTTAAGACTATTTTAAAATTAAACTATGTTAATGAATTCGGCTGTAAATGTCTAAACTGTTTGCTATCTAGACACAGTTGGCAGCGCCTCTGCTCACAGCGTTATGAATATGAATATTAGTAATACTTCGCATTACCGCCACCAAATTTTATTGTAATTCTTCTAGAGTTCTATATCTATTTAAATAGATTTTGTTTTCCATATACCCCAAAAAAAGAAATCTTAGGGGGTAAGATCAGGTGACCTATTTTAGGCATTCGACCGCAATTCTCTTGTTAAGGCAAATTATCCATAAAAGAGACGATGTGTCTTACTAAAATGTCTATGTAGATTTGAGCATTTAAATTACCGTCTTATATATTTCGTAAGCCATTATTCAATTACCCAACAAAACAACCCACACATTAAACCCAAATCGTCCTGGTGTTGCCCTATTTATTTGTTGGTTAATGCTCTGATCTGCTCATAGATGATTAATACGGCGATTAAATATACTATGAAGATGAGTCAAAAATAATTAATTCTTGACTCATCCGTCTATATAATATTATTAAAGAAAAAATCTTTATTTTGTAACATATCTATGTTTCAACTACAGAAGTTAAGTCTTCGTTCAGGGTCGTCAGGAAGAAGAAGCTGAGTTTTTCTTGCCTTATAACATTTATACTTATTTTCCTTTAAAATTTTTCATGATAGTGTATGAGAAATCCCAACATAGATTTCAATAGCCGCTATATATGTATTCTCCTTTCAGACACAGGGAAGGAAAAGTGTTAATATACAAACAGTTTATATCCTGCAAATACTACTCTGATCCTCTCTCGATGCGCGCTTCGATCACCTTATGATCCCATTAGTGGAGCTGTATCAGACCGAGAGCAACATTCACAGAAAACAACTGATATATGAAATATAAATTTCAAAGTATGTCAGTAGGATATTGCAAACCTGCCACCTATCGACCTCGATATCAGACGGAAAAATGTCGCCAGTCGAACGACATCCATGAATCACCGGAGAAATTTTTTAAAAATCTAAATTTCCGTTAGAAATAAAGAAATCTATCTACCGTATTTAAATAGTTTGTTATATATTTTCTTTATTTCTTACTGAAATTTTGATTTTTTTAAAATTTCACATTACTCCAATTATTCATCGATGTCGTTCGACTGGCGATGTTTTTCTATCTGACATCGAGGTCGGTAGATGACAGGTGTAACATCCTGCCGACATACCTTGAAATTTATATTTCATATATCGTATTTAAATAGCCGCTATATATGTATTCTCCTTTAAGGCAGAGAACAGGAAAGAATATAATATACAAATAGTTCATTTTCTGCAAATACTATTCTGGTCTTCTCTCCATACGCAGCTTCGATCACCTTATAGTCCCATCAGTGAAGCTGTATCGGACCGAGAGCAACATTCGCAGGAAAATATTATATATATTCTTTTTATTTTGTCTTTTCTTAGGTCTAGGTTCTTTATTTAACAAAAAATTAAAAACAATTTGACGTTTCACCCGTTATTTAAGGCATCTTCAAAAATTTTTTGTTTTTTTTTTTATTTATTGATCTTCTTAAAAATATTTTTTATGTAATTAAAAACATTCATACAAACATATTTACTATTTAAAAAAAAACAAATACTTTAAAAACTATTTAAATTTCTAAAAAAGTATTTAATTTTTACACAGTACATACCTTGACATTTTGTTTATTTATTGTACTTTTTTTCATGCGTCTTTGGCTGTGGCTTTTTAAAGGACCCAAAATTGATTAAGTTTTCCTCCAGTTTGTAAAAATTGCCTCGTTGAGTTGTTCATGATCCAGATATTGTTCAAAATAAAAATCAGAGACTCTCTACTTATGTTTATTACACGCAATATAACATTCTACCAGATTATACTTTTCAAAATTTTGAAATTTTTCCATTTTAAGTTTTTAAACTGACAAATTGCAAGTTATCAAACTAATAAACCTCAAAGTGACAGGCTTTAGTCGAATAGTGATTCTTTTATTTATCTATAGTCACAGCTTACTATTTTAAAATATAATATACATTATGTTATATTCATCGAACTGTTCTTAGCAGTGACCTATGGAAATGATTTAGGTGTTTAGATATTCTTTTAATCGATGTCGGTTAGAATATTTATTATATTAAATAGTATAGGTTAAGAAACTGTGATTAAAAAAATGAAATAAATGATTTTATGATATATCAATATACCTTCGTTAATAGACGTTTACTATTTTAAAAAGTTTCCATATTTAACAAAAATTGTTTTTAGGCTATTGGTTGTCAATTAATATTGACAATATATACAGGATGTTCCATTTAAAAAATGAAAACTTGGTATTATAATATAAAATATTTGACTGATGGCTTGGTGCATATTACTTGGTTATTAAGTTATTTAAAATAAATTTAATCCAAGGAAAAACAATATTAACAACAGTGACACTATTTTTTGACTTTTCACGGTTAATTTGAAAACGTCACTTTTATCCAAAATAGCGCAGATCATACTCCGAACATTTTTCATTTGACAGCTCCATTACCATCTGTCATCCATTTTATTTTCAGAAATCCGTGTTCGAGGCATACTGGTCACGCGCTCGTCTGACCGTATTTATACGCACCTTAAGACACCTTTTACTATCGGGACATCTATCAGCACGAGTGTAAAATTTGTTCTGTATTTTTAACACTAATAAAATCTAAAAAAATTACACAGTTTTACAGCTCTAAATCCCCTGTCATAATAAGAGATTTGTATACATCAATTTTTTTAGGAATTTTTATCATTATGTTAAAGAATTTGTCTAAATCTCCGTCAAGTGTGCGGTATGCAGTGATGAGTTGCACATTTGATTTTTTTAACATTCTATTTTTAACAAAAGATAATTTTAAACAAAAAATGATCAGCTTTAATTCGTCACAACTACAAACCCCCAATAAAAACATTACCTTTTACCAGTTTTATTTTTATATCTAAACTCATAAAATTGTATTTTTTTGTAATGCAAAAAGAGTCATCACATTTCACGTCGCCGCCAGCTCCGGTCATGTAACTCCATTTTCTTTATTTCAACGATAGCGATACGTGATTGTTTTCACAAACAAGAAAACAGAAATTTAAGCTTTAACGTCGAGGGCCATGTTCTTATAATGCGTTACGCCCTATTCAAACGTGAATTGTCTTTAAAGAGGGTGGAAATATAATCACTTCGATCTCCGAATAAAATGTAACAATATTTTTATTGTCGAATAAAAATATGGTCGGAGATAAAAATATATTTAAAGCCTATTTAGTTTGATAAGACATATGGGAAATGAAAAAGAAGAAACAAATTTGTAAATTTTGTTAAGGCATGGTTTTAGCTAGATAAGCTATGGATGAGCATTGCTCTAAACTTAATAAATTAGTGTCCTATCTTTAAGGCAATAACAAATTACTATTTTTAATGTGTGGAAATACGATGTTCACTAAAAAAAATATATACCTTGTAGAAGTAGTAGTAATTATTAATTAACGACACATCTACCCATAGGATTTTTTTGTAGTGATGAAACCTAAAGTTTAATGTGGGTACCGAACCACGGGCCTCGACACGCAACCAATCCAGAGTTTTCGTGTCTACCGACTATTGGGACTCGATACGTTGTCTCGCACGGGGATCGAACTCGCGCTGGTCGTGGTCGTCCCTATCAGTCCTAGCGCCTTAAATTGTATTTTGATTAAAGGTATTATAAAATATTCATACCTAAATTGGCAGACAGGTAAAATGCTCAACATCAAAATTTTTATGTTGTTTAATTAGTATTGGATATATACATATAAATACAGATATTTATTGTTTTTTTATGTTTTCATATCATGTGTTTGAGTGTGTGATTTTTATTTTAAATATTCAAAACGTTGTTAAAAAAAGTGAAAATTCCCGTGATTAATTTTAGTCTGCCATTTTGTATTTCGATTAAAGGTATCATAAAAATATATATCAGGCAAATACGATTCAAGCTAGGATAAACGGTGAATTGACCGAAAAAATAGAAGTAAATAATGGCATCCGACAAGGTGACTCTCTTAGCCCCCTACTATTTAACATCATCATGGACGAGTTGATAAAGCAGGTGCGTAGATTGAAAGGGTATAAAATGAGAGACAGGGAAATCAAAATACTATGCTACGCCAACGATGCAGTGTTAATAGCTGAAAGCGAAGACGATTTGCAAAGACTACTGCACCAATTTAACATAACAGCGAAAAAGTTTAACATGAATATATCAGCGTCAAAAACTAAAGCCATGACTACATCTAGAACACCACTCAGATGCAAACTAGAAATAGACAACAAAATTATACAGCAGGAAATGAAGTTCAAGTATCTCGGAATAGAAATATCCGGATACGGGGATGTTGAAACGGAGGGGACAAGCCATGAAAGCAGCAAGAACAGCCACATGTCTTAACAGTACCATATGGAGCAATAAACATATAGGAATCGAAGTTAAATCTAGAATTTATAAAACAGCAATAAGACCCATACTAACATACACTGCAGAAACCAGACCAGAAACCACGAAAACAAAACAAATACTGAAAACAACAGAGATGTGAGTGGTGCGCAGGATAGCTGGCAGGACACTTATGGATCGGAATAGGAGCGAAGATATAAGAAGAGTGTGTAAAGTCGATAACATCAATGACTGGGTATTACAAAGAAAAATGGAATGAAACGAACACATCAAACGCATGACCGATGAAAGAATAGTAAAGATCACGAGGGACAAATCACCAATAGGACGTAGGAGTACCGGAAGACCCCTTAAACGACGGACGCAATAGACTGAAGCCAGGCAAAGAGACGAAGAATAACAAGCAGGTTGCTTATATATAAGAAGGAAGAAGAAGAAAAAGTATCACAAAATATACTCACCTACATTTGCAGAGAAGTAAAGCGCTTCGCAAATGAATCAACAGTCGTAGATGATCTCTTATACACCAGATACACGTGTATAATATAACGTCTGAAAATTTCCCTGACTTTTTCTTGTCTGCCATTTTGTATTTCGATTAAAGGTATCATAAAATGTTCATACCGACATTGGCAGATAGATAAAATGCTCAACATCAAAATTTTTATGTTGTATAATTAATATTGAATATATACATATATATACAGATATTTATTGTTTTTTTATATTTTCATATCATGTGTTTGAGTGTGTCATTTTTATTTTAAATATTCAAAATTTATAGGCAGCCTTTTTCTACAAAAAAAAAAGCAACTTTGCGTCCACGTGGCTTCCTACGAATAGCGTTTCGTCATAATTTAGGCATCAGAGTATTAGTACGTAAATACATTTATGATTACTGGCTTACTTTTATGCGCCATTTTGTTATGTTTGCATTGTTACAATATAATATAAAATATAAAATTTTTGGTAGAAAAAATTGGTAGCTGTATGAAAAAGCAACGTCACTGACATGTTTTGTACAACAGACAGTGCGCTTTGTTGGAATTAAAGTTTCAGACGTTGAAATGCACAAACTAATTTCAACTAGAGTTCATTGCAATTATCGTATAGCAATAATTGTTATAACCTAAAAATGGTTAATAAAATATATTTTAGCGATATTTACAACGTTTTTAAAATTCTTGGATTTTAAATGAATCAAACGCTATTTTATTCATGAAACAAGAAACATTTAATTTAAGTTGTTATAATCTCGTCAAAATTAAACTAGAGAAAAACAAAGCAGGTATTTTATTTGTCTTTAAGACGAAAAGTGCCACTTTCTCATCAGCAATTTATTTTAACAAATTTCAAAGTCACAAAAATTAAAATTTGTACTGAATTATGTATCAACGTCTACCTGTGTAACTTTTTAGCCTCATTTATCATCAAAAATGTTTATTTATAACTAAAATACAAAATGGCAGACCAAAAAACAAAATCAAGGAAATTTATTCAGAAATATGAAACCTGCATGTTGCAACTGTAGTATTTCGCAGGCCGAATACTGCGAAATACGCGCTAATAATATCACTAAAATAGGATATTTCGTCCTCGACGTCGACAGTAGGGCTCATCAGTGGGTCCGTCGACGCCTTACCCAGACACCCTCGACACCCCTGTGTCTACCTTCTATATGTTGGAATTAATATTAGTACTCAATTTCGATCGGAACATACCGGTAAGATATACCGATATGTCCGTTTCTACAACACAACATATGTTTTCAAATATTAACTTTTTTATTTATTTATAAATCTGCGAAACGCTGTACGTCTACCAATGTAGGTATGAACATTTTATAATACTTCTAATCGAAATACAAAATAGCAGACAAAAATAAATCAGGAAAATTTTCACTTTTTTTCGACAATTTTTTAATTTATTTATAAATTTGCGAAGCGCTGTACTTGTCTGCCAATGTAAGTAAAAAAGAGTTTATGATACCTCCAATCGAAATACAAAATGGCAGACAAAAATAACTTGGGGAAAATATAAAAACTTTTTTGTCGATTGTTCCTTTGTTTGCCACAATTTTCTCAACTTCCAATCTGTCTGCCAAATTCATAGCCCTCATAAATTAGTATTATCTTCAAGTAGCCATATCGGCAGACAAATTCTGATCGTGAAAACTTGGTCAAAATTTTCTCATAATTTTCCACCGTAAAAAAAAGATTTCGTTATGGCCAAACAGTCTGCCATTTTTTTACACACAATCTGTTACTCTATCTTTCATATTGTTCATTGACAGACGAAAATAAATTAGGATTTTTTTATTTTGTTTTTGTAAGTTCACCCCTAAGTTTCCACCCCATCCACCATTGCAACTTCTCTGCCATTTTATTTCATGATTTGAATTTGGATGACTACCCTTTCACTTTAACGGCAGACAATTTGAGATCAGGAAGAAACTGATTTTTTTTTTGCAAATGAAAATTTTCCAAATTTTTGAAGGGGCTGTAAGGGTTGACCCCATAGACTCTTTTCACGAACTTACTTAGATCTTTAGCTCTTCAAAGGCCAGACAAAAAAAATGAGTCCATTTCACCTTATGGACAGCTGACGGTTTATAACGGTTATGCTAATCCCACGCCTGTACCTAATCATAATAGAAATAACTGGGTGTGCATTGTCTAATAACATTAATAGTAACAATCTTTTTTCTACTTGCGTCTCAAATTTTACTTTTGTATCATATAGCACAGTCATCAAAGTTTCTACAAATAAACATAATTGTCCTAAAAATATTTACGAACGAATGATTGTTGTATTCAGAGTCCCTGCTTTATAATATTTTAAAGTAAAATATTGATCCCACTGTTTTAATGAGGTCATATACCTATTATAGTTAACACAAGAATTGGAAGGCTTTCAGATGCAATCATTTTATATAGCCTCTTTATTTTATTAATATTTTTTTTATCTATGATAACTTATCCAGCGAATAGCAGCTTTTCATCGGTGAGTAAATTAATGTTCATCATGAGACGGGGTCAGTTCTTCACCTTTTTTTCAAACAATAGATTTTCTAATAACTACAGATTCTTGTAAAAAACATATACTTAGAAATTCTGTATAAACTATTATTTCGATCAGAAAGTTCGAGAACTAGTCGAATATACCTGCTTCTCTATCCCCCCTTGGTAAATCGTAGGTAGGTGTAATTTTATTTTTAGTTTTGGAACAGTTCAGTGTAAGATTTTATTTAAAAAGGTCATACACCATTAGCATCTTCTTCTTCTTTAGGTGCCGTCCTCGTTCCGAAGTTCGGCTATCATCAAAGCTATGCGAATCTTTGACACTGCAGATCTAAACAGTTGGCAGTTGTTGTAATTGTACCATTCTCTCAAGTTCTTTAACCATGAATGCCTTCTTCTTCCTATGGATTTTTTGCCTATTATTGTTCCCTGGATAATTAATTGCAGCACCTGGTATTTATCTCCCCTCATAACATGTCCCAAGTATTGCAGTTTGCGTTCTTTAATAGTAAGTACTAATTCTTTCTCTTTTCACATTCTTCGCAAAACTTCCACATTTATTACTCTCTCTATCCACAATATTCTTAATATTCTACGGTACATCCACATCTCAAATGCTTCCATCCTCTTGGTATCAATCTTTTTCAATGTCTACGCTTCCATTCCGTAATAAAGAACTGACAGCACGTAACATCTCACAAGGCGAATTTAAAGAGTAAGGCTTAAATTTCGTCCGCAGAACACCTTCTTCATTTTAATAAACGTAGCTCTAGCTTTTTCCACTCTGATTCTGATTTCTTCAGAGCAATCTTTATTTTCGTTGATAACAGTTCCCAGGTAATTATATTTTCTCACACGTTCAATTCTTTGATCAGGCACGGTTATGTCAGGGAAGTTTTGTGGTGATTTAGATACCACCATTATTTTTGTTTTACTGATGTTAAGTGATAATCCATATTCTTCACTGCATTCTACTATTCTGTTAATTAGTATCTGAAGATCCTCCGAAGTTTCTGCAATTACAACCGTGTCATCAGCATATCTCAAGTTGTTTATTGGGATGCCATTTATTTTAATACCTATATTTTGCTCTGAAAGTGCTCTTTTTACGATGTCTTCTGAGTATAGGTTGAATAAGATTGGTGAAAGTATACATCCCTGTCTTACGCCTTTCTTAATCTCGAGCTTCTCCGTTGTCTCTTGCTCTATTCGAATATTCGCTTTCTGGTTATAGTAAATCTTGGAAATAATCCTGATGTCTCTTTTATCCAAGTTTTTTTCTACCAGCAGTCTCATTAGATGATCGTGACGTACTTTATCGAACGCTTTATTGTAGTCAATGAAGCACATATACATATCTTGGTTCATATCTAGACATCTTTGGCACATGACGTTAAGTACAAATAGTGCTTCTCTTGTTCCAAGCCCGTTCCGAAATCCGAATTGAGTATCACCAATATCCACATCTAGTTTCCTGTGAATTCTTGTGTGAATCACTTTGAGGAATACTTTTAATATGTGCCCTATTGTGCGATGGTCAGTGCACTGTTTTGCGTTTGCCTTTTTTGGTATGGTGACAAAAGTTGACAGGAGCCATTCTTTTGGTATTTCTCCTGTTTTGTAAATGCAGTTAAAAAGGTCGACAAGAATATTCACTGATTCACCTTCCACAAGCTTGAGAAGTTCCAATGTAAGCCTATCTGGACCCGGTGATTTACCATTCTTCATTGTTTTTATAGAGTATAGTATTTATTCTTTAGTTATGTCTGGTCCTTCGTCGCCTTGTATATTATCTATATTAGGTTCTTGTCTTTCATCGTCGAACAATTCTTCTACATAATTCTTCCAAGTCATAAGCTTTTCTTGTAGATCGGTTATTATTTCTCCACTTGCGTTACATAATAGATTGGGATGTTTCCGTTTTTGTATACCTGCCAATTCCTTTATCTTTTTATGTAAATTAAAAGTGTCATGTTTTAGTTGCAGTTCTTCAATTTCCTCAGTTTCTTTTGCTGTAATTGTTTCGTTTCTGATTTGTTTGTGTACTTCATTATATTTTTGTCCGCATTTTTCCTTGCACTGTCTTCGCTCGTCCATGAGTCCTAAGATTTTTTTTGTTATCCACTTTTGTCCTTTTTTCTGTTTCTCTCTGTTAAGAATACTCTGGGCAGGTTTAATTATGGCCTCTTTTAAACCGTTAGCATAACACTCCATAATCAGTTATTTTTTTTTGTAAAAGTGCTCATCAAAAAATCGTATACAATGGATAGAAAAAGTAGGAAATTGTGTAATACAAGAGCTGAAACAATAAAAATGTTATTGCAATTAACATACATCTGAATGTGACACTTTTAAAAGTGAGGCAGATTTTGAAGTAAATATTGATCAAAGTGTACGGTACTGCATTATAAACTTCGCTTTATTTTTGACTTTACAGAAAATTGTACTTTGTAAAAAACACGTTAAATTTTGAGAACGTGTAGAGCAAGGTTTAGGATTTTAATTAGCAGTGCAATGTGAGTGTGAAGATAATACCTATATTCCAAGCAGTCCACAAGTATATAATAAGTATGAAATTCAATTTCGACACATTCAAAAAATAAATAAATCCCATTTTTCTCAAAGCATTTTTTTTGACATAGTTGACATTCTACAAAAAAAAACTGTTGCACCTATCAAGTTGAAATTTGTATGGCTTATCATGCACATATGTAACTATCGTATAAAGTAGGATCATAATTATTTATTAATATTTAATCCATTCTTTAAACAATTTAAGTTGAAGAAAAAAGTCGAAAATTTCAAAAGTTATGTACTTTTTAATAATCTGTTAATTTTTTTCATTTCAGATGCTCCAAAGTTAAAATATCGTAACAACCAGATTTAAATACAGATAATTTTAAACGGTAATGCCAGCGACATTTACATTATCTTCTTGTATGTACAAAAAATTTGAAATTAACAAATAAATGTTACTATAAAACAATTATCAAAAAAAAATCTTTGAGGAGAGGAACTAACCCCTTTTAACCGGACGCGACTCACTTTTTGGTACTTTTTAGAGTTAATCCACTAAATAAATTTTGTTGTTTAAAATTTGAAATGAAACGACTGAAATTAGGTTTGATCAACATATATTAAAAAAAATGATAAATCAAATTCTTAACATCCTGGAATTAATTTATAATCAAAATTCTATGTGTAATGGCAATGCATAACAAGTTAATGGGTAAACAGTTATCATCTTTGACCACAGATAATGAAATATATACACAATAATAATCAAATTTCACAATAAAATAATAACAAGACTGTATTATGAATCGTGTTTTACAAATTTATATAAATTTATAACTAATTAATGAGAAATAGTGAAAATTAAACAACATTTTAATTAATGTACAAAAAATAATCAAATTACGCACTAAAATAATGTCACGTTTGTATAACAGATCGTGCATTACATGTTTATATAAATTGCCAAATAATTAATGAGAATGAAGAAAATTTAACAATGACATAATGAATGTACAGAAAATCCTTGTATGTCCTTAAGAGATCTTATATGACTAAATGAACGGTGAGCTTCGGAAGGTGGCATTCTGCTAAAGATAAAGCGCAACCCTGTTGTAGACGAATCACACTGCCTGCGAGAATCCCACGATCTGTCAGAAATCATAATGTTAGTGAAGGTTTAAAATCTTAGGAACCATATGGTCTTTGAACCATAAAATAAAATTTTCTTGCCTTAGCATGATAGTCAAGAAATCAATAAAACAAAGCTCCAGGTACCAAGGAGAACGCATTCTATTGTAGAACATGAGATGAGGAAGTAATTAATTTGACTATATCACTTGAACAGCTTTTAGGCGAAATGTGAAGTATTAAAATTTCAGGACAAAATATCGGATTTAAAAGTTACAAATAAAAGATGTTAATTACTCTATTCTCATTTGCTCGAAATGGTTATTAATTTATGATGTTGCAGAAAAGTAAAATGCTACAAGTTCTCAAGTTTGCAGAAAAATGGGCCCATCTTTAATATTCTTTCTACAAATTCTGTGTCATGAATTCAGGAATCGTCTTTAACATTCGCTATAAAAACTTGATCACCTGAAAATTGCAAGGCATACAAGAATTTTCGAGGTTAATCTTCATTTCTTTATATTTTTTTATGATTTAGAGCTTTTGATACATGCATCTTTAAAAAAGCAGGTGAGAAACCACATCTCTGTCGTAGACCTATATTACGAGGAATTTCATGGAGAATCCATTTTCGACCTTTATTTGTTATAAAGATTGAGCGTACAGATTTTTAAGGTCTTGATTAACGTACAGGAGATGTTAGTTTCCTGTAGTACTTTCCATAATTTTACCCGGATAGTATCGTGTACTCCTTGGAGATCAATGAACATGAGGTGAGTTTCTAGATTTGAAGCAAATCTCTTTTCTGTGAGTTGTTTTAAGCAAAATATATTGTCTGTGCTTCTTCCAACTTTAAATCCTGATTATTATTCTCTCTTAAATTACGAAGAATATGCCCAAATAATCGACTGAAGGCACCAATCACCGATATATTCTTAAAATTTGAATTATCTTAATTTAAAAGCCAACAAAAATATTTTTTTTCTGATAAAATGAAGTTGCTGAAGGTAAAGAAAGAAATATATTGAAAAATAAGATTATCAGATTCATGTAGGTCCCGGGTAAATCGGGTATACACCGGAATGGGGAAGCAGATCGTCTTGCAAAGATGGGGTTCGTAATAGTACCATTCGGATACTAACCAAGTCTAACTCTTCCAATTAGCGTGAGTTAAAAGGAAAATCTCTATACTCCTTAAGGAAGGCTCCTGAAATTAAGTAAGCGATATATCAAAGAGCTTCTCTCCCTGGAGAAGAAAGATCTACGATTCGCGATGGAACTACTGACAGAACATTGTTACCTGCGAGGCCATCTTCATAAAATTACAGATGTGTCTAAAGGAAGATGCAAGTCAGAGACTGTCCCAGCACTGGACGGACTGAGGCAACGCGAAGATACAATATTATCACCTAAAGCCAACAGTTAAGTTCAGGTAACGCGGCTGCGTAGATTCGCGAAGGCATCGAAGATCTAGAGAGATGTTTGAATATTAAAATTTCACAGTATGATATTGAAACTGTCTGCAGTTTTAGCATCAAGCCAACATATCAGGAAATGACGATTTTATGTAGATAATTGTTTTCCGTAAATTTTGTTCTTGGTTTGATGCAGCTCTACTGAAGAGACCATTAACTGGACTAAACGTGTATGGAGAAAGAACCAGAGTGGAATTTGCAAGTAATAAGCTCTCCACCTTTTCCTTTAATGGTAACTTATGAAAAATTTATTTGTATCTTATTTTATTTTAAAATGTGTATCAATATACCAATAGTGGATACAATATACTTGCAGTTGGGTTTATAAAATACAATTATGTAAGAGAAACTTACTTCTTAACCAATGGAAAAAACCTGATACTATAGGGACAAGCTTACTCTGTTCTAACACAGTTAGAGACAAAGCGCTATCTCAAATGGCAAGAATACCAGGAAAGGGTGGAAGTCTTTCCTAGGTGGCGCACCGCCATCTGTAGACCTGTTTCGAACTTATTGGTTCTCGTCAATACAGAATAGGCCAGCGCGCCTCAGCATCGAAGAAATGCGCCACCCTTTCCTGGTATTCTTGCCATCTGAGATAGTGCTTTGTCTCTAACTTGGTTAGAACAGAGTACGTTTGTCCTTATAGTATAAGGTTTTTTCAGTTGGTTGAGAACTAAGTTTCTCTTATATAATTATACAAATTTTTATTGTTTTTTTTTCTTTAATGAAGTAAGTAATTGAAGAATTACTTCTTCACTTTTCAAGATATTTACCTCACATTTTGCATAGTTATGTAATCGACAACAATACATTTTATTCTAAAATAATTGAATTCTAAATCCGATTTTAATTGACCTGGACTATTTCTAATATTTAATAGTGGTATTGCAATTTCTTGTTTAATTATTTTTTAAATAATAATAATCGGAAGTACCAATCTAAAATTACCACTTAATCAGCTTCAAAGCTTTATATTTGTCATTTTTTTAAATTATAGATAATTGACACTTTACCCATTATACATAAATAATATTTTACTTGGTCAATCGTTATATTTGTAATTGACATAAAAAAAAAGGGTCAAATAATATATAATTTACACAGAAAGTGTCAATAATAAGTTTTTGATCGTGTTCTTTTAACGATTTAATGAGTAATTCCCAAACCGCACCAGAACAAGACGTTTTATACTAAATAAAATGATGAAAACCGAAAAATTACTTTCTCCCATGTTCAAGGTTTTTTTATGTTTAACATACCTAAAGGCTTTATTATTAAAGATGGAAAAAAAATTTAAATACTAAAGTTGTAAGATTTTTTCCATATTACCTGTTAGATTTGTTTGCAAAAATAGTGACGTATAATTGAGAAACAAAGTAAAATTTAATTTTTAAAAGGAACACAGTGTATATTCTCTGCTAGGCTAAAACTTCTTTTCCTGCTGATTTCAAAAATGTGTAATAAGGCAGTGTACGGACTAGCAGTTATTTAAATATTTTAATTTGAATTATTAATTTACATGGTGGCTTGGAAAACAAGTGTATCGTGACTTTTTAATATAGTTTCGTATACTTATTATCTTGACTCATACACGTTTTTAAACTAGCATATAAGACATTTAAAGATCGGTTATTCAGAAGAAGAAAAACATCGGATAATTTGTCTTGAAAATAAATATAATAACAGGAGTAATAGTAATAAGATCAAAAAGTAGATATTTTTCTAAATAATAAAATATTGGACACCCAATGACACTAAGACCAAAAATTAAAATTTCTATACATTTTAAACGTATCCTTCACAATTTAAAAATATTTTCTCTAATTTTATGATTAATAGAGTTTGAAATTAAATCTCCGTGGTCTTGGTTAAGCAATATTACTCTGAGTTCAATTTCTTTCCTTAATATTTCTCGTTTTAGGTACACCGGGTATCTCGGGAATAAGGATCGTGACCAGAAAATACTTATTTGATCGCATGCGCAACGAAAATTTGCCCAGATTAGAAGAAAAAATAAATCATTTAAAAGTATAACTTTTATCTTGCTTGGGATATGCTGAGACCAAACTGAGACCTTGAAACGTAGTTTTGCACATTTTAAATCGGAAATAAAACTCAGATGGACTAAAACACATAAGAAAAAAGACGTATTTCTTAAATCATGGCTACAAGAAACCTTCGGAATTCCTGATGCGGGTACTCAAACGCGTGCAGGTAGACCAAGCAAGCCGTTTCGAGAATCGAGTGAAAGAAGTAAAAGAAGCAAAACCGAAAACCTTCGTGCAACTTTCGAAAAGGATTTATAAGTGCATGCAGTGGAAGTAGAGTTGATAAAAATGGTAAAACTAGATGCATACAATATTCTCAGGGAAATAGCCAATACACCAACACGTGCAACCAAATATAAGAAGGCATATTATCAATCAAAATCCAGTAAAGGAAAGAAATTACCTCTGACACCAATGGAAGCTCTACAAATGTTCATAGATGCCGATTTAACGAAAAGACAGTACGAAACCATTAGAAAGGTGAATAAGAATTTTTTTCCGTGTTAGTCTTTTGCAAAAGGCCAAAAAAATGTTATCCAGCACCGGAATCATGCACTATAACGAGTAACGATGCCGAAGTGCAATTACAGTCTTTAATAGACATAACCGTTCGGCGCTGATCCGAATACCTGAAAGAGGTATTGTTAGCAGTGGAGGAATAAGAGCGGAACACTGAAAATAATATCCAAATGGGGTTGCGATGGTTTTCAGCAAACACAATATAAACAAAAACTTGAAAGTGATGCTGATTCCGATGTCAACTTATTTCTGAGCTCCTTCGTGCTTTTAAAACTAATATATGGTGATAAAAATGAAAATGAATTATGGGAAAATCAAACATTTTCTTCCCCATAATTATGTTGACCAATAAGGTTCCATTTCGTGAAAGAGAGTGTCGATGTTACAGAAGAAGAAATCAAATACGTTAATGATTTTATCAAGTCCTTGGTCCCAACAGAGGTTGATTTAAATGGAGAAAAGTTTGTAGTAAAATATAAATTTATAATGACCATGGTCGGCGGAAAGGTATCCAATGCAGTTACTGGTACGACATCAACAAGTCGATGCTACATTTGTGGTGCAACTTCCAAAGACTTCAACCGATTAAACTACAAAAGAGAAGTGAATACTGAAGCCATTGAATTTGGCCTTTCAATGCTACATGTTAGGATCACTGACCTCTACTATGAACCCCTACTGTTGACGGTTGGTAAAGCCAAAAAATGGCAAACTATAGGCGAAAAAACGCGTTTCTGCACATCGGGCGCCAGTAATATTTTTGGACGTTGATCAGATAAGGACATGAGCATAAGCGACTTCCTATTATCGATCGGTTGTTTCATAGCGCCATCCGTAAAGATCACAGTATCGGCTGAACGTCAATTTTATGTATATTTTTGCTTCGTGAGTTGCGTGCGATTTAAACGGATTTATAGCATTTTAAGTGATTTATTTTATTTGTTTTTGTATTTTTATTTAATATAATGGACTCCGCAACGTGTATGGTTACCTTCTGCCAATACAAGGGTAAAATACCAGGAATTTCATATTTTCGGTATGTATTTTATGTTTTATTTAGGAAAAGGTAATAATTCAGATTAGAGTAAATTTAGAGGTGGATGCCATTTTGGCTTTGTTTGTTTTAATTTATTTTTGATAATTTTTTAATTTTTCGGATAGGAATTTATGAAATTTTATAAAATACAGATGCTTCTATTAGTGTGCGCTGTTTTTTATCAAAAAAATCAAGAGAATTATCAAAAAAATCTAAAGAAACAAAACCAAAATGACACCCACCTCTATATTTACCCTAATCTGAATTATTACCCAAGAAAGATAACGCACACAGACGGAAACAATAGATTAGAGAAATAGTAAGATACATTTTTTTCACAATTTTACTTTTACGGTATAAGAAATAACTACACTAACTCCCATCGGTAGACACTGACTGGATTATTCGCTTCTGCTTTAGATATTATTTGTGCCCATATGATGTGACTCCCAAACATTTTTTTCACAATTTTACTTTTACGGTATAAGAAATAACTACACTAACTCCCATCGGTAGACACTGACTGGATTATTCCCTTCTGCTTTAGATATTATTTGTGCCCATATGATGTGACTCCCAGAACAAGAAAGTTACATGACACCGACTTCTTTACTAAAGATTGCAACCATGGTTATAACTTTGATAACTTGCTTGATTTAGATACCATTTATGACTAATTGAACTAACAAATAGATTTTCGAAGTTCGGTCCTGTCGATGGTCACCTGATCATTTTGTAGTGCGCATGCCGACATCTGATCTACGATGTTTACATTTTATTGTCGTAAATTTGCCGTTTTTGGGATTAAACTTTGCGGATCTATAAATATTTTATCTATGGTCAGAATACGACTATTTGAGAGTACTCTTCATTTGGCTTATAATCTACCTGTAAAGAAATATAGAGAAAGAAAAACAGAAGAGGAAAAACAATTGGAAAAAACTAGAAAAATAGAAGTCCAGACCAGGTTCCGCAATGAAATAGGTTTATTAGTTAATATCCCAAATGCTAACTTTGGCAATACCAATGACGGCAACACCAGCAGGAGATTTTTTGACGATCCCAGATTAGCATCTGAAATAACAGGTATCAGCTACGATCTTATATACAGACTGAAAGATATCCTAGAAACAATTTTAAATGGACATGTAATCGATCCGGAAAAATGTGCATTTGAAACAGATTGCTTATATGTGGAATTGTATCCTTGACATCCTATGACGCCTACGATGCATAACATTTTAATTCACAGTGCAGTAATAATTAAACACGTTTTATTACCAATTGGCCAGCTTTTGAGGAGGCAGCATAGGCACGTAACAAGCATTTTCGGTCGTACCGAGTAGATTTTGCTAGGAAATGTTCGAGGGAAAGCTGTAACCAAGATGTATTCAATCGGTTACTTTTGAGTTCAGATCCTCTGATCCAAGAAAATTAGATTCTTTTTTGACAAAAACTATTAAAATGCTCGTGTCTGCAGCGCCGAACACAATTATGAACTCTTCAGATAGAGACGAAGAAAATGCTCCTAATTTGTGATTTTCAATATATAATTATGTGACTTGTATGTCTTCTAATATAATTTATAAAAATAAATACGTTTGTTTCATTTTATTTCGTAGTTTAAAATCTATTTGAGTATAAAAATAATTTTGGCCACTTAGATTGTTGAAATACCAGTATGTGCGCCGTAATGTGCTATGTTTTAGGGTCTTTCATTATAAATTTTATTTTTTAAAAACCGTCACAAAATATAATTTCTAATGGACTCAAATCTGAGCTATTGGCCGGCCACCTAATTGTGCCATGCTTTCCAATCAAAGAGTGGTATGGATTGTTAAGGTACCCAGTAACTTGCATCACATTGTGCGACTGTGCGCCATCTTATTGCCAAAATTATTGTATTGCTGAACTGGGATTCTCCAAATGATCATCTACATTATTTTCAATTAAACTTAAATATCGTTCATCATTTAAATTTCCATTTAAAATAATTGGCCCAATAATCTTATTTGCCAACATGCCACACCAAACGTGAATTGATTGCCGCCCCTGTATTTTTACAACCTATATTTTGTGAGGATTTTAGGGTGCCAAATTACCTTGAAAATATAGTAAGATAAATATCTTATATCGTCTTCATTTCTAAGTACGGTTCTGGTTTTTTGCCTAAAACATTTTATTTCATTAAATTTTTTGACACTGTATCTTCCTGTACCAATAGATGGTACTCGACGTCCGGGATATATAGTATGGTTCATTCATATTGTACCCTGGATATATTTTTATTATTCGAATGAAAAATGCAAATTATCGGATGTTTTTCTTCTTTCGAGTGGCCCATGTCAAAACGTGTATTCGTCAATATAATATATCAATAAAACAAGTACTCGGAACTATATTAAAACATCACAATGAATATCAAAATAAAGCATTTGTTTTCCAGGCCTCTTTGTTTTTTGTATGCCGGTTTATTAATAATTTGACCTTAAATATTTAAACAACGGCTGGTCCAAATACTAATCTATTATTCAGTTTTGAAATCATAAGAAAAAGAACACTCATTCTAGCAAAGAATATACACATTATTCCATTTAAAAAACTAAAATTTCTTTTGTTTCTCAACCTTACGATGCATCACTGTTTTTGTAAATAAATCTAAAAGATAAAATGGAAGAAATCTTACAACTTTCGTATTTAAAGTTTTTTACCATCTCTTATAATAAAGCCTCTAGGTATGGTACTAAAGATAAAACCTTGTACAGGGTGACGCAGAACAACTTGCTTATTTAAATTTGGCGCCATGAAGCAACGGTTATTCCGAGGTGTTACAGCTCCGCTTGGTTTACTTAGCATCATGGAAAGCCGAGTGAGCATTCGCTGTCATGATATGAAGAAAAAACCTAGCCTTCCACGAACGACAAGGTCACCCCAACATATTGACGTGATAAGGCTTTATGTTTTGCAACCGCCTCAGCACTCTGCCCGGAAACATGCAGCTTCTGTTGGGTTGTCTGTTCATTCTGTCAGGCGAATCCTTCATGAAGAACTAAAATTTCATCCCTGCAAATTGGCTGTGTTGCAGAAGAAAATTCATGTCAAGTGCTTCTTGGCATGCCTCTCGATATACTTGTTTTCTTCAGTGATGAGGTTCACTGGTATCTTTCGGAATTTGGAAATAAGCAGAGCCCTGATAAACCCAGATAACTTCTTCAGCGTCCCCTACATTCACAACATGTAACTCTTTGGTGTGCACTTTCGCAAATTGGAATAATTGGTCGATTGTTTTATGAAAGAAAACAAACGGGCAGTTTCGATGACTTCTGACCGATATGTTCATATGATTCAGAAGTTTTTCCTTCCAACACTTAACGAGATAAAGGTGGTAGATATATGGTTCCAGCAGAACATTACTATGGCACATGCTGGTTTTAATAACAGTTCTACGGCAACACTTCCCAGGACTCCTCACCTCTTTGAAGAGCTATCTGTACTGACCAGCACGGTCGCCTGATTTAACCCCCGCGACTATTTTTTATGGGGCTAACTAAAATCACTTGTTTACAGTGCTCATCCTAGGACCCAAGCGAAGCTGATGTAGTGGAAGGTTACAAGCAGAGAAGCAGAAATAGAGAGCCCAAGCTGCACGAGCCGGACGCTACAACTATATTTCATATGTGGACATGTATCGCATACTGAACTTTTAAGTAGATAAATATGTAAATAAACGAATACATTTACTATTTTTATTTCAAATAATTTTTTTTGTATATTTTATTTATACATGGTATATATGAAATTTGTCCTATGTTTGTATATTGTATACAATTTTTTATTTTTTCATTATATATTGTGAATATGTGTTATTTCGGGTAAATGCAATAGCAAATCAATTAATAAATATACCAATATCATGTTGACTGAACAATTTCTATATCGAAAAAAAAAAATAAGGAAAAAATATATGAAATACAAATAATAGATCTAAGTATTACGTTTTTTCCCTGATACTTATCTTCAGAACATACAAATCTTTCAATCATTCTCATTCTCAAGAGAGGGGAATACGGTGGCGTTGAAAAAAAGCTCTAAATTATTTATATTGCAATTAGGCATCTCCCGTCTGTTTAACGTACACATAATAGACTCATCATTTCACGAAAAAGTTTTACTCAATATTGAGAATTACCAAAGATATTAATTTTTAAAAAAATTGACGATATGCGGTAAAAGATCGTCCGACAGAGGTCTAAACATTTTATAGATTTTATAATTATCTATAAATGACCCTTTAAAACTAATGTTATTCATTATTTCCCATAATATAAGCAAAAAACCAAAAAATTCACCTTTGTACTTATTTAGTTTTCTGAAAAACTCCAATGCTCAGTTGGAGTTCGATTTTGAGATTTAGTCGTCTATTATGATGTGAGCAATTTGCTGTCAAATTTTTTTTCCATGAAAAAGTCTCAGTTGATTGAGCTAGTTATTCCAATGAAAACAGAGGTCTGCAACAAAAATGCTGTCTGGATGTTTTCAACTGATTTCTATGTATTTAGGTGTTCTGAAAACTAAAAAATACTCAAAAAATTTCAGAACGTCAGGTTATTTTGCAAAACGCAAAATTTTATTATAAAAAAGTGGTTTTTTGGGCTAACTTGAAGTCATAAATAAATAGGTACAATTTTAATTTGATTACTGTTTTTAAATGTATACAGGCCATAACTCTCATTACTTTCTAAATAAAGGACGCCCTATATGAGCTAAATTAACAAACATAAACATTTTGTAATCTGAAAGTGCGCGCTCCGATAGTGTAGAAAGTGGCGCGGTACAATTACGTGTTAACTCGTCATTGTTTTATAGATCTTGGTTCAATATAGTGCAATGTCGTCTGTGCGGAAGTGTGTGAATTCGTCTGACAGTTTCTGTTATATTTGTGGCGAATATATGGTATTAAAGCTACAAGTTAATATTACAGACTTTGTAAAAAAAGTATATTTCGCGTATTTTGGCTTAAAACTTGGAGATCAGGGTAAAGTTTGGGCACCTCATAAAGTCTGCAAACGATGTGTTGAAGATCGTCGAAATTGGTTTAGGGGCAAGAAAAAAGCTTTCCGATATGCGATTCGTATGGTATGGCGCGAGCAAAAGAACCTTAGTGATGAATGTTGCTTGTGTTCGTATAATGTAAAAGGGTATAATTCAAAACGGAAGCAGTCAATTTCATACCCCAATCTGCAATCAGCTATTCGTCCCATCCCTCATGGGACCGAAATACCAGTGCCCAAGGCCCCTGCTACCTTGGAAGAGATTCCAAATTCTGTCGAAGATCGGGTTCAGGTACAGCACGTACCTGAACCCGATAACAAGTCAAGTTTTGAATTTGAAGATGACAGCAGTCCGAAATCGTTTTCCCAGGGCGAGCTAAATGATTTGGTAAGAGACTTGAATCTTCCCTAAAACGCTGCTGAGTTGCTTGGATCAAGGCTCAAAAGCAGGAACTTACTATTGCCGGGAGTGTCTTCCTTCTGGTTTAGATATCGTGAGAAGCAGTTCACTTCCTACTTTGCCCAAGAGGACGAGTTGGGTTTGATGGATACCTTGAAAATCTCATACGACCCAGCACAGTGGCGTATTTTCATGGATTCTTCAAAAAGAAGCCTTAAAGCAGTTCTGCTTCACAATGGCGGTTTCTATGCTTTCATTCCTGTCGGTCATTCCGTACACCTCAAGGAAACCTACAAGAACGTGAAATTGGTTCTTTGCAAATTAAAATATAGAGACCACGGTTGGCAAGTGTGCGGTAAAAATATTGGGAATGTTGCTCGGACAACAATCTGAGTTTACCAAATTCCCTTGCTTTTTTGTGTCTATGGGATAGTAGAGACCGAGCAAATCACTGGACTAAAAAGTGTTGGCATCCGAGGGAGCTGAATGTTGGCGAAAAGAACGTCCTGCATGAAACTGCCTCCTCATAAAGTTTTTCTACCACCGCTTCACATAAAGCTGGGATTGATGAAGCAATTTGTAGAGTCACTTCCAAGAAATGGACATTGCTTCAAATACTTATTATCAAAGTTTCCAGGCCTCTTGGAGGCTAAGTTGAAGGAAGGTGATTTCGTTGGACCAGATATTAGACGGCTCACCGCTGATCCACAATTCATCACAACCATGACGGATCCTCAAAGAGAAGGATGGATTTCCTTTAAAGAGTTCATAGAGAAATTTTTAGGTAATAACAAAGACCCTAACTACAAACAAATCGTCAAAAGAATGTTAAAAGCATTTCAAGCTTTAGGTTGCCTAATGAGTTTAAAACTACATTTTCTTCATTCCCATCTCGAATACCAGAAAATTTAGGAGATGTATGTCAAGAGCAAAGTGAACGATTTCACCAAGATATTAAGGAGATGGAAAAAAGATATCAGGGAAGATGGAGCGTCTCAATGTTGGCAGACTACTGTTGGACGCTTCAAAGGGACCTTCTAGATGCTTCCTACAAGCGAAAATGTACCAAAAGGAGTCTCACTGGGAAAAAGAAATGTGTTTAGTGCTTACTAATGAATGTATTTTAGAAAAAAAATAAGTTTGGCTACGCAATTATAAATTTAAAAGTTTTTAGTCTTTTATCTTTTATTTTAAGATGATAACTTGTTTAACATAGATACCTACATTGTCAGAAAACGTGACGTTCTATGACAAAATGAAAGTCATTTTCGGATTCAGCACACCCAAAAACATAAGAATTACGCAAAAAAAACCAAACAGTTCTCAATTTTTTTTTTTGCAGACTTGTGAAATCTATCTGTATTATATCATCAGCGACCCTTTAATCCAAATCTTCCAATGCCGATGGACTTCGGACATCAGAAACAATCTAGCGCATAACAGGAAGATACCAATCATTTGCAACATCAGGATACAATGGCACAGGCCAGTAAAAAGCAGCATTACTTGGGACCGCTCGAACTGTCTGGAAGTTTACGGGAAATATAGCCGTCACCTAGTGCCTGGCTACATGGGAAGAGCCCCCAGAGCTCAATCCTTTTGATATCTGTGTTTATCTGGGGTGAGTGAATTTTCTCTGGAGGAAACGCGAAACTCGTTTGGATAACTCTATGGATAATAATCATTAAAGTTATACAGCCTAGTTCCTATTATTAATAAAGATTAAAAAAAATTACGAAGCAATATTAAAATGTTATAAATTTTAAATTTACATAAAATGATTGTGCTTTTTGTAGATTTAAATTTCATAAAATTATGCAAAAATCAATTGCTATGAAGCGAAAAATTATCTAGTCTATTTAACTAACTTATAAATCTTAGGCAAACACTTTGGCTCACTGCAAACCACACATTTTTTTAATTTAGTTGATGCATTTATAAGATTAAAAAGGATCTTCAAACAATGTCTAAGCGCCACTCTAAACTGATATAAGCAAAATATTCTCATTTACCCTGATAGGTAAGTGTTTCAAGTAACCGTAACAAATGAGTTCTGTAATTGCGAGGTCGGAAACTACAGAAAACTAATGACTTGAGGCTTTGAGGCCTGCGAAATTATTTTAAGTTTTAGGATAGAAACAATAAACATGTTCCAAAACCTCGCTATTGCATCCAGTTTAATTTTATTATTTAACTTAGGGTCAGCTGTTTACTGTAATAGATGATAAAATTACTAGTTTATCAAGTAAGCATATGTTTAATTGTTTCAAGTAAATATATATATATATATATATATATATATATATATATATATATATATATATGTATATATATATATATATATATATATATATATATATATATATATATATGCATTAAAAAAGCAGGAGTTGCAATTCCAATGGTAAATTAAAAACAAAGATATGTATAAAACCTGTCATAGGCACGGGTAGATGAAAAAATAAAAGTCTTTAAAAATTGAGCTAGTATGAAACAAAACAAACAACTGAACATAAAGATAGCAGTAAAATTTAAAAATATAGCAGTCAAAACGAAATGCACGTATAACTTACTGTGTGAATTATTTATAAAGAAAATCCATACGCCGATCTTAGGCATTAGCAAACTTATTAATAACCCGCTGATTGAAATCAGGTCTACTTTCGATCAGATCTCTTTCTTTAGAAAGCATTGTCAAAGTAGAAAGATTTTCTTGGCTCATAGTATTCCGTAAAAACGTTTTTAATCAGTTTGAGGATAGAAAAGCATCGTTCTGCTTCAGCCGAGGCCATCGGATTAGAAATTAAAATTTTTAAAAGTTTTAGAACTTCACTAAATAGTAGATATCTGTTGGACTTCAATTGTCTTTATTTTTGTTGAATATCATGACGTTTCGGATAATAATTATATCTAGACGTTTTTAAGTGAAACTAAATAAATCCCTTAGCTACATGACAATTTATACTAAAAGTAAATGCAGTCGAGAATGATTGAGATGGGTGCAGTCATGCAATACGGCAAAATCCCATTTATGATGCATTTAGTTTTAGTTTACAATTACTAAGAAGTGGTTTCCACACTTCTCTTATATCTAAAAATGGTTTACTAAAACAACTCAGGTTCTGATATATAACCGCGGCATCTTTGGATTTCCGTTTTCTCCAATGTTGTTCTCGGTGTAGGATTTTAGCTTCAGATCATTTTATGTGGTGTTCATGAGTCTAGACATGGTTGGCGACACCAGATTTTTCTGTTTCTCCTCGAGATGTGCATTTTTGGTGTTCTTTGATCCTTACGTCAAGAGGTCTCTTTGTTTCGCCAATGTAGGAATTGCCACATTCACATGGTATCTGATATACACAGTTCTTCATGTCTCTTTGAGTTGTTGGTTTGACCCAAGTGAGCCGACTTCTCAGAGACTTATTGGAATTAAAAACCACGTTGATTTTATATCGTTTTCCTATCCTTCTAACTTTTTCTGAAATGCCTTTAACATAGAAGATGTTCAATAATGGTTTTTGGTTCTTCATTCGTTGTCGATATTGTCCTATTTCTGCGTTGTTCAAGAAATTTATCCACTAGATACACTGGTTATCCGTTGGCTGTCAGATCATTTTTAATGTAATCTATCTCTTTCATCAAGTTCTCGTTGGAGTTGCAGAGAGTTAAGGCTCTATCTACGAGATTTCTTATAATTCCTTGTTTGGTGTTATTGGAGTGATTAGATGAATAATTAAGGTATTGTCCTGTGTGCGTGGCTTTTCTGTAAACCGAAGTTCGAATTTGTCTGCCATTTCTTTCAATCAAGAGATCTAAGAATGATAATTTATTTTCTACTTCTTTTTCCATGGTGAATTTAATATTTGGGCTGATATTGTTAAGATGAAAAAGAAAGTTTCGAAGTTCTTCGTCGTTTCCACTCCAAATAATAAAAGTATTGTCTACGTATCTGAGCCATAACTTTTGTTTCTTAATTGTGGATTCAATTGCAAACGTCTCGAACTATTCCATGAAAATATTTGCGACTACCGGTGGGAGTGAAGATCCCATCGGTAGTCCATCATCCTGGATGTAGAATTTTTCCTTTTCTTGAAAATAGGAATTAGCCAAACAACTTTTCAACAAGTCCATAATGTCGTGCGGTGGTAAAGATATTCTTTCTGCTAAGGTCTGGTCTTCTTCAAGTTCCTTTCTTATGATTTTTAGTGAGTCCTTTACTGGAACGTTGGTGTATAGGCTTTCCACGTCAAGGCTAATAAAATGGTCTTCTAGTTGTACTTCTCTTTCACGTATAATTTCTACAAAATGTGCGCAAAAGAGGTTCCCATTCTCGATGTAATTAGCGCCGTAGACTCAGCGAACATCGAAGACCCTTTTGCAGATGAGTTCAGGTGAAAAATAAGAGAAACTCTACAAAAAACTAGAAAACCGAACCAAACATCACCAAAGACGAGAAAACTGCCCTAGCTAACGTTCAGAAGGACTCCAGTATTAAAATTCTACCAGTGGATACAGGAAATGCTACAGTCGTAATGAATGCTGAGACATACAATCAAAAAATTGACGAAGTTTTAAGGAAAGGAAATTATACAACTCTTGCTAAAGATCCCACATCTGCAATTGAAGGAAGAATTTATCGCGTTCTTAAGAAACATGTACGGTATATTCCTGAGAGGATCCGGACTCAGTTGATGCCACACCATAGCAAAACTCTACATCTTTATGGACTCCCGAAAATACATAAGCAAGACATGCCCTTACGACCTATCACGAGTTCCCGAAACTCTCCAACTTCTGAACTTGCCAAATTTCTTCTTCCAATCCTGAGACCATTACAAGAAAATACATCGTCCTGAGTTAAGAACTCGCAACATTTTGTACAAATTATACGTGAAAAAGTACAAGAAGTCCTGAAATCGATTTAAATTCTTCAATTTCATATATGACGGTCAGTTCGGTAATGAGTTTTTGTTCGATAAAAAAGGGGTCAATTTTAATCGTATCCTTAAATTTTGGTTTGGAATATCATATACCCTATTCGACATACTGTTCCGAAAAAAGTGTGGCTGCTACCAAGTGACCTGTAAAGCTAAATCGTTCTTTTGCTTGACAAATAATTATATCACAAACCTTTTTTGCTTCCCGAGAAAACTCCGCGGAATTATCGTGCTTATATCGTTTTGAGGTAGATGGAGGTGGCGTCGTTTGAGGTTATATTATTTCTAATTTTTGTAAAATTTAATTCAAATGATAATGAAATTTTTATTTACGATAACAGCGTCAATGTGTCTTGTTTGAAACTTAGCAAATGACAAATCAACTTGAGGCGTTATTTTGCCAAATAAGTTTAGCCATGAAAAAAAAACTCTTGTTTTTGAGAATCTTGACATACCTTGATGACTGGTTCGTGGTACTAACGTTTTTTTATAAATTACTTCGTAAATCGGCCACTGTATATGTCTGTATAGGGACATAGCACTTAATTTTGGATGATTTTTTTCTCGCCAAACATTTTTAACTTCTTTAAAACGTAACCAAATATATTGATAAAAGTAAAATCACGGTCACTTTTATAAAAATTAAAATACCGGCACAGTAGACACCACGGTTGTATTAACACCTGAACTTAAGGAATGGTTTAACTGCTATTTGAAGAAGAAACCTTTACTTGATACTGGCAGCGCCACGCGCGACTGGAAGCAAAAGTTCAAATACTCGTCCAGTAGGTTGCATAACAGAAATTTTTCTAGTAAAGGGATATATTGTGGGGCAAACTAAATTCAGGTTTGAAAATGGACTTGCAACCTACATGAAGCTTATGAGATGAAATCAATCTCCGCGTCTTAGATAGGCAACTCCATATACCCTCCAATGGATAAGCTTGAATTGCATTAAAATTGCACACCAGCACAGCAATTACGTTTCTAGGGGAAATACTGGAATACAGACAAATTATTTATGATATTTAAGCAAAGTAAGTTAAATTATTTCAATAATTGACTGCTGTTCGCCTATAATCTAGTTAAAAAATCGATTTAAATTTAATCATTAAATTATCAGTAGAAATGAAAAAAATATTTTTATATTTATTGTACGTTTTATTTTAATTTACAATTTTTTGGAGGGTTGCGCAAACCTAAGGAAAAGGCGCCACTGATTTAAAGTATGAATGCAATTATCAGCGAAAACTATAATGGATTATACATATTTGGCGAGTGCCTGTAAGTAGACCTCCAATTCCCTTCATACACGGCGTCGGCAAACAGTGGTAAGTGTATACGGAAAATTGTGCCAAGGTAAACAAAATCAAGTCTATTTAGGGTTTTTGTGTAGTGCACGTTCTTATGGTGATTGGCGACGCGATAAAATTAGAAGTCAAATGAACTGCAGCGCATTGTTGCCAGGTGAAAAAATAAAAATCACCAAAACTCGATGTAAAAATTCACCGGATTTTAAAGACAATCACCAAATTTGAAAACGATATCATCAGATTTGAGAAAAAACTTTGATTCCAGCGGCCAATAAATTCTCTTGTTGTAATCTAGACCCTAATACTTCAGCACACTCTTTGGACAAATGGAGGTCCCGAACTAGATAATTTAATTCAAGGTGTTCAATTAAATGGGGTGCTTTTCCTTTACTTTTGGGAAAACAATAATCGTCCTTTTTGATACATTATAGGGTTTTGCCTTATCATCATACATTTCTAAGTCTTCCTCCCATTTTGCCGAGGGCGCTGGAACTGGTAAACCTTCGTCCTGAAAAACCGGTTTTATTGCTGAGAAAATATCAGGATATTCAATATTATGTTTGCTCTTTCTTGAAAAACCGAACTCTTGAGTCATGTAAAAATTACAGTCGTTAAAATAATTTGTTGATTCTACATAAGCCATAGAAGAGCTTTTGCTGCGCAGGTTTAGCAACATATATGATGAGCCCCGCCCCGATCTTAATCGCCAACAAGACATTCAAAATACTTATGGTAAGCTACTTTGGTCATTTTGTTAATTGTCCTTTTCTGCATTTTAGGTGTAAACTGACCACATATGTAGCAACAACCATCCGCGTGGTTAGCACAGCCACGTTTATGTACTTTAGACATTTTTGTACTGTCGCGTACGTCGGCTCAGAGATGTTATACTACGTTTACAAGCGTCAATTAACTTTATTCAACACAATGATAACACTAACACAAGGCTCTTGCTATTGGCTTGTTCGCGCACTTCGCTTCTTTATCTAATACTGACCAATAATCGTGCTAAACCAATACTGATGATACGCCTGCAGGCCAGCTGCTTTTATAGCCGTTCCGTACTTCTGATATTTTCTAGAAACATCAAGGATCGGAAGTTCGAAAAGCGACGGCGTACTTCTCGTATACAGGGGTCATCTGCTACGAGAGTGAAATTTGGAATTATATGGGTTTAAATGGTACGTTATTTTAAGCTCTAGGGAGTTAAGACTTCGTGGCTGACTTGTCATCCCTAGAGACCCCTACATGGTGTTGCTAGATTGTGCACAATTTCCCTAACTTATGAAAAACGTAAATTTGACAACGACGCGCTCCGGTATATAACAAATTACTTTTTAAAATAATGTGATTAAAATACTCATTCATTTGTGCTGAAAAAATCATGTCTCGGATATCTTACTTGTTAGGAAGTTTTAACCATTTTCGCATTTAGAGACCAAAAATTCACCAAAGGCTACCTTTTACATTACAATCGCAAACTAGCTGTAGTCTAATCAAACACAAACTTCTTTATGTTTTCCAGCCCGAAATCAGCATATATACATATATATATATATATATATATATATATATATATATATATATATATATATATATATATAAATATATATATATATATATATATATATATATATATATATATATATATATATATTGCAAATATATTAAACCTGTTGAAAATGATAATAGCAATAAATAAAGGAAGTATTTTTTAAAGAATATTAGAGAATCTGAAAATTTTTAGCTAGTTTTTTTTAGTAACGTAACATTTCCCAATTACAACATTAAAAGAAGGAATTAACGATTTTATCGAGAAATAATTGCTAAATTTTGTTTGCAAATATAAATAATTTTTCAAATGAGCCTCTTAATTAATTTAAAATATCTTTAAGCACAAGTAATTACGAAAACATTAAGTCCTTAATTAGGTAATACTTTGCTAAAAAATCTTTCTTCGAATCTTTTTGTTGACGCTTTAAAACTTTGTTTAATAAGGCGAATAATTAACAGATAAAAATAAAATATTGGTACTTAATTTTCTTTCAATTTCCTTTCGTTTCTTTTAAACTAAATTACAACAGATTACATTTATAGCATACCAGTTTTTTATAATTTAGCTGCAGTATAACGGAAATTTGATATTGTCTCAACAATTAAACTAAAAATTATGATGTCATAACTACGAACTTCACATTTTGCATTAAATCAGTTTGGTATATCAGTAATTTTTTTAGGATAAAGTGGAAGGTGTCAATCGGCTAAGAAAATCTCCTAAAAACGATTTTTTTTCAATATTCAATTTTATTTTCATATTCAGTAGAATTTTTATTGATATTAAAAGCAATAATTTGCTTCAATAGGGTTTTCAACAATAGTCATATTTAGTATATATATATATATATATATATATATATATATATATATATATATATATGAAATAAAATGTGAACAGTAAATGCAAACTTCGTTCCAACCATATCCTTTTCGTGTTAAAAGTTGCACAGTTGGAACAAATTGCTAAAGAACACAATTTATCCTATTCCACCACTATCGAGATGAGGGCCTACCTGTATCACCATACCGAGAAGAAAGTCAAAACTTACCCTCCCCGCCACAGTGATACGGCAGAGGTACATGTTTCGTCTCTACTAGACTCATCAGGCACCTGGCTGTGCAAAAGACAGATCGGAAGGAAGCATGCAAATACTAAACGCGTCTTCACCGACCTTCCGCCGGATGGCGAATACATGTTTATGGAGCTTTCACGGATTCCTCCGTGTGAGATACAATAGCAGTGGATATATCCACATTATGCCGTTGTAGTGCTGAAATCACATTCAGCAAACGTACAACTATATGCAGCTCCGTATATGAATGAAGTAAAATGCGAACAGTAAATGCAAACTTCGTTCCAACCATATCCTTTCAGTGTTAGAGGTTGTACAGTTGGAACAAATTTGCTAAAGAACACAACTTATCCTATTCCACCACCATCGAGATGATAACCTACCTGTACCACCATACTGAGAAGGAAGTCAAAACTTACCCTCCCCGCCACAGTGATACGGCAGAGGTACATGTTTCGTCTCTACTAGACTCATCAGGCACCTGGCTGTGCAAAAGACAGATCGGAAGGAAGCATGCAAATACTAAACGCGTCTTCGCCGACCTTCCGCCGGATGGCGTATACATGTTTATGGGGCTTTCACGGATTCCTCCGTGTGAGATACAATAGCAGTGGATATATCCACATTATGCCGTTGTAGTGCTGAAATCACATTCAGCAAACGTACAACTATATGCAGCTCCGTATATGAATGAAGTAAAATGCGAACAGTAAATGCAAACTTCGTTCCAACCATATCTTTTCCGTGTTAGAGGTTGCACAGTTGGAACAAATTTGCTAAAGAACACAACTTATCCTATTCCACCACCATCGAGATGATAACCTACCTGTACCACCATACTGAGAAGGAAGTCAAAACTTACCCTCCCCGCCACAGTGATACGGCAGAGGTACATGTTTCGTCTCTACTAGACTCATCGGGGTACCGACATGCACCTGGCTGTGCAAAGGACAGATCGGAAGGAAGCATGCAAATACTGAACGCGGTTTCGCCGACCTCCCGCCGGATGGCGTATACATGTTTATGCGGCTTTCACGGATTCCTCCGTGTGTCATACAATAGCAGTGGATATATCCACATTATGCCGTTCAGTATTTGCATGCTTCCTTCCGATCTGTCTTTTGCACAGCCAGGTGCATGTCGGTACCCTGATGAGTCAGTAGAGACGAAACATGTACCTCTGCCGTATCTCTGTGGCGGAGAGAGTAAGTTTTGACTTTCTTCTCGGTATGGTGGTACAGGTAGGCCTTCATCTCGATGGTGGTGGAATAGGATAAATTGTGTTCTTTAGCAATTTGTTCCAACTGTGCAACCTCTAACACAGAAAGGATATGGTTGGAACGAAGTTTGCATTTACTGTTCGCATTTTACTTCATTCATATACGGAGCTGCATATAGCTGTACGTTTGCTGAATGTGATTTCAGCACTACAACGACATAATGTGGATATATCCACTGCTATTGTATCTCACACGGAGGAATCTGTGAAAGCCGCATAAATATGTATACGCCATTCGGCGGGAGGTCGGCGAAGACGCGTTCAGTATTTGCATGCTTCCTTCCGATCTGTCCTTTGCACAGCCAGGTGCATGTCGGTACCCTGATGAGTCTAGTAGAGACGAAACATGTACCTCTGCCGTATCACTGTGGCGGGAAGGATAAGTTGTGACTTTCTTCTCGATATGGTGGTACAGGTAGGCCATCATCTCGATGGTGGTGGAATAGGATAAATTGTGTTCTTTAGCAATTTGTTCCAACTGTGCAACCTCTAACATGGAAAGGATATGGTTGGAACGAAGTTTGCTTTTACTGTTCGCATTTTACTTCATTCATATACGGAGCTGCATATAGTTGTACGTTTGCTGAATGTGATTTCAGCACTAGAACGGCATAATGTGGATATATCCACTGCTATTGTATCTCACACGGAGGAATCCGTGAAAGCCGCATAAACATATATATATATATATATATATATATATATATATATATATATATATATATATATATATATATATATATATATAGATATATTACAGGTACGTACCTTGGAAACAAATTTGAAAAATTAATAAATAATACAAAACAAAAAAATTCTAAAATTAATTGTAACCGAAACAACAGATAATACAAACCAAATCAACCATCATTTTAATATTGTTTCATCTGTAATACCTACCAAATTATTAAATGATTTTCAAAAGTTCGAAAATATAAAATATGAAGAAATTTTTACTTCTGTAAAATTAAAACAACAAAAAAAAAATAAACTAATATCACACTTACCTCAAAATAAAGCCACTATTGATACAACCAAATGGATTAAAAATATTTCAAATACAGTAATACCACAAGACGTAGCTGAAATTTTAGCTTTGGGACAAAATTTTTCTTTGCCCATAACAAACGAAAAACTTTTACCAGTTTCTGATTAAATAGCTTGTGTAGAAAATGCAAGTGATGATAAACTGAGTGATATAAAAGAACAATACGTGCTAATGTCGCAAACGTAAATACAAAGCACAAATTCAAAATCAAAGATAAAGAGATTGAATTTACACAATTTCAAAAAAGTATTCAAAAGAAATTTAATAAAGGAAAGCAAATCCTCAAATTAATATTCTTAGACCAGATAAATCAAATAAAACCGTCATAATGAACTCAGATGATTATAATTTTAAAATGAATAAACTTTTAAACAACACCGCTACCTGGAAAATATTAAAGAGAGATCCTACTAATACATTTCAAAACAAAAATAAGACTTCTTAAAAACTGTTAAATAAAAGTGTTCTTACAGAAAGTAAAGCTAAAAACTTAATAATACACAACGCAGTAGCACCTAAAATATACGGCTTTCCAAAACTATTTATAGATGCAGTTAATATTCCAGAAAATTATAAACTAATATCAATAGACGTTGTCTCGTTAT
Source organism: Diaprepes abbreviatus (assembly GCA_034092305.1). Taxonomy (NCBI): domain Eukaryota; kingdom Metazoa; phylum Arthropoda; class Insecta; order Coleoptera; family Curculionidae; genus Diaprepes; species Diaprepes abbreviatus. Next base: position 37,890,033 of record JASJET010000022.1, read on the forward strand.
ATGCAAATATTCCAAATGACCTTGCGTCAAATATAATCAAACAAAAATAAAGTATATTGGAAGAACATACTGAACTTACCTTAACCGATTTCATTGAGGCAGATAACCTCACTTTAAACATTAATTACTTCCAATATGGAAATAAATTTTATCAGCAACTGGACGGCTCTCCGATTTCTTCCACAGCAATACAATTAATTATGGAACATTTGGAGGAAAACGTAATAAATAAACTTAATTTCAATATAACATTCTTTAAAAGATTTGTTGATGACTGCTTAACAGCCGTACCAAGAGATAAGATTGATGCCATAATGATCGCTTTCGATTGCTCCCATAAAAAATTGCAATTCACCGCCGAAACATAGACAAATAATAAAATTAATTTTCTGGATTAAACTCTAATTAGAGATAGAAAGAGTCACAAAATCTAAACTGAATGGTACACTAAAGAAACTTGGTCAGGTCATTACCTAAATTATAATTCATACCACTCAAAAAGTCAAAAAAATAGTGTGATAATAGGTCTAGAGATCGAGTTATTACCTTAACCTCCGCAAAATATCGCCATGAAACCCTAAAAAAGGTACAAACAACTCTCATAAAAAATCCGTTTCCAAAAAAAATTATATCGAAAACAATAAAACAAAGAACACATTTGTCTTATAATAAAACAAAAAACCAAAAAGTAAAAATCAAGAAGAAAACAACAAGTATATCAGTATGGTCTTTCGGAGGAAATGAAACATATTTTATCAAAACATCATATAACCGTTTGTCATAAAGCACACAATTTACTGAAAAATTTATTTACCCCTTTAAAAAGTAAAGTATCTAAAAAGCAAAAATCTAACATTATTTATTCAGTACCATGTCTAAACTGTGCTAAAACTTATATAGGAATGATAACACAATACTTAGGCAAGAGATTAAACGGCCATAAATATACCAAGAACGCTTCAACTGCATTACACGAAATCCAAACAAAACATGAATTCGATTTTAACAACACCAAAATATTAACTCAAAACCCAAATTATTATAAATTAACTATAAAAGAAATAACAGAAATTAGAAAAGAAAAAAACGCCGTAAATGATAAAAAAAAATATCAGTATTCTCAGTCAAATTTGCCATAATCTAATTAACTAAAGCTAAGGATTCAAAAATAAATAAATAGATGAACAGAAAAAGTCATGAACTTATTATATACCCTGTACAAATTCTATAAAATATTCCGGATACTGTATATAGTACAAAAAAAAATAAATATATAAAGAAAGAACTACCCAAAGAAATGGGTCAAAAAAATAAATTCAATCACATCGAATTAAGATATCTTTAATAATGTTAATACTATTGAACTGACAAACTCCAAGGGAGGCTATCTAAAAAAATTTTAGTTGTATCTGTTAATTTTAAAATGAAATTTAATATGTTATAAAAAACTTTTCAGTGATTTAAGATGTTTAAATTTATTTTAATTGTTTTTGCTTTTAATGTATATAAATCTTCTGTTTAAGGGAAAAAAACTTGAAAAAACACGAGAGATTTTTACGTCCGGGATAATAAAAAACTTTTTTCTTATTTAGATGATCTTATTTTTATTAACGTTTCAGTTATTACATTCTAACCTTTTTCAGAATAATTAATAAAGAAATATTTACAAAAATATATGTACAAAATGTCTGCAAATATCTCATGTCTGCTTCATTTTTTAACAACCTCACGTAGTCAAAAACATGCATCCGCACGGTACATGATAGAAATTCAAAAAAAAAACACAAAAGCTGACACCAAATACGTAAGCAAAATGTACCATAATTTGATAAAATAGTGCTAATTAATCTTCTTTCATCAATTTTAAAAATCATCCCAAAAAAGGAAAAGAAAAACCTGACAATATGAAAGCCTAAAAAAATAACAAAAGGTAAAAAACCTCAATCCAATAACAACCAAATTAGTTTATCGGTGATTGCAGCCAAATAAACAATGCGATCTTAAACTTGTACGTTGTCTTAAAATGTCAATATAAGTGTGCCGTCAAAATGCATATTTTTGACTTGTACATTATATGAAGTTGTTAAAAAAGAAGGCAGACATCAGACATTTGCAGGTATTTTATAAATATATTTCTGTAAATATTACTTTATTAAGCGGTTTTTCCCCTCTCTGTTTTAGATTTCAATTATTCTAATGAATGTTTCAAGGTAATAATCGGAACGTAAATAAGATCATCTAAATGAAAAAAAAAGTTATATATATATATATATATATATATATATATATATATATATATATATATACATATATATATATATATATATATATATATATATATATATATATATAGTATCCCACTAATTAATACTTGTGTTTAATATTGAAAAAAAGATCGATTTAGGTATGTTACTTATTCTCTTATATAACCGTAAGCTAAAGACTTACTAAATTGAAACTCTCCCGGTCCATACAGTCGCAAAAGTTTTGTTTTTATTTCCCAGATGACTCTTGTTTAAGTAAACAAATTTCAGCATTAAACCCAGACAATTTCATCATTGCACATTTTCATCAAAGACAAAGTTTTAAAGCCAACTAGACCGAAACAAAATTATATCTAAACTACTATGTAAGCTGGCCTCCAATAGGCAAGAGAAGTAGTGCTAATATATGAACTAATATCAGTTTGTGTTTATTGTAAATAAACTATCAGTCATCAATGGACACTGTGTAATATATTCTCTTACGACCTACCTTTCCAACAAAATTACTAATATTAATTTTTTAACCCACATTATGAACAATATCATTGTTCTTATATTCTCCAAAAATAATTTAAACTATACATACTACCCTAAGGTACTTAGTTGTTATAAAATATGGACTCTATATAAGTTAAAGTAAATATTTGGCCAAAATAAGCAAATAAAATTTGCTTATGTATACCTCTTAGAATATGAAAATTTATTTCAACAAAACAAAGTAATATATGTTTAAAATTAACTGCAAATATCCTATAAAAAAAACAGGAATATGATCTACGTCATCTTCAGGTTAACATAATAGTACTAAGAATATTCTCGAATATCCTTATAAAGGGACAAGGCTCCATCATATTTAAAACTAAATATTAAACAAAACAAGATTCAGTAAATTTACTTTCCAGCAACAGTTTTAGTTCCCTCTTACCATCGATATAATTTGAACAGGTAGAAATGGGTTGATGTAGGAATGGTTCAATCGCGAACCCCATCTTTACCAAACGTTTTTTCTCCTCTTTCTCGTGTATACCCGAGGGATCCGAGACGCACACGAGTCTGACTGTGCAGTCGTTCCTTGTCCAGTATATCCCGGCACTCAGAAAATAACTAGACTTCAGTGCCAATATTGCAACCTACTCCATATGTTTATTGTCTTATTTCTGTGTATACTCCTCTCACAAATATAACCACATTACAGAATATGAATATTCCTATTGCATATTGTCCGAGAAAGTCAAACTCTTTAAGATTCCTGTGCCCATACTGAAGACTCCAGCTCCAGCTCTTTCATGCTATGGAAATTTATCTTTAAACCACCAGGATTCATTTCTTGAGTGAGTTTGCTCCTCCTTCCAATCTTTCCTGCTTGGCAAAAGTATCTCGAGAGAGTGGTTTGGTTTCAAAACCGGCACCATGTAGTCCGTTTAAGCGGGGAATAATTGACACCTCTCCAGAACTCTTCCCTACTTAAACGGGTAGTTCCATATCCAAGCAGCCCTAGACAACTGAGACGCCTTTAAAGCCTCCTTCCCTGTACATAAGTAGAGAAGAGGTAGATTCATTAAGACCTCCAGGGCCCTAGTAAGAGCAGTCCTCATTGTACTCATTATTTCCACACAAGCGATTCTCTGAACTTTGTGAAAGTTAAGATCGTGTATGCGCTTAGTTATACTACGTCTTTCTTTGAGCAGAATCATAGGTTGTATAAGCCCAATTTGGCTCCGTGGGACTTCTTTCTATGTAAAAATTTGAAAAAGCACTTCAGTGGACGTCAGATTAAAATCGGTGTGAGGTAGAGGCTCAAGCGCGTTGAGGTCAGGGGATATTATTTTGAAAAATAAAAATATTGGAAAAGTATTTTGTTTTATCGTTATGGGAAAATTTTTTGTAATGCTCCTTGTAATCTACAAAGTAATTATTTATAATTTTCAAAAAATTGCAACTAAATGTTAAACAAGGCCAAATAACACTGTTCTGCATTTTGCAGTTTTTTGTTGATCCCTAATATTTTTTTGGGTTTTTTGTGTCTACTCTAATGTGCTGAATTAAAATATGAGCTACCTATCGCCCATAAATTTTTAGAGAAGGAAAGAAAAATATAAAATATGAAAAATTCAAACCAATGTGGTAGTGAATGTAGTGAATTTTCAAAGATTTAAAAAAAAAAGCAAAATCACTTTTTTTACAAAATACACTTCATTTTATATTGAAAAAACTATAGAACTATCAAATTACTTATTTTGTTATCTTTTTTCGCAGTAGTCCGCTAACATGTTTGGGGTCTATTTTTTACTAGACCGCTTCTCCATTTCAACAATTTGCTAGAGAAATATCTCGTCGTGTTCATCTGAAACTGCACTTAAATTGTTAGAGAAGAATTCCAAATGGGAGTGAAGAAAATGCAACTTAAGTGACATGTTGCAACCTAACGTCTTGTAAGATTGGATAAGTTCTTCAACTAGATATTTGTAGTTGTCTGACTTCTTGTTACCTAGAAAGTTGCTACAAACATTTTTGAAGGCTGTTGATGCCCTATTTTCCTTTCTCGGTGTAGTTTCAAAATTTTCATCTTTAAAACGTTCTCGTAATTGTGCCCCAACGAACATTCCCTCACTTATATGCGCGAATTTCCGAATCATATAAAGAAAGGCATTTCTTTCTCTATATAAGGCTTTACCAAAATTTTTAATAAGCCCTAGTTTCATATAAAGGAAAGGTAAATAATATTTTCTGCTGTTCTACTAAGGGTTCATTAAGGATGTTTTTCAGACCGGGCACAATGTTTTCACGTAACGGTCATTCTTTAACGACATAATATTGGTTTCTGGCTCTGCGGTCCAATTCGCATAAAAAAACATCGATATTTGGTGTTGCCACACTGCAGTCCTGTATGCATGTATGTTCGTAGAGTTGGGGGTCTGTACACTGCGACCTGGTAGATCTATTGTGTCCCCTTACTGCTGCCAAGTCGTAATAATTACCTTATCAGCTAGAGCAGGTCCTCCAGTCCTATTTTCCTCAGGAACTTTAAGATGTTGGACGGCTTCAAGGTGGGTAGCTCTCCTTCTTCGATTTGGTGAATTCCCAAGAACCATATCATAGGGTTTTATAGAGCGCTGCACTCTGAAAAGATATAAATAGAAGTTTCGTCCTCCTCACAGAATCTGCACTCTTCTCCTACTATCAGTCCGAGTTTCTTGACGTATTCCTTCAGGTGGCAATGCTTCGTCAGGACCCCTGTTTGTTGGTTTCTACTTAAGCTTATGCATTGTTTGAATCTCTTCTGGTCGTAGTTCCCAAGAATTATATTCACTTGTCTCAATCCCTGCAGCTCCGTCCAATAATTGGATCCCCTGCTTTCTTCTTCTTTAGTTCTTCCAGCATTACGCTGCTACTGATTCCACAGAAAGGCTCTGGCCCCAAAAATGGTGATTTTATTATTCCTTTTCAAATCATTTAATTCCTTTAGATATTCCAGACCATCTTGATAAGAGCTGATGATAATTTAAATTGAATACATTTCCTAATAACATATATTTCTGCTTAGTGACTTACCCAAGCTTTCGTAGTGTCTAGTGCCGGGTCCATACACTCCTATTCCAATTCCCTCCGTTATTTTAGAGCCATCTGTGAACCATTTGATGGATTTCTTGTTAAGTTTTTCAATGGTGTTTCTGTCCCATTCACTTTTGCAACTCAACTTTGTGCTGAAGTTTTCCCCAAAGTTGAATTTCTTTTCCATATTATCTTGGGGCATGTCCCAAATTTATTGATTTCTGAATAGGAGATTGGGCCTTCGTTTTATGACCTCATTTCTTATCATCCTATACATTGTCTTCTTCGCCATACTCTCTACAAGTATATGTAGAGGTGTGAGGTTAAGGATTACTTCCATGGTGGTTGCAGTCCTATAAGTACTACAATCCAAATTACAAATAGGATCATTGAGCTCTTCCTGAGATATAAAACGGGGCTGTTTACTGCTAATTCATTCGTAATCATCTTTTGCTTGAAAACATGAGTCAGCTTTTGGTTTACAATTATCTAGTACATCCGATTCCGAGTCGATTTCGTATTTTTCTAGGGACAGGTATGCTAAAAGCATGAGAAGGTACACGACTCATAGCTGAGAGGATATTAGAATATTCAATTTAATGTTTGCTTTTACTAGAAAATCCAAGGATTTTTGTTAGGCAAAAGTAGCACTCATCAGTATAATTCAAAGATTCCCACCAAGTCACTGGCACTCCATACTTCATAGACTTATGAGTATCCAGTCGTCATTCTGTTAAGTTTCTTGAGTAAGTGTGGCAGCAATTTTGGGAACCCAAGTTTTGTCTTAATCGCCAACTTTGCATCCAAAATATAACTTGTAGGCTGTAAGTGGGCTCAAAGGCTTCCATTGAACTGTCAGTGTCACTTCACCACATATATAACAGAAATTGTTCGGTTTGTACACACAAGATCGCGACATCATTTACATGCAGCAAAAATTATGGTATTACAACGCTATTCGCTAGTTATTTGCACTTCCCTAGTATATCCAATACTGATCCTCCGATGACCCGCCGGCTGCTTATATATCCGTTACGTACATCTGGTGTTTCCTAGAAACATCGGATATCGGGAGTTTTAGAAGCAACAATATAATTCCTTTATACAGAGCCCCTTCGATAAATAGCTGATCCTTAGACGACTACGGGGTATGTTTAAATTTGGAATTGCATTGGGTTTAATGTGTATCTCCATTATTTTAAGCCCTACAAGGTTGAGACTTCGTTCATGGGAGATCATCCCCAACGCCACACATGTGGTGTTGGTAGATTTTGCACAATGTTCCTAAACTTAGAGAAAAGGTAGATTTGGCAACGTCACACCCCGGAATGCTGTATATTGCATAGATATATCCCTATACCTGCTTCACAGTCAATCAAAACATGTTGTTGATGTTCTCTAAATTTTGCTACGTGATTCGACAATTTACAGGTCATGTAATATAGAATGGGTTGCAGAGGGCCTTGCACTTAATTTGAGATGTTGTTTAAAAACATTACTTACGTCATGCACAAGACGCAACATGGAATTTTTAAAATCAAAGCTATAGAACGACTTACTGTTTATTTTTTATTTAAAATATGTTTTTCAATTACCAAAATCAAAAGCTCCTGAAACTTGCCCGTCAATTAAAATTCTGCAAACCTCTAACCTACTTACTTTGTTTAGGAGTTTATGAAACACAATATTTGAAATTATATACTACAAAATTTGTAAATAAGTAAATTGTTTATTCCCACTAAAGAGCCTAGCACAGCAGTATAGGAATATTTAATAATTTGTCTATCTCAACTAATAACTACTATTTACTACGCTTATTATGTAATGTTTGACCACAGCTCTCGTTATCGGCCAAGCCGAGAGGTACACAATAAGGCGTAGCGGATTATTACACTATATTAAACGTAATTATTCCAGGCTTAAATTAAACGTATATTAATGCTACCTATTATTTGCTTGCTACATGAATTTTGGCCAGAATGTTATTAAGAACAAGGCGTTCAAAATAAAAATCTTTATACCCTTTCCCCAGCGATTACAAAACCTAATATATATATATATATATATATATATATATATATTTATTTATTTATTTATTTTCTTGATTCTTGAACCATAGATTATATCATTTTTCCTTTATTTTGTCTTTTCTTGCGTTTAGGTTCTATATTTAACAAAAAATGCAAAACAATTGACGTTTCGTCCTTTATTTTATTCCTAAAAATATTTTTGTATAATTAAAACATTCACATAAGGACATATCTACAATTTAAAAAACAAACAAGACACTTTAAAAACAGTATTTAAATTTTTAAAATTTTTAAAAATATTTAATAATATTTAATTTTACTGGTACATACATTGACATTTTGTTACTCGAGTACTAAATAAAATTCAATCTTTACATCGTCTACTGAGGATACATGGAATGCGAATGTGTTTTATTTTTTTTATATTTTTTATATTTTACATGCACAAAAAAACAATTAAGGTATTAGTTTTATGTTTAAGAGGATATTCAATTTTTGATTCTTATTTGACAGGATCGAATACTTTATATTTTTGTCTAAATTAGACTTGTGTAAATGTTGCTCAAATTTCCCATATTTGTTCTATCATTAACAGTGTTTTAATCTTTTTTAATTTCAATCATTTCCTTTATCTGTAATTTTTGGTAATTCATATCTTTGTTTTTTATTATGGTACTGTTATAATCAAAAGTATGTTTTTCGTGCTGTGTGTGTTTGTTTAACGCTGTTGAGGCGTTTTTCGTATATTTATGGCCATTTAATCTGTTCTTCAGCAATTGGCTCGTCATGCCTATATATTTTTTAGGATAATTTGTATAAAGGATCGAATATATTACATTTGATTTATTCATTACTTTTTAAATTTGTGAACAATGTATTTAATTTATTATGTGACTTGTGGCATACCATAATATCATGCTCTTTTAAAATGTATTTTATTTTTTCTGAAGCTCACTAGTGTAAGGTAATGCTACATATTTATGCTGTTTATGTTCTATGTTTTTTTGTTTTTACGTTAATATAAAACTTATATGTTCGTTTATCAATTATTTGGTGATAGTGTTATAATCGGTCTGTCTGATCGTGCTATCTCCCTAACGTCTCCAGAATTCCGACCAAAAATACTGCAAAAAGTAAAAAAGGCACTAATAAATAATAATTTCAATGAAAAGACTATCACCAAAATAGACGTTGATAAGATTGTAAACCGATAATTACACAGGCTGACAAAATTAGAACTTTTTAAACCAGAAAACGGACTATACTTTTCTACTGACTTTTAACGCGCCAAATCCAAATCCGAAACCAGACTTTTTACGTGGTAATCCAAATCTGAAACCCGAATTGCCCATCGGTTTTCAACATAATTTAAATTAAATCTACAGAAAAACAGCATTTTAGCATTTTAGGCCATATTTGAGGTCACTTTTTAACGCTAGGTGACGTGCCTTTATAACACACAAGAAAACATCTTAAAGTACTACTTTTTTCCTTCAGAATTGTCTTTCAATGGCCCCGTTTTAGGTTAACGAAACGAATTTGATCAAAAACTAAGACTCCTAAACATGCATGCGGGTTTGCTCACTCTAGGCTTTCAAACCTACATAGCCTGGGCCTAGCGAGATGTATTAACGAAAAGACTCAATTTGATATCGTCAACAGTAGATATCTTAAAGAAAGAAAAAGATATAGGGGCCTTTAAAAAACGATTCTGAAGGAAAAAAGTAGTACTTTAAGATTTTATATTGAGTTTTGTAAAGAATCGTCTCCTAGCGTTAAGAAATAACGTCAAATATAACCTAAAAGGTCGTTTTTTGCTTAACTGTTAAATTATCCCGAACGTGCTGAAGCAATTCGGGTTCCGGATTTGGATTTAGCGCGTTAAAATTTTCCTAAGGGATTTTAATTTAAAATCCAACCACGGCATATTTATTTTTAAAACCTCTAACTAGATTTGAATAGATAACGAGTCGTCCACATTCTATCAATATATTTCAAGCAAATTAATTTATCCTTAATATTTTAAAATATTTTTATGCCTCCCACTAGCAACCAAAAGGTCAAATTCCTCCTTTTGTTGAGGATTCAAAATAATTTACCGTTTAAATAAAACCACAAAAAGATCTGATGAACCGAAAGTGGTAAATATCTGCTTCCAATGTTTTAAACTTTATTACGAAGACGGCTAAAAATAGAACTTAATAATTTTTTTTCAATGCCTCCCTGTAATTAGCAAAATGGGCTACTTTATTTTTCAGGACTTATGCTATTTAAACTCTTTAACGTCACCAATTTTATCTGTAAATTTTATAAGGTTTCCAAATAAACTAGAATATGTATAAAAAAAATCAATTGTAATGTATCATATTTACAAAAAAAAAATGTTAAAAATAGCTATCAATTACATAAAAAATTACTAACAATACGCTCCAGAACCATTGTAATTTATTTTTAAATCTCACGAAATCTAAATCTTTAAACGTATCAGGCAACGTATTATACAATGACACATTCAGAATATTTTTCTTAGATCTCTCCAATCTATACCTAAAAGGCCTAATTAACTTAGTTGATCTAGTGCTGTAAGAGTGAAAATGAGAATTTTGGTGGAATTTCGCACGATTTTTATGAATCTGCAGTAAATGGTAGAATATACATAAATTAGGCAGCGTTAGTATTCGAAATTTTATAAGGTGTGGCCTGCAATGGTCCCTCCAGAGACAAGTGGAAAAGCCTTCTTTCTTCTATATTCTAAAAATATGAATCCCGCCAGCATAGCAAACCCCAAGGTAAACACCGTACCAAATATGAGAATACAACAAGGAATAATAAACAAAGAGAAGGATGTCGCAGTGAAGAAACCCACGAAGTTGCCTGAAAACAAAAATAGAGAATGCCCGCTTATTCTTCAATAATATGATCTGTGAATTCCAGCTGAGACCATCGTCCAAGCTAACACCCAACAATGTTACCGAAGAACTATCAACCATTCCACGTCCATAGAAGAAAAATAAGTTTCGTGTTTTTTCTTCATTCAATTTAAGAGAGTAACCAACATCTCGCATGCTCTCCCATGACAGACATTTCATATATACATCAGGTAACAGGTGTTTAAAAATATCACCTTAGATTTAGTTCTCCACCATATGCGACTGCCTGCCTTCTGTTTGACAGGAAAGACGAAAACAAATCAAGGAGATTATCAATTATACCTTATGTATGAAGCTGTCTAATCAAAAGATCATTATAGACACAATCAGAGGTAAGACTGAGGTCACACAGTGAGAGCCACATGCTTTTCTCGCTTTCGAACCCCTTAACCTCACCCTCCACAACCGCACCAACTGCCTGAAAAATCGAAAGTATTTAGACGAAAACCACACTGTGAAGGGTGCAGAAAATTGTAATGTTTAAAATAACTACTTAAGCTGGTTTTTAGTATTACCTCAAATACTTTCCCCAATAACGGAATCAAAAATAGTAATATCAATGGAATCGGCATTCCCTTTTTTAAACAAAGGGACGGCCATATCTTTAGACAATTCGGAAAATTACCTTGAGACAGGCTACAATTAAATAAATACATCAAAGGTTTGACCAAACAGACACTAATCTCTTTCAGAATAGCGTTCCTCATATCATATATGTCAAAAGATATCGAACTCTTGAGAGCATGTATAGCACTCCAAACATCACACTCCGTAACGGGCAGAAGGGCAAAAGAATGCAATGAATTTGGGATTGCCAAAACTATAGCATCCTGTATTTCTGTGTCAATCTGTAGCTTTTATAATGTCGGATACTATTTTAATGAAAAACTCACCGAAGTTCCCAGCACTGAACAATACACTAGAAACTTTATGTGCAGATCGATTTCTTTCATAATTAGTAACTGTCTAGACATCCATTCCTTTGTTTTATGACTTTTCCAGAAAATTACCAGATGCATCCCTCTTTGTAAAAGCAATCTCCTGTATATATTTTTTGTTCATAAATTTATACAAATCCCGAGATTCCTTGCTCCCACTGTTCAAAAGCTTCTCCACAAAGAGCTCATCCCTCACCATCCTTAATACATCATTAAACCACCGAACATATAAGTAATATATCATAATTCTAATGTCCAGAATTTATCTCGAAGTAATCAGAAACTATTGAACAGAGGTAAATTTTTTTTTACTGAAATCATTTTTCAAAAGAGCGGAAGAGATTATAATATTCTATTTTTGCTTATAGTCCCATATTATTCCTCCAATTTTTATCAAAGAATGTCATTCATACTCCTAACTAAACAAGGCTAGTTTGTAGTTTGCAGTTAAGCCATTATGGCAGTTTAGCCTTCTCAAAATAGTTAAACCTATGAAATGTTATCTAGATGTCTCTAATTTTATAAATTTTAGTCTCCTGTAAAAAAAATGACGAGCATTTACGAAGATGATGTAGCGCTGTTTGTGCTACACACAGAAATGGCAAATTTCCGTATCCTAAAGTGTAGTGATTAAGCCGATGATCTCTTTTGAGGAGCTTGAAAAGCTCTTTTGCCTTCTGTAGCGATGGATTTTTGAAATTCGTTTGTTGGAGATCTTTATCTGATTCTATTCTTAGATCTGAAACGTTTCCCTAATGCTACTTTTTGGTCAAGAGAAAAGTTTTTTATGGAGAAGAGGATATTTTGTGAGTCTGCTTCCTCATTTCGCTCAATTTTCGTGTGCTCGCGCACCCAAAGTAAAGGTTTCCTTGTTGTTTTTTGTCAATCGCCTTCAGAGATTATTTATAACCTCAAGTTACCTTAGACTCATAGATGTCAAATTCGCTATCTTTTAACGCTGTGCTTAACTAAGTGGCGTAGGTTACTAGTTAACGGAATAATTCAAGGAAAAAATCTACTGGAAGACTTCTTGTAGGAACGACGTACGTAAATGATTTGATTGCTCATCTCTCCACACATTTCGAACAGTGATGTCAAAAATTATGTTTCCCAATTGGATCTCCAACCTTCGTATGGAGATGAGACAAGAAGAAGAAAACTATCCGAAAGTGTGTAGATTCTGGTCTTTCTAAAGTTCCTAGTAAGACACTCTTGGGCACAGGTATATAAGAAGTGCATTTTTTCTCGGAAGATAGATTAAGCAAACTTGTTACTTCCACTTCAGCCTCTTCTTCCATCCTGGATCTATTTATATACTGTACATATTCTTCCTCCTTTATTAGAAGCAGGTGCAGTGAAGTGCTCAAATATCGCTACTATTGCAGTTGGAAGGCATATTGTCATTAGCCTTTAAACAGGGCTAAGATATGCACATCTTGATGGAAGCCTATTTAAAATCTTGATTAATGTATTTCAATAAAAAAATTATTGCAAAAATGTTACTTTTCACTTTTATTTAATTGTAGTTATGAATTAATTTTTGTTAGTATCTACACTAACCAAAAATCAAAATACATAATCTTAAACATAATATGCTTTATATAACTTAAAAGTCTTAGACATAATAAAATCTTAATAATGTATTTTATCTATTAATTCAACAATATTATGCCACAATACATTATTAATTAACGAAGTGGATTAATTAACAAATTTAATTTATTTGAGTTTCTATATAAATCTGTAAGGCATGTTTTTCATTATACGAATTGAAAAGCAGAATATGCTTGAAAATAACCGTCAGAGAGCTGTTAATAATTCAAAGTAACTATAAAAAAAATTCAGTCTCGTAGCAACATAAACAAGGTTAAATACTAATACAGTCCTTTCATCTTGCTTTTATTTAAGAGAAAAATATCTATATAACTGATCACAATAATGTAACATCTGATAAGAGGATAATAGCGACAAATATATATTGTTCATGGTAACTGCATAAATATAATATGTGCGTGCCTGTACATGAGTGTGTTGAGTTTTATGGCACTGATATACCAACTACCAAGTAATTTTACCTAAACATTCAATAACAACGCATAAATGAAAAAATTAACATTTCATTTAAGAAAACATTTAATTGAAGTATTAAAAACAGAACACAATATGACCACCGCCCTGATAACATTTTTCAAAGATCTAGTCAAAGACACCACAATTTTTTTCAAATAATTAATATCAGTTTTATTTCGTTTCTCTTGAATTATATTTTTGTGAACATTTTCTATTACGTTGAGGTGAGATGACTGAGACGATATTTTATTGAACTTAGGACAATTGCACAACAACCATTCATGAACCACACCTGCATGTTTAGTGTCATTGTCTTGATAAAATTTTAAGATATTTAATACGTTCTTATTCTCAACACTTCTTCTAAGATTTTTCTTTTAAATATTTAAATCTATTTTTGTTCAAGATACCATCAATAAAAATCAAATCACTAATCCCGATCGATAACATACACCACCCCACCCAACCATTACCGATTCTTCTCTCTGTTTCACAACTACACACTGTCTTCTTTCAATTCTTTGTTGGTCTTCTTCACACAATTGGCACCCATTTGAGTCGAAAAAATATTATCTCGACTCTTCACTGATTGAATCATACTTTAACATTTTTAACGTTGAGCTATGGCTTTTTCCAGCCATGGTATCCATTTTGTTTTATACACTGACCACTTATCTCGATACTAACTACTTTTTGAGTTATTCAGCAAATTTTTTCGTTTTAATTCAATAATTTTGGAAGTTTTACAAATTTCTTTCTGTACGGTGAGCTCTTTGTGCACTAAAAAAATTAGTTTATACAACTATTAGGGATACTTAAAGTTATATACATATTGTAACAAAGGACTAGAGAAATTCGGACGCGTCCTTATAGAAATATTATACCGATTAGTCATCATATTTAATCATGTTTTTATTAGAGTTCTAGACGTTTAATTGAGTATATTCTATAGCATTAAGTAGAATTGTATTTATTTTTCAGTTTGTATTTGAACAGTGAAAGTGTTAACAAGTAGTTATTAAGGAGAGAAAATCGTGACAATTGGTGTCATAAGTAGGATTATCATCGGATTTTCAGAAAATTCTATTTTACCATCAAATTTAACATCAAGAAAGAAGTTTAGAACCAAGTTTTCAACCACATTCTAGACATTTCTGTGGTAAAAACTAGACAACAAACAACCGAAATGGAACAAATAAATAAAACATTAGTGAATTTTATGGAACGTATAAAAAAATGTCACTAAAAAGAAGAAAAGCAACGCCTCAGACAAAAACAAGAAAAGGAGGCACATCTCCAAAAATAGCAGGAAGAAAAAGAATGTCGCCAAAAAAAGAACAACGTTGTCTGAAAGAAAAACAAGAAAATAAACGCTGCCAGAAAGAAAAATAGCGAGAAGAATAACGTTGCCAAAAAGAAGAAGAACGTCGCATTAAAGATGAAAGTAAACT
Organism: Diaprepes abbreviatus; assembly: GCA_034092305.1. Classification (NCBI taxonomy): domain Eukaryota; kingdom Metazoa; phylum Arthropoda; class Insecta; order Coleoptera; family Curculionidae; genus Diaprepes; species Diaprepes abbreviatus. The sequence goes on from JASJET010000022.1 coordinate 37,905,268, forward strand.
TTGCAAATGTATACACGAAGTCATTGAACAAGGACAGCAAAAATTCGATCAAATTAGCAAGTAATGGATTTGGGAATAAAAATGGCCAACAAAACTAAAAATAAACATGAGTAAAGGTATCCAAATTTATTATAATATTGTATACAGTATTATATACAGAGGTTTCATTTGAAATTTTTGAGAAAATTTGAATACAGAATTTCGAGATAACCTGTATACTGTTATAAAAGATCTTTAAAAATGGTATCTCAAATGTTTTTTAAGAAAAGAGGACATAAATATTGAATGACCCTATAATAACCTCCATTAACCCTATATTAAATAAATGGCAGAAAATAGGACAATCTAAAAATAAAATCATATAAAGGGTATTTTATTCAAAAGAAAAAATAGGTTTGACTTCTAACAAACTTATGCGCAATCCCGTATATCTAGAAATAATTTTAGCGTATAGTTTCCGGTAATTTCTACAACTTGTGTATTGTTTTTAAATTCTTATAATTACCGAGCTATTTTAGTTGAACCACACTGTATGTAAATACCAGACAACACTGATCTTGACAAGATTCGCAAGTTACTGTGTGGTAATTTTCTTCCAATATACTAGACAACATTCTGGTAATAGTTTGGAAATATTACCTAAATAAGTCTTTTTTCTTTATTGTTTACCAGTAAACTTGTTTGTATTATCGAAATTTCTACCTCAACTGCCACTATTGCGGCCTTTCAATTTAAATGGCTTTTCTCAGTATCTAATTAATCTAAACAGGAATAGCTAGCTGAATACAATTATATTAAACGCCTTAACTTTCTATATTTTTTTACAAGTTATTGATGTAGAATAAATATGTAACGTATATTATAAAAACCTATTGGCTCATTCGTAGAAACATAAATCTGAATTCTAAATATCGCAGACTTTTTAGTTTAAATAACGTATTTATGTTTCAAGTGATTTTTTTACTGGCCAGTTACTAATTAAAAATAATTAACAATAATAGGTTTACTATTATTAATAGAAAAAAAAACATTTTGATAAAACTTGCACGTTCTCACTTATTTCAAATTTTCAACAAATTTAGAATATATTTTGTATAGGATATCCTGTGGGTAAATTCAACTGTTTCGAAAATATTGGCAATTTAATTTAAGGAACTCTTAATACATTTTATCTTTATACCATTTTATTCTCCTTTCAAACTAAAATATTCAGTTTCCATGATTATTAGCTTTTTACCTAAATAAGTTTGTATAATCTATCTGACTTTTTTCTGACACTCGTGGAAACATAATTCCAAATTCTAAATAGTGCAGACTTTTTAGCTTAAAATATCTTTTTATGTTTCAACTGATTTTTTTTACTGTCCAATTACTAATTTAAAATTATTAACAATAATGGGTTTAATATTCTAAATAGAAATAAAATGTTTATAAAAACAATTGAACCGACTTCTAAAAGTGCGCTAAAAAGTGAAAAATAACTATAAATTTCTATATGAAATTGAAATTTTTGAAGTCGGCACCAAACTAATACTTTACAAAATAGGATTCGCATAAACAGATTATTTGTAATTGCTTTCTTACCATAATTTGTATATATTAGTAGTTATTTGTTTCATTTAGAAATAACTTGGCGCCGACTTCAAAAATTTCAATTTCATATAGAAATTTATAGTTATTTTTCACTTTTTAGCGCACTGTTAGAAGTCGGTAAAATTTTTTTAATAAATTTTTTTTTTTCGATTTTTAGTTTTGAGTTCATTATGATATCCATAAATTATTTGAACTAAGTACTAATCGAGATTAGTGTACCTCGCAATGACTCCAAGGTGGCAAAAAAGTAGCCATTTTATCCAGAGTTGTAATCACCTTAAAATGAACCAGTAAAAATTCTTTGGTTCTTAGAGTTCTACAAATACGAGTGAAATTGTACCAAACAAATATTTAGTCTGTCATAGTAAATCCACTAATTTAAATTTTAAATTAATTTTAGATCAGTACTATAGGCCTCAAAACTTTCCAATGTCGATATTTAAAGAACCTGAGACGTAAATTTCTTAGCTCGATATATTTTATACTGCATTTTGAGTTTGTATACGTTCCAAGAACTCCGCAATATTAGGCAAAATCGAAAAACGTAAAATTTTCACTCTCTCATATTGTATCTTGTCAACCTATTATTGTAAAAAATTAACTTCATATCCGTAATACACGACCCCGAAAACACCCTAATACCAAATCTGATAAAATACGAATAGGGTAAAATTTTCAACTGACTATATTGGATCCGCCATATTGAATTTCAAAAAAATAATTTTAGCATCTTAATGTAATCTAAATCTAAACGCTTTAAAGACCCTAGTAACAATTTTAGATGAAATCCAGAAATTCAAAATTTCTAGACCGTTATATTGCCTCTGACATATTAGATTTTCTTAAAATAATTTTATATTTGCTATTTACATCCTTAAAAACGATCCAGTCCCACATTTGAATAAAATCGAGAAATGTAAAATTTTTAGTCCGCCATATTAAAGCCTGAAAAAAATATTATTAAATTCGTAACTTACACCTTTAAGAATACCCTATATCAGTTTTGGAGAAATTCGAAAAATGTAAAATTTTTAGGATGCCATGTTGAATCAGCAAGATTGGGTAACAAAAATTCCCCAATACTGATTTTAGACAAAATCGAAAAATATAGAACCTTTAATCCGCCATCTTCGATCCGCCATATTTAATTTTTTTAAAAATAATGTCAGATTCGTAATGTGCGATCCCAAAAACTCCCCCATATCAATTTTGAAAAAAATCGGACAAAATTTATTTTTTAACCCCCATATTGGATACTTCATATTGAATTTTTTAAAAATAATTTCAGATTCGTTATGTACGACCCTGAAAACTCCCCCATACCAATTTTGGAGAAAATCGAATAAAATTGATGTTTTCGTCCGCCATATTGGATCCGCCATATTGAATTTTTTAAAAATGATTTTAGTTTCGTCATGTGGGACTCCGAAAACTTTCCCGTACCCATTTTGGAAAAAATCGGACAAAATTGATTTTTTATCCGCTCTATTGGATCCGCCATTTTGAATTTTTTAAAAATATTGTGGATTCGTTATGTTCAACCCCAAAAACTCCCCCACACCAATTTTGGAGAAAATTGGACAAAATTATATTTTCTTGTCCGCCATATTGGATCCACCATATTGAATTTTTTTAAAATAATTTTGGATTCGTTGGGTACCACCCTGAAAATTTCTCCATACCAATTTTGGAGAAAATCCGACAAAATTAATTTTTTTGGCCGCCATATTGTCAGCGCCATCTTGGATTTTACTACACCAATATCGTCCAAAAAAAGATGAGACCACCGCAGCAACTTCCTGAACATAACATGAAAAATTTCATTCAAATCGGTGCCGCCGTTCCGGAGTAATCGGTATACATACATAAAAAAAAACATACATACTCGACGAATTGACAACCTCTTTCTTTTAGAAGTCGGTAGCACTTGTACGTTCTCACTAATTTCAAATTTTCATCAAATTTAAAATATATTCTGTATAGCATTCCCTATGGGTACATTCAACTGTTTCAAAAATATTGACAATTTTATTCCAGGAACTCTTAATACATTTTATCTTTATACCTTTTTATCCTCCTTCCTAATTAAAAATTTCAGTTTCCATGATTAAAAGATTATTACCTAAATAAGTTTGTATAATCTATCTGAACTTTTCCTGACAATCGTGGAAACATATTTCTGAATTCTAAATATCGCAGACTTTTTAACTTAAAATATCTTATTTATGTTCGAGCTGATTTACTAATTACTAATTAAAAATTATTAGCAATAATGTGTTTACTATTATAAATGGAAAAAGACATTTTGATAAAATTCTCGATTGTAGCATAGCTACACAAAAAGTAAACTGTACTTGAATAAAAGTTACATTTCTTACTGAATTGCAGTGTCCGCTCTTGACTTATAATACAACCTTTCAGACATGTGAGAAATGTGAACGTAGCTGCGACATATGGAACATTTCCAATGATTTCTTTTAGGTTAGATTTATTTTACTGTGTATGTAATAATGCATTGTTGTGGGTTAAGTAAATAGTATTGTTATTCATCCAGAGGTCAAATTATAACAAGATAAATTTAATGGAAGATAAATTGTAAATTATTCTTGATCCCATGTTGATTATAAATATAAACTGACAAATTTATCAAACAAATGACCTTTGAACTAATTCTAACAAAAAATAAAGCTTTTAATGACCGAGTCGAAGTTAACCCATAAATCAATATTGTGGGGGTAGAGAATGAAGACCGAAATGTCCATATCATTTTATCACAATTTGCAGCGTTTTATTACTACAGTCTAACAATGGGTAATAAATGTCATTTAATATTTCAGAAATTATTAAATTTAGGTAAAGGTCTACAGTCGAGTATTAAATTTAAATATTATTTGCGTCTCATTAAAAATGGAACAAGATTTTGACGTAAATTGCAGATACCTAGTGCGGTCCATGTTTCTTAGCCTAACATAGAAAGAAGGCTCGAAATAAGAAGAGCATATTATTTGTCAGTATAGTATCTCTATATTTCCATACATTTGTGACAACGTTTAATTGAAGCCTCTATACAATGAAAAAATATCGCTGGATCTTTAGTGCCAAAATGCTTATACACTGTGTGTTTAATTTCATTATCGCAGTTGAGTTTTTTCCTTGTAAATTTGCCTGCTCTTTTGAAAAGAAAAACAATTGTAGGGGGCCAAGTCTGAACTACATGGGGGATGACACCTCTCTACCATAGTGAAGCAGTGAAATACTCCGCATTAACGGCTGTATTTCGTTCTTTCATGTCTATCAACAGAATACTTTGTCAGTCCAAAAAAAATGGCCATAAAGTTTTTGGTGCTTTGAACCACCTTGGCTTATTTCGAGATCGGTTTTCTTTTCCATTACCACTCCATTAATTCCCCTTTCAAAGTTGGATTGTAATAACAGATCATAATTTCATTAAACGTCATTCAATAACTCTCTACTCATCTTCATGGCAAAGCTCCAGAAATTGTTCACAATACTCTACACAACGCTCTTTTTGAACTGCGCTAAGAATCCGGGTAACCCACCTTGTACTAATTTTTGTCATCCCTAGAAAGAAATGACAGTTTGTGCAACGTTTTCTTTTGCCTTGAGTCGTCGATTAGATAGAATAACTTCTTTCACAAAATTCCCTGGAGTTGTCACCGATACAGAGCATCCCTCAAGGTTGATCATCTTCCAACGATTCACGTCCCTATCGAAATAACTTTGACCAATTTTAAAATGTTGCAAATGAAGGAAAGAGTCACCTTAACAAGCACCCATAAGTTCTGTGATTTGCGTAGGTGTTAAATCTTCATTAGTAAGAAATTTTATTACAGCACGATATTCGAGTTTCCACATTTGTTAAAAATATGGGCGACATTGATCGACTTCGATCACAGTAAAGCAACCGATGCAGCGCGCATTAAACCCTTTTTACTATATGAGGCTCAGAATATTTGGACCACACTAAGTATGTACAGATTAAACAAATTTTGACTTTTTGGGTATTCATTTTTGTAGGTGTTTTTTTAACATATTAAACGGTATAAAACACATTATTAGAGAAAAAGTATAAATGACATGTTGAGCACGCACATGATAGGTTTCCGAAACCGTTTCAGAATACCTACATATTTACTGCAATTTAAAATTTCTCAAAATCTGAAAATTTCTATGACAAATTATAAAATCTAATATATATATATATATATATATATATATATATATATATATATATATATATATATATATATATATATATATATATATATATATTATGTTTTAACGTAGGTTTTCACGGATGGTGGAATGTGTACTCGCGCTTTTCGGGTTTCAATCCGTTCGTCAATAGAATAGCTGGCATTTTCAAGTGACAATGACAAAACATCTCAAATACATGGAAAACCCTAATCAAAATTCAAATTAAAACAACACACCAAAGAAACAAAACAGCGAATCGAGAGGAAGCCCAGGCCCAAGGAAGCAAAGAAACCAACAAGGCAGAAGCAAGGTATAACCGCCAAACTATAAAAAGGCAGACTCAAGACCACCACGCTCATTCCACGTCGAGCAAATTTTACTTGAAAATTCCAGCTGAACTTGTTGGCGAAAGCTAGTGAAGATATATATATATATATATATATATATATATATATATATATATATATATATATATATATATATATATATATATATTTATATATATTTATTTATTTATTCATTTATTTATTTTGTTGGTTACATTCTTGGGCATATGGTTTATTTTTATATTAAAATACAAGTATAAGGTAGTCATACTCATTGTATATATTACCAGAGAACGTTTCGATTCTTTCATATCTTTTGCAACTGTTTGTATCCGAGATATACGTACAATGTACAATAAGTATAACTACTTTATACATGTAGTTTTTATATAAAAATGAACCATATATCCAAGAACAGAACCAACTAAAAACGTATTTAAAGGTTCAAGAAAAATTAGTTCCTTTATATACATATATACAGGGTGTCCGGCAAAATGTGAGAAACCTGCCTGGTATGAAAAAGCACGTGAAAGGAATACTACAAGTTCATATAAAGTTTTTCTGTATATCTCCTCTTCGGAGTTTTTTACACATAATTATTGAACCACCAGGTATACTTCAATTTTTTTTAATATGATGTATACCAGGTAAGACCCTTCAAATTACTATCCAAGAAAGTGTTGTGCATCACTCACAGCTGCAGCGACAGACTAGGTGTGACACACATGACCCATTCTTTTACACCCTATATGATAAGAACTTTGGACAACCTTTTTTACATACCTTTAACTATTTACTAAAAATTAAGTACTCTTCATCCATGTCACTAATCCTAACTGTTTTCGAAAAAATGTCATTTTATTGACACTGTTAGTCCTCTGGCTTCTATCGGGTTGAATGAAAAGAGAAATTTTTCCCTACACCATAGTTTCAATAAAAAGTTGAACTGACTGCTTAGTTAAAAACTTCGTAAGAGAGTTCAACATGGGCTCCGTGAAGTTTGATACACTCGCGGGCATGACGAATTGAGGACTGCTGTACCCGCCACATTAACTCAGCATTGTTCCTTATTTGATCACAACGAAACGTGATTCTCCGTAGAACTTTCTACCTACTAACAATCAGATTAGCATACACCAAGATTTTGAGGTGTCCCCACTGGTAAAAATTCAACGGCGTTAGGTCGGGAGATCGAGGAGGCCAGACAATAGTTCCTCCTCTACCCACCAACGCACAGCAATGTTGAAATGAGGTGGTGCCCCATCGTGCATGTAGTACGTGTTTCGGTTGGTTTCAAAGGTAAGTACTCTACTAAACCGTGAAAAGCGTTCTGAAAGAATTCCAAATAAAATTCACCATTCAGTCGTGCCGGCAGTACGAATGGTCCAATCAAAATCGTCAATGATTCCTGCCCAGACATTAATTGATTGGAAATGATGTTGATGATGGGAAATAATAGTTGCACGAGGATTGTCATCAGCCCATACATGTGAGTTGTGTAAATTTATGATACCATTTTTGATAAACCTGGCTTCATTCGTGAAGAGAATAGTGCTAACAAAGTTTACATTATTTCGTTGCTGATCCAATAGTCAGTTTGCAAATTGCACTCTACGAGGAAAATCTTTAGAAATCAGTTTTTGTCAAATGATATGGATATAACAACTGTTCTTGAAGAACTTCATGTACTATAATTTTCGAATGCTCATTGTAGGAGTGTCATCTACAGTATTAAAAATATTTTCCTCTAATTGCGGCGTACGTACTGTTCTTCCCCGACCAGCATCAGTACTTCTTTTCCCAAAATTTTCTAAAATTATCAGGAAATTTAATAACGTTACATTATTAAATGGAATCGTCTACTATTCTCCCTTGGATGTGTTTTCTGATCTGGAAGAGTATGATTAGGATATCTGTCGTGATATAACCTCCTGACTTCCAAAGCATTGCAAGACCATACACCAGATGCATATCTGTATACTCCATAAACATGTATTCCAAATTTCGATTTATTTCACAATTAATTTCACCACGAAATCCAAAAATCAGAAAATTAATATCCAAGTAAAGAATCAATGTATCCGCGATGTGAAAGTTGACAAGTTCTAAAATGCAAGATTTTTATTTCTTTCCTACCTAGAAAAGTTTGCAACAACAATACTTTGTTTTTGGTGCCGATGAAATAAAACGCACATTTTTTGCGAATCTAGGTCGAACTGTAATTCACAGAATGAGACGTTTTTAACTAAAGAGGTAAACTCTAATTTTGGATCGAATTTTTTTTATCATAAGGTTGAAGGTTGAACATTTGATAGGAACAAAGATGCATCTTTTATTGAAATACGCCAAATTATTGATGTAAACAAAATAAATGAAAACGGTTAGGATTAGCATCATGAATGAAGAGATTTAATTTTTTTATCTTTATCCAAAGTTCTTGTCATACAGGGAATTAAAAAATGGGGTCATGAGTGTCACAGCTAGTCCGTCCCTGAAGCTGTGAGTAATTCACAATACTTTCTTGAACAGTAGTTTGAAGGGTATATAGTATACATCATATTAAAGAAAAATTGAAATATATCTGGTGGTTCAATGATTATGTGTAAAAAACTTGATTCAATTGCAGCTATTTGGGACCGCATATCTCCGAAGAGGAGGCCCATAAGAAAAAAGTTTAAATGAACTTGTAGTATTTGTTTTACGTGTTTTTTCATATCCGAGAGATTTCCCATTTTCCCGGACACCCTATATATCCATAATTTTCTTCATTATTTTATTTATTATTTCAGCATGTGCACAAACTAGTTAAAGTAGTTTCTTCTATTAATTTTAAATCAATTGTGAATTAAAAATAATTTTGTAAAGTTGTACTTTAAATTTGTAGAATTTTATTTAAATCTAAAGATACTGTGTATTGACTCATATACAGTTTTGATTCCACATTTGTAGATTTCATAGAAACCAAAACGTTCTTTTTATTCCCTTCGATAAAAGCGATATTGATCTTGATCAAATATTGAATCAAGAATTACATTTAAAAAAAAAACTATAAAACTGACAATATTGCAAACTTGCAATTATGTCAAGTCGAGCCTAAGGTAGTTACTTCCTTTTGCTATTTATAAAGATAGACTTCTTTTTCGCCATTCGATAAAAATCAAAATTTATTATGCCTTGGAGATAGCTATATCATCTATACCAAAAAATAAATCATGTCCCATCGATGTTACAGAAATTATCCTCACAAATAAAAGTAGATATATGGTATAAAATAAAACAAAAATCATTTTATTCTGGCACCTAAGATAGCAACTTTATTTTGTTTCGAACTTGACAACTTTGTTCTGAAGACAAGCATTAACTTACTTATTTGAAGTTTTATAAAAAAAGTCTTTTTTAGGAAGGTAGAAAATTAACATATTCTCGGCCTTTGACTGACATATTTTTAGTCAAACTTAGGACTACCTAAACCTATTAGTCAAATGTTGAAAGTATAATAATCTATTACGAGCTTTGCCTAGTCTATTTTAAAAGCGACTAATGCAAATTCGTCAAACGTCGGTTTGTACCGCACTTTTTACATGTTTAAACAGGTTTATGTATGTTAGCCTCACTCTTTGCAGTCTTCCAATAAATTTATTTGTTTTTCCATATCTACTTTTATATTTATTAATAGAACGTCTTATATCTTCAGCGCAATATCCGTTGCTTCTCAGAGCATGAGTCAGTTTTTCTGTTTCTGATTTCAGTGATTGTTCGTCACATATTGAAAGTGCTCTATGTATCAAAGAGTTTATGACGGATTGTTTTTGAGATCGAAGATGATGGTGTCACCTAGCATTGAGATATCGATTTGTATGTGTTGGTTTTCTGTACACGGAATGTCCTAATTTGCCATTCTCTTTCCTCTGAACTAGTGTATCAAAAAAGGAAGGGCACCATAGTGAATTTTATGCTAGGGTGTTGTCGATTCAGATGATCCAGGAAATCATGGATGCTATCTGCGCCATGCGGCTAAACTACGAACGTATCATCTACATATCTGCACCAAAATTTAGGTTTAGAAGAGCAGAAGACAAGGCGTTTTCTTTGAAAGCTTCCATGAAGATGTTAGCTACCACAGGTGTTAGCGGAGATCCCATGGCCGCTCCCGAAGTCTGCTCGTAAAAAGTTCCTTGAAAAGTAAAATAGGTGGAAATCCGACATGCTTTAATTAATTCTAGTAGGGTGGAGTATATGTTGTTGTTTCGTAATATGCCAGTCATTATTGAAACTGAGTCATCTATAAGAACATTGTGTGCAGGGATTCTACATCAAAACTGACCAATATGTCTCCAGGCTCTAATTGGATGGTTTTAATCTTTAGACAAAGCGTCAGAGATTTTAACAAAAGATTCGATTTTTCCTGTAAAGAGATGTAAAGTTTTGGCCAGATATTTACCAATTTTATAGGTTGGTGAGTCTATTGCGCTGACGATTGGACGTAGAGGTACATTTCTTTACGTATTTTAGGCAGTCCGTAGAGGCGTGGAATCTTGGAGCTGCTTAGTTTAACGGCTTTCTTTTCTCCTGAAGTGAGGCTGGAAGGGTTAATCAAAGATGTAAGGTTCCTTTCGATTTTGTTTGTTGGATCCGTATGAATGACTTTGTAAATATTATCGTCCAAGAGCTAGTTTATTTTTTCAGTATACTTGTCCTTATCTATAACAACAGTTGCATTTCTTTTGTCAGCTGGGAGAACTAAGATGGTGTTGTTCTCGTTCAGTTTTTTTAATAGTCTTCCCTTCCGCTAATGTAATATTTCATTTAGGTGGCTGTGAATATTTTATGATCTTCGTTGTTTCATATCGAATCGTGTCTGTATGCTCTGGAGACACTAGAAATTATTTCTTCCACTGGTATGCATCTTGGAGTGATAACGAAGTCCTATCCTTTGGATAAGATAGTTTTCTCTGCTTCGGTAAGCTGTACACTTGACAAATTGACGACTGTGTTCGTTCGTACGCTTGCTGGAATATTGTTGCTCAAAAGTCCTTCGAACTTTCTTTTTTGCTTTATAGTGACTGGATGGTGGATTCTTCCTGCTTGGGCGTCGGTGATTTTATCCAGCATTGCAAATTTGTTCTGTTCCATTAGAAATGATAAACTTAGATGTAATTTATAGAGATTATGGGCATTTGTATCCAAACCACGACGAATTGCCCTGATTCTTTCTCTGACGAGGGCCGTACTTTCATACTTGTAGATATTCTTGGTACTTCTGGAGGCACCACATATCCTAACGCTGGATCACGGTTCGCTGAGCACCAGTCGGGTATAAATACCGGCTTCTCGATAGTCATTCAGGGTTCTAATCTCATGGAGTAAAGATCCCTGAAGAAGCATCGTGCAATTGTAGGCGAAACGTCGGATAATAATTCCAATTTGATACGATCTAAACCCAAGAAACATGCTTTTCAACTTGACCGAAGCCGTGAAAGCTTTCCTTCTTTATGAGTGCATAAACTTTTATTTAGATTTATGCCAAACATGTTTCAAATAAAAAAGTCACCCTAAAAAGGTGCTAGTAGTTAAATAGTTTTTATTTAAAGATGTTCACGCAACGGAACAAGTGGACTTTTAAACTATCAAGATCATTTGTCAAAACTTTTGATATTATGTCCCCTACATTAAAAAAAAATACAGGAAGTAGCTCTCGTTCTTCTTGATATCTTCTGTAATTTGAGTGAGTCCTCTGTGCTTCAATCAGACAATGGGCGAGGATGGGTCAGTCGTGTCGAAGAAGAGTTGAAACTTATGTGGCCTGAACTGTCCATAGTGCATGGCAAACTACGTCACTCCCAAAGTCAGGGAAACATCGAGTGTGCAACCAAGACTTCCAAAAATATTTTTTGCCTGGATGGACGATAACAAAACTAATCGTTAGAGTGAGGGCCTCTGGTTCTGTCAACAGCAGAAAAACTGCGCATACCATCATGGTATATAACAATCGCCGTTTGAAGTTATGTTTGGTAAGTAACATGAAAATAAATAAATATAAGAAATTGCGGTAAAAAGAAAGTAGCATTGCGCTTACTATAAGTTTTACATTTTTATGGAACGCTTTATTTTTCTAGAACGAAAAGCTCGTGTTGAAATTAAAACATTGCCAGCTTCGATAAAAAAAAAGGTTCGTTAAATGAAGGAAGAGTTAGAAAACGCTATCGATTTGTCCGGTAAGAATGACACTGAGATTAATAAGAAGCAATTTTTTATTATGTGCTGGAATTTTCGATTATATTACAACGTTTTGACTAAATATACAAATTTTATTTTCACCTGGACCGCTGTCGTCTATAGAGAAAGAAAATACGTTTACTGAGGAAAAAACTGAGGTACGCTGACAATACAAACGACGAAGGCTTTGAAAGTAAAGTTACAGACATTCATTATGCACAGGCAGAACCTATAAAGATAAACAAAAAAAAACTATTAAGGTCTTCAAGCTCATACTAATGTTATAAAACAATTATCTGAACTAAAATTTCCACCTTTCGGTATCGGAAAATCTAAAATCATACCTATTTCCAGCTTGGACAGAGCCAAAGTAGATGCTCGAAATGTTTTGGGCATAATAAAAGATACAACAGTTGATGATTTATACAGAGTAGGAACGAAACAGGGAATACAAAACGCATTTTTGCTAGGAATCAGATACGAAAGTGCAAAAAGAAATTATGTAATTTTAAAGATGTGCCTGACGTCCAGGTGTTTCTAAAAGAGTTCAATAAGAAGTTTAGGGGCCAAAGTTTCATAAAATACCACTGTAATAAAAAATGTATAAATGTAAAAGATCAAACATATTGTGTAACTCAAAATGCCACAACGCATCACCTTGTCGAAATAAAGAGTAATTTTTTTGTTGATTATTGTCATAATACTAAACAACAACAAAACCAAAAGATTATCATCATGTCGGATAGTCAAGCAGCCATCATTGTGCTGAACTCTCAAGTTATCAGCTCCAAGATAGTCTGGGAATGTCTAGAGGAATTAAATGATTTGCGGAAGAATTATAAAGTTATCATCATGTGGGTACCGAGACACACCGGGATTGAGGAGAGTGAAATAGTAAACATGCTCGCGAGGGAAGGGGCTAACACACCTTTTCTGGGGCCAGAGCATTTCTGTGGAATCAGTAGCAGCGTAATGCTGGAAGAACTAAAGGTAGAAGAAGGAGATCCAGTTAATGGACGGAGCTGCAAAGATTGGGACAAGCGAAGATACTTCTTGAGAACTAGGACCAGAAGGGATTCAAAGAATGCATAAGCTTAAGTAAAAATCCACTCAGAGTTCTGACAGGGGTCCTGATGGAGTATTGCCACCTGAGGGGACACGTCAACAAACTCGGACTGGTAAAAGGAGAAGAGTGCAGCTTTCTTGAAAACACTAGGATGCGGTTCTTGGGAGCACACCAAATCGAAGAAAGGAAACTACCCACCTTCCAACATCCTAAGGTTCCTGAGGAAAATAGGACTGGAGGACCTGCTCTGGCCGATAAGGTGATTCTTATGACTTGGCAGCAATAGGGGAGCACAATAGATCTACCATGTCGCAGTGTACAGACCCCAATTCTACGCACATACATACAAATAAAAATAGAAAAATTTACCTGTGAATCCATTATTGTAATATTGAAACAATAAATGTTAAAATTAAAAAATGTGGTTTTACAAACTAATACATTCTTATACCTAATTTAGGTCTGACTGGTCAAATCCCGATTTCATCAAATTGAATTTTGGCATTTGACTGTCCAAGTTGGCCTCACCTAAAATTAGACATAAATTCGTTAGTCAAAAGTCGAAACACACTATTGGTTTGGACTTCGACTAAGACTTCTTGTCAGACCTAAGGTTTGACTAGCAAAATCTAGGAGCGCCTGAGTTTCGATCTTTGATTATAACATATATAAAATAGAATTCTCATCTATTTTAAGCAAGAGCATAAAGAACACCTAAATAAAAACACTAAAATAAAATATATAGGTGGTAAGCTAGTAAGGGTCCCTGACCTTAATTACAAACTAAATAATGCAACAGATTCATCCACCCCAAAAAGAAAATGTATATCCATGGCAACATTTTACATAATTTTTTAATGGTTTTTATGTTTTATAATGATTTGTAAATAGTATTTAATAGTCCCTATTTATTTTGAATATTACATTTTAAAGCAGTAAACTCTTATCATTTTTAAAAGAGAATCAATCTCTAATATTACTTTTTCTTGTGTCTTAAACTATAATTTATTATTTACATATAAATTCACTAAGAAGGTATTGTTTATTCCTCCCGGATACGTTGGTTGAAATAAGATACCAGCAAACTTGAAGAATACTTGAAAATACATTTTAACAGGTGACATATGAATTTGAAACAGAATTCTGTTCGATTCGTATTTAGACCTAATGACAGACTAGTTAATATTTTTAATGCTAATAAATCACCGAAAAGTTAAACTCTTCGTACGCCCAGATATACAATATGAATTAAATATAATCCGATTAAAAAAAAACTTTGACTGACTTAATTTAATATTTTTAAGTAAACTTACACAAAGAAAGAAGACCGACACTGGGGGTCAAAAAGGCTCGCAAATGGAATTCTCTAGTAAAATCACTCATACATACCATTATAAACAATAAGGTTCTTTCATTGTTATAACTGAAAGCAATCATAAAAATTTAAGCAACATCCACCGAGCATTATTAGAAAAAAATTATGAACTCAAAAGTAAAAGACTTATTTAGAATAAAGAGAAAAAGTAAAAATAGGATAGATGTAGAATTTAATTAGGCTTCAGCAGACAATAGTTATTGGAATAATGACATAATTATGTCTGAGAACCTTAAGGCATATATACCTGCGGGTCTAGCATCGTGTTAGAAATTAATACTGAATCAAAATAGAGGAATAGTATAATCATCCATGCCGGTAATCGATGCAAGATGCATTAACAGAAAAACTAAAGAACATAACTCAATTAGACAGAGAAGATTTAATAATTACCTTAAAAATATATGCTTTCCGAAATTTAATAGAATTTATTTTTTTAAACTAAAGGTCAATTTATTCATTCCTATTCCTGTACACTGCTTAAAGTGTCTTAAATTGGTCATATTAGTAATCAGTGTGGGAAAAAATAAAATGCCAAAGATACGGTGATGATCAGAACGTAGCAGAATGTCAACACAGTATCCAGGAAACCCTATGTATTTCTTGTAAAAAGAACAACGAATAAAAATAATAAAGAATATAAAAGGCAATGCGAGATTAAAAAGTTTCTGATACAAAACAACATTTCAAGTTTTGAAGCAAGGAAATTACATTCTTAAGGAGATTATAACTTGATGGAAGACGTTAGATCTAACGTGTCAAAAAGAGATAATTCTTACAAGAATAACAATATATTCTCCACTGTAAGTATCCTAAGATTCCACAAAATGAATCTGAAACTACAGCTGTCTCACAAAGAGAATCAATTCAAAGAGATAACAACAGAATATCAGACTAACATGCAGATAGACTACAGAGAAAAAGGGGATTTTACTCTCCAATCTTTCCAGAAATTCAGAGATGTGACCGGAGCAGTCAATGAATTACTTTTCTTAATTTCTGGTAAAAAATCCCGTTAGAAAACTGGAATTTATAAATACGATTTTTCCACATACTTTTATTGGCCAATTTGTAATAAAATTAATTGTTAGTCAATTTATCAAAAACCATTAACAATAATAATAATAATAAAAAACCAACTGATACCAAAGAACTTCCTGCAAGGGACTAGGCCTTAGTGAGCATCTATGTGGACCGATGCAGAAAGCAGTTCTCCTTGCAACCACGCGGACCATCCGAAAGTTTGTAGGAAGTACAGAAGACCACGCCACCTAGGACCCGATAACACGGAAAGAGTCCCCACAGAGCTTTTAACTTTTGGTGTCTTATGAGACAATAATCCCTGGAGTGAGTGCGATGCCGTTTGGCTTTTAACTCTGATAAAACAATTCTAATTATAATAACTTTAATTGTACATTATTTAGAAAAAGTTTATAATAATATAGGCATCCTTTCACTCCTACCACCCTTGGAGTTTCCTCAGAGTGCAGTCCTGATAATCCATAGGACGAGCAGAGTTTATACTCCTCTGTTACCTTGTTCTTCAGCAATAAGAAACACCAGACACTGCAGCGCGGGAGGAAGCCTAGTTACAATAATAGCACATAAAGGATCTAAAAACTAGTTATAAATCACGGGAGCTAATGAAATATGCCAGATTTCTGCATGGAAGTAAGTCAAGCTGTATAAATAATACCAATAAGAATTACAAAAACAGATACAAAGTACGGGCGGTAAGTGGAGCTGAAACTTGGTGTCCTTTACTAGACGCTTATCTCCAGGTAATGCAACTCTCTTGAAAGAAAAACTCTTGTCTGAAGGCCGCAAAGCTGTGGGTCATCGCAAACGTCAGGAAGAAGAAGACGTACTATCAATACTAGTTGGCAGAACTGCAAAGTTTTTCTTGTTTTAAATCATTTTTCCTAATTAAATACTTTCTAATATTTCAATATTTTGAAATTAAATATCAGAAAAAAAACTGTTGCTCTTGTCCTTATTTTACCCTCTTCCTTCGAAGACCACCAAGATTCATTTCGTGCAAGTGATTTTTGACAGCCATATGTTCTGTGCGCCTTTGGCCCACTGTTTATCGACTTGGTATGTCGCATTCCAAGAAGAAGCTGTGTCAATTAATACTTTTTGGTAAACTTGTCGACTATGCATACCATGTATGTCTTCGAATCCTGATATCGACTGAAGAATAATCTCAAAACGACCATACGATGTGTTCCAAGCCAAATCGACATCGGCTAATCGTTTTGTTTCAGATTTACTTCAAATTTTTTCGAAAAGCGATGTTCATGGAACCTCACGATCTGATAGATGACTTCATGAGACTTATCCTTAGGGACATGGAAACAATATGAACAACTAGATCACTTCTTCAAGTGATACAATTACAGCCCCTATTAGATACTAGCAGGATTTGTTAGTGAAATTTTTAGATTTAGACTTACACGCATGAAAAAACTTATAAAAAATAAATATAAATCTTTATTATTTCTTTCACAAATACTTTTTGTTTTACAAAATATAATGAAATGGACTTAACCGTATTAATATAATCATTAAAACACTTTTATAAAATAGTTTAATTACCAAAATATTCTTTTTCATTTTATTCCAAATACCTTTTATACAAAAAAAGTAAGTAGGTAAAACTTTCTGATTTAGTCAAATATTTATTTTTGACGATTTTAATCCATTTGAAAAGTTCTGCTAGTTAAAATAAAATAACTCACACAAGAAAACTAATAACTGTGAAACCTCCACCAATAAAATTGAAACGTTTCTATCACACCCTCAACTCCTTACATATAAAGCACTTTATGTTAAAGTTAGATTCCTAAAACCCCCTTTCGCGACGGAATATGGCTCAATACCTATTCAAGCCATTCTTCCTTTTAGCAATTACGTATATACATTTTCGAGTCAATATCCCTAAGCGTTCGAAAATTGTCGTAGGAACGTACTTAAGGATAAAAATTTTACTTGCACTTTAAGTCATGTTGGAAACAGAACATTTTATATGTATATATGTATATATATATATATATATATATATATATATATATATATATATATATATATATATATATATATATATATATATATATGTTTATACGGCTTTCACGGATTCCTCCGTGCGAGTTGCAATAGCAGTGGATACATCCACATTATGCCGTTGTAGTGCTGAAATCACATTCAGCAAACGTACAACTATATGCAACTTCGTGTATAAGTGAAGTAAAATGCAAACAGTAAATGCAAACTTCGTTCCATCATATCCTTTCCGTGTTAGAGGTTGCACAGTTTGAATAGATTGCTACAGAACACAATCCATCCAATTCTACCACCATCGAGATGATGGCCTACCTGTACCACCATACCGAGAAGAAAGTCAAAACTTACCCTCCCCGCCACAGTGATACGGCAGAGGCACATGTTTCGTCTCTACTAGACTCATCAGGGTACCGACATGCACCTGGCTGTGCATTGTGTGGATTGTGTTCTGTAGCAATCTATTCAAACTGTGCAACCTCTAACACGGAAAGGATATGATGGAACGAAGTTTGCATTTACTGTTTGCATTTTACTTCACTTATACACGAAGTTGCATATAGTTGTACGTTTGCTGAATGTGATTTCAGCACTACAACGGCATAATGTGGATGTATCCACTGCTATTGCAACTCGCACGGAGGAATCCGTGAAAGCCGTATAAACATATATACGCCATCCGACGGGAGGTCGGCGAAACCGCGTTCAGTATTTGCATGCTTCTTTCCGATCTGTCCTTTGCACAGCCAGGTGCATGTCGGTACCCTGATGAGTCTAGTAGAGACGAAACATGTGCCTCTGCCGTATCACTGTGGCGGGGAGGGTAAGTTTTGACTTTCTTCTCGGTATGGTGGTACAGGTAGGCCATCATCTCGATGGTGGTAGAATTGGATGGATTGTGTTCTGTAGCAATCTATTCAAACTGTGCAACCTCTAACACGGAAAGGATATGATGGAACGAAGTTTGCATTTACTGTTTGCATTTTACTTCATATATATATATATATATATATATATATATATATATATATATATATATATAATAAAATAAAATATTGGCGAAGCGGACGTGAAAATTTGTCAATCTACATGATTCTCGTATTAAAAAGTGCGGAGCACTCCAAAATATGAAAAAACTCCGGGTCCGACAGATGGCGACAGCGCTGTTTCGTCCTAATATGGGACTCGTCAGGCCACCGCATTCGGTACAAACCATCATCTCGCCTTTGCATCGTATAAAGCTGAATTTAAAATCAAAAAACAGCAAACAAGACGACAAAGGCGACATCTCGATGGTCCACTTGATGATAACACAAGAACCACAAAGATTAACAAAGTTTGTAAAAGAACCGTCATATGGTGGCGCGACGGTGAATTA
The DNA here is from genome assembly GCA_034092305.1 of Diaprepes abbreviatus. Taxonomy (NCBI): domain Eukaryota; kingdom Metazoa; phylum Arthropoda; class Insecta; order Coleoptera; family Curculionidae; genus Diaprepes; species Diaprepes abbreviatus. Next base: position 37,924,500 of record JASJET010000022.1, read on the forward strand.
AAACAGAAATATGTAAAATCGAGTACACGAAACGCGCTGCCCAAAGAATAGGGGTCGCATTTTTCGGTACTGGCAAGCAAGCCTACCGCTCATTTTAGCAGCCAAAGCCACGTGCCGCACCAAATGATCCTACCATGAGAGCATCGCTTAGCGTGTTTCAAAGCCAAACAAGTAAATGAATAAGTAGATAAGTTTTTGTCCGTGTAATTTAAAATAAAATAGAATAAAATATTGGGGAAGCGGACGTGAAATTTTGTCAATCTACATGATTCTCGTGTTATAAAGTACGGGACACTCGAAAATATGGAAAAACTCCGGGTCCGACAGATGGCGACAACACTGTTTCGTCCTAATATGAGACTCGTCAGGCCACCGCATTCGGTACAAACCATCATCTCGCCTTTGCATCGTATAAAGCTGAATTTAAAATCAAAAAACAGCAACAAGACGATAAAGGCGACATCTCGATGGTCCACTTGATAACACAAGAACCACAAAGATTAACAAAGTTTGTAAAAGAACCGTCATATGGTGGCGCGACGGTGAATTAAAACAGAAATATGTAAAATCGAGTACACGAAACGCGCTGCTCCAAGGATAGGGGTCGCATTTTTCGGTACTGGCAAGCAAGCCTACCGCTCATTTTAGCAGCCAAAGCCACGTGCCGCACCAAACAACAATATATATATATATATATATATATATATATATATATATATATATATATATATATATATATATTCTGTGACCAGCAGAAAATGCACAGCATATGGGAAAAATGTTCTTTTTTCCAAATGGTCCAAATTTCTACAAGACCGATATTTATGCACTTGATTTTTTCACCAACTCCAGAGAAGAAAATGCATTGGCATAATGTACAGCGACCTAGAAAAGCCAAAGTTTTTCTGAAAATCGTCCGATCCATTCGTTGGGAAATTATCGATTTAGCCATTCCCGTACTTGTGAGATGGTATGGATAGAAGCGCCATATTGTTGAAAATTAAGATTTTCTCTTATCTTTAAAGGCTTATCATCAAGCGGCATTCAAATTTTTGCGGAAGAAATATGGCCCCATCAGCTGGTTTTAAATGAATATATTTATATTGAATTACGAAGTTAGGGTTTTGATCAGCCCATGACCTACAATCCTGGAAACACTGTTGCTTATGAAGGTTGTTTCATCCGTAAACAAGTTGCGATGTCCAAAATGTAAATCGTTCTCCTTTTTGCCTTGAAACCAAAAGTAAGTCAATCCTAGCATCTAAATTCATTTCATGAAGAGTATGGATAAATTTGGACTTGTACCTATTTTTTTAAGAATTATTCTAATCGACTCCTCTGAAATACCTACTTCTACTCTTTCAGACAAAGGCATCATAGGAACTTCTTCATAGTTATAGTTTTTCGATAGAGAATCTTGTATATTTTACGCCGATCCACTCTATTTATATTTATTTACAATTCTCAATAAAGTGGAATTGTGAATATTTTTATTAAGGCTATTGTTAAAAATATCTGCTGTCTCACGAAAACTGTGTCAATTTTCTCCATGATTTAAAATTATTTCAATTCTTTCCTGTAAAGATCACTTTTCAGCTTCCATTTTGACAGTACAACAAAATAAATGGCATCAATTTAATTCCTCTTTTTCACTTTGATCTTAGCTATATTGGTTATGAAAATGATATTATTTTATTATTATTATTTATAATTGAAATTTGGATATAAAGTTAAATTCGCATTTATTATTAACGAAAAATACTTGTTTTTCGATTTTTGTTCGAATATATTCCGCTTTATTTTGGTGGCAAGTAAAATACGTACAATTTTTTTATTATTCTTCATTTTTTTTCACCATTAAAACCTGCATTAAAAAATCATAATTCTGATAATAAGAAGACTATTTGGAAGATTGCTGTAAGTGTATATAATTCCAGTTAGATTAAATCATTTTGATTTCTCATAAAATAAAATACGGTGTTCAGCAAAAATATCTGATATTTCCGCGCCTGTTTCAACATATCCAACCGGAATACTTATATTTTAAATAATTTTTTATCATTAATGCAAATCCAGCTGCAGAATTAACTTATCACTTCAGTATCTTAATTTTAAGTTTTTCTATGGAAAATTAAAACAAAATGACGGCTTTGATCATTTCCAAACATGTATGAAATCTTAAAAAAAAATAATTATAAATATTTGTACTCGGTTTTCAAACATAAGAATAAAAGGTCATATTTATTCTTAAAGGAAGATGTATACAGTCTTACCAATTCAGGATATTTTTGAGGTTTGGGACGAATTCTGAATGGCTGAAGTTATCCGGATATTGGAACTGGTTTCAGCTACCCCAAAAAATTAGCATAAGGTAGTTAGACTATATTACTCATCACAGAATATCGTTAATTCAATGATTAGAAGTATTTTTCGAGGTTAGGGATAAATATTGACCAAATTTTAATTTCGAATTCAGCGACCTTGAAAAGATATAGATACGGCGGTTTAGTTCATAAAATACTGACTTTATGTTATATGGGAATGGCTATGATGTTTTTTTAGAATTACCAGAACGCTTTCGATAGAGTTTTGCAATACGAACATTTTAAGACACCAAACATTAATATTAATGCATTATAGTTCTGGGCAGCCCTGTATATAAACTAATTTTGGACTATATCAAGGTCAACTTTATTTTTTCAAATGAAAATTCCTATTTTTTTACAAAAATGGAAAGCATGAAAAATTCTTCGTCCAGCGATATAAATATGTCTGACGCTTTTCTCACATCTAGAGGTCATTTGACGGTCAGATTCACTCGTCTGACCGAAAAACGCAAATAAATTTCGAAACTAATTGGTTTAATTACATTACATTACTGACTTATATTTCAAAATTAACTTTGTTTTTCCGAACGGAGACTTTTAGTTTCTATTGCAAAAATTGAAATTATGGAAAATGCCTCGTCCAATGGTATAAATATTCATATCCTGTTTCACATCTAGAAGTCGCTTGGAAGTCAATCGTACTTGTTTGACAGAGAAATGCTTACAGCCGGATTCACTAACATGGTTTAAATTTAAAACCACCCTAAATTGAGAGCAGAGGGCTTAAACTGACAAGAGCAATAATAAGCCAAATAAGTTTTAAACCCTAAAAATACAGAAATAAACAAATCATTTTGTTTTACTACTGAACTGGCAAAAATGGAGAATTTTATTTGCTTTTGGAATACAACTATTTCTTTTACATATTGCAAAGCTTTATCGTAAGGTTCATAGCCTTAATATCCCAATATAAACGTTTATTTTTTGACATATGTAATATAAATTATGTCAATATCATAACCAAAACAAAACTGGCCGACTATAAGATTTAACTTCATGACAACTAGATCGGGTTTAAATCTTAAATCTTCTTAGTGAATCTGGCTGTTAATGTCTTAGAAACCAAGCGGTTTAATTACAAGAGACTTGATTTTCTTTATGTTGAAAAGACTTAAGATTTATCACCTTGAAACTAACGTTGGACTTATGTTTAAAGTTACCTTTGTTTTTCAATTGGAAACTTCTATTTTTTTATTGCAAAAATTGAAATTAGGGAGAATTCCTCATCCAATGATATAAATATGTCATATCTTTTTTCACATCCCAAGGTCATTTGAAAGGGAATCGAACTTATTTGACAGAAAACCGCTTAATATCTTAGAAACCAAGGGGTTTAATTACATTACAAAAGATATGAGTCTCTTTATGTTAAAAGGATTTCACCTTTATCACCTTGAAAGTGACGTTGCACTTATATTTCAAGGTTAACTTTGTATTTTGAAATGGAAACTTCTATTTTTAATTGAAATTATGGAAAATTCGTTGTTCAACGAAATAAATATGTCATATCCTTTTTCCCATCTAAAGGAGGTTTGAAAGTGATTAGAACTTGTTTGACAGAAAAACGCTTAATGTCTTAAAAACCAAGCTGTTTAATTACAGGAGACATGGGTTCCTTTATGTTGAAAGGGCCTAATATTTTTCACCTTGAAACTGACGATGAACTTATATTTCAAGGTTAACTTTATTTTTTCTAATAGGAACTTCTATTTTTTTATTGCAAAAATTGAAAGTAGGAAAAATTCCTTGTCCAACGATATAAATATGTCATATCCTTTCTTCACATCTAGAGGTCATTTGAAAGTCAATCGCACTTGTTTAACCTAAAAACGAATAAAGGCCTAGAAACCAAGCTATTTAATGACAATGATTCAATAAAAAGAGGCCCAATTTTCTTTATATTGAAAATGCTTAACATTTATGACCTTGAAACTGATTTTAAACTTGTGTTTCAAAGTCACGTCAAAGTCAACATATGTCAGATAAAGAAATCTATGTCTCTTGTCACTAAGCTCTTGTCATTAAGCCTCGTAGTTTCTAAGACTTTAGGTCTTTTTCTGTCAGACAAGTGCGATTAAGTTTCAAACGGGGTGTAAATGTGGGAAAAACATATGACATATTTATATTGTTGGACGAGGAACTTTTCCTAACTTCCATTTTTGAAATTATAAATGGGAGTTACTAATTGAAAAAATTAAATTGACCTTAAAATACAAGTCCAAGATCAATTTTAAGGTCATACACGTTAAGCCCTTTTAACACAATGGAACTAATTTATCTTGTCATTGGTTTTGTTTTGTAAGCTCTTTTGCATTTTTATCGGACGAGTGAGTTTGACCTTCAAAAATTTCCCTGCTTTCCATTTCCGTAGAAAGGGTCGCTTTGAAAAAATTAAGTTGACCTTGATATAGAAGTCCAAAGCTAGTTTCAAGATCATAAACTTTTGGTCTTTTTAGATAATGCTTAGATCATATGTATATATATATATATATATATATATATATATATATATATATATATATATATATAGTCTCTGTTAAACTATTGGGCCACCCTGTATAGATTAAAATGGATTATATTAATCCATAAATAAAACAAGAAGTTTAATCTGGAAATACCAAAAATGCATAAACCTTATTTTGTGTCTTTATGACCTATATTTTCTGTTTATGTTAAGCTGGGGTTTTAACCGGTTGAACCCTGAAAGTAAAGGCTAATCTTAACCTTTAATATGATTAAATTTGAGTGTGTACTTCACTATTCCTCTCAGCACTATTCAGTATCAAAATGGCTTTAACTAAAACAAGGATACTTACTATTAACAACAACGAGCGTAAATTATTTTAAGCTTAATTAAAGTGGTCATGAACTTTACCCAAATGTTGAAAACAAATAAATCAAAAAGCTCAAGCTTAACAAACCGTCAACTATTACGCTGTAATGTTTCAAACTTGGCTTCTGCAGATGACTTTTTCAACTTAGATTTAGTCAATAAATATTTACAGCCAGATTCACTCAACGCGTTTAAGCTTTAAAACGAATCTAGCTGTAAGGAAGATATATATTCTAATTGGTCATTTTCTTTTATTTATATTTCTTATATTTTTCATTATAAAGGGTGTCCGGAAAATACAACGTTTGATGAGCTTTTTGAGGTCAAAATAGGTCAATTTCAGCCAACATAGTTATATTCGCTAGTGCATCGTTTAAGCGGTAGAAGAAGTCAAAGTTTTAAGAAAATATTGATTTTTCCCAGGAATCAGAGAGTAAAACCCTCTCGGACAACGTGCGACGATTTTCACAGTGCACATTTCTATGAGAAGGATATAAACAGGAATAGGGTAATAAATATATGTTCAGACAGTCCAGTGTCGTCACTTCGCGACGAGTGTCTGAGTGCAATGACGTACTGAATAGTATGTCAAGGAAAGGTAGCACAGACTCGTGTGGATCCCGGGCCACTTGGGCATACGCGGGAATAACGAAGCAGACCGTCTGGCATAGTTGAGTTTCACAACTGAACTATATGGACCCCAACCAATTCTACCTGTCCCAATTGCCGTTGGCATAAGGGAATTAAAATCTTTGCTGGAAAGCAAATTTATTGAATTGTGATGGGGAACTCCTGGACCTAGCGTACAGCATACTTAGGAGCTTTTCTCCTTAGGAAGAAAAAAGCTACGAATTGTGGTGGGATTGTTGACAGGACATTGTGACCTGAGGGGCTATCTCCAAAAGATCGATGTCGTAGACAATCCGACGTGCAGATGGTATTTGGAGGAGGATGAAACTGTTGACCATGTCCTCAGAGAGTGCCCAGCACTCAACACACTGAGACAGAGATATTTCGGAGACACAATTTTATTACTGGAAGCAGTTAGGCAAGTTCAACTAACGAGACTGTTTGGATTCGCAAAGGCGATCGGCCTCGAATGACCTGCAGCTATGGTGAGATGTAAAGGCAATAGAGGCCTAGGCATCGATGATCTAGAATCTTTGTTTCATTCATTCATTTATTCATTGATTTTCCCAAATTTCTTGAAAACAAAGTAACTGAATTTAATCAAGAAATTGACAGACTTTGTATTTCAGTGTATATTTGAATTATTACAATCGGCCAAGCGCTTTCGGTCTCTATCGGACCATCCTCAGGGCTCAGACCCTAAAAACGAGAGAATATGGTCAGCAAATAAGTTTACTCAGTACTCACCAACCACACTCACTCGTCAAAGGGCACACCTCAACCCTGCCAGTTTGAGAAAAGTCGCGAGCTTAGCCTCCACACAGGACAAGATGTATACAATTAAAAAATTTTTAGAAACATTTAAAATTAAAATTAAAACCAAAACATTCAATACACAGTGCACGTTGACATGATTAAAACAATAAACATTTTCAATAACAACCCAAAAGGGTGAGGTTATGCCACACACAGTCATAGTATAACACGGCAATAAAACTTTCCAAAAATCAAAACTACATACAAGTGTGTGAAAGCCTGAGTAGGGATTTTCTGTATGAGTTTCCATTCTTGAATTCCCTGTCAGTTGTATTTAAAATCAGTAAATTATTGGCAATGAGCAAAAAAGGGGGAAAAAAGGCAGAAAGAAAGGGCATTAAAGTTTATTAATCTATAGCGTTACTGATATCGGCCATTCTGTGATCTATTTCGAACACTTGGGTTCAGTGGCGTGAAATAATTTCCATTTTTGTAAAAAAGCAACAAATTACACGAACATAGACGTAGTTAAAATTTGCTGAAATGTGTAAACTATTAATATATTTAGAATGAAGTGTCTGAAACTGAAAAAGATGATCAAAATTATTATAAGATTGCACCCCACGCAATCACAGCTCCCAGACATTTAAATTGTTTAATGATTTAAGGAAAAAGTTTGAAAATGGGGTTGCGGTCATTTACGTTGTTCATTCTTACATTGAGGCAATGATCGGGGTTTCTCTTTATCTCCCTGCATATTTCAAGATCCTCTCTGTAATCCAAGGTTTTAGAGTTATTACCCCTGGAGTGGTATAAGATTTTACTATTATGAGTAGGAAAGAAACTGTGTTTGGTAGGAAAAACTATTAGACCATTAGCAGTCCGAATTAGAGAACATATTAACAAACCTCGGGCCTCTGTGTTTGGTCACCATATTAGTTTTACCAAACACAGTTTCTCTCCTACTCATAATAGTAAAATCTTATACCACTCCAGGGGTAATAACTCTAAAACCTTGGATTACAGAGAGGATCTTGAAATATGCAGGGAGATAAAGAGAAACCCCGATCATTGCCTCAATGTAAGAATGAACAACGTAAATGACCGCAACCCCATTTTCAAACTTTTTCCTTAAATCATTAAACAATTTAAATGTCTGGGAGCTGTGATTGCGTGGGGTGCAATCTTATAATAATTTTGATCATCTTTTTCAGTTTCAGACACTTCATTCTAAATATATTAATAGTTTACACATTTCAGCAAATTTTAACTACGTCTATGTTCGTGTAATTTGTTGCTTTTTTACAAAAATGGAAATTATTTCACGCCACTGAACCCAAGTGTTCGAAATAGATCACAGAATGGCCGATATCAGTAACGCTATAGATTAATAAACTTTAATGCCCTTTCTTTCTGCCTTTTTTCCCCCTTTTTTGCTCATTGCCAATAATTTACTGATTTTAAATACAACTGACAGGGAATTCAAGAATGGAAACTCATACAGAAAATCCCTACTCAGGCTTTCACACACTTGTATGTAGTTTTGATTTTTGGAAAGTTTTATTGCCGTGTTATACTATGACTGTGTGTGGCATAACCTCACCCTTTTGGGTTGTTATTGAAAATGTTTATTGTTTTAATCATGTCAACGTGCACTGTGTATTGAATGTTTTGGTTTTAATTTTAATTTTAAATGTTTCTAAAAATTTTTTAATTGTATACATCTTGTCCTGTGTGGAGGCTAAGCTCGCGACTTTTCTCAAACTGGCAGGGTTGAGGTGTGCCCTTTGACGAGTGAGTGTGGTTGGTGAGTACTGAGTAAACTTATTTGCTGACCATATTCTCTCGTTTTTAGGGTCTGAGCCCTGAGGATGGTCCGATAGAGACCGAAAGCGCTTTGCCGATTGTAATAATTCAAATATACACTGAAATACAAAGTCTGTCAATTTCTTGATTTCTTCGGTGTACAACCTGTTAATAACTTACTGAATTTAATGACTTTTAGTGTGTAGTCTAACATTATAATATGACGTTTTCTAGTAACACAGCGATCGGCTATAAAGTAGTGTAAGTGTTATTAAAGTGGCGCCACTTGTAAATATCACTTCTAATTTTTTATATCATCAACGGTATATCAACCTAGATATTTCTATCGGATAATCATATGTATTTGAAAGCTTTTTCACCTCTTCAAAAATTTTCGATGGATGAGCGGTTTCACTAGAAAAGAAATATTATAATTACATGGATACATCAATTAACTGTGACAAAAAAACACCTATGAGTATTGGTGCCGGCCGACAGAAAGTGAAATTTATTAATACACTCTTTTGACTTCTTCTGTGGCTTAATTATGTCGAGTCTACCACACTTTCCCTCTATAAAAAGTTTCAGAATCTGATTTTTTTTTTCCAAACTATCTTATTAATACATTGAAATTGAAAGATATATATTTTACTCAAAAGTCAATAAAGAAAAAGTTTTTTTTGAAAAATTTTTTTCAAATGGTTAGTTTTCTTAGTTTTTAAAGTTGTCCTAGATTTTGATAATAGAAAACGAAATTATATATCAGAAACTTTAAGAAAGCATACTATCAAAACAGTTTGCAGCATTTTTTTGATTTTTTTAGAAACTATTGCTTTATGTATCGTTAAATTAACAATAATGTAATGCAGAGTAACAGAAATAATTATGGATTACGAGGTATATATAAAATTATTATGAATTATTCGTACATATGACATTTAAATATATTTCTTCAAATGAAGGGCTTTGAGGTCCTTCAAACCAATAATGTTGATAGAGGTTACTGATTAATGTCCACCTGCAATTTTCTGGGTTAAGTTCAGTAGGACACTCATGTGGGCGTTACACCATACATTGCTTATATACATGGTTCTTTTACATTGTTCTAATAACACTTCTTTCGATGGTGGCATACTTGAAGCATCGAACCCTTTTAGCACCTTTTCCTATACTGATTCCCCACTGACCTCTCTATGGACCCCTACTCTTGTCGGCTGCTAAAGCCAAAAAATGGCAAACCATGGGTGAAAAAATACGTTTCTGCACATCGGGCGCCAGTCATATTTTTGGACGTTGATCAGATAAGGGCATGCGCATAAGCGACTTCCTATTATTGATCGGTTGTTTCGTAGCGCCTACCGTAAACAGCACAGTATCGGCTCAACGCCATTTTTGTGTTTATTTTTGCTTTGTGAGTTGCGTGCGATTTAAACGGATTTATAGCGTTTTAAGTGATATATTTTATTTGTTTTTCTGTTTTTATTTAATATACTGGAATGTGTACATATTTAATTTGTTTTATTTTCCTTTTTCTCTTTAGGGTAAAAAAATAGTGTTGCTTTACAACGTTTTTGGATTTATAGTGTTTTCGTATAACATTAAATTTCCAAAACATGTAGTATGATATATTTTGAGCACTTTCCAAATGATTACCAAAAGATAAACTGAACTTTTAAGCAATCGATTCTTTAAAAAAAATCTGAAAATTCGCACCAAACCATAGAATCGTTTGTTCTATCATATGAAAAAAGTACATTCATCAATATGTCAAGAAATGGTACAATTTCTCCATCTATTACATTACTTACATAAATAAAAGCATATATCCTCAAAATGAAGTTGAAATTTTTTAAAACATACATATATAACTTACACTAATTATAATGGATTATTATTTTGTTATATACATAAAATATTTCAGTACAAGGTTTATATTTTAGCCAGAATCGGTTATTGGCTCTATTATTTTTAAGCTCTGTTTAAATTATTTTTTCAAATTGTCAACGACTTTTTTCCAGTTGCTAATTTGCACAATGTCCATATTCTTGCATAACTTCATCCATCTTATATTTAACCGATGTTTCCACCCAACTCAAATGTTTTTTTTTGTTCTGCTGCCATTCTATGATTTATTATTTTATATGTCTGAAGATTGAGTACATGACGTTAAAAAGCGTTGTTCATTATTAATACTAGTTTTGGAAGTTAATTCAGATTAGTTATGTCCATACTCACTTTATGAAATTGTCATGATTCATGTGGTCATGGCAATCCCCACTTTGAAATCGTCAAATTAAAAATTCATTAATATGTTAACAAAAGCAAAATATTACGAAATAAGTTAGACAAATGTGAATTCCTTTTGTTGGTATATTTTTTTTATTCACCCCCAGCAATGACCTTGTTCACTTATTTTATTTGAAATAAATACGATAAGAAAATGTATGCTGTGTTCACCATTACGGCAGAAAAATATTATTATATAAAATTATTTTTAAATCCTGCATATCCGTTGACAAATCCATTTCGTATCAATATTTTCTTAAAAAATGAAAAAAAAAGACAAGGAAAAGGTCATTATTTTTTAATAATTAGAGAATAAATATAAACCTTAAAAATGTTAATTATTCACTCCCACCCTACAACAAGAAAGTTAACGCACACAGACGGAAACAATAGATTAGAGAAATAGTAAGATACATTTTCTTCACAATTTTACTTTCACAGTGTAAGAAATGACTAAACTAACTCCCATCGGTAGACACAGACCGGATTATTCCCTTCTGCTTCAGATATTATTTGTGCCCATACGATGTGACTCCCAGAACAAGAAAGTTACATGATACCGACTTTTTTACTAAAGATTGCAACCATTGTTGCAACTTTGATAACTTGCTTGATTTAGACACCATTTATGACTAATTGAACTAACTAAATAGATTTTCGAAGTCCGGTCCTGTCGATGGTCACCTGATCATTTTGTAGTGTGCATGCCGACATCTGATCTACGATGTTTACATTTTATTGTCGTAAATTTGCAGTTTTTGGGATTAAACTTTGCGGATCTATAAATATTTTATCTATGTGATTCACTCATATTTTTATTGCCGAATGCTTTCTCAAATAGCTCAACGGCCCAAAGTTGACATCATTACTCCTTACGTGAATAGAGATTTTTCAATAATGTTTTAAGCAAAAGTTAAGTGTTTTTTAATTGAAATAAAGTGTAATTTATTTATCTTTATGATCTACCTTGCATGATGAACATAATTTCCACATCAATATCAAAACGTAGAGTGATATGCAATCAAGGAATGAATATTGAGTTTTCAAGTAATCGATAATTTCTACGTGTCAGACTGGAAAATCGGTAAATATTTTTCGTTCGTCAACTCAGTAATCAAATTTTATATACCTCTAATGAGCGACCCTGAAAAAATCAGCAGTGTATTCAACAGTAAGGCGCATATTCATCTACAAACTCCCACATACCAAACATCCCTAAATAATAAAAACGAAAAATATTTCTTTTTATTACAGGCCTAGGGTTTTTTATGTGGGTCAAATTATTTTTTACGGTGTATTCTTCATTTGAAAACAAAAAATCGAAAATAAAAAATGATATTAATAAATTTTGGATCCTCGTGGGGCCGACGATTTCCACGCGTCGGACTGGAAAATCGGAAAATTTGTTTTTGTCGGACAATGTTACAGTGTGATTCTACATATTTTTCTTTAGGTATCCTGAAAAAATCAGGTGTGTATCATTAAATTTTTTCAAGTCAATTTTTCTCGCGATTAAGTTAGTAGACAGCCTTAATGTTCCAAAATTTTTGTCCGACAATCTTTTACTCAAGCTTTTCGTTGATTTCTCTTTCAATTACATTTTGTTATAAACTGTATATATAAATTTTTCAAGCAACGCCAAATTTACGTCTTTCAAAAAATTGGGAGAGGAAACTGCCCACATTCAAAAATTTTTATAGAGGAAAAGTGTGGTAAACTCGATATAATTAAGATACAGAAAAAATTGCAAGACTGTATTAATAAATTTCACTTTCTGTCGGGCGGCACCAAGGAAGTTGGAAGGGATATGGAAAACTACAAAAATAGGCTAAATGCCTAAAAAAGTGTTCCACCATGCAGAAAATAAATGTCATAAATTGATATCGACTGGCTATGTGGAGCAAGCGCAAAAAGACATTTCGTAGTAAATTTGTTGCATGAAGTTGGCAATATGAGAATTGGAAACCAGAGCAGGGGTTGCGACACGATCGGCATCCCGGCGTACTCTTTGTGTTTAAAAAGGTTTGTCATCGTTCTCGACGCTTATTTTCTTTGTTGTGCCGTGCAGTGTCATTAGCTAAATTTCGGAATTTATATTTGTGTATGTTGTCAAGACATTTGTATAGACTTTATTTATAACAATGCATCAGTCTATGGTATTGTTTTGTAAATCCCGTGGTTCGATCCCGAAAATTCATTATTTTCGGTACGTACCTACGTTTTTTGTATTACATCAATATGTAATATTATACTGAAGATTTTTTAATAGATCGACGGTTTTAAAGTTTTGTTGCGCTAGTGTGTAGTTTTTATCTTTTTTTTTTCATTTAATTTGTTTTGATCAGAAATTAATTATTTTAAAATTTAGAAGGTACATGGAAAACGTTTTACTTAATAATAACATGAAGGAAGAGTAACATATAATTAATCTCTAGATCCTTTTTAACATTGTAGATAAGATAAGATTTTATTTCGAATTATGTTTAAATTTCTCTTAAGGCAGTATTTATTTCATTAGTCGTTTTATAATCTGAACTTTAAATTGTAATTTTTCAATATAATAACATAATAAGAGGTTTCTCAAATCCAGTCCTGTCCCTTGACCTACTGTGCAAGTGCAGCATAGCCACATTAAGGGGAGTACAGAGTTACATGCGGAAGCAAATTTGTGTAGGGTATTCTCCTTCCTTTTACTCCTTCCAACTTCCTTGGCCGGCACCAACACTATATAACAATAATTTTTCGAGTGATTTTTTTAATATGGCATTTAATAATTTGACTATTGATAAATTGCTAACACTAACTAAGAAGACGACTAAAGTAATCTCTAAGCATATTTTACCATTAAACATGGACAACTGCATGCACTCCGAAAGGTTGATATAACACATGACTGGTGTGTGGGTTTTGTAAAGGAAATGCGCGTCGAAGTGCCAGGGTTAACATACAGAGATTTCTCAACAGCCAAATACCAAACTCAAACATTTGCCAATACTGAGCGTCATCTCCGAGAAATGGGCAGCTTTGAGAAAATATTTGTAGGTAGGGATCATATTCGAACAACTCGAATAGGTGAAAAATGAGAGGACATTTTTGAAAGATCTGAAAAAGAACTAAGTGTTAGTACCCGCCGCTGAGACCGTGAGTTGTTACATCCATATCATGTCCAAAAGGTTCAGGAACTTTTACCAATTGTTCCCCCATGTGCCTTAAATTTTGTGAATTTTTTCAAAACAAAAGAATTCGTAATACAAATTTTAATAGAAAAATTTTGTTTATTGACGATGCGTGCTTGACAAGATCTGGAGCCACCAATCTGCATAACGAACATGTTTATGTGGATGAAAATCCATATGCCATAAAAGTTTCACACCATCAGCATAATTTTAAAGTAAATGTTTGGGCAGGTATTATTAAACGCTAACTTATTGGTCCTGTTCTTCTGGAAAATTTATATATTTTACCTCGGCGAGAGCTATGGCATATGCAGTATGGTCCCCATCCCATTTTCCGTTGCTGTTCGGCAATATTTAAATGACCAATATCCCAACCGCCACGTTCTCCAATATGTGTGACTTCTTTTTGGACTTAGCAACCATTGACACTTTTGATCCACTAATCAAAAACTTAAAAAAAACAAGTTTTTTTTGAAAGAGTCTGACCAAAAGCCATTTTTCATAGGATTACTGCAGTGTCCTTTAATGTGCAGCAGCCATGACAGAAGCAAAAAGCTGTGTATCAAAAAAATAGCTGAAGAAATATACAACTACAATGTTATAAGATTATGTAACATAAATGTGACTGAGATCATAGAAAATTTTGAGTGTTGCAGTTACAAGCAGACTCTTTATTTGATGAATATAACTACTGAAAAACCTTTCAGTTTGCTCAGCATTTTGTCCAGAAAGTTAAATAAACAATAAAGTTCATACAGGCAGATTCAAATTAGATACTTTATACTGCAATTTTCTTAATTCTAGCGGTATTGATAATAGTAAATCGTCTTCTGAACATGCTAAATTCGATGTCACAATATTAAGAACGTTTACACTTCATCTAGTAGCTGAATGCAGACCTTTGGCAAACTCAATATTTTTTCAAAATAGTTTAACAAGGTTAGATCATGACTACAAAATTACACTTAATTAAAATTTGATTAATCTATAGTTTATATAGCAGTTGCATAGATATAAAGAAATATGTATAAAGAATAAAAATTGTTTAAAACGTTGTTTATAATTTACAGATATTGTGATAATAAGGTGTTTCATTACATAAATTGTACCGAACAATGAATAAAAGATTGCTACCTTAAATTAGTTTATATATATATATATATATATATATATATATATATATATATATATATATATATATATATATATATATATATATATATATATATATACAGGCGCGGATCCAAAGGAGGGGATGCGGTGGGGGCGATCGCCCCCCCCCCCCCCCCCCAAGAGCTTCGAGTTCAAGAAAATAGACCCGATTTTGTCTCTTATACAATAGTTTATTCAAGAACTAGAGGGAGTAATAAATCATTTTTTACCCTTTTTTTTCTTCGCAAACTACCTGTATTCTTTAGTCTGATGTCTTTGGCAAACTCTGTTAGACACATATATTTTTCATGGGAATGGGTCAGAAATTTTAAAATCAAAAATACCCATCTATAATAGTGAACTATTTGGGTTGGATAACAATAGATATTTGGATATGTGAAGTGTTAAAAAAGATTTTAATCCTTGTCATAGGCGTCGGAAGGAGGTTTATTTTATCACGAAATGGCATAGAATATTATTTCGGTAATAAACTTAAAATAAAAAATTTTTATTATATTATTTTATTTCTTATGATTTCTTAATAATTCACATACATTAGAAAATATAGATAATTTTGACATATTTGACACAAATCACAACTGTTTTTTTATTATTTTTAATTTTGACATAGAAACCGTTTTAGGCATATTCAAACTAAAACGTAACCTTCTTCTCTCAAAAAATTCTAAGTTATAATTTAAATACTTACAACATACCCATTGTCAAAAACGTTAAACATATATAAAAAAAATAAATTCGTCCATATAATATTAAATATTTTTGTGGCTATCGGTCATTTTATTATTAATTCAAAACATTTTTAGGACATTTGACGATTCAGTTTATTTATTTCTTAAACCATCTGCAGAATTACAATTAAACACTAAAGAGGGAATGAAATGAAATTAATTTTAATATGTTACAGTTTAAATTAAACCTACTTATTTTTATTTTTATTGCACTGACATCTTAATTTAATTTACTTTATTATATGGAAATCCGATAGCCTCAAAAAAATAAATTAAATATGTTAATTCTACACGCTTAAGAAAGAGACACAAATACAATAAAAAAATACGGCTAATTGGCATTAAATATATGTAAAATTAAAAAGTGGGACACACTAAAATAAAAATATATGAAAAATAAAAATATATATAAACAACATTAAACAATAAACTACAACAAAAACAAACATTTAAAAATAAATTGTGTTTACGCTGGTAAACATTACGTATCTAATTCGTAATCAAAGTCAATGAAGCTATCTTCGCTCAAATTAATTATAATTGGTTCCTCTATCTCACCGATCATGAAATCGAGTTTCCACATTTTCTTTTATTCTTTTATTATATGGATTTTTCCCAATTTTCTGCAGTAACTTTATTCAAAAAATCTTTCAAAAGTTCAGTTAAATTACTAATTTTGTAGGTTGTGTTATTTCTAGCAAAGCTACTTTTTACTTGAGAGAGATATTTCCTTCTCCAGCGGACATTTTCCGGACGATCTATAAGAACAGATTTCCTATCTGGTTTTTCCCAGCAAAAATTAAATTCTCTGAGCAATTTCCAGAGCTCAGTTCTTTTCATTTCAGGTAAATCCCGATCTTCATTGATTTTAGTTACAATTTTGTCAACGGTTCGGATCTGCTTATCATAATAAAATGTATGTACAACTCCTTTTATTGCAGTTTACATCTCTTCTTCCAACGAGGTTTTTCGTCTGCCTGTGATCGAATATGGCTTGGGAGTACTAACAATTCCAATCGTTTTTTTCTCCTTCAGTATTCAGTACATAGTAGATTTTCAGAGATTAAATTGAACTATCAGAAATTTTATTGTTGCAGTAAATTTATAAAAGCTTATAATATTTAAATACACTTAGATTTACGACAGTCCTCAGTTACCTTCGGCACTGGAGCAGGTACGTTAGAGGTTTCGGTAACAGTTTTATTACTCTCTCTAGTTCTTGAATAGAGTCTAGGAATGTGTATGCTTGGGATCGCCCCTCCACTTCCCAAGAATTTTGAGTTCAGGAAAATAGAACCGTTTCTGCTTTAATATATTAGGAATGTGTATGTTGCTGGCACTCCCCCCCCCCTCCCGTTGACAACTTGTTTTTTTTTCTGCGACAGCACCCCCCCCCCCAAGAGCTTTGAGTTCAGGAAAATAGACCCGATTCTACCTCTTATACTAAGAATCTATATGCCGCTTGCATCCTACCCTCATGTCGGCAAATTGTTTTTCTTGTGATCACCCTCCCCCTCTCCAAGAGCTTCAAATTCAGAAAAATAGACCCAATCCTGCCTTTTACACTGAAAATTGGAATGTTGCTGGTGTCCCCCTCCCCCCTACCGACAACTTGCTTTCGCTTGCCATAGTGTACTTTTGTGATATCACCCCCCCCCCCCCAAAGAGTGAGGCTGGATCCGCCTCTATATATATATATATATATATATATATATATATATATATATATATATATATAATCTACTTTCATTAATAATTTTGCACGAGTTTTTACGTGATGAAATTTTTATTCAGATATATGTTAAGAACGCAAAATAAAATTATAAAATTTAATTATGTTTCCTCCCACTCATTTTGGCCATCTATAAAACTGCCTAAATAAAGTATAAAAAATTCAATGAAAAATTAAATTAATTTGGGAAGCTTTTTGTTAGTGCTGATAAGTAATGCAAAAACAACGCATGCCTTCTATGTGAATAATCTGTCTTTTCCGCGCTCTTACTTCACGTTACAACGTTACCACTTGTGCATTTTAAAATCACTGTCAAAATTTTTTAAGATAACAAAGTTTATTTTAAAACTGTGAATTAATGGTATGACTAGGCATCCCCATCTTGTAATATATCATGCCTTATAATGTTATATAGCTGTTTTTTTTAAAGAATAATCGTGTACCAGTTTTAAAGTTATATACATATATTATGTTACTCTAACTATGGTTCTTCCCATATAGCACATGTTATATGTTGCATTTTTTATAGGATATATGGGCAATGTATCCAAAAATTCGCAGTCTTGGGGAAAATTATATCAACAAGGAATGCCCGAAATTTTAAGAAAATAAAAATAGGTCCGATAGCCGATGAACTGTCTTCAGTATTTATCATTGTTACTCTGTATACTCAACGTATAACTTATCAAAAGAAATGCACCCTGTTATGATATTGTATGGTTAGATTAGAGATTTTAAAATACTATAGGCCATCAAGTCTATTCCAAACCATAAAATTATTGAAAATACGTGAAGAAAATACTTTTCTTACACATAATAATAAAGTCTAGCACTCCACCATGCATCTCTGCGTTTTTAAAATATGCAGGTACTCCACACATTAATTTGTTTGTTTATTCTTGCAAATTACACAGTATTTTACCATTCTTCATGATTTAATTTTAATTTGTTTCGCAAAACAAAGCAATATCTTTAAAAATAACAGGCGTTTAAGGCGCTAGGACTGATAGGGACAACCAGGTCCAGCACGAGTTTAATCTTCGCGCGCGGCAATTTATTTAAAAAAGTTGTCAGACCATTAGTAGCTAGAGTTCCAATAGTCGGTAGCCACGAAAACTAACAAAGAGTGAAAACTCAGGGTTATTTCAGTATCGAAGACCGTTGTTCGAAACCCAAGTTAGACTGCAATATTGCCGGGTTGTGCCGTTAATCTGGAGAAGTCATAATGTTATGTATTCTATTCGCTGGACAAATATTACAGCTAAGAACTTTAAGTACTTATACGTAGGTCGAAAAAATTGATACATTCCATAATTTTTGGTGTTTAATCTTTTATGATATTCATGTAATTAAAATATGTTAATAACAAATATGGCAAATCATCACGCGACGATTACCATGGCTAAACAACTACTTGTGAGATACCAAATATTTACATAGGTCGAAAATTTTGGACAGGGTTTTTCTTCTGTGCCTGTCTCTGTTTTAATCTAAAATCTCTAAAATGGTTGTTGAAAATACTCTGCATTGGCAGCTTTAGAGAATTGAATAATATTAATTTCAGATATTTTTGTAGAATTAAAAAAAAAAACAATAAATTTATAATAATCCTTAAATACCAGTAATAAAAGGTAAAATATGGGACCGGGTCCAACAAAAATACTTCAAGCATTGATGCCCATGTGATAAAAAATATTCCCATACTAGGGATGAGGTCACCATTCCTGCATACTGTATCGTCATTCATTATGAGGATGTTCGATACGGAAAACCAGGAAAATGTTAATAGTAGATAAAATTTTGTATAAAATTATAACAATGTTCCAAAGCAGAAAATTGGAATTTAAAACTTTCTAAAATATTTCCATGTTTAATTTAAAAACAGTTTCACCATAGTCTATCGTTAATATACATATTTTACTCGAAAGTTTTTTGTTGGTATTCACAAAGTAATAAATTAATAAAATATTAAATCAAATTCCAGAATTTACCATTAAATATATGAACTGAAAATAAATTTGCATAGCAAAAATTTATATATCAGGAAGGGTAATGTACAAACGATATTTAGTTAAATATAAAGAAATTATTTTCTGCGCTAGATTTATTAACTAAAAACATATTTTACAACAAAAATAGACTCTATTTAGAGTCACGGTTGATAATAGGCATGATGACTGATTTTGAAAAAATACTCCACGATGTTTTGATGCACCTACTTTATACAAAATAAATCTTATTTCCGCAAAAAATTTATATTTTGAAGGAAAAATTGACCTTTTTAAAATACAATCTAAATTTCGCACCAAAACGCTAGAATAGTAATGGCGTCTGTCTGTGACGTCACCCTTTCGTAAACACTTGACAAGTTGCATCTTATTGCATGTTTCGATTCATATTTTTCATTACTTTGTGCGATAATCATGAACTCTAATGTGCATCGATGGTATGCAGTTCCTCGATGTAATAATACATCGATAAAAACTCCAAATAAGTTATTTATTAACGTGCCAATGAAGAAAAATATCAGAAATATGTGACTAAATCTTGCAAGGCAAGAGCCAGCTTCTGTGTCTGTTAATTTAATAATTTATTTCTGCGAAGATAATTGGATGTAAGTATTTATTTTATATAAATAAGTGGTGAAGCTCGCAAACAAAATATATATAAATATTTGTCAATAACGCTGTCAATCCCATTTGAGGTTAGCTTTCATGTCTTTATTACTGTGATATATTTAAAATTCCTAACTAAAAGCTTTTTCTTTTTCCAGTTACGAAATGATATGGAAAATTATATACAGTACCATGTAATGGGTTCAGGTTTACAAGTGTTCATAAAGTCAGGGTGTATACCCACAAAATTTGAATGCTAACCAGGCAAAAGCAAACAAACTTCTGACACCGCTGAGCCTCCCTATGCTCTCAAAAAACAAAGAAGGTGTCTAACTGAAGAAAGTGAGAAAGATGTAGCACAAACAAAACCACCTACAGAATATTTCAAACTCGCAGGCACTTCATCAGAAAGTTCAGGTAGGTACCAATTACTTTTTTATACTGGTAGCCTGTTTCATTGAATTCAAGTATATATATTTTTTGTCAAACAGTCTTTGTGGTATCTATTATTATTATCATAATTTTATTATAGTCTGTTGCAGAAATTATAGTACATAATAATGTGTAAATAGTTACCGTTTCTTCACAAGTACTTATTTTTATTTTTAGCTTTGCACACAATTGAAGATCTCAAAGCACCTACCGTCTTTCCAAAATCAGCTGATAAATCAGTACAAGTATGTATATTATACAAATTCAGAAGTAAAGCTGTCCAGACTGAAGTTAAAACAGTGCACCAGTTAACCTCGCTCCCAGCATTAAGGAGTCGATTCTTGGCAAATTTGAGCTATTGGCCTTGATAAATCCTTGTTTCATTACGTTGTTGTACTTTTGGTAGCACGAAACTGACACACTTGATAGCTTTATCCACAAAATATCTGATTAACGATGCAAATAAAGACAAATTCGAACAATAAAGGCGATAAACAATGATGACTGATGTGATGTTTACGAAAGAGTGACGTCACGCGCTTCTGATTGGTGTTCGATCTAATATGGCCGACTTCCATATTTTGTGTTCTTATTTTTACTAAAATAAATATAATCTCGTTTATAATCTAAAAATAAGTATGTTTTTTAGAATCTGTCTATCTTATATAATTCCTTCAAGTTATAATTTCAGTAATTCTTCTTTACAGTCATCATGCCTATTAAATTGAAACAAAGTCTAACCTGAACTAACCACATGCCGAGATAATTCGAATTAAAATTTTTTCGGATTCTTTTTATATTTAAATTAAAGGTACATTCTAGTTACTTTCCGGAATATTAAAAGTATTTTTTATTTTCTTTTCATCAAGCTTTGCTTTTATAAATTCGACACTAGCTCCAAATGAAATTAATTCTTAGCTTTTTTATATTTTTAAACATCTCTCCATCTGTTGCGGGTTGCAAATCACCATATATATATATATATATATATATATATATATATATATATATATATATATATATATATATATAAACTTTTATTTTAAATTTATTATTGCAATTCCAGTATAAAGACCATAAACTAAATTTATTCAAACTGCTATTACATAAAATAAAGACAATGTCTTGGTATTCCTTGCTTCTTCAAAGAGTCATGCTATAATATAAGAATTTTATCTCTAAAATAAAATTTAGTTTAGGACTTATCATAAATGTTTTTCTGTACATGCAAAATCAAAGGTTTAGTAAGAATGAAAGGGAAATATGTAAAAGTAGAGGTCGCTATAACACGACAGTAAAAAATTTATTTATTACTGAAATTTTAATTTTTAAGTTTCACACTACTCGGATGGACGTATAGATGTCGTTCGACTGGCGATATTTTTTAGTCTGACATCGAAAAGTTTGCAGGTTTAATCTCCTGCCAACACATTCCGAAATTTATATTTTATAAGTTCAGTTGTTACCTGAGAATGTTGCTCTTGACACTGACAAGACCACTGATTGGTCGAAACGCGTAAGAAGAGAGAACTACAGTTGTATTTACAGGAGATAAAATGTCTATACATATATATATATATATATATATATATATATATATATATATATATATATATATATATATATATATATATATATATATATATATATATATATATATATATTATTTCCTTTAACTTGCTGAAAGGAAAATAAATATAGGCAACTGGTTAAACACGGCAGAAAAAGATTTATTTATTTTTTAATTTTTAAGTTTCGAACTACTCCGGTGGTCCTATAAATGTCGTTCGACTGTCGATATTTGTCAGTCTGACATCGAAAAGTCTGCAGGTTTGATATCCTGCCAACATGGCTAGGACTTTATATTTTATATGCACAGTTGTTTGCTGTGAATGTTGCTTTTTATTCGACACAGCTCTTCTGACGAGACCATTAGGTGGTCGAAACGCGTACGGCGAGAAAACCAGACTTGCATTTGCAGAAAATAAACTATTTGTTTATATTCTCTATTTTAATTGCTTGAAAGGAGAATAAATATAAGCAGCTGGTTAATTACGGCAGTGAAAAATTTATTTATTTCTTAAAGAAATTTTAATTTTTATGTTTCGTGATACTCCAGGGGACGCATACCACTCGACTCGATATTTTTTAGTCTGACACCAAATGGTCTACAGGTTTAATATCCTGCCAACATCTCGGAATTCATATTTTTTATGGCCAATGGTCTCCTGCGAATATTGCTCTTGGTTCGATACAACTCCTTTGACGAGACTACTAGGTGATCAAAACGCATATAGAGAAAGATCAAAATTTGTAAAAATATGGCTTCCACATCTATATTTATTCCAAAATGGTTAAACCAGGACATTTTTTCCTCAACGAAAAACTTATTACGATGAATGTTTATGATGCCTTAAGATATCAATATCTAGATAATAATGTTAAAAGCTCTGTTGAGATATGTTCCAACATGACAGGAGTTGGAAAATCTACTATGTGCCGAATACTGAAGGAGGAAAAAACGACTGGAATTGTTAGTACTCTCAAGCCGCATTCGATCATAAGCAGACGAAAGACCTCATCAGAAGAATAGAGGTAAACTGCAATAAAACGAGTTGTACATACATTTTATTATGAGAAGCAAATCCCAACCCACAAAATTCTAACTAAAATCAATGAAGATCGGGATTTATCTGAAATTAAATGAACTGAGCTCTGAAAATTGCTCAGAGAACTTAATTTTTCTGGGAAAAATCAGCTAGGAAATCTGTTCTTATAGATCGTCCGGAAAATGTCCTTTGGAGAACGAAATAGCTCTCTCAAGTAAAAGGTAGAGTTGCTAGAAATAACACTTACAAAATTAGTAATTTAACTGAACTTTTGAAAGATTATTTTGAATAAAGTTATTGCGAAAATTGGAAAAAATCCACATAATAAAAGAATAAAACAAAATATGAAAATCGACCAAATGATCGGTGAGATACAGGAACCAATTATGATTAATTTTAGCAATGATAGCTTTACTGACTTTGATTACGAATTAGATACGTAATGTTAACCAGCGTAAACACAATTTATTATTTAAATTTTCTGTAACATATAAAAATTAATTATATTTGAAGCCCTTTTTAGTGTTTTATTGTAATTCTGCAGATGGTTTAAGAAATAAATAAACTGAAACGTCAAATTCCCTAAAAATGTTTTTAATTAATAATAAAATGACCGATAGCCCCAAAAAAATTTTAATATTATATGGATGAATTTATTTTTTTATATATGTTTAACTTTTTGTATTTTTGACAATGGGTATTGTGTAAGTATTTAAATTATAACTTAGAATTTGTTGAGAGAAAAAGACTACGTTTTAGTCTGAATGTGCCTAAAACTGTTTCTATGCTAAAAATAAAAATAATAAAAATACAATTGTGATTTGTGTTAAATATGTCAAAATCATCTATATTTTCTAATGTATGTAAATTATTAAGAAATCATAAGAAATAAAATAATATCATAAAAACTTTTTATTTTAAGTTTATTACCGAAATAATATTCTATGCCATAAATACTTAGTGATAATAAACCTCCTTCCGACGCCTATGACAAAGATCAAAATCCTTTTTAACACTTCACACATCCAAATATCTATTGTTATCCAAACCAAATAGTCCATTATTATAGACCGGTATTTTTGATAATAAAATTTCTAACCCATTCCTAAGAAAAACATATGTGTCTAACAGATTTTGCCAAAGACAGCAGACTAAAGAACACAGGTAGTTTGCGAAGAAAAAAAAGGGGTAAAAAATGATTCATTACTCTCTCTAGTTTTTGAATTAACTATTCAACTATAGTATAAGAGGCAAAATCGGGTCTATTTTCCTGAAGGTATAATTGCAGTAATCAGCGAATACTCTAATGGATTATGTGCACTAGGTGAGCGCCTATAAGTAGACTTCCACTTCCCTTTATACACGTTATAATTGATGAAACGCTATGTATTTTTGGCGTAAAAAAAGCGATTAAAACATTACATTTTCGCATTACGATTAATCCCAGCTGGTAGTTCTTGACTTGAACTACCAATTGCTAGGAGCATAATCTGAAGATATTTATTTAATCAGAAATTATTTATATTAAAAAGTGACGAAAAACGGCAGCCAAGATACACGAAAATTTTTTGATTTTACAAAAAAACAATTTTTTTAATTATTAACAATGTTTTTTTTCCAACAAATTTTTTCAGCAATTCCCCCTCGATATTCGTAATCAGGTCAAAATACATATAAAAAACTTTGGTGGAGTCATGTTTCTTCAATTTTTGTAGTTTGTCTCTTCATAATTAGCAATCAAAAAATAACCTAAAATATTTAATATATCGCATTTATGGCATTCAAATAAATACAAACAAAATAACATTTATTGATTCATAAGATCAAAATTCATAATAAAGTTTGGAGACGTCATCTTAAATTAAAACATACTAACTACTACAATGTTACATAATCAATATCAACATACAAAATCGGAGTTCTCATGTTCAAACATTATTAAAAAAATCACTAAATCATTAAGGGCATTTATATATTAGAAAACGTTTGAGAATAATCTTGAACCTATCCATTTTTGTACAATATTTCCAATACCCCCAGGAATGTGGAAGCTGATACCTTTCCGGCTATAGCAGGTCTTCCAGTCCTATTTCCCTCAGGAACCTTAAGATGTTGGACGGCTTCAAAGTGCGTAGCACTCCTTCTTCTATCTGGCGTGCTCCCAAGAAACGCATTCTAGAGTTTTCTAAAGCGGTGCACTCTGAAAGGATATATAAATAGAGGTTTCATCTCCTCTTCACAGAATCTGCACTCTTTTCTTTCTGCCAATCCAAGTTTCTTGAGGTGTCCCATCAGATGGCAACGCTCTGTTAGAACTCTGAGGTGGATAACATATAGGCAACTATTACGGCAGATAGATTTTATTCATTTCTTACTAAAAATAAGTTATTGTTATATCGTGTCAAATACTCATGATTAGTGGAGCCCACCTCAAAAGCACTGTTATTACACAAACCATAAATGGAAATAAAAATTGACCAGAATTAGGCATTTACTCCAGCACGTCAGGATTTTCAATTCAAAGTTTAAAATTATTTTTTCACATGCAAAAATTTAATATGGCTAATATCAACAAATTCCCCAAACATATAAACCAATAAACCATACAATGACACACCCAAAACCCACAAACTCATAAACCCATAAACGCATTAGCCACAAACCCCAAACCCACAAGCCCTGAACCAACTAACTCTAAATCCACAAATCCCTAACCAACAAGTCACCAACCACTATTCCACAAACCCACACATTCCAAACTCATGAACTCCAAATCAACAAACCAGGAACCTATAAACCTATAAATTCAATGAGTTTGTGGGTTTTGGGAGTGGAGTCTGTGAGTTTCTAGATTTAAGATTTGGAGGTTTGTGATATGTGGGTTTGGAGTTTGTGGGTTTATGGTTTGTGAGTTTAAGGTTCCGTCGAAATCATAATCGAGGTGCAACAGCGCAAAGTAAGCCTTATTAAGATTTGTACCAACACAATCAGTGTGATTGTTCCAAGCTATTCCCTGGTCCATTACTATCCCTAAAGATCTAGATTTGTCATTATTAAGCCAGAATATTTCGCGAGGAATTTGTCCATGAAATATGACAATTTTAGTTTTATTTCAGTTTAAAATTCTATTTTTTGTACACCATATACTGACTTCCTTACACACCAATGTTGTAGTATACTAGAGTTGACATTGAAAGGGTAATAAATGTATTATCCGCATTATTAATTAGGATACCTTTCAATGTGTGAAATAGTAAATCATACATCATCATCATCAACATCAAGCAAGTGTGAATCATTTTTTTTTTTAAATCTCACCATAACTTTACGAATTTTCAAAATATTATAAGACTCGCTAATATGAAATGATAGGTTAATAAGGGAGGTGGATGGCTCCGATATAGACTCAACTGCTATGTTTACAACACGCACAAAAATTCTAAACTACGGAAAAACTCATTATTTGTTCAAATATAATTGAATATTATAAAAAAAAGTTATTTGTATTTCTATAGGTATTCTAAATATAAAGTTTGGTACAAAAATTTTAACTGTATAAAAAGGGGAAAAATTAATTTTGTTTTATGTAACAAATTTAGGATGTTTTTCATACCTCTTCCGTGAATTGAAAAATTTTCTATTTTTTCCTCCGTGGTTAACATTTTTATATAATTAAATAAATAAATTAAGCAAAACTGACATTTATTCAGTTATTTATGTCGTAAAGGCCTAAAATTTATAATTCTTTTCTTTTGTGAATTTATTAAAGTTTAACAATAAGGATAATATTCAGTAGCCTTCAGAAATTTTAAGGTAAATTTTTTTAAAAGAGGGATATATATATATATATATATATATATATATATATATATTTAAGATTATTCTTAAACTAGACTTGTAATGAATGTTAGCCTAGTCGCTCATTCTGACTGAGCAATAACCATTTTGATTATACTCTTCTTCTCTAAGCACCATCTTCATTCCAAAGGTTGGCAATTATCGTAACAAGTCCAAGACACGGCCGATATGAAAAGTTGGTTATTGGAGGAGCTGTACGAGTCTCCAAGATTATTTAGCCATCAAAATTATCTTCTTTCTATATTTATTTTTCCTAACATTTTTCCATCCATAATAAGTCGTATTAATCGGTATGTTTCTCCCCTCATAATGTGTTCGGCATATTCTTAATAATTACTAAGACTTCTCTTTCGTTCTTCATATGTGACAAGACTCTAACATTTGTTATTCTGTCTACCATAGTAGTGTCGGAATTCGACGATACATTCACAGTTTGAAACTCTTAATTCTCCTAATATATGTCTTCTTTATTGTTTACGTTTCCATTCTAAAGTAAAGTACCGACAAAACGTAGCACTTCACGAGTTAAACTTTTAGATCCAGGTTTGAGTCTCGGTTGCGTAACACTTTCCTCATTTCAAAAAGGTATTTCTTACCTCTTCTATCACCCAGGTTCCAAGATTATATTTCTTTAGTCTTTCGACTACTTGATTATAATTATATTGTTTTAGAATATATTGTGTATATTTTACTATTGACTTTGCTTCTTTTGTTGTTTGTTTGCGAAGGAATATATTCTTTACCAATTTTCTCTATTCACGTTGAGAGTTTCTGCTAATAGAATCGTATTTTCGGCTTATCTTAAGTTGTTTCTCAGTAAGCGGTTTATTTTCTTACCAATATTTCAATCCTTTAGTGTTCCTAGCCCTCTGCTGATTACATCTTCTGAACAGAGATTAAACCATGTTGGTGACAGCAATCATCCCTGCCACATACGTTTTTCTATCGTCATTTCTTTTGACGTATTTCTTTTCGTTTATTAGCTTCCTGATTGTAATATAATCTTGATATTATTCTAATATCTCTGTGGTCTAAGATTTTTTCTTTAAGTATCCTTATCAGCTGGTTCTATCTGACTTTATCAAATGCCTTGTTATAATCTATAAAATATGTATAAACTTCTTGATTCATCTCTGTAATATTACATTAAAAGCAAGGAGTATCGTTCAGTATACAGACTATTCATAGATCCAAGCTTATATACATTTATGTAATGTTCTTACTTCTTAAATACCCTATTATTTCTATTTTTTAAAAAGGCTCTCAAAGTATGACCTATTAGGCTTACCGTGCGGTAATCACTGCATTTTCTGGCATTTATTTTTTTAAGAAGTGTCGCAAAGATTGAGAGAAACCATTCGTCAGATACTAGAGTTCGCTTGTATATATTGTGTTGTATAAGTCGACTATAACTTAGATTTGATTTTCCTTTATAAGTTTAAGAATATCGGCTGATAATTCATCCGAGTCAGCGTCTGCTCTCTTTTTGATTGTTCTTATGACATATATAAGTGCTTCATTAATTATATCTCCTTATTCATAGTTTTGGGTATATTTTATATTGTTTTGCTTACTTTCATCCCTGAAAAGTTCGTTCACATCTTATTTCCATCTCTTCAGCTTTTCTTCCACAATTAGTTTACTATTTTGTTTTTTTACATTTATGTGTAACTGTAAATTCTTTTATATTGATTGTGTTTTGTTTGTAATCTCTTTATCTCCTAGCATTTTCTCTCCGGAAACTGTTCCTTTGCCATTCCAAAGTCAAATATTATTTCCCTTTGTATCTTGTTATATTTATAAGCTTTTTCTTTATAACTTCTTTTTTTATCCATGAATCGAAGGATTTCGTCTGTCACCTACTTTTGTTTTCGTCGAGTCTTATCTTTTTATGAAAGAATTTTAGTAGGTTTCATTATCGCCGTTTTAAAGCTCTCACATTTTTCACTTTTCTATATATAGTTACCATTTTCTTATATTCTTAACTCTGCAAATTTATCGTTGAATTAACACAATTTTGCTGACATCAGTCTGGGAGCTGGCTTTTGTTTAAAATTTCAGAAAAAAGTGATACTTCAGAATAAGATGGGTGATGAAAGACTTGCCATTTAAAAGAATCTAAGTGCAGCAACGTAACCGCTCTCTCATTATTGTAACAGAGGATTACACTTACAGAAAAAAGCCCAGGTTGAATTCATTTCACAGTTTTCGCAAAATCGTTTAAAATTAATAGTTGATGAATTTTCGTAGCTGAACAGGCTTACGCAGTAAAGAAACGAATCATAACTTTCACTGTTTCGATTTGTATTTTTAACGAAAATTCCACTTTCAAACGTAAGTCTATTTCATTCAATTCATTACTTCATACTGATATTATCTCCACAAACTCCTAATAGTCTGGAAAAATATCCCGTCAGTAACATACCGCGGTGGAGAAAAAATTTATTGCAATGCCCTTTGAAATGACCCTCGTCTAAATCATCGTCATAATTTTCGCTCAAATGGATATAACAGATAAAAACATTTATACTTAAATAGATATAAATTCTGATAATGACAAGTCCTTAAACAAAAAAATACAAATGACACTGCCATAGAATTATTTTTTTTAACCCTTGGCGCCCGCCATTTTATTCCCAGTCGGTGACTCAAGAATACTTTCTACCGCACGGGCAGATGCAAAATTTGCCTCCCAAGACAGATGCAGAAATTGCTGCTCACTCCCTTTTACAATAAGAGATGATGTGATTATTGTGATTCCAAAATTTTCTAAACCGAAGGCAAGTTCAGCTGCAAATTTCAGAATTTTCAAAAAAAAAAAGTTTTTTCAAAATTACCATATTTTCAAAAACTAGAAAACAAAATTGAATTGTAAATACCTATGTATAATTTTTATATTAATCAAACATTAAAAGCTGCATTATTACTTTAAAAAATTTATTATTAAAAAATTACTTTAAAAAATAAAATTATTAAAAATATTTGTTTCCTTAAAAAATCATTTTTACCATTAACCTTTAAAATGATCAAATCCCTATAAATGTAAAATAAAAGTGAGTTATTCATTTAAAAATATTCTTAGCAACCATTCGATTTTACATGTAGATAAGAAAGAAATCCAGGATCTCCATTAAAAATTTCTTACATTTGATAAAAATTAATAATTTATACTACTAAATTTAGACCGATAACGAAAATCATTACAAATTAAGATGTCGAATGTAAATCTGGCAACACGTATAGAAAACTGTATCCATTAATAATCCGTATTAAACTTTGATAATCCGTGCAAATACAGACATATTCATATATATTTGTATAAAGAGATATAAAGGTTGTAAAATAAATTCTAATCAAAATTAATTGTTTGCCTCGAAATGAATCGTCTCTAGCAGATTTAATATGTTATATGTACATATTTTATTCAATTTATGATTAGAAGTGATCCAGATTCGAACTGTTCCTAGAAAAATCCCATTATTTAAAGGGACGCTGTACAAGGTGGATCGTTTTGGATGTTTTTATAGGCCATCTGGGAAACCGTAAAAGATTTTAAAAATCTAATAAAGTTATCCTGAGCTCTTTTTTTGAGAAAATTGTAATGACGAAAACAAATTAGGGCTATCGCGATCGGTTTCAAATTTACAGGGATATTTTTCCATTTTCTAAAATGTTCTATAGTTTATTGATCAAAGCAACTACAACAAAACTAATAAGACATTCTTAAGGTAATTTTGGTAAAAATAAAACAAAATTGATTTTTTTGTCCGCCATATTGGATCCGCCATATTCAATTTTTTAAAAATAATTTTAGATTCGTTATATGAGGTCCCGAAAACTCCCCCATATCAATTTTGGAGAAAATCGGACAAAAATGATTTTTTCGTCCGCTATATTGAATCCGCCATATTGAATTTTTTAAAAATAATTTTAGATTCGTCATGTACGACCCCAAAAACTTTCCTGTGCCAATTTGGGAGAAAATCGGACAAAATTGATCTTTGCCCGCCATATTGAATTTTTTTAAAATAATTTCAGATTCGTTATGTGAGATCCCGAAAACTCCTCCATACCAATTTTGGAGAAAATCGGACAAAATTTATTTTTTGGTCCGCCATATTGGATTCGATATATTGAATTTTTACAAAATTATTTTAGATTCGTCATGTGCGACCCCGAAAACTCCCCGGTAACAATTTTGGAGAAAATCGGACAAAATTGATTTTTTTGTCCGCCATATTGGATCCGCCATACTGATTTTTTTTTAAATGTTTTGAATTCGTTATGTGCAACCTTGAAAACTTCCTCATACCAATTTTGGAGAAAATCGGACAAAAATAATTTTTTTTTGTCCGCCATATTGGATCCGCCATTTTGAATTTTTTTAAATAATTTCAGATTCATTGGGTACAACCCAAAAATTCCTTCATACCAATTTTGGAGAAAATCGGACAAAATAAATTTTTTTTGGCCGCCATATTGTAAGCACCATCTTGGATTTTACTGCACCAATTTCATAAAAAAAATATGGGACCACCGCAGCAACTTCTCGAATATAACGTAAAAAATTTCATTCAAATCGGTGCCGCCGTTCCGGAGTAATCGGTGTACATACATAAAAAAAAATACATAGTCGACGAATTGTGTACCTCCTTCTTTTAGAAGTCGGTTAAAAATAGTAGGCTGTGACTATGGATAAAAAAAGATTTACTTATTCGACTAAAACCTGTCAGTTTGAGGTTTATTAGTTTGTCAGCATACAATTTGTCTGTTTAACAACTAAAAATTGAGAAATTTTAAATTTCGAAAAGTACAGTATGGTAGAATGTTATATTGAGTGTAATAAACACAAGCAGAGAGACTCCAATTTATATTTTGAACGGTATCCAGAGCGCGAACATCCCAACCTGGCAATTATTAAGAGACTAGAGAAATACTTAATCAATTTTGGATCCCTTAAAAAGTCACGACCCAAGACGTATGAAAAATAAGGTAAAAAAATTAAATTATAGATATAATTGCATGTGTTATGGCAGATCCTTCGACGTTGAGCAGAACTATTGAAATGAATGTTGGGGTTTCTCATAAAAAATCATTAAAAATTTTAAAGAAAAATAAGTTTAAAGGTTACAAGGCAAGAAAAACTCAGCTTCTTCTCCCTGGCGACCCTGTAACTGATACATAGATATGTTACGAAATAATAATTTTTTCTTTAATAATATTATTTGGACGGATGAGTCAAAAATAATTAGTGATTGTATATTTAATCTTCATAATAATCATCTATGGGCAGATCAGAACCCTCCTCAATAAATAAATAGGGTAACACAAGAACGATTTGGGTTTAATGTGTGGGTTGCCTTGTTGGGTAATAGAATAATGGCCTACAAGATATATGAAGGGAATTTAAATGTTTAAGCTTACATAGATATTTGAGTAAGACCCATCGTCCTATTTATGGACAATTTGCTTTTAGCGGAAAATAACAGATTATATTTTCAACATGATGGAACCCCGGCTCATAACGTGGAAATTGTTGTACAATGCTTTAAAGCTAATTCTGCACAGAAATGGATAGCAAACAATAGACCAGTCAGGTGGCCACCTAGGTCACCTGATCTTACTCCCTTAAAGTTCTTTTTTAGGGGTATATGAAAAATATATTCCATCTAAATAGAAATAGAATTCTAGAAGAATTACACTATTCATATTCATAACGCTATGAGCATAGACGTTGCTAACCGTATCTATATAATAATGGACAACAGTTTGAACATTTAATGTAGCTTTTTAACATATTTATACATATATATATATATATATATATATATATATATATATATATATATATATATATATATATATATATATATATTTTATGTATATACACCGATTTCTCCAGAACGGATGCCCCGATTTGAATGAAATTTTTTACGTTATATTCAGGAAGTTGCTGCGGTGATCCCATATTTTTTTAGACAAAATTGATGCAGTAATATCCAAGATGGCGCTTACAATATGGCGGCCAAAAAAATTAATTTTGTCCGATTTTCTCCAAAATTGGTATGGGGAAGTTTTCGAGATCGCACATTACGAATTCAAAACATTTTTTTAAAAACCCAAAATGGCGAATCCAATATGGCGGACTAAAAATTAATTTTGTCCGATTCTCTCCAAAATTGGTATGGGGCAATTTTCGAGGTCTCACATAACAAATCTTAATTTATTTTTAAAAAATTCAATATGGCGGATCCAATATGGCGGACAAAAAAATTTAATTTTGTTCGATTTTCTCCAAAATTGGTATAGAGGAGTTTTCAAGATCGCACATTACGAATTCAAAACATTTTTAAAAAATTCAATATGGCGGATCCAATATGGCGGACAAAAAATTTAATTTTGTTCGATTTTCTTCAAAATTGGTATGGGGGAGTGTTCGAGATCGCACATTACGAATTCAAAACATTTTTAAAAAATTCAATATGGCGGATCCAATATGGCGGACAAAAAAATCAATTTTGTCCGATTTTCTCCAAAATTGGTACGGGGGAATTTTCGGGGTTGCACATGACGAATCTAAAATTATTTTTAAAAAATTCAATACGGCGGATCCAATATGGCGGACGAAAAAATCAATTTTGTTCGATTTTCTCCAAAATTGGAATGGCAGAGTTTTCGGGGGCTCGCATTACGAATCTGAAATTATTTTATAAAAATTCAATAAGGCAGATCCAATATGGTGGAAAAAAAAATCGATTTTGTCCGATTTTCACCAAAATTGGTACGGGGGAATTTTCGGGGTCGCACATGACGAATCTAAAATTATTTTTAAAAAATTCAATATGGCGTATCCAATATGGCGAATAAAAAA
This sequence comes from Diaprepes abbreviatus, assembly GCA_034092305.1. NCBI lineage: Eukaryota > Metazoa > Arthropoda > Insecta > Coleoptera > Curculionidae > Diaprepes > Diaprepes abbreviatus. The sequence continues at coordinate 37,958,392 of JASJET010000022.1, forward strand.
TTAATTTTATTCGATTTTTTTTTTCAAAATTGATATGTGGGGGTTTTTGGGATAGCACATTACGAATATGATATTATTAAAAAAAAATTAAATATGGCGGATTAAAGATTCTACATCTCTCGATTTTGTCTGAAGTCAGTATGGAGGGATTTTTGTTAGTGTTAATTACGAAATTAAAATATTTTTTGAAAAACTCAATCTGGCGGATTCAATATGGTGTTCTAAAAATTTTACATATCTCGACTTTCTCCGAAACTCATATAGAGGGTTCTTGAGGGTGTAAATTATGAATTTAATCGTATTTTTTCAGGATTCAATATGGCGAATGCAATATAGCTGACAAAAAATTTTACATGTTTCGATTTTGTTCAAATGTGGAACTGAATGGTTTTTGAGGATGTAAATAGCGAAGATAAAACTATTTTAAGAAAATCTAATATGTCAGATGCAATATGAATGGTGAAATTTTAAATTTCTGGATTTCATCTAAAATTGGTACTAGGGGGCGTTGAAGAGTTTAGATTTAGATTAGATTAAGACGTTAAAATTGTTTTTTTGAAATTCATTATGGCGGATCCAATATGGTGGGTTGAAAATTTTACCATATTCACATTTTTTTAGATTTGGTATTAGGGCGTTGGGGGTGGTATATTACGAATATGAAGTTAATTTTTTACAACTAATAGGTTGATAAGATACAATATGAAGAACTAAAAATTTTACATTTTCTGGTTTTATCTAAAATTGATATTGCGGGGTTCTTAGGGCGTGTACAAACTCAATATGTAATATAAAATATATCGGGCTAAGAAATTTACGTCTCAAGTTCTTTAGATATTCATATTGAAAGATTTTGGGCCTATACTACCAATCTAAAATTAATTTGAAATTTAAGATATTGGATTTACTATGACAGACTAAATATTTATTTGACACAATTTCATTGGTATTTGGAGAACTCTAAGAACCAAAGAATTTTTAGTGGTTCATTTTTGGGTGATTTGGAGTCATTGCAAGGTATATTAATCTCGATTAGTATGTAGTTCAAATAATTTATGAATATCATAAAGAACTCAAAACTAAAAATCGAAAATTAAAATTTTTATAAAAAAATTGAACCGACTTCTAAAAGTGCGCAAAAAAGGGGAAAATAACTAGAAATTTTTATATGAAATTAAAATTTTTGAAGTCGGCGCCAAATTATTTCTAAATGAAATAAATAACTACTAATATATACAAATTATAGTAAGAAAGCAATTACAAATAAAGTATTTTTAATCTGTTTATGCGAATCACATTTTGTCAGGTATTAGTTTGGCGCCGACTTCAAAAATTTCAATTTCATATAAAAATTTCTAGTTATTTTCCCCTTTTTAGTGCACTTTTAGAAGTCGGTTCAATTTTTTTATAAAAATTTTATTATTGATATTTTTGTCTTGTCGAGTTTTGTTTAAGTGTAGTTTTCATTTGTGAATTTGGTCAACTTATTGGTCTTTTAAAATGTGTTAACATAGACATGCACAACGTGGCTCCTCTGATCCGCCAGCTTTTATGAACTAGTCAGTGAACTTAATAAAAAAATAAAAAATATGTTTTAGTCATACTTTTGTTGTCAATTTATATTGATAATATAATATATTCTTAAACAAAATGTGAAATGTAAAAAAAATGTGTAAAAAAATATAGGGTGTTCTATTTAAAAAATTAAAACTGGATATTATATATTCATAATTAAAACTAAAATTAAATATCTTGACTACCCCACTAGATTCTACACAAAAAAATACTTTAAGAATGCCTTATTAGTTTTATCGTAGTTGGTTTAATAAATAAAATATAGGACATTTTAGAAAATGGAAAAATTCGAAAATCGCCCTGTAAATCCGAAACTGATCGCGATATCCGTATTTTGTTCTCGCCAATATAGTTTTCTCAAAAAAAGAGCTACGGACTACTTTATCAGATTTTAAAAATCTTCTACGGTTTCCCAGAAAGCCTATAAAAACATCCAAAACGATCTACCCTGTACAATGTACTCAAAAATAAAATAAAAAAAATTTTTCAAGAAAAACGATTTTATTTTCACGAAAGTCATGGGCTACATGGTATATAATAACTTTACATGCAAAAATATTATAAAAAAATATACAAAAAATAATAGTGATATACAATAGATTCATATTTTAGATTACTAGTTCGATAATTTATTTTACTATAAAATCGTGGGAGCTTGGTTTATATGACTCAAATTGTGGTATTAATTACTAACTGTATTTTAATTTAAGAGGCACACAAGACCTAGACTTTCACAAATTGAGAATTATGTACATTAATCACTTTTTAGTCATTTGCAATTAAATTAGAACTCCCACGATTTTATAACCAAAATAAATTATAGTAGTAAACTAAAATATGAGTTTATTGTATATCACAATTTTTCCTATTTTTTTACATATTTTTATATAGGAAATTATTTTATACCATATATTATCATAAAAATAAAAAAATTTTCTTAATGCAATGTTTATTTATTTTATTTTTCACTTTTTAATTTTCGATTACAATATTTGATTGTCAGTCTACAGCCGATAGGCAGCAGTGAAACTAAATGTTATCATTTACTAAAAAAGAAATAGAGATTTCTTTTTGAAAAATAAGCAAAGTTGATCTTCAAATGGCCTTGAAATATAGTTTCAAAGTCAGTTTCAGTCATAAAAATTTCTAGTCCTTTCTACATAAAGAAACTTATGTTGGTTCCACTTTCCCACGAAATAAAATATCTAGAAGTGATTTTGGACCCTAGACTGACTGTTAGCAAGTATGGGGAAAAGATAACAAGAAATGATTGTTAGAAGGTTGTGTGGAAAAACATGAGGTCCCTTATCCAAGATGATGCATTGGTTACACACCAGTGTGGTGAGACGAGCGATCACATATGCAGACCAAAGTAATGCAAAGAACCGCTATGACCAAGCGAGGCGGCATACAGAGGTTCACTTGTTTGAGCATCACGGAAACTATGAAATCGACCCCGACCTCGGCAATTGAATGCATTCTAGACCTCCTTCACTATATTGAGTGATTCAATGAGAGGCAAAAAATGAGGTTTCACCGGCTACACCACTCGATGGCAACAGCACAAATGCTGATAACGACCTAAAACCATATAATGTCGAGCTTCATACCGTTCAAGGTCACTAAAGAAAATCGAAGGATGAGCAAACAAACTAAACTGTAACCATCTTCTCAGACACTGATCTGGTACACTAACGGTTCAAAAACCAATGAGGATCCGGAAGAAGGGATATATCGGTTATAACTAAGAAGAGAAATTATTTTTCCCTTGGGAAAATACCCGACAGTATTCCAGGAAGAAATATATGCAATTTTGCAATGTATAAATGAGATAAAAAGGAGAGCATACAAAAGCCAAGCCGCCCTAAAGGTCCCTAAGGATAAAAAGGTATCATCTAAATTGGTTTAAGAATGTCAGAGCAAACTTACAACTCTGGCAAAGAAAAGCAGGGTTATGTTAAAGTGAGTACCAGGAAACTAAGACATACACGGGAATGAAAAAGCTGGAGAGAGCTGGCTCATCATCTCAATATATTAGTCTATAATCAGCCCTTAGGGTACAATGGTGAATGGTAAGGGAAGCTGTAAAACAATAGATTAAAAAGGAGTACAAAAGTTACTGACAGCTAGACAGGAATTGGACCGTGGCCGGCTTTTATTGGGAATCCTGACCCGAAATTAGCCAGGAAACCACTCCAAATGAGCAGGAACCAATTAAGGACAATAAAAGGCCTAATGAAGGAACACATGGCCGTCAAAATTCATCTGAATAAAATGAATCTTTACAACGAAGACCTCCATTGCAGCCTATGTGGTCAAGTCGAGAAAACGATATAGCGCATCATATGTGACTAGATCGGAAAAGATAACAAATCTTCTAGTAAACAAACTTGGAACCGAATCAAATACATACTCACTCCGTAGCGGACTTATTCAGGAAGCTAAGTTTACAGAGTGACTGTAAGTCAAGGATGAGCACAATAGGCCTATACTACCCGCAGTGCATCGGGCTTCAGGATGGACCCATGAGAAAAAAAACCGTTTAGCTTCTAAGTCTTTTTGCGTTTTTTGTCAGCCAACCTTCAAATGATTTCTAGACGAAAAAGGCATATGACGGGGAATTTTCCCTACTTTCCATTTTCGTAATAAAAAATACGGATTTCTATTTAAAAAAACCAAGTTAATCTTAAAATGACTCTGAAATATGCGTCAGCATCATAATATTGCAGTGTCGTCTGGATTATATATGGGTACCAAATTTTATCTTGATCGGATAATTGAAAGTGAGTTAAAATTCGATTATGAGGTAGTTGTCAGTCGACAGCCCATACGCAATAGGCCGTAGTAAATTTAAATAAAATAGTTTAATTAAAAATAAAACCTTTTTTAACCGACTTCTAAAAGAATGAGGTTCTCAATTCGTCGATTACGTATTTTTTTTATGTTTGTACACCGATTACTCCAGAACAGCAGTACCGATTTGAATGAAATTGTTTACATTATGTTCAGGAAGTTGCTGCGGTAGTCCCATATTTTTCTGGACGAAATTGGTGCAGAATAATTCAAAATGGCGCTGGCAATATGGTGACCAAACAAATTATTTTTGTCCGATTTTTTCCAAAATAGGTATGGGAGAATTTTCGGGGTTATACACAACGAATCTGATTTTTTTAAAAAAAAACATTCAATATGGCGGACAAGAAAATTTGATTTTGTCCGATTTTCTCCAAAATTGATACGGGGGAGTTTTCGGGGTCGCACAATAGGAATCTAAAATTATTTTTAAAAAATTCAATATGGCAGATGAAAACATCAAGTTTGTTCGATTTTCTCCAAAATTGGTATGGCGGAGTTGGAGTTTTCGGGGTCACATATAACGAATTTGAAATTATTTTTAAAATATTCAATATGGCATATCCAATATGGCGGATAAAAAATTAATTTTGTTCAATTTTTTTCAAAATTGATACGGGGGAGTTTTTGGGATTGCACATTACGAATCTGACATTATTTTAAATGTGGCGGATCAAAGATGGCGGATTAAAGATTCTACACCTCTCGATTTTATCTAAAATCAGTATTAGAGGATTTCTGTTAGTGTTAATTACGAATTTAAAATATTTTTTGAAAAACTCAATCTGGCAGATTCATTATAGTGTCCTAAAAACTTTACATTTTTCGATTTTCTCCAAAACTAATATTGGGGGTTCTTGAGGGTGTAAATTATGTATTTAATAGTATTTTTTCAGGATTCAATATGGCGGACTAAAAATTTTACATTTTTCGATTTTGTTCAAATGGGGGACTGAATCGTTTTTGAGGATGTAAATAGTGAATATAAAATTATTTTAAGAAAATCTAATATGTTAAATGCAATATGATGGTCTATAAATTTTAAATTTCTGGACTTCATCCAAAATTGGTACTAGGGGGCTTTGAAGGGTTGAGATTTAGATTAGATTAAGACGTTAAGATCCAATATGGTGGGTTGAAAATTTCACTTTTTTCGCATTTTTTCAGATCTGGTATTAAGGTGTTTTCGGGGTCATGTATTACGAATACATACATACAACTATTAGGTTAATAAAATACAATACGAGGAACTGAAAATTTATATTTTGTCTAAAATTGATATTGCGGGGTTCTTAGGGCGTATACAAACTCAATATGTAGTATAAAATATATCAGACTAAGAAATTTGCATCTCAAATTCTTTAAATATCGATATTGGAAGGTTGTAGGGCTTATACTACCAGTCTAAAATTAATTTGAAATTTAAGATAGTGAATTTACTATGACAGACTAAATACTTGTTTGATACACATTTACTGATATTTGGAGAACTCTAAGAATCAAAGAATTTTTAATAGTTCATTTTAGGGTGATTTACAGCTCTGGATAAAATGGGTACTTTTTTACTATGACAGACTAAATATTTGGTTCATACAATTTCACTGGTATTTGGAGAACTCTAAGAATCAAAGAATTTTTAGTGGTTAATTTTAGGGTGATTTACAACTTTGGATAAAACGGGTACTTTTTTGCCACCTTGGAATCATTGCGAGGTACACTAATCTCGAGTACTACTTAGTTCAAATAATTTACGGATATCATAAAGAATTCAAAACTAAAAATTGAAAATCAAATTTTTATAAAAAAATTCAACTGACTTCTAAAAGTGCGCCACAAAGTGAAAGTACCTATTAAATTTATATGAAATTGAAATTTTTGAAATCGGCACCAAAATATTTCTAAATGAAACAAATAAGTACTAATATACACAAATTATGATAAGAAAATTATTACAAATAAAGTATTTTTAATCTGTTTATACGAATCACGTTTTGTCAGGAATTAGTTTGGCACCGACTTCAAAAATTTCAATTTCATATAAAAATTTATAGTTATTTTTCACTTTTTAGCGCTCTTTTAGAAATCGGTTCAACTTTTTCATAAAAATTTCAATATGGATTGAATTTCCAACCAGGTCAGTTTCAAAGGTCATATTTCAATGTCATCGAGTTTATATACGTGTACCAAATTTCAGCTTAATTGGATAATTAGAAGTGGTTTATATGTATGTACCAAATTTCAAGCTTGGTCGAATATTCGAAAGTGAACTTGACCCTAAAATATAATTTCAAAGTCAGTTTCAGGGTCATAATATTGCGGTGTCATTGGGTTTATATATGTCTACCAAATTTCAGCTTGATCGGATAAACAGAAACGAGATAAAATCTTTTTACAAGATTTGATGGGCGATTGACAGGCCATAGGCAGCAGTAAACCTAAATAACCTCATTTAAAAAATTCTAGCAAACGATGAAAGAAAACCAAAAATTATTATTCCACAAAAGTGTAAATAAAACAGGTTCATTTAAAAATAAAAACCGAAAACTAATTTATATTGCAGCTTGCTTTCCACAATACCGGAAGTTATGAAAAATTATTTTTATTTACAACGCTGTTTACCATGTGACAACAGCCCCATTAAATTACAATCAACACGTTGTGGCGTAGCAATTATGTTTAGAAATTTGATGCATAAATAAAAATCTACGACCAGCCGCCAAATAGCCTTGCACACTTTTACCGCCGCAATTGGATTAGTTAAACTAAGTTAGGAAGGTACTCGACTTTCATATTATACATGTCATATACTATTTGAAATTCATTTTGCTTTGTGTGCAAATTAAGTTAAACCTTTTTTACTTCGTGGGTCAACCGAATCAAATAAATTTTTAAAATTCACGTTTTACGTCTTTAACATACCCTAGGAGCACCATTGTTATTTAAGTCTCCAAATTTGTAGACTAATCATTTCTAAACGTTCCTCGCAAGCAAAAGAAAAAAATAAAGAAAGCAAGGGGTCCCCTTATTGTTAATACTTAGGTACCATTGGTTTTATACTTCACGGATATTTGTTTTCTAGTTCAAGAATGTTAAACTTTGAAAAAAAAATTAAATGCAAATGGAATTTTTTTTAAGTCCTGATATAAAAAAGTTTCCAAAGCTGGACTCTAACCCCCAGTTCACTAAAAATTTTTGGAAAAGTGGCGATTTATTTCTCAACATAGTCTCCTTTTAGCTCGATACACTTGACTCAGCGATGCTCCAACTTCTTTAACCTGTCTGAAAAATACGTTTTCTGAAAGTCTGCAAAGTAGGCCTCCGTGGCGGCGATAACCTCCTCATTAGACTCAAATTTCTGTCCGGCGAGTGACTTTTTCAAGTTTGGAAACAAAAAGAAGTCGCACGGGGCCAAATCTGGAAAATACGGTGAATGGGGCAGCAGTTCGTAGCCAATTCGACCAATTTGGCCACGGCGACGGCGGAGGTGTGAGCCGGTGCGTTGTCATAGTAGAGAAGCACTTTTTTCTTCGCCAAATAGGGCCGCTTTTTCTGCAATTCGGCGTCAAATCGGCCCAATAATTCGGCTTAGTAGAGCCCTGTGATCGTTTTGCCCTTCTCCAGGTAGTCGATGTAGATCACACCGTGTGAATCCCAGAAAACGGTGGCCATTACCTTTTCGGCCGATAGGACAGTCTTCGCCTTCTTCGGAGCACGCTCGCCGGGTGAAGTCCACTGTTTCAACTGTTCCTTGGTCTCTGGTGTGTACCAGAGGATCCATGTTTCGTCGACGGCAACGAAACGACGCAGAAACTCCTTCGGATTGCGCTTAAACAGTGTCAAACGCTGCTCTGAAGTGATCTTATGGTTGCACTTGTTGTCCGGAGTGAGCAAACGCGGCACCCATCGCGCCGACAGCTTTCTCATACCCAAAACTTCATGCAGGATATGACCCACGCAGTCTTTTGAGATGCTTACTGTCTCAGCTTTCTCGCGCAACTTCATTCGGCGGTCTGCCAATACGAGATCGTGGATTTTTGTCCCGTTATCCTCCATGATAGCCGTTTTTGGGGCATCTGGGCGTGGCTTGTCAAAAACCGACGCGCGACCACGTTGAAACTCGTTAAACCAATTTTTGACGGGCGCCATCGAAGGAGAAGAGTCACCGTACACCGCATCCAAGCGCTCTTTGATTTCGCTGCGCGATTTCCCGTCTAAAAATAAGAATCGAATCACCAACCGATAGTGCTCTTTTTCCATTTTTCTAAAATCCGCGGACATGCCCGGTTCCACACGCGGTCAAAACATAACTGAGTGTCCGATTCGGCTGAAATTTTGACAGTAGCCGTCTACGAGAATGTACTACACGATAGTAAATTTCTCTTGCGATAGTGGCGCCATCAGGCAGTGAGGCTAAGTACTTATCGGACCGCCCTCGTAGTGCTTTTTTTTCACCAAGCAGCCATTGTGGAATTTTATAGAAAGTTTTCTGAGATTTTTTGCAAGTTTTTCTGAAATTAATTATTATGAACATTCCAAAAATCATTCTAATACAAAGTGAAAGGCACGGAATAGTTTGAGTAATTATAATCCTAATTCTTTACCTGCTTTTTATTTCATAACCCAGCTTTGCACCATCCGCTTAGAGTTAGATAAGGGAGGACATATGATTATAAACAGCAGGGGCCTTTTTTGGAATTGTTGAAAGTAATATTAATAATATTGATAACATATATCCTGTAGCTTTAGGCAAAAAACTCAAAATTGGAACTACAAAAGACATTCTGAGAATTAAAAAAAGGGTAAAAATAGGTTTTCTGTAGAGTTTATGCGGCGGCAGGGGCTAATAACTTTCTCAATTACAAGATAATTTCAGATGAAGAATTGAATGCATAAATACCAGCATCATTTGCATCTTGCAATGGATTTATAACAGGAGTCAGTAAAGAAATATCTATAGAAGAAATTGTCAAAGAGGCTGAATCCACAACGGGTATCCGCAACGCTAGAAGACTAAAAAGAAAGACTCTTGTGGGAGAAAAAGTAGAATTTGAAGAAACAAAAGAAGTTGTAATCACGTTTAAGAGAAGAAATATTAGAATTTACTTCCTTGAGGCAAACGTTAGTTTGTATGTGCCATTACCAATGAAATGCTAAAAAACACGGATAACTAGCACGTCAATATAGAAGCAATGTTAAATGTCTAAGATGTGGAGAGGAGCATGTTAGAGAGAATGGTAGAATTGCAGTGGGATGTATGTATTGCAAACAAGGTCCTGAAGCTAGTGACAGGAGAAGATGTTTGGAATACAAAATTCAGGAGAACATTAATAAAACTATGGCTAAGAATAATCTATCATATTTTGATGCCACGAGAATGAAAGCCAAAGATCGGAGGAAGGGATAAAAAATGGGAAAAATAAAAAAAAATTGGAAATAATAGAGATTCCTACAGATATCATCATGGAGACTTTCCGAAGTTGAAAGAAAAGAAACGAAATTTTTCATAATCGATCAGAGAAGAGATCTCCTAAAAACCTTGAGATGGGAAAAATGTCACAAGAGTCATACGCAGAAAAATCACTTAGGGAAATAAGGTCTATAACCCCATTGTCTCCTGAGATGCAGGGATTCAATAGGGAAGAGTATGAAGCATGCATATGGCATGTAGATCCGTAACTAGTAAATTAGAATTAAATAAGGGAATCAAGAGACACCAACTCGAACAGTCATTTAGGATATAATACAAAAACAGGAACGAAGGAGGAAATAAAAAAAGGCTATACAAATGGCTTTTGGGGTAAAGCCCAATAATGGCAAGGTTGAGACGAAACATTATATAATTCCCAAGAGGATAAATGAAAATACTGAAGCAACTAATAAGTTAAGAAAATATTGCGAACAACATAGTATATGAAAAGCTGAGAACTCTACAATCGAATATGAGAATCCTTAACACAAACAGAAATAATTTAACGATACGCATTATAACAGTTAGATGAAATTTTTCTTAAAAGTCATAACACATGTTGGGAAAGGAAGATTAGTCACCCTTTTTAAAGAAATATGTGAAATGAGACCCTCACATTGCATAACACTAGCATACCTTTTCAAAATTAAAATAAAGAATAGTCCGCATTATAGCTGTGTGAAAGTGGATGATTCGAGTCATCGAATTACGGGCTGCAATGAAGAAATAAGACATATTCCTACCTCTCAACGATGGCAAACGCCCCTATACATATACTCAACATATTGAATAATCTTTCTAGGGCAGTGTGCAAAATTTTGGTAAAGCAGGAACGTAAAATCTCAGCCCTCTTAAATATACAGACATGTACAACAATAATTAATACTTGCCTTTGTAGGCTTTGCAATCATACCCTAGCAACCACATTTGTTACTAAGCAGTACTTAAGACGCATTTAAACATCCAGATTTGCAAGATTTGGCTTCATTAAGACTCTGTAAATTGTAAATGGATTTTATAAATAAGATATACCCCTTTCTTAAATCCCTAATATCCGTTTATTTCACAGAAAGAAAAGAAGAACCAAAAAGAAAAGGGGAGAGGCAGAGATTATGCTCGAAGCACTACAGGTATCGTCTATCTTTTAAAATTAGCTTTGTTCGCGGTAAGGATTTAGAACCGATTCTGAACTAATACGCATGCGCAGTTGAAATAGCAGCGTTCGCGGATAACAAAGTTCAGAATTTTTAGTTATAGTCTCGTGTTCGCGGAGAAAATAATTCGGTTCGAAATCGATTCTGAACCAGTCCTACCAGTTCTAAGGATTGAAGAAGAACTGTAAGTTCGGAATTTTATGCAGCGCCACCTTTCATGCTACGGCCGCAATGTGCAACTATTTGACAATTGTTTTTAATTTATTTTAGGTTTTTCTCTTGTTAATGTCATTCGTTGCATTTGATGTTCCAGTATATATTTTATTATATTATATTGGTTTTACTTTAATTAGTGTTAATCGACCTAGAATCTTAAATAATAAGTTAAAAAAGTGTTAATTTGAACCTAAAAAAAAAAATAATATATTTTTTGAATACTCCCATTATGTCAAATCATTTATCATCCAGCGATGAGGACTTAAAAGAAATTTTATAGTTACTCAAAATTCCTAAAAGTGCTAATTATTTTGAGGAAATTTTGCCCCCCATTTTCAGTTAAGCTGAGAAATGGACAAGAACTGGCGTGTATTATGGTTTGCGATAAATGAAGTTGCATCGTATAGGGACGTATCAGACCGATTTTTAGTTTTATTAAAAATGTTTTTTGAATCAAAAAGAAATGGACCTAAAACTATTGCGTTTTATTTTTTGTTTAGAAAAACCCCCATCTTTTTATTGGGCGTATGTTTAGAATTAGATTTACTTTGACGCTCCCGAAATATGAACTTAACACAAAATAAAGAGTAAACAATAGACATCTGTTAAAATATATATTTGTTTATCAAAAATTCTATTCAGCAAAAAACAAGACGTTTTATTCCAAAAGAAACTGACCGTTAGACTTTATATTATATAAGAATAACAATTATAATTCAATATTTCTTTAAAATAATACAAATAATAAAACCTAATAAAAGACAGTTTTAAGTTATTTAAAACAAAAAAAAAACAACTAGTTTAATCAGCATTTAACACCGTATGCACACCAGAGTGGACGATTCAAAGTTCCAAAATCGTTCGCAGTAAAAACAAATCCTGAACCGGTTAATAACTGAGCATGCGCTGTACGGCAATCCTGAACTAATTCCGTACTAGTTCTGAATCGGTTCGGAAAGTGACCCGCGAACAAAGCTATTAATACCAAACGACACTATTTTGACTGAATGCTGACAAGCAAGATGCCACTGGAAACCTTCGAACAGAACAGAAATGCATTTAGTACAATCGGTAAAAAAAATTGACTCAATGTATTTCGGACATTTCAAAATAAGAGGTAACCCACTATTAGAAATAACTAAGGGGACAAATACAAGACAAACCTTTACAATTGGCGATGGTTGATAATGTTCAATAATTAACTACGACCATTTGAAGATATCAAAAGAAGTAGTTATTCAAATAATAAGTTACAGATTGCGAAAAAAACAATAATTTGAGCTCGGCTTTGATTTATTTTGTTAATCGGCTACCGTAAAAAAACCGTTAAAATAAAATTAACTCTTTTGTTTATATAATATCGTTGATTTTATTCTTTTAAAAGAAAGCCTTCATGATAAAAAACAATAGTTATATGGTGATAAAAATTATTTCATTGCTGAGATATATTAATTTATTTACGCAAAGATTTTTGATTAAGTTATTAAGTGAAAACGACTCACTTTTTTGATCTAATCCAAAACTGTGTTTTACTCCTAAGATTTTATATTTCCACAAAATATTATTGGCAAATCGATTTTTTTTATAATAATATACCCTTTCTTATTGTCAAAGAAATAGTATTTTTTTCTTTATAAACAAATAGAGCTGTAGCCTCAATAATTGCTTATGCGACACTCTAGTTGCAATACTCTGAAAGTTGAGGATTTTTTGCAAATAATTATTTACGTCTCCATCACGCAACTTTTTGTAAAGAAATGACATATATGAATTTTTTTAAAATTGACCAATGAATGTGTGTTATACTGATAAAAAAGCATGGTGGTTTTTAACTTAAGTTAAATATCCATAACAGCATTATATTCTAATAACAATGGTTTTTAAATACTGATTTAAGGTACATTTAGAAACTCGAATAGCTTTTAAAAGAATTAATATTAAAATAACTATTATATAAATATTGAGAGAAATTTGAAAAACTTTTTTTAAACAGATAGCTGTAAGATGTTTGAAACAAGACGCTCGCTGATACTTTTAAACATGTCACACTTCGAGTCATTATAAATAAAATATTGACACAACTCCAACAAACACAAAATAAACACATAATTCGATCTTGAACCAATTTTCAAACTTCTGAAAGAAAGTTTTGTCTATTATTTTATCATTTTCAGCGCATATGAAAATCATAACGAATGTGAAAGAGTTTAAAAAATAATGTAAGTAAAATAAATTATATAATTTTTATTAAATTAAAAATTGAAACTTCTTTACATTTTTTGTGAATCTCGTGAACAAATATTGAAATATAAATTACTATAATCCGTAAATAACCGTAACGTATATCACTTTAGCTTTGAGTTTTACCGGATATATTTCGCATTGATATTTTTTGGTAAACTTTGCTTTTAAACAAATATTTTCGATTTAAGTATTTACAATTCGTTGAATTATTAAGTTTCCCATATTTTACAAATAAAATTTATGAAAATACAAAATTTACCTGGTAAAACTCGAAGTTCTCGTGATATAACCCAGATTCAAAATATTCAAAATATATTTTAATAATACCAAAATGTTGCTTTCTCAAAAGTTAGCGTCTGAATTTGAAGGCACTGTGTCTCTGTTCTCTAGCAGCTAGTACGCGGTTACGCCTATCTCCAGGTATGTTGCAGCCACTAGTCTACTTTGACAATTGATTTTAATATGTTTAAATAATTCTTTTACAAAATCCTCAACAATAATGAAAAACATAACCGTTTAAATATTTAATGCCACTGAAACGGTTCCTTAATCGTTATACACACAGCCACTGAATAACTCATCTATTAATCAATTTTTTTAAGCTGTCGAAAATCCCCAGCTTCAAAATATCAGAACCAAAGTGTCACATGGGCATTAGTTTAGGCTACAGCTCTATTTGTTGATGAGGAGAATAACAATATTAAGATTGTATTTAAAAAATTTGACTTTCTAATAATATTTGATGAAAATATAAGGTTTTAAGAGCAAAACGGAGTTTGGTTTTAGTCAAAAAATGGGATCGTTTTCCCACAATAAGCTAATTCTAAGAATTCTATAAACAAATTAACATATATCAGCAACAAAACAACTTTATCCCTATATCAATATTTTTTTGCTATCACGAGGGTTTCTTTTAAAGAATAAAATCAACGAAAAAACAATTTTCGCAGTATCTATTGCATAAATAATAAAGACTAATTGTTTTTTTTTATTTTTGCAGTAACCAATTAACAAAATGAAGCACACTCTATCTCAAACTGTAGGTATTCTCACTATCTACAAGTTATTATTTGAATTTTTTGGCTAAAATCAATACGTGAGTTTCTTGTTTTTGTGATTTAAGAGTATAATGATTCCTTTTGCGTCTCTCTACGATTCACAAAAAATATTTCCCACGCCATAAAAAATAATAACTTTTCAGGTTAGTAGGATAAATAGTTGCAATAGGATAAAAACTATTAAACTCTCAAAGTCCATCTTTCGCCAGCATTTTTTTATTACAAATTACGTATTATCCATAGGTTTGTTAAGAAGTTCAACAATTTTTTGCTAAGTTTTTAACAATAACAAAAAACGACATATTTCATGAGTTTTACAAATACTTTGGTAACCATCAAACGGATTTTAACAAAAAAAAAAAAACATTTAAAGTTTTTTTATTGCTGCTATATTTTTTACTCATAATTATTAAAAACATTATTGGCCAAAAAAAATCAAGGGGTTAGAAATAACAAATTCCATTTGTTTAATTCAGTCTAATCTTCCTACCCAACTATTAATGATATCTTATAAAATAAAATTTTTATAAAAAACATTGAACCGGCTTCTAAAAGTGCGCTAAAAAGTGAAAAATAACTATAAATTTCTATATGAAATTGAAATTTTTGAAGTCGGCGCCAAACTAATACCTGACAAAATGGGATTCGCATAAACAGATTAACAATACTTTGTTTGTAATTGCTTTCTTACCACAATTTCTATGTATTAGTAGTTATTTGTTTCCTATAGAAATAACTTGGCGTCGACTTCAAAAATTTCAATTTCGTATGGAAATTTATAGTTATTTTTCACTTTTTAGCGCACTTTTAGAAGTCGGTTAAATTTTTTTATAAAAATTTTATCTTTCGATTTTTAGTTTTGAATTCTTTATGATATCCATAAATTATTTGAACTAAGTACTAATCGAGATTAGTGTACCTCGCAATGACTTCAAGGTGGCAAAAAGTACCCATTTTATCAAAAGTTGTAAATCAATCTAAAATGAACCACTAAAAATTCTTTGATTCTTAGAGTTTTACAAAAACCGGTGAAATTGTATTCAATAAATATTTGGTCTGTCATAGCAAATCTACTATCTTAAATTTTAAATTAATTTTAGATTGTTAATGTAAGCCCCAAAACCTTCCAATATCGATATTTAAAGAACTTGAGACGTAAATTTTTTAGCTCGATATATTTAATAGTACATATTGAGTTTGCATACACTCCAAGAACCCAGCAATATCAATTTTAGGCAAAATCGGAAAACTTAAAATTTTCACTCCCTCACTCCCTTGTCAACCTAATCTTGTAAAAAATTAATTTCATATTCGTAATACACAAACACCCAAATACCAAATCTGATAAGATATTAATAAGGTAAAATTTTCAACTCACTACATTGGATCCGTCATACTGAATTGCGAAAAAATAATTTTAACGTCTTAATATAATCTAAATCTCAACCCTTCAAAGCCCCCTAGTACATATTTTAGATGAAATCCAGAAATTCAAAATTTCTAGACCGTCATATTGCCTCTGACATATTAGATTTTCTTAAAATAATTTTATATTCGCGATTTACATCCTTAAAAACGATTCAGTCCCACATTTGAACAAAATCGAAAAATGTAAAATTAATAGTCCGCCATATTGAATCCTGAAAAAATACTATTAAATTCGTAACTTACACCCTCAAAAATCCCCGATATCAGTTGTGGAGAAAATCGAAAAATGTAAAATTTTTAAGATGCCATGTTGAATCCGCTAGATTGATTTTAGACAAAATCGAGAGATGTAGAACCTTTAATCCGCCATCTTGGATCGGCCATACTTCATTTTTTTTGAAATAATGTCAGATTCATAATGTGCGCTTCCAAAAACTCTTCCATATCAATTTTGGAAAAAATGGGACAAAATTTATTTTTTATCCCCCATATTGGATACGCCATATTGAATTTTTTAAAAATGATTTTAGAATCGTCATATGCGACGCCGAAAACTCCCCAGAACCAGTTCTGGAGAAAATCGGCCAAATTTAATTTTTTGGCCGCCATATTTTCAGCGCCATCTTGAATTTTACTGCACCAATTTCGCCAAAAAAAATATGGGACCACCGCAGCAACTTCCCGAAAAAATTTCATTCAAATCGGTGCCGCCGTTTCGGAGTAATCGGTGTACATACGTAAAAAATATACATACTCAACGAATTGAGAACCTCCCTCTTTTAAAAGTCGGTTAATAAAAAGGAACCATAAGTGAAAATTTAACTTTAACAAAACGTAGGGAATAGTATGACAAGGAACGGCTGCACAGTCAGACTCGTATGGGTCTCGGGTCATTCGGGCGTACACGGGAATGAGGAGGCAGACCGTCTGGCAAAGTTGGCTTCGGCACGTGAACCGTATGGACCCCAACCAAGACTACCTGTCCCAATTGTTATTGGCAAAAGAGAATTAAAATCGTTGTTGGAAAGCAAATTTATCGGCCTCGAATGACCTGCAGCTATGGTGGAATGTAAAGGGCCTAGGCATCGATGATCTAGTATCACTACCCCTTTTTCATTCATGCGTTTATTCATTCAACTATAACTAAAAATCCTCGGAAATATTTCGATGTTTATTGTGTGTCACTCAGCAGTCAAATATTTGTGTATTAACTTAATACTATAACTGCTTTATCTTTTTAATACTATTTTGAAATTACTTTGAAGACAAAAAGAAACGCCTTAACTAGTTTGTCTAGCTAAAAAGTAACAAAGTTTTAGGTTACTCTTGCTAGTAAGATTTTGTATTAAACAAATTTAAGCTCATACAATGAGTGAAGCAATTAATAGATTTCATGGATCATCAGGTTTTAATGTCGTTTGTGGCACTGAAATCAATATCATTTGATAGACTGAAAGGTACAATTCTGAACGTTATTCAAGTTAGTCACGTCTAAATTTACTAAGATGATATAAATTAAGAATTGATTGAATTCAGCAGTTAAGTACTTAAACTAAACTGCTTTTATAACTTACCTGAATTTTAGAGTTTTACAAAAATACACACATGTGTTCAAGGGTTGAGTCTAAAAGGGAAATAAAAGATCTTCATGAGACCTTCTACTTGACTTGAAAAGAACAAAAAGCAAGACTGTCTAAAATTCATGTACAGAATGAAGATTTTGTAGGTATTGCGCACAACTTTTGTTTGAAACTTTTTTACTGAAAAATAATAGCTTTTCCTAGAACTCGATAAACTGTTTTTTTTTTCTAATCTTAATTGCTAAATAAAAAAATTTACCCAAAAAGAAAATGAAACATAAGATACTACATAATTACTATTATCATTCTGAAGGTTTTTACGTAATTAAAAGTCTACTAACAGTAAATTTCAAAAATCGCCTCATATGAGGCGAAATCCGGCAGCTTATAACGCATATTTTAAATAATATCTTTGGTTAAGAAACTCGTCTCATCAGAGAAAACAATATAATTAAAAAATATATATATTCTCTAAATAGTTTTCTTCCAATTCGCGAACAAAATTTCTTCATTATTTTGGATGGATGACTTTTAGTTTTGAATTGTATATTGTTTTTAAAATTACTTCTACTTTTATTTCTAATTTTTAATGTTTTTTTTTCTGCGTAACATTTTGGGAAAATGTCGAACAGAAAGAAGCTGATTACTGCAACATTCTTTCCCTATATTAAGGGAGCTTTTCCTTTTTAATATTCAATACGCTTCATGTTCTCATAAATTTTGAAATCATCTTTTACAGTTTTATAGGTTACAGTGATATTTGACCATTGTGCATTGAATTTTTTATTACATATAAATGTGAGGCACCTTATCCTAAACCGGAATTTAAAACAACGAAATACCATTTGTTAGGATATAGGTATTTAAAAAGTATTTTCTGTACTTTACAAAACATGGCATAGCATAAGCAAATTTTAGCTATATAAAACTGACAATTAAGATAACGGTAAAAAAGTGTTCTATAATTTGGCATTTTGACGTAACATTAAAAAGCAAAAATGTTGTTTTTAATTATTATGTTATATTATTGATATTATCAGTTTCATTTTTACTCCATTTTTTTTAAATGGAATATCCTGTATCTAGTACCGTTTATTGATGTGATGTTTATTTTAATTTATCTTCAAATTGATATCAGCGAATTTGTTTTTATCTTCAACGGTTTTCTCAAAAATTTTTATTAAAAAAGAATAGCCGATTTTTTCCTATGCATTACAATTTTTACAGGGATACAAAACCAATTATTTTTTTATATGAGATATAAACCCAATAGGCCCTTGACCGCTTTATACAATTCATTTTTGTAAAATTTTAAGTGAATTTTTCCAATAATAAAAAACTGGTATTAAAAAATAGCGGAAAACAGAACTGAAAGGATTAATAAAATATGTAAATAACCATTTTCGACACACTGTAATAAAAGACCTATATATTGGATTATTGTAAGATGAAATAAATCAAGATAAGACTCCTCACGCATGTTTACAAAAAAACTTAAAAATCATGATGGGGCATTAAAATGTCAAAATGTAAGTAATATGCTGATTTCGGTCAAAAAATATTTAAAAAATAAATAATTTGACAACGTTACTTTTTCAAACAAAAGAATTTATGGCTAAAGATAGGGTTCAATTAGACTCCAAATTAAATTAAAAAAATTTAAATAATTAAATTTGAAAAAAAATATTTTTGGAATACCCTGTATAAGCTAAATTAATTTTAAAATTTTCGTATCTCCTTTAATTCCATTAACATTTCGCCTATCAATTTTTTCACAAATTTAATGATAGAACTACAATTGAACACTGAAGTACTAAATAGACAGCCTGTGTAATAAACATATATTGCGAAAGATCTTTAATGTGATATATATGAGATCACCAAACTTTTTAAAACACTTAATAAAATACTTTGTTCAACTAACTTCTTCAACATAACCTGTCTTAATTTAATTATAGATGATACACTTTTATTTATATATTTATTATTGTTCATAATATTTTAGTATATAGGGCACATTTTATAATTTCAAAATATATTTTGATACTAATTAATTCAATTCAATCTTTTTAATAAATATATTATTAAAATAAATTATTTAGCGTAAAATTTTAATTGAATAAAAGTTGTTTTTAAATATTAATTTTACTCTTTGCCCTGATAATAATTACTAGTTTCAATAAATAATTATTCCTGTAATAATATACAGGGTGTCCGGGAAAATGGGGGAAATCTACCCCATATGAAAAAAACACTAGGAAGGAATACTACAAGTTCATATAATTTTTTTTCGTATAGGCCTCCTCCTCCTCCCAAGGAGCTGCAGTGGAATCAGATTTTTTACACATAACTATTAAACCACCATGTATATTTCAATTTTTCTATATATGATGTATATCAGGTAAGATCTTGTATCCTTGAAAGTGTTGTGAATTACTCACAACTGCAGGGACGGACTAGCTGTGATACTGATGAACCCTTTTTTTATGCTCTGTATGAGAAAAACTTTGGACAAAGTTTTTTTTCATACCTTTAACTACTGATTAAAAATTAAGTACTCTTCATTTATGTCAGTAATCCTAACCGTTTTTGAAAAAACGTCATTTTATTTACATCAAGTATTTGGCGTATTTCGATAAAAGATCATCTTTGTTCCTATCAAATGTTCAACCATATGATAAAAAAATTCAATCCAAAATTAGAGTTGACCTCTTTATTTAAAAACGTCTAATTCTATGAACTGCAATTCGACCTAGTTTCGCAAAAAATGTGCGTTTTATTTTATCGGCACCAAAAACAAAATCTTATTGTTGCAAACGTTGGTTAGTATGAAATTTCACTTAATTTACTGATTTTTGGATTTCTTGGTGAAATTAATTGTAAAATAATTCGAAGTATGCAATATACGTTTATTAACTAAGCAGATATGCATCTGATGTATATGATGAAATACCCTAGTTGTACTCTTCCACATTAGAAAATATTTCAACGAGTTGACCAACGTTTAAAGGAGAATGGAAGGCGATTTTATTTAATAAGGTAATATTATTAAATTTCTTCATAATTTTAGGAAATTTTGAGAAAAGAAGTACTGATGCAGGTCGGGGAATGCTGTAGATGACACTCCTTGACCGAGCACTCGAAAATTATCAGCGCAGTTTAATACGTCGACAACAATAGTGCATGAAGTTCTTTAAGAACAGCAGTTATATCCATATCATTTGGAAAAAGTGCATGTACTGATTCCTGATTTTTCCCGTGATTTTTCCCGTAAAATGCAGTTTGCGAACTGGCTATTAGATCAGCAACGAAATAATCTAAACTTCATTAGCATTATTCTTTTCACGGATGAAGCAGGGTTTACCAAAACACAATTACATGTAAGGGCTGATGAAAATCCTCATTCAACTATTGTTTCGATCAATTAATATCTGGGCAGGAATCTTTGGCAATTTTTTGATTGGACCATTCGTATTGCAGGCACGACTGAATTCAGACCTTTATTTGGAGTTCCTCCAGAACGCTTCTCACGATTTAGTAGAGCCCTTACCAACTCGTCGAAACATGTATTACATGCACGATGGGGCACCACCTCATTTTAGCGTTACTGTACACGAACACCTGACGCCACAACTGAAAGTAGAACTTTATTTGGAGTTACTTCAAAACACTTTTCACGCTTTACTAGAGCACTTATCACTTGAAACCCGCCGAAACATGTACTACATGCACGATGGGGGCACCACCTCAGTTCAGCGTTGCTGTGAGGGAGGTTCTGAATAACATCTATCCAAACCATTGGATAGGTAGAGGAGGATCTATTGCCTGGCCTCCTCGATCTACCGACCTATCGCCATTAGATTTTTACCTGTGGGAATACCTAAAAAACTTTTTGTGTTCCACTCCGATCGATAGTAAGGATTAACTTCTACGGAGAATCACGTTTCATTATGATCAAAAAAGAACAATGCTGAGTTAATATAGCGGAAACAACAGTCTTCCATTCGCTGTGCCCGCGAGTATATCAGGCTTCACAGAACCCATGTTGAACCCTCTTACGAAGTTTTGAACTAAGCAGTTAGTTTAACTTTTTATTGAAACTATGTTGACAGAGAAAAATTCCTCTTTTCATATTCATTCCGATAGTAGTTGGACTAACAGTATAAATAAAATGACGTTTTTTCACAAAGGTTTAGGATCAGATTTCTTATCGAATAAGGCGTAAAAAAATGAGGTCATGAGTGTCACAGCTAGTCCGTCCCTGCATCTGTAACTCACAACACTTTCTTGGATAATAATTTGAAGGGTCTTACCTGGTATACATCATACTAAAAAAAATTAATATACCTGGTGATTCAATAATCATGTGTAAAAAACTTGATTCCAATGCAGCTCTTTTTGGGAGTGCATGTCTCCGAAGAAGAGGTGTATACGAAAAAAATTTATATGAACTTGTAATATTCCTTTCGCGTTTTTTTTTTCATATCCGGGAGATTCCCACTTTTTCCCGAATACCCTGTATATTTTTAAATTTAAATGGATGTGAAGAAGCACTACTAATCGTTATACCCTAATAATTAAAAATGGATTTTTCAACTAATCATATCTACTATTTTGTTTGCTGATCGTTCATCAACTTGACAGCTCGTTCTTACAAATAAAGGAATTCCTTCTTTTTCTTAAAAATTGTAGAATTGCATATAAAACATTTTTCTACGCTTCAAAATAACCTCCTAAAAACAATGTAAGCAATAATTCCTGAAAAGCTGCCTGTAAAAATAAACATCCGAGAAAGAAATAAGGCGTACTTGATTGAAACACATTTAAACGTTAATTTTATTACATGGTTACCTAATCGTCTGTTAATTTTCTTTCAGCAACGGGTTTTAATACTAATAAAAATAGCAAAGAGGTTTAAAGCTTCGAAATCTTTGCTCATTCGCAGCTATATTGATATTTTAAGATAAAAAGAAATTACGTGATAAAAGTATGTTTATCCAAAGGATTCTACATTTTGCTAATGACTATCCAATTCAGTGCATTTAAAAATGCTAAAATAAATGAGAAGATATGCTACAATAATATTTTCTGTAAATTGAAAGCTCGAGTTTCTTCCTGAAAAATGCTGGCAGTTGCCAAATTTTGATCACGATCAGATTTCACAATTTAATGGTCATAGTAATTTTATTGCATTATTTAAAATCACAAGTCAGTTTTATTTTGCTTTTGTGAATCAGAAGACTAAATTTTCTATTTTCTAATATTTATCATACTCTTAATTATATTATGGATATTTCTCTTAACAAAAAAATACTTGGAAATTTAAATTCAAATCTGATAAATCAAAAATTTATGGTATGAAAATATATTACGTCTTTAAACTTGCAGCTCTGGTAATTTTGCCTTTCATACTTCATTTTAAATTATATTCTATCTAAATAAAATTACAGTTGTTTAAGAAAAATTATAATGGACTAAAAAGTTAATGCTGGTAGCCGTTACTAAGTGTTATATAAATATAAATAAACAGCCCCATGAGAGAACTAAGTATGAAACTAAATTCATTCTTCAAACAAATAACCAACTTTAAACCAAGTCACAGTTTAAATAATTCAGTAGATCTCGTCCAAAAACTAAAAAACATAAAAACCCCAGATAACTCCATACTAGTTTCTTTTGACATAAAAAGCATGTTTTCTAATATTCCAACAGATGAATGTTTTATACTTATCCAAGAAATATTACAGGAACGAAATATAAATCCAATAGTTACTGCTGAAATCTTGTCTTCTTTTGAACTTTACCTATCACAAACCTATTTCCAGTTTACTAACAAATTTTATTTACAAAATTCAGGCCTACCAATGGGTTCTGCTCTTAGCCCTCTCCTAGCAGACATTTTCATGTCAAACATAGGAAACAAAATTCTTAATTCCCCTTTAAGCAAAAACCATGTTCAATTTTGGTACAGATATGTGGATGATGTTCTAGCATGTTTTAAAAGCACTACTAGACAGCTTTAAAAATTCTTACAAGACATTAATAATTGCCATCCAAAAATTCAATTTACTCTGGAAACTGAAAATAACCATAAAATAAATTTTCTAGATCTCACCATATCTCACCTCAATAATCAGTGTAATTTTAAAATTTTTAGAAAACCAACGTTTACTGGTAATACTATATCTAATGACTCATTTCACCCCTTACAACACAAAATGGCTGCATACAATTCAATAATACAGAGAGCATTCTCTTTGCCTCTCTCTGAAGAAGATCTTCAAGAGGAACTAAATATCATTGAAAGGATTGCAATATCAAACAATTTCTCCCAACAAACCATAAAGAAATTAATAACTACAAAACAAAAACAACTAGCTTTTAATTCAATATATCCTAAAATAAAAAATGATAAAGATAGTTCATCTTATATATCTTTGTCATACTGTGGTACCCTATCAGAAAACATAGCTAGTACTCTTTCCAAACAACATAAAAGTAACCTTTAAATCTCAACACAATCTGTCCACTATCTTTTACAATGCTAAAGATAAAGTTAATAAATTTGATTAATCAGGAGTTTATAAGTTAAAATGTTCAGAGTGTGATAGCTTATATATTGGACAAAGTCGTAGAAGCTTTAAAACTCGCTTTTCAGAACACTACCGACCATATAGACTACAAAAAACAGACTCGAGCTTTGCCAACCATTGCTTAGAACACAACCACAGTTTTCCTAATTAAGGCAACACTGACATATTACATTATTCAACAAAGGGCCAAAAGTTAAATATTCTTGAATCTTAAAAATATATAAACATAGTACCAATAAAAATGTAAATTTGCTTAATGACCAGACAGAACTTGGGTTTTCCCCGTTACTTGTTATTGCCAAATAATAATTAGTTCCCAAAATTTAGTACCTCCCCTTTGTAATAATGTAGTTTCTCAGGTAGTTTTTATTTATTGTTAAATTTTCTCATATTTCTGTATTGAATACTGTCTACCTTTGTAATTCAGTTTGAAAATGACTCTGTGAGTTGAAACTGCAGTCACTGTTTTCTAAATAAATTTAGTGGTATAAAACATAGTAGTTCCTTTTAAACATTCCCCTTATAATGGACTAAATATTGTTGTCACGGTCCATTCAATTCTGGTAAGAATAATTTTAGTGTGATAACCTTAACATAATTAAGTTTAAAAAAATATATATTTTAATTTTATTTAGCGAAACTTTATTTTACTTTTAATCCGTTATAAAAGTTTATTTCCTAGAATAGGCATTAGAGCATCAATATGTATATTAGGAATAAAGACTCCTCGACCTAATTTATTACGACTTAGCAGACTTTTTCTATAAAAATTTTATTGCCTATTAAACTAATTGGATTTAAGAGGCACTTGAAATTAGGACTTGATGGTTTCTCTAATTTATAAATTAACAATAAAGTACTGAAAAAATTTAATAATATTTTAAAAATGTTTTAATTTATAAAAACTTTTCTCCCAATTTTTTATTTATTGTACAATTAGAAAATGTACTATATTAGTTATATCAAAAAAAAAATCAATGTTGTTAGGTTCTGGAGATATAATAAATGATTTTATTGAATAAAACATAAATATTACAAAATTATTCTAACATTTATTAAACATAGTGAGTATTGTCGAATCATTGTTTGGGAACAGAAAGTAAACGGTAATCGTCATAAGTAATATGCGATTTCTAATCTCCTGCATTGCTGGGAAAAAGTAAAGCAACAAAGTGCAAATTTTAAAGGAATATTCTGAGTATCTTAATAATATTTCATATTTACATAAACTTTGAACAAAATTTAGGTTCACAAATATATATAATAACAAAACTGCTAAGGAATTAATTTTACGTATATTTAAAAATTACTATAATAAAAACAGTTGCAACCTTATTTCTTCCTGATAGGGGGCTTTTTAGCCGGGTGTCAACTAATCAACTACCATAAAATTGCGGTTTGTTTCTTACTTGTTAAAAATGAATTCATTATTTTCTGTTTTAATTCTTTCAAAAATAGAATACTTCTTGGCATAATTAATTCAGTACAGAAATATTTATTTCACATTAAATAGAGTTCACAAAATTATCTTGGACTCTACTTTAACTAAAAACTTACTTTTTAGGAAAACAATGTAATTTTGCTTTACTTTTGATGCATTGTTATTTTATATTTGAAAGTTTACGTTAATATCATCTTACATTGATATTTTAATACATACAGCCAAAATACGCAGTTTTACTCTTGGGATATATGGGAGTCTAATATAGTTACATTTTAAAATTATTTTCATATTAAACAGGGTGTCCCAAAAGCTCTGAAAGTATCAAAGTTGTGTTTTTTAAATGGAACCCCTGTATATTATTGCATTTTTGGATTATCCGATCAAAATAAGTGCCTATTTTAATAAGGTTTATAGTACCTAAACCTTAAGGGTTCTTAAATAATTTGAATTTTGACAAAATCTAACTTAATTTTCTTGTTGCAAATACTTAAGAAGTATTTCAGTGATGTACTCGAAATTTACAGTGAAGTGTAACAATAAATCATATTTTATATCCCAATTATAATAAACTTGCTATATTGTACAGGGTGTCCAAAAATTAAAACTAATCAAATAAGAACTTTATGTGGCTATAACTTGATTAATTTAAAAAGAACGCTATACTTTTTACCTTACCAAAAAATGTATCTTTAAATACCTATCTAATGCTATAAGGGTGTTCTACAGCTAAGTCTTCGCTTTTTCACAGAATACGCCAAATAACCGTTTTCTGCACCATTTTGTGTTTTTTGAATAGATGTTCTAATGTATCTAGTTGCCTATGGCATTTAGAAACGTCAGATTATTCATTAAATTTATCAGTTTAGTCTGCAAAACCTGTTGCTATAATAGCAGTATTATTTTTTGTAACTGTGAAACTTCATTTATTGAATTGAATTATTTGAATACTGTTGTGTTATTGCTTTGTCAAAATGCAGATTTATCCAAAGGGAGAGCGTATTGATATGATTTTTATCCCTGAGGAATGTCATCAAAAGTTATTGTTGGCTTCTCGAGTCTATGCTTAAAGGTTTCCTGAAAGTAACCATCCTAAACCAGCCGTTTTTGTGAGACTATTAAACCAGTTTCGGGAAAGTGGAAGTATCAGTAATAAAAAACCTCTTATAAGAATACCTGTCACTGAGGATGAAGAAAATGTTTTTACTGTACTTGGTTCAGTGATCAAAAATCCCAATATTAGTCAGACTCATATATCCGAAAATACTAACATTAGCCAAGAAAGTGTTTCAAGGATTTTTAACAAATACAGATTTCATCTTTATAAAATCCAGCTTTGTCAAGAGCTTCACGAGAATGATTTTGACAACCGAACTGAATTCTGCTTGTGAGTGTTAAATAAACTGGCAGAAACTTAATACTTTTTTGATAATGTGTTGTTTAGTGATGAATGTACTTTTCATAACAATGGTTTCATGAATAGACACAACTTCCATTACTATTTTGAATCAAATCCACATGAATACAGAGTTATGAGAAACCAGAATAGGTGGTCGGTTAAAGTGTGGAGAGCAAGACTGGGTCCATACTTAATTGGACCCTACTTTTTTTAAGGACGTTTAAATGGTTTGATGTTTAGCGATTTTCTTTTACACCAACTTCCAGTGTTATTAGAACACGTCCTTTTAAATATTAGAACAACTATCTGACTTCAACTGGATGGAGCTCCGCCTCATTATCATTGCGAGTTTCGGCAATTTTTAAATGTCAATTTTCGAAACAAGTGGATTAGGAGAGACAGTTTCAAAATTGGCTTCCGAGATCTCCGGACTTAACTCCACCAGATTTCTTTTTATAGATATACATAAAAGAAATTGTCTACAATGCGCCCCCGACCACACCACAAGTTATTAAAATACGCATAAGAGACGTTTTTCAAACTATAACCCCGCAAATGTTCTCCAAAGTTAGCAGTGG
Organism: Diaprepes abbreviatus; assembly: GCA_034092305.1. NCBI lineage: Eukaryota > Metazoa > Arthropoda > Insecta > Coleoptera > Curculionidae > Diaprepes > Diaprepes abbreviatus. The sequence goes on from JASJET010000022.1 coordinate 37,985,978, forward strand.
TTTCGAAAAAAATATATATATAAGTGTTTGGAAATGGATGGTCGACATTTTGAACATCTACTATAAATAGTTTACTTCTGTTTTGTGTTATCGTCAATATGTTATTATCATTATTGTTGTTATAGCCTGTTGAACGACTATAAATCGCGCTCCGAGTTTCTGAACATATGTAAAGATATTCCTGATTATTATTCTTATAGTTGTAAATTACCTGTCATTTCCAAATGCCATAGGCAACTAGCTACATTAGAACATCTATTCAAAAAACACAAAATGGTGCAGAAAACGATTATTTGGCGTATTCTCTGAACACGCGAAGATTTAGCTATAGAACACCCTTACACTATTCGACAGGTATTTAAAAGATACATTTTCTGGTTAGATAAAAAGTATAGCCTTCTAGTTAAATTAATCAAGGTATAGCCACTTAAATTTCTTATTTGTTTAGTTTTAATTTTTGAACACCCTGTATAATATAGCAAGTTTATTATAATTGGGATATAAAAAATGATTTATTGTTACACTTCACTATAAATTTCGACTACATAACTGAAATACCTCTTAAGTATTTGAAACATGAAAATTAGGTTAGATTTTGTCAAAATTCAAATTATTTAAAAACCCTTAAGGTTTAGGTACTACAAACCTTATTAAAATAGGCACTCGGAGAATCGAAAAATGCAATAATATACAGGCGGTTCCATTTAAAAAAATACTACTTTGATACTTTCAGAGCTTTTGGGACACCCTGTATAATATGAAAATAATATTAAAAAGTATCTATATTAGACCCCATATATCTCAAAACTTTTTAAAAGTCACGTATTTTAGCCGCAATATTCCGTGCCGTATAGAATCAATAACCCTGTATATTTAATAATAATAAAATATATTTAGTTTATAATATCCAGATTTAAAAGTGATATTCTATTTGTGCTCGATGGAGCATGTAAAGAAAGAAACGTCACATTTCCGATGTAAAATTATTTTTCTCAAAAATTTTCGTTTGTGCCATCTATGGTTTTCTCCTGAGACGCCTCAATTGTGGTGTACATTCGTAAATATAATATGATGTTTACAAAGAATGGTTTTCCTACCGTATCTTTATTTTCGTCAATAAATGTTTTTTCTTTTTTGTGATGTTCAATCCTATCAAACGTCTCTTTTGTAAGTTTATTTTCTGCTTCGCCAAATTGTTATTATTCATTAAAATTAATAACAAAACATTTGGTAACATAAAATTTTAAGTTTTACACAACGAAAAAAAAACAGAAATGATCGATCCAAAATTTTAAACTTTTCGTTAATTTATTTTTATTATTTAAAAGTTAAGTCAATTAGTCCATATATTTCGAATTTAATTCACAACATTAAAAATTTTAGAAAATTGAAAGGTAATTTATTTTTGTTGCTGTTTGCGGATAATTAAAAATAATTATTTTTATACATAAAAATGACTGTGTGAAAACTTAACATATAAAATAACTCTTTTATTATAATTTTGCGCAGTTCGTCTTTAAAAAAAAGATGTAATTTTTTATTCCTTTACTATTATTTAAATGTTTGCAAATGAATAAAATGAAAAACAATTTTCGTCCATGAGACTAGATTAGCTAAATTAATTTTGGTCCAATTTACTTTACATATGTAATACGACAAGTCTGTTAATTAAGGTGAGTTAATAGAAATTAGTACCCATATTATCTTAGGGTTACCTAAAAGTTATTGGAAAGGGATTAGTTAGTTAGGTTTTTTAAAATTTTGTAGCACCTCTGACTTTGAATTAATTAAAAGCATGTGTCTGCTAAATTTCATCACCAAAGATGTACATTTTATTGAAAAAACATACTGAAATATTGGATATTAGTATACGTAACTTAATCGTAACAATTTTGGTTGAAAGGGTTTACTAAAGACTGCTATGTCAAATTTTTACTGATACTTACCGTTCTAAACTATACGCGATCACAGTAAAACTTGAAATTTATGTCTAAAACTTATTTAGTTGGAATTTGATAAAAATCTTATGTCTAATTATAAACTGATATAAGGGTTGTAGTAAATAATAAACTGATAACTCAAATACAAAATGATGGGAAAATTTTGGCCAACAAATAATGAAACATATAATTAGTGTCTCTCAAACCTAATAAATCTACAGACCCTTTAAAGAAACAATGTCTTTCCCGGCGAGTTCACCAAAATTTACGCTCATAAAATAACTCAATAATTGGGATATTGACTTTCTGTGAGAAAGTGTTTAAAACCTACCTAATGTAGCCGAAAATATTTAATTTTTTTTTAATACAACTAGTACTTTAAAAATCATAATTTTAAATTTCGTTTCAAATTTTCCGCTAAAACGCCAATACTTGTCACTTGGCCAATGTGACGTCAGACTGGTAAATAAACAAGGACACATATATTTTTTTTGTAATTTTTGTGATATGAGTTTTAAGTTATTTTAAGTGTGATGCGGTGCCTCACTGTATAAGTATTACAATTAAAACACCTGAAAAGTTATTTATTCACATTCCATGTTCGGAAAATAATAGGAAAATGTGGCTTCAGCTAGCCCCGGCACTAATCGTTTTATTTTAGTTTTGAGCTGATAAATACCGATTACCACTATTATGTATTTATTATCGGTTGCAGAAATAACAATTCTTGATGAAATACTTACATGGAGGTCTTCATATTTCTAAATTCAGCAGAGCAGAAGTTACTGTTTGTTGCGAAGAAATTGGCCACCATAAAACAATCAATTCTCAGCAAATTCGAAATATTTGCCTTAATAAATCCACTTTCCTTCATAAGAAAATTTCTTAGAATCTTTTCAAAGAGGAAAGGAAGCAAATTTCAAAGAAATAACGTAAAAATAATTATAAAATATGAAATAGGCATTGTAGCCCTTGACAGCGATCACGAATGTGACATAAAACCAAAAAAAAATATATGTCAATTCGTGACAGTGATGACGTTGGCTGTATTCTTTAAAGTAATTCTCAAATGATCAAAGTGAAAAAAGTGAGAGTAATAGCCATGTTCTTTTAAATATGCATTTACTTGTCACTAGGTCAAAGTAATCGTAATTACTTCAAGTGATAGAACTGAAAGTAATAATAACTTAAAAAAATAACCGTATCAGGACGGAGTGCCAACGATAACGTTAGTATGGAGTGACATCATTAACTTTGATTGGTGTTCGTTGTCACGTGACGCGAAGGAGATTTATTATATTTTTATTATTAAATAAAAAAAGAGTTCCTTACAAATAAAGAAATTGTGTTTTTTAGGATTTCTATTGTGGAAACTACCATTTCGCGGCAAAATTTTATTTTTTAACCGACTTCTAAAAGAAACAGGTTTTCATTAACCGACTTCTAAAAGAAAGAGATTCTCAATTCGTATGTATGTTTTTTTATGTATGTACACCGATTACTCCGGAACGGCGGCACCGATTTGAATGAAATTTTTTACGTTATGTTCAGGAAGTTGCTGCGGTAATCCCATATTTTTTTGAACGAAATTTGTGCAGTAATATCAAAGATGGCGCTGACAATATGGCGGAGAAAAAAATTAATTTTGTCAGATTTTTTCCAAAATTGGTATCGAGAAATTTTTGGGGCTGTACCCAACGAATCTAAAATTTCTTTTAAAAAATTCAATATGGTGGACAAGAAAACTTAATTTTGTCCGATTTTCTCCAAAATTGGTGTGGGGGAGTTTTGGGGGTCGCATATAAGGAATCCAAAATATTTTTAAAAAATTCAACATGGCGGATCTAATATGGCTGACAAAAAAATCATTTTTTTCCTCTTTTCTCCAAAATTGGTACTGGGGAGCTTTCGGGGTCGCACATGACGAATCTAAAATCATTTTAAAAAAATTCAATATGGCGGACGAAAACATCAATTTTGTTCGATTTTCTCTAAAATTGGTACGGGAGTTTTCGAGGTCGCACATGACGAATCTAAAATCATTTTTAAAAAATGCAATATGGCGGATCCAATATAGCGGACGAAAACATCATTTTATTCGATTTTCTCCAAAATTGGTATGGGGGAGTTTTCGGGGTCGTACATAACGAATCTGAAATTATTTTTAAAAAATTCAATATGGCGTATCCAATATGGGGGATAAAAAATAAATTTTGTCCGATTTTTTTCAAAATTATTTTTAAAAAAATTAAATTTGGCGGATCCAAGATGGCGGATTAAAAGTTCTACATCTCTCAATTTTGTCTAAAATATTGGAGGATTTTTATTAGAGTTAATTACCAATTTAATATATTATTTGAAGAACTCATTCTCGCGGATTCAACAGGGCATCTTAAAAATTTTAAATTTTTCGTTTTTTCAAAAACTAATGTAGCGGATTCTTGAGGGTGTAAGTTACGAATTTAATAGTATTTTTTTTTTCAGGATTCAATATGACCGACTAAAAATTTTTCATTTTTCGATTTTGTTCAAATGAGGGACAGAATCGTTTCTAAGGATGTAAATAGCGAATATAAAATTATTTTTTAAGAAAATCTAATATGTCGGAGGCAATATGACGGTCTAGAAATTTTGAATTTCTGGACTTTGCCACCTTGGAGTCATTGCGAGGTACACTAATCTCGATTAGTACTTAGTTCAAATAATTTATGGAGATCATAATGAACTCAGAACTAAAAATTGAAAAATAAAATTTTATTTCTAATTGAAACAAATAACTACTAATATATACAAATTATGGTAAGAAAGCAATTAGAAATAAAGTATTGTTAATATGTTTATGCGAATCTCATTTTGTCAGGTATTAGTTTAGCGCCGACTTCAAAAATTTCAATTTCATATAGAAATTTATAGTTATTTTTCACTTAGCGCACTTTTAGAAGTCGGTTCAATTTTTTTATAAAAATTTTTGATTTGAATACGGTCATCATCCGAATGCTTATATTTTATGAAAATATATTGCATACATATTTAATTGCATTTTTAAATACCTACTCAATATTACTACACTCCATCACATAAACAAAATAGATGAAATTTAATATTTGCCAGTTTTTTTATATCTCAGAGATTACTTGAGACAACTTATACGTAATAATTTTGTTGGAAAAAGCTATTATACCAAAATTTTTCAAATTTTTAGAATTTACCGTTGGAAAATTAAAGAGTAGGAGGTATTTAAGAATCCTCTTTGTAGGTTCATATTTTGTGAAAGAAACCACTAAATAAAAAATAAGATATAAAACATTTATTTTTATTTCTGAAGATTTATTCAACAATACCCCACTCGATCAAGTGAACGAAAAAAATTTTTTCGTCCCTATTTTTCACGCTGGGGGTACCCTAATTTTTTTCCCCCAATTTTGTGTTAGATCTATTTTTGAGATATTAAAATATCATTTTTCTGCATAATTTACTTGCAAAAGTTTCAAAACTTACGAAGCTATAAAGCTCTAATAAACAGCCAGACAGGCAGATTTAACGAGGAGATAGAGGTTCCTACAAAACCCTAAAAAATAAACTTTGACGAGTAAGGAAATTCAAATTTTCCATTCAAAAAAATAAGATACTGAAATATTACCGAATCTTGTTATCGATATAACATAAAAATTCACATAAATTATTTGAACCGTGTTAGAACGAAAAAAGACGTTTTTCAATTCTAAATCTTTGGTTGTTCGAGACATTTTATTTGCTCTTTACCTACAGGATCATACATTTTTATAAAATTAGGAAAAATTAACTAACTTCATAATATAGATTGGTTAACCATAATCGTCACTAATAAATAATTAATTTGCTATAAAGTTATAAGATTGTTAATTCAACATCAAATTTTAAATGGTTTGTAAACTTCAGCCGTTTAATAAAATTTAAAAATTGGCTCAACTTGTGCGTATTTTTGACCCAAGCTCAATGTGAAGATAACTTTTTTTAAATACTGATATTTTTTAATACCATACCACAATTTTTAATCAAGTATTTAAATTAGATATGTTTAAATTTGTAAGAATTCGTCATATAGAGTACTCCACATAATTTTGGGAAGTAATAATTCGCATTCGAATGTGAAAAAGGTAAGGAGTGAGGTAACATAACAAAAATAGTCAGGGATAACACACCATCTACTTCTTTAAATTTACAATATTTATCTCTTAGCGATTGCAATTTAAGTAAGTCACGAGTTTAGGAACAAATTTTAAATACATTTAATGTAGTAAGTCCTAGTTATGCAGGAATAAAACTTTTTCTGGAGATAATTTATCATAAATTAAAACGATTAACAAACATACTATAAATTAAAATATTGGACATTTTTCTCTTTATAATACACTTTTTATTTAAAACTGCAAAGACCATATCTCACAAATCTAAAATATTTCCGTTGCACTAACATGCTTATGTTCAGAAATATATTTAATATAAAAGTATTGTTATTTAACAGTGTAACCGGTTAACAAATAAAGCCACTTTTCTAATTCAAGTATTTCTAGTAATAAATCAGACAAAATAGTAATTTAATAATAAATTTTAATGCAGGTAAATATACGATTTAAAAAAAAATTAACTTAAATGAACTCAGATTAAAGAAGAAAATAAGAGAAATAAAAGATATTGTCGAGAAACTTATATTCTTAAAAGGATTTCGGGTTAATAAAACACGTTTTAAAACTACTGTAAATGGAGATAGAAAAGTGAAACACTACTGGATCTTATTGTCAACATAACCTAAAAGGTGTCAGGAACGAAACGCGAAGATAATTTGAAAAATTCCCTAACCTGTCACTCGGTCTCGGTACAGACGAGCCCGCATCATGCAGGGGCTGTTGCGCTGCGACGGGTGCAGTCCCCGTGTCGCCGATGCCGAGCACTCGTGAAACATCGCGTGGGCCAGCGTGACAACGTGCAGCTGCTCCGTATCTTGATGGAGTCCGGAGTGGCAAACGGCCGCGCCGTGACTCCGGAGGATTCCGGGAACGGCTGCGGCCTGCCGACACCGAAAATAAGCGGACAATTGCGAAACGACCCGATCAGCATTAGGTATGAACAGCGTTGCCGTTGAAAATTAAAAGTTAGCTACTTAAAGTGAATGTTATGCCATTGAAGCATATTATGCATTATGTCCCTAGATATTAGACTAAGAAATTAAAAGATTGTTTTCTGGATATCCTCTTATTTTATTAATTTAAAAAGAAAGATGTTTCAAAGAAAACAACATTTGAATAATTAGACTATAAAAATATGAAAGTAAGACAGTGTTAATAATAATAATATCCTTTATTTGCCAACAAAATTATGATCACATAGCAACGCAACGTCAGAGAAAGAATTATAAATATATTGATCTAACTACAATTAAGATAAAAAAAATTGAACCGACTTCTAAAAGTGCGCTAAAAAGTGAAAAATTACTAGAAATTTTTATATGAAATTGAAATTTTTAAAGTCAGCGCCAAACTAATACCTGATAAAATGTGATTCGCATACGCAGATTAAAAATACTTTATTTGTAATTGCTTTCTTACCATAATTTGTATATATTAGTAGTTATTGGTTTCACTTACAAATAATTTGGCGCCGACTTCGAAAAGTTCAATTTCATATAAAAATTTATAGTTATTTTTCACTTTTTAGCGCACTTTTAGAAGTCGATTGAATTTTTTTATGAAAATTTTATATTTCTATTTTTAGTGTTAGAATTCATTATGATATCCATAAATTATTTGAACTAAGTACTCATCGAGATTAGGATACCTCGCAATAACTCCAAGGTGACAAAAATGTATCCATTTTATCCAAAGTTCTAAATCACCCTAAAATGAACCATTGAAAATTCTTTGGTTCTTAGACTTCTCCAAATACCAGTAAAATTGTGTTAAAGAAATATTTAGTCTGTCATAGTAAATCCACTATCTTAAATTTCAAATTAATTTTAGATTAGTAATATGAGATGTAAATTTCTTAGCTCGATATATTTTATACTTTATATTGAGTTTGTATACGCCTCAAGAACTCCACGATATAAATTTTCAATATTTAAGGAACCTAAGATGCAAATTTCTTAGCTCAATATATTTTATACTGCACATTGAGTTTGTATCCGCCTCAAGAACCCTACAATATCAATTTTAGACAAAATCGGAATATGTAAAATTTTCTGTTCCTCATATTGTATCTTATCAACCTAATAGTTGTAAAAAATTCACTTCATATTCGTAATACATGACCCCGAAAAGCCCCTAATACCAAATCTGAAAAATGCGAATAAGGTAAAATTTTCAACCCATCATAGCGCATCCGCTCTATTGAATTTCAAAAAAATTATTTTAGGTCTTACTCTAATCTAAATCTAAAGCATTCTAAGCCCCCTAGTACCAATTTTGGATGAAATTCGGAAATTTAAAATTTCCAGGCTTATATTCGCTATTTACATCCTCAAAAACGATTCAGTCCCACCTTTGAACAAAATCGAAAAATGTAAAATTTTTAGTCCGCTACATTGGATTCGCCATATTGAATCCTGAAAAATACTTTTAAATTCATAATTTACACCCTCAAGAACCCCCTATATCAGTTTGGGAGAAAATCGAAAAATGTAAAATTTTTAGGACACTATATTGAATCTGCCAGATTGAGTTTTTCAAAATATATTTTAAATTCATAATTAATCCTACCAAAAATACCCGAATACTGATTTTAGACAAAATCGGAAGATGTAGAATCTTTAAACCGCCATCTTGGATCCGACATATTTAATTTTTTTTTAAATAATTTCAGATTCGTAATGTGCGATCCCAAAAACACCCCCATATCAATTTTGAAAACAATTGGACAAAATTAATATTTTATCCACCATAGTGAATACGCCATACTGAATTTTTTTAAAATAATTTCAGATTCGTAATGTGCGACTCCGAAAACTCCCCCGTACCAATTTTGAAGAAAATCGGACAAAATTGATTTTTCCATCCGCCATATTGGATCCGCCATATTGAATCCTTTAAAAATAATTCTAAATTAGTTATGTGCAACCCTGAAAACTCCCTCGTACCAATTTTGGAGAAAAATAGACAAAATTGATTTTTTGTCCGCCATAATGGATCCGCCATATTGAATTTTTTTAAAATATTTTAGATTCATTATGTGCGACCCCAAAAATTCCCCCATACCAATTTTGGAGACAATCAGACAAAATTAAATTTTTTTGTCCGCCATATTGAATTTTTTAAAAATAATTTCAGATTCGTTGTGTACGACCTCAAAAATTCCTCCATAGCAATTTTGGTGAAAATCCGACGAAATTAAATTTTTTTGTTCGCCATATTGTCAGTGCCATCTTGGATATTACTGCACCAATTTCGTCTAAAAAAATATGGGACCACCACAACAACTTCCTGAATATAACGTAAAAAATTTTACCTAAATCGGTGCTACCGTTCCGGAGTAATCGGTGTACATACATAAAAAAAAACATACATAGTCGACGAATTAAAAACCTCCTTCTTTTAGAAGTCGGTTAAAAACTAATCGACATTTCGATAGGAACTTTAAACAAAGGAAAACAAAAGGAGAAAAAAACAGATTCAAATTAATTTTAAAAAGTAGTAGTGAAAGGGTCAGTTTAAACTGAACAAAGTTTTACAGTTTGTAAAATAAAATATTGTAATTCAAAAAGGAATAAAATTTTTACACAAAAAACAAAAGCATGAGAAAAACCAACTAAACAAAAAATATTAAGTTAAAAATATTATTCATTAAAATTGAAAGAGTAAAAGCACCTATCAGACAGCCATTCATTTACGCGTCTCTTAAAGCAGTTAATCAACTCGATAAGTCAGATTGCTCTTGTTAATATTCTTACGGCTTTAATCGCCATATAGTATGGTTCTCTCTCATAGAAGGTAGAGTTATGTAAAGGAACCCTTAGGTCATTCGCCCCTCTGGTAGTCATAACCATGTTTTCCCCATAAAGTTGTCTATTTAGCGGAAATAATTCCGTATTCCGTTTGACAAACATGACTAAAGATCTAAAGTATAATGAGGGAACAGTAAGCAACTTAAACTGAGTAAAAAATGTTCGACATGAAGTTTTCGGATGTAGGTGGAAGATGCATCTTATAATGCGTAGTAGGTTCCCCCAAGCCACACAAGCAGTGACTCAGACCTTGTTGCATGTTTTGAAAATAGAATGAGGCCGGTTTTATCTACTTTTAAAGTGAGGCTGTTATCGGAACACCACTGTTGCATTTTCAATTCAGAGTTTGTGCAGGTTTGAGACAGTCCCGCCATAGAAGTGTCCACGAGAATCACTGATGTGTCATAAGCAAACTGGCAAACGCTATCTGCGGCCAATGTGGGTCCCAGAATGAAGTCCTGAGGTACCACCCTGCAACAATTTAGTTCTACCTGAAAAGTAATGATGATTATTTATAGTAAAGCAGACTGTTTGCTGCCTATCCGATAAGTAGGATTGCAAATTAGCAGCAACGCCTCTGACCTCGTACGCACCAAGCTTTGTCAAAAGCAAGTTTATGATCCACACTGTCAAAAGTCCGGAACAAATCAAAATATTAGCCTACCACTTTATCATTTGTGTCAATTCTTTCATTTATATAGGAAATTGTATTGAATATTGCCATTTCGGTAGATTTGTTAGGTCTAAAGCCGAACTGATTATTACTGTTCAAATGTTCAAATATTCTAGTATAAATAACTTTTTCAAAGACTTTTGACACTGCTGGAAGTAGGAAGATTGGTCTATAATTTTTGATGCACTGGCGATCCCCCTTTTCAAATACAGGAATCACTTTGGCCGTTTTGATTTTAGTGGGAGAGACCTGTGTGGCAAAACATTCATTAACAATATTTGCTAAGGGATTACTTATGTAGTGGGCGGCAAATTTTAAAACATATACGGGCACCTCGTCCAGTCCCGCTGAAAATTTATTAGGTAAACTGAGTGTTCGAAAAATTTCATCGGAATTTACTGGTGATAAAAATATTGTAGGAGAATTAACTTCAATTTCAAATGTAAGGTTAAGTTTTGAATTATTGTGTACATTGAACTGTATGCTAAATAATTCAGCAATATTTTTTAGGCCACTATGGATATGATCATCTATTTTTAGGACTATGTCATAATTCTTTTTGATCCCATTGCATCCGGTATTAAGGATATTCCAGGCAGTTTTAATTTTATTTTTGTAATTAATAATCTTACTATCATTCAAATTTTTTCGATAATCAGATAGGTATTTCCGATAAATCTTTCTCTCTGAGCCATATGTTCTATACACAGCTTGACTTATTGTCTGCTTATACCACACATACAAGTCTTTGATGTAGTTCGAATAGTTACGGATTTCGGTATTTACCCAGCTTCCTTTATGATATTTGTTTCTGTTTATACTGGTTGGGAAAGGAAATTAAAAATAATTTTTGTTTTGATTAAAGAAAAATAGTTCTTGTTTTTTTTTTTGTTTTATAAACGCTCCAAATATATCATATGCTCTAATATTTTTCTTTTATTTATTTTGGTAATATTCTAATAATAATCGTTGCACTACATGGTTACAGTGCTATAAAAATTGATACAGAATTTACTAGTCGGTTTTCAAGAAACATTACTTTAATTTGCCTAATAATTAATTAATTAATGGTCATTATTCTTAAAATAAGGTCTATTGCAACTTAATTTTTAATTTATCTGCAAAGAACTAGCTTACTATAAAAATTAGGAAAAAATATTATTATGTCTTACTTATGGAAATCATTTTTCTCTACCGCTTGGGATCAAATAATTCTTTTCCGGTAGCCTTTATTATTGTAAAATTAAAATATAATCTTACCATTTTCCGTAAAATGAATATTTGTTAAGCAAAAACAGGTTTACACTCAAAAATGAATATTTTTTTGTAAATTAAACCCACTCAAAAAAATTCATTTGAAACAGAAAATAAATTTGTGTTCTTTATATTGCAATAATTGAATGTGTCAAATGTTTAGTCTGCTATAATGAATCCACTATCTTGAATTTTAAATTAATTTTAGATTAGTAATATATGCCCCCAAAACCTTCCAATATTGATATTTTAGGAACTTGGGACATAAATTTTTTTATCCGATATATTTTATCCTGTATATTGAGTCTGTATACGCCCAAAAACCCTAAAATATCAATTTTGATTTTTAATTATCCATATTGTACGTCATATTAAGCTAAAACAATTAACTTCAGATTCGTAACCTACGACCACCAAAACGTCCTAACACCAAATTGAGAAAATATGAATAACGTAAAATGTTCAATCCACCATATTGGATCCGCCATATTGAATTTCAAAAAAAAAAAATTTAACTTCTTAATCTAATCTGAATCAACACCCACGAGAAACCCCTGCTACCAATTTTGTACAAAATTGGGAAATGTAACATTTTTAAACCGTCTTATTGAATCTGATGCGTTAAATTTTGTTAAAATAATTTCTAATCCGCTATTTACTCTCTAAAAAACGACCCAGTACCAATTTTCAATAAATTCGAAAAATGCAAAATTTTTAGTCCGCCATATTGGATCCGTAATTAGCACATCCAAAAATCCCCCTATAACGATTTTGGACAAAATCGACACATGTAAAATGTTTAACCCGCCATACTGGATCCGACATATTTTTTTTTAATAATTTCAGATTTGTTATATGCGACCCCGAAAACTCCTCCATAAAAGTTTTGGAGAAAATCGAGAAAAAATTTTTTTTTGTTCGCCGTATTATATCCGCCATACTGTATTTTTTAAAAATAATATCAGATCAATTATGTGCGTCCCCGAAAACTCACCTATACCAATTTTGAAGGAAATGGGAAAAAGTTCATTTTTTTCCGCCATATTGGATCCGTCATATCGATTTTTTTAAAAATAATTTCAGGTCGTTATGTATGATTCCGAAAACTCCCCCATACCAATTTTGGAGAAAATCGGACAAAATTTTTTCTCGTCACCTGAATTGTGTTCGCCATATTTTGGATCGGAAAAAAATATTTATTTGTCCGCCATATTAGATCCACCATATTGAATTTTTTTAAAATAATGTCACATTCGTTTTGTGCTATCCCAAAAACTCCCCAATACAAATTTTGAAGAAAATCGGACAAAATCAATTTTTTTTGTCCGCCATATTAGATCCGCCATGTTGAATTTTTTTTAAAAATTTCATATTCGTTAGGTGCGACCCTGAAAACGCCATATCAATTTTGAAGAAAATCGGACAAAATTATTTTTTTATTCACCATGTTACCAGCGCCATCTTGGATTTTACTGCACCAATGTCATTCAAAATAATATGGGACCACCGCAGCAACTTCCTGAACATAACGTAACAGAATTCATTTAAATCGGTGTCGCCATAGTTTTATTTAAAATTTGTTACGATTTATTTATTTTTTTATTTATTTATTTACTTATTTATTTATTTATTTAATTTCACTCTTACAACTAAGCTTTATCTAGTAGGTAAAACTTGCACCATTTCATTTTCGTATCCACGAGTTAATATAGTTACCTAGACAGGTGCAATTGTGCTCTTGTATTGAACTAAGTACAATTGTAATCGATTTGGTCAATTCTTTTACTTGCTCTTTAGTAGGAAACGCCATTTTCTTAGCTCATTTGATCTGAATGAAGCCGTGAAATGAAAAGCAACTTGTGTTCGACATAACGGAATCCTTTGTATTGGATTTTTGGCCAATTTAAAAAGTTACTCCTTTTGATTTCTTTTATTTTTTACCTTACCTTCTGTCTTTGATCTGATTATTGTAACAAAATACTGAGTAACCACTTCTTTTCTGAAGGATTTATTCAGAAAAATTCGTTGAGACATATATCATGGCACGAGGGTACTCAAAACTCTAAAGACCAGAACTCTTAAGTTTTCCGAACAACTTGTGAATCTTAAGGGTTCTTTCTTCCCCTACCTCTTTTTGATGATTATTTTCTTTACTAACTGGAATTTACTTTCTGGATATACCTTTTTCTTTCAATTATTTTGGCATAAATTTGCTTTGTAACCTCCTAACCGGAGTTCATACATCATGGAGCCCCTTCTCTGATTACTCGGGTGGTGATTTGAACTCCTTATTATTCAGTGAAGTCCTGCTTCTATTTATAGACCAAAATTACATCGAGGGATCAGATAAGCTTTCATTAAGAAATTTTCCAACTTTTGGTAATTAACCGTTAACTAACTTCTCCAAAGATTGGAACTTTTAATATTTATTTGGTTTACCAGTCTCTTAGGAATTCGTTACTGGCTTTCAATTAACGGGAATAAAAATTTATTATCAATGAATTGTTATTAATGGTTTTTAATTTGAATTTTATGTTCTATCAGCCTTAACTTCACAGCGTGATCATGATTTGGCAAGCTCCCGCGATATTGTTTATATGAAACTTAGATTTCGCCAATCTTGTTTTATGGCAATCAGGCGTGTTCTGATTATTATTTTTTATGATACGCAAGTGTAACGTCTTTCTATGCCGTGCATAGCTTCACAAATCTTAAATATATTTTAATATTTTGATTATTAACAAGAAGTCTAAGTTGGCAGTTAACTTAATATGTCGAAAGTTCCATATTAACCTAATTTGCTCAGTATAAATTACGTTGCCCTTTAGAGATCAGTGACAAATTTAAGATTTCTATGGGGACTTTATGATCGCTTGCATCTTGATTTACTAAATTTACTTTTATTTCATTTACTTTACTTTTATTATAGCTTGAAAGCGACAATGGATCTCCTCATATTTTATAATTTTCTATCTTCAAAATTGACTCCAACCTTATATTGAGTTATCGCAAATTACAAAGAATGTTTTTTCATATTAAATTCTATTGAAAATAAAATTAAAAAATGTTTGCAAACGTTAAATTATTTTGGAGTGAAATTAATAGATGTTAGTAAAAACATCCAGTCCTTTTTTAATTTAAAACCTTAAGTTATTCAATGGCGAAGTAAATACTGTAAAGAAAGTACCAAATGGCATCAATGGCAGTTTGCAATTCAACTGATATGGAGGTGCTGGCGCCCTAAATTTACTGGACCTCTCCTCACTGAGCAGTCGACATGGCCATTTTTAGTTCAGGTTAGTACAGGTTACCCAAGATGAAGTCGCACCCCAAGGAAACTCATCATGGCGGCATACAGGAGGTCAAAGAAGCTGTAACCGTGGTGCTGAACGGGTTAACTTCGGAGAATTACCAAGGGTAGAGTTAGACCGAAACTATTGTGAAGGTCGATAATAAAGTTTGGCCCGAAACTTAATATGCTTGCTTTTTATTGACTCATTCCCGAAACTTAATTGCCACACCTCGTAATAATTTTCTTGTATGTCATTCCTAGTAGTTGAACGATTTCAATCTTATTCAGAAATGGATAGAAACTTAAAGCCAGTATTCCCTAGGAATTTATTTTTTACAAGCTAGCCGCACTTCGTAAGGGTATGATTAAAATTTAAAATCAGATTTATGTAAAAATAATATCTTGTAAAATGAATGTATCTGACTACTTTTTTCTATCAATTTTACAGAAAAGGTCAGATATAGTAGAAACCATCAGTCATAGTTTGTGCTACCGTTAGTGATATGTATCTTATTTACTAATCCAGTGTTATAACACCTTCGTAACGATCCTTTTATTACCTCATTAATCAAAATCAGTTCCACCATTTAGGGTATCAGTGATGTAAACATACCCACACATATACACGTAAAGCTAATTTACCCTTCTCTTGGCTTCTCCGGATGGAACTAATAAAAAAATTTCACTTCTAAGCAATAAAATTAATTACAAATTTAAAAGCTTGTTTCGGCTTTCTTTGTGTAGGTTATTTTTATAAAAATCATTAGCCTCATTTATTTTTAATTTGTTAGCGGACTCGCAAAATTAATTTATATTTAATTTTTATATAGCTGACACCAACAATAAAAACTGGTCATTTTTGTATTTAATTTTATTTTTACTAAGATCCATTCTCAACTGAAAATTTTGATGAAGTAAATCTGATATTATAAAAAAATAAAGGGTGTTTTTTATAGAAGTTGGCAACACTTTTTTAACTGGCGGCCATTTTGTCAGCTGTCAAGTGATTTATGTTTAGTTTGGTTTGGCATTTCAACATGAATAGACTGACGCCTGAACAACGCTTCCAAATTGTGCAAATTTATTTTGAAAATCATGGTTCTGTTCGAAATACGTATCGCGCACTACGTCCATTTTACGGTCAACATAATCGTCCATCAGAGCACTTAATTCGATTAACTATGGAACGTTTTCGCACCACGTTTACTCTAAATGATAATACGCATCCACAGAGACGTCGCACAGTGCGTACAGAAGAAGTCATTGCTACTGTAGAGCGTAGCATAGAGGAAGACCTGAATCAGTCTATCCGCCATCGTGCACAGGAATTGGATATGTGTCCATTCAATTTATGGAAATTTTGCGGAAAGATCTTGGTTTGCGTGCTTACAAAATCCAACTCGTGCAAGAATTGAAGCAACACGATCACCTAGCAAGGCGTAAATTCGGTGAATGGACCCAAAACAAGAATCCCGATTTTCATAAGCGAATTTTGTTTAGCGATGAAGATCACTTTTGTTTGAATGGATACGTCAATAAACAAAACTGCCGTATTTGGAGTGATGATAATCCTCAAGTGTATGTTGAGACACCGTTACATCTAGAAAAACTGACTGTTTGGTGTACTTTATGGGCTGGTGGAATCATTGGTCCGTACTTCTTTAAAAACGATGCTGGTCAGAACGTTACAGTCAATGGTGACCGCTATAAAGCCATGATTACTGACTTTTTCGTTCATCAATTGAACAACCATGATGTGCAGGAGCTGTGGTTTCAACAAGACGGCGCAACATGTCACACAGCTCGTGCCACAATTGATTTATTGAAGGAAACGTTTGGTAACCGCATAGTTTCACGTTTCGGACCCGTGAATTGGCCTCCAAGATCGTGCGACTTAACGCCGCTAGACTATTTTCTGTGAGGATATGTGAAGTCGCTAGTCTACGCCGATAAGCCCGAAACGATTGATCACTTGGAGGACAACATTCGCCGCGTTATTGCCGATATACGACCACAAATGTTGGAAAAAGTCATCGAAAATTAGACCTCCAGATTAGGCTACGTCCGAGCCAGCCGTGGCGGTCATATGCCAGAAGTCATATTTAAATTATAATGCCAGAAGGTTATCTTTCGAATAAAGTAAATTTCATGTCAATTTAAAAAATTCATCTTTGTTTTATTCCATCTAAAAGTTCTATACCTCTATAAAAAACACCCTTTACATATTATAGACACCTATTATTCCGATTTTAATACATGATGTGACGTTTTCTTTAGGTCAATGTGTCTAAAATGGTATTTTGGAAGATCAATATTCTTCGATGGAGTATTGCACCAAATAATTGCAGTAATAATAAAACCTTGATATTGTTTTTAAATTTATAAATTTATTTCATTGGATGAAGTAAAATCATTTTACTGGCTTTCAAGAGCTGCTTATTAATATATTCTCAAAATCTGTCAATGCATGGAAAAGAAGTAAACATTTTTTGTGTCAAAGATAAGATTATTGCAGTCATGAAAATTTTGAATATTCTTAATTTGCTGCAAAGCGATATGACTTTTATAATTTTTCACTTCCTGCAGTCTTTCTTTATAAACTCAACTAACATTATAAGAAACTATTGATAAAAATATTTTTAAGGATCCTCAATATCCAGCCATGTCACTAAAGTATTTTCCTTTTTTAAACTTTCGCTTAAAATCTCAACGTTTCAAATAAAAATGCCTTCCAGGTTGAAGAAAAGACTGCTCACTTTCCTCGGGTTATTTCTGGAAAGCTTTACATAAGGAAAAACTAGAACTTTCCCAATGTACCATGCAACTACTAGTGGCTATTTCCACCATTTACTTTTATAAATCTGAAATTTCCCAATACATTTTAGCGAAGAAGACTTATATATAAAATTTTACACCATTGAACCAATTTAACGATTTGTATGATCAAACATAACTCATACACATCTCGGTAATTCTCGAGAAAACTCGGCAGTGAATGTTAGACTTAACTTTATTATGTTGCTATTTTTATTTATCACATGTTTAGTTTTTCTTTCTAAACGTGTAAAATTAATTTTTATTTGTTTAAATAAATATCCGACACAAAAGTTTACAAATACAATAAAAAATAGTCATAAGGTGTTTCGTCATTTATGGGCCAACATGAAAGTGTTTCACGGTCTATTTTAATTGCGGGCAACGGTCAATTACACCCCAATGGTCGATTGCGTCCTGGCTATACCGGAGGTCGTAGGATGATTGCGCCCTAAGATCAGGTAATCATGATCAGTAAAGGACGAGGGAAAGAAAATAGATTAACTCATAGTGTATAGTTTATTATGGTTTAAAACGCAAAAATTATAAAGTAATATAATATTATCATTTTATCTTTACTTAAATACTAATAACACTACGCAACAAATTTTAGTTTATTTGTTGTATCTTCTATGAAAAGTGCATTTTCTGTTAATTTTGGAGCGCTGGACACAGAAATGACAATAAAATTAAAAACTTAGTTGCAATTTTCAAGAACAAGTTTTATTTATTTTATTTTTAACAATATAATAAAAAATACATACTTTTACATTTGTAGAGACACTAAATATCCTGTCTTTTTGCTTCTCTTTTGTGAATTGTTTCTGAATGATCTTTAACAAAAGTCGGCATACTGGACGCATACTACTTTCCCTGGTACCTTTTCTCCATTGTTGATATATCCTGATGGAAACGTTCGCCGTGCTTATCACTTACAGCTCCGTAGTTGTCAGGAAAAAAAAGTTCAGATGTGAGTATAGGAAATGGATCTTTAGAGACATATTGCAACCAGGCGCGGATCCAAAGGGGGGCGGTGGGGGGCGATCGCCCCCCCCCCCCCCCAAGAGCTTTGAGTTTAGGAAAATGGACCCGATTTTTCCTCTTATACTAAAGTTTATTTAAGAACTAGAGAGAGTAATAAATTATTTTTTACCCTTTTTCTCTTCGCAAACTACCTGTGTTCTTTGGTCCGGTGTCTTTAGCAAAATCTGTTAGACACGTATATTTTTCATAGGAATGGGTTAGAAATTTTATAATCAAAAATACCGGTCTATAATAATGGACTAAAACGTAGCCTTTTTCTCTCAAAAAATTCGAAGTTATAATTTAAATACTTACAAAATATCCACTGTCAAAAATACAAAAAGTTAAATATATATAAAAAAATAAATTCGTCCATATAATATTAAAATATTTTTGGGGCTATCGGTCATTTTATTATTAATTAAAAATATTTTTAGGCTATTTGACGTTTCAGTTTATTTATTTCTTAAACCGTCTGCAGAATTACAATTAAACACTAAAAAGGGATTCAAATGTAATTACTTTTTTTATGTTGTAATTAAAATTAGACCTACTTATTTTTATTTCTATTGTACTGATATCTTAATTTAATTTACTTTATTATATGGAAATCCGATAGCCTCAAAAAAATAAAATAAACATGTCAGTTCTACACACTTAAAAAAAAAGGCACAAATACAATAAGAAAATAATAAAAAATTTACGGCTAATTGGAATCAAATATTTATAAAATTAAAGAGTGGGACACACTAAAATAAAAACATAAAAAAAATAAAAAATTATATAAACAACATTAAACAATAAATTACAACAAAAACAAAAATTTAAATAATAAATTGTGTTTATACTAGTAAACATTACGTATCTCATTCCTAATCAAAGTCAGTGAAACTATCTTCGCTCAAATTAATTATAATTGGTTCTTCTATCTCACCGATCATGAGATCGAGTTCTCACATTTTGTTTTATTCTTTTATTATATGGATTTTTTCCAATTTTCCGCAGTAACTTTATTCAAAAAAATCTTTCAAAAGTTTAGTTAAATTACCAATTTTGTTAATTGTGTTATTTCTAGCAACTCTACCTTTTACTTGAGAGAGATATTTACTTCTCCAACGGACAGTTTCCGGACGATCTCTAAGAACAAATTTTCTATCTGGTTTTTCCCAGCAAAAATTAAGTTCTCTGAGCAATTTCCAGAGATGAGTTCTTTTAATTTCAGGTAAATCACGATCTTCATTGATTTTGGTTATAATTTTGTAGATGGTTGGGATCTGCTTCTCATAATAAAATGTATATAAAACCCCTTTAATTGCAGTTTTCCTCTCTTCTTCCAACGAGGTTTTTCGTCTGCCTGTGATGGAATGTGGCTTGGGAGTACTAACAATTCCAGTCGTTTTTTCGCCTTCAGTATTCGGTACATAGTAGATTTTCCAACTCCTGTCATGTTAGAACACATCTCAATAGAGCTTTTAACATTATTATCTAGATATTGATATCTTAAGGCAACATAAACATTCATTATAATAAGTTTTTCGTTGAGGAAAAAATGCCCTGGATTAACGATTTTGGAATAAATATAAAGCTGAAAGCCATATCTTTTGGGTATCTCACTAATCTCAAATAATATATAAAAACAAACGCAAACAAGATTAATCACTAAGCACAAACTGTAAGGTGCTTGCTCACTGACAGAAATTAAATTAAACTATCAGAAATTTTATGTTACAGTAAATTTATAAAATATGTTTAAATATAATGAAATATAATTAGATTTACGGATGTTCTCAGTTACATGCGGCACTGGAGCAGGTACGTTGAAGGTTTCGATAACAGTTTTATTACTCTCTCTAGTTCTTGAATAGAGTATAGGAACGTGTATGCTTGCGATCGCCCCCCCTCCCTCCCAAGAGCTTTGAGTTCAGGAAAATAGAACCCATTCTGCCTTTTACATTAGGAATGAGTATGCTGCTTACACTCCCCCCTCCCCGTTGACAACTTGTTTTTCTTGCCATACTGTACTTTTGTGATATCACCGCCTCCCCCCCAAAGAGAGAGGCTGTATCCGCCCCTAATTGCAACCCATTTTTTGATACGATGACAGCATATTTTCAACGAAAGTAACATAATTGTCAGCTTTTTTATTTCTGAAGAAATTAGTGACCACGAGACCAAAGTCATTCCAAGCATTTTTTTTTTAATATCGGATAAAGTGTTGTCAAAATGTTTGTCTTGCAAAATATTTCGAATCTGTGGCCCAACAAAAATACCCTCTTTAATTTTTATTTCACTTAGCTTTGGGAATTTCTGACACAGGTACTGAAAAGCTGGCGCATCTGTATTCAGTGCCTTTGCAAAGTTTTTTATTAGACCCAATTTGGTATCCAGTAGAGGCAATAAAATCTTTTTGGGGTCTACCAATGGCATATGTTGTATATTCTTTTCACCTGGCTCTAATGATTGTCGAATGGACTAGTCTTTTCTCTTGTATTGAAATGCCTTTGCCCGACTACCCCATTCACACAAAAAAACAGCAAAACTTGGTGTATCCTAGCTGCAACCCAAGTAAAAGTGCAATCACCTCTCAGTCGCCACAGATCTGCCATTAGTGCTCATCGTATTTTATACTTGTCAATAAGTACTTCATATTGTCGTATGATTCTTTCATGTGAACTGCATATCCAACAGGATTAGACGGTAAAATATTTCCCATATGCAATAGTCCTGCTTTTAAATTTAATATTGAACTGTCTTTCAACAATCTCCATTTCTCTGACTTGCAGTTTATATTTAAAGCTGCCAATAAACCTCTAATGTTATTGCAGACAGCCAAGTTCTTTTCCATGGTAAAAAATGGCGTTTATGAAAAACACATACTGAAACATCGTCTTCTAATAAATTTCACTACTGTAATTTTGACCTAGTAACTCTGCTTTACTTTTTGGAAGTTCTAAGTCTCTCACAAGATTGTTTAATTCTGATTGGGTTATTTTCTGTGATTGGCGATATAATATGCTAGGTGTGATATCAGGATTTCTTGATGTTGATGGCCTATCTTCTTGTTGAGAACTCGTTGTAAAGTAAGTGAATGTTTCTGGGGGTTCTAAAATAGGAAGTTCGTCACTATGAGGCACAGGTCTCATGGCCGAGGTATATTAGGATAGTTGATAACCGACTTTTTCTTCTTGGATATACCTGTGCCTTGCCCAACACGAGATATGATGCAGAAATAGCAATAATTAATATGATTTGAAGGCTCTCTCAAGAACATTGGAACAGCAAATCGCATAGATCATTTTTTACTATTTAACCAATTTCTCAGACGTGAAGCGCATGTATTACAACATATATGTGGCACCCACTGTATGTCTTGATCCCCAATATCGAGATAAAGCTGATATGCCTTTTTTATCAGTTGGAACCGCTTCTGAGACGCAAAAGTCACTTCACCACAAACATAACAGAAGTGATTTGGATTGTTTATACGATTTTGAGACATCTCACAATCTCAGCTATTCGATTCCACTCACTAACTTTAACTGACAGGGCTGTCAATTTGCCAGTAATTCATTGCATTTGCCAGGAATAATTACCTATGCCAGCAATTTTGCCAGGAATACGATCATACCAGGGATTTGCCAGAAATAGATACCTTGTACTCAGTAATTGATAAAACATTAAGGCGAAATATACATACAATTGACGGCAAGTGTATGAAAATCGATAAGAGGTCCCATCCCTAAAATTAAATCCCTCTACTATCTCTTTTTGCTTCTTACATGTAGTTATTTTTTTCTTTATTTTATGGTTTTGCAGTTTAAAATTTAAAGGATGGATAATCTTGTCATCATCTGTCTTTTTCTAATATTCAGTTTAATTGAGCAATATCGCCTTTTTCTTATCCCACGCATTTTGCCAGGAATAAATATAAAACTTGCAAGTATTTTTCTGAGGAACATTTGACAGCACTGTTGACTGACTAACCTCTCTGCTTTGCAGCTGCTTATATATCCAAATACGGCTTCTACATTTCTAAAGAATATTCGAGAATTTTAATATTCAATTCCATATTATTCGCAATAGTGGCGTATATAATTTATTTGTATACAGGGGCTGTTCAGTGCAAATCAGACATAAAAGTCAATTTACATGGGTTTAAATGGCTATCACTTAGTTTAATCCCTGAGAGGTATATGGGTGGTCGTCTCTGGAGATCACCCATGTGGTATTGCCAAGTTGTGCAAAATTTCTTTAACTTGAGGAAAACGTATATGTAGCAAGATTGCCTCTCTCTATTACAACAATACAAATATATCACGTGCAGTTACATTGTTAATACATAGGGAGACATCACATGTATCTCTAAAACTTGAACTACTACTAAAAAAAATTAGTTTAATTGCGATCTTAGCATACCAAAAATGGTAAGATTTGGTCTATTTTATTTTGGTTGTTGTCCAGTGTAAAATATTAGTGACAAACAAATTTTATTAAATTGAATTATGCAAGTGGTTCATTTATATACATATTAATTAAAATTGATATATACTCGTGGCGTTTCTTGTATAGTGAGTTTTTTTATTCTAACAGGTAAATTAACACTGTTTGTACTTCGTTAGTACTGCTACAAGATGCCCAAATCTTAAATATGAAAGATGCGTTTTCATATATATAATTATCTTCCAAGTAATCACAATATTCGATAGGTTTTTTTGATTTGAGGAACAGGATACAAATTTTCAAGAAAACCATTGTCTATATCAGCTGGATTTTTCTTTCGCGTAGCATAGTTTACTTAAACTCTCTTTGTGCTTAAAAATACATAGCCATATTCCCTAAGAAGTAGACCAGAGTTAATTGCCATGGAAGTTAGATCTTCTAGTTGGCCAGTTTTGTTTCGTTTATGACATTTTTGTAATTTATATTACATATGTCAACAAATAAATATGATTATATGAATATTAAGAATAAACATCTAGAGATAAATTGTTCAAATTGATAATACGAATATAGTCTGATAATAAAATAAAATAATTTTATATGCTTTTATTTTATATAGGTTCAGAACTTGCTTAACCTATAGTTGCTCGTTGCAATTTAAACCCTTCACTATCAACTAAAACTGGTTTCAAAGTTAAACCTTGTAGTATATTATTATAATAATATTTCCTGAAAATAACACCGGCTTAACAGAAAAAAATTTGCTTTAATTGCTTTCTGAAATTTGATAGCCATAATTTGTATCCGTAATAAATTCATCGAATTGTTCGAAAAAAAAAGATACATGTTTGGTTTATAAATTGGCAATGTTTGGAAACTTCGGGGATCGAACTAATAAAATCGAATAAAAGATATTTTGTCTGTAAAACAACAATTCCACGATCAACAAAGCATAAAACAGAATTAACATAGTTGCAGAAAGGCACAAAAAATATTTTTTTGATAGGAATTTTTCAAACAAACAAAAGATACTTTATTTTCTATCTGAATAGGTATTGAAAAAAAATTAATTTGGAATCACTCAAGCATAACTCGATACTTTCGTTAATTGAAAGTGTATTTGTCGCCATTTTATGAGTTGTTTAAAATAGAAATTACTAATATTAAGAGTTTTTTCTAATTTCTCACATAACGCGTTGTTGTACTTCGTACTATACAGAACTTTGGAATGATTAATTAACTGACTTTAGCGAAAATTCATTAACGTAACTAAAACAATATTGCATTACATTATGTAGAAACATACTGAAAAATTGTCATCCAATTCTATTAATGGTCTGTTATCGACTCGTGGTCAATAATGCATAATTGAAACTGCGATTAACATGTTTAAACAAGAATGCTAATATCGTTTTTATTGTTCTATACTGCTTGCTAACTTTAGGCTCGTTTTGAAAATATCCATTGACGGAAATGCCAAAAATAAGCTGAAATATAATACCTTAATAATACAAAACACAAGTGTGGGTCATAGCTTAAAAGCAACAAGATTTATACAAGAAAAAAGATAACTGCTTTAATAAATTTTATGTGAAAAACTAGATACGATGTAATTTTTTTCCATTTCGTTTAAAGAACGAGGGATTACAAAAATTTTTTAACAATGTAACTGTTAAACCACTGTCACGTAGAGGCTGTCCATAGGGAGGAGTTCTATCGCCTTTGTTCTGGAGCCTTGTGGCAGAGTGAACTGAATGATGCTGGTTTATATACACAGGCCTATGCCGATTTTTGTGCCCTGGTCGCGATATTCGGGACCTAAGTGGACCGATAACACGGGCCCACCGGATCGCGGAACGATGGTGCCACAGGGAAGAGCTCTGAATAAACCGGCCGAGGTGATATTCTTTACAATAAAGAGGAAAATGGGGAGACATCCGACAATTACATTAGCAGAAAGGACTCTTCAATACAAGGAGACAGTTAAATACCCATATGTCCATTCTGGGCTTGTAAACGAGCCTTTAGGTGCACTTGGGGTTTTTTGTACCTGGAGTGCTATTTTGAAGTCTTGGTGAACCTGCTTCCTCTTCACTTATACATACAGAACGAGGCCTTGAAGACTGTTTAGCGTCTCAGTTGTCTAGGGCATCTCGGAATTCGAACGGGCGACTACTTAGCTGTACGGGAAAGTGCGGTGGAGAAATGTCAATCGCTCCCCATGCAGACAGATTACATGCCGCTGCTTTTAAAGCTCAACCTCTCTGGTGATATTTCTGCCAAGTAAAGAGGATTGTGAGGGAGATCAAAATCTTCCGAGAAAGGGATCCTGGTAGTATACAGATGGGTCTCGATAAGATGAAAGAGCTGGAGCGAGAGTCTTCGGCAGGAGCACAGGTGTCAGCGAATAGTACCCTCTCCAATAACACACACAACGGAAATTTATGCTATTCTGCAGTGTGACCATCTCTGTGGGAGGGATATAAACAGGAATAGGGTAATAAATATATGCTCAGACAGTAAAGCTGTGATAGTGGCACTGAAGTCCAATGTCGTAACTTCGCGACTAGTGTCTGAGTGAAAGGACGTACTGAATAATATGACAAGCAATGGTTGCACAATCAGACACCACAACCAATTCTACCTATCCCAATTGCTATTGGAAAAAGAAAATTAAAATCATTGCTAGAAAGCAAATTTATTGAATAGTGGAGGAAAGCTCCTGGAATGAGGTGTGCTAAGGAAAGTATAACTGGAGCTAGCACACGGCGTATTAAGGAGCTTCTCTCCTTAGGAACGAAAGAGCTTCGAATTGTAGTGGGATTGATGACAGGACATTATCACCTGAGGGGCCATCTTTATAAGATCGGTTTCAAAGACAACTCGACATGCAGATGATGTATGGAGGAGGATGAAACTGCTGACCATGTCCTCAGAGAGTGCCCAGAACTCAACAGACTGAGACGGAGATATTTCAGAAATACAATTTTGTTATCGGAAGCAGTTGGACAAGTTCAACTAACGAGGCTACTTGGATTCGCAAAGGCGATCGGCCTCGAATGGCCTACAGTTATGAAAGGATGTAAAGGGCCCAAGAGAGGTCTAGACATTGATGATCCAATAAGACCACCCTTTGTTTTAATTTATTTATTCAAGGGTTTCTATAATATGTATTTTAAATTCAGTTATTTTTCAAAATAATAATAATTAAAAATTTCAACACTGTCATATTTTACTAAAAGTCTATTTTCTGGGTATTTTAGGTCTTCAGATGTATAAAAAATATATAGTTATGTCAGCATGACACGAAAAAAATCGTATAATTTAAATTTTGTCGTTTCACTTCCAACATTTGTTGTCAATTTTGAGAAACTTTTTTAAGTAAAATTATTTACTAGCTTATTAAAATTGTAATCTAATCTAGCTTGTGCAAAGAAAGTTAATCATGATATTAGTAGTTTTGGACTATATATTAACTTTCATTAAGAATAAAATTTTCTGACAAATTAATAATATAGAAGTTTCGCTTTTGTTACAAACTTTATGGAACACCTTGCAAGAAAATTTTATAGACCGTTTCATTATTTACTGCATTCGTTACACTGTAGGAAAGACACAAGCTGTTTTTACTTCAATAAATCAATATTAACTTAAAAAATGTTCCCTCGTTAAAAATACAACTACATTTTTTTTTAAATACTACTTTTGTCATATTTTTTTAAATTTTTTACCGTATTTAAAGTGGTTTTAAATTAGAAGTTTTTTTTTGTTTTTTGGCTAATCCATCTTCATTTAAAATTGTTTTTAGCTTTATTTTTCTCTGAAAAATGGGTGATCATTAAATTAATTTAAGGGCTACAGTGCCGACTGGTAATTTCCCTGCTCCCCTGCAAAATGTGTAAGATATATTACATGAAAAAGTTTTTTTTTTAATGTTGAGAAAAAATCTTGCAAAACTTTTGGACGTTAAGTAAATAAAACATATTGCTTAAAATTTAATTTTATTGCCTTATTCTTTTTAAGACAAAAAACGATAAGCTCAATCAAACTGACATATAAAGTAGCCAGTACTTACTTTCTGCACTAATTTGAGTTGTTAAGTGAAATTCTGTTTTGGAGAGTCATTATTAATTTTGAGAAGTAGTGATTAAATGACATTTTTTTTAGTACTAATTTCCACCATATTGTATATATTTTACCTTATATCTATATATATATATATATATATATATATATATATATATATATATATATATATATATATATATATATATATAATTTCGAATCCAAGTAGCCTCGTTAGTTGAACTTGCCTAACTGCTTCCGATAACAAAATTGTATTTCTAAAATATCTCCGTCTCAGTCTATTGAGTGCTCTGAGGACATGGTCAGCAGTTTCCATCCTCCTCTATACATCATCTGCACGTCGAGTTGTCTTTGACATCGATCTTATAAAGATGGCCCCTCAGGTGATAATGTCCTGTCAATAATCCCACTACAATTCGAAGCTCTTTCTTTCCTAAGGAGATAAGCTCCTTAGTACGTCGTGCGCTAGGTCCAGTTATACTTTCCTTAGCACACCTCATTCCAGGAGCTTGCCTCCACTATTCAATAAATTTGCTTTCTAGCAACGATTTTAATTCTCTTTTATCAATAGCAATTGGGATAGGTAGAATTGGTTGGGTTCATATGGTTCAGTTGTAGAACTCAACTTTGCCAGACGGTCTACTTCCTCATTCCTGCATATACCCGAGTGCCCGGGACCCACACGTGTCTCATTGTGCAACCATTGCCTGTCATATTATTCAGTACGTCTTTTCACTCAGACACTAGTCGGGAAATTACGAAATTGGACTTCAGTGCCACTATCACAGCTTTACTGTCTGAGCATATATTTATTACCCTATTTCTGTTTATATCCCTGCCACAGAGATAGTCACACCGCAGAATAGCATAAATTGCCGCTGTGAAGATCGTCGCACGTTATTGGAGAGGGTACTACTCTCTGACACCTGTGCTCCTGCCGAAGACTCTCGCTTTAGCTCTTTCATCGTATCGAGATCCATCTGTATACTACCAGGATCCCTTTCTCGGAAGATTTTGATCTCCCTCACAATCCTCTCTACTTGACAGAAATACCACCAGAGAGAGGTTGGGCTTTAAAAGTGGCGGCATGTACATCTCTCCTCCGCACTTTCCCGTACAGCTAAGTAGCCGCCCGTTCGAATTCCGAGATGCCCTACGCAACTGAGACGATAAACAGTATTCAAGGCCTCGTTCTGTATGTATAAGTGAAGAGAAAGCAGGTTCACCAAGACTTCAAAATAGCACTCCAGGTGCAAAAACCCCATGTGCACCCAAAGGCTCATTTACAAGCCCAGAAAGGGCATATGGGTATTTAACTATCTCCTTGTATTGAAGAGTCCTTTCTGCCAATGTAATTGTGGGATGTCTCCCCATTTTCCTCTTTATTGTAAAGAATATCACCTCGGCCGGTTTATTCCGAGCCCTTCCCTGTGGCACCATCGTTCCGCGATCCGGTGGGCCCGCGTTATCGGTCCATTCAGATCCCGAATATCACGACCAAGGCTCAAAAATCGGCATAGGCCTGTGTATATAAACCAGCATCATTCATTTTACTCTGCCACAAGGCGCCAGAACAAAAGCGACAGAACTCCTCCCTATGGACAGCCTCTACATGACAGTGGTTTAACAGTTACATTGTTAAACTCAGCATATATTATTCTCTGAGTTAACATTGCTCTGATTCATACTACTACTGTGGGTTCAGAGCCTGGTCGTTGTAGAACATTACATATCGAATCTTGACACGTGTTGTCGAATGCCCCCTCGATATCAATAAAGGTACCTAAGGCAGATTGGCCACCCAACAGCGCGTTTTCGACTCTTGTATCGAGTCAATATAGCGCCACGTTTATGGATTTTCCTGCCTGATAGGCAAACAAAGGAGGTAAGGGATACTGCGCCATTATTCCTTCCTTGATGTGTTGATCCATCAACCTTTCCAGTGTCTTTAATAAGAAACTGGTCATGCTGATAGAGTGGAAATACTTTGAATTTGCCTATTCTTCCTATCTTGGAAATAAAGACTACTTATAGAAGTCCTTAACCAAACAAACAAACAAATATAATTTATTTTAGGGCACATTACAAAATCTAGTAACTTACAGACAATTTAACTAATAATAGTATCATTCAAAACGAATTTGTTTAAGGTTAAATTAGTAGAAAAAAAAAACAAATGACGAAGATGGGATACATACACCATCCAGTGTAATACTTTTTATGGCACATGTCCGAGTCAGAGCCGTAATTAACTACATTACCAGGTTAAAGCTTAACCATAATAGATTGTATTCACACCTTAATAAAATAGGAATCAAAATTCATCCAAATTGCACAACATGTAATCAATATGGCGATGCCGGCCAATTTTTCTTTAACTGCAAACAAAATGTCCGTCTATTAAACAATTCTCGAAACTACCTCTCGTTAGAAGGATTTTAATGTCCCTTTTGGCTGCAGAAATTCTGCAATCTCCAAACGTTGATGTTTTCAAACTTTGTTTTGATAAAATGCCCCAATCGACCCGAGAGCGAGAAGCACGTGTCCTTGTGTATGCATTCCCTTCCTGTCCCAAGTCTCAATATCTCAATATTGGTATTGTTTTCTATTCAGTTTTTTTTCAAACCATATTTAAAATAATCCGTAGCCAAAACACTAGTCTGTAAAGCCAGAAACTAAAGAAAAAAAATTAACATATGTTAAATGATTAATTAATATTACGTTTTTTTTTAAAATGTAAAAGAAACATTTTGTAAATGGTTTATTAAAGTCTACTCCTCTGAATAGCTCTCGGTGACGTTATTATAGCTGTCTTCACAGAATCTATTTAACGTGAGGAGCTTACCTGTATAGTTGGTAACAGATATTCTACAAGATTTCAGAAAAATTGCCTGTACACTATTTCTAAAATTGTTCAGTGTAAGGGTAAAATTATCTACGCGTTTGGTTTCCCATTAAATTTTTTTAGAACATTCCGAAAATATATCTAGGCTTGGTGATTTACAGATGAATCTCGACAGAATGAAAGAGCTGGAGCTAGAGTATACGGTACGAGAGAGTTTTACTTTCTCAGACATGCAACGGTTTTTTAAGCAGAAATTCATAAGGTTCCTACAATGTGGCCATCTCTGTAAGACAAAAGTGAACAGGAAACAAGGAGATAATAAAAAGATGCTTAGCTAGTAGAGCTGCAATATTGACACTGAAGTCTAATGTAGTTTTACAAGTGCAAAGATATTCTGGATAGTCTGACAGAGAACGACGGTAATTATTTGGAATAGTCGAAGCATCAAATTTTTCGCAGATTTTTTACAAATCCCCTATTTTTAGATCGTAGAACACGAACCTGAAGTCTTTTTTTTTTTGGTGAACGTATATAGTTTCTCCAAAAATAAATATATTCACTTTTACATGCATTTTCCGACCTATTTCTTTAAATTATGCTACTTCCACTAAAACGCATTTGCAGGTCTTGGCACATAACACATTTTGTATAAACCTGTGCATAAAAAACATTTTGTTAAAATATAGCAGAAAACACTAAAAATCGAACAGAAAAAAAAGTAAATAAGTGATGGCCAAGTCTGCAAAGAAATGCAATGTTGAAGGATGTAATAAACGATCATAAAGTACACTTGTTACTTGTTACACTAGTTAATTCAGTAGTTCATTCTTTATGTCCTAAAATCGTGCAATTTGGCAATAACAGATTAATTAGCTCGGTAATATCACACCGAGGTGCATCAGGGTAAAATTACTGGAAATATTCTGAAATTTGATCGGTGTTAGTTTCATTTTTCTGGCTATTCAGCTTAACGTTAATGTAGGAGGGAAATATCCTAGCCACATGCATACTATATTGGGTGTCTTACGGTAAGCGTCCATTAGATTATCTCGAGAACTGATGCTATTTGAATCCTGCAAATTTGCATAATGTGGTTTTCAATGACACTTTCTTCCGATGGACTAAAATCGATCTTATACGACTTCTGGTTATACTGGAAATTGGCCGACACTTACTTATTTTAAATGAATCGTCCAGAAAGTTATATTTTTTGTATTCTATTCTATATAAATATACATATATACAGATCTCTACGAGATTATATGTTCAGATTGCATGGAATACTGGGAGATAGCGCCACTTGTATTAGATTTCATATTTTGTCTAATATAAGCTGCTTAAAGGATTTACCTTTCCAATGCTCAAGTGCGCTAGCCTATTCTGTACTGACGAGAACTAACAAGTTCGAGACCGGTCTATAGATGGCCGTGCACTACCATAGGAAATGCTTCCACTCTTTCTTGGTATTCTTGCAATCTAAGATAGTGCTTTGTCTCTAACTATAGTACGTTTGTCCTTATAGTATAGGTTTTTTCAGTTGATTGAGAGCTAAGTTTCTCTTTTATAATTGTATTTTATACACCCAACTGCAAGTATATTATCCACTTTTGGTTTATATATACAGATCTCTACGAGATTATATGTTCAGATTGCGTGGAATGCTGGGAGATGGTGCCACTTGTATTAGATTTCATATTTTGTCTAATATAAGCTGCTTAAAGGATTTACCTTTCCGATGCTCAAGTGCGCTAGCCTATTCTGTACTGACGAGAACTAACAAGTTCGAAACCAGTCTACAGATGGCGGTGCACTACCATAGGAAAGGCTTCCACCCTTTCTTGGTATTCTTGCAATCTGAGATAGTGCTTTGTCTCTAACTGTGTTAGAACAGAGTAGATTTGTCCTTATAGTATAAGGTTTTTTCAGTTGGTTGAGAGCTAAGTTTCTCTTTTATAATTGTATTTTATACAGCCAACGGCGAGTATATTATCCACTTTTGGTTTATTATTTTTAGTTTTTTAAATTTTTTTAAAAATATTCAAATTTGGAATACATAACACTTTTTCCAGTTCTCATAAAACATATTATTATTATGTTATTATGTGACATAATATACAGAATGGTACTTTTTTCCGGGTCTGTAAAATTTTACCCTTTCGAATATTTTTTTCGGGCGTCACTGACTTGATTTGATTATTCAGTTAGATTTTCTATCTTATTGTGAAACTTTTTTGTCTCTCAAGTTTACCTCTAAATGTCAATAGTTTTTCCATAAAAAAAATAAAATATGTTCAGATGCATCTCCAATAAAGTTCTGTAGGGATGGTTTATTAAGTGACGAAAAGATATAGTAGGCGGTTGTCAAATAAGTTCACTCCAAATTTGTCATGTTGTTTTCTTGTTATAATGTGTTATAATTTCTGTGAATAAGTGTAATTGATTTTATGCATAAAGTTTACAAATGTTGAAATGTCAGATATGCATTTTGTGTTTGGTTGTGTTAATGGAAATGCATTAAAAGCTCAACAGATTTGTGCTGAATTACATCCACAACGTAGGTTACCTCATCATAACAAATTTGCTTGTCTTCAAATGGTACATTTCTAAAACACACTTCTGATTGTGGACGTCTTTGAGAGATAAGAACTGTAGCGCTAGAGGAAGCTGTTCTTAATTTAATAAAAGAATCTCCTAAAATAAATACGAGAAAAATAACCTATGAAACTTCCACGGTATTCCGAATTTTAAAAGAACACCATTTGTATCCGTACCAAATCCAACGAGTGCAGGCGCATTTACCTTGAAACTTTTTGCCGTGTACAGTTTTTTGCCAGTGGAAACTTCAAATGATGGCCTAATCTCCACTTTTTATCTCGTATTTTGTTTACTAATGAGGCAAACTTTTCAAGGGAATCCATAAGAATATTTCACAATAATCACAACTGAGCTGAAGAAAATCCGCATGCATTTCTTGAAACCAATTATCAACATCAGTTTTTATTAAATGTATGGATTGGTATCATAGGCGATTATTTAACTGGCCCATATTTCCTTCCATTAAAATTAAATGGCGACCAATACTGTCACTTCCTCGAGGGAGAGTTACCTGCCTTTCTTCAAGAGGTTCCTCTTCAAGTTAAACAAAAATTATGGTTTGTCTGAGGGCGCTCTCCAGCACATTTCAGGATTAATGTACACCGTCACTTAGAGGCAGTGTATCCAAATCGTTGGACAGGTCGTGGAGGCACTCAACAAAAAAGGTTCATTGTTTTAATAATGTCAATGTACTATGTGTTGTGTTTTGGTTTTAATTTTAATTTTAATTTGTGACAAAGTTTTTTAAAAATTTTTTAATTGTACACGATTTGTTCTGTGTGGAGGCTACGGCTGGCGACTGCCCTCAAACTGGCAGTGTTAAGGTGTGCCCTTTGACGAGTGAGTATGGTTGGTGAGTACTGAGTAGGCTTATTTGCTGACCATATTCTCTTGTTTCTAGGGTCTGAGCCCTGAAGATGGTCTAAGTTAGACCGAAAGCGCTTGGCCGATATTAATAAAACATACACTGAAATACAAAACCTGTCTATTTTTTGATTTCTTCGGTGTACAACCTGTTAATAACTTACTCAACACTAGCCTGCCCGATCTCCGGATCTAAATTCTTTGGATTTTTGCATCGGGGTTTCTTTAAATCTTTGGTCCTGTTGAAGATATTGAGGATTTGAGAAATCGCAT
The DNA here is from genome assembly GCA_034092305.1 of Diaprepes abbreviatus. NCBI lineage: Eukaryota > Metazoa > Arthropoda > Insecta > Coleoptera > Curculionidae > Diaprepes > Diaprepes abbreviatus. Next base: position 38,020,052 of record JASJET010000022.1, read on the forward strand.
TATTGCGTCTTTTGAAAGGATAAGAAGTACTTTAGAATTATTTCAACGAATACCCTCTTCAATTAAACGAAGATCAGATTCTTGCATTATGGCTGAGGATTGTCATTTTCAACATTTGTTGTAATTTCTATTATTGATATTTTGTTACTGTTGTTCAAATTCTGTTATTATTTTTCTTAGTCCCTTTTGGTTAACATAAATATGAATGAAAATTGATTAAAAGAAAAATATTATGATTTTCTACTTTCGTGGAAAAATTATTGGCTGTTGGAGGAAAATTTAAGAGACAAAAAAGTTTCACTTTTTATGATCCTCCTAACGCTGATGTATCTAGCTTTTCTGCGTGACATATATTTGTAGTATTACCTGGGAATTAAATAAACTTGAAAATCAGACTTTTTACTCCTTCTCCAACCCTTCCTTCCATCTTGGGTCATACAATGTACCATAAATGTAAATCCACACATAGCTGAAGTTTTATAAATTCTGTAATGTTTTGTCTCTATTTTTCGCAATGTATGTGAACCACAAATATAACCTAAAATTGTTAGAATCATATACAAAACGACCTTTAGCTAAATTTGCCTTTCTATAAATTTTATCAATACTTGTTCAAATGAGCACACGACTACGAATTAATATTTCGTATGATTCGTCGCAAATATACAATCAAATGGTATTAGCAAGTAGAAACGTGTTAGTAATAATAAGTCAGATCATGTGTTTGAGACAATTTCTCGTAAAATACCTTTAAAAGCTTATTTTGAAATACTGCACCTAAAAAAATGATAGGTGATAATATTTAGGCCAATGGTTTGCAGGCTAGTAATGTGATATTGCCACCAATAATTCCGAAAAGCTAGTTTGTTATTACCTTAAAACCTAAAAGTTCAACTCTTTCAAATTAGCTCCTTTTTTACTTAAAGATTATAAAGATATTTATATGAAAATTAAAAAAGTAGAAAAAGAACAAGGAGAAATAGAGAAACAAATGCTACCATAATGTTGAAGGTCATAAAGTAAATGAATAAGTTTGAAGCGTAAATAAAGTCAAAAGTTAGAATAGGTGAACCAAAATTTTTCAAAAAATTCTCATTTTTAACCGAACTAATCCCTTTCGAAACCGTGTTTAGTTCAAATTGGAAAAAAATTTTAGTCCTTTTCATTTTATAATCTTTTTTCTTGAATTCCTTACTTATTTTTATAAATTTTTAAGGGATTTTGTGACAAATATTACATTAAACTTTCGAAAGACTTTTGTTATTAATGAATAAATTAAGTCTTGAGATAAATTCTTTATGGAGCAGTTTAAAGTTTGGCAAGCTAATAATTAATAAGTTAATTTATTATAAATTTGTTTTTACTGATTCAAATGACGTAGATATGCTGAAGTGGAAATAAGTCTGATTTTTCTCTAGAATGGTTTTTTAATAAAGCTATTTTTCCGAAATTTTTACAGCATATATGTTTTTTTTTTAATTTAACAGTATATTAAATTGTTGACTTAAATAAAAACAACGTTTGATTCGAAATAATGTTCTTAAATGCAAAATATTAAGTTAAAGAGATGTCGTACATAGAAGGTTTTGCACCACACTTCCGTCGGTTTAAATACAGAGAACAATAAAATGTTTTAAAAATATTTTAATTACGTCTAAAATTGAAAGTACTAAATCACGAAAAAACTATAAAAGATACACTGTTAAAAGGAAATGCATTAAATTTAAAGTAAATGTGCTGGAAGCAAATTTCATAAACATTTATTAAATGCATTTCATGTAATGCATTAAATTTAATAATTTTTACTTTAATTTAAATTAATTTATTCCAATAAATTTAATGTAATCATCATATGTGAATTAATTTTAATGTACAGAAGCTGAAATATCTTTTCAGTTACTTTATTGAAATTTAAGGATACGATTTAATCAAGTTTAATATACAACGAACTAATATTTCAATGAATTTGCTTGATATTCAAGGTAAATGTAAATTATTCACGATTTAAAATACAAAATCATTAAATTTAATGTAGAATTAATATTAAATTTGCATTTAATTTAAGATTATTTTTGACAGTGTAGGTAAAGAAAATTTTAATACAATTGTAAATATCATTATTTAAAGAAGCTGATTTACTACCCTGAGACATTGATAAATAGCTGAAACTTATGTTAAAACCAAAAAATATTTTATGCGTCATAATTTGACTAGGTATCAATTATATCGTGTATCATGCAACTAATAGAAAAGTTTTTAGAGAATACACAGTTCACTAAAAAAGTTCCGGGACTAATTTTGTATAAAATTTAGAACTAGCGTTATCTGTTGCCCGAAGGCAGAACTATGTAAGATCATATCTTAGTTACCCACAGAGGAGATGTGAGCGCTATAACTTCATTTATTGGCCAGCTGTGTTTGTTTGAAGTATACATGTTTTTTCCATTGCGTCACAATTTTCACTATGGAGCAACGCGCCGCAATAAAACTTGTTTCAAATTGGAAAAAAGTGGTTCGGAAACATTCGAATTATTGAAAACCGCTTATAGTGAGGATTGTTTAAACAAGGTTTTTGAAGGGTAAGCGCACGGTCCAAGAACGGTCGACAGTCGCTGGGAGACGATCCACGAAAGAGGCGCCCTTTAACCTCAACTATCAATAAGAATGTGGAACGTTTGCACGTTGCCCTGTCTTGTAATCGGCGAATTACGATTGAAATGTTATTAGAGGAACTCAACATCAGAGTAGGAGGTGTGCACAACATTTTGCACGATGTTCCCGGGAAAAAAGTGTGTGCTAAATTCTTTCGGCGCTTTGGTTAAATGGACAGTCACGCATAAAAATTTTTTAAATAAAATTGTAATCGGCGACGAATCATGGTGTTTTCAATACGATCTATCCACTAAAGGCCAAACCGCTGAGTGGCAAGGCAATGGCGAAAAACGGCCCACCAAAGTTCGAGAGACAAAGTCGAAAATCACATCGATGCTCATTTAGTTTTTCGATTCTCGTTGGATTATTCATAGCGAATTCGTGCCTCCGGGTCAAACAGTGAATGCGCAATTCTTCAAAGGTGACCTAGATCAACTTTTGAAGCATATGCGTCGCGTGAGACCGGAATTGCACCGCACCGGTGACTGGTTTTTGTTGTACAAGAATGTGCCAGCCCATTCCTCAATACTCATCACACAATTCTCTGCCCAAAAGTCGCTCTCCATTATTCATCGCCCACCCTGCTCGCCAAACCGAACCCCGTCAGACTTCTTTTTATTCCCTAGATTGAAAATGACGATGAAGGAAGAACGTTTTAAAGACGCTTCAAAGGAATGTGACCAGGGATCTGAAAGCTGTTCCAGAAGAGGAGTTTTCCAGGTCATTCCAGCTGCTATACGAGAGCAGCAAAATTTGTATAAAACGAAGAGGGCATTATGTTGAAAACTAAATAAAATCTTTTTCCAAACTCTTGTTTTCATTCGTAAAAAAATTAGTTCCGGGACTTTTTGAATGAACTGCGTAAGTTACCTTTCTGGATAATATTTATTGACCTTATGAAGCCATTCTAACCAGTTGAAATATGGTCAAAAATCAACTTCATGAAAAGTGCTAGAATTAGCCATTCTATTGTCTATTGATCTAATGAATAAATAAGTAAATAAATAAATAAATATACTCAGTGACATTAGAAATGGTACACCCAAAAGGCATAATTTCTTGAATTTTTTTGCAACAGGATGACTATATTTAAAGCATGCTATGGCAACAATATGTCAGCTTTTTATCTTTAATAATTTTTTTCGAAAACGAAATTTTATCTATTTTTTTTTTGTGAAGAAACCATTTTATAAGAGCTGACTAGCACAGGCACTTTTAGTTATTGCTCCTTGGCCTACTTGTCTTAAGCGTAACAAAATGGCTCGAGTTCGAAGACGTCAAAATTATCACCATATTAGCAACTTTAACAGGTAGAATTGTTGTCTATCGATTCAATGACGGTAATGTGTATGTGTCATGTGTGTAGGAAGACGAAGAAGACTAACAGGTCAACTTAGACGTACTACAGAGCATCAAGATAGACGCTTCAGATAACTAGTTCTACGAAACATTTTTGTCACTACGCGTTAAGAACTGATCAGTTCGCAGCGAGTATCGAGACGAACCGCACTTGAAAATGCCTAATGAGATTTTGGCGAAACGTCGTAAAAACGATTTTTTGAACGAACGAATTGAAACCCGGAATAACCAAACTATTCATTCTACCATATATATAAATATATATACGTAAAATTGCTTGCGTAGTATTTCGCAATTAACAGCTTTATATGAATGGTTTTAAAAAATCAAATTCAGCATATTTATGAAACGTGTCTTAAACTACGTGAACCACTGCTGACACTGCTTTGTTGTCCATATGTCACTTTTTGTCAGCAGACGCTTATAATTTACACTGTAATTTGTTACTCCGCCATTTTAAAAAAGAACGCACTAAAAGTTAAATATTAAATTTTAAAAGTAAAAAGTTTAATAAATAAATTGTTTACGAAAAATTAAAAGGCAATTTATAAAGATTTTATTTATATATATATATATATATATATATATATATATATATATATATATATATATATATATATATATATACAGGGTGTCCAAGATAAGGATCCTAACCATGGGGTTCTCGGAAACAGTTGGAGATACGAGGTCGGTTAAATTAGAGAAAAGTTGCGCAATTTAGTACTAAATTAAACGCAATTTAAATATTTTAAAAATTCAAAATACTTCCGGAGATTTCCGGAAAAAAACGAATTTTGGCAAAATCGTTTTTAATTTTTGTAGGCTTTATTTAAAGAGATATCAAAAAATAAAAGGTAGATTCTTCTTGCCACTTTTTATTTTTTATAATTTGGTCTAAACAAAATTTAAATCCGACGTTTCGTTTCTGAGATACCATCATGAACTTTCATTTTTTATATGGAACAAAAAAAAGTATCCCATGTATTTGATAGCATTTTTTATTACAAATTCAACGGTGTATCACACTTGCATATCAAGTGTGTAGTTCATTGGCTTTTATAAAACTGATATACCTTTCTCTCTCGCTCTCATGGAGCTCTTATGGAAAGTACTTGAACTACGTATTCGATATGCAAGGGTGATACATCGTTGAATTTGTAATAAAAATGCTATCAAATACATGGGATACTTTTTTTTGTTCCATATAAAAAATGAAAGTTCATGATGGTATCTCAGAAACGAAACGTCGGATTTAAATTTTGTTTAGACCATATTATAAAAAATAAAAAGTGGCAATGAGAATCTACCTTTTATTTTCTGATATCTCTTTAAATAAAGCCTGCAAAAATTAAAAACGATTTTGCCAAATTTCGTTTTTTTCCGGAAATCTCCGGAAGTGTTTGAAATTTTTAAATTTTTTTAACTGCGTTTAATTTAGCACTAAATTGCGCAACTTTTCTCTAATTTAACCGACCTCGTATCTCCAACCGTTTCCGAGATCCCCATGCTTAGGATCCTTATCTTGGACACCCTGTATATATATATATATATATATATATATATATATATATATATATATGAAGGACAAATGTTGAGGATGACACATAGAAATCTCAAGATCAGACAGTGGGTAGGAAACGGAACAAAAGTAAAACAAATAACGCATCGGATATTATCCTTCAAATGGAAGTAAACAGAACATGTTGCCAAACACATAAAGTATTGGAATGATAAAATAACAATATGGAGACCATAGAAACAGAGAATAAGCGCTGAATTATTATGTAAAAGATAGTACGAAGACATCAAATGGTGCCTGAATCAATTCAGGTTAATAGTTCAAAACAGACAGAAATGGAACCTTAGGTGAGACCTACCATATTAAAATAAATATGTGTATTTTATGTTCAGTTTCAAAAACATCTTGTGTAAATGATAGACCTTGCAACAATCTAAAAAAAAAATCATATATTTTTTTAACTAGTAGCCATTTTAAAAAGTGTCTAATCCTCGTGTCCTCCACTAGTATCAATTACTTAGGGATAAATACATTATGCTAACAAGAAGCTATATTTTTTTCATGATAAGAAGTTAACCTTAAATTACAAAGCTTTTCGTATTTTCATTATTCTGTGGTTTCATTATTGGGCATAAGTATATTTTTAATAAAGACGTTCAGCTAAATTAATAGACATAATAAAATTTATTGTCGAATTTAATCACCGAAATTTTGTGTCATCATTAATTAGAAAACTGCCGTTTATTTTCCTTTAACTTCAATAAATATTTGAATTCTATTTTTAATAGTAACGAACCGCCCGCAGCTTTACAGAGCTTTTTAAGTAATTTTTATTTTCCTCTAAACTGCTTCGAGAAAATAACAATTTTTTTACTTTTAGGGTAATAATTAGAAGTTTCCTTGTCAGTCTGTCTTTAGTGTATTTAGAAATAAGATTATTGATTTAAAAAATATCTGAACTAATAACTTGCCGTCCTCATAGGTGTCGAAACTTGAAAACACTTACTTATCGAACGTCTATGTTAACGACAGAAAACTTAAGCCCAGTCCAATTTCACACTCCCAGATTATTTTTTTTATTTATTCTACAGAGAAATTTCTATGGAAACTTTATATTTTATATAGTTTGGAATTCTAATAATAAAAATAATTTTTATCAAGTCATTAAAATAATATGTATTCATTCATTATCTTTCCTATCTATTATAGTGTATAAATGTAGTTACTACATAAGTATAAAAGTGTTTTAAAATTTAAAACACATCTTTAAAATATAATCATATCAATAAAAATCAAGATTACTGAAAAAGTAAAATTATTGTCTTGACTTGTATTCACGTTCACTATAGGTGGCTCGTAGGGTAGTGCTGCAATGTTATGGTATTGCTTAATTTTATCTGAAAACATATTTTTGAAATTATTTTGACTTTAAACTTTTCCGGATACTTGTTTTTTATGCATATTAATAATGTTGACGTCTGGCAACAGAGCAATAACATAAAATGTGCGGATTTTCTAAAATCGGTTATATTATTGAAATGGCACAGTGGAAAGACGAAGATCCAACAGGGCTTATAAATGAGCGGAGTAGACAAAATAATGTAATAATATTTGCCGTATGCAAATAGGACAAAATTTGTGCCAGTCCCTAATAATTGCAGTATTGTGTAAAAAAATATTGTAAATCGAAAACCGAGATTTTTTATATCGATATTGGTATTTTCCAGAATAGGCTTTAATGATATTTTCGAGAAATAAAGTTATGAACGTTGGACTGCTTGCAAATCTCGTTTGAACCAGGCAATTTTCTTTGCGGCTGCTGATATGAAGTGTGTGAAATTAAGAGGGTTTGCGCGATCGCTTTATTTCTCGAAAATACCAAAAAGGTTTATTCTGCAAAATGCCTATATTGATGTAAAAAAAAACTCAGCTTTAGATCGAGACTATCAATAAAATATTAAAATACCTTTTTCAAGATATAATACGTTTTGTATTTCTTCAAGGTCAAAACACTGAACTGCTAAAAATCTAACTATACCATCGAAAAACTCTATTAAATGAAGTAACCAATATTTTTTCATTTACAATAGAACTTCTGAAGAAGCTACAGAATTAGCGAAAAGTGTCAAATTTTTTAGTTAAATATAACGGAAATTTAACCAATATTTGTCTTTTATTCATAGTTGAAAACCTCTACTCCAAAATTTTCTTTGATTCATTTTAGCTTCGCAAACACCAGTTGTTACCAAGAAAAATTTCCACCTTTTCCGGGTAGCAGAATTTTTTGAATTTGAATTGATTAATATTGGTGCATGAAATATGTGATAACATATTTAAATTCAATGAACACTGGTTGTATATTTAATGTACATGGTCAACTTAAAAAGTAATGATCAAACTTTAAATTTAAAGTATGATTACATTAAATTTAACGAAATACATTAATTTAGATTAATGTAAAAATTATTAAATTTAATGCATTACATTAATTGAATTTAAGAAATGGTTTATGAAATTTGCTTCCAGCACATTGACGTTAAATTTAATGCACTTCCTTTTTACAATGCATTAACCATCAAAGGAAGTTTCTTCTTCTTCGGATGCATATCCATTAAAGGATGTTTGCAAGCACATGCTCCATTGCTTCTCTATCTCGGGCGGTATGAATCAGTGTTTGTACATCACGTAACCCTGTCCATTGTCTTATGTTCCGAAGCCAAAACATTTTCTTCCTCCCCATTCCCCTTCTGCCCCCAATCATCAACTGTAAGAACCTATATTTTTCGTTTCGCATGATATGTCCCAGATAGGCTGTTTTTCTTTTCTTGACTACTTCGAATAGTTCACGATCTCTTTCTACACACCCCAGAATTTCCTCATTTGTCTTCCTCTCCGTCCATGAGATTTTAACAATTCTGCGATACAGCCACATCTCGAAGGCTTCCAGTTTACTGATATTACTCGTTTTAGGGTCCAACCCTCCACGCCATAACGAAGCACTCACCATACGCAGCATTTCATAAACCTTACCCTCAAGTCAATATCGAAGCAGGTAAGCACATTTTTAAGCTTCAGGAAAGCCTGTCGGGCTTGCTCAACACGGCTTTTTATTTCTCTATCCGATGTCCAATCCTCACAAAGCCATGTTCCCAGGTATTTGAACTTGTCCACTCTTTCAATGGGCGCTGCATCAAATGTTATTCCGGAGTTTGTAAATGCATCCAGGTTTCTGGAGATGATCATAAACTTTGTTTTCCTAGTATTGATGTTCAGACCCATAGATGCACTGTGTTGTTCAACCATATTTACTATTTGTTGTAGATCATCTATATTTTCGGCTATCAGGACCGTGTCTTCGGCATAACGAATGTTGTTGATCCATACACCACTCACTCTAATGCCCTTTTTTACATCTTTTAAGGCCTCTCGGAAAATTGTCTCCGAATATAGATTAAAGAGGAGTGGGGATAGTACGCACCCCTCTCTCACTCCCTTCTCAATTTGTACAGTATTGAACATACCATTTTCAATTTTTACCTGTGCATTCTGGTTCCATTACAAATTTTGGATGCATCGGATATCCTTTCGATCGATGTAGAGCCTCTCGAGGAGTTGTATTAACTTTTGATGTTGAACACGGTCGAAAGCCTTCTCCTAATCTATGAAAGATAGGCACACATCTTTTCTTTGGTCATAGCAATTTTGTACCAGTACCTATGGTGCAACTATCGCCTCCCTTGTACCTAATCCCTGTCTAAATCCAAACTGGAAGTCGCTCACGTTTCTTTCACATTTCTTGTATATTCTTTGGTGTATTATTTTTAAGAAAAGCTTTAATGTATGACACATTAGACTAATAAGTCTGTGAAAGGAAGTTTATGATAACTATAAGTTTGAAAAAAAAAACATATATATATATATATATATATATATATATATATATATATATATATATATATATATATATATATATATATAATATATATGTATATATTAATCCGAAGAATAAATTATGCCCAAAGATACAAATTTTGTTAGGATAAACAAAAGAAATTGTAATGTTGAGGTGCTAAATTGTAACGATAAAAAAATCGTTGGGTGTCAAATTGTAAGGTCGAAAATATTTTTTGTAGTACTTGTACAGGCCCTTTTTCCAGATGCCGAAAAAAATTGAATAATTTAAATATAGAAAAATATCAAAAAAACTGGAACTAGAAAAAAACAAGCCTATATTTTACTCTTTCACAAAAATTATTTTAGTATTGTGTTTTTCCGTACCTATGGTACTATTTCTCCACTTATCATTGAACCCCATATTTGTCTATTCGATTAGCTCAGGTAGAGTTAGATGAAAAATAAGGCCGCCACCCACTTTAAGGTTGGATCCTCCTAGTGGGGAAAAGTCTAATATCTCTACAGTGGGAAAGATCTAGTTTAACCTAGCCACAGAAATAGACCACATAATTTTTAAAAATCTTAACAAGGGTTTAAATAATAACAAAATAGCTAGCTTATTTTGCTGATGCTTGAGAAGTTTACTAACGAGTTAAGTTTTGTTTTATTACAAATTTGTGATAGTAGATTAAAATTAGCAATTTTACTTTAACATGTTTCGTAAAATACACTCTCAATCGAACATCCTAATAGTTTTAATAATCAATTTTAACTACTCCACAGTATTAGAAATTTCATTTTCAATGCATTTGATGGCAGCATCATTAAATGTTTATGGCCTGTGCAAAATTTTATGTAGCTATTATATCCATCCTTTTTTGAACCGTCTGGATATTAAAACTGATTTATTATGTCCTTGACTATCATCTTTTAAAACGTATGGGATTATTTTGATCAGACACCGTAATAACACAATATTTTCTTATAATCACATTATACCTACTTTAGGAAAGCTTGTGTAAATTTTTTCAGTATACCAGCGAAGCGCAAACCAATTTTCTGTCTTCAAAGTTGAATTACCTGAAATAAAAAATAAATAAATAGATATTTATATGAAATAATTATAATTAAAATTTATTTAAATGTATGTATAAACTTTTACAATAACATGCACTACTTTGTAAATATTCAAATTTAACGCTGACTTGGCAGAAATGTCCCTATAAATTCCAGACGAAAGTCGGAGGAAACGAAAGAAATGGAAGTTTCGCATATAAGGCGATGATCTAATCGCAGTTTTGACAAGAGCAAAAACCATGTGATCCCTAAAGGAGGAGAGTGTAATGGTCTTTAAAAGAAAATGGCGTTTGCTTGATATAAAGAGGGAAAAATAAAATACTTTTTAAGCTCTTTTTTTAAGATAATCGTCAAATCGAACTATATTAATATTTACTTAGTACCGATAAAAAAGGAAGAGGTATAAAAGAACAAATTTTACTATATTTTAGAACCATATTTTGTACAAATTTCAGTTTACATAAGCGTAACGACTTTGAAAATGTTTGGAAACATCCAGATGACTAAATTCTTTTAAAGTGGCCAATTATGGAAATTAATCATATGCTCTTCGCTGATTTAAAAAAACAACAAATTTGCGAAGATATCCAAAAAATAAATGAATTTTTTGTTCTGGTTTTTATTTACTGTTTAATGGTTTTTTCTTAATGACGTCTTACAAAAGATTTTGGATACCTAAATATACATAATTGGCAGTTTCTGTTACTTAACAGTAAGAATTTACACTAAACTAACCCTTACACCACAGAATAAAAAAAAGGTTGTTCATAGTTCAAAATTTAACAGTTAGTAAAAATTAAGGATGAAAATCGTTCATTGATATCATAGGTCTACAAAAAATGGGGTTATGATTGTTGTTTGGCAGCTGGAGATCATTTCTGAAGTAACTGGTCCATCGGGTCCGAATTTTGAGAAATTTGGGGTTATGTACGCGAAAAATCGTTTTTTTAAGTATTTTTGAAGATATGCACACGATAAATAAACTTTTTTTGGTTCTTTTTTCTAGTTGCAACATTTAATACTACTCTTACCTTTTAAAATGAGCTATTGAGTGGTTACCTACAAGTTTTTTCTTGCAAAGTTGCCGCCATTTTAGATATAGGTTAGTAGGTTTTTCAAGACCAATATCTAATTTCGAAATTTCATTCTGCCATTTTCAATCCACCATTTTAAAAATAAAAATTTCTGTTTGCTGATATAATATTCATAATCAGCGAAAACCCACAAGTAAAGTTTTGTAGATACTAATATCATCTTTTGTAAATTTTGATGCGCCACAATGAATCCGCCATTTTTGAAATGACAATTTAAATTTCCTGACTTCATATTCGTACTCAACGACCCCAAAAACCCGAAATACAAATTTTCGCCTCAAAAAGTTTATGTGAATGATAAATGAAACGAAATTTACGTTGTTAAGCTTATCATAGACCGCTACGGATTACATAATTTTATAGGACTTTTTTAGCTTGCAAATTTTTTTTTACTACTAAAAGCAGAACATCGAACAATGGAGAATTTCGCAGCTCTACTTGATCATTAAGAAGGTTAATTATGCTGGTTTTATTGCACTTATTAATTTCTATGATTTCTATGATATTAAATTTTTGCTTTTGGCTACGGTATGCAACATTTGAATATTGATCTAGGAAAATGTGGCATGTTTCTTTGAAATAGCGAAATTTCAATTATGTTTTTTTCAATAAAAATGGAGTTTTGTGTTCTTTAAATCTCGTACAGAAATTTCTTCCTGTTTGTCCGATGTAACATCTATTACAATCCAAGGTAATTTTCTCTATGCCATTCAACATGTGTAATAGCTTTTATGAAGATTTGAATTCGATTTTTAAATTTTGTTTTATTAAGATATTAGCTATTATATCTGAAATAAGAGTGATGTTTTTAGTGTTATTTTTATGTATGTTGGGTGAGTATATTCTCTTCAGTGTAGTTTGTTTTTGTTTTTTATGTATTGAATTATTAATTTGCACTTCACTATAACCATTGTTTAATGCGATTTATTTTATTGTATGTAATAGTTTTCGGTAAATGTCAAAGGAAAAGTTATTGTTTATTTTTATAATGGTGATATCTAAGAAATTTATTTTATTATTTACCTCTTTTATTTTGTTATGTGTACTGTTGAGATATTTTACTGTATCTTCTAATTCGGTTTCATTACCAGTAAAGCAAGCAAGGATATCGTCAACACATCTATACCAAAAAAAATGTGTTTTTTGAAAAGTTTGTCATAAAAATTTCTGCCAGCAGGGGGCTTTGGAGAGAGCTCATCGCTAGCTCATCTTTTTGTTTGTAGAATTGGTTGTTTTACTGAAAAAAATAAATATCATTTTTTACAACTGGATTAACGTTATGATTCTATAGAGTGGTTTTAATTATTTGTAAGCATTCTTTATTTGGAATATTTGAGAACATATTCATTACGTCAAAAGGATCTAAGGTATTGGTTTTTGGTATGATGCTGTAAATTCAATTCAATTTTTTATGCTATTTTTTGTTTGAAATTTGTTATTTGTCAGAATATATTATTTGATTGTAATACTAAGTTTCTTGGAGGACTGTTTGTATAAGAGACAACTGGTGGTATAGGGACATCTTCAGAAATTTTAATTAATCGTATAATTTAGGTGGTGGGGGGTTTATATTAAATATTTTAAATTTGTCTGTATCTGACCAGTACGTCTTTTAGTTTGGCCTTAAGTTTATTTCGGACTTTTATTGTTAGATATTGTTTGAGTTTTGTTGGATTTTCTTTTTTAAAAAAAAACCTTTAGATAGCACTGCGATAGAATTTCCTTTGTCTGCCATAGTCGTGATTAAATCATTTTGTTTTAATTTAGATTAAACTGATTTGATTGTAGAATTTTGTCTATGAATCTGTGGATATTTCTCCTGAAGTATGTGTTTGATTTTTTCTTTGGCATATTTGGAATTTGGACTCTTATCTAAAGATGAGTGAGATGAGAAATGTCTGTTTCAATTGTGTTCAAACAAAAAGACGGACTAGACATGGGCTCTCCCCTAAACTTCCTGAGGGCAGAAATTTGTATGAGCAAGTTCGACGAAAATTTTTTTAGAATCTTGTCAAAGAACATCTTTTCTGGTACAGATATGCTGACGATATACTTGCTTGCTTTACAGGTAATGAAACCGAATTAAACGGTACAGTAAAATATCTCAACAATACAAAAATAATTTTTCCTATGACATTTATAGAAAACCTACTTTCACTGACACTACTATCCCACAACATTCAATACACCCTGTATCTCATAAACTTGCAACGTGCAAGTCTACGATACACAGAGCATTGACTATCTCTTTAACAAATACAGACAAGAACTTATTACAATAAAAAAAAATCGCATTAAACAATGGTTATAGTGAAGCGCAAATTAACAAAGTAATAAATAAAAATCAAAAACAAACGACACTCAACCGAATATACTTACTCAATATAAATAAAGTAACTACTCTTATGTATTTTGGTTCTATTTCAGATAGAATAGCAAAACAAAAATTAAAAATCGCATTCAAATCGTCACAAAAACTATCCTAAATATTTAATACTAAAGAAAAAATTTCCTTTCTACAAAAGTCAAGAATTTATAGGCTCAGTTCTTCAGATTGCAATAAATGTTACATCGGACAAACGGAAAGAAATTTCCACACATGATTTAAAAAACAGAAAACTCCATTTTCATTGAAAAAACATAATTCCAATTTCGCTAACCGTTTCAAGAAAACAGGTCATATTTTCCCAGAAATTAACATTATTCAAATTTTGTATACTGTACCCAAAAGTAAAAAACTTAATATCGTAGAGGCCATAGAAATTTATAAGTGCAATAAAACCAGTACAATTAACCTTCTTAATGATCAAACAGACCTACGAAATTCTCCGTTGTTCTGCTTTTAGTACCTAAATAGCAGTAATAAAAAATGTACAAGCTAAAAAAGCCCTATAAAATAATGTAATCCGTAGTTTTTAAGGCATTACGTTTGAAAATGTAACAGTGTTATGAAACCGCGGTCACGTCAATTTAATAATAAAAGTGATAAGTTTAACAAAGTAAATTTTGTTTCATTAATTATTTACAATGTACTATTATAAAGTAACTGGTTACTCAGTCAAGTATTTAACGTGAATGGTCATGACGTTGTTGGGATATATTTCATAACTTAAAATGACCGTAACTTTGCAGGAAAGCATCGTAGGTCACCGCTAAATAACTTATTTTGAAGGGTAAGGATAATATATCTAGGACATATTTTAAAAGTAGGCAAAAAAACGGCATAACCTCAAATATCTCAAAATCCTGATGTGATGAGTCAATTCTGAGCTCGAATTCAGATTTTACTCAGTAAATTACTTCGGAAATAACCCCAAGCTGCTCAACAACAAAACCTTGTAGACCTGTATATTCTAACCTAAAAATTAATAAATATTTTGCTTTTAGTTTGTGATTGTTTAACTAACTTTATTCTAAAATGTTTCGACTATTTTATGACACATTTTACGAAGTTCTATTCATCTATAATGTTATTTTTTCTATTTTGTCGATTTTTCTTCAAACGGAAAACTTCCGAAAGCAGACAGAGATTAGGCCAAATTAAGAATAAAACTAAGGATGGGAATGTTCGTCAACCTCTGAGTTGTTAATTGTTAATTATTAGTTGTGATTATAATCTGATGAAAGTAACGTATATCATTTAACCTGTTAATGTAAATTCTTAGTGTTAGTTGTTAATTTTAAGAAGTACGAACTGACCATTACAATCCATGTATTAAAAACAACAATTGTCAGGAATAGATAATTTACAATGATCCTGGCAATTCGTAAGTATGAGCTGAATGGGCCTATAAAATTAAATTTTAAAGATATTCTTAAACCTATTTCAAAGAACCTATATTACAAAACCAAATTATCAGTATCAAATAATACAGAGGGATGCATTTTTGATAGTCAATTATTTACGTGATTGCTGCAAATCCTTGCTAATGGTAGACAAAATCACTGCGATCCTAAAAACACCTTACCGGTATCTCACTATATAGGACAGATTATTTTCCTCCCATTGATATTCGTAAATTACAAGACCTGTTTAATGAAATAAGAGATCAACACTAATCTGGTTGGACTGAATATCTAAAAATTTTTCTAGCCCATCTTGAGAGGGCTCTAAAAGCTCTGACTGTTTATGATGGATAATTTCCCAGAAACTACTAAAGTTTTTCATTTTTTATGGAAGGGGCTGATTCCTTCTCGACCTATTTTCTTACTTATCATGAATGATATTTTTTTTAACCGACTTCTAAAACGAAAGAGGCAGTCAATTTCATCTCCAAATATATTTGTATGTGTACTTATGCCGATTACTTCAGGACAGCCATACCGATTTTAATAATATTTTTTGTTTTATTTTCAGAAAGTTGCTGCATTTTTGGTAATATTGGTTCAGTAAAATCCAAAATGGCGCCCAATATATTTCGGACAAAAATATCAATATTGTCCGATTTCCTTCGATCAGGGGAAGTTTTCAAGGTCGCAGTCCAACGTTATTTTGGCGTATTCATTTTGGCAGAATAAGAACTTTACAACTCTCGGTTTTGTCCAAAATTGAAAGTTTTTAAGGTTGTAACTTACGAGTTTAAAGTTATTTTCAAAAAATTCAATATGGCGAAACTAATGATGGCAAACTTATAATTTTATATTTCCCGATTTTGTTCAAAAATGATTGTCGAGGCTGTTGAATAAGAATTTCAAAATAGTTTTTAAAAATTCAAGATGGCGGGCTAAACATTTCACATTTAACAAACATTTTTCAAAATTTTAATTACAGGGGCGTAGAATTATCAATCTAAAGTTAATTTCTTGAAATTAAATATGACGGATACAATATGGCAAACTGATAATTTAGCATTTACTCGATTTCTTTCAAAATTGATATAAGCGCTTTTAGGGAACATATATTAAGACTCAAAGATTATATTTCTAAAATTCGATATGATAAACCGAATATAGCGTACTATAAACTTAAGTTTTACGAAATCTTTCAGAAGTGGAATTTGGGGGTTTGTAAATTCAATATGGTGAATAAAATATGTCGGACTAAAAAATTTACATTTTTTAAATTCTTTCAAAATCGTTATAAGGGAGTTTTCGGAGGCGTAGATTATAAATCTAAAATTAATTTCTTAAGATTTAAAACAACGGATTTAGTATGGCAGAGTAAAGTTTTATTCAGTCCAAGTTCAACTAAATTGACATTTAGACAATTTTCAGAATAAAAGAATCTTTCGTTGCTCAGTTTAATGAGGTTTATAATAGTTTAGGCTAAAATGGATATTTTTTGTTACTTTAGAAATATTGTAGGGAATTTAAGGAAAGAAATTATACAGCCTTGTAAAAAATGCATTAAAAAGCGAAAAATAACACTATAAATTTTTATATGGAAGTGACATTTTTGAACTTTGCGCTAGATTATAACTAAAAGAAACAAATAACTGTTAACGCAACATGTAAACTAACGAGAGTAAAAAAGCAACCACAAAAAAGTCAAATGTAAAATTAATACAGCTTAAGGATGAATATTTGAAAATTGTAAGTTGCAAGTATCTATTTATTTAGGCGTTGACTCTAGCAACTATTATCTGCTCCTTTTTGGAGTGCCTAGTTATTTCTAAGACTGTTCACAAAATAATCAAAAACCCACCTGAACTAACCTGAACTAACTAACCCACAAAGTCACTAATTTCAACTAGTATCTGTAAACATTATTCCACTAGAAAAGATTCTTACGGACGACTAGGAGAAACTTATTGGTATGTCCTGGTATACAAATATTCCGATGTCATGAATCATCTTTATTATAATGCGCCGAAAGGAATATTATATCGATGAGTCAGATTTCTATATAGATCTCAAATTTTCAGTAAGTTCTAGATTTGTATAGGAAACTCTATGGGTATATAAATAGGGATAGGATAACAGTTTTAGTGGAGTTGTATAGTTGTATTTGAATTGTAAAGATATTAAGAAGTAAGTAATTGTGTTTGAGCTGTGTTAAGAAGTAGCTAACATAAGTATTGTAAGTATTAGTGAGAGGTCTTATGTTTTATTCTACGAAGCCAGTGAGCGATTTTTAGAGACAAAATCGTAAAAATATGTAACAATAATATTCTACTGTGAAGATTAGCATCGAGGTTTTCATGCGGACATTTGAAATCTAGTAGGCGGCTTTTTCTGTTTAGCCAAAGTTTTTTAATGAAATACGTGACAAATGTTATTTAAAGTTTTAATATTAAAAATACACTTCCTAAAAAAAGGAAGTTTAAAATAATATTAAGTTATAAAAAAAACAGGGTTTGCAACGCGTGAGAAAAGTACTTTTCGCATTCGAAAATCTTTATTAATTACCAAAAATTCTCATTTGGAGAGTGCTATTTTTGGCACACAAGATTCTATTGTTAATCGATTTCTAAACCAAAGAGCCTATGTATTTTTTTTTATGTATGTACGTCATTTACTCCGAACGGGGTGCCAATTTGAATGAAATTTTTTGCGTTATGTTTAGGAAGTTGCTGCGGTGGTCACATATTATCTTGGCGAAAATTGGTTCAATAAAATTCAAGATGGCGCTAACAATATAGCGGACAAAAAATTTAATTTGTCAGATTTTCTTCAAAACTGGTATAAGAGAGTTGTCGGAGTCATATTTAATGAATCTAAATTGTTTAAAAAAATTTAAAATGGTGGAATGGAAAATTGAATAGGACGGATCCAATATGACATTAAAAACTTTATATCTTTCCATTTTGCCCAAAATTGTTGTGAGGTTTCGAGTGTGTAAATTAAAAAATTAAAATTATTTTTAAAAAATTCAGTATGGCGGATCTAATATGGCGAATAAAAACTCTTTGTTCAAAATTGTTGCTGGAGTTTCTAAAAGTACAAATAACGATTTTAAAATTGTTTTAAAAAACTCATTACGGCAGATGCAATATAACGCTCTGAAAATTTTATATATCCGGATTATGTCCAAAATTGGTACTGTAGGGTTTTCAAAGGTGTAGATTAGGATTAGGTTAAGAATTTAATATTATTTTTTTTTAAAATCAATATAGCGGATTCAATATTCTGGGTTGAAAATTTAACGTTATTCACATTTTTTCAAAACTGGTATTAGGAGGTTTTCAACAAAATTTTTACAATTTTCCAATATTCTGCAGATTTAATATTGATATTCTTTAAACTCAATTTGGAGATAAACTATATCGGACAAAAAAAATTACTTGTCTTTCTTACTTCTTTAATTTCGATGTGGGGTTTCGAGGTGCTAGATTACTAATCTAAATTAATATCTTAAAATTCAAGATAACAGATTTAGTATAGCAGACTAAACATTTGTTTGATTCAATATCATTCAAAACGGGTATTGGGGAATTCTCAGATTCAAAGAAATTTTTGCTTTTCAATTTAGTGTGGTCTACAACTTTGGATAAAATGAATACTTTTTTGCGTCCTCAACTGAATTCAAAACTAAAAAACGAGAAATTAATTGTTTAAAAAAAAATCAAAGCGGTAACAAAAAAAAATAACAATGGAATTTTTTATATTAAATTTAAATTTTTGAAATCGGTATCAAATTATTACTAAATGAAACAAGTTACTACTAACACGAGATACATTTTTTTTTCTATATTCCCGGGTCCGTCCTAAAGCCGGATGCACTGCGACCAGAGTAGGCTTATTGTGCTCACCCTAGATATTACAGCCACTCTGTCAACCTAGCCCCCTGGCTCAATCTGTACAGTCCTGCTAAGGAGTGAGTGAGTATTTCTCCCGGTTCCAATTTTACTGACCCGAAAGTTTGTTGTCTAAATCTCACCAGTGACTCACAGTCACATATGATATGCTTCACCGTTTCCTCGGCTTGTCCACACAGTCTGCAGCCGAGGTTTCCGTTATATAGATTCATTCTATTCAGATGTACTTTGACGGCCATGTGTCCCGTCATTATACCCGTAATAGTCCTTAATTGGTTTCTACTCATTTGTAGTAGTTTCTTTGCCAGTTTCGGGTCCGGATTCCCAATTAATAGCTTGCTGTGGTTTAAACCTTGTCTGGTCGTCCAGTGGTTTTATGTTCTCTTTTGATCTATTCTTTGACTGCTTCTCGGGCCGCACACCGCGGCACCCCAAAGGCTGGTTCTGGACCAATGTATTGAGATGCTGACCCTGCTCTAGCTAGCTCGTCAGCTTTTTCATTTCCATGTATGCCTTCGTGTCCTGGTACCCACTTTAACATAACTCTGTTGTCTTTTGTCAGAGTTTCCAACTCGCTCTGACATTCCCAAACCAGCCTCGATGATACCTTTTGGTCCTTGAGGGCCCTTAAGGCTGCCTGGCTGTCAGAGTAAATGAGGATTTGCTTCCCTTTGCAAGCTCTCCTGTTTATCTCATCTGTGCACCGTAAGATTGCGTATATTTCTGCCTGGAACACTGTTGGGTATTTCCCAAGGGGAAGGGTTAGTTCCTTCCTCGGTTGTAACCCGTATATCCCAGCTCCAGTACCCTCACTAGTTTTTGAACCGTCAGTGTACCAGATACTTGCATCCGAGAATGTTTCCGGTCTTTCTCTTTTACTTCCCATTCGATCCTCTATTGTGACTTCAAACGGTATATTATAACGGTAGCTCGAGTTCATATGGTCCGTGTCCATTTCCAACTCAGGGCTCCTGATTTTTTTACATATGTTTTTATGTCCTGACATCGTCATTTGCGATTTTACTGTTGAGTGATTTAGTCGGTGGAGTCCCATTCTTGCCTCTGCCTGAATCACTATGTGTAGCGGAGGCAGATCCAGAATACACTCCATTGCCGAAGTGGGCATTGATTTCATGGCCCCAGTAATACACAAGCAGGCGCCCCTTTGTATTCCACTCAGCTTTGTCATAGTTGCTCTCTGCATTACCTTAGGCCACCAGACCAAGGCTGCGTAAGTGATGGCTGGTCTCACAACACTGGTGTATAACCAATGTACCATTTTCGGTGAGAGACCCCATGTTTTCCCACATAATCTTCAAACAGTCATAAGAGATGTTTCCGATTTTCTGGTTATGTTTTCCACTTGTCTGTTCCAGGTCAGCCTGGAGTCTAAAATCACCCCCAGATATTTTACTACTCGGGCAAGTGGTATTGTGTTTCCTTGGAGGATGATGGGACAGAGATCCTCTATCCTTCTCCGTTTTGTAAAGGGGATTAGGACAGTCTTTTGGGGACTTAACACGAGATACATGTAAACAACGGTAAGAAAGCAATTACAAATAAAGATTTTTTCTCAATATTTGTATGAATCATAATTTGTCAGGTATTAGTTTGATGCCGACTTCAAAAATTTCAATTTCATATAAAGATTTATATTGCTCTTTTTCTCTTTTTAGCGCTTTTTAGAAGTCCGTCCAATTTTATTATAAAAATTTTATTTAAAATTTTATAGTAGGGATATAATTTTTAAAGTCGTATAATATTAATGTTATATTATTAATATCACCTTTACTTATATTAGCTAATAACACTGTTCATTAGTTAATTGTATACGAGAGTTTCTGCCTTCATAACATAAAGCCACCTTCGGCTACATTCACTGCATAATCGCGGCTTGTAGACACCAAATGTTGTTAATTAGACCTAGATTGCAAGGTATATTAGCTTTGACTTTATATGCATCGCCTATTGTTCATAATTAATATATTTAATTAATTAAGACATGAGTCAATGGTGAAAATACTTTGAATATAACTGGTAAAGAATAATTACATCATTGTAACAATATGTACGAAATTATTTCAGATATAATAAAATTAGCTATAAAGAACCGCTAAAAAAACAATAAAAAGCGAAAAATAACAATATAAATTCTTATATGAAATTGATATTTTTGAAGTTGGCGCTAAACTAATATCTAACAAAATGTGATTCGCTTTCTTACTATAATTTGTATATATCTCGTGTTAGCAGCTGTTTCATTTGGAAATAACTTGCCGCCGACTTCAAAAACTTCAATTTTAAATAAAAATTTACATTGTTATTTTTAGTTTTTTAGTGCTTTTTTAGAAGTTGGTTTAATTTGTTTATAAAAATTTTATTTTTCGATTTTTAGTTTAGAATTTGTAATGATTTCCATAATTATCTGAACTAAGTACTAAGCGAGACTAATACCGATATTTAAAGAACTTGAAACGTAAATTTAATGATCAGACATATTTTATCCTGCATATTGAGTTTGTATGCGTCCAAAAAATATATAATTTCAATTTTGAATAAATTAGGAGAAATGTAAAATTTTTAATCCTCCATATTGTATCTGTCATATTAAGCTAAAAAAATTAACTTCAAATTCGTAACCTACTACTCCGAGAACCCTTTAATGCCAAATTTGAAAAAATATGAATACTGTAAAATGTTGAACCCACCATATTGGATCCGCCACAGTGAATTTCAAGAAAATAATTTTAACTTCTTAATCTACTACACTTACGAAAACTCCCTAGTACTAATTTTGGACAAAATCCAAAAATGCAATATTTTTATGGAATCTGACACATTAAATGATTTTAAAATAATTTTTAGTCCGCCATATTGGATTCGCCGTATTGAATCTTTTAAAAACAATTTTAAATTCCTAATGTATATATATATATATATATATATATATATATATATATATATATATATATATATATATATATATATATATATATATATGAAGTAAAATGCGAACAGTAAATGCAAAATTCTCTCCATCATATCCTTTCTGTGTTAGAGGTTGCACAGTTAGAATAAATTGTTATAGAACGCAATTCATCCTATTCCACCACCAACGAGATGATGGCCTATCTGTACCACCATACCTGTACCACCACCGACCTCCCGCCGGATGGCGTATATATGTTTATGCGGCTTTCACGGATTCCTCCAAGTGAAATGCAATAGCAGTGGATATATTCACATTATGCCGTTGTAGTGCTGAAATCACATTCAGCAAACGTACAACTATATGCAGCTCCGTATATGAATGAAGTAAAATGTAAACAGTAAATGCAAACTTCTCTCCATCATATTCTTTCGGTGTTAGAGGTTGCACAGTTAGAATAAATTGTTATAAAATGCAATTCATCCTATTCCACCACCAATGAGATGATGGCCTACCTGTACCACCATACCGAGAAGAAAGTCAAAACTTACCCTCCTCGCCACAGTGATACAGCAAAGGTACATGTTTCATCTCTACTAGACTCATCAGGGTACTGACATGCACCTGGCTGTGCAAAGGACAGATTGGAAGGAAGCACGCAAATACTGAACGCGGCTTCGCCGACCTCCCGCCGGATGGCCTATATATCCCCTGCTATTGCATCTCACATGGAGGGAACCGTGAAAACCAGATAAACATATATACGCCATCGGCGGGAGGTCGGTGAAGCCGCGTTCAATATTTGCATGCTTCCTTCCGATGTGTCCTTTGCACAGCCAGGTGCATGTCGGTACCCTGATGAGTCTAGTAGAGGCGAAACATGTACCTCTGTCGTATTACTGTGGCGGGGAGGGTAAGTTTTGACTTTCTTCTCAGTATGGTGGTACAGGTAGGCCATCGTCTCGTTGGTGGTGGAATAGGATGAACTGCGTTCTATAACAATTTATTTCAATTGTGCAACCTCTAACACAGAAAGGGTATGATGGAGAGAAGTTTGCATTTACTGTTCGCATTTTACTTCATTCATATACGGAGCTGCATGTAGTTGTACGTTTGCTGAATGTGATTTCAGCACTACAAAGACATAATGTGGATATATCCACTGCTATTGCATCTCACATGGAGGAATCCGTGAAAACCGCAGAAACATATATATATATATATATATATATATATATATATATATATATATATATATATATATATACATATATACAATAGCTTTATTCAAAATTTGACTTTGGGGTCAATTTCTGCTTCGATAGAGATGAAAACTAACAAAAAAATAGTAGTCACGTGATTAGCATTATCTGTCAAATTTTAATTTTTTTACAAAAAAAATTCAAAAGTGAGGTTATATTTTAAAATATCAAAAAACGTTATTAGGAAAAATTTTTCCAAATGCAATTTTTAGCATATGCAAAATTTCAGCTGTATAAGGTAATTTAGATTTTTTGCCCATTTTTTGTGAATTCCACCACTGCTGGAAAATAAGACTCAACGCAACCTACATAAAACTTCTTAGTTTTGACAATGCTTCATCCCAGATATATATTTTTTAAAGTAGCGCCATATTAAATGTGTGTTTTTCTACAAAATCCAAATAGGGCTATTAAAGTTTGGTCACATGTGATGCAAAGTGTATTTGTTTTTGACCCTGTATAAAGTAACTCCATAAAATACCTATTTTTGAAAACGTAGTTTGTAATATGTTTATGCTCATAAAGACATATACGCCATCCAGCGAGACGTCGGCGAATCTGCGTTGTGTTGCATACTTCATTCCGATCTGTCCTTTACACAAATAAGTGCTTGTCGGTATCCGGATGAGTCTAGTAAGAGACGAAACATGTACCTCTGCCGATCACTGTCGCGAGG
Organism: Diaprepes abbreviatus; assembly: GCA_034092305.1. Lineage (NCBI taxonomy): Eukaryota > Metazoa > Arthropoda > Insecta > Coleoptera > Curculionidae > Diaprepes > Diaprepes abbreviatus. The sequence continues at coordinate 38,044,211 of JASJET010000022.1, forward strand.
AGGGTAAGTTCTGACTTTGTTCTCTTCCGCTTGTAACTATTCTACAATTTGTAAAACCTGAAAAGTATGACACCACAGCAAGTATCGACTTAAAATTGCTCTAGCCTAGTCTTGGACCAGATCATCCAGCTTTTTTTTGCGTGATACCGAAATACACAGGATAACTCAGAAAGGAGATATGACGTAATCGACTTTTTTTTAAATTCTAAACCCCAGAATAAGAAAGGCCACATTTTTTTCTTACGACATGGTAAATATCGATGTTAGTTAGAGAAGGAAATTGTCAAGAAAAACTAACTGTAAAACTTAAAAATATATAAAAAAATTTGTTATCATCTAAATTAAATGTTCAAACCGGGCCTCGTTAACAAACTGGCAATAACCAAGTCGATTTATAAATTCTTTTAAAACATTGTCGATGATATCTGCAGTTATGTTTAGTAATTTTTGGAGTATTCGAACTTTTAGGACTTCTAAATTATCGAGCTGAGTCAAGTATACTTCAGTTTTTAGATACCTCGAAAAGAAATTATCAAAGAGGGTTAAATTTGGTGATCTACATGGACAGGGACAGCATAGGGTGCGGTGCCCATTTTGCTGGAAAAAAATGTCGCGCTGGAACATATCGGGATCATGTGGATATGGATACAAAGTGATTAGTGCAGTAATGAGATCATTTTAAAGAAACTCCAAATATCTTGTACTAGTGAGGGCCCAGTCTGAATATTTAATTTAATTCGAACCAAAGTGTTTTTTTTTAATATTTTAGAGTTTTACAGTCATTTTTCTTGACTTCTCCTTACTTCCGCTACTTTACGATCTTTATCTTATCCACAGACCATATACCCGATATTCCTTCCGTAATTCAATAGTGTACGGTTGATAAAAAAAAAGCAAGAATTATATATATATATATATATATATATATATATATATATATATATATATATATATTGTTGTAAATTCAGGATACAATTAACGTTATGTGTAAAAAATACCACACAGCCAAACTTTTATCTTATTTTTTGCGTTATGTATTATTTTTTTTATATATAATCGACATAAAAATTCATTAAATCTGTCAGTAACAAATTTTAATTAACAATGTGAAATCAGATGATAGATAAGCAGGTTTTAGTTGTTCTTGGCGTTAGTTTCCACTGTGCCACTAAAGCGTAAGTTGTACGTTGTGACATTGTCATAGCAACAACATATGAATTGAGTCCGAGACAAAAAATATTAAGGGACCATTAACAAAACAAAGGTTTGTTTAATTTTCAGTCTGAATCCTAACGGTGTATCTAAAACCTTACGAGTTTATATGTTTCTTTCTAATTCGAATCCAAATTTTTTATTATTTACCATCAAAACATATATTTTAAAAATAATGAAAAATACCACAATTTAATATAAAACAGGTGTTTGCCCACACAAAATACTCAAAACCATGATCGAGTAATTTAGTCATAAACTCAGGATTACTCACAGAATAGTTTATTACAATTACAAACTAAAATGTAAATGACATTTAAAAGTTATTCATAACGTATACACTCCCTTAAGAGAGATTAATGCCAATTTTCAGAAATACATATTAATCAGAATATAAAAACAAACCCTTTACATTATTTCTTTCGAAAACAAACTTATATACTCATAAAACCTAAGTCATCAAATTAAGCGTAGATCTTGACTTCTAAAACAAGTATTGATTACCTGCTAAGAACATCTTAGCAGTATAATTAAGTTGGTTAAACATGTTGCTTTATCTAATAACAATTTAAATGTGATAAATGATCTTCACTTATTGTTAGATGTGCTTGTAACTTGTTATCACATTATTGGCGTTAATTATCCAGATTGTGCTAAACTTTAACAAGCGATGCCTTAATTTCTTAAAGAAGTCATGTATAAATTCAGGTAGTATTTTATATAGTTGTAATAAAAGAGACAGAGTGCTCAAAAAAGTTAGAAAGGAGTCAACATACAGGGTGTCCAGAATGATGAAAAATACGGAAAACCTGGAATTATCATGGAATGCTTTTTCATCATGAAAAACCTGGGATTATCGGGAAATTTTTTATAAACCTAGAATTTTTAGATTTAATAAGTAGAAATATTCGGGGCATCGCGTACATAAAATAGCTATAGTTCCAAATGGCTGCAAGATCTATAATAAATAACGTTTACGTAACAATATATAATGTACGATAAAATTGGTGCGTGCTAAAACTCTAAGAGCTATTCTCCCATCTGATAGATGGCAACTAAAATAGCTTTTTTCAAATCGGTTGGCATGACCCGGCGATTCTTTAATCTGGTGAATCGTAAAAAACTTTTTTTTATTTGATTCTAACAATATTTTTGTCTTTAGGCTTTAAATACAAATGTAAAGTTTTATTTCCTAAATTATGAATTATAGAATTATGTATACTTTAAAATAAATATTTGAATATTTAATAATGCCTGGCGTCATATATTGAATAAAGATATAAAACCAATATCGATAATATAGAAAAAAATGGCACTGTTCAGGCATTTATTTCTTTTCTGTTGTTAGAACGAATACATTTAATGTAATTCTATCATTGCCCTTTACATTCTATTCATATAGAACGAGCAATACCCACTACATACTGAGTGGCAAGTGAACCGATCTAATGCAGTAGTTTACTGCGTGAACAAGAAAGTTAAGGCGAGTTCTTTTATTTCATCGATGATTTTGCGCACTAATCTGAAATCCATCAAACCGTTCTTAAAATAAAGCGATAAAAATGCGATTAATCATTACACCGTTCTTTTTTTTATCGATGGACGCATCAACAATCCATCGAATCCATCGGCTTTAGACCCCGATGAATGCGATGGACAGGTAGTGGGGGAAAAAAATAACTGTTAATTTTGAAGGTTATGTTTTTATTTCTCTGTCTTGGAAAGAAACAATTGCCACTATTTTTGACTTATTGTTCGTTATATATAAAAATGACAGAATTTCTATATTATATAAAAATATTTATATAAATATAAAATAAACTTCCAAATAAAATATTGGATTTTTAAGGTTAGGTTTTTGGAAAAATGTCACATGTCAATCGGAAATGAGCGTTCTTAAATTCAACATAATTTCATTGAAAATCCATTTATGACGTCACAAGAACCCATCGGACTAATTCAGCGCTTTTTCATCGATGGAATAAAAGAATTCGCCTTTAGTTGCTGCGTGAGAGCCAGGACTATGTAACTTTGAAGAAATCGCAGCTGTCAATACGGTCATCCACCCGAACATCTAACTATTCTAAAAATTCAAGTAAAATTTAAATAGAACAATTTGACTTAAGTGGTTTAGTAATTTATTAAACTAATCAAGTAGTTGCATTTTAGCTCAAAGATGTGCAGCGCTTTTTTCGTATTTCGCGGAGCTGCATTAGTTATGTCCTAGTTAGGGTCGTTTTATTCACTTTTTTCCGGAAATTTGTTTGTGTTATGGTAAGAAAATATGGTGTAATAAGATATTTTAATTACGTTTTGGTAAGTATGAATCATTTATTTTATGTATTCGTGGTGAAAAGTGTTTTCATATGAAGTTTCTTAAACTTGACGTTTGTACATAAATTTTCATATTCTCTGCCTGAAAGGAGAATTACATATATAACAAAGTATTTAAATACGGCAGAAAGATTTCTTTATTTCTTACTGAAATTTTGATTGTTTAAAAATTTCACTTTACTCCGTTGATTCATAGATGTCGTTCGACTGGCGATATTTTTCAGTCTGACATCGAAATTAGTAGACGGCAGGTGTAATATCCTGCCGACATACCTTGAAATTTATGGTTCATATATCAGTTATTTCCAGCTAATGTTGCTCTCGGTCCGATACAGCTCCACTGACGAGATCATGAGGTGATCGAAACGCGTATGGAGAGAGGACCAGAGCGATATTTGCAGGAAATAAACTGTTTGTACATATATTTTTCATATTCTCTGCCTGAAAGGAGAATTACATATATAACAAACTATATAAAAATTAATTACGTTTGAATCGCTTTTTAGTGTTTAATTGTAATTCTGCAGATGATTTAAGAAATAAATAGACTAAAATGTCGAATGTCTTAAAAATGTTTTTAATTAATAACAAAATGACCGATAGCCCCAAAAAAAATTTAATATCATATGGACGAATTTATTTTTTATATATATTTAACTTCTTGTATTTTTGACAATGGGTATTTTATAAGTATTTAAATTATAACTTAGAATTTTTTTGAGAGAAAAAGGCTACGTTTTAGTCTGAACGTGCTTAAAACGGTTTCTATGCCAAAATTAAAAATAATAAAAATACAGTTGTGATTTGTGTTAAATATGTCAAAATTATCTATATTTTCTAATGTATGTGAATTATTAAGAAATCATAAGAAATAAAATAATATTATAAAAAGTTTTTATTTTAAGTTTATTACCGAAATAATATTCTATGCCATAAATACTTAGTGATAAAATAAACCTCCTTCCAACGCCTATGACAAGGATTAAGATCAGTTTTAACACTTCACACATCCAAATATCAATTGTTATCCAACCCAAATAGTCCATTATTATAGACTGGTATTTTTGATTATAAAATTTATAACCCATTCCTATGAAAAATATATGTGTCTAACAGATTTTGCCAAAGACACCGAACTAAAGAACACAGATAGTTTGCGAAGAAAACAAAAGGTAAAAAATGATTTATTAGTCTCTCTATTTCTTGAATAAACTATAGTATAAGAGGCAAAATCGGGTCTATTTTCCTGAACTCAAAGCTCTTGGGGGGGCGACCGCCCCCACCGCCCCCCCCCCTTTGATCCGCGCCTACTTCCAATCATATAGTTTTTATATTGAACAATTTCCTACATTTCACTTACTTTATAAAATATTTGGGTGCGATAATTAAAATGGTCCACTTTGCATATGTTGAAAAATCAAAGTTCAAAGACTCACAAAGAAAAATAAAATTTTTCAGACCTATCACCCATGAAGACTTTTAATCCACACTTTATGGAGTATCATATTCCACAGTTTCTGTCAATTTGATTGAGAACAGATAAAGTCTCTGCGGCGTTATTTTTAAAAATCCTGTAAGCTAACTACAACTTACAATACAGTTCAAAATCATGTACAGCATGTTGTTTTAATTAATAACATTAAAGAACAATACACTATCGTGCTATTTACAATATGATTGTAGACAACTAAAATCCACTTTCGGCATTTTATTTACTTCGTGCTGGGAAAAAATTACTTTCAAGCACTAAAAATCTCTAATCTTAAAGGAATGGAAAATAATGGTCCTTTAATTGAAATAATTTCCGGCAGTAAATTAAAAATTCCTGGATTGCACAGAAATTATCGACTTATTCTTATACTTGATAAAAAGTGTCAAATTAAAAAAATGGTTTAAAGATGAAGCAACAGATTATACTCATTTTCATTTTAATTTTATTGGAGTATCAAAATAAAATTTCTAATTTAACTGGCATAACACAGTAAATAATTTTTTCTCTATAAGTCAGTCAAAAATGTTGTTTTCCATATTGAAAAAGAAAATTATAAAATTTAAAAATGGATATTAATTAAAACTTTTCCAGTGTTTACAAGCATCTAATCTAAAAGTAAATGTTACCTGCATCATTACGTTATAATGAAAAAAGATCCCCAAAGGCTAAAATAAATTTTAATTTTTTTTAATATGAAAAAATCACTCATAGAAATTTTATATCGAGGGAAAATAAATTACCTTGTTGAGTATTGATATTTTCTCGTAAATAATTTCAAATAATATATCATTTCATTGTTAAACCTATAAGCCTTATTATTTTTAAAATAATTAAGTTCCATTTAAAATTCTTGAAAACCGTTTTATAAGGATCTTACCAAATATTTACTAACTTAATTATAATAATAATAAATTACAACAGAGCTCCGATCAGCAAGAACGGAACCCAACACTCGAAAAGATATAGGACAGTTGACGGAGTATATTAGGGGCATGAGAACAAATAAACCTCAAAGACGAGTTGAAGAAATAATGAATCGAACCCGGTAGCATTCGCTACACGATCCAGCGAATGGTACGGCTCAACAATGCCTCAACACATTGAAACAGAAGTTCTCTGCTATTGCAGGATGGCTAAAGAGACACAAGACGAACAATAACCGAAAACGAGACAATGCTGTTCCAACGATCATAAAAGACTTTTTACTGTAAGCTAAACACTCCACCTAACATGGCAGATAATAGATATCCCAACAGAGAGCAACTAGAAGAGTTCTGGGGAAACCAACTTTCCACACCCGCCAATGGTAACATCGAGCATTTCAAATGCAGAACAGTGAAACTATAGCTGCAATGGAAGCAGAACATACATACATATACCTAGGTATGAAACAGGCTAAAAGAGTCGACCATCGTACTATGAAAGCCGAATTGAGAGCCGAATTGCTCAGGAGGATAAGGCGGGTATTACGAACTAACCTAAATAGTAGAAATTTATTTAGTGCGCCCCACATGTACTCTGGCTCTACACGTGGCTACTCTTTTGGAATTGTAAAATGAAGCAGGACGGGCATCCAAAACCAGCAAAGAAAAATGAGAACACTTCTAACAAAAACAAAAACATCATCCTCGGAGTGCTATTGAACGTACAATGATTTCAAGACATCAAGGAGAAAGAGGATTGGTGGATGTTGGTAAGCAGCTCGACCAACAAATAATAAACTTACGTTCATATTTCCAGAGATTAGCGGACTCTTCCCGGCTACATCGAACAATATGCGAGGCAGACGATTCAACGCCGCTACAGCTGAGGGAACAGGATATTGCTTCTCACCACCAAGCAGACCAAGAGAAATTACAAATCTGGCTACAGAAATCATTTCATGGACGGCATCCAAATGAGGTCAACCAGGACAATGCCAACAACTCAGCGTCGAACTACTGGTTGATTTCAGAACAGATGTTTCCGGTAACGGAGAGCTTCCTGTTAGCTATCCAAGACCAAGATATTCCAACGAAGAACTATCGGAAGTTCATCATCAGGGATCCCTCAAAAGAAAATGACCAATGTAGATATAGCTGTCGAACATCAGAGACAATCCAGCACATAACTGGAGGATGCCAAGCGTTTGCTGCAACCGAGTATAAGGAAAGACACGACTCAGTCGCTATGATACTCCACCAAAAGTTAGCAGATAAGTTAAACCTATTTCAGGATAGAAAAGTGCCTTATTACAAATACAATCCGGAGCCTATTCTTGAGAACGACCAGTTCCAGTTATATTAGGATCGAACGTTTCTGATGGATCAGCCAGTTGCTCATAACAGAGGAGATATTATATTAACAGATAAAATTTTTAGACCAACTACACTAATCGACATTGCTGTACCTAACGACAACAACCTAAGGCCAAAATACAACGAGGAGATCGCCAAATACAGAGATCTGGAGGTGCTAATCCAAAGACAATGGGCAATGAACAGCGTCCAAACGATTCCCATAATTTTATCAACAACTGGAGTGATACCAAAAAACCTTCTGCAGAACATCAAGGGACTGGGCTTAGTGAGCATCTATATAAGCCGATTTAGAAATCAGTTCTCCTTGCAACCGTGCGAACAATCCGAAAGTTCGTAGGAAATACAGCAGACCATGTTACCTAGGATCCGTTAATATGAAAAGGGTTCCCACAGAACTTCATACTTTTGGTATCTTTGTATACCTGGTACAAGTCAATATTCGCTGGAGGGAGTGCGAAGTTATTTGGCTTGAAATCATAAATATCCTTTATTTGCCAACAAAATTATGATTACATAACAAAGCAACCTCACAGAACGAAATGTTTAACAGTAAGAATTATAAATAACCACAATTAAGATAAAACTAATCGACATTTCTAAAGGAACTTTACACTAAGGAAAACAAAAACAGATACAAAATAATTTAAAAAAGATCATTAGTAACAATAAAAGTCAGTTAATATTAGATTTTGGTAGGTTATAGTCACTAATGTCTTGACTAAAAGTCCTTATATAAGTTAATATTCAGAAAATTTTTTAAAGTGATAATTACCATACGTATATTTTTAAGGAATTATTTTTTTAGAATATCTCCTAACTGAAAAGAAATCAAAGTCTGACTCTTTTTAAATTTTTATTGTGTCTGTTTTTTCTACAATTTAAAAAAATTTCAGTTATTTTCCTTTACAAACTGGGTTATCATAAAAATAATTGTCCATTAAAATCTGATCATTAGAAATAATAATTTACGAAATATTTTGCAAATATACTTTTAATTTAACTTCATCTAAATAATATTTTCAAGAAAGTGCCAAAAAAATTAAGAAACGGTCCTTATTGGAACTTCCTATAAAATTCTAATAATTATTTATGGAAAGTCAATTTCACAATTTATTCTGTTTTCTTAAAAATTATCTTATTTTAAATGTAGAATTCGGAATATTTTGAAATGTTTGAAATTTAAAACTTAAAGGTGGGCTTTATAAAACAACATTGAAAGGTCCGATAAGTACCCCCTAATTTCTCGGGAACATACAGGGGAGGTCAAAATAACCCTACTTTGTCATAAAAAAAAATCCTAAAGTGCCGAGATACAGAGCCCTAAAGGGATGTCCAGCGATTTACCTTAGCCGCTCTAAGTTTTGAACCGACTTGTATAATTTAATAAAATTTTAATATTCTATAGAAGCCATAAAGCCTCTAAATACTACAGTAGATACTACTTTTTTAAATACTTTGATCATTCCTGTTCAAAAAAGGTGCTCTTAATTTATTTCGATGGAATTGGCAGTTTTCGAGATACATCGGTTTTTATGCGAAACACTCAAAAATACTAAATACAAACAGGTAAAAATAAAATACGCGGAGTGTGCTGATGTGCTTTAATTTATAGGGAAGCGCTGTCTCACTCTGCGAAGACAAAATAATTATTAGAGTTAATGAATTAATTTGTTACATGTTTAAATCAGGGTCATTTTTGCCGTGATGTGGCGATGAAGGCCTTCCCAGGAGATAATGAGACGCTCGTAACACAAAACAATGTTACAAAATGAATTGTACATGAAACTCACAATGTTTGCAACAAAATTTAAATAATTTATTGGAAGACGTACCTCTTGACAGAAGAGTCATCTCATTTTACCCGTATAACACGTCCACACTTAACTAACGTTTATGGCCTTCGATGGATAGGTCGAGGTGGGCGTGTTTTTTGGCCACGAAGGTCTCCAGACCTAAGTTCCTTAGACTTTTACTTTTGAGACATCTAAAAGAACTAGTTTATTCAACACCAGTAAATACAAGGGAAGAACTATTAGCGAAAATAGCACAGCATTCTAACGATGTCCGTAAAATTATTTGCAGTGCAGCAGGAAAATATTCGATGGATAAGAAAATGTACTGAAGAACTGGAGCTCATATTGAACATTTACCAAAATAATTTAAACGTTTTAACTATTTTTGCATTTTAATAACATTGTAAATTAATTGAGCCCCGATCAACTCATTGTAAGATTTCTGAACTTGACAATGTCTGAGCTGGAAATCTTTCAGCATAACATCGCCTTGCCTTCGAGGAGTGAGACAGTGCTTCCCTACAAATTAAAGCATATCAGCACACCCTGCGTATTTCATTTTTACCTGTTTGTGTCCTAGCATTAATCACTTTTGAGTGTTTCACGTAAAAACCGATTTATTTCGAAAACCGCCAGTTTTATCGAAATAAATTAAGAATACCTTTTTTGAAGAGGAATAACCAAAGTATTTAAAAAATCAGTTTGCAGCTCTGTGAAATGACACCGTCAAAAATTAGGCCCAACGATTGTGGCTGCAAGTCCGTTCCTGACTTCTCTGATGTTCTTAAATTCATTAAATTATACAAGTCGGTTCAAAACTTAGATCCGAAAAGGCAAATCGCTGGATACCCCTTTAGGACTCTGTATGACAAAGTAAGGTTATTTTGATCTCCCCTGTATGCCTCCAAGAAATTAGGAAGTACTTAACGAACATTCTTTATATCATTAGTATTTTCGTAAAATTTGACATGTGTTATTGTGGACAAGGTTACCGGTTAGAAGTTTTGTTTACAATATAGATATAATAAAACTAGATTGAGCGTCCCCAGTACGTACCATTCCCACAGCGCGGAGCATAAAATCGGACATAGAGAAAGAAGAACGGATAGTCATATTCTTCTTTCTCCACATAATGCCCAAACAAGCCCAACTACTCAAACTCTCTACCTAGGGCAGACAATATATAACAAAAATTTACGTTACCTATTATTCTTACATACCGAATTAATTTCAAATCCATTATTTAAGTAGAACCATATGAATTCATTAATGTGTTATTTTTAACCATGAAATAATTTCTACTTTAATAAATGCGTAAGTTACTATGTAATAATTCATACAATACTGAATGAAATAAGATTCATCAGCGTCTCATCTCATAAAGTAAAATTGAATAATAACAACGTTCTTTGTATTTACGTACATTTTTAGTTTTTATTTCTAACGAATGCATTATGTATTTCGTATAGGACTTTTATATACTATCACATTTTTGTCGTCACTCTAACATTCTCGACACATTTTAAGCGAAACATGATATAAAAATACAATTTTTACACTTTGAGAGAAATGTAGCATGTAAAAGTAGATATTTAGAACAAAGCAGTTACTACTTTTTTATTATTATTTTCCTTGTCCTATCGAGATACGCTAATTTCCGGTTGGTGAGAACTAAAAATTTTAAACTTCCTGTTAATCACGAGTTTAAACAGAAGTTGGCTTACAAAGTGAATACTGCATTAGGGATATGTGAACTTTTTATATTCTAAAATGAACTTAATTAAACATACGAAGTTTTTCTAAATATAAATAATTTTATAGGGACTTTGTAATTATATATATATATATATATATATATATATATATATATATATATATATATATATATATATATATGTATATATATATTAAACGAGAGATTCCATTAAATTAAAAATTATGTCATTCAGGGTATACCAAAATCCTTTCTTCAGGGTTGTCTGGTTTTAAAACAAAGAGAGAGCGAATATTATTTCTATCATCTTGTATAAATAATTATTTATTCTAACATTAGGTAATTACAAAGTATGAATCTAAAGCTGTTTTTGCTTAATAGTAAATATATTTTTTGGTCAATAAGTAAAGTAGTAATGTGGTTGTCGGATTTGCTTTCTCTTTATTTTTGTTTATTTTTACGACGTTTCGATTAGGTTATCACTGGGGTGATGGACCTTTCGGAGTGTTGCCTGCGTAGTGCTTACTCTCAAGTAAGGACAAGTTTTACGCTCAGGACGACGGGCTTCAATGGTTCTTCACTCTCTATTCGTCGTCAAATATATATATATATATATATATATATATATATATATATATATATATATATATATATAATGCCGATTCATGGGAAAAAGAGGTAGCAAACATTAAATCCGATCTACAACAGAATGATTATCCTTTAAAATTAATTGACGATGTTATAAGTAACTTTAGAACAATACTGGACAGCAAGAAACACATTCAATTTATACTTGATAACAATGATACAACCTAATCGAAACGTCGTAAAAAAAACAAAAGACAATGCAAGTCCGATCACCACATTTTAGGCAGTCCTCAACAAGTCTATAACGTTAAAACAAACGTAAGTGAAATAGTTTTATGCAACGTTTGGTAGTGATAATATTATACAAATCGCACGTTGAAAAGCGCAACTATCATCTATGTTATACTTTACTGATATTAACATAGAGCAACTGGTAATTTTTTTACATTCCTAACGTAGTGTTCGATTTAATTAGAAATAAAGAATAGCTTCATAATCGAGGTTGATAAGAATTCTGAATCATACAGAATAAGCAGGTATACCATGAGGTTGTAAAGGCTCGAATAAAATTGTTATTTAAAAGCGCTGGGTTTTTTAAAAAATCGTTTGAACAGATCGACTTAGCTTTTTTAGTACCAATTTTTTCCAATATATTAAATTTTTCAGGGTGACTCGAAAGACGATTTGTAATAATCAACTTTCATTTTTTAAATAGTCACCCCCAAATTTTTGAAACTCCGCTACGCCAGCCCCAAGTCTGGGTCTCATCATGCAAGAGATGAGACAGGAGGAGGAGAAGCGTAACAACCTCGTTAAATCACCAGAGTTCAGCTAGCCTGACTGATAGCATCCGGTAAGAAATTCTGCGTAGGGTCAGAGGCGAAGAGAAGATCAATGACGGACAGAAAATTTTTTTGAAGTTGGATGAACCGATAGGGAAAGACTGGTCTGGAAAGTTCTACAAGACAACCAATTTAAAAGGAGAAAATCTTAAATAAATATTACTCGGTCGCTCAGGTTGGGGGTTAAGACGTCAGGCTGGTTCTCTGTCACTTATAACAAATAACAAGAAGCTCAACACTTGCCTCGGAACTTCGAACTGAAACAGTGGAAAGGGACACAGACTACGCAAAAGGATAATGAATATGGGCACGTGAAATATCCAGGGTATCAGCGAAAAGGAAATCATCCGAGAAATAACCAAACTAAAAATGAATATTGTTGTTTTAACTGAAACAAAAAAGAAAGGAATACAAATACATAGTCGACGAATTGCGAACCTCCTTTTTTTAGAAATCGGTTAAAAATAAGGCATTATTGGATATGAACTTTTATGCTTAAAATTAGCTCAAAGATAACCTCTGTAGATTTGGGCAATTATTTAGAAACACTCTCCATATATTTTTTCCTTTATCCTAAAAATATATGTGCGGTTTTCCAAGTCTAAGTCACCGCAAATAGATTTACATAATCACACCAAATATCGTATTAATTCATGGGTTTCTTTGCAAGTTACAATTTGACTCTATTTAAATGAAAAATATTTTGTTTGCTGTTGTTTATTTTTATTATGAAGGAATAATCTTCCTGTAATATATTATTTCGGCGCAGTCAATTTCCTTTCCCCTAATTTGCATGCACTATAAGAACACTTAGCTGTGACGAATTTTCGGTAATAAAGGCAAATGAAAGGAAAGCCAGACTTCGTTCCGTAAGCTTATGAAGACAAAAATTGCTTGTCGTGAGATTTTAATAGCCTGCCATTTAGAGCACGTCGTCTAATAAAAGAACCACCTTATGCTTGAAAGTGGTTTTCTTTTGGACTTATCTGCATATAACCATGTTACGCTATTTACTCAAATTATGAAAATTCTAAAACCGGTCGTCTGAAAATATCTCCTGCAGTGAAAATATTCTGATAGAATTGAGAAAATGAAATTTGTTTACGTTTAAAATATCGGCAATCAAATTCTTTAATGCCAATTGCTGATAAAGCAAACCTAGGTTTTCCGAATTCTTATAAAATTTATTCATGTTTAAACTCACTAACGATTTTATCTATATTTACTCTTCTCTAATTAAGAATTATGAACCAACAGGGATCAAATTTAATAGATATTTCACTTACTTTCCATTACCCATTAAACTGAGTTATGTTAAACTAGTGACAACACAATCTAAAAGTCTTATGATGACCTGGAAGTTAGTAATAGATTTTTTCAAGGATTAAAGCAAGAAGTTTCGGATTTGGATGTAAGTATGTAAGCTCATAATCCAGTTCATTTAAACATGTAAGTACATAGCACTCTTGGTCAGCAAGGTGGAAAATACGCTGGGAAATGGAGAAGTTCTTCTAGGAGTATTTCTAGACATAGAAGGGGCGTTCGATAATACATCTTTTCAATAAATTATCATTGCAATAAGGAACGTAAATTTAGAAGAGACCTGTTGAAGGTGGATCAAAAAAATGTTAAAAGATAGGATTGTCTACACAGAACTGCTTGGAGAAACGCTGAGAGCACGGGTGACTGGAGGGTGCCCACAGAGGGGAGTTCTCCCCACTGCTTTGGATTCTAGTGATGGATGGGCTCTTGCGAATCATGAGCAGGGAGGGTCACTCTGTACTAGTATATGCAGATGACTTGGTAATCTTAATCCAAAGTAAATTTAATACGACTGTAAGAGAGATATGCTAAAATGGGTACCAGGACACGAAGGCATACATGGAAACGAAAAAGCTGACGAGCTAGAGAGAGTTGGCCCATCACTCAATATATTGATCCAGAACTGGCTTTTAGGGTGACGCAGTCTGCGGCCCAAGAAGCGGTCAAACAATTAATCAGAAAAGAGCACAAAAACCACTGGGAAGTCAGACAAGGATCACGGCAAACTATTTATTGGGAACTCTGACCCGTAATTAGCAAGAAAACTACTTCAAATAAGCAGAAATCAATTAAGAGCTATTACAGGTATAATGACGGTACACATGGCCGACAAAGTAAATCGGAATAAAATTAACCTGTACAACGCAGACTTCGGCTGCAGACTATGTGGCTAAGCCGAGAAAACGGTAAAACATTTTATATGTGACTGTAAGTCACTGAAAAGAAGACGTCAACAAACCTTCGGGTCAACAAACCTGAAATCGAGGGAAGTACATACTCACTTCTTAGTAGACCTGTACAAATTAATCCAGGAGTCTAGGTTAACAGAGTTGTGGTAAATCTAGAGTGATCACAATCGGCCTGCTGTGACTGCGGTGCATTAGGCTTCAGGATGGACCCAGAAGAAAAAAATAGCATTCTTGAACTTCGAACTTTGAGGGTATGGAAATGACTAGAAAATTAGTAGATTTAATGATGACTAGGAAGATGATTGTCATCTCTGCAAACGCTATACAATCCAAATTAAATGGAAACGTGCTGGACTATGTGACACTAGGATAGCTAAAAGTGTTTTATCACATACATCACAACACTTTATTTGGGATAAATAACATATCCAAAACTGTGTAACATTGATGAATAAATATGATGTATTTAGATTTTACACCATCAGAGCATTGGACACACCGTTCTATGAGAACTTTCTCCGTGGACCTCTCGGAGTTTACCATTTTTCCAAATTGTCCATAATTCATAGAAGCGAATATGAGTAGTCAAAATTAAAAATAAAACGAACCAGAAACTGCACTACAAAGCTAGGGAGGACTGCAAAAAAACAGTAAAAATATGGAGGAGAACGCGTTCTGAAGGATGAACAAACATAGCTTTATGTCTGTGATGAAATCTCATTAGTTCACATAAGATCTCTTAATTGACTCCGAATTCAAAAATTAAACTATATTAACTTAAGAAAAAAGAAGCAGCGGAATAATGACCTTTACTTGAAACGAGGTATACACAGAGCTCTGCTGATAAACTGTAAAGCAAGCATATCCGCTTCCATACTTGGTAAAATAATTTTAAGAAATGAGTTTATTTAAATTGTCACTACACTAAAAAGCAAAAGATGAAATTAAATATAAAAAGTGTTTTCAGTTAAACGACTTTATTTAAATCACCTATCGTTATTGCGCTGATGGTCATAAAAAAAATTCATGCTAGGTATACCTTTCTAAAAGAGGCATTATAGACAGTACTCTATCTATCCAATTCTGGAATGAAGGACCTAGGAGACATATATATTGTGTTATGATCGATAATTAATCATGGGACGCTCGTTCCCTGAATATAATTTGATAGGTGAATAAAAAATCCCATTAAATTATTAAAAAATCAACTTATTAATTTTAGAGCTTGTCTAGATGAAGCGAAATATGCGCGAAAATCCTAGGTACTAGGAAACAATAAGTTTCGTCTACATGCAACACGCGCATTAAATTTTCGCGCGTAATTTACATGCATTTCGCTAGACTCTCAACTCGCGATAACCACGCGCGTATTGCGCTCGAGTCGTAATACTAGAGACGCCTTGTTGTATCCAGTATACGCCCGCACTTTGGCATGTGTGTGTTATTTATTAAGATTTAGAAAAAATAAAGCCGATGTGGAATAAGAAATCTCCCGAATAAAAGTTTGAAATGAAAATCTTGAACTAAAATTCAAAGGGATTTAGGTCTGGACATAAAACATGTTGACGTACATACGGTTAAAATGAGGTGGAATACCATCGTGCATGTACCACATTTGCATTTTTCTATCAAGACGTACGTCTTCCAATAAATTATTTAAATTTTGCAAAAAAATTGTAAATAAATCTCACCATAGAGTCTTCCTTCCACAAAACAAATGGCCCTATAAGATTATTTCCGATGATGCCAGCCCACACATATAAACCTTTGTTGATGTTTGTTTTGAATTATAGCGTGCGGGTTTTCATCAACCCAAAAATGTAAATTTTGTGAGTTTATTATTTATATGCCATCTCTTGCAATATCTTGTAAAATTTGTTCCTCTACATGAGGGTCTCTTGCTCTCTTGGGAGGGCCCCTACAGCCATTAATTCATTAACTCTAGTAATTATTTTCTAATCATATTTTACCTGTTTCCTTTAGGCTTCGATCAACCCTTAGAAAGGTTTTTGGACTTAGCAATGTTCAAGCTGGAAATCTTTCTTCATAAAATCTCCTTGCTTTCGAAGAATTTGACAACGCTTCCCCATAAATTAAAGCACATCAGCACACCGTGCGTATTTTATTTTTCCCTGTTTGTGTTTAGCATTAGTAACTTATGAGTTTTTCGCATAAAAACCGATTTATCTCGAAAATTGCCGGTTTTATCGAAATAAATTGAGAGAACCTTTTTTGAAGAGGAATGACCACAGTATTGAAAAAATCAGGTTTCAGCTCTGTAAAATGTCTCCTATCAAAAATGAGGCCCAACGAGTGTGACTGCAAGTCCGCCCATTACATCTCTGATAATCTAAAACATCTGCTGTAGTATGGTTTGATGAGTCGTTAGGGCCACTATAAAATATTAAAATTTCATTAAATTATACAAGTCGGTTCAAAACTCAAAGCCGATAAGGTATATCGCTGGGTACCCCTTTAAGGCTCTGGATCTCCGTTAAAGAGCCCTTTAGGAATTTTTTTTGCTATGACAAAGTAGGGTTATTTTGATTTCCCGTATATGCTCCCAAGAAATTAGGAGGTACTTATCGGTTATCCTGTTATACGATACTATTAAAGTTTCCTTCATTTTTCTAGAAAACACAAAAAACGCCATGTCTCACTTCACAAGATCACTTCACTTTTATTTCTAGAATAAACTCCAACTTTTTGCAGAAAAGAAAAATAATCTTGGTAAGTTATTTTATAGACTTACGAAAATAGTTAAAAAAATTTCTCACATTGTCTCAATTTGGGATACAAATATACTATACTAAAAAATGTTCCTTCATTTTTCTAGAAAACACAAGAGAAACCACGTTTCTCTTCATAAGGTCACTTTTATTTCTAGAATAAACTCCAAACTTTCGGATTTATTTTAACTAGGACAGACTAAAATATGTCTATGTAATATATTTCAACTATTTTTGCGCACACACTATTTCAAAAGCAAAAATAAGTATCGTAAACATCATCGAACTGAAAATGCCAAATATTCTCTGCGACATTACCAGATGTAAAATATTTTGGTATAAACTTTTATTTAAAAAAAAAACATAAAATTTGCCCATCTTAGAAAATCACATAGTTTATTTGTAATCTCAAAACAAATGTAATATTATTCTTAACCAACCGAAATTTTTGATTTGGTTTAGTTAGCTCTAGTTTAGTTTGTTTTTAGTTAGTTTAGAAAATTAAAACTAACCTAAACTAACCGATAGTTATCAACCTTGCGAACAGGCTGGGTTTCACTCTGGTTATGGAACGAATGACCACCTACGAGTTCTTAAGTCCCTAATAGAAAAGTGCATAGAATACAATAAGCCACTTATTCTTATATTTATTAATTACGAAAAAGCATTTGATACCATAGACCAATATAAAATACTGAGGGCGCTTGTAGACAGTCGAATCGACCACCGCTACATTTCGTTAATCAAGGACATATACGATACAGCCACAGCCTGTGTCAGACTCCACAAAGACACAAATACCTTCAGAATAGAACGTGGAGTTCGGCAAGGAGATACAATCTCACCGAAATTGTTTACCACTGTCTTGGAATATATGTACAAGCAGATTTCTTTTGAAGGAAATATGGGAGCAAACATAAACGGGGAGGACCTTAATCACCTAAGATTCGCCGATGACATTGTCCTCATATCGGATAGCACGGATAAAGCAGCAAGAATGTTGGAAAAGTTCTACAGACTGTCAAGTGATGTTGGTCTAAAAATAAATTGTGAGAAAACTAAATTTATGACCAACCTTATACTAAACGACAATATCTCAGTAGGAGACCACAAAATCGAACAAGTCACCACCTACAAATACCTAGGACATGAAATCCGTTTAGGCCGAGATAACCCAACATGCCAAATACTAAAAAGAATAGGGCTGACGTGGACAGCTTTTGGAAAACTGAAAAATATACTTAAATCGAACATCCCTGTTTGCTTGAAGAGAAAGGTGTTTGACCAGTGTATCCTCCCCATTTTGACATATGGAGCAGAGAGGCTAAAACTAAAATCTATGCTGGGAGTTAGCATCAGAGATAGAATACCAAATACAGAAATACGACTCAGAACGGGTGTTGCAGATGAAGTCAGGAGAATTACAACGTTAAAGTGGAACTGGGCTGGACATGTCGCTAGGAACACGATGGACGATCGATGGACAAGAAAAATCTTGGAATGGAGACCAAGACAGGAGGCTTACCGAGGAAGAGGCCGTCCGCCTACCAGATGGACTGACGATATAAAGCGCATAGAATCAAACTGAATGCAAGCGGTACGGGATAGAAATAAGTGGCAAAACTTACGAGAGGCATATATTCAACAGTGGACAAGATTGGCTGATTGATGAAACTAATCGAGATGTATGGAGCAAAGACCAGGAGAAGTCCATAGAGTAGGAAAACAGGTGGTTGAGTATCTGCTGTAAAAAATAATATGTTTAATAAAATAATAAGACCAAGATGTATAAAAATTAATTAGGATTATAAATTTGATGAAAGAAGGATATTTTTTATGCAATGCAACACTCGAACAATAATTAAAATAGGCGGCATAAAGAAATAGCCAATAAAAGCAAATTACTGATGTTCTTCCTCACTATCACCGAAGATAAGAGAAAAGGGTATGACATGTATTTAAAAAAAAAAACATCGTACTTGCTCTTGTGGTCAGATTATTTTTTCCAAAAGAAATGTTATGTTAAGTAGCCGTGGAAGTGTTTTTCGCGCCGACTTAATATGTTTTTCGTGTTATTTTCTTTACAGCTTTAATAGAAAAAAAAAATTGTGTATTTAACAGAAATCGTACTTAAACAATGACAACAGCGCAAATTATCTCCCTTTCGAGATAAGTAATGTCGCTAACAGATGTAACCGGCGATTTTGTTTTCAAAGTTTGCTGGTAATTTTCCAAACTTTTCCGATTAAAAATGTGCAAATTTAGAAAATTTTGTATAATTAAGAAACGTCTATGTGTGTAAAATTTGTGGATGTAACAAAATTTTAACGATTTAGTGCAAAAAAAATGAAACCTAAATTGAAAAGTGATTTTCTGTTTACCGAGAAATTGAAGAAAAATTATGAGAAACGGAGCTAGTATCGTGTTCTACTGTATGGGAAGATATATTGTTTAATGTTTTTCCATTGTATCAACTCAGTGTTAAATATTGACCTAGAGCCTTATCCTCGAACTGGGGAACGTGAAGTGAACGGTGAAAAGGTGGCGAACGCGTATTCTTGAAATGTTCATCACTCATATCCTCGTTCGCCCGGTGGAAGGTAAGCGTACGGTGAACCATGCGCAAATGAAATGTCAGCCGCTGAATGACATATTTAACGCACGGATTTCGAAAAATAAAATAGAATTAAAGATTTTTATTTTATTTTGGTTCTTCAAAATAACTCGCATTAAAAAAAATAATATGTTGACGAACCGTTTCTTTAAGACATTTTATTTTCTGAATAAACAGTTGAAACGTTAATTAGGTGGTATCCCGATATTTTCAATATTTTCAATATTTTCAAATTTTTTAATAAAATATCCTTAGAAAGTGGAATATGTCTCGCAAATATTAAGCAAATTTGAGGTTACAGACATATAAAATTATTACAGGAGATTCTGTTCATAACTCAATTGTATGAGCGTGCTATTTAAAAATGTTTTTCTAGGGCCAATTCTGCTTATGGATTTAACATAAATACTTGTGTCCATAACAACCGAATATCTTAGTTTTAAAGAGTTAAATCTAACATAATTCTTTTCTTATAATAAATTTGAGAAATCACAATTTCTTAGCTATCTGAAACTTTTATTTAAATAAGTAAGAAATTTTATATTTAAATTATGTTAACTACAGCACTTAACTTAATTAGACTGTGTTAAACACTATACGACACTACAATTAAATAAATATTATGATTATAATTTATCGAGACATATAAATATGAACCCTACAGACCAACGAACGAGGTCTTTCAGCTTAAAAACCTTATTTATGGTACATTTGATCTTCAAGTCTCTACAAATCTTTATAAAATAAAAAAAATGTATATTTAAAGTTGAATGTGAGATCCGCCAGTATCTTTAATGGACGTCTTCTGTCTGGCCTTTGGTTTCGGTCCCTGGTCATAAACAGTTTCACTATCATTGTTCAAGTTTCAGGTTTTCTTTCAAATTTACTTGTCAGGACAGAACATCTTGCAGTAAGAGGCTGGACACTTTGTGAATTCATACAATAAATAACTGATTGGATAGTTTCCGTAGTGGATTGGGATGATAGCTTTTAGTCATATCACGTAGAATTGTAATTTCAAGATTTATCAGTGCTGACTTTCTGCAATTACTGTCAGTATATTACTTTGTATATATGACTGCTGATTTTCTTGATATCCCTTTTTCTTTATATATTAGAATCTTCAAGTACTTAGCTCTTTGTATGCATTTTTGTTTAACAGTTCTAGAGTGTCATTTTAAGATAAATTTAATCCAGCCAAAGTACAAATATTGTAATAGCAATCAATAACTTCACAAAAATAACAATACAACAGCAGTATTATTTTTTACTTTTGACGATTAATTTAAAGTACCAAAACTACTTTTTGCCTAAAATAGCAACAAAATATACTACGGACATTTTCGGTCTGAGAGGTCAATTCAATCTGTCATCCATTTTACTTTTTGAAATTCCCGGGTTTTAGCACGTTCAGATCTGGCAACATTGGCTTTTCAAGAATTCGGCTTTTACTGTCAAAAAGTTCACATCGCCATTCCCATCGCCATTCACATCACCTTTCACATCACACTTTCGAGGAGAGAGGTCCTAGTTTCTTCCCAAATGCTCGGACATTTAACGCACAATGTGGACTGAACGTTCGCCGTAAACGCATCAGGACTTATGCGCGTATTTCGCCTCAAACTTTTAGGAAGGGCACACAAAATCGTAAAAAGCATCCAAAGAGCTTCGTTACAAAAATGTTTAAAAAGAATTAAATAAATACCCCTCTGAACTGACTTTTTATGCCTTTTTAAAACTTTTATTTATTTCCGTGTCATGCAAAATTATTGAGTGAAAAATGTTAAAAATTTAAAATATTGCATCAAAAATGTTTAATAGAAAAATGGAAATCGACGGTTATTAATAACGTTATTTTTTTTCAAATTATTGATATTAGATTAATACCAAAAAGCTTCTGAACTTTGACCAAACTCAGGTTTTCGTTTGAACTAAAATTGTTCCATAAACACAATCTAATTTTGACTTATCAAAACCCTCTCAAATATAAAAAGCTTAAACAACGAAGAACAGTTTTAGTAAAAAACTTTTTTTAAGAGTTTCTGAATTAAAGGATTTAATATACATAACTCACCATATACAAAACCCGTAATTAAAGTGTCCACTTGGAAAAGAAACTACCGCAATAACAAAAAGAGACAACAGGTCTCTTGTGGGCACTTGCTTGGAGGATCTCATATAACGCATTATTTCAGATTAAATGGCCTTCTGGGTATTATTACATTTAAGGCTTATATAAAATGTTTTTGCTTTTTGTATTCGAGACCAAAAAATAAGTGTTCTTGTAATACATAGGCCAATATTTAATATATACAGTGCTGTGGAAAAATATGGAATAAATTTTATAACAGTTTTTTCGAATTAAGAAAAAAAAATAGATTTGCCTGCCTGCTAAAATGGAAGCGTGGATACCGCTAAATCCGGGTTATGTGATATTGGTAGCTTGGGCTTATGGCACATTGAATTAATTATATTGGAGTGGAGTGGGAGTGATATCGCTCCCTCCCCCCCCCCCCAAAAAAAAAAAAAGGCTCTCCCCAAGAAAAAGTTTTCTTTGCGACTGTTGGTTTCAGTTTCAGCAGGATGGAACACTAGCATATAATTCACTAAAAGGACTTACTAGCTCAATTTCGAGAAAAACTTATCAGTACACGTTCTGATACATATTGACTAGCACGTTCACCAATTTAATCCTTCTAGATCATTTTTTTTTTGACTTTATGTCGAAACTTATGTCTTGAATGAATGAATGAATTAAAAAGGGGCGGTGATACTAGATCATCAATGCCTAGGCCTCCATTGGGCCGTTTACATCCCACCATAGCTACAGGTTATTCGAGGCCGATCGCCTTTGCGAATCCAAGCAGCCTCGTTAGTTGAACTTGCCTAACTCCTTCTGGTAACAAAATTGTATCTCCAAAATATCTCTGTCTCAGTTCGTTGAGTGCTGGGCACTCTCTGAGGACATGGTCAACAGTTTCATCCTCCTCCAAACACCATCTGCACGTCGAGTCGTCTTCGACACCGATTCTATGAAGATGGCCCCTGAGGTGATAATGTCCTGTCAACAATCCCACCACAATTCGCAGCTCTTTCCTTCCCATGGATTGAAGCTCCTTAGTATGCCGTGTGCTAGGCGCAGTTATATGTTCCTTAGCACACCTCATTCGAGGAGCTCCCCTCCACGATTCAATAAATTTGCTTTCCAGCAAAGATTTTAATTCCCTTTTGCAAATAGAAATTGGAACAGGTAATATTGGTTAGGGTCCATACGGTTCAGTTGTCGAACCCAACTTTGTCAGACGGTCTGCTTTCTCATTCCCGCGTATGCCCCAGTGACTCATACGAGTCTGACTGTGCAGCCGTTCCTTGTCGTACCATTTAGTACGTGCTTGCACTCAGACACCAGTCGCGAAGTTACGACACTAGACTTCAGTGCCAATATCGCAGCCTAACTGTCTGAGCATATATTTATTACCTTATTCCTGTTTATATACCTCTCACAGAGATGGGCACACTGTAGAATAGCATACATTTCCACTGTGAAAATTGTAGCACATTGTCCGAAAGGATAGTACTCTCTGACTCTTGTGCTCCTGCCGAATACTCCGGCTCTGACTCTTTCATCTTGTTGAAATCCATCAGTATACCACCAGGATCCATTTTTCGGAAGATTTTGTTCTCCCTCCCAATCCTCTCTACCTGGCAGAAATATCTCCAGGGAGAGGTTGGGTTTTAAAAGCGGCGTCATGTAATCTGTCCGTGTGGGGATTGATGGAGACCTCTCCACCGCGCTTTCCCAGACACCTGAGTAGCCGCTTGTTCCAATTCCAAAATGTTCTAGGCAACTGAGACGATAAACAATCTTCAGGGCCTTGTTCTCTATGTATAAGTGAAGAGAAGGCAGGTTCATCAGAGAGCCCTGGTGGTAGCAGTCCTCATCGCACCCAATATTCCCACACCGGCATTCTTTGAACTTTATCAAGTTGAAGAATGTGTTTGCGCTTTGTTGTACTACGCCACCATACAATAGCGGCGTACGTTATCATGGGGCGGATCACCATAGTGTATAATCAAAATAGTACTTTAGGTGTCAGTCCCCATGTACACCCAAAGGCTCGTTTACAAGCCCAGAAAGCACATATAGCTTTCTTGGTTCGAGCCTCAATATGAGTCCAGAATTACTCTCAGGTATTTAACTATCCCCTTAAATTAAAGTCTTTCCCACCAATGTAATTGTGGAAAGTCTCCCCATTTTCCTCTTTTTTGTAAAGAGTACCACCTCGGGTTTATTCCGAGCCCTTCCCTGTGGCACCATCGTCCCGCTATCTGAAGGGCCCGCATCCGTGACCCTTCCAGATCCCGGATATCGCGACTAGGGCACAAAATGATCAGGTTATCAGCATAGGCCTGTGTATACAAACCGGCATCATTCGGTTCACTTAACAGGCTGTCAACCTCAAGGCTTCACAGCAAAGGCAATAGCACTCCTCTCTGTGGACAGCCCCTACTTGACAGTGCTTTAACAGTTACATTGTTAAGCTCAGCATATATTATTCTCTGAGTTAACATGGCAAACTTATGTCTTAGGCAAAACTTTTAAACAGAAGACGGGCTTCGAAAATTGGTTTTAAGATTTATGTTTAGAGAATAATAGCAATATTTTTGGACTCCGTCTGAAATCTTAATTTTTCTTATTTTGCAGTTTGTTCCGAGAATGTTTAACTTACTGTATAAATAATTTTTTTTCAAAAAATTAATAAAAATTACAGGTCCTCACTTTAAAAGTTTCTTAATAATGATAAAAAAGATTCAAAATAAAATTAAACCATAATGTGTGATACGTTGTTTAATTAAGAATAAAAAGGGCATTTAAAATTTGACATTAGAAAATCAAGACCATATTTAACTAAAAGCTATTATTAAAGTAATTTAAGTTTTAAACAACAGACGCAACTGTTTCAATTTTTGCAAAGAAACCGATGGGAAGCGATATTGATGGCTAAGGTGAAAATGACGGAAAAAGCAAAATTGGCTCGTAGATCATCATTATCTAAAAGAAAAAGCAGCTGAAGAAGTCTATGAGGAGCTGGAAAGACAGCTGTGCGGAGCGGGAATCGCAAAGTAAAAGTACAATGTAAATTTTCTATTTAATACTCGAGAAATAAGCAGGTAAAACTTTATACGCGTTTTCTCAAAATCACGTTTTTCAAACTTTTGCACAAGGTTTTTCAGCCAATTTTCAACCAACTGACCTGAAATTTGGACGAGATCTTGAGAATAATATAAAGACAGGAGTCCACCCAGCAATCTTTTAAAGTAAAAGTAGCAAACACCTATAACTGTATATGAATGTTTTCTTTGTGACCAATAGGTTGTTAAAATACACAAATGAAAAACACACTTAAACAAAACTCAAAAGACAAAAATTTCAGTAATGTACAACAAAATGGAAATTATTTTAGTCTAAGCTATAAGTAAAAATTAGGGCTGTTTTTGACGTAAATTCCGAGCTGAATGAGACCTACCCAGGAGTGTTGGGGGCAATGTAAGAACGAACCCTACATAAAATGCAATAGCAAAAAGTAGGTTTTTTAAATCAACCAGTCAAGGAACGCATTTTGGAAAAAAGTTTCAAATAAAAGTTTTAAAGGTTTGAAAAACCTACAATTTGAGCTTTAATACGATCATTTTCGTCAATTTGTTATTGCAAAAATGCGAAAAAACTCTTAACATCGGCCATTTATTGTATATCAATTATTTATTGCAAAATTAACTTTTTTTGCGCTTTTTTGGGGAAGCCCTCGTCATTTTGAACGAAATAATATTTTATAATAGTAAATTAGATAATTTGTTGCTGAAATATTGCTATTGGTTTATCCCAAGACGCAAAATGTTGATTGCTAGAACTTTTTTTTGGGTGAACACTTTGACCTCCACAAAGGCTCAATCTTGTTAGAGGCAAAAAGTTAATTTTCAGCACCTTCAATATCGCTCTAACAAAGAGATTTAAAAAAGACACCTAACTTGTTCCATTCGTTGATTGGTTCAGTTTTCTCGCGCACGCGAGAGCTCTATTTCTTTATAATAAAAACCTTTTTTAAAGCGATATTTAAGGTATTGAAAATTAACTTTTTCATATACCCCTAACAAGAAATGAATCGAACTTTTGTGGAAGTCAAAGTGTTCACTCAAAAAAAAAGTTGTAGCAATCAACATCTTGCGTCTTGGGATAAACAATTAGCAATGTCCAGCAACAAATTATCCGATTTACTGTTATAAAATATCATTTTGTTCAGAAAGACAAGAGCTTCCATTTAAAGGCAAAAAAGTGCAAAAAAAAAGTTAATGTTGCAATAAATAATTGATATGAAAAGATGGCTGATTTTGAGGGTTTTTGGCCTTTTTAACGAATCAACAAAAATTATCGCACTGAAGCTCAAAATATAGGTTTTCAAAATCTCTACAACTTTTATTCAAAACTTTTTTTTCCAAAATGTGTTCCTTGGCTTGTATGTTCAAAAAACCTCTTTTGGCCAACTTTGACTCCGCCCCCTCTTGGCCCCAACCAATTTTTTGCTGCTACATTTTATGTTGATTTTTTTCTTACATTGTCCCCAACACCCTTACCCATCTCATCCATCTCGAAATTTACGTCACTATATTTACGTGTGGCTTTGACTACTTGTTATTTGCAGTGATGTTGAATTATAGTATTTTCACCCCCAAGGAACCATATATTTGCGCATGTATTTAATTCTAAAAATTACGAAATTTAATAGAATTGTTTGAAAATATTTTTTTCACGAGTACCATAAGTAACTTAAGTTGACGTGTTTCGGGGTTTCTAAAAATAAACTACTAAAAGATGGTGACCCACTCCCAAATACTTTTTTTAAAATATCAAATCCTACTTGAGATAACAAAAATTGAAATTACTTGTTATTTGAAATGAAGTGAAACTATAGTATTTTCACTCTCAAGGATATATTTCCAAGGACATCATTTCATGCATGTATTATTATTTTGAAAATTGCCAAATTCCAATTGATATGAACGTTATATCACTATATATCGTGAATTATAATGATTTACAAATCAATGTTTAAATACAAAAGAAGAATATTTAGTCATATAATACAATATTTTATAGGAATTATTGTAATATTACGGATTGTATGTTGTACATTAATGGAAATCTTCAAAAAAGTGTTTTAAGTTTAATGCATCCCACATAGTATAACTTCACTTCAAGTAACAAGTAATTTCCATTTTGTTTTGTTAAGATATCGCAATTAGAATTTAAGATTTGAAAAAGTGTTTTAAGTTTAATGCATCCCACATAGTATAACTTCACTTCAAATAACAAGTAATTTCCATTTTGTTTTGTTAAGATATCGCAATTAGAATTTAAGATTTGAAAAAAGTATTCGAGAGTGATTCACTCTCTTTTACTACCTGATTTTTTGAAACCCTAAAAAAGGGATGCTATATTTTGAGTTGAAAATACTACAGTTCAATATAATTTCAAATAACAAGTAATTTCCATTTTGTTTTGTAAAGATATCTCAATTAGAAATTTAAATAAGATTTAAAAAAAAGTATTTGGGGGTGACTTACCCTCTTTTATTAGTGTGTTTTCAGAAACTCCGAAACACGTCGACTTAAGTTACTTATGGTATTCGTGAAAGAAAAATTTTTGAACAATTCCATTAAATTTCGTGATTTTTAGAACTAAATTACATGCCTACCCTAATAAAAATTGGAGATAATATCCTTGAGGATGAAAATACCATAGTTTAACATTATTCGAATAACAAGTAATTTTCATTTTGCTTTCTAGAGATATCTTGATTGAAATTTGAGATAATAACAAAAATATTTGGGGTGACTCACCATCTTTTAATGTTTTTTTAAACCCCGACAAACGTAAACTTAAGTTACTTATTGTATTTGTGACAAAAGTATTTTTACAACAATTCCATTAAATTTCGTAACTTTTAGATTTAAATTACGTGCGTAAATATACGGTTTATCCTAAAAAAAATAAAGGATGATATCCTTGAGGGTGAAAATACCACAGTTTAACACTATTTCGAATAGCAAATAATATCCATTTTGTTTTGTAAAGATATCTCACTTAGAATCTGAAATTTAGGGGCGGTGTTCATTCCGTTATAATTAATCTCCTCAGATAAAAAAAACCTGTCCTATTCTTGTACCATCTACAACATATTGAAGTTTCATGAAAATCGGTACACTTCGGGTACCTTCCATGTAAGTATAATCTTTTTGGTTAAGATATATCGAGGAATCAGAGTTTTTAGTTAAAAATTTAATATGCTGACGCACAAAAAAGTGATGAAGCTTTAGATGTAGGTGAGATGTTGCTGATGACGCATTCTGCAATGTACATCGAAATTGTAATCAGACTAGATCATCCCAAACTATCAAATTTAGTACAAGTAAAGCTATTATTAAGATAATGTTTACAAAAAAGTTTTAAAAATTTATAACTTTAACACCCTGTATTTCAAAGATTTGAACTTAGATCAATTAAGCTAGATCTTCATATTTTACCCTCAGAAGTTTGCGCTAGCATTTTGTACAGATCTTTTAGAGACTCCCTATATTGTTCAACGAGATTCTACATTAAAATAGAAATGTTAGATGCTCCTCTTTTAATACTACTCTACATATTTTTGGTTTTTTCCTTCACCCTCAATATGCCATCATTGTGATATTATTTTTAACAAAAATAAAAATTTTAACAGAATATCTTATAGAGTAAAATATTAAGAACATAGAAAGAGTTTTCCTTTGTTTTTGTGGACACGCTGTATAATGACAATTTATATTATCATAAAAAAAAGTGATCTAGAAAATTCTTAAAACATAAAATGGGGCACAAGATATAATTTATTTAGTTTTTGCAACTCCTATATTGTTTTTAACAAAACAGATTTTGTGTAAAAAATAGTTTCCTTGGTAAAGTTAAAAATAAATAATTGTCCTGTATTTTTTCGTTATAAATACTAAAATAATGTGATCTAGAAAATTCCATATTAATCAAAAATACCGAAATTTGAGGTAGAAAATATCGCGATGCCTTCGAACACCCAAAAAAAACGAGCATGATTCATTATTTTTTTCAACTGTTTTTATACAAACACAAGCTCGATGAGGACTTTTTATCGGCCATTTTTATTTTGCGTGTTAATTTCTTTGTTCATTTTATACCGAAACTTCGTATCGAATGTATTGCGAGAACAAGTTCTCGCACGGTCTCGTGGCTCTCTTAGGGAGGTCATCTCGGGATGGTCACGGATATTACCGTCGTTTATTTAAATTTACCGTTTTTCATCCTAACATAAAAGTGTGGCTCTGCTTCTTGTTTTCGTAAGTACATGGATGACTATTCATGATTTTTAAATTTCTAAATGAATAAATACTTTTTTATAAATTTCAGGCTTTTACTGCATTTATGTATTAAAAATTTATCTTCGAAATTTTTTTGATTTTCAAGCTCAAAATTATTTGCTCATTTCCAAATTTTCCTGCTTACGTAACCACATGTAGAAATAATCCTGTGATATAGTCCAAATATAATAAATGATTTTGATAAACCTAAATATTATTTCATAAATTTGTTACATGAAAAGAAAAGGAAAGTCGCTAGAGGGATAATACATTTTTATTTTTTGAAAATACTACAAATTAGCGAGAAAGTTACGTAAAAATATTAATACCTTTTTTTGTCTTGTTTTTTATCCTGCTGCACAGGAGAATGAAAGCAAATTATGCCGTTAGGGGGCGCTAGACTTATTTGTCGTTTCAAATTATTAACCGACTTCTAAAAGAAGGACGTTCTCAATTCGTCGACTATGTATTTTTTTTTATGTATGTACACCGATTACTCCGGAACGGCGGCAGCAATTTGAATGAAATTTTTTACGTTATGTTCAGGAAGTTGCTGCGGTGGTCCCATATTTTTTTAGATGAAATTGGTGCAGTAAAATCCAAGATGGCGCTTACAATATGGCGGCCAAAAAAATTAATTTTGTCCGATTTTCTCCAAAATTGGTATGGAGGAATTTTCGGGGTTGTGCCCAACGAATCTGAAATTATTTTTTAAAAATTCAAAATGGCGGATCCAATATGGCGGACAAAAAAATTTAATTTAGTCCGATTTTCTCCAAAATTAGTATGGGAGAGTTTTCAGGGTCGCATATGACGAATCTAAAATAATTTTCAAAAAATTTAATATGGTGGATCCAATATGGCCGACAAAAAAATCAATTTTATCCGAGTTCCTCCAAAATCGGTAGAGGGGAGTTTTCGGGGTCGCATATGACGAATCTAAAATAATTTTTAAAAAATTCAATATGGCGGATCCAATATGGCGGACAAAAAATCAATTTTGTCCGATTTTTACCAAAATTGGTATGGGGGAGTTTTCGGGGTAGCACATGACGAATCTAAAATTATTTTGAAAAAATTCAATATGGCGTATCCAATATGGTGGATAAAAAATTAATTGTGTTCGATTTTTTTCAAAATTGATATGGGAGAGTTTTTAGGATAGCACATTACGAATCTGATATTATTTAAAAAAAAATTAGATATGGCGGATCTAAAATGGCGGATTAAAGATTCTACATCTCTCAATTTTGTCTGAAGTCAGTATAGATGGATTTTTATTAGTGTAAATTATGAAATTAAAATATTTTTTGAAAAACTCAATCTAGCGAATTCAATATGGTGTTTTAAAAATTTTACATATGTCAACTTTCTCCAAAACTGATATAGAAGTTTCTTGAGGGTGTAAATTATTCAATTCAATATGGCTAATGCAATATAGCTGACAAAAAATTTTACATGTTTCGATTTTGTTCAAATGTGGGACTGAATCGTTTTTGAGGATGTAAATAGCGAATGTAAAATTATTTTGAGGAAATCTAATATGTCCGATGCAATATGACCGTTTAGAAATTTTAAATTTCTGGATTTCATCTAAAATTGGTACTAGTACCCTAGGGGGCTTTGAAGGATTTAGATTTCGACTAGATTAAGACGTAAAAAATTGTTTTTTTTTTGAAATTCATTATGGCGGATCCAATATGGTGGGTTGAAAATTTTACGTTATTCACTTTTTTTAGATTTGATATTAGGGCGTGGGGGGTGGTATATTACGAATATGAAGTTAATTTTTTACAACTATTAGGTTGATTAGATACAATATGAAGGACTAAAAATTTTACATTTTCCAGTTTTATCTAAAACTGATATTGCGGGGTTCTTGGGGCGTGTACAAACTCAATATGCAATATAAAATATATCGAGCTAAGAAATTTACGTCTCAAATTCTTTAAATATTGTTATTGGAAGGTTTTGGGGCCTATATTACCAATCTAAAATTAATACTAAATATTTGTTTGACACAATTTCATTGCTATTTGGAAGACCGTAAGAATCAAAAAATTTTTAGTGGTGCACTTTTTGGCCACCTTGGAGTCATTGCAAGGTACATTAATCTCGATTAGCATGTAGTTCAGATAATTTATGAATATTATAAAAAATTCAAAACTAAAAATCGAAAAATAAAATTTTTATAAAAAAATTGAACCGACTTCTAAAAGTGCGCTAAAAAGGGAAAAATAACTAGAACTTTTTATATGAAGTTGAAATTTTTGAAGTCGGCGCCAAATTATTTCTAAATGAAATAAAGAACTACTAATATATACAAATTATGGTAAAAAACCAATTACAAATAAAGTATTTTTAATCTGTTTATGCGAATCACATTTTGTCAGGTATTAGTTTGGCGCCGACTTCAAAAATTTCAATTTCATATAAAAATTTCTAGTTATTTTTCCCTTTTTAGCGCACTTTTAGAAGTCGGTTCAATTTTTTTATAAAAATTTTATTATATATCTCTTTTCAGCGCATAAAACTGAGAAAAGATTTCCAAAAGTCTAAAACTGAAAATTTTTAGATCTTTTTAAAATATATATCATTTTTTTTGGGTGATAGTAATAAAAAGGAAACTTCTGTTGATGTACCAGAGACATATTTTTATTTTTTAAGATTATATTAAAATGTCTTGAATGTTGGAAATTTTCCAAAAAATTATACACGAATGGCAGGTTTTTGAAGAATCCAAAATGTATCCTTTATTTTTAAAGTTATACAAGATGTAACAAGTTAGAAAAAGGTTAGAAAAATACTAAAAATGACCTATTTAATTTTTTTCAGAAACTTTATTATTTTTCCTAATTGAGAGGATTTTTTTATTTTTTAAAATTTTTCATAGTGCATGAACTAATGAAAACTTCTTAACTATTAAAAATATTTTTTAGAAATTCAAGCATATTCTTTTATTTACTTTTTTTATAACCACTCGAAAGGGAAATTTTTGTTGTAAAAAAGGGTACATTATGACAATATTTTACCTTATAAAGGGTGAACCAGTTTTTTTTAAATGTAACATTTTACCGAAATTGGAGTATCATTAAACCCTTTCGTCAATTCTAAAATTTTTTGGTCATAAAATTCGGCATTGAGAAATTATTAAATTTTTAAATAATTTTGGCTACTCTTGGGAAATGACTCTTGAGAAAGTTGATGATAATTTTTGAAAATTTCACTTTTACTTAACTAAGTCCTTGGCATACGTGCAGTCTCTCGGTTCAGTCGGTAACCAATGATATAATTGAGGTAATTGAGGTTATTGTTACAGTTATTTCGTGTGTAGTAAATGTAGTAATGATGGACTCAAATTTTTAGACTAGCAAATTCCAAGTGCATACCTGTTTAGAGAGAATAAAATTTATTGTATTCCCTTCCATTTTTTCCAAATTTATAAATATGTATTTTGTACGAAACATTATGTACCTACCTTTAAATTTTTTCGAAATAGGACTTCTAAAAAATACCAGTTTCTATACTCTAGTGTTCCAAAATATCAGAAATTAAAAAAATTTTGATGAAATTAAAGAATTATAGTTCCTAGTATAGAATTTAAATTTCCTTGAAATATGTGAAAACAGGATATTTATTAAATCCGGTAATTGGAAAATATAACTATGTTATGCGATTAATATTTGGAATACTCTGTATAATAAATATTTTACTGCAACTGCACCTTTATCTATATGATTATAAGTAGAAAGTTTTTAAATTTTTAACTCCCTCGATTACTAAAAGACAACATCGCGGGCTTTATGCTCTTATAAATCTTATAGTACGAGCAAAGATATTTTAGGTTAAAACAGAGACAAGCACAGACAATAAAAAACATGTCCAAAATGTCCGATCTTCAATATTTAGTATCTCAAAAGTACTCGTGTAGCCATGGTAACCACCCGGCAATGATCTGCATTGTTACTAAGTCCGCGCTATGTTTGTAACAAAATATAAAGTTCCTAGAATTTAAAGAAATTTTAATTTTTTTTAGCATTATTAAAATATCATGATATTAACTATCGTAATTTCCGGGATGTATAGAATGTTTCGACCCACAAACAATTGTTTTTACCTAAAAGTCCTTGACTTTTACCTATAATAATTTTCCAACAACTAGTTAGAATTCGTAAGTTCTCTAGATTAACTGCACAACCCGGCATTATTGATTATCATAAGTCAGTGTGCTGAAATTTGTGACAATTGGCACTTCTTTTTCTTTCACTTTTAATTTTAATCAATTTTTAATGCCATGGTTTGTCTTTGTGAAACAGCGTGAATTAAATGTGAACAGTACTATCTAATTTGCAAAAATAAATAAAAAAAGATGTGTTGAGCACACGCATCTCATAAAAAAAAAGTAGATATGTGTGGTGGAGTACCAGACTTTGTTGTCGCCTATAAACAATATTCATACCAATTTCGGCGGTAAAAAACTGTTTGGTTTGGAATAGGCTTAATAAATAATAAGTTAATAATAAGTTATGCAGCGAACAAATCAAAAGAAAAAAGGAGAGATTGTGTATTTCAGTGTATATTTTAAATTATCGGCTAAGCGCTTTCAGTCTTACTTAGACCATCCTCAGGACTCAGACCTCGTCAAAGGGCACACCTCAACCTTGCCATTTGGAAAACAGTCTATAATGCCAGCGCAGCCTCTTTTGTCTTTTAAATTGTTAATGTTAAAGTTGATTGTTTTAATAGTATTAATGTATACATTTTTCTGAACGTTTTAATTTTAATTTGGAATAGACTTTAATTGTATTAGTCATTTGTACTGTGTAGTGGCTGCGCTGGCGTTGGAGACTATTCTCCAAATGGCAAGCTTGAGATGTGCTCTTTGACGAGGTCTGAAACCTGAGGATGGTCTAAGTAAGACCGAAAGCGCTTGGCCGATAATTTAACATATATACTGAAATACACAATCTCTCCTTTTCTTTCTGGAATAGGCTTGAAGACCTCTGTTAATCTAAAATCTCTTTGATTATGAGTATTAACAACAAAATCTATCTAATCTGCACACCAATTTATTAACATCCTTTATTAATGCAGTAATAGACAAGGATAAATAGACAAAGTATTTTTAATGTTATTGTGAATAATCTCATCATATTTTGTAACTAATATTAAATTTTCTTTGTTTCAGGACAGTAACAAAGCCGCGTCGCGAATTTTTCAAGGTGGCATAAGACACGGAACCCTTGCACGCGTAAATCTATCCTATCTTTTTTAGTCTAACGCACAGAAAGGATTAAATAGATCGTTTTCCTTGTCTAAAAATATCAATGATAATTTGTTTTTCTTGAATCATTTTAATCTAAATTGCAGATCGAACTAAGTCTGGTCAAAAACGCAGTGGTTTCCGTGTCTGTTTGATTGTTGTTTCCTAGAACAAGTTGTTACAAGAAACGGCTGTTTTTTGTATCTGTCTCGGGGACTACAATTAAGTGCGATTATGAAAATTTTAAATGTTCGGGACATGAGCTGAATTAGGGCAGTCTGCTGAGTTGAGTAAGGTAAGTTATTTTATTTTTTATGTATACTTCGTAAGTCAATTTAAGTCGTTAAATTTTTCTCTTTTTAAAAAAAAGCACACTCTATTGTTCTATTAAATTATATATATATATATATATATATATATATATATATATATATATATATATATATATATATATATATATATATATATATATATGTAATCGAAGGGGCATCCCGTGTATGTGCTGAGTCCCTCTCAGGACTGTAAGGCAGCTGACGTTTCGGTAAAATCTCATTCACCATTTTATATACTGCTATATATATATATATATATATATATATATATATATATATATATATATATATATATATATATATATATACAAGTTTTACTCGATTATTACCTAAAAATTCAACTTTAATTGAAACCAAAAATAAAAGACATTCAACATGTTTCGCTAACACGGTAGCATTATCCAAAGTGGACAATGTTAATACAAATTGTTATATTTAGGTAGGATAAACTAACCTGGGTTTTCCCAGTAATAAACAGGTAACTGAAGCAGGTCATTAAAATAAGTTCAAAGAAGTTGTTTAAGTCTAGTTGATAGTCTAACAAAGAATTGGTATTTTTAAATTTATTTCGTTCTAAGGCTTCCAACATATCTAATTTAATCCCTTTATTTTCTGTATGTAACATTTGGAAATTTTGATGAAAATTATGATTGGCATCTATTAAGTGGTTGGAATAATGAGAATCTGTTTTTTTCCCGTGGTACTGTTAAATCTAGAAAATTTATTTTGGTATCTATTTCTTTTTCTATTGTGAATATCATGTTAGGGTGTGTGTTATTAATAAAGTTGAGAAACTGTGTCATTTATCTACCTGTACCAGTAAAGGCAATTGAGACATCATCGACATATTTATGCCAGTAAAGAAATTTCTTAAAAATGGTGTGTTTGCTGATATCTGATATCTTCTAAATAGTCCATGAATATTTCGAGTAGTAAGGGGTCCATTATCAAGCCTTCTTCACTAGAATAGGCAGTTCCATTAATTTCAAAAGAATCTTGTTCTAGTCGTGTTTTTAATAATTTTAATATTTTTTGTTTTTTAATTAAGTTTAAATTTTTTTAAGAAAGAAGTTTGTCAAGTAGCAAAATTGTCTCTTGTATAGGTACACTAGAAAATAGATTACTGACATCGAATGCGATTATTCTGGCATTATCTGGAAGGTTTATGTTTTTTATTTTGTTAATTAGTTCTGGGGAATTTTTTTATTTGATATTTTGCCGAAGAGACCATTTTTGCTAGTCTATCTTTAATAAATATGAACCTAATTAAAGTACAAGAATTACTACAATCATTGAAATATGTCTAGAACTGTCTATTCTAGTGAGGAAGGCTTGATGATGGGTAATCCACTCAGTCCCTTACTAACCAAAATATTTATGGAATATTTCACACATATTCGCCCTAACATCACTTTTATAATAGAAAAGAAATAGAAAACAAAGTAAATTTTCTTAATTTCATAATATCACGGGAAAATAATATACATGTCTTCTCAATCTTTCATAAACGCAGACATACAGACACAACGATACACAATTCACAGACTTGTTACAATCCTTTTAAAACCAAGTAAATTTTGACAAAGAATTAAATATTATTAAACTGTCAACAATGGATACACCCCCAAATAATAAATAAAATTCTGAATAAAAAATTATATATAAAAGCATTAAATCTGGGTTTTCCCGTAATCAAAAATACTACACAAAAATTTAATACTATTAGATATTTCAGTCGAGCCTTTAAGACCCATAGCTCAACTGGCAAGATTATAGAAAACAACAAAACTAAAATAAAAAAAAGAAAATAAATATGTGTATATAAAAAAACATGTAAAAATTTCCAAATTTTACATACAGAAAAGAAAGGCATTAAATTAGATATGTAGGAATCCCTAGAAATAAATAAATTTAAAAATATAGATTCTTTGTTATACTGTCAACTAGACCTAAACAGCTCACCTCTTTTGAACCTATTTTAATAACCTATTTCAATTACCTGCTTATTACTAGGAAAACCCAGGGTTAGTTTATCCTACCTAGATATAAAGAATTTGTAGTAACATTATGGGCGTACATAAATTGCAGACGAAAAACCATAAACAATTTGCAGATTTTGCAAGGTGTTTTTAATAACCCATGAATTGCAGACCAAAGACGAAAAGTCCATTTGAAATCTACCTGCCCGATAACCTACCTACCTGTTACCAATAATTATTTTATCTCCAAATCTACTTAAAGGAATATTTAAATGTAATGTAATACAATTATTGGAAAAATATATGTATAACCCATGAATTACAGACCAAAGACGAACGAAACCAGAACTAACCTGAACTACCCCATATATAGTATGTAATATTTTGGTTTATTTGTTTAATACACCGATTTAAAACGAATTTCTGTAAAAACTTATATTTTTCTTATTTAAAATAAAAAAATATATTACCCTTACCTTAGTTGTATAAAATAAAGCTTTGTCCGCAATTCATGGTTTTTAAAAAAGGGGTCGTCTTGTTTTCGTCCGCAATTCTAGTAGCCAATTATAAAAATCAGATAGTTAGTCCGCAATTCAAGGCTGCCGAACATTGTTCATTGTTGATAAAGCAAGCTACCGTGTTAGCCAAACATGTTGAATGGCTATTAATACAAGTTTCAATTAAAGTAGAATTTTGAGGTAATAATAGAGTTTTATTTCATTGCCTTTAATCTAATCTATATATATATATATATATATATATATATATATATATATATATATATATATATATATATATATATATATATACCCGGTCCCCATTAACAACTCAAATATTTCCCAATTTTCTTTTTTGTCAAAGATTTTTTCGCCTCTACTTGATCTCTGCCGGACAAACATTTTTTTTAATAATATATCTAAGTCACTTTGGGTTAATTCAGGTAAGGTTATGTTAGTCGTAGACATGACTGATTCTATAGACGCACGTTGAATCTCGCTTAGAAAAAGACGGAGCGAAATAGTAGCTCTCTTTCTAATGACGGTCAGGTGAAATGACGTTTTAAAAGTCATGGGTCAGGCGAGAAGGATATTGTACTTAGTTTCGCCCATAGAAAAAGAAGTACTACGATCCTATTTCGCTCTGTCTCTATATCAACCAGATTAGTTCAGGTTACTTTCAGTTTTATCTGATTCAGTTTTCTGAATTAACTAAAGCCAAGCTCAATCTAAACTAATCTGAACAATCTAAAAATTCATAGTTCTTTTTAAATGAAAAAAATTTAAATATGTTGTTGCCCGAGGTGGATTACTTGAAACTATTTGACATCTAACAATATCGCAACAAATATTTTGCTTTTTAGGTAGTAGACATAAGAAGCTAGAAAGACTTATTTTTGCCTTTTCGTTGGAAATACTATTTTTTTTTTCATTTACTTGCTGAAATTTATACAAAAATAGTTGAAATGTACCTCCCAAAACGAACTGCCGCGATCGATTTCACGAAAAATAGATTTAGGAAATTTTTTTAAATTTGGTCGTTTATTAAAATATTTTTAGAGTGCTTGTACCGGAAGTTGATGCCTGCTTACTTATTTTAAATGGAACACCCTATATGTTTCCTTCTAGAAGGGGATCTACCTTAATGTACTCTGTTGATATTTTGAAAAAACTAAATACCTGGCGATCAAAAACTAACATTAAATATTAACTTGAAAAAAATCATTAAAAGTTATTTTTTTAAATATAAGCCCCCTATTTTTATATTAGCTTATTTAGCATTAAAAATAAGGGTACTTTGAATAAGGTTGTCATCCGAAAAATTTGTAGTCTTTGAAATATTGGTAATTTAACATTTTTGTATTGTAAAAACGCTATACGACTTTTAAATTTTGTTATTAGTTGGCTATGACGGCGAAACGCGACGAAAAAAAACAATAGAGCACTACAGAAATGTCACCAATTCTACCCATTTGACAATTATTAATAAAAATCATGCCGGAGCGATTAAATTATATGCACGAAGATTATTTAAATTTGTTCATTATCTATGGGGAATTTAACCAAATTTTATCAAGAACATACCAGATGGTTTATATATATATATATATATATATATATATATATATATATATAAACAGAATCCGTCACGGAACAGTGCTAAATCAATATTGCAAAATTTAAAAAAAATTTGGTACCGTTTCAGGCAAAAATGCATAAAAGGAAACCTATTTTCAGTGAGGAAAATGTCGAAATTGTAGTTCTGAGATATTTTGCGGCCTATCCTATGACATCGTTAAGACAACTGGCTTTACAAACAAGAATCTGGAAGAGCTCAATATATAGAATTGTGTTGAAACACAACTTCCACCCTTATTTAATATCTTTGATTCAACACCTCAGATATACTGTGTATGTTAATTGCCAATATTTCAAAAACTGCAAATTTTTGTTACAGACAACCTCATACAAAGTCACCCTTATTTTAAATGCTAAATAAAATAACATTATAAAAATAAGGGTCTACTTTAAAAAAAAATGACTTTTAACCATTTCTTTAAGTTAATATTTAATATTAGTTTTTAATCACCCTGTATTTATTTATTATCAAAATATTTATACACGGTACACTAAAGTAGACCCCCTTCTTAATAAAGGCTTTCATATGGCACAATTATTATGTTTACGCCTGCAAACGCAATTTTTGACATAAAATTCAAAATATGTCAAAAACAGTTAGATTTAGGCATAGGATATTATACATAAATATGTCTATAGTTTTACATAGAATCTAAAAGTGAAGTAATATATAGGGCGTTTCGTTTAAAATAAGCAAGAAAGCGTCAACTTCCAGTCGATGGGAGATTTTAAAACTTTTCCTAGGTTTATTTTCTCAGAAATCGATAACGGCATTTCGTCATGGGACACCCTGTATATTACATACAATGTAGTTAAACTAGTACTATCAATAATAAATATAAAAGTTAGGTATTTTTTAAGAAATAAAAATGTTCTTGAAGTGATCGATATTAATGGAAGGAAGAACTGATAAGTCAAAACCAGAATCGCGTTCAACGTCTTAGAAATAGGGGATGTGTAAAGAAATTTTCAAGATAAAATGTGTAAATCATTTAGTAATAGAATAACAAAATGTCAAGGAGGAAAAAGTTTTGAAAATGCCTTAAATAAAGGGCGAAACGTCAATTGTTTTGTGTTTTTTTATTAAATATAGAACCTAAACCCAAGAAAAGACAAAATACATATATACATATATATCATATATATCAGTAAAAAGACTATCCTGAAAATAAGTAATAAACGAAAATATAAATTTTATAATAACCTAGTAACAAGAAACATAGAACATAAACAGCAAAAATATGTAATATTACCTTACACTACTGAGCTGTCAGAAAAAATCAAACACATTTTAAAAAAGCATGATATTGTCGATGCCACAGGTCACATAGTAAATTAAATACACTGTTCAAAAATTTAAAAGGTAAAACTCCTGTCATGAATAAATCAAATGTAGTATATTGGATCCCTTGCACAAATTGTCCCAAAAAATATATATGCATGATGAGCCAATTGCTAAAGAACAGATTGAATGGCCATAAATATACGAAATACGCCTCAACAGCGTTAAACAAACACACAGGATGAAAAACATAATTTTGATTATAACAGTACCATAATAAAAAACAAAGATATGTATTACCAAAAATTGCAGATAAAGGAAATGATAGAAATTAAAAAAGATAAAAACACTGTTAATGACAGAACGGATATGGGAAATTTGAGTCACATTTACACCAGCCTAATTTAGACAAAAATATTAAGTATTCGATCCTGTTAATAAGCATCAAAAATTGAATATCCTCTTAAACATAAAATAAAGGTATACGTTTTTTTGTTTTTTTTTTGTGCATTGTAAAATATAAAAAATAAAACACACTCGCATTCCATGTACCTTCAGTACCTAAATAGACGATGTATAGGTTGAATTCCATTATTAATAAATTAACAAAATGTCAAGGTGTGTACCGGTAAAATCAAATATTTTTTTAAAAATTTAAATACTGTTTTAAAGTGTTTGTTTTTTAAAATTGTATATATGTTCTTGTGTGAATGTTTTAATTATATAAAAATATTTTTAGGAAGGAAAATAAACCAAAAGTTTTGAAAATGCTTTAAATAAAAGGCGAAACGTCAATTGTTTTGCATTTTTTGTTAAATACAGAACCTAAACCCAAGAAAAGGCAAAATAGAGAAATATATATATATATATATATATATATATATATAT
Source organism: Diaprepes abbreviatus (assembly GCA_034092305.1). Lineage (NCBI taxonomy): Eukaryota > Metazoa > Arthropoda > Insecta > Coleoptera > Curculionidae > Diaprepes > Diaprepes abbreviatus. Next base: position 38,085,359 of record JASJET010000022.1, read on the forward strand.
ATATATATATATATATATATATATATATATATATATATATATATATATATATATATAAATAAATAAATTTTGTAAATATTTCATTTTGTAGATAAAGACTAAAGGCAATCGCTTATTACAACGGTTTCTCATTCAACTCTAGAACGGCTTGTCCTAATATTACTCTCCTCAAACTTGTCAGTCTAAACTTACACACAATGGCTTATGCTATTTCTGCTGTCGCCTTCATTTATCATATTCCTACTAAGTTATTAGTTAAGAAAATTGCTGGTAGACTGACAGCAAATAATAAATTCTATGTAAACTTGGCCCAATACAAATAATAGAGTTTAAACAAATATTATTATAAATAATTTTTGTAGTGCAAATTTTGGTACCATACTGATTAGAGTATGTTCCATTAAATTGGCAACTATTACTTAAGCTAATTGCAATATGAGCAAAATTTAACATCTAAATTTTTAAAAATTAAAATTTTAATAAGATGTAAAGAAACCTTTACGGCTGTAGAATTAGTTTAATAATCATGCCAAGTCTCGGAATTTGGATTTTATATAGACAATTGTTTTATGTAAATTTCGCTCTTGGTTCATTACAGCTCCACTGACGAAATAATTAGGTGGTCGAAACGCGTATAGAGAAAGAACCAGAAGTCGTCTATCTATACTTTATGTTTTAACAGCCAGGCGGAGAAAAAGGGTGGATTATTAATTAAAATTTTTGTTATACAATAAGTGCATGTTGGCAGACTTGGATTTAAAGGGAGGTGGCAGACAGCTCTAATATATGGAGCTCCAAAAAACAAACTAAAAATAATTAATATACCGGCACACAAAAAAAAAGTGGTCTGATCTCGATACCCCACCATGGTATTTTCATGTATTTTGACAAGCTGAATTCGAATACGGAGTCCGCTTGATCCCATCACCCACAGTTTTTCCGGAAATCATAAACAAAAGGAATGATACATGAAAGTGATGGACGCATATATCAACTCCTCATAAGTTGACAACTTGGCTTATGGGGAGTAAGGGGCTACAAGGAGAATTCTAAAAACATGGCAGGCACAATTGCTTACGATGCAGGGATTCGTTTGCCCAGTTTCGGCGGCTGGTCAGGGTGAGCAAGCGGGCCCGTAGGCGCCGTCATCAAGCGACCGCAGCTCCTTATCAGTTGGCAACTTGGCTGATAAGGAATATAAAGCTACAAAAATAACTAATGCACCTGCCAGGCATGAATGCAGTCGCGATAGAAGCATGTTCTGTTACGTTTGCGGAAAATATGAAATAAGCAAATTACGTAGGAAAATGAGTGACACATGTAAAAATATATACCGTGAATTTTATGAAAGTGTAATCTCTAATCAAGATGACACATGTGCTCCGGACAGCGATTGCTGTTCTTGTTACAACAATCTGACAATGGACTGAAAAAAAAACAACAAACTTTTAAAATACATCTCACCGACTATATGGTCAGAACCTCAATCACAAGAGAACTGTTACTTTTGTAATACAATAGTAGAAGGATTCAATACGAAGCCAAATCAAAAATAACTTAGTCGATAATGTCTTCTGTTGGTCAAGCAAAAACTCATTTATAGTCCAATAAGGTAATGATACCAGCGCTACAACCAATGAAGCTTCAACAAGTGTTGAAGAAACAGATAGGGAAGTGATAGAAGAACCTGGAAGTGGTTGGGACCAAGAAGATAAAGATGAAGAATATCTGTCAGAAAGGGAAGAGAAATAAACCTCTAAGACTATTTGATCAAGAAAGTTTGAGTGATTTCATCAGGAATGTGGGTCTACCTAAAGATGCATATGAATATATCACTGCAGAGTTGAAAAGCCGTGGGATGCTAAAACGAGGAACAAACTCGACGTTCTACAGGAATCGAGAGGAGCCATACCGCCAATATTTCAATAAAAATGAAGCGGGATCTTTGGTGTATTGTACAAAAGTTTGCAGTTTGATGAATGAAATGAAACAAGAATGTTATGTTCCTGAAGAATGGAGATTGTTCATAGACTCTTCAAAATGGAGTCTCAAGGCAGTACTGTAGCACAATGAAAATTATTACGCAGGTATTCCAATAGCTCACTCAACACGATACTATGGCATGGAATGCAAGTTTGTGGTGATTTGAAAATCATAGCGATCATCCTAGGCCAATAATCAGGATATACAAACTATTCCTGCTTCTTGTGTTTATGGGACAGCAGAGATCGCGCAAATCATTACGCCAAAAAAATTTTGGCAAGCAAGACCAGGACTTAAACCAGGAAATAACAATGTACTGAAACAGCCTTTAATTGAACCATCAAAAGTATTACTTCCGCGTCTTCATATAAAACTCGGATATATGAAACAATTTGTCAAGTCCTTGGATAAGGAAGGACAATGTTATCAGTACCTGAAAAGCCAATTTCCTCAGTTGACTGGGGCTAAAGTGAAAGGAGGAATATTTGATGGACCTCAGATCCGTAAAATGTTCAACGACGAATATTTCATAAGTACAATGAACGATGTTGAAAGAGCTGCATGGCTTAGTTTTCGAGATGTTTCTTGAAATTTTTTGGGAAATAACAAAAGTGATGACTATGCAGCTATCGTAGTATCCATGGTAAACAGTTTTAGGCGTTTAGGATGTTTGAACAGTCTCAAACTCCATTTCTTGGATTCTCATATGAGCTATTTTCCTGAAAACTTAGGTGACTAGAGCGAAGAGCAAGGCGAGCGTTTCCAGCAAGATATGAAAGAAGTTGAACGAAGGTGGCACGGAAAATGGGACGTAAACATGATGTCAGACTACTGTTGGCTACTAAAGAGAGATACTGAAGGTGACAGTAATTCGAAAGAGGCAAGAAATCCATCACACAGATCTTTTGAAAATAAAGGAGAACGTTACAGACGAAAGAAAGAATAAAAAGTTTACTGAAATATATCCCATAGCTGCTCTATTAGAAAACTCGACTATTACAAAAAAAAAGATTAAGACTAACTTAAAAAACGATTGATGGATAGAATGACATGATAATTTTTCGCGAGATTGCAGTTTCAAATCAAATCCTTCAGCAACTTAGAAATATATATATGGAAGCATTTAATGAATCAAGTGTTACCTTCTGGATTTTCCGCTTTTTCAGCTATTTTTCGTGATTTGCTGAAAAACTGTGGGTGATGAGATCAAATGGACTCCGTATTCCGTATTCAGCGACTCAAAATATATGAAAATACTACTGTGGGGTACCGAGATCAGATCACTTTTTTTTTGTGTAACGGTGTAATTAGTGAAAAAAAAATAAATGTAATAATAACATATATTACTGACGGTCATGTGTAATCTTTCATTACACAGGGGTTGCTAACTAGCAAAGCAGATACAATGGTGTCCTGATATAGGTCAAAACAATAATAATATTTTTTCAAATTAGAGTTACTTATCGGTCTATATCTCTGATTCCCAAATGGGTCTATATGGACCCTCAGTAGTCCAAGGGGTCCAGGTGTAAATGGGAGTCCACGAAAATTAATCCTATTTCGGCATATCTTCAAAAAAAATTAGGTTAGGCAAACGTCATACTGGACCTAATAAATATTGTACTTATATACTTGCATAATACTACATACATATTTGATAACAATGCATTGTGGTCGTACGAGAGATCCATTATGTTTACCAGCGTGAACACAATTTATTATTTAACTTTTCTGTAACATATAAAAATTAATTACATTTGAATCTCTTTTTAGTGTTTAATTGCAATTCTGCAGATGCTTTAAGAAATGAATAAACTGAAACGTCAAATGTCCTAAAAATGTTTTTAATTAATAATAAAATGAACGATAGCCCCAAAAAAAATATGTTTAACTTCTTGTATTTTTTAAGAGAAAAAGGCTACGTTTTAGTCTGAATGAGCCTAAAACGGTTTCTGTGTCAAAATTAAAAATAATAAAAATACAGTTGTGATTTGTGTTAAATATGTCAAAATTATCTATATTTTCTAATGTATGTGAATTATTAAGAAATCATAAGAAATAAAATAATATTATAAAAACTTTTTATTTTAAGTTTATTACCGAAATAATATTCTATGCCATAAATACTTATTGATAAAATAAACCTTCTTCCGACGCCTATGACAAGGATTAACACTTCACACATCCAAATATCTATTGTTATCCAACCCAAATAGTCCATTATTATAGACCGGTATTTTTAATTATTAAATTTCTAACCCATTCCTATGAAAAATATAGGTGTCTAACAGATTTTGCCCAAGACACCAGACTAAAGAACACAGGTAGTTTGCGAAGAAAAAAAAATGTTTTATTACTCTCTCTAGTTCTTGAATAAACTATAGTATAAGAGGCAAAATCCGGTGTATTTTCCTGAACTCAAAGCTCTTGGGAGGGGGGGGGGGCGATCGCCCCCACCGCCCCCCCCTTGGATCCGCGCCTGTATATATATATATATATATACATATACAGGGTGTCCAAGATAAGGATCCTAAGCATGGGGATCTCGGAAACAGTTGGAGATACGAGGTCGGTTAAATTAGAGAAAAGTTGCGCAATTTAGTGCTAAATTAAACACAGTTAAAAAAATTTAAAAATTTCAAACCCTTCCGGAGATTTCCGGAAAAAAACGAAATTTGGCAAAATCGTTTTTAATTTTTGCAGGCTTTATTTAAAGAGATATCAGAAAATAAAAGGTAGATTCTCACTGCCACTTTTTATTTTTTATAATATGGTCTAAACAAAATTTAAATCCGACGTTTCGTTTCTGAGATACCATCATGAACTTTCATTTTTTATATGGAACAAAAAAAAGTATCCGATGTATTTGATAGCATTTTTTATTACAAATTCAACGATGTATCACCCTTGCATATCGAATACGTAGTTCAAGTACTTTCCATAAGAGCTCCATGAGAGCGAGAGAGAAAGGTATATCAGTTTTATAAAAGCCAATGAACTACACACTTGATATGCAAGTGTGATACACCGTTGAATTTGTAATAAAAAATGCTATCAAATACATGGGATACTTTTTTTTGTTCCATATAAAAAATGAAAGTTCATGATGGTATCTCAGAAGCGAAACGTCGGATTTAAATTTTGTTTAGACCAAATTATAAAAAATAAAAAGTGGCAAGAAGAATCTACCTTTTATTTTTTGATATCTCTTTAAATAAAGCCTACAAAAATTAAAAACGATTTTGCCAAAATTCGGTTTTTTCCGGAAATCTCCGGAAGTATTTTGAATTTTTAAAATTTTTAAATTGCGTTTAATTTAGCACTAAATTGCGCAACTTTTCTCTAATTTAACCGACCTCGTATCTCCAACTGTTTCCGAGATCCCCATGGTTAGGATCCTTATCTTGGACACCCTGTATAATGATATTTTAACGTTGCTATAAAACTTTCTATTACCGGGCGGCCAAGGTTTCTGTACTATTTCACATCTAAATAAATTTTAAAATATTTTTGTTGAATATTTAATATTTGTTTTCTTGCATGGCATATCTTTAACAGCGTGGAAATTTTTTGAACAATATGTGAAAATATATCGTTCCGTTCTTTACAAATGAAAGTCTTTTCAGAACATATTGGTGAAAAATTTCTTCTCTTCTTAGTGACTTTTTGTATGTTTGCGTTTCCGTTGAGTTTTAAAACGGAAAACTCGATTTATAAATCGGATGTCAATTTTTTTAAATAAATATACAAAAAATTCAAATGAATTTGCATCTGATCAGGTATATCGGAATAATTTTTCATGATGTTCGCGTAGTTCTCTAAATATTGAGTTAATTAATTACAGCTAAGCATTGCAGTAATGGTGAATTTGTACATTAATTACTACGTATGTTTGTACTTTTGAGGAAACTAAATTAGCTTGGATTTGCGGCTGTAGTGGGTAATCTTACTTGTTTGTTTGCTTGTTATGTGTTTCCTCATAATTTTGAAATTAATAAATATACACTGTTAATGTAGTTCTCTGTAAATTTTATACGATGAATTATTCAGTCTGCGAATTTTGCTAAGTAAAGATTGCTAAAATTATTTTGCATAGTAAGAGACGAAAATAATTAATGCAATTTAATATGCTATAATAAGCAGAGTTTCGTAACATAGAGGCATCATAAATATTGAATATTCGTTTTCTCAAAGATATGATAATCATCTAATGTATAATGGTTCGAAATATGACATTTCTGTATGTAGTTTCTAAAAGCAATAACAGTAATTATTTTTATTTAAAAAATTTACCAGCCAAAAAAACGTTTAATTATTTTTTTCCTTCACTATTTCGTAAACCTTAAAGGGAAAGCATTTTAAAGAACCCTCCACAAAACCAATACAAAAACTTAATCGATCAAATCGATCCAAATTCCAGGAGAAGGTAGTAGTTTGATGCTGAATAAAAACTCTCATGGGCATAACGCTGAAAATGGACAGTTTCTGAAACAAAAGGAGTACAAAACTGAAAATCCTCCTGGAATGGAAAACCTCGCTGACGGTAAGGAATGCTCTAAAAGTCTTTATAAAAGCAAGCAACTAATTCACATGTATCCAAAAAGCTAACCCAGGTAACACACGATCAGTATTGCCCCAACATGATATATCAACCCCGCAAAATCGGACTTCATCTCCCAACAACCGAACAGAGCACTCGTACTTTGCATTACCAGGAATTAACGAATGTGGACATATCAAGTATCTGATCTCTTGTGTAACCAGACTTCGCCCTCTTTACCACCCTTAGAACTGATTTATCTTATTAACTTTTATTGGGCTGATTATTATATGTGTGTGTATGTTATATATCATCTTTCTCAACTTCATCTGCCATTTCCAGCTACGGTGCAGCTTTCCTTATTCAATGTTCCTATAGTTCCCTCCTCCATTTGGTAATGTAATCCACTCGGTGTTCTTGTAATTTATGCCCATTTGTATCCATATTTTTCTGCCTTCAGCTATCCTGTCAGTTTTCTAATATCATGATGCTATCTAAAATTTGGGCATCCCTTTGATCTCTTGGCTTTTCTAGGATACCACATAGTAGTCCTAATGATCCATCTGATGTCTGTTCTTCTTGCTATATGTCCTGCCCATTGCCATTTTAGGGATTTTATTCTTTGGATTACATCAGTTTCCTGCGTTTTCTCTCGTATCCAATTTATTCTCTTAAGATCCCTTTTAGTTATTCCTAGCATGCACCTTTGAGTGACTTGGAGTTTTATCGTTATTTCTTGCTTTATTATTCAAGTTTCACATCCTCATGTTATGACTAGCAATATGCATTGATCAAATACTCTTTTCTTAAGGTATAGTGGCATTCTGGACTTGAAGATTATAGAATTTCGACCAAATGCTAACCACCCTAATTTAATTCTTCTGTTAATTTCCGAAATTAATGAACTCGATTTGTGTATAAGTTACCCCAGGCATATATTGATATATATTCATCTACAACTTCCAGCTTGATTTAATTTATCTTTATTTCGACGTTGGTAATCAGATCGTTGTATATTACTTTTGTCTGTGTTAGGTTCATTTTTAGATCTGCTTCATTACTGATTGTATTCAGATCATTAATTTGCTCTTGCAATTCTTCAGGGCTTTTAGCAATCAGAATTACATCATCAGGGAATCTTAAATGGCTTAGGTATTATCCATCTATATATAGACCATTGTTATTACAGTCTTATTTCCGGAAGATATTCTCTAGGATTGGTGTGAAAAGCTTCGGGATTATTGTGTCTTCTTGTCAGACTCCTTTTTGGGTAGGAAATTCTGGGGTGTTCTTATATATGTTTACTCTAGCTGTAGAGCATTTCTACATATGGTGGTTTGTCTACTCTGTGATCAACTATAACTGCTCTAGGATATACTGAGTCGAAAGCTTTCTCAAAGTCAATGAATGCCAGTGCTAGTGGTAGATTGTTTTCTTTTGTACGACTCATTATTTTTCTTAATGCTTGGATATGATTATATATACTCCACTTCTAAAGCAGCTGGTATCAAGCTAATTGGTCTATAATTTCTGAGATCTTCCTTGCTACCTTTCTTGTGAATGAGGATTATATTGGCACTATTCCACTATTCGGAATATGCCTTGCTTTTAGGCAGTCTATATATATTTTTGCGAGAATTCTTCAAATTGTTTTCCCAGCGTGCTTTAAAAGTTCGGCTGAAACACCGTCATTCCCAGCTGCTTTGCCTTTCTTTATGCTCTTAAGTACTTCATCTATGAAAACATCTAGAACGTCTTCTGAACTGCCGTTACCTCTTTCCCTATTTCTTGTGTTTCTGGTACTCTAGATCCACATAGAATTTGATTACGTGTTCTATTATTTCATCCCAATATATGATTCTTTCACCATCTTTCATCAATGCTATTATTTGTTGTCTGTCGATTGTCAACGTATTTTTGGTTTTTTCGTTAGTATTACTATTTTCGATTGCATTTTCTACAAGCCTTTCGTTATAAGTTTTTATATCTTCTGCAATCAAGTCTCTTATTATTTTGCACAGTTCGATGTACTCTATTCCGTGTACATTGGAGTTAACTTTCATTTGTCTGCGTTGTTTCAGAAGAGTTTTTGTTTCATCGTAAGGTTTTATATTATGGTTTCGTTGTTGTGGTCCTCCAATTTATTTCGAGCAATTTAGAACCGTCTCCATTAAGTGTGTGCTATCTGTCGAATCTTGTAGCCTTTCTTGGATAAGCTCTTGATAGCATCCTGAGTTGTTACTTAAGTTATTGATGTTTATTCCTGATGTTTCCTGGAGGGAATACGATGCTTACCCCGTAGTTTTAAACAAACGAATCTCACACTCACTAGCGGAGAACATTCCTGATCCCAGATATGCTCAAAGTCAGTATTAAACTGACCAGAACTAGATCGGGTTAAAAAGTTAAATATTTTTGGAGGCTAAAAAAATTTCATCCATTTTCAGAAATTTCCACTTATCGAATCCAAGATTTTATCTTTACCTTCTTATCCTTAATTTTTCCATATTAAAGTTTGTTAATTGACATTTATAACACAGATCACAATGTTTGTTTGAAGGTTGTAGACAATGTTGAAGATTGACTAAAATGTGGTTGTCTTTATTTTTATTTATTTTTCCTATTTTAACAATAAATAAAAATAAAGACAATGCAAGTCCGACAACCATATTTTAGACAGATCACAATAGCTGAAAACATACAAAACTCACCAAATACAAGGTCTAATTTCTATGGCAATTAAATCGAGTTTAAATTTTATTTGTTTCAGTGAATCTGACTGTAAAGTTTTATATGTAATTTCAACCATTAGATAGATGATGATATTAAAAAAATTATATTTGATACTTTGACCTTAATGTCATCGGAGAAACTTGGCAATAACATTGTAATTATAAAAACGGTAATAAAAATAACTAAAGAGAAAATAAAACATTGCTACATTTCTTTTGAAAGAACTGTTTTCGTAAAGCGGCAGGTAATATAAATCCTAGGAAAGATCATTACTTGCTTGAATAAAATAATCTCAGTTTCCTTTCATTTCCTTTATTTCAAAATATTAATCATAAGTTCATACAATAATTTTGAGAGATAGAAATGTTTACAAAATAGCAAACTAATAACTATACAATTTTAAAATGAAATTTAAAGATTTAAAAAACAATACATTGGACACACAGTGTGATTTTTTACAAGGAGATATCAGGAAAACGGTTTTGAATAATTTAATAAAATTCTGGCGGAGAAATAAGGCAGCAAAGAAACATATTTTAAGTTATTTTTGTCATTTATCCCCTCTTCACATATTGGATAAAGGGTGGCAACTCTGAAATATTAAATGAAAAGTTATTTCGTTTTTTCGAAATTTCGATTCTTTGTCAAAAAGTACTTATACCGGGTGTCAACGAATCTATTAGACAATTCATAATTTCTAGAGTATTATGTGTATCAAAATGAGAATTGGTACAGGTAAATGTTATGTAAAGAGGAGAGTTTTCGCATATTTTCCACTTTCCGGTCACTTCCGGTTTCATCGGAAATGGCCCCGGTTTTGAATTCTTAAATAGAACACCTTGTATATTTTAACATCTTTGGATTTCTGAGACAATTCTAGATCAGAATGTGACATTTTAAAAACTTTTTACGTCTACTTCATTTTTTTAGAGCCACTTTTAATATTGCATCTAAGTGGCCATGATCGGACGCAAACTAATCTAACGGCCTTAGATGATGTCAAAAAAATACAATCGCAAAGTTTTAGTGACTAGTATGAAAGACAGGAATTGGATTAAAAATTTAACAAAATTAACAAAAAATTAACAAAATAAACTAATAACTTAGACGATGCACTTAAAATCTTTGAAAGTACAGTAGCTGAATTTGTTAAAAAGTTTAGTGTAGTAAAAGTTCAAAGTGCATTCCTTCTTTTTCACGACACATTTCAGCTCGTTCAATTGTTTCTCTCAGCACGTTTTGTAGCATTTGGGGCGTTATACTTCTAAATGCCCGTAAAATTCTTTCTTCTAATATTTCAAGAGTAGCTGGGGCTGCTCCATAGTAAACCATTTCTTTAACATATCCCTAGACAAAGAAATCAAGCACAGTAAGATCCGGTGAGCGGGCTGGCCACCGTACCGGACCATTGGTTGCAATAATTCGATTATTAAAATGATCTATTAAGTAATTAAGAACTTCTCTAGTATTGTGAGGCGGTGCTCCATCTTGTTGAAAGTAAATTCGCCTTAAAAATGCTAAAGGTATATCATTGAGATGATTTTCGATTTCATTTTGAAGAAAACCTAAGTATTTAACCCCTGTTAACTGACCTTGAAACAATATTGGCCCAATTATTCTGTTTCCAACGATACCAGCCCAGACATTGACGCCAAATCTTTCTTGAAAATTGCCCTCTCTCATTTCATGTTGATTTTGTTGGGCCCAGTACCGAGTATTTTGCTTATTGAACATACCATTATTTGTAAATCGGGATTCGTCGGAAAATAGAATAAAATCGATAAAATTTGGGTTAACTCTATGATTTTGAAGCAGCCAATCACAAAACACTACCCGTCTATCGCCATCCTCAGTATACAAATGTTGATGTAACTGATATTTAAATGCTCGATATCCATGCTTTTTCAGTATTTTTCTTGCTGATTCATAACTTATCTGCAGTTCTTAACTAATTTTTCTTAACGAAATTGTTTTATCAACCTCAACCATAGCAAGTACGTTAATCTCAGTCTCTTCATTTATGATAAACCTCTGTTCCGCCTCTTGATTTCCTATTTGCCTAAAACGAATCTCGACATACGGAAAATACTGATGGGCTGGATGTTGCCGATTCGGATATCTATGAGCATACAACTCGGCAGCATTCCTTGAATTTCTATGACACTCTCCAAATATTATTAACATATCCACTTTTTCACTTTGAGTATACATTATTTTAATGAAAATTTAAACTAAACTTAACGAAAATTAAGAAACTTTTACGTCTGTTCTTAGAGCGTATGTCACTGTCATTATCTACTTAAGTGAGTGCTTTGTTTTCCAAAGAAGACTTGATAAAAACAGTTGCAAATTATTATGCATCATGGCTGTCCATGGCGCACTTGTCATAAGTAAATAAATTATGCAGTATTTTGCTTAATAATATTTAATTTCTGTTCTTATGTTTAATCTAATCGCAAATAAATTAGTACCGTTAGATTCGTCAAAAAATGCTTTTTTCGAAAAGTAGTTGTCAAAAAGGGGTCGCCATTTGAAAATTAATAGTTAGAAATGAAAACGTAATTTTGTCAACTTGTCTTATTCCTGTCTTTCATACTAGTAACTAAAACTTTGCTATTGTATTTTTTTGACATCGCCTAAGGCCCTTAGATTAGTTTGCGTCCGATCATGGCCACCTAGATGCAGTTTTAAAAGTGGCTCTAAAAAAATGAAGTAGACGTAAAAAGTTTTTAAAATGTCACATTCTGATCTAGAATTGTCTCAGAAATCCAAAAATATTAAAATATACAGGGTGTTCCATTTAAAAATTCAAAACCGGCGCCATTTCCGGTGAAACCGGGAGTGGCCGGAAAGTGGAAAATATGCGAAAACTCTCCCCTTCATATACCATTTACTTGTACTAATTCTCATTTTGATACACATAATACTCTAGAAATTATGACTTGTCTAATAGATTCGTTGACACCCGGTATACGCCGAAAAATTTTGCATTCGTTCCATTGGTGGCCTAGTTTTAAAAAAATTAAAATATTTCATATATATATATATATATATATATATATATATATATATATATATATATATATATATATAGTTCGACCGCACTATTCTATCTTTTAATCAATGCCAAGTGCTAAATAATCCATTAATTCATTACCAAAAAAATAAGAAAATCTCGTGTTTTTAGACTCACTGCAAAGTATTTTTTTCCAAAGAGCGTGTCCTAAACCCGTCCCACTAGATAAAAAAAATCCTTTGAGTTCGCACCAAAACCCCAACAGAAAATGGATAGCTGCGAGTATCGGTCGAGCTACTCGAAAACCATTGAACTATAAAAAAATTGACTTCTTGTGACCCAACTGCATTTATTACCTCCTTTGAAGCCTGCCGACGATGGCCCTCGATAATAATACAAATCGGCAAAATTCAAAAGAGTATCGCTGTAGATTCGCAGCGTACTCGTCACGGGCGCGTCACACGTCATACGCACCTTAAGATACGATTAAGGATAAAAAATGATACATTTTTTCCTGTCTCTCTCTTCTGAATTTTATTTTAACTAAGTTCAACACAATATATAAAAATAATGAAATTGATTTTTTTAATTGTACTAAGGAATTGATATTGCAGGTTATGCAGTGACTTTTAGATTTATTCAGGTTCTTGTCTGTGCTCTCTCTGTTCTATGTTAGTTAAGTCTGCTAGAATTTCTCTTAATTATAATTATCTTCTAGCATGTTATATTAGGTGTTTGTAAGAGTATTAATAAATAAATAAATAAACAATTTTATTTCTATAACTGCAAATACATCTAAAAAGCGACATTTGATTTTAAATTCTATTTTGTTAAGAATGTAAAAAGTATGTTGTGTGAAGCATTTTCCGTATAATAGCCGACTCAATTATTTTAAATGATAACATATTAAAGTAATGTTCTCGGAAGCGTATCATTCAAGTAAACTGCGAGACCTCATAACACTTTAAAAATGTGTGTTCAAAGGGGGTTTTCTTCCATTTTCTTTCAGCTTCCCATAAATACTCAGAACTGGTACGATCAACAAATTTTAAAAGAAGTATATCATATTGAAATATTGTATGAAATTTAAATACAAACGTTTTAAATTTTTAGAGATTTTAAATTAAAAAAATCTTAATCATAATTATTTTAATTTGGCATGGCATAATGCTTATAATTCTGCTATTTACAATCTACATATTGTAACGGACTTGATAGCAGTATACAATTCGTAGTGTTAGTTTGTGTTTCTAGTTTGTACGGTTTTAGGTTCATTTTCTACGAATTCATATTTATTTAATTAGTGTTACTTTTTGTTAATTTCCTCATGAGACGTCGATGAAAGAAGGTCTGAAACTTTTTAATAAATTCTATTTCCTTATTTTGAACATGGAACGCAGGTGACAGAAGGTCTAGAAATCGCCAGAAACAAGAACTAAAAACAAGCCAAGGAGATATGGCGAAAAATCTAGATGATATGAAAAATAAATTAAAGACAAGCCAAGATAATATGAAACAAGAATTAAAGACAAAGCAAGACGATATGACACAAGAATTGATGGCACTGAAAACAAGCTAAGAAAACATGAATCAAGAATTGAAAGAAGACATTAAGAAAATTCAAGAAAGTATAAAATAAGAACTAAAAACCAGCCTGGAGGACATGAGATAGGAACTTAAGAACTGAAAGAAAACATTAGAAAAAATCAAAAAGATATGAAGAGCATAGAACCAGAAATGCAACAGAAGATTAGCAAAATTAGAGAAGACATACATGGCGAAGTACAACATGAGGTGGCAGGAATCCAGAAACAGATGCAACAACTATATTTACACATCGAGAAGATAGCCAGTATAGGTATAATAAAGGTAGATGCGGTCCCGGCCACTAGTGTGATGAAGCCACCTACCTTCGACGGCAAGGTACCTTGGTTTACCTATGTCCGTCAATTCGAAGCCGTCGCCACCGGCAATAATTGGAGTTCACCGGAGAAGGCACGTGCTCTACATAATATTCCTGAAGAAAAACAGAATGATTACGAGTTTATTGTTATTTTTCTGGAGATGCGTTATGGGGAAGCCCATCTCCAAAAAGTCTCCAGGGAAAAAGACAAAAATACAACGAAAGTCTGCAAGAAATGAGGCGGATATAATGAGGCTAATAAATTTGACTTACCCAACATATTCGGAAGAAATACAGTAAGAGTTAGCATTAAATAGTTTTCTCGAACGCGACCCAGAAACAAGTCAGACTCTAAAAATGACCCTACTGAATAAAATTTCCGAAGCTCTTGCTTATGCCCTTTAGTTTGAGAAAACCCAACAGACCTCAAGGAATCAAGAAAGAATCAAAAGAAGAGTCAACGTTCTCCGGTATTATTGCAAAATCAACGACGAAATTTTCATGAGGCTAATGAGAGAGTTGCAAGAATTTTTGAACAAACGGCAAACACATGAGAACAAAAACACAATCTTTCGTAGCGGAAATAGAATTTGGAAGTGTAGCCAAGAGGCGCATGTACAAAACCACTGTACTTGCAGTATTGTTCCTGACAGAGATCCCGATGGCAATCGGCTTCATATTGCTAATATGGGTGATGAAGTTCGAAGGAGCATATTTGCTCCTTATGGTGAACTTAAAGAAGTCTGGTTAAGTAAAATTGTCCCCTGTTTTGGATTTTCTGTTTACAAAGATAAAAAAAAGATGCTGCAGTGGTCGTCAAAGCTTGCGAGTTGAAGTATGCGGTTGTCGCATTAGAGTGACTTATGCCAGACCAAGAAGAAGAGGTCAGAGTCACCTGTACCATTCGAATAACCTGCGTTATTACCAGTGCTGATACAACGATCACTTTTACAGAGATCGCCGGGAAATTACTGCTGATGGAGGCGATAAAAGAAAGGTCTATTACGGAAGAGATAAAAGGAGTACTCGCGGCTACCATGGAGAACGAAACAAGAAGAACCGTTACCGTGAAAGGGGCTACGGAAGAAGAACGTTCTACAGGTCATCCTCGAGAGGGTACGTCGAGAGGGACCGCGATCGCGAAAGGGACTACTGCAGAAGAACGTCCTACAGGTCATCCTCGGAAAGGTACAGAGACGATTACAAGTAGAAAGCGACAGAATGAAGGTCCGCTATGACCTCAAAATCAATACTGATGGATTCATGGTTAGTGAAAAACTGTCGTTGTACGATCCGAAAAGAATAAAAGGGCGTTCACCAAGGCTTCAGAAGTCATAAAAGGTCCATACAACATAGTGACCCGACTAAACGATCTGGTGTACCGAATTTAGAAAAGCCCTCATGCGAAGACGAAAGTTGCGCATCTTGACATATTTGCCCATTATCAGGATAAAGAAGGTGAATCGGGACAATCAATACTTGGAAGGGGGCAATGTAACGGACTTGATAGCAGTATACAATTCATAGTGTTAGTTTGTGTTTCTAGTTTGTATAGTTTTAGATTTTGTTTCTACTAGTTCATAATTTACCTTTTGTTAATTGCCTCATGAGGCGTCGGTGAAGATCTGGAACTTTTTAATAAATTATGTTTCCGTATTTTGATCATAGAACGCCTATGACGGAAGGTCTAGAAATCGCCAGATTACTTCTCGTCTTATCTTTATTACACCATGTAGTATGAAAATCCTTCTAGAAAATTCGGGAATCTTCTGGTATCAGGAAAAAGGGTATATAAAGGGTCCAGATCGACTTTCGTGGACAGTTTAGTTCGAGACATCATTAATGTAACTTGAAGGGTTTGACAAATGTCAGAAATTGTGAAGTTGGAATAAAGAGCTTTTGAAATAATAGAGTTTGTCCAAAAATCGGCCGTTCGGAAAAATTTAATATAATTTAATCATTTATTTAGTTTGTATGCTAAAATTAATATAAACTTAAGTATGATTTAGCCGAAATTCGAGTGTTTAAGGCACATAATTGCGACAACATTATATTTTGGACTATTTTTTTAATTGTACTTGTCTGTTCTAAAAATATCTATCCTAAATTATAATATGAAGAAAATATGAGCTCATATAGAATTAATAGTCCCACGGTATTATTATATGTCTTTCATCTTTTAATCAATAATTTTATATTAAAAAAATTCTTAAATTTTTACTGTCTATAGGTCATATATAATTTATACTAAAACTAACTAACTCATCAGGAGTTTACTCTTGTTTTACCTCTACATTTAATTATTTTATTAGCTTGTTACTCTTTATTAGTATTTGAAACATAATTATGTAAACAGTTGCGAAAACTACAACGCTTTAGAATAAGCAACATATTGACAAAACCTCGTTGGTTCAACACTGCAGTATAGTAATTTGTGGCACGTAAACGCCAGTTAATCTGTAATTCAATAGCGCATTAAACTAGTTAAATTATGTAGTTTTGTACTGCATTTGGAAAATAATACTAATAATTCTAAATAATGCATATATGTGCAATGTAAAATGGAAGAATTATGAAAAAAATATTTAAGACTGAAACGAAGTACCTTGAAATAAATGAATAAATATTTTTATTAAAGTTCATAGAGTGACATAATTAAAATAACTTCTCTAAATAAGAATTATATGCTGCAGTGAAATTTCTCGATGACGTCACTATTTGACGACCCTTACCGTTCGCATAGATTTTCTTTGATCTTGTAATAATTCCAATAATTTTCTGTCGGACTAACTCCTATAATATGTACTACGTTAAAGTCAATCACATATTGTTATGAATCATTAAAAACTAATGTCCTAAAGGGGAAGAACAATATAAAAATTTATTCCTTGTGTAGGTCTCTCTCAATTGTTTCCATCTTTCTCTATTCTTCGCCTGTGCTTCTTGTTGTTTCCCTCGGTCTCTATTCCAGGATTCTCATATACACATAACAATAATTATTTCCTGAACAGGCGAAGCGGTATGGCAGAGTTGCATCACATCTGCAGTATTTTTTGGTTTTTGCGGTGGCTCTACGTTTGTCAACCACAATGTTATGGAATTGATTTTTTTTGTGTTTAGTGAAAAATAATGACAAAGCTGGTTAAAATGACAAATGGCTGCTTAAAATTCTTCATGAAAGTTTTGCGTCTACTGATAGTGGCCGAGTTTCTCAGAGCACTATTACAAAAGAGAATTTCAACTAGCGAATATCTCAAGAATACTTCAAAGCTGATGAGATCGTTTCTTTAAAATTTAGTATACCAAGATTAAACGAAAAGAACCTGCCAAGTAAATTTCTCAGTTGTCCAAGATACTTACCAAAAACTATAAAGCATCGAAAATACAAAGACAATAAGCTTTAAAAAATAGACGAAATTCGATTTCAAAAAGGTTTTGGATGAAGCAAATGCGAAATTTTAACATATAATGAGCTTACAAGTTATTAAACTTTTACAGCCCGATTCATTAAGATTTCAACTCGATCTATTTGCCATGAAATTTAATTCTTGTAATCGGCCAGTTTTGTTTTGCTTATGATATTGTCATAATTTATATTACATATTATATAGGGATATTAAGGATAAGAACCTTACAATAAAGGTTTGCAACATGTAAAAGAAATAGTTGATCATGAAAATAAATAAAAACCTCCATTTTTGCCGGTTCAGTAGTAAACCAAAATAGTTTGTTTATTCTTGTATTTGTAGGGTTTAAAACTTGCTTGACTTATTGTTGCTCTTGTCAGTTTAAGCCTTCTGCTATAAATTTAGGTCGGTTTTAAATTTAAACCATGTTAGTGAATCCGGCTGTTAATGTTTAATAATTAGTTTAAAACGTTTAGCTTAGGAAAACCCCAAGACATGAGATATTGAAATAAACAATAATAGAAAAATAAGCTTATATTTGTTTGAAACAGTTTGAACTAGTAACTCTACAAGTTAATTAACAAAAAAACGCTCCTTTCTTAAGTAATATGAATGAAATACGATGTTTACTTGAAAATTTTGATTGTTCGATGTATTTTCGTTAAACTTAAAACCTAACCAGACATTTACACCCGTATTCCGATTTTTGTTTTCCGGTTTTTAGCCTTAAAATTTTAAGATATTCCTTATCACCTGAATGTGACAAACAAGACAGTAGTGAAGGCTGTTCTAATGAGATTAATGAAATGTGATCACTTCTTTAGGAAAATATTGAATCCACATTGTTTTAAAAAAATAAAATGTAAATAGTGTAGAAACTCATTGATATGCTATATAAAACCTCTGGTTCAAGATTATTTTAATCTCATTACTAACTTAAGCACACATGCATTGCAATATCCTCAAAATAATGTAGTTATTGCTTCAAATATTTTATTCCAAAATATACTTGGCAACTATGGGAATAAATTTTTGAATAATTTTAATCACAGTTCATTTTTGACTGATTTCATATTTAAATATATCATTAAAGAAGAATTTTTAATACGCTGTGATGATTGTTATACAGACGCAGCAAAACAATTACACTGGACAACAGCCAAAATGAAATCTTCTGTCTCCCTGTATATTAACAATGTAACCGCAACAATGCACGTGGTATATTTGTATTATTATAAAAATAGAAGGGTGCGGCGTTGCCAAAAATACGTTTCCCTCAATTTAGGGAAATTTTGTACAACTTGACAACATCTCACGGAAGATCTCCAGGGAAGAAATAGCCATTAAAGCCCACGTAAATCGACTTTTATGGCTGCTTTGTAGTGAACAGCCCCTGTATACAAACAAATGACAAACCCCACTATTGCGAATATTATGGAATTGAATGGAGAATTCTCGAATATTCTCTCAAGATGTGCAAGCCGTATTTGAGTATATAAGCAGCTACAAAGCGGAGAGGTTAGTCAGTGTATAAACTGTTGTTTCTGGTTTTGCGTCACAGAAGCGGTCTATTACTCCATTGATAAAAAAGGCATATTAGCTTTCTTTCGGTTGCAATATTGGCGATCAAGACAAACAGTGGGCGCCACATATCTACTGTAATTCATGCCCTTCAAGTCTAAGAAACTAGTTAAATAGTAAAAAATTATCTATATAACCGATTAGACAAAAGTTACGAAAAGAAACTAAATCCATAGACAAAATGACTCTACATACTGTATAATAAAAAGTGTCTAGGTAATTTGATGATGGAATGCAGGAAATTTTTATCAATACCTAGTTATTCGTAGCTGTTAGAGAAATTTCACATCTCAGAATACACAAAATGTTTTGGTGTTGTATTTTTTTCAATTATTACGTTATAGTTTCTTCCAAGCTTCTATCGATTTATATAAACTTAAATATCTCAAAAACTATGACTGTGCGGTGCCTATTTAATGCTGGAGCAACCCTTTTAGATAAATTACACAGTCTTCGGTGTTAGATGACTTTTTAGCATCCGGCCAAATTAACTGATTCGCTAACATTTCCGGATAGTTGGGTATATACTCCCGAAAGCTCGAATTTCAACACTTTATCACGTGTATGAAGCTGGTTTACCTCTAAAGGAAAGACGACAAATTCCACCTTAGCTGCCGTTTCCTGTAAAACTCCAGTTCTTTAAATTAATCCATTAGCAATTTATAATTTTTTCGCTGTTTCCAATAGATGGCTTTTTAGGCTGAAAATTGAACTAAGAGAGAGCAGTGTAAATCGTTTAACTCCAAGTTATACCATTTTGGAAGTCACAGAAGCGGTCTATTACTCCATTGATCAAATTACATATCATAGTGGTTTGAAGAAAGTATGTTTAAAAGTTCCCAGAATAATTCATAAAAATCATACATAAAAGATCCTATTAAGAAAATCAGTTTCAAATTCCTTGGATTTTCGTTTATTTCGTCCATAAAAAGTTGCAATTCAGTCAAAATATTAGAAAAAAATATATCTTGATTGCTGCTATAAATATTACCAGAAAAATAATCTAAAAAGAATACCACAATAACACATAACAATATTTCTTTTCCTATCTCTTGTTTCATGACAGGTTATTAAAATCGCACAACACGACAGGTCTTTATTTCGCTGAAAAATGAAGTCTTGATTTTCTTTTATTAAAAAAAATTTACAACTGGTGCATGTAGAGTGTGTCAAGTAGCAAGAAGAAAATACAGATTCGTTGATTTAAAACATAAAAATTAATTATAAATCAAAAAGATATTATAATTATTCTAAATTCAAAGAGGTATCCAGTATCAGGGCGAATAATAAGAAATGTCAATGTTTTTTTTTTTAATTGTTAAGGGGATATTTCCGAACTTTTTCATAATAATCTAAGAGAGACAGAATATTAATATTTATTGGTACCAGGCGCGGATCCAAGGGGGGGAGGGGCGATCCCCCCCCCCCCCCAAGAGCTTGGAGTTCAGGAAAATACACCCGATTTTGCCTCTTATACTATAGTTTATTCAAGAACTAAGAAGGGTTTTTAATTTTTTATCTTTTTTTTCTTCGCAAACTACCTGTGTTCTTTAGTCCGGTGTCTTTGGCAAAATCTATTAGACACATATATTTTTCATAAGAATGGGTTAGAAATTTTATAATCAATAATACCGGTCTATAATAATGGACTATTTGGGTTGGATAGCAATAGATATTTGGATGTGTGAAGTATTAAAAAGGATTTTAGTCCTTGTCATAGGCGTTGAAAGGAGGTCTGTTTTATCACTAAATATTTATGGCATAGAATATTATTTCAGTAATAAACTTAAAATAAAAAGTTTTTATAATATTATTTTATGTCATATAATTTTTTAATAATTCACATACATTAGAAAAGATAGATAATTTTGACATATTTAACACAAATCAGAACTGTATTTTTATTATTTTTAATTTTGGTATAGAAATCGTTGTAGGCACATTCAGACTAAAATGTAGCCTTTTTCTCTTAAAAAATTCTAAGTTATAATTTAAATACTTACAAAATACCCATTATCAAAAATACAAGAAGTTAAACATAAAAAAAAAATAAATTCGTCCATATAATATTTCAATATTTTTGGGGCTATCGGTCATTTTATTATTAATTAAAAACATTTTTGGGATATTTAACGTTCCAGTTTATTTATTTCTTAAACCATCTGCAGAATTACAATTAAACACTAAAAAGGGATTCAAATGTCATTAGTTCTTATATGTTACAGAAAATTTAAATAATAAATTGTGTTAACGCTGGTAAACATTACCTATCTAATTCGTCATCAAAATCAATGATGCTATCTTCGCTTAAATTAATTATAACTGATTCCTCTCTCACCGATCATGAGATCGAGTTTCCAAATTTTCTTTTAATCTTTTATTATATGGATTTTTCGCAATTATCTGCAGTAACTTTATTCAAAAAAATCTTTCAAAGGTCCAGTTAAATTATTAATTTTGTAAGTTGTGTTATTTCCAGCAACCTAACCTTTTATTTGAGAGAGATATTTCCTTCACCAATGGACATTTTTCGGACGATCTATAAGAACAGATTTCCTCTCTAGTTTTTCCCAACAAAAATTAAGTTCTCTGAGCAATTTCCAGAGCACAGTTCGTTTAATTTCAGGTAAATCCCGATCTTCATTGATTTTAGGTAGAATTTTATTACAGTTTACATCTCATTTTCCAATATGGTTTTTCGTCTGGCTGTGATCGAATGTAGCTTGGGATTACTAACAATTCCAGTCGTTTTTTTCTCCATCAGTGTTCGATACATAGTGGATTTTCCAACTCCTGTCATGTTGGAATACATCTCAACAATCCTTTTAACACTATTATCTAGATATTGATATCTTAAGGCATCATAAACATTCATCGTAATAAGTTTTTCGTTGTGGAAAAAATGCCCTGGTTTAAAGATTTTCTAATAAATATAGATGTGAAAGCTACATCTTTTGGGTGTCTAACTAATCTCAAATAATATATAAAAGCAAGCACAAAAAAGATAAATCACTAAGGACACACTGTAAGGTGTACTTTGCTCACTGACAGAAATTAAATTGAATTATCAGAAATTTTACTGTTGCAGTAGATGTATAAAAGCTTATAATATTTAAGTATATTTAGATTTACGGCAGTTCTCAGTTACCGGGGGCACTGAAGCAGGTACGTTGGAGGTTTCGGTAACAGTTTTATTACTCTCTCTGGTTCTTGAATAAAGTATAGGAATGTGTATGCTTGCGATCGCCCCTCCGCTTCCCAAGGGCTTTGAGTTCAGGAACATAGAACCGATTCTGCCTTTTATATTAAGAATATGTATGCTGCTGGCACCCCCCTCCCCTTTGACAACTTTTCTTTTTTTGCGCACCTCCCCCTCCCCCAGGAGCTTTGAATTCAGGAAAATAGACCCGATTCTGCCTCTTATACTAGGAATGTGTATGTTGATCGCATCCTCCCACCCCCCCCCCCCCCCGTCGAAAACTTGTTTTTTCTTGTGATCGCCCCCCCCCCTCTCCAAAAGCTTCAAATTCAGAAAAATAGCCCCATTCCTGCCTTTTACACTAGAAATGGGAATGTTGCTGGTGTCTCTCCTCTCCCCCCCCCCCGGGGACAACTTGTTTTCGCTTACCATACTGTACTTTTGTGATATCACCGCCCCCCCCCCCCAAGGAGAGAATCTGGATCCGCCCCTGATTGGCACACTATCAAGGATACAGTATTGTAAATAAATAAATACAGAATGCAATAACGTATTGCTGGAAAATGATTATTTTTCAATGTTTTACAGTTTAATTATTTATCATAATTTTGAGTATTCTCATTAATTATAATAAAAAATGTATTTTTGGTTGTTAGCTATTTTTAATAGTTCAGGTTAGTTCAGTTAATTTTTTAAAAGAAGATTCTCAATTCGTCGACTATGTATTTTTTTTATGTATGTACACCGATTACTCCGATTTGAATGAAATTGTTTACGTTATGTTCAAGGAGTTACTGCGGTGGTCCCATATTTTTTTGGGCGAAATTAGTGCAGTAAAATCCAAGATGGCGCTGACAATATGGCGGCCAAAAAATTAATTTTGTCCAATTTTCTCCAAAATTGGTATGGAAGAATTTTCGGGGTCGTACACAACGAATCTGAAATTATTTTAAAGAAATTCAATATGGCGGATCCACTATGGCGGACAAAAAATTTTAATTTTGTCAAATTTTCTCCAAAATTGGTGTGGGGGAGTTTTCGGGATCGCACATAATGAATCCAAAATATTTTTTAAGAAATCAATATGGCGGATCCAATATGGCGGACAAAAAAATCAATTTTGTCTGGTTTTCTCCAAAATTGGTGTGGGGTAGGTTTCGGGGTTGCACATAACGTTTCTAAAATTATTATTAAAAAATTCAGTATTGCGTATCCAATATGGAGGATAAGATATTAATTTTGTCAGACTTTTTTCAAAATTGACATGGGGGAGTTTTTGAGATCGCACATTACGGATCTAAAATTATTTTTAAAAAAATAAATATGGCGGAACCAAGATGTCGGATTAAGAATTATATCACTCTCGATTTTGTCTAAAATCAGTATTGGGGGATTTCTGTTAGTGTTAATTATGGCGTCCTAAAAATTTTACGTTTTTCGATTTTCTCCAAAACTGAAATAGGGGATTCTTGAGGATGGAAGTTATGAATTGAAAAATATTTTTTCAGGATTCTATAGGGCAAATCCAATATAGCAGGCTAAAAATTTTATTTCCAGATTCACTAAGAAGGTTTAAGATTTAAACCCGATCTAGTTGCCATGAAATTTAAATCTTGTAGTCGGCCAATTTTGTTTTGATTATGTCATTTATATTACCTATGTCACAAATAAATGCTTATATAGGAATATTAAAAATACGAACTTTGCGATAAACTCTTGAAATATGTAAGAGAAATAGTTATATCCCGAAAATAAATAAAGTTCTTCATTTTTGCCGGTTCAATAACAAAACAAAATGATTTCTTTATGCTAGTATTTTTAAGATTCAAGGTTTACTTGACTTCTTGTTGCTCTTGTCAGCTTAAGCCCTCTGCTGTCAATTTAGAATGTTTTAAATCTAAATCATGTTAGTGCATCCCGCTGTATAATTTTTCGATTTTGTTTATTTTTAAAAAATCTAATATATCGGATGCGCTATGAAGGTCTAGAAATTTCAATTTTCCGGATTTCATCCAAAGTTGGTACTAGAGGATTTTAAAGGGTTTAGATTTAAATTAGATTAAGACGTTAAAATTATTTTTTTTGTAATTCAATACGGCGAATAAAAAATTTTACCTTATTTGCATTTTTTCAAATTTGGTATTAGAGGGTTTTCGGGGTCCTGTCTTACGAATATGAAGTTAATTTTTTAGAACTATTAGGTTGATAAGATATAGTATGAGGGACTGAAAATTTTACATTTTCCGATTTCGTCTAAAATTGATATTCTGGGGTTCTTGGGGCGTTTACAAATTCAATATGCAGTATAAAATATATCGGGCTAAGAAATTTGCGTCTCAAGTTTTTAAAATATCAATATTGGGAGGTTTTGAGGCCTGTATTATCCATCTAAGATTAATTTGAAATTTAAGATAGTTGATTCACTCTGACAGACTAAATATTTGTTTGACATAATTTCACCGGTATTTGGAGAACTCTAAGAATCAAAAAATTTTTAGTGGTTCCTTTTAGGGTGATTTACAATTTTGGATAAAATGGATAGTTTTTTGCCACCTTGAGTCATTGCGAGGTACACTAATCTCGATTGATATTTAGTTCAAATAATTCATGGATACCATAATGAATTCAAAACTAAAAATCAAAAGATAAAATTTTTATACAAAAATTAAACCGACTTCTAAAAGTGCCTTAAAAAGTGAAAGATAAATATAAATTTTTATATGAAATTGAAATTTTTGAAGTCGGCGCCAAACTAATACCTGACAAAATGTGATTCGCATAAACAGATTAAAAATACTTTATTTGTAATTGTTTTCGTACCATAATTTGCATACATTTCATTTAGAATAATTTGGCGCCGACTTCAAAAATTTCAATTTCATATAAAAATTTATATTTATTTTTCACTTTTCAGTGCACTTTTAGAAGTTGATTCAATTTCTTTATAAAAATTTTATTCTAAAACTTTTTATTAATTCAATGAAAAATGTGTGCTTAATAAAAATCTATATTCAAACTTAAGGAACATAATATTGCTAAACGTGGTCACATGAATATATAAATTTTAAAATCTATACCTTGCAACCTTCAAAAAAGCTTTTTTTTATTTTTGAACATCTAATTTTTCACGAGACGTCCATTAATACTACATATATTTAGCAGTTATCCCTGCTTAAAGATCTTCTATATTATTAGGGTGTATGCAGAAAAAGAAAAGAGTGTAATTTTATATTTCATTTCTTCCAAACTTACTTATTACAAAAAACCTTATTTTAAATTTTTCTTTCTTAGAACGAAATAATGGTTTGCTACAACTTAATTTTATATTTTCCTTTTCACTCATATTACCATTTCTTCTTGATTTTGGGTCATTTGTCTTTCAGTTCAAAAAAGAAAAAAAATTCATGTTTTTTTCTAAAAAAAAGTTGTATTTTTTCTCTAGCCACTTGAAAAGGGATGCGACGGTCAAAATAGCCTTCATAAATGAATTAGTATAGTCATTTGTTTTTTGTTGGCATCATTTAGGCTCGGGTCTACTATTCGTCATATTAGGTGTGTCTTGAAAAACTGTTATTTGTGCCTTGAAAATTATCGTTGAAAAAATGGAATTTCAAGAATTAGAAAATTTTTGTAAACTAAAAATTAAAATGTGCTGCCAAGATTAATGTCTTAAATGAAAAATGAGCATTGAACAAGAAAGTAAAGCTCATAATATTACATGTCTCATTTTACTGCTGTTTTTCTTAATTTAAAATAATCCAAATATAGAAATTAGGATTGTTAATCCATTTTTGAATTCCTTATACCTGTTTATGTGTTCGTCTGTTGCACTGTGGTTGGCTTTTTCTGGAAAAGTCGGTGTAAAACTAGAACCATTTGTGGGGGAGCACGAGGGAATAGAAGCCTACTAACGAAAATTGATAATAAAAGTCACATTTGTGTTAATTATTATAATTTTTTAATTTCGAACATAAACCTTGTTTATTTGAGTATCAAATAATCATCGTTTAAAGCAACTATAGTTGTACATTTCCAAAGAAAATCATTCGCTCTCATTAACTGATACTTCGGGAAATGGGAGCCCTTTTAAGGCTCATATATGAAATGTGAGCCATAATTTTTAACCCTTCTCAAATATGAAGCATAACATATTCAAATCAAGCAAATCTTAGTTGTTAATATAGAGAACTATTTTTAACATAAATAAAGAAATCAAATTAATAAACACAACAAAGAGATACACACTAAATTATTAAAAAAGAACAAAGAAATAAACATTTCAAGGGTTCAAACACATATATATGGGAGACTGGGTTATTACTGCCAGATTCTACAATGGTACCACATCTCTCCACTTTTGCTCATGTCTTAACAAATTGCACATAGTGTTTCCTTTTCTGAGTGTTATGACTCATCACACTAAATTTTCATTTAGTTCTTCAATAGACGATTCTTCATAGTCAATTTTGAATACTACATTTTTTGCTCTTTTGATTTTTCTTTTTTTTGGTTTTCGTTTAACATCTTTATCATTGGTACATTTCAGGATGGTACATTTTCCTGTGACACAACTTTCTTTATTACGGTTTCTGAATCATATTTGTTTTACTTTATCTTTTCTCTACGTTTCTTCTTTTTTTCTTCCAATACCGCATTCATTGGTGTGCCTGTTCGGTTTTCGGAATGCTTGTTTTTATTTAAAATGTGGGGTTGTGGCATTGGGCTTACAATAAATATATAGTAGCAAAGTTGGAAACTCTTTGATTGTTATCAATATTGGTTTTACACGGTTGGTTATGATTTGATGAAGACAGAGGTGTGTTACGTCTGACGGAAGCTGACTACTGATTTGGTGTTGCATATGATGAAGGCGAAACCAGGATAAGGCTGACAGTGGCTGATTGCTGAATGACTTGTTTCTGTAGTATTACATATGATGTAGATGGAATCTTGGCTGGGATTACAGTAGCTTGCGCTTGAATAAATGAACGGATTTGTAGCAGGGATGACATTATCTGGTTCCTCAACAACTGGCTGCTGTGATATATCATTTGATGTGGATTGAATCGTAGGCGTGAGCTGGTATTGTGTACAATGACAAATGTACTGAGCAATAACATTCGGACGCACAAAAAACTACGAAGTTCGTAGCGAATATTCCCATTATTTTAAAGCCTAAAACTCTTTTTTCTAAACAGGCTACTCTCATATAGGCTTTACTAAACAGTCCTACAATCGCATATGGTGTAATTTTAACAAATTTTTTGATTTTATATACATATCACACTCTTTGTTCTAAACGCTCTTTTAAGAGGGGAATAAAAAGTAACGTCGAAGGATTGTAGACGGTGTGATGAATGTGGTGGAATGGTTAGCATTATGACATGGTTTTCTTTTGCCAATTATCAAGCTGCTAGAGTAGAATGACTGTTGTAATTATCCAACACTAGCAATACTGGTCTTTAATTAGCTGGTTTGTTTATAAAATGTCGTAAGGGGGGAATGAAAGATTCTGAAGCGCTCGTAGCACATATTTCTGTGACGGTTTTACCTCTTTTCCATAATGTAAAGCTCCAATGCGTTTCTATCCTTTGGAAGCTATAATTTTCTCAGATTCTTGGACAGTGGTCACGCCGGTCTTATCTATGTTGTAAATCACTAGTAGTTCAACATGGAGGCTTGGGCATCGATGATCTAGTATCATCACCCCTTTTTTATTCATTCATTCATCCACTTGTATTTCAAAGTTACATCTCAACAGTTCCTCAAAATTATCAAAGAAACGTACTACTTCAATTAAATCCGAGTATTCTATTGATACTGATGGCTTTGTGCTTTCTAGTACTCAGATCAAAATGTCGCTATAAAAAACAAGACAGTCAATTTTTGCCAGTTTTATTGAATTTATTAAACCTTTCTGCAACACCTAGTCTCTTAGCTATGGCGAAACATGCTTTGCGAAATTGTTCTGTCGTAAGACCAGAAAATCTATTTTACATCGTACGAAGATATCAGACAGAATCTTTTCTTGCTCAAAAGTAACCAACTTTGGAGAATATCTGTAACTACCATCATTAGCTTTAGCTAAATTGTATCGCTTTTTTCAGATGCTATAAGGTATACCAATTTCCTGATATACTTTTTACACCGAAATGCCTCCTCTTCAAGAAACTTTTGTAGTTATACGATCTCTTTTAAGCGGCATTCGAAACAAAAATAAAAATATCTAAGCTTAAAAATCAGCTAAAACACATGATGAACTGTCATGGGATGTTGGAAGCTGTGTGGTAATGAGAGCCACTTAGACCCCCATTACTAGTAAACCACCATATTAAAAAATAATAACACAGATATTTCATTCGACTTTTAATCGCAATTTAAGGAATAGTACTTGAAATAAGACCGATTTGGATATGTAATTTGCATAAACATAATAGGTATATATATTCATGCTTACCTGGAGGCTAACAATCCTACAGCCGTCCCTTGTGACACAACACAGGGCACCATCGAGTCGGACGCGTTAGGCGAACTCTACCCATGGTTAACGAATACGCCCGAGTACAAAAACGGGCGCGAAAAAACAAAAGTTACGTTCAACCGCCATCGCTCTCATTATCTGATGCTCTCATTACCCCACGCTCCCCTACAGGTTCCATATTCTTTCCTATTCTCTTCTTAAAAGGTTAATACATATAAACAATTATTTAAATACGGCAAATTTTTTTTTATTTCTTAATGAAATTTTGATTTTTTCGCACTATTCCGGTGATTGTATAGATGTCGTTTGACTGGCGATATTTTTCTGTCTGGCATCGATGTCGGAAACTGTTTGATTTCCTACCGACATACTTTGGACTTTATATTTTGTATAGCAATTGTTTCCTGCGAGTGTTGCTCTCGGTTCGATGTAGTTCCACTGACGAGACCATAAAATAATCGAAGCGCGTATGAAGCGAGGACCAGAGTTGTATTTGCAGGAGACAAACTGTTTATATGTATTCTTTCCTTTTCTCTGCTTGAAAGGATAATCATATAAACAATTATTTAAATACGGCAGAAGATTTCTTTATTTCCTACTGAAATTTTGAAAGTGTTATAGTGTTAAGTTTTGTAGGAAGATCGTGAAGTTGTTAAAGATTTTATGCAATATATATTTTACACAGTGACTCTTATTTGTTCTCAACTAAAATCAATTGAACCAGCGCCTCTGGAAATACAATCAAGGAATTCCTTTATTTTCAAGGTGTGATGGTTCCGATGTAACTATTATATACAAGTAGTGTTGGATCACGATGTGAAAAGCGTCTCGATGTTACAGTAGAATTATATGAAACTTGACTTTAAAACTCATGAACCAGATAGAAAAAAAATGATTCCGAAATACTAAAAACCCAAAGTCCCTTATAACTAAAATCTGAGAGATTCAAGGTATTTGCAAATTGCAAAAACTTTCGAATTATTAAATAATGTAGAACAAAGTGATTTTTGATAAAATTCGATATTTTCCTTATTTACAAATCATTTCGAAACCAATCCTGGAGAATTGTTTATAGAAAGATTTACCTTACATTATTTAAAACAAGTCTCTATAAAAATTCTAGTTGGATCGGAAAGATACTTAAATTTAACTTTTCAATTTTACTAATCCTTTTAAAATAATCACTTTTCTAGATAAATAATTTTCACCAACTTACCGTAATTTCAGAGTTACTAAATTTTATAATTTACAAAATTTAATTTTCAATCGAAGCCAGCCAAGTAAAATTAAGGACAGTTTTTATTCTAAACTTTATTATTGTCCCCTTAAAGAAATGTCGCTGCTCGCGGCTATTGAACTTGTTTTTTAAGTATTCAGCAAGGGTTTGTTGAAATTTAAGTCTTGATTTGAAGGAAACAATTTTTTTTTTCTTTTTGCCGCCGTTTCATTTTTATTTTAAACTTCAAAGATTAAATTAAAATCGTAGATTTTGTCTTCCAAATACTACAGCTTTGGCGATGCTTTTGTTAAAGTTAAAAAGAATACCGCGATAACACTGATATTAGTAAATAAAATTTTTTAAAAATACTACTAGACATTGGCATTGAGAAAATGTGAAAATAAAAGCCAAAGTTGGTGCTAATACTTTTTTATGCCGTATTCTTTAAAGAAAGAGTATAACAAATTAGTTATTTTTGTTTATCTTGTCGTTTATGAGTTCCGAATAACTTGAGAAAATCGTAAATAGAATATATTTTCAAACAACAGTTAAATATATTAAGCATCCTTTACAAAAAACTTTATCAGATAACTTTCAACTTATATTTTTGTGGGTCGCCTCAACAAATATTTTTACACTAAGCTTAACTCACACAATGATTATTTAGCTACCGGGCGTCAATGCAAACGCCGTTTCACAATAGACAATATACAATGGATTCATTTATGAGGAAACTAGTTTTTTACAGTCGTCAAAAGTATTGTTTTCTCTCTTTAAAATCGCTCACTGAGTTCGCAGAATAAAACACAACACTTTTTACTAACGAAAATTAGATACTATATTAACTAATTAACACTTTTATCACAAATAAACTCTAATTACTACTTCTAAATATCTTCACTATCATACAACTTTTCAACTCTCTAAAACTCATATCTTATCTCTATTTATATACCTATAGAATCACCTAGAACTAACAAGAAATATACTAGGATAAAAGTTGAACGCTATCTAGAAATATGAATCATCGATATAATATTCCTTTCAGCACGTTATAATAAAGATGACTCATCGCATCAGAATATTTGTATACGAGAGCGCATCAAAATATTTCTCCTAATCATCCATAACACAGCCCCCTCCTAATCCTGATGTTTCCAATCAGCTTCGATATCTCCGTGGTATGGTTTCAATCTGCTGAGATGTACTATTTTCATTTTGGTCTTGGGACTTCATTGAATTCTATAAACAACGTCATTGATTCTTTTCAGAACAGTATGTGGTCCTCCCCAACTTAGGTAATTTGCCCTTCTTTCTCTGTGGATTCCTTTATCAAACTCTGTCACCTGGAAGCCTACCGAATTTGTCATATGAATTGATTATTGCCTTCGTTACCAGGTATTTACAGGGTTTATTATGGCGTTGAACTAATCCTTCCAAAACTCTTCTCTAGTCTTCCGTAAATCATATTCTCTCTACTTTCCTTTATTCTGGTTTGGCAATTACTCTGATTGGTTCGGTATTATAATTCTTTGACAATATAAATTCTTCAGTGCCAAAGGTTAAGATGTTAAGCTTGTTGTCGAAAAAAAGCCACTTCTTGTCGTACTTTTCATTCTATTCCGTCTACAATTTCTTTCACTTTTTGTAGCACACTTGATTCAATGCTATGTTCTACTTGGCATACTTTTACTGCTATCTCATCTACGATTTCTTTCATTTTTTGTCGCATTTCTCGGCGTACATCTCTTATGTCTTGTCGCGCTTCGCCTATCTCTTTCTTAAACTTTTGCATTTGGTCCTGTAAAACTTGGTTAAATCTTTACTTTTCTTGTATAATGACCTCTTATATTCATTTGAAGAGTTTATCTTCATCTTTAATGCTACGATTTTCTTTTAGGCGACGTTTTTGTTCCTTTTTTTTTAGACGACTTTGTTCTTCTTTTAGCCGACGTTCTTTTTCTTGTTGGCGACGTTTTTCCTCTTCTTGTTTTTCTTTTTGTCGGCGATCTTCTTCTTGCTTCTCTTTTTGGTGCCATTCTTCTTTTTCTTGTTTGTCTTTAAGGCGACGTTGTTCCATACGTTCCATAAAATTAGCCAATGCTTTATTATTTATTTGTTCCATTTAGGCTATTTGCCGTCTAGTATTTACCATAGAAATTTCTAGAATACTTTTTAAAATCCGTTTCTAAATTTCTTTTTCAATAACAAAGCCTACGGTGAAGTCCATTTTTCAGTTTAGTTTTCAAATACAATGTTCTAGAACTTTGTCGAAAATTCCATTATACGCTTCTTTCCTAATGACAACAGCACAGCATCATATATCTTGCCATCTTACTACTTCTTACTACAACTATCTTTTATGAATGACTTCGATTTAATACAAAATGCGCTTCAAATCCGTCCATAAGAGAAAAACGTCTTGGTATAGTTTTGTATATTTTGTATATCATTGATGACATTTTTGAATGAAAATATCAAACCGAAAAGAATATATATGAATTCAAATCATAAATATTGGTAAATTTTTACAAAAAAAACATATATATAGTTTTTCGTTCCATATTTTCAATAAAAATGTCAAAACGCTATCTGGCTCTTTGTTATTTTTTTAAATTTAAATCTGCCATTTTCAAAAAGTGAAACCTAAGTATAAAATTGTTTTACTTCAATCTGGATCCAAATCTAAGTATATCCAAGTACTTCACACTTTTAAAATACTATCCGAAAGAAAAATTCCATATTACTGTTTAATACAATTTCACCTATTTCAACTGTGAAATTGGAACGGAAACAACACTGACGCAAGCGTTTCGCATCGGATACAAGATAAGCTTATTATAAGAACAGTCTGGATGCACTGCGCCTATCAGCAGAAAAACGCCACAATACCTTATATATTCCTGCTGCCTTCGCAGTTATCATTTTCCTGTTGGCACGATATTTGTTAAAAAATAAATTTGATCAGGTAATATTACTAAATAGTTGTCTCGTAAACACATTTATATAGGCTTGCTAAAAATACTAAATAATACGTTTTTAAAAGGTTGACACAGATGGTTCAATCGATCATTTTATTGTTAT
The DNA here is from genome assembly GCA_034092305.1 of Diaprepes abbreviatus. Taxonomy (NCBI): domain Eukaryota; kingdom Metazoa; phylum Arthropoda; class Insecta; order Coleoptera; family Curculionidae; genus Diaprepes; species Diaprepes abbreviatus. Next base: position 38,118,505 of record JASJET010000022.1, read on the forward strand.
ATTTATTACGTACCGATAAATATTTTAAATTTATGGATTTGAGATTATTGACTCTATTAAAAATTGTTTTCAAATGATGGCTTCAAAGAACTAGTATTCTGTTTATACCTTGAAAGGTATCAAGATATAATATAATAAAACATTATTAAAGTCATTAGTCTTTACAACTTCAAATGAAGCAATGCATTAGTATAGCCATAGAAGAAATATACACGTCAATGGTATAGCAAATGATTATGAAGGAATGAAGCACCTTTTAATGCTGACGGCTTTTAAGTAAGTTAATATATTTACAAATATAACCATCTCAAAATCAATATTATATAGGATGTCCGGTAAGTACCTCCTAATTTCTCGGAAGCATACAAAGGAGGTCAAAATAACCCTACCTTGTCATAGAAAAAATTCCTGAAGAGCCCCTTAACAAAGATACAGAATCCTAAAGGGGTATCCAGCGATTTCCCTTATAGTTTTGAACAAACTTCTATAATTTATTGAAATTTTAATATTTTATAGAGACCATAAAAACTTATTAAACCATATTACTGTTTTAGATCATCAGAGAAGTCAGGAACGGACTTGCAGCCACACTCATTTGGCCTAATTTTTGACAGGTGTCACTTTACAGAGCTAAAAAACTGATTTTTTAAATACTTTGGTCATTCTTCTTCAAAAAACGTACTTTTAATTTATTTCGATAAAACTGGCGGTTTTCGAGATAAATCGGATTTTATGCGAAAAACGAAAAACTTACTAATGCTAAACACAAACTGGTAAAAATAAAATACGCAGAATGTGCTGATATGCTTTAATTCATGGGAAAGCGCTGTTTCACTCTTTGAAGTCAAGAAGATGTAATGCAGAAAGATTTCGAGCCCGGACATTGTCAAGTCTAGAAACCTTTCAAACGGCTGATCGGGGCTCAATTAATTTACAATGTTATTAAAATATAAAAATAGTGAAAACTTTTAAAGGTTATTTTGATAAATGTTTAATATGGGCTCCACATATTTCAATACATTTTCTTATTCTTCGAATATTTTCCCGCTGCACTGCAAATAATATTCCGGCATTATTATGGACTTCGTTAGAATGCTATGCTATTCTCGCTAGTACTTTTTCTCTAGTATTTTCTGGTGTTAAATAAACTGGTTCTTTTAGATGTCCCCAGAAGTAGAAGTCTAAGGGATTTAGGTCTGGAGACCTTGGTGGCCATAAAACAGGCCTACCTCGAACTATCCATCGAGAGCTAAAAACGTTAGTTAAGTGTTAACCTACTATAGGTCAAAATGAGGAGGAGCATCATCATCGTGCATGTACCACATTTACATTCTTCTATCAAGAGATACGCCTTCCAATAAATTATTAAAATTTTGCTGCAAAAATTGTTAATAGTCTTCCTTCCAAAATAAATTGACCTATAAGGTTATCTCCAATGATGCAAGCCCACACATTTACAATAAACCTTTGTTGGTGTTTGTTTTGAATTATAGCGTGCGGATTTTCATCAGCCCAAAAATGTAGATTGTATAAGTTTATTATACCATCTCTTGTAAAACCAAACAATATAAGGTTAAAAAAATTAAGATTTAGGATATGTTGCTGTATAAACCAGTTGGAGTACTGAAGCATTGCGGGATATTCCTCCGACCCTCTACGTGAGGTTCTCATACTAATCTGGGAGGGCCCTCACCGCTACGTCGCGACAAAAATTAAAAATAACACTAAATAAAATATGTAAAAAGTTAATTCGTTAACTCTAGTAATTATTTTCTAATCATATTTGACCTGTTTCCCTTAGGCTTCGATCAACTCTTTGAAAGATTTTTGGACTTGGCAATGTTCGAACTGGATCTCTTTCAGCATAAAGTTGCCTTCGAAGAATTTGACAACGCTTCACCATAAACTAAATGCATATCAGCATACTCTGCGTAAGAATATTCTTCTATTTTTTTAAATTATTTTTACTTGAGTTCGGTTTTGACAAGTTCCGTTAATAGTAATTCATTATGTAGGTATTAACGATAACAACCTGATTTTTACCTGTTTGTGTTTAGCATTAGTTACTTTTCAGTATTTCGCATAAAATCCGATTTATCTCGAAAACCGCCAGTTTTATCGAAATAAATTAAGAGTACCTTTTTTGAAGATGAATGACCAAAGTATTTAAAAGATCAGTTTTTCGCTTCTGTAAAATAACACCCGTCCAAAATTAGGCCCAACGAATGTGACTGCAAGTCCGTTCCTGACTTCTCTGATGATCTAAAATATCTACTGTAGTGTGGTTAAATGAGTCTTTATGGCATCTATAAAATATTAAAATTTCATTAAATTATACAAGCCGGTTCAAAACTTAAAGGCGATAAGGTAAATCGCTGGGTACCCATCGCTCTATATCTCCGTTAAGGGAAATTTTAAGATTTTTTTCTATGACAAAATAGGATTATTTTGACCTCCCCTGTATGCTCCCGAGAAATTAGAAGGTAGTTACCGGATACCTTGTGTTATTGAACAGAGTAAATTTGAGTTTATTTTAGCTGCCACCAAATATGCTATTTATTAGTACACACAATTCCTCGAAAAATGCAGTATGTTTGCCATAATAGGTCCTGCCGTTTGGCTAATTCGTAATACTGTTAGCAAGGGATCTGAAATTGCTTCATTTTCAATTTCAGAACTTCATCTTTTGAATAATTCGATAGTATTGCAAAAAAATTTTTTTTTTTCATGTAATCTTCCTCAGATTATTTTAAATACTTTTCTCAAAGTATTCGGTGCAGCAGGGAACCATATTCACTTTGTTATATAGATTGAATGCAAATAACATCAGGAAACTTTGAAATGCGACTTTACATTATTAAATAAAGGAATAAGTCATTTAAAAATGACAAAGTATCGCTGATTTCCAGATTATAGGTAATTTTTTTAACTTTCTGGATGGATCAAGTTAATATTTAGCCTGAAGGCTAAATTTTATGAACAGTTTGATTCATGTGTAGGTTACTTTTCCCGAATCAGCTACATTTCACCTAAGAATAATAATTTATTGACTTTATTTTATTGTATTAAATCATCTTTCATAATCTTCTGACGTTTGTGGACACATTCTATACAAAAACTTAACTTTTTCATGTTTCTGCTCATTACACCAGTTTTCTGGGAAGTAAAGTTAACCCAAAACGGGGTTAAGAGTGTCCAGATATTACCGATTTGGAGCAAAGTGTCTAAATTAAATTATAAACAATTTATAAATGCCTTTTTATCTATTTAGACAATTTATTTTAGAAATTACTATAGATTTGTATTATTTCAAAAAATAATTAATATAAGATGTGAAAATAATGTGTCTATTTCATAATCCATTAAATTATAAACTATTTAAGCCGGAGTAACTTGATTAAAAGTTTGAAACTTTCTTTTCGATGTTGGTTTTAGAAACTAAAAGAAAGTTTTAAAGTTGACAGGGCGTACCAGTGGAAAGGTCCCTAATTTGGACCGGATCTTAAATTGGACTATTGCCTTTATATAAATGTTAATTGGGCCAAACGCCTTCTGTTGGCCGGTGGTTAAAGCTAATATGTAGTTTTGTTGCAACACGGAACGAAAGATCTGTATAGTTGAGGTAATTCGCAGAATCACATGTGTTAAGTTTTTATGCTGTCTGATATTAGTTTGCAGGTAACTGCTATAAGCTATAATTTGTTCACTGGTAAATAACTTTTTCTTCCTAATATGTGTACGTTTTAAGTAAGCTTTTATTTATTAATTCGTCTAATAGTTTACCTGTTTTTCATGACAAAACCCATTTAAAAGCGAATTCTTAAAAGTAAGGTTATTGTTTCCTAAATTGAACCAATTCCAATGTTAGAGTTGTTCAAATTAAGCAACTTGTTTCTTCAAGATGAATATATCAACCAGGAAAATATGTGAAATGGAACGAAGAAAATACGAAAGAAGCTTGCCCACCAAAGTGGTCTTCTTGATGTAAATAAAATGCTAGAAGGTATAAAATCCAAAGGCAACTTTCAAACGAGAAATGACGATAAGAATAAATATTTTCATGGAAGGAAGAAAAAATTTGGAGGTACTACAGCTTGAGAGAAGTCTGTTTGGAATAACTCGTAATGATTTAAGAAAACTCGCATATGATGTCGCAGAAGTAAATGGAATTCCTCGCAAGTTTAAGAATGTAAAATTCCGCAAAGAAAAAGTTAAAGCTTTTTTTGATTGCCTCACTGCTCTTTACGATAAACATAACTTCGGTACTTCTGAGAAATATAATGTCGATGATACCGGTCTTTCGACAATCCAGAGACCATAAAAAATAATTAGACAGAACGGTAAGCATCAAATAGGATCTTTAACAAGCAGGAAGCGTGGAGTAAATACGACATGTGTTTGTTGCATGAATGTTGAAGGTATGTACATACCTCTGATGCTTATACTTAAGCGCATAAGATTCAAAAATATACTTAAAGAAGTTACACCTCCAGAAACAGAATTTGCTTGCTCAGGATCAGACTGTATAACGAGTGAGTTATTCGTAAAATAGCCATTTTATCAGGTTTGCGAAGCCATCTAACCATAACTTTTAATAATGGATACCACGCGTAGAAAAAATAAAAAAACAGAAAGTTAGCTAGGGAAAAAGGAATATTTATGTTCTCGCTACCAGCGCACACCACCCACATGTTGCAACCCTGTGACGTTCATTCCTCAAGCCCCCCTTAATTCGTATTACAACCAAGCAGCTGATAAATGGCTTCCTGTGCAGTTTCAGGTTTCAGGATTACTTCGAGACTCATATGCCAATGTTGCATTTGTAGAAAATGCGATATGCCTTTAGATCAAATGTGTTTGATGATAGTGAATTTATTTGTCTTCCAAGTTTGAATATGGATCCTATGAATGAATCAGAAGACTTCAGCAAACAAAGTACACAGTGCTCTTACTAACATCAACAACCTGTCCAAATATGCAAGAAGATGTGTTTCCGAAATATCTCTCCTGCCAATTTTAAAGCGAAAATCGCGCACACCTGCTTCTAGTCTACTACAATAATAACTAGTAGCCCCTAAAGAATGACCCTGAAGGGAAACAACGTAAGAAAATGGCTCCTCCTAAGACCGTCAAAAATGTTTTTTCTTCTTCAAACCCAATTTTTAAAGGAAAGCGTTCTGCGTCTAAATCTGACAGGGCAAAGCGCCCTTTGCCAGATAATTCACCACGTGACAAAGTCCCAAAACGAAAATTGTTTTTGTATTATTTGTCTATCTCCATTTTCGCAATCCGATCCGGAAGAAGAGTGGATACACTGTATTTCGTGCAAAAAGTGGTCACACTTGAAGTGCACCAATGGCCTCAATACTGCTTTCTATGAATGTATAAACTGTAAGTCTAGCAGTGACTGTGTTGTTTTATAAACCTGTAAGTCTGACAGTGACTTATTGTGTTGTTTTATAAACCTAATTTTTAAGGCTGATATATTACTTAATCCACCTCAGAATCATATGTTTAGTTTTGAATAAAATGTAATTACCATTTCAATAAATATTCTTTTACTAAATAATAAAAGATAGACGTGGTCCAATTTAGAGGATCTGTGGTTCAGAATAGGAAACCATTATCCTAAATTGGACCGAAGGATCTATTTTGATTTTATTTTTTTATGAACCACCCAAACAGTTTTTTGCCTTTTTATTGCCTCAATATTTGCAATCAGGTGGTCAAAATACATAAAAAAAAACCTTTGGTATAACCACATTTCTTCATTAGCTACGAAAGCCCACTGGGCTCCCATACTAATAAAAATGAAGTGCTTTCAACTATTACCACTTCAAAAAATTGTTAAATAAATGAGTAGGTATATAAATAATAAATTGATTACAATTTAAAACAGTTTATAATTTATTTCATAATTTCTAGTACAATTTTGTAAAGTCGGTTTAATTTTTTCTGTAAAAATTTACTTAATTCCGAAAATGCATAGAACGAAAACAACAGTAGCGCGAACGTTTCGCTTCAAACTCACGATAAGCCTGTTAGCTTGTTGCCGCACACTCTGGTGCACTACGCTTATCAGTTGGAAGTCATTCACAATGCTTTGTATATTCCTACTGCCGTCTGTAGTTATCATTTTCCTGCTAGCGCACTATTTGTTGGAAAAGCGGTTTCTGCTGAACAATACTAAAGAGTATTTTGATTAAAATAGGTTTACATTACAGCAACGGTAATAAATTCTTGCTTAAAACTTGCGTATTGAGGAATACAATTTTAGTTTGTATCTACTAATAGTGTTTCAATCAGTTTTTCATGCTCTAATAATGACAACATGTCAGCAGAATAAAAAATAATCATAACTTCTCTTTCCTCATTTTGTCTTCCGGGCGAAAATAAAACTACGAGAATCAAGACAAGATTACCACCACTACAGAGGACGGATTTGATAAAAATTAGATATCGGCGAAGTTTATTGAAACTCTGTTAAAGGATGGCCACAAAAATAAATGAAAATCGGCCTATTTCGTGAACCTCCTATTGCAAACCAAAATGTATGCTAATTGAAAGTTTGTGAGAATATAATGTTCTAAGAAAAATTTCAAGATGAGCATCTGTTTCAATTTTGAAAAATTAATTATCAAAATTGAATTGCATAATGTGTTACAGATCAATAAAAGTTTTAACAATAAAAATGTAATACCTCGAGAATGAAAGAAGATAAATAAGTTTATCTTATCTCATTTTAAAGCTTACGTCACGTAGAATACCAAAAATATCAGACATAAAAAAATTAGACAGCGTAAAAGTACCCCCATGCAAGAAAAATGGATATAAATTAAAAAATACCTGGAAAAATTGTATTCATGAGTCATAATTTAAGCTGATCATTAAGTAACAATTTCCATATATTTATGGATCATTTTTACTGGGATTCACCTTTCCATGGGAGTCAAAATTGCCAAAAATATTTATAACAATTTTTAAAAAATTATTTTTGCATATAAATTACAAGAAATATGAAAAAGATATTTGAATCAGATCCAATACAAATACAACCCATAAAGAGGATATATCTCTGCGATGAACCAGAACTTTTGATCGATTAATATCGTCGGAAAAGAATATTCGCCAGTGGTCAATTTTTTTTGCAAAGTTGGCAAAAAATGGTTCCAAAAATATTTTTTGACCTTTGACGACACTTCAGATGAACTAACGTGAAATAATCCTTAAGACGAATTAAAGAGTGGAGATGGCATGGAGTAATTTATTTTTATTATTTCAGATTAGATCGAAAGGTTTTTCGTCAATTAATTATTTTGACGATACCGGATCTACCGGAAAAAAAGTTTTGCTGACCAGAGCCGGTCCTCTTCTCTTCGGAACCTTAAAATGGTGGACGGCTTTAAAGTGGGTTATTCCGTTTCTTCTATTTGGTTTCCTGTTAGTAAACCAAGGTTAGGCTTTTCTTGCGGTCACGTGTCATCAACATAAATAATTTAAGAAAAGAAACGGTTGGGTCTAACCTACAGGGTCTGAAATAAAATAAAAATTCTAATATCATTTGAATTATAGAAGAAAGTTGGATCACGCTTAAAAAGAGACAGATCGTTTTCGATAAGTAGTACCTCTGTTTCCAAGGGTGGAACTAAGCATATTGCTACAAACACATGTAGAAATACTTATAATAACTGAAGTTCCTTATGCTATTGTATTGTTTATTTTATAGTTATTATTAATAAATAGAAACAGATATATATATATATATATATATATATATATATATATATATATATATATATATATATTACAGGTATGAATGAAACAATTAGTGAAAGCTATAATTGATTATGTGCACTAGGTAAGCATCTGTAAGCAGACTTCCACTAACCTTCATACATGGCGACGCGTATGTTGTAATTAATGAAACGCTATTTATTTATAGCGTTAAGAAGCAATAAAAACATTTCATTTCATGTTGCGGTTAATTCCAGTTTCTAGTTGTTCATTTTGAAAAGTGGAAAAAATGCCATTTTTCAAATGTTTAACGATTTTCACTTAAAAACTATGCGTCAGACGGAAAAATAACAAGTATTATGTCTCGAGGTGTCAAGGAAATTATAAAAACGGTCCAAAAGTAGATATTTTTGGCTTTTCAACCAATAGTGTTTTGTGAAAAAAATGTCTGAATGATGTTTCTCCAGGGGATTAATTCAAAAGTTTGCAAATAACACTTTTTTGAAGGTAACATAATTCGGACAATTTCAGACCACACCCCACCATTTCGTGTAGCTTGAAAAATCTTCTATTGAAGAAGAGCTCTACTCCAAATTAACACAAATATTTTTCTAAAAACGTGAAGAATCATAAAAGTAAAGAGGTAAAATTAAAAGAACTGGATGAAGTGCGTTTTTCAAAACAGTTGAAGGCAGCAAGCAGGAATATGACAGTCATGAAAAAACAATAGATTTTCAAAATTTGGAGTTTTAAAATTTGCTTACCACTATTAAAATTAAGAAAGACTGGTTTCAGTACCTAAACAACGAGAATAACATTTAAGCTGGCATATACCCTCACCCTTTTATAACATAGAAAATTTGAACTAAAAATTTTTTTCATATGGCCAATACTTTAGTGTTTCCGTATCAAAAGCAAAAACTCCATTTACTGCTAGCTGGATGAAATTCAAATTTTGATCGATATTATTGATGATACAATAATGTCAATTTCATTAGATAATAAAACTCAGTACATCTAGTTCAAGCAATTTGAAAGACGTTGAAGAAAAGTTTACTGAAGGTTTAAATTTCATATCTGTTGTCTTTATTATTATACCAAAAGAATGATATAGAAGAAGATATAAAAGACTCCGATATAAGCCTTAACCGCTCACAAAATATATTATTTAAAATTAGCATCCAAAATTGTAATATTGAGGAAATTAGAGATAAAATGCCAGTAATAACCTATTTAAGCATGTAATGCTATTATTTGCTTTAAACAAATTTGAGTGTGATTTTTGAAAAATAAAACTAGCCTATAATGAGTCTTGTGTTAAACAAGGTATCATTTTTAACTGGCATAATTTTAAAAGATCTCATTAAATATAACATGTTAACTGTTTTTGAAGAATGCTGTTGACATGATAAAACATATATTTCCAAAAAAATTTTAAGCAGTATTACAAATTCTTCCATTAAAAATTACTGTGGTAAAAAAATGACAGGTTGGGAAAAATAAGAAATGAAAATTACAAACCGTTTCTAGTAAATAGCGATAAAGCTTAACTAATAGATATAATATTTTTTGAGGTATTCATGTTAAATTTTCACCATTTCAACAATCTTCAGTTATTTTCTGCATTGGTTTTCAGAATCACTTTTAGAATTTCTACCTGAAAATACGTTAAAATCTATAAGTAAGTACCCAAAAGCCAACATGGTTTTTTGCTTTGAAATTTCGTTTTCCCTAAAAAAAATCGAATGGCAGTGTAACTAAGGATTCAGTTCATGACTGACAGCCGCTGGTTAAAACGGAAATACTAAATTAATTAACAAAAAAATATTATTTTGTTCTTGTTTTGCATTCTTATATATATATATATATATATATATATATATATATATATATATATATATATATATATATATATATATATATGCGGTAAAATGAATGGCTCAAATATGATGACGTTGGCCTTGTTATTTAGAAGGTGTTGCATATATCCATAAATTTATTAATAATAACAAAGATATCTCCAAAAAAGAAAGAAAATATGGGTATACCATTTAAATTGTGATTCATGTCCTAAACGCTATATAGTCCAGACAAGATGTACATTTAAAACGAGAATTTCAGAGAATAAAAGGTTTATTTAAATCCCCATGAAATACACAACTCAGCTTACGCACATTATACAAAATAACAACACTTTCAAAGACAGTTTTGAAATATTACATATCCCAAATAGCAGGGACTGAAACCTTTAAAGACAAACAAAATAAAAAATACAGAGTTTACCTTATATGAGTAACTACATATTAATAATTCCCTTTTATCAGATTTATTTTTTCATCTTTTTTGGGTATAATTTTTTGTATTAGTAAATGCACTTCTTTGAAAATTCCGACTGTTCAAAAACCTGATTGTTATAGTAGTACCAATAAAAGTTGTCAACAGAAAAATGTATATAGTACATTTCGAGTACCTTCATCATATACTTACGAGGTGATTTGAAATGTTTCTAGGCTACACATGAAGCAACATTAGTCAATGATTGAAAATTCAATTCAATACACTTTTTTCAGCGATTCTCCAATTCACGAATTCCATTCCTGAAGTGATTTGTCGGAAGACCTTGAAAATGCCCGCTACAGCTACAATGACTTCTTCATTCGATGAAAAACGTTTTCCACACAGAAGTCTTTTGAGGTGTGGGGACGTATGTGAGTCAAATGGTGAATAGGATAGATGTTCCACCAATCCGAATAGTTTTTTAGTGATTTTCGCTATAGTCAAAACACTTTTGTAACCAGATGCGCCACACATTTCGTAAACATTGTTAGTAGCATCAATCTAGAACCAGACGACAGACTAATAAGCTTTGATGTGGAAAGTCTGTATACTAATGTACCATTAGGGGAATCACTAGACATAATCACAACTAGACTTTCAAATGATACTACGTTATCAGATCAAATCACGTTACCACTGGATGAGATGATGGATCTTTTGGAGTGTTGCCTGCGTAGTGCTTACTTTAAAGTAAACGACAGGACGACGGGCTTCCGATGGGTTCTTCACTCTCTCCAGTCTTCGCCTATATATATATATATATATATATATATATATATATATATATATGGAATGGTTCGAAACTCATGCCATAGACCAGTAAAACCGAAAGTCTGGTTGAGATATGTCGATGATACCTTCATCGTATGAAAGGGCAATAATCAAGAACTTAATGATTTCTTGAAACATCGAAATAACATTAGACCTACACTTAAGTTTACCATGGAAAAAGGTAAATGATCAATTGCCTTTCCTAGATGTCATGGTGAATCGCTCAAACGAAACTATTAAAACTTCAGTAGACAGAAAGCCAACACATACTGAACAATATCTTAATCAAAGTTCCAATCATTCTGTTTTAACAAAACGGGAAATTATACGCAACATGTATAATCGCGCTATATCTATATGCAATAATGTCGATTCATTGGAAAAATAGGTAGCAAATATTAAATCCGATTTACAACAGAATGGTTATCCTTTGAAACTAATTGACGATGTTATAAATAACTTTAGAACAACGGACACTGGAGAACAAGAAACACATTCCGTATATTAAGGGAACTTTAGAGAAAATAAGACGAATTGCCAGTAGTTATAATATAAAAACAGCCTTTAAATCAGGAAATACACTTAGAGCTCATTTAACAAAAACAAAGCCAAAAAGTACCGATAAGAAAGAATGTGTTTACAAAGTTCCATGTGAGTGTGGTGAAATGTATATTTGAGAAACCAAACGACCACTAGAAGTTAGAATTAAGGAACATAAAACTCATACACAAAAAGGGGAAACGTCGAGATCAGGTATTGCAGAACACGCCTGGGATAAACAACACCATATAAAATGGTCTGAGGCTGCACCAATGTATATGGAACCCAACATGAAAAAAAGAAAATTTATAGAAGCAGCTTACATTAAAAACAATAATGGAATCTTCAGTAAACCGAGTGTTGAGATACCTAATCTTTGGCAACCACTACTTTGTAACATCAAATCATTGAGGTGTGTACAATGAAGCGAAACTTTGCGCTTCAGTGGACACAGTCCCTATATAAGCTCGTAGTCTTAAGATAAAACATTCAGTTTATACTTGATAACGACTAGAGATACAACCTAATCGAAACGTCGTAAAAATAAATAAAAATAAAGACAAGTCCGACAACCACATTTTAGTCAGGTGCATTGTCATGAAGAAAAATTATTTTTTTCTTCTATAAACCAGGTCTTTTCTCCCGAAATTTTACTTCTAGCTAGTCTAAAGTGCTCTCATAATATTATCGTGTTATTGTTTTACCGGTTTACAAGAAATCAATTATTAATATTGTTTTTTCTTCTTAAAAAACTAATGAGGTGACCTTTTTGAAAAATTTCGATCCTTTACCTACTTCGGGGCAGAACAACCAGGTTCGGGTCACTCTGCGGTTTATTGTCGCAGTTCACGATCATAGTGTTAAAACCAAGTGTCATTCATAGTTATAAATCGATTTTGTTTTTTGTAAATCGATTCAATTGTTGTTGTGAAAGTCTCACTTGAATCGGTTTTTAATCCAAAAGCAACGAATGCGGTACCCATCCTGTCAATAGCTTTCTGAACCCTAATTCACTCTTCAAAATATAAAACATCCGTTCATTTGATTTGCTCACAATCTCACCAATTTCATATTCCTTTATTTTCCAAAACCACGTCATGTACAGAATCAATTTCTTTATTGATAGCAATTTTTGGACATTCACTGCGTTCCTTATCACTGATATAAGTATAACCACGTTTAAATTTAACAAGCCAATTAAACACTGTTACTCGTGAAGAATGAATACCATCTCCCATCAAACTTTTCTTGTATAAATATTTTATCACTGTACGAATTTCTAATTTTTTCATTTTTAAGAAAAAAGCAAAACACATCTATCTCAAACAACTGTGAAAAAAAAACTATTTGACTGATCGACTTGAAATTTTACATGTCTACATAAGAAGGATGGAATATTCCAGCATATGTCTTCTGATATCAACGCTATTTACGTGGTAACCTAGAAACTTTTCACCTAGTTCTTACTAGGTAATTCGAAAAGATTCCGGACTACCCTAAATTATTCAATTTGTTTTAACCTAAACAAAAAATTCCCTGATCTTTCCTAATTGTTCGCTTTGAACAATCCACCGGGGTTTTGAAATTTGAGACGTCTTATGTTATATACTGTTGCAGGTATACATTTTGTTCGCAAAGAAAATATTAAATAAAGATTTAATATTGCCTCAAACAAACTCCCTAAATAAACCAAATAATTTTTTTACTAAAAAAGTTGAACCGATTTCTAAAAATTCACTAAAAGTGAAAAATAACTATAAATTTTTATATGAATTTGAAACTTTTGAAGTCGGTGTCAAACTAATACCTGACAAAATGTTCCATAGTTTGTATTAGTAGTTATTTGTTTCATTTAGAAATAATTTGGCGCCGACGTCAAAAATTTCAAATTCATATAAAAATCTGTAGTTATTTTTCACTTTTTAGCGCATTTTTAGAAGTCGGTAAATTTTTTTATAAAAATTTTCTTTTTCGATTGTTTTTGAACTTAGGATATCCATAAATTATATCAACTAATTGAGATTAGAGTACTTCGCAATGACTCCAAGGTGGCTAGCAAGTACCCATTTTATCCAAAGTTGTAAATCACCCTAAAATGAACAACAAAAAATTCTTTGATTCTTAGAGTGCGCCAAATACAAGTTTTGAATGAAATTGTGTCAAACAAATATTTAGTTTCTCATAGTAAATCCGCTATCTTAAATTTTAAATTAATTTTAGATTGGTAATATAGGGCCTCAAAATCTTCCAATGTCGATATTTAAAGAACTTGCGACGTAAATTTCTTAGCCCGACGTTTTTTATTCTGCATATTGAGTTTGGATACGCCCCAAAAACCCGGCAAAATCAAATTTAGACAAAATCCGAAAAATGTAAAATTTTCAGTCCCTCTTATTGTATCTGCTATATTAAGTTGTAAAAAATTAACCTCATATTCGTAATATATGACTCCGAAAACACCCTAATACCAAATTTGAAAAATTTTAAAAATGATATTAGGAAATTAAAAATTTTTAGACCATCTGATTTTCTTAAAATAGTTTAATGTTTGCTATTAATATCCTTAAAAACGATCCGGTCCCACCATTAAAAAAAGATTGAAAAATGTAAAATTTTTAATCCGGTATATTTATGAAGCTCGCGAACCCTTGGGGATTTTCGAACCACTGCTTTGTAAACGCTGCTCTATATAAATAAATTCATTCACAAAAACATTGTTACAACAAATTTATACAAATAAACTGACTGACTTTTCACGGTTCAATTTTAATATTACCGTATGATTTTTAAAAACATATTGATAATTTTATTAACATCTTTTAACTTTTTAACTTGCTTTATTTAAAACTTCACAGATAATATTTCAAAAGTTAAACCAATCACAGAACAAAATTCTAATTATTTAGCAGTGAAACAAATCAATCAAAAACTTTACACAGTAGTTTGATTTAATGACACATTTACAAACAAATACCAAAATTTATCTTATTGACACGTGAATATTTCAGTTTGTAAGGTATAAAATTTTAAATTTGTTTAAAAGCGATAATTTTACACAATTTGATATTTAAAATAAAACGTTTTTACTCGCTATCATACTTTGACCAGCTGAAATAGTTGGCAACATTAATTTCGTAATTACTCATGAAGTGAATTATTTCTCACGGACAATGTAACTAAAAAGACCAAATTGTTTGAATAATTTATAGCGCCATAAAATAACCTCCCGGAAAAATATTTTTCAATTTTTGTTTTTTTTTTTGCAAATAACTTACTTCAACATAAGGATATTCAAACATGCGAATATAAATTAAATGGCTACATACATCTAGTAACACAAATAGTAAGCATACAAGTGAATATATATCTTCAGAGTAGCATGAACTTTAAAATATTATAGGCAGTGATAATAGTCTTGCAATTAACTAGGGAGGAGATAATAGTGAAAACGATGTATAGATCCCCAAACAGTTAATTTGGAGGTTTTCTGGCTTATCTTTTTTTTGTGGACAATTTTGATATAAACTATTTTGGGAAATTTCTTGACTCCGTAAACCTAAAAAATATAATACAATCTGCAAGTTTTAAACAAATACTTACAACGGCGACTCGTGTTACTAACAGGACAGCTGCACTTGATTATATAATTTGGAATGATTTTTGCTTGACCGAAATACCAATTCCAGTGATTAGTGGTCGTGAAATTATTGGTTTCCAGATAGAAATTTTAACATATTATTATCTCTAAATCAACAACTGATCAATTTATATACGAAAAAATGTATCAAAAATTAGAAAAAAAAAATTGGTATTTACCAACCATGAGGTGCCACTGGTTTATTTATTCGCCAACCTAAACCAGAAGGTCATTCGATATTCAGAAACCCATGGAGGCTCACCTAGCCTAGTTTTTCTACAGTTGTTATTAGCTTATTCTTTACCCATCAGCCCTTCATCCGAGTCAGAATGCAAATGATAATTTGTTATATAATTAATTTAACTATAGCCCAAGAATTATCAAGCTCATCGTGCACAGTCAGATACAATCCCGCAAGTTATAAATCAGGGAGTTAATTTATGTGCGCATTACTAACGGGGGGAGTAACAAACTTGGATATAAATAAACTTCAAATTTAAACACTGAAAATTAAATCATGACATACAATAGCTTAAGTTATATTAAATAAAATATTACTGAAGTATTTGACAAAACTATATAGTACTGTAATACCTGAGATCCGTACGCCGTGGTACCCCTTAGTCTAGCTTTGAGTAGGATACAACATTGTCAAAGAAACGCTGTAATCCCACAGGCCAAAACGGAGTCCTCGAACCCCACAATCAGGATAGGAAGACAAGCAAAAAATCAGGAAACAAGAAGCAGAAACAAAAATCAGGAAAAAGTACCAGGAACAAAAACCCTCCAGCTGGAGGGTTTCCTTAATTCCGCAGCCACTGTGCTTCTTAATAAAATGACCGACGAAACAGCGTGAATTATCCCTAAAAGAGGGTTAATAAACCCTAGTCTTCACTGCAGTAGGCCCAAATTCATCAATAAAAGACTGCATGTAACACTACAAACTAATATTACGGGACATGACTGAATGTCGCACATACTTACTAAAGTATCGATTGTAGGATTGCTGACACCGACACCAAAGAATGTGCCACAAATCGTGCAAGAACTCGTGAAACAAGTTATCTCTAAATCAACAACTGATAAATGTATGCGTTCTTTAAACCGACAAATACTACAGAACGATAAATGTTCCCGTTCTAATATTATGTTACATCTTATTATCCTACTGAAATTCCCCAGAAACACAATACTAACATTCCCCTAGTGGCGTCATCAGTATTCTACGTCAGATAGCGAGGCAAAAAAACAACACTTAAAACTAGAGTACAACGCCCAATGAATGACAGTTTGGGTCTGTACAGATTTGTCGATACAAAATATGTTAAAAATAGAACGGGAAATAATTCACATTTTCTTTAAAGAGAGCATAAATATTTGCTCAGGAACTATAGTCCAATAATACAGAAGAGCATAGGAAAGGCACAGTGTTGTGACTAAAAATTTAACCAAGTTTGATAGCTATTAAGGACATTAAGGACACTGCCTCGAACCATAGAAATATACAATACAGGAAACCCACAACACGATAACATTTCCCTGAACCCCGGAAAAGCTGCAGTGCTATAAACCTACAATCCGTTGATGTGCAACAGTACTTACAAGGTATACCACGTTTTCAATCCCGTATAATTTGATAAGATATCATTAGTTATCTGTAACTAGTGGCTGAGTTATAAAGTCAGCACAAAATATTCAAACTGTAAACTTATCAATAGCGATAATTTAGGTTGCATGTGTAAAACAAAATTTACATGTAACAAAATTAGAACTACATTACGGCATCCACCATAATCTATGTTTATAAAAAACCATTAACAATTCTATCTCTAAATTTCTACCACGCAACATATGTAATATCGCCTATCACAATTCAGATATTGTTCTTTGTTCAAGTAAAACTTTCAGCCAGTTTTTACATCTTCAACTAAAGAATTTGTAAATAGAACATACATGTTACTACTAGGAAGTGTTGATTTGAAAACTTTCCTGTCTTCCTTCCCAAAAAACGTTGTAAAAAAGTTCAATATTATCATTGAGGAAGATATATTTAATAGGCATTTACGATGTATCTAAGCCTAATATTTATTAAAATTTTCTGAATAATATTGTTATTAAAGCTTTATAGTGCAATGTTACCTTAACATAATGTAATTTAAACAAATCCCTATTTTAATTTTTTATATTTTCAGTTGACTTTTAGTTCAACCTGAAGCCCAAAAATTTTAATCCGGAAGTAAACCAGAAGCTGGCGTCTTTGAATAAAGCATTTGGGTAATAAAGTGACGTTATCATTCTATAGGCTACCTCGTTAAGATAAAACAGCCCCTATATATCAAAATACTGACGGCAGAACATACCTATTCTGATTAAATAAACCTACTCGGAAACATATAAAGAGCTTGTTCAGATTTGAAGATATTTAGTTTTACATAAAAACCAACATCTGTAAATTAAAAAGTATCGAATATCGGACTTATTTCAACTTTTGAACCTACAAAATCTATCTATTTGCAATTTGTGTCACAACCCACTCCCATATATTTTGTACGGGATAATTTAAATAAAATTAGAAAAGAGGGCAAATTCTAAAAAAAGGTGCCTTAATTCCTCTTTCTGTTTCGAATTTGTTCTTTATATCGTAAACTTTAAAACTTAAATCCTGATAATAAAATTGATTTTCTAAATTTGCATTTCTTTTCGACAGAAAATAAAGATCAGCAGTCTTCAAACTCACACTCTATATAGTAGCACTATTTTCTTATCCTGATATTACAAAAACGCTATTAAGTATTCTTTATACGGTGTTCCTGTTGACATTACTCGGTTTTTGCTGACTACAGAGATAGCGAGAAGGCTAGATAATTGATAACGCTGGCTAACCTGAACTCTGAGGAAAACACAAAACCCTTAGTAAAATGTATTTAAAATAAAAGCGATATATTATTTCAATTGTATAAAAAGATATGTGAATAGATGTGTCACTGAAATGTTTATCCTAAGTAATGTCTTAAATAAATAAATAACACTGGTTTTATTCTAGGAAAATGAACCAGTGGTGGAAAATTAGTTTCGCTGACATTATTTTGATATCAGCATCTAACATTTTTTTTACTACCCTATGAATGAATAAATGACTGAAAAAGGGGTGATGATATTAGATCATCAATGCTTAGGCCTCTATTGGACCCTTTACATCCCACCATAGCTGCAGGTCTTTCGAGACTGATCGCCTGTGTGAATCCAACCCTCGTTAGTTGAATTTGCCTAACTGCTTCCGGTAACAAAATTGTATCTCCGAAATACCTCTGTCTGAGTCCGTTGAGTACTGGGCACTCTCTAAGAACATGGTCAACAGTTTCATCCTCCTCTAAACACTATCTGCATGTCGCGTCATCTTCGACACCGATTCTATGAAGATGGCCTCTCAGGTGACAATGTCCTGTCAACAATCCCACCACAATTCGCAGCCCTTTTCTTCCCAAAGAGAGAAACTCCTTAGTACGCCGTGCGCTAGGTCTTTAGGACACGTCATTTCAGGAGCTCCCCTCCACGATTCAATAAATTTGCTTTCTAGCAACGATTTTAATTCCCTTTTACCAATAGCAATTGGGACAGGTAGTATTGGTTGGGGTCCATACGGTTCAGTTGCCGAACTAAACTTTGCCAAACGGTCTGCTTCCTCATTCCCACATATGCTCGAGTGACCCGTGATCCATACGAGTCTGTCTGTGCAACCGTTCCTTGTCATACCATTCAGTACGTCTTTGCATTCAGACACCAGTCGCGAAGTTACACTGGGCTTCAGTACCAACGTCGCAGCCTTACTGTCTGAGCATATATTTATTACCCTATTCCTGTCTATATCCCTCTCACAAAGATGAGCACAAATTTCCGCTGTGAAGATTGTCGCACGTCTGAGAGGATAGTATTCTATGACTCCTGTGCTCCTACCCAATACTCCGGCTCCAGCTCTTTCATCTTGTCGAGATCCATCAATATACCACCAGGATCCATTTTTCGGAAGATTTTGTTCTCCCTCCCAATCCTCCCTGCTTGGCAGAAATATTTCCATTGAGAAGTTGGATTTTAAAAGTGGCGTTATGTAATCTATCCACATGGGGACTGATGGACACCTCTCCACCGAGTGGGGGAATTTCTCGTTCCGCGGGAAAGGATGCTGGTATCACAATATAACTCTCACCAGATTTAAGGGAGATTCTCACCACTACCAGGTCTCTACTACTGAGTCCTAGTAGAAAAAAGTACTCCAGCTGTTGAGTTATAATACAGGTCCTATTTATTTTCAGTTGACTGTCGAATTTTGTTAAGAACAGAAAATTATTTGTTCTTTAGATATCGTCTAGATCATCAAACTTTTTAGCCTAAGGACCACACTGACTCCTCTGCTAGGTCCCAAGGGCCAAGACCTAGCTAATTCATCATTCCAACATACCGTGGTTCTGAAATGTGGGAAAATTTGCATATTCGAACTAGCCGTCATAAAAAAACTAAACATTTTCAAAATTATTGCAAATTTACAGCTACGGTTAGAAAATATAAATCTTTGAAACGCGGGTTAAAATCCTAACAATTGTTTAATAAAGTAAATGATGAACAAGCAGCTGCTAGTTCCAGATGACTCGTAACGAAAATCATTTAATGATAAGTCAATTAAAGATTGCATGATTGCATCAGAAGAAATGTGGCCATAAAATGCTAATTTTTTTAAAAGCATACGTTGGCCAGCAAATACTGTGGCTCGAAGAGTAGATCATATTGCAGAAAATATATTAACTCAAATATCTGACAAAAGTCAACACTTGGAGTGATTCTTTTGCCTTAGATGAGTCAACAGATGTTACTTTTTTATTCGAGAGATAGAAAGTAATAAAGTGTACGAAGAGCTTCTTCATTACATTATTTACTTATTTATTTGTTTAACTAAGCACAGATTTAAAAACTCAATTACAAAGT
This sequence comes from Diaprepes abbreviatus, assembly GCA_034092305.1. Classification (NCBI taxonomy): domain Eukaryota; kingdom Metazoa; phylum Arthropoda; class Insecta; order Coleoptera; family Curculionidae; genus Diaprepes; species Diaprepes abbreviatus. Next base: position 38,138,501 of record JASJET010000022.1, read on the forward strand.
ACTTTCAGTAGCAATTTTTAAAATTATATGATAAAAAATATATTATGTTTTCTTTTATAAAAGTTTATGTAGAGTCGCTTTAAAAGCACTAGGGCAGTCCATAAACAAACCCCATTCAGTGGTTGCACTGTATCATATAAGTTACAAGTTCTATATAGGGGTGAATTAAGGGCAATATTGGAGTTTACATGAGGCAAATTAAATAAGTTTGGATTTCTCGTACTATGCATTGGCACATTAAAGTTTAATGACTCCAGTATCTCCCCATTTTCAGTAAAATCCCTTAAAACTTTAAATAAATATAGCAAAACTGCATTTTTTTTCTTTTTTCCAAAATACTTTAAAAAACAGCGTACAAATGTCTCAAATAATACCTTTATATTACTGATAATTGTTGCAGTTTCTAGCGCTGCTAACAATAAAGCCATAAGTTTAAGACGCCCTCTTACAAATAGATTCTATATGTGCTTTAAATGTCAATTGCTGATCTCCAAATCCTTAATCTTACTAACTTTGTTTAGTGTTGTGTTTCGTATGTTGTGCAAATAATTAGTAAATTTCTTTTTCCTGGTATACGAAAGCACTGAAGATTTGTCTATGTTAATATCAAGCTTATTTTTTATTGAACAATTAACTAGTTTGTCTATATCAGATTGAAGTAAAATACAATCATTCAGAGAGGTTACAAGGTTTAGATCGTCAGCAAATAGTTTAATTTTTGAATCATTTGCACCAAATGTGACATTGCCCTCTGTTAATTAAATAAGACGACATTAACTGTAACAAATTTGGATGGAAACAATATTGCAATTCCAACTTCTGCTAAAGTATAAAATGGAACACCACATCAAAGGCCTTGACAAAGTCAGTGTAGATAACGTCCATCTGACCATGTGTGTCCAAGGTTTCGATATGGTGTTCACCACACACAATAATTTACCCACTAATGACGTTCTCCTCATGAACGCATGCTGATCGGATGAAATCAACGACGAGACCAAGTTGTATAGTAATTTAAACAAGATTGTCTCAAATATCTTGACCATTACAGAGAGCAAGGCTTCTATTAAATATAGTTTTTAGTGGAAATCTAAATCCATCTATAAAACCTTTAATTATATAGAGCGTGATTCCATCGGAACCAATTGCCTTGCCTATTCTAAGTGCCACAATAGTGTCAACCATGTTAGAATACATATTTTCAACCAGATCGCCATTTAGAGTAACATCTGCATAATATATTCTGCCAAAGTACTCAGCAAATGCGTCGGTCACCTCTTTATCAGTGTTCGTTGCCTTGTATCAAGGGACATCTTCCTTGGTATATGTTTTGTTTCTTCTTTAATGTTTGTAAGAATATTATTATTAATAACAAATATAGACGATTCAATGACGCTACAGCTGAGGGAACGCGATATTGTTTTTCACCACCAAACAGACCAAGAGGAGTTAAAAGCCTGGCTACGGAAGCCACTTCATGGACGGCATCCAAATGAGATCAATCAGGACAATGTCGACAACTTAGCGTCGAACTACTAGTTGATTTCAGGCCAGATGTCTTCGAAAAAGGAAGGCTTTGTGTTAGTTATCCAAGACCAGATTATTCCGACGAAAAACGATCGAAAGTTCATCATCAGAGATCTCTCAATAGAGAATGACCAATGTAGATATGGCTGTCAAACATCAGAGTAAGTCCAGCACATAACGGGAGGATGCCAAGCATTTGCCGCGACGGAGTATAAGGAAAGACATGACACAGCCGCAAAGATACCCCACCAAGAGTCAGCAGATAAGTTAAATGTATTTCAGGTAGGAAAAGTGCCTTACTACGAAAATACATCCCGGAGCCTATTCTAGAGAGCAACGAGTGCAAGCTGTATTGGGATCGAACGGTTCTGACAGATCAGACGGTTGCTCACAATAGGACAGACATTATATTAACAGATAAAATTTCTAGACGAACTACATCAATTAACATTGGTATACCTAACAACAACATCCTTAGGTCAAAGTACAATGAGAAGATCGCCAAATACAAAGACCTTGAGGTGCAAATTCGAAGACAATGGACAATGAACAGCATCCAAATGATTCCCATAATTTTATCAACAACTGGAATGACACCAAAGAACCTCCTGCAGAACATCAAGAGACTGGGCCTTAGTGAGCATCTGTATAAACCGATACAGAAATCAGTTCTGTTTGCAACCTCGCGAACCATCCGAAAGTTCGTAGAAAATACAGCAGACCACGTCACCTAGGATCCGATAACATGAAAAGGGTTCCCACATAGCTTCATACTTTTGGTATCTTTGTATATCTGGTATGAGTCAATATTCCCTGGAGGGAGTACGAAGCCGTTTCACTTATAAATCATAATAATAAGTACAATATCTTGTATGCCATTAAACGAAATATCTTTTTGATTCCGAACAAAAAATTATTGCTATAGTTTGAGATGGTACTGTGCTTCAAAAGATTTTATTGAACTCTAGACGTGACTAAAACTTTCATACAATGACTTCCATACTAAAATTTAAAACAAACACCCACGCTGAAAAACAATTTGAATAATAACAAGCTTCTATTAAATTTACCAAAATAAACATCGATTAATAACTAGGGAAATTAAATTACCAAGATTATCTCAGAATAGAATGGTTTATTAATAATAAATGTAACTTAATTTTAAATTCTGGTGACTAATGAAAATGGGGATTAACTAATAATGAATATAGGCGAGTCCCTAGGAAATTCTAATTCTTCCCAAGGACTCTTCTATATTAATTATACGCCATTTTTTTTTGGAAACTGAAAGCTCATTAAACCATACCATATCGATTATATGATCAGTTTTCTCTATTATACCCTAATTTGTTCTTGATTTCGTGTACTGGGTGGCCAAAAACTTTTTAACAACACTGAAGGTACAGATCTAAGTAGTGAAATTGAAATTGAAAATCGAGTAAAGCATAAAAAAATCTCTGTATTAATACAAACTTAAAAGTTTTAATAAAATTTTCTCATATCCTATCAAAGAGAGATATAAAATGAAATAAATAATATATACTCCCATCTTTCCATAAAAAAAAATTGAAAAATATGCAGGGTCCTATATGAACAACAAATAGAACTGCTATCAGATAAACAGGAAGAAATAACATAATTCTGAGATGTTCAAAATAAAAACCAACCGTATTTAATTGAATTGTAATTCATACCTATCTATATAAGAAAATAACAGGTTGATATGATGAGCTGCTAGTTCTTGACCCTTGGGACTTAATGGGGCAGTGAGATAAACTAGCTTCTGATATATAGGATAAAATAAAAAAAAAAAAGAACATTTCAGTGACTTTCGGCACTCGACAATAATTTATTGATCTAGAGAAATTTCGAACTCCCTATATCATATGATGGATATCATTTGTGTGCCAAATCGGTTTCTCAATATCAGATTTACAAGCCAAACGGCTTCGCACACCCTCCAGGGGTTATTGACTCATACCAGTTATACAAAGATACCAAAAGTATGAAGCTCTGTGGACACCCTTTCCATGTTATCGGGTCCTAGGTGGCGTGGTCTTTTGCACTTCCTACAAACTTTCGGAGAGTCCGCGCGGTTGCAAGGATAACTGCTTTCTGCATCGGTTTACACAGATGCCCAATCCCTTGATGTCCTGTAGGAGGTTCTTTGGTATCACTTCAGTTGTTGATAAAATTATGGGAATCGTTTGGACGCTGTTCATTTCCCACTGTCTGAGGATTTGCACCTCCAAATTTCTGTATTTCATTGTATTTTGGTCATAGGTTATTGTTATTAGGTATAGCAATGTCAATCAGTATAGTTCGCCTAGAAATTTCATCTGTTAGTATAATCTCTGGCCCATTATGAGCAACTGTTTAATCTGTTAGAACCGTTCAGTCCCAATATAACTTGTATTCGTTGTCTTCAAGAATAGGCTCTGAATTCTATGTGTATTAAGGCACTTTTCCTACCTGCAATAGGTTTAACTTATCTGCTAACTCTTGGTGGAGTATCTTGGCAGCTGAGTCGTGTCTTTCCTTATATTTGGTTGCGGCAAACGCTTGGCATCCTCCAGTTATGTGCTGGATTGTCTCTGATGTTCGACAGCCATATCTACATTGGTCTTGAATAGCTAACAAGATACCCCTCGTTTCTGCAAACATCTGTCCTGAAATCAACCAGTAGTTCGACGCTGAGTTGTCGACATTGTCTTCAATGACTTCATTTGGATGTCGTCCATGAAGTGGTTTCTGTAGCCAGGTTTGTAGCTTCCCTTCGATGGTGAGAAGCAATATCCCGTTCTCTCAGCTGTAGCGACGTTGAATCGTCTGCCTCGCATATTGCTCGATGTAGTGTGGAAAAGTCCGCTAACCTGTGGAAATAAGAACGTAAATTTATTATTGGTCGAGCTGCTTACCGACCAATCCTCTTCCTTCTTGGTATCTTGGGAGCACTGTACGTTCAATAGCACTCCGAGAGTGTATGCGAGTTTGTGTGTTTTTAAGGATGTTCTGATTTTCCCTTGCAGGTTTTCAACGTCCGTCCTGCTCCTTTTTACAATTCCAAAAGAGTAGCTAAGCGCGGGGCATGCGCACATGTTGAGTTTTCTATTATTTAGACTAGTTCGTAACACCCGTCTTACCCTCCTGACAAATTCGGTTGTCAGTTCGGCCTTCATAGTAAAATGGCCAATTCGTTTAGCCTGTTTTATACCTAGGTATTTGTATGTTTGTTCTACTTCCATTGCAGGTATAGTTTCACCGTTCTGCATGCCAAATGCTCCCGGTTGTATAAATACGGTACTTGTCAAGTCCAAACTGCATTCCGATATCCCCGAAAAACTCCTCCACAACTTCCTTAACAAGATGAAAAATTACGTCATTCCACTTTCTAAACCTGGCATTTGTTTTATTGTTGTATATTATGAATATCATGGCAACTCCAGTGATGGATAGTGAACCGAAAATTAAATATGAAGAATACTTTATAGAGCACGAGATGTCTGCTACGGAAACGAAAAATATTGCTTTGAATACAAATATGGAGACAACTGTTGTACCGGCTGGATTTCAAGAATGTACCAAAGAAGAAAAGCGTTATTGCGCGAGTTCAGACTTCATCAGTCATCATTGTTGTTGTGATAGAAGAGTTCATGAGCATTTACCATATACACCTAACATATGCCATTTTGGCACTCAGCTTTACGCCACTATAACTATGGTACTATGGATTATAATAAGTACACTCGTCTGAGGGCATGCTGCTGTGATAGATACTTATTACAAAAATGGAAAGAGAAATACAGTATATATATATATATATATATATATATATATATATATATATATATATATATATATATATATATATATATATAATTTATTTTTGTATCTTAAACCTTTTGTTAAATATTTTTTTCTAATATTTTCTTGGGTATAGGTTACCTATACCCAAGAAAATATTAGAAAAAAAAAAATATATATATATATATATATATATATATATATATATATATATATATATATATATATATATATATATACTTTAAAAAGTTTTTAAATTTGGTAGTCTACTAAAGCCGTTACCTTCTAGGAAGGGATTTACTTTCGTGTATTGTGTATGATAATAAATAAATACAGGGTGATCAAATACTAATATTAAATATAAACTTGAGGAAATCATTAAAAGTCCATTTTTTAAAATCTAATCCCTCGTTTTTTTAATGTTATGTTATTGAGTATTAAAAAATAAGGATAATTTTGAATAAACTCTTAATTCGAAAAATTGGCAGTTTTTGAAATATTAGCAATTTAACATTTTTGTGTTTTAAAAACGCTATAGGGCTTTTAAGTTTTGTTATTAGTTGACCATGATGGCGTAACGCTACGAAAGAAAACAATAGAGGACTACAGAAATGTCACTATTTCTTGCTATTTGACAATTTATTAATAACAATCATGCCGGGGCGATTAAATTATATGCACGAACGTTATTTAAATTTATTTATTATCTATAGGACATGTAACAAAGTTTTATTAAGAACATGACAGACATTTGCTGATAGATATCAAGATAAACAGAAACCATCACGTAACAGTATTAAACAAATATTGAAAAATTTCAAAAATTTTAGCACCGTCAAGACAAAAATGCATATTTTCAATGATGATAACGTCAAAATCGAAATTCAGGTATATTTTGCGGGATATTCTGTGACATTGTTAAAACAAGTGGCTCTACATACAGGAATCTCGAAGAGCTCAATACATATAATTCTATTGAAACACAACTTATATCCTTATTTAATATTTTTGATTCAACACCTAAGACATACTAATTTGTCGAAAAGAGTGCAATTTTGCGAATTTGTATTAACAATGATACAAGACGACCCTCAATTTTTAGACAATATAATTTGAACTAATGAAGCAAAATTTAAGAAAAATTACCTATTTAGTCCACACAATTCCCATTTTTGGAGTGACTCAAATTCTCATGCACAAAGATTGTGGAATTTTCAACAAACTTGGCAATTTAACCTACTTTGTTCTGTAAGAAATGATGGAATACTAAAACTACATGTTTATGAAGAAAACTTAAACGGTAATTTATTAATAATACGAAGAGAATTATGTCCCTATTTTAAATTATGTATTAATATTTGTAGGAGAAAGATATTTAAATATTCTGGAAAAGTTAGACAATCAATATACCTCTGGAGGAACACAGGCAAGAAATTTCTTTCTTCATGTAGAAGCGATACCTTTTTTAAATCTCTGAATCCATCTATAAATAACTAAACATTCCCTTACAGCTTCCAGTTGGAAAAAACGTAATTTGAAACAAATAACTTGACTAGTAAACCATAATTTATTGTTTCCAAACCATACTATAACTAAAACCAATATAAGCAATAGCAATTTACATAAGAAATACTACTTAATTCAGTAGTTCATAGAAAGTTATATTATGACGTTTCAAGAATAATTTAGAATTCATACAAAGTATAAATACATTTACTGACCTCCGCCTTGACTAGTCTATTTCTCCGAAGGCCTCCTCCCTCCCCAATTTTTAAGAGGGGTGTGGATGGTACATTATTGAATATAATTCAAAAATATACTAGACTTGTCAGTGAAAATATTAAGAAATAGACGGGTTTTATATTTCAGTATATGTTTTATTAATATTGGCCAAGCGCTTTCGGTCTAACTTAGACCATCCTCAGGGCTCAGACCCTAGAAACAAGAGAATATGGTCAGCAAATAAGCTCACTCAGTACTCACCAACCATACTCACTCGTCAAAGGGCACACCTTAACCCTGCCAGTTTGAGAGCAGTCGCCAGCGTAGCCTCCACAGAACAAAACGTATACAATTAAAAATTTTTTAAAAAATTTTGTCACAAATTAAAATTAAAACTAAAATATTCAATACACTGGTACACTGATATTATTAAAACAATAAACCTTTTTAATAAAAACCCCAAAAGAGTGAGGTTATACCACCCAGTCATAACATAGTATAGCAATAAAACTGTCCAAAAATTAAAATTATATACAAGTATGTGTAAGCCTAAGTAAAGATTTTCTGTATGAGTTTTATTTTAATTTCTTGTCAATTGTATTTCAAATCAATAATTCATTGACAATGAGCAAAAAGAGAAAAAAGGGTAGAAAGAAAGGGCAGTAAAAGTTTATTAATCTACAGCGTTACTGTTATCGGTCATTCTGTGATATATTTCGAACACTTGGGTTCAGTGGCGCGAAATGATTTCCATTTTTGTAGAAAAGTAACAAATTACACGAACATAGGCGTAGTTGAAATTTGTTGAAATGTGTTAATTATTAATATATTTTTTTGGAATGAAGTGTCTGAAACTGAAAAAGATGATCAAAATTATTATAAGATTGCACCCCACGCAATCACAGCTCCCAGACATTTAAATTGTTTAATAATATAAGGAAAAATTGGGGGTTTTATTAAAAAGGTTTATTGTTTTAGTAATATCAGTGTACCAGTGTATTGAATGTTTTAGTTTTAATTTGTGACAAAATTTTTTAAAAAATTTTTAATTGTATACGTTTTGTTCTATGTGGAGGCTACGCTGGCGACTGCTCTCAAACTGGCAGGGTTAAGGTGTGCCCTTTGACGAGTGAGTATGGTTGGTGAGTACTGAGTGAGTTTATTTGCTGACCATATTCTCTTGTTTCTATGGTCTGAGCCCTGAGGATGGTCTAAGTTAGACCGAAAGCGCTTGGCCAAGATTAATAAAACATACACTGAAATACAAAACCCGTCTATTTCTTGATTTCTTCGATGTACAACCTGTTAATAACTTAGAGAAAATATTGATTTATTTATTCTCTAGATTATTTTTGCCAAATATTTTATAACTAAAATTGTTTTGATCAAATATCTCTTTACACCCTAAATGTTCTTAGTGTTATATATATAGGCACCTTACCCTTTAACCGACTTCTAAAAGAAGGAGGTTCTAAATTCAACCACTTTTTTTGTTACGTATAAACGTTGATTACTCAAGAACAACGGCAACGATTTGAATGAAAATTTTTACATTATGTTTAAAAAATTACTGCGCTGGTCTAAAATAATTTTGGTCGAAATTGGTTCAGTACAATTAAAAAAAATTAATTTTGTACGATTTTTTCCAAAATTGGTATGGGAAAGTTTTTGGAGTCGCACACAACGAAACTAAAATTATTTTCGAAATTTCACTATGGCGGATTAAAAATCATAAAATTGTTCAAAACTAAAAATCGAAAAATAAAGTTTTTATAAAAAAATTGAACTCACTTCTAAAAATGCACTAGAAAGCGAAAAACAAATATTAATTTTTATAAGAAATTAAAACGTCGGCGTCATATTATTACTAAAAGAAATAAATAACTACTAACACGAGATAGATACAAGGTATGGTAAGAAAGCAATTACAAAAAATTTAAATTTCATATAAAAATTTATGTTTTCTCTTTTCAGCTCATTTTTAGAATTCGGTTCAATTGTTTTTATAAAAATTTTATCATGTATAAAATAATAATTAAAACTAGAATGAACCATATCTCTAAAAAAATGTTGTTAATGCCTATCGTGTTACGATTATCTGTCAAAATTTCCCTGTATGTCTTTCATAAAAAGAGAAATTCCACATATAAGAAAAATACTGTTTTCTTGTACTAATAATAGATTTATTCCACTAAAGTATTTTACAATAAATTTTTATGGTCATAATATGTGATTGTGATAAAAGTAACTTGTCAAACAAGGTTTTCAACATTCAGTTTTAATAACTTATCCACTATATTTTTATTAACAATAAGAAATTATCTATATTTAACTAATAATAACTTAAGCAACTACTAACCAACATGTATTCTTTTTGCCCATTTACCATTTTTGATCTACATATATAATTTTTGGGTTGCTTGGGAGTTCAAAGACTTCCTCGTTGTTCACCAAATGCTGCGACGATACTTCCATTGGTAGGCAGATGGGATGTCTAACACTATTGGGCATATTGTTTAAAAAATTTCGCCTCACAACAGCTTCCCCTAGCTTCCTGGTATAACCGCACTTTTCTTCCTCAGCATTAGCTCGCTCTATCAGCTTTCTAATATTCTCCTCCTCGGTCAATGGGTTAAGCTTCCTTCTCTTATAATCACCTAACAAAGTTTTTCCTGGATAATCATTTTCCTCTTTGGATAAGTGACGGTGTTTGCCGAATATATTCTTGATTGATCTATCGGGCTCTGTGATCACTTTTACTCTGCAATTGGGTTGATTGCAAAGCCACACACTCGCACCATTGATTTGCGAGCAATAATATTTATAAATGAACCCATTAACTATTATATATCCCATTTCAGAAATATTTTGTTGGTGATACAAATAATCGACACAACTTGGTTCACAATTTGAACTGTACTAAGGAAGGCTGGCAAAAGTTTGGATTTTAATATTTCTCAGGTAGGCATTACCAGTTAAAAGGGCGTTGCTTAAGAGGGTTGTTTTATTACTATAATAAAATGTTTGTTATTATCGTACTTAGACATTTAAGGGTATAATTATCGGCTACATTTCAACTCTCAGTAAGTTTAGTTAATTTAGTGTGTTAGTTATTATACAGGGTATCCAATTTCCGACACTTTTAGGGGGTATTGGAGTTATTATCAAAGATAGAGTGTTACAGTTTTCATTCTAGTCTCCTAATTTTTTACGAAACGAAAGTTTCCGGTGTCAAATTTGTCAAGGCTCTCTTGGTTTTTAATCTACAGGGTGATTTTAAAAATCTTCATTTTTTAGGCACATCTCGTATTTCCGTTATGCGTTAATTTACCAAAATGATAAAAACTGATTTTCATAGAATTTTTTACGTAAAGTTCAGTGGCGTAGTCAGTTTTTTTCTAAAAACTTTAGTTTTTGAGATATTAACCGAACTTATGATTTTTTAAATAGGACAGCCTGTATATTATTTTAGCTTTTCAAAAATATGTAGTGTGTTTATTTTATTTTGCAAAATAAGGTTAGAATTCGATATTTCAATAATTTACTTTATTTTGAACAGTAGGCCATGGCCAATTTATAAGAAACAAAAGGCATATGTCCAAAACGTCACAGTTTTGTCCGATTGTTATTATTTATGAAATATTTTTGGTACGTAGGTGTTTTTATTTTACCTTCGGTCATACCCTATAGATTTAAACAACAATAGATTTGTTCGAAGGCTGTTTATGGTCGGTGGGGGAGAGGCGTTTTTGATGTTTGACAGACATAAACATGTTTACTTATCTTTTCTTTCAGTTTAATTGCTTTTTTCTTTTCAGCAGTTTTAAGTGTTAGAAATTACTATAAATGCGAAGTTTGCAATTATTATTAACAAATGGAGGATTTAAAAGCTTATTTTTATTGGTAAATATTGTTAGGTAATGTTTACGTATTGAAAATAATAATAATAATTTAAGCAACCATAAATTCATACTTTATGTATTCTAAAATTAACGTACCGAATAAAATATGATGCCCGTTTAAATAATGCAATTAGAAAAGGATAGCATAAAATCGGTATGTGTGTACCAAGAAATGAAATATCTAGTGTTTATCAACATTTTTTCAAATATAAATAAAATATTATTGCGTTATTCAGCATTCAAACAACCGGGCCCTAGTTCTGACGTTATGCTAAGTCTACAAGGGTATGTTCCGAGTATTTTACTTTTTATTTATTTTGCATTTACAATGATAATTATGAAAAGTATAATATATTAGTATGTTTTATAAAAAGCAATGAAAGTCCCCAAGAAGCTTCTGAATTATATTTCAATAGGTAATGTATTTAAAGCGTTATCATTAGGATAACTTCTCACATCTGGCAATCGCTTTTGTTCATGTTTGGTATCCGGAAAGAAGGCAACCCTTTCCAGACAGATTGGCTCGTTTAAAAAGAAATCCAGTAGAACACGGATCTTTTATTCAGCCACGTTCCAAAACATACGTCAAAGAACACATGGAGAGAAAAGAAACAAATGTGTTATTTGATGTAGAAAAATAGAGGAAGAAGTTGGTGTAGTAAAATCTGACGCTCAAAGAATTTTGAAAAAGTATAAATACCATTTATATAAATTTAAAATAGTGCAACATTTAGACCCCGGAGATGATGAGCGCCGAGTAACGGTTTGTCAATGGTATTTAGAACAAATCCGCACCAACTAATCTTTTTTCAGATTTGTCATCTGGTCTGACGAATGTTATATGTCAAGTGCGGGAATTTTTAATCGTCACAACACGAGACACTGGTCGGCTGAAAATCACCATTTAATTTTCAAATGGGCACAACAAAGGCTGCTTCGGAGTTGCTGTGTCGTGTTTTATTTTGAGCCGACGCATAGCCTACAAGATGTATGAGGGAGTCTCACAGCACACAGATACCTAGAAATCCTTGAGGAAATTATTCGAGAATTGCTTGAAAGTGTTCCATTGGCCCATTTCAATACAATTTATCTTCAGCAAGATAGTGCCCCGAGCCAACACTCTGTTCTAAAGCCATTTCTGGACAATAACTTTCCTCCAACTGGTACATATTGGCCAGTGAAATGGCCCCCACGATCTCCTGATCTTTCCATTTTGGATATTTTTGTGGGGTTTTATACAAAACAAGTGTATAAAACACGACATGAATCTATAGCGGAAATTCGTGAAATAATTGGTTTGGCTTTCCAAGCTCTTCATCATGGATCTATGATTATTTTAAATGCAATTAGAAGAATAACAAAGCTGTGCCAATATTGTATTCAAGAAAACGGCCGTCATTTTGAAAACCATTTTTTAAAAACTCTTAGTTGTTTTTAGTGTCAATGTTTCATTTGGTTTGGTTACTGTAGTTTTATGAAATAATGTTGTTCTTGTTTCTTTGCAATCAAATTTCAATATTCTGGTTTTATAATAACAGTGTTGTTTAAAGTAAAAAATGTAATAATAATTAAGTGTTTACAATTGAAAATATAGAAAAACATTAACATTAAATTTTAAAGTGTATAATTTTTGACATAATTATTATTGTCAAAATTTTGCATTTGTTTTTTATAAATTGGCCATGACCTACTGTTACAAATAAAGAAAATTTTTGAAAATATCGAATTCTGACCTTGTTTTTCAAAATAAAATAAACACATTATATATTTTTGAGAATCCTAAATTATACTTAATCAATATCTAAAATGATAAACAGGGTGTCCTGTTTAAAAAAACCATAAGTTTGGTTTATATCTCAAAAACTAAACTTTTTAGAAAAATAAACTGACAACGCTACTGCACTCTACGTAAAAAACTCTATAAAAACGAGTTTTTACCTTTTTGATAAATTAACGTATAACGGAAATACGATATGTGCCTAAGAAAAGAAGATTTTCCAAATCTTTTATTTCGTTAAAAAGTAGGACAATAAAGTGAAAACCACTACACTATATCTTTGATAATAACTCCAATAATTTCTAAACGTGTCGAAAATGGAACAGCCCATACAGGGTGGCCAATTTTCGATTGTTTTACGAATTATCTCCGTTATTAGTAAAAATAGAAACATAAGGTTTTCATTAAACTTTGCTACTTTTTTAAGGAACAAACAATGTCAGTAACAAAATTTTCATAAACCTCTTCCTTTTGGAGGTACAGAGCGATTTTGAAAATTCTACATTTTCAGGCACCCCTCGTATCTCGGTTATCTTGCAACTTATCGCAAAATTAAAAATATACAACGGTTTTTCATGTATAATTCAGTGGCGTAGTTATTTTTTTATACGTTCAGCTGTTTCGGAGAAATAAATCAAACTTGCCTTTTTTCTAAAGGGACACCCTATATATTTTTTAATAATATGATTTAGTTTGTTCCAAGTTTTTCAAAAATATATAACACTCTATATTTATTAATAGTGTTCAGCCTTAAACTTTTTTTTTTAATTACCAAGTCCTGTTAGTAGACCGTGACGGGAACTTAAATAAACAAATATCGGTTACTGTTATCAATAGTATGTTGATGAACACAAAAGATTCTCAATATTATTTACTTTATAACGACGAACAGGTGCGTATTATGTTAGACTCAAAAAATTGTTCACAAATATTGTTCAAATTGTTCTCTATTATGCCTTAAAAATGTTTAACACATAATTCTTAATTTCTTCAATGCATCTGAAATAATAAAAGATAGCGCCTGTAACTCCCTAAAGGCCCTTTATGTCGCGTTTTTGAAATCTGCGATCCTCATAAGAAGAAATTCAAAATTGACAAATCCTTAGACTTGGGTGGCCATCTTATAGGTCCATTTGTTCCAATTTTCTCATTGTGAGCGAGAGCTCCGTCTTGTTGCAGGTACAGGTTGTTAAGTCGCATTAAGGGAGGTAAGGCTGCTCTCAAACTTATCACATACGATTTTTGTTCTTAATATAAAACATAAAACGCTGAAGCCAAACCTGCCTTTCCCCGTGGAAATATTACATGTTGATTTTCCTAAGACCAAGAACTAATGTTCTGTCGATTCAACATAGCGGCGCTGGTAAAATAATCCATATGAGACCATATAACGGCTGTTTCAAAATTTTTTTCTCTGTTTATATTTTGTAAATACCAATTATAACACTCTTTTCGGCGCTGTGCGTCACCTAGGCGAAACGTCGGATAATAATTCCAAGAACCATGATTTTCAAAGCCTACAGTTATTAAGAAACTGATTAATCGAAAATTTCAGTACAAAAATATGACAAGTATATAGATATTCTGACAGAAACCCCAGAGGACCCCATGTACAGGACAGCTTCTTATCGAAGGGCCCCTGTATAAAGGAATTATATTGTAGCTTCTGGTACTCTCAATACCCGATATTTCTAGGAAACACCAGATGTACGAAATGGGTATATAAGCAGCCAGCCAGTCGCAGGAGGATCAATATTGTATATACGAGCGAAGTGCAAAGAACTACAGAACAGTGATAGCGTTGTAGTAGTACTATTATTTTCGCCGTTTGTAAACGATATCGTAGTAAACTTGTACCAACAAACCGAACAGTTTCTGTTATATATGTGATAAAATGACACTGAAAGTTCAAAGAAAGCTTTGAGCCCACTTGTTAGAAAAGTCAGCAAGTTGTGTGCAAAGTTGGCGATTAAGAAAAAACTTGGGCTCCCAAAATTTGCTACCACACTTGATCAAGAACCTTAACAAGATAGCTACTGGGTATCCCCAAATCTATGAAGTTTGGAGCGCCAATGATTTGGCGGGAACCTCAGAATCTTGTTGATAATTGCTACTTTCGCTTAAAAAATCCAGAGTTTTCCAGTAAAAGCAAACAAAAAATTTAATATCCTAATATCCTCTCACTCATGAGACCTGTACCTCATGATGCTTCTAGCATACCTGTCCCTAAGGCTCCAGAAAAAGGCGAAATCTACTCGGAATCGTATGAACTATATGATTTTGAACCAAAAGTCGGTCCAAGTTTTCAAGAAAAAGTCGATTACTAATGAAATAGCAGTAAACAATCCCATTTTATGTCTCAGGAAGAGCTCAACAATCTTAGTCGTGATTTGGATCATCCCAAAACAAAGTCACATCTGCTTAAACCTTGTTTACAGCAGTGGAATCTTCTACAAAAAGAAATGAAAATTTCCACCTTTCGGAAAAGGCAGTCTATGCTGGCAGTATTTTTTTTCAATAACAAATAACTTAGCTTACTATCATGATATTTCAGATTTAATCAATGAACTTAGCCTTTCCTATAAATCTACCGAGTGACGACTATTTATTGACTCTTCGAAGATAAATCTAAAGGCAGTTTTATTGTTTAATGGAAATAAACAACCATTTGTTCCTGTGGGTGATGCTATAAATGTGAAAGAAACGTATGAGAACATGCGTAGATTACTTCAAGGCATAAAATACGAAGATCATAAATAAAATATCTGTGCCGATCTAAAAGTTATTACACTGCTTACATGATTGCTGAGTGGCTATTCCAAATATTGTTGTTCTTATGAGAATGAGACAGCAGAGCCAAAAACCCTTAGTAAAACAGCAGAAAATGTATTTATCTCCTTTGCACATATAATTAAGGCTTATAAAACGTTTTGGTAAAGCCTTAAATAGAGAAGAAAAAACTTTCCTTTATTTGAGATAGAAATTCGCTCGTAAAAGTGAGGCAAAGCTTAAAGAAGGAATGTTGTCCGTAAATACAAGAACTTTTTAAAGACAAAAATTTTGAAATTACACTTTCGAGAAAAGAAAAAATATGTAGCAACTTCCTATATAACAAGAAATCGAAGAACTACAAAGATCTAATTGAAGAACTTATCGAATCTTACAAGACGCTAGGTTACAACATGTCACTTAAGCTGCATTTTTTTCACTCCTATTTGAAATTCTTCTCTGACAATTTAGGTGGAGTTTCAGACGAACATTGTGAAAGATTTCACCAGCAAATTGTTCAAATGGAAAAGAGATAAAGTAGAAAATAGACCCTAAACAAGTTAGGGGGCTACAGTGTAATTTTTTGTTAAAGAAAAATTCAAAATTTTAACCTGATTTCCAATTGACATCTTAGACTCGGCATAATCAATATAATATTCAAAAACAGGTCGTAAAAAA
Source organism: Diaprepes abbreviatus (assembly GCA_034092305.1). Taxonomy (NCBI): domain Eukaryota; kingdom Metazoa; phylum Arthropoda; class Insecta; order Coleoptera; family Curculionidae; genus Diaprepes; species Diaprepes abbreviatus. Next base: position 38,154,680 of record JASJET010000022.1, read on the forward strand.
TTAATGTAAATAAATATTCATACTCATGGTTCATAATAGTCTTGACAAAAATAATCATATGTATATTTAGGAAAACATGTGACGTTTTAAAGGAAGTGAGTTTTGATGAACAAGGCTTTAACGCGGCCCAAAGAACCAAACTTAAAAAATATATTTTATTATAAAATTCATATCCTCATCTTTTCATCATCATATTTTATTTGAACATACAAATACAAATTAGTCAGGTACTTTCAGAAGGTAACAAATTATTGATGGATTTCCTCATTTACTCTAGGTATGATAACTATGTTCATAAAAGTTTATCTACTCCACGGCCAGCCTGAACCCAACATAACATTTGTGAAAAAGCTGACGACAAAAACTTGCAGGCATCGATTACGTATCTCAAATAGATAAATTATCCACAGAAATTAAAATCCTAGCTGATCCTTTTTTTCAGTTATGAGTATTTAAAAAAGTCAAACAACACACGCTAAACTGATTAAAGTAGTAATTAGATTTATAACATTTATAACCACTTTTTACGTTACCCAGGACCTTCGATCATATCCTAGATTTAAACAATAATATATTTGTTTGAAAGCTGTTTATGGTCGGTGGGGGAGACGCTTTTTTGATGGTTGACAGACATCAACATGTTTACTTATCTTTTTTTTTTCAATTTAATTGCTTGTCGTGACATTTTTCGGTGTTTTTTTAAGTGTTAGAAATTACTTTAAATGAGAAGTTTACAATTAATAGTAACAAAAAGAGGATTTAAAAACTTATTTTTATTGGTAAATATTGTTAGATATTGTTTACATATTGAAAATAACAATAATAATAATTTAGGCAACCATAAATTCATTTCTAGAGTTGACGTACCGATTATCATATGATACTCTTTTAAATAATGCAATTAGAAAAGGATAGCAAAAAATCGGTATGTGTGTACCAAGAAATGAAGTAACTACTATTTATTAACACTTTTTCAAATATAAATTAAAATATTATTACGTTATTCAGCATTCAAACAACCAGACTCTAGTTCTGACGTTATGCTAATTCTACAGGGATATGTTCGAAACCCAGGACCAACGACGGGGACGTAGTGGCTTTCTGGCTCCATATTAAAAGAAAAAAAATTCCAATTTATTAATATTTAGCGGTAAACGAAAACTTCATACCTTTAATAAGCAATTCACTCAAAATAGCGTGTAGATTCTGATGTAAGTAACTAAATATTCTTTATTTCAAATAAAGATAACTGTATTTTGTCTTAATTCAGTTCAAATATGCCTTGAGCATTCAACAAGAGCAATTTTTAATCTTAAAATATAACTATCATTCTTCATTGGATTGACTTTATATTTCTTACAATATTTATCAAATATATGATGAATGGACTCCCGGGGCTGTTGCCCAATCCTTCATTGTTGATTAATTTTACCCATTCTTGAAAGTAGTTTAACAAAATATGTACTTTCAAGGTCTCCGAAACCTTCTTAACTCTTCCAAACGTAAGTATAAATTCACTGAAACTTTGTTTGTAGAAAAACAGCCATCAACAATTTTGTTCATTGATTCAAAGAGCTGATATATGGCTGAATTTTTAATTGACCACATGTTATTTCGGAATCATTCAGTTTAACATCTTCTTTAAGAAGCTGTCGGCAAGCATTGCCCTCAAAAACGTCACCATGACAACTTTTGGCCACGATTTTTAATTGTTTAGGTCACATTAAAGCTTTTTCTTTTCCAACTAGTTTAACTAAACCCTTCCAAAAATAATGGTTCACGAATCCTTGTAACAAATACAGTTCATGGACTATAAACTTTTAGAGAACGTAAATATCATCATTTTCTTGGATGAGAGAAGGATTAATTGTATACAAAAATTATTGTGGTGGCGTTTTTGAAGGCAATGCTTGCTGACAACTTCTTAAAGAAGCTGTAATATGTAATTAACTGAAAATTCAGACCTATATCAGCGCAATTAAAGCAATGAACAAAGTTCTTGATGGCTGTTTTTCTACAAACAAAGTTTCAGCTTATTTACACTTACATTTAGAAGAGTTAAAAAAATGTTTTGGAGACCTCGAAAGTACATATTTTGTTAAACCACTTTCAAGAATGGATAAAATTAATCAACAACGAAAGATTGGGTCTATGGTCAGAATATCCCAGGGAGTCCATTCATCATATATTTGATAAATATTGGGAGAAACATAAAATGAAATTTTATAATGAAAAAATGCTGTTGTTGAATGCTCATCAAGGCATATTTGAACTTATTTAAGACAAAGCACGGTTATTTTTATTTTGAAATAAAGAATATTTAGTTACTTACATCGGATCCTATACGCTATTTTGAGGTAATTACTTATTATACGTCTGAAGGTTTTATTTAATAATAATAATTTGAAATTGATATTTTTTTCCTTTTAATATGGGGCCAGGAAAACTACTACGTCTGCGTCGTTGGTCCTGGATAACGCTAAAAGTGATTTTAAATGATATAAATCTAATTAGTTTAGCGTGTGTTATCTGACGTTTTTTAAACACTCATAACTGAAAAACAGGATCAGCTAGGATTTTAATTTTTGTAGATAATTTATCTATTTGGGATATTCATTTTCACAATGTTATGTTGTCTTCAAGTCGGTCGTGACTCATTATGATATTTGCAACAACAAATATTTTATTAGGATAATAAAACAATTATATTTAGCAACTATCTTACGTAACAACCCTTTTAGGCAAGTAATTTTTACCTGAAAAATATTAAACAGGCAATTTTTGCTGCCCTTCATTCAGTACAGTTCAGAATATCAACTAACTACTTTCGATTATTTTTGCCAACAATTTAAAAATGGAAAATTTAATTTTTGACGGGAACACTTACAAATATTTTTATTCTAAAGTCAATGGAGAGAGCGTATGGCTTTGCAATCAGCCCAACTGCAGAGTTAAACTTATTAGAAGGTCCGACAAAACAATCAAGAATAAATTGGGGAAACACCAGCACTCATCTATAAGGAAGAACAATTATCCAGGCAGAACTTTGTTAGGTGATTATTGGAAAAAGAAAGATAACACATTAACAGAAAAGGAAAGAGTGAAAAAAATAAAGAAACGGGCTACAACTGAAAAACAAAAGTGCGATTATGGAAGGAAGCTAAGGGAAGCCGTACTAAGGCAGAATTTTTTGAACGACAGGTCGAACAGTGATAAAAACTATGTGTGTGTAAATCTGGACTTATTCTCTAAATATTTAGTGAAAAACTTTGATATGTCCAAAGGACCAAATTTACCAGGAATCAGATAAACCAAATGTGGCAATTCCGTTAAAATTGGTAGATACTTGTAAAGTGTCAATTAAGCAAGAAGAGCAGAATGTAAAGTCAGTGAGTTACGATCCATGAGATGTGATAGATTGATAATTGTTAGTGTACATATAGTATAAAAAACTAACTAAAGTGCTATTTGAACATTTTTTTATTATATTTTTTGTCACATAATAGAGAAGAACAAAATGTAAAGTCTACGAGTTAGTTAAGATGTAATAGATTCATAATTATTAGTATAACTATAGTAAGTCATCTAAAGTGATTTTTGACAATTTTTTTTGAATAATTTTTGTCACATTAGAAAGAAGAATAAAATGTAAAGTTGGTTATAATAATTGAGACGTAATAGATTAAAAATAATTATTAGTTTAAATAAAGTATTGTCAATATCTAAAGTGAATTTTGAACATTTTTTAATATAATTTTTATCACATAAGATAGAAGAACAAAATGTAAAGTCTATGAATTAGTTATGATAATTGAGATGTAATAAATTCATAATTATTAGATAATATAAATATACTAAGAAAGTTATCTAAAGTGAATTTTGTATATTTGTTTGTTTTTATAACAATTCTGATGCTTTAATTTTATTGTAAAGTTCCTAAATGCAATAAATTTATTATTAATACAAGAAAATAGTGTTTTTGTTACATGTGCCATTGTTTATGAAAGGAAACATGTGTTTTGAGGGAACCATATATGCTTATGATACAAGCTTATTTTCGATCGAAATAGACAGATAAAAAATACAATTTTAAAGTTTAAATTTTAAATAATGTATTTTTCGCAAGCCGAGCTGATTGATATAATTTTTATTTTGGGAGCTAGTGAAAAAAATTCGCTATTTGCGAAAAGATTGTATCAATAGCGATTTCCCTGGAGACGTCAGCCTGAAAGGACATTTGAAAAATTTATGGAGCGTTTTCAAAGAACTGGCAGCGTAGCACATAACAGAAAAAAAAAAACGAAAAAACGTGCTCATACTGAGGAAAACCAATTAAATTTCCTTCAGTCACCGAAAATCAGCATATTGGACAACGTCCGCTTTCTCGACAACGCAGAACGGTTCAGCGAATACTTAAGCTCATAAAATGCACCCTTATCACATTCAGTTGTTTCAAGAATTGTCTCAAGATTATCAGAAAAAATGAAAATTTTGTCTATAGGCTCAAAATCAATTAAATTAATAAAGAAATTTCTGATTTGATACTACTTGGAGATGAGACAACGTTTAGAAAAGAAGGGAGTGTTAACAGACACAATTTCTATTATTATGCAACGGAAAATCTACATTTTATAAGATACAGTCCCCAAATAGGTCATTGGATGTTTGGGAAGGTATTGTCGGTAACTATGTAATTTGACCATATTTTTTTGAGCAAAGAGTAACAGGGGAGGTATTCTTAGATCATTTGTCTGGCGTACTGGCTCAAGTACTAAATGAAACTCGAAAAAAAATGTGGTTTCTTCATGATGGTGCCCCAGTCCATCATACAAGGCCGATAATAACTTTTTTAATTGCCACACGTTGACAAAAAAAACTATAATCGATATAAATATATAGTGAAAAAAGAAATTAAGAAAACAAAACATGGGAAACCAAATGTGCTTAAATTAGCTCAATGGTAGGAGGATCTAGGTCTAGAAAAGCTTGGCGAACTATAAAGAAACACAAATGGAAGAAGAAAAATAAATCCCATTAAGATAGAACAGTGGAGAGACTAATATAATAATCTACTGGAAGAACAACGTGGAGAGCATTTAGACGCTAGATATAGACGAAACAGGAGTTAACGGAGTAGATACCTTTAAATTAGAAAAAATGAAAAAAAGAAGAATGATAAATCACCAGGACCAAGGGATCTCCCTTTATTATATCATGGATATCACTTGTGTGACAAATCGAATACTCAATATCAGATTTACAAGCCAAACGGCTTCGCACTCCCTCCAGGGATTATTGACTCATACCAGGTATACAAAGATACCAAAAGTATGAAGCTCTGGGGGAACCCTTTCCATGTTATCGGGTCCTAGGTGGCGTGGTCTTCTGTACTTCCTACAAACTTTCGGACGGTCCTCGCGGTTGTAAGGAAAACTGCTTTTTGTATCGGTTTACACAGATGCTCACTAAGGCCCAGTCCCTTAATGTTCTGCAGGAGGTTCTTTGGTACCACTCCGGTTGTTGATAAAATTATGTGAATCGTGTGTACACTATTCATTGCCCAGTGCGAATTTGCACCTCCAGATCTCTGTATTTGGCGATCTTCTCATTGTATTTTGGTCTTAGGTTATTGTTATTAGGTATAGCAATGTCAATCAGTGTAGTTCGCTTAGAAATTTTATCTGTTGGTATAATGTCTGGCTTATTATGAGCAACTATTTGTTCTGTTAGAAACATTCGGTCCCAATATAACTTGTATTCGTTGTCTTCAAGAATAGGCTCCGGATTGTTTTTGTATTAAAGCACTTTTCCTACCTGCAATAGTTTTAACTAATCTGCTAACTCTTGGCGGAGTATCTTAACGCCTGAGTCGTGTCTTATCTTATACTCGGTTGCGGTAAACGCTTGGCATCCTCTAGTTATATGCTGGATTTTTTCTGATTTTCGACAGCCATATCTACATTGGTGATTTCCTATTGAGGGATCTCTTATGATGAACTTCCGATATTTGTTCGTCTTAATAATTTGTCCTGAAATCAACCAGTAGTTCGACGCTGAGTTGTCGATATTGTCGTGAATGACCTCATTTAGATGGCGTTCAGGAAGTGATTTCTGTAGCCAGGCTTGTACTTCTCTTGGTCTGTTCGGTGGTGAGAAGCAATATCCCGTTCTTTCAGCTGTAGCGACGTTGAATCGTCTGCCTCGCATGTTGCTCGATGTAGTGTGGAAGAGTCCGCTAACCTGTGGAAATAAGAACGTAAGTTTATTATTAGTTGATCGAACTGCTTACCAATATCGACCAATCCTCTTCCTCCGTGGTATCTTGGAAGCACTGTACGTTCAATAGCACTCCGATGGTGGTATTTGTATGCTTTTATTAAGAGTGTTCTTATTTTCCTTTGCAAGTTTTCGATGTCCGTTCTGTTCCATTTCACAATTCCAGAAGAATAGTTAAGCGCGTGGCATGCTTATGTGTTGAGTGCCTTAAACAAATTACTACCGTTTAGACTAGTTCGTAACACATGTTTTACCCTCTTCACTAATTTGGTTATCAATTTGGCCTTCATAGTACGACAATCAATTCGTTTAGCCTGTTTCATATCTAGATATTTATATGTTTGCTTTGCTCTCATTGCAGCTATAGTTTCACCGTGTTGCATCTCAAATGCTCCCAGTTGTATCTTTTCTTTAACAATATTCAAAATATGGTACTTGTCAAGTCCAAACTACATTTCGATATCCCGAAAAACTCGTCCACAACTTCCTTAACAAGATGAAAAATTACGTCATCCCACTTTCTGAACCTGGTATTTGTTTTATTGTTGTGTGTTATGAATATCATGGCAACTCCAGTGATGGATAGTGAACCGAAAAATATTGCTTTGAGTACAGATATAGAGACAACTGTTGTACCGGCTGGATTTCAAGAATGTACCAAAGAAGAAAAGCGTTATTTCGCGAGTTCAGACTTCATCAGTCATCATTGTTGTTGTGATAGAAGAGTTCATGAACATTTAACATATACACCTGACATATGCCATTTTGGCACTCAGCTTTACGCCACTATAACTATGGTACTATGGATTATAATAAGTACACTCGTCTGAGGGCATGCTGCTGTGATAGATACTTATTACAAAAATGGAAAGAGAAATACAGTTCAGGCAATGACGAGAGTATCAACAATGGCAAATTTCTAGCTTGGGATTGGTTTGCTGTCGACTATATATATATATATATATATATATATATATATATATATATATATATATATATATATATATATATATATATATATATTTATATATACATATATATATATATATATTTATATATATATATATTTATATATATATATATATATATATATATATATATATATATATATATATATATACTTTAAAAAGTTTTTAAATTTGGTAGTCCACTAAAGCCGTTACTTTCTAGGAAGGGATTTACTTTAGTGTATTGTGTATGATAATAAATAAATACAGGGTGATCAAATACTAATATTAAATATAAACTTGAGGAAATCGTTAAAAGTCCATTTTTTAAGTCTAAACCCTCGTTTTTTTAATGTTGTGTTATTTAGTATTAAAAAATAAAGATAATTTTGAATAAACTCTTAATTCGAAAGATTGTCAATTATTGAAATATTAGCAATTTAACATTTTTGTGTTTTAAAAACGCTATACGGCTTTTAAGTTTTGTTATTAGTTGACCATGATGGCGTAACGCTACGAAAGAAAACAATAGAGGACTACAGAAATGTCACTATTTCTTGCCATTTGACAATTTATTAATAACAATCATGCCGGGGCGATTAAATTATATGCACGAAGGTTATTTAAAATTGTTTATTATCTATGGAACATGTAACAATAATATATTAAGAACATGACAGACATTTGCTGATATATATTAAGATAAACAGAAACCATCACGAAACATTATTCAACGAATATTGAAAAATTTCAAAAATTTTAGCACCGTTAAGGCAAAAATGCATAAAAGTAAACCTATTCTCAATGATGAAAATGTCAAAATTGCAATTCTAGTATATTTTGCAGCATATTCTATGACATTGTTAAAACAAGTGGCTCTACACACAGGAATCTCGAAGAGCTCAATACATAGAATTCTATTGAAACACAACTTATATCCTTATTTAATATCTTTGATTCAACACCTAAGACATACTAATTTGTCGAAAAGAGTGCAATTTTGCGAATTTGTATTAACAATGATACAAGACGACCCTCGATTTTTAGACAATATAATTTGGACTAATGAAGCAAAATTTAAGAAAAATTATCTATTTAGTACACACAATTCACATTTTTGGAGGGACTCAAATTCTCATACACAAGGACTGCGGAATTTTCAAGAAACTTGGCAATTTAACCTACTTTGTGCTGTAAGAAATGATGGAATACTAAAACTACATGTTTATGAAGAAAACTTAAACGGTAATTTATTAATAATACGAAGAAAATTATGTCCCTATTTTAAATTATGTATTAATATTTTTAGGAGAAAGATATTTAAATATTCTGGAAAAGCTAGACAATCAATATACCTCTGGAGGAACACAGGCAAGAAATTTATTCCTGTTTTCATGTAGAAGCGATGACTTTTTTAAATCTCTAAATCCATCTGTAAATAACTAGACATTGCCTTACGGCTTCCAGTTGGAAAAAACGTCATTTGAAACAAATAAGTTGACAAGTAAAGCATAATCTATTGTTTCCAAACCATACTATAACTAAAACCAATATAAGCAATATCAGTTTACATAAGAAATACTACTAAATTCAGTAGTTCGTAGAAAGTTATATTATGACGTTTCAAGAATAGTCTAGAATTCATAAAAAGAATAAATACATTTACTGACCTCCACCTTGAATAGTCTATATCTCCGAAGGCCTCCTCCCTCCCCAATTTTAAGAGGGGTGTGGATGGTACATTATTGAATAAAATTCAAAAATATACAAGGCTTGTCAGTGAAAATATTGATTTATTTATTCTCTAGATTATTTTTGCCAAATATTTTATAACTAAAATTGTTTTGATCAAATATCTCTTTTCACCCTAAATGTTTTTAGTGTTATATATATTTCGTAAAGATATGGTCACGATAAAACTTTATTTAGGCACTTTACCCTTTAACCGACTTCTAAAAGAAGGAGGTTCTAAATTCAACCACTTTTTTTGTTACGTATGAACGTTGATTACTCAGGAACAACGGCAACGATTTGAATGAAAATTTTTACATTATGTTCAAAAAATTACTGCACTAGTCTAAAATAATTTTGGTCGAAATTGGTTCAGTAAAATTCAAGATGGCGCACATAACAAAAAAATTAATTTTGTACGATTTTTTCCAAAATTGGTATGGGAAAGTTTTTGGAGTCGCACATAACGGATCTAAAATTATTTTCAAAATTTCACTATGGCGGATTAAAAATCATAAAATTGTTCAAAACTAAAAATCGAAAAATAAAGTTTTTATAAAAAAATTGAACTCACTTCTAAAAATGCACTAGAAAGCTAAAAACAAATATTAATTTTTATAAGAAATTAAAATGTCGGCGTCATATTGTTACTAAAAGAAATTAATAACTACTAACGCGAGATAGATACAAGCTACGGTAAGAAAGCAATTACAAAAAATTTAAATTTCATATAAAAATTTATGTTGTTATTTTTCTCTTTTCAGCTCATTTTTAGAATTCGGTTCAATTGTTTTTATAAAAATTTTATCATGTATAAAATAATAATTAAAACTAGAATGAACCATATCTCTAAAAAAATGTTGTTAATGCCTATCGTGTTACGATTATCTGTCAAAATTTCCCTGTATGTCTTTCATAAAAAGAGAAATTCCACATATAAGAAAAATACTGTTTTCTTGTACTAATAATAGATTTATTCCACTAAAGTATTTTACAATAAATTTTTATGGTCATAATATGTGATTGTGATAAAAATAACTTGTCAAACAAGGTTTTCAACATTCAGTTTTAATAACTTATCCACTATATTTTTATTAACAATAAGAAATTATCTATATTTAACTAATAATAACTTAAGCAATTAATAACCAACATGTCTTCTTTTTGCCCATTTACCACTTTTGATTTATATATATGATTTCTGGGTTGCTTGGGAGTTCAAAGGCTTCCTCGTTGTTCACCAAATGCTGCGACGATACTTCCATCGGTAGGCAGATAGGATGTCTAGCACTATTGGGCATATTATTTAAAAAATTTCGCCTCACAACTGCTTCCCCTAGCTTCCTGGTATAACAGCACTTTTCTTCCTCAGCATTAGCTCGCTCTATCAGCTTTCTAATGCTCTCTTCCTCGGTCAATGGATTAAGCTTCCTTCTCTTATAATCACCTAACAAAGTTTTTCCTGGATAATCATTTTCCTCTTTGGATAAGTGACGGTGTTTGCCGATTATACTCTTGATTGATCTATCGGGCTCTGTGATCACTTTTACTCTGCAATTGGGTTGATTGCAAAGCCACACACTCGCACCATTGATTTGCGAGCAATAATATTTATAAATGAACCCGTTAATTATTATATATCCCATTTCAGAAATATTTTGTTGGTGATACAAATAATCGACACGACTTTGTTCACAATTTGAACTGTACTAAGGAAGGCTGGCAAAAGTTTGGATTTTAATATTTCTCAGGTAGGCATTACCAGTTAAAAGGGCGTTGCTTAAGAGGGTTGTTTTATTACTATAATAAAATGTTTGTTATTATCGTACTTAGACATTTAAGGGTATAATTATCGGCTACATTTCAACTCTCAGTAAGTTTAGTTAATTTAGTGTGTTAGTTATTATACAGGGTGTCCCATTTCCGACACTTTTAGGGGGTATTGGAGTTATTGTTAAAGATAGAGTGTTACAGTTTTCATTCTAGTCTCCTAATTTTTTACGAAACGAAAGTTTCCGGTGTCAAATTTGTCAAGGCTCTCTTGGTTTTTAATCTACAGGGTGATTTTAAAAATCTTCATTTTTTAGGCACATCTCGTATTTCCGTTATACGTTAATTTACCAAAATGGTAAAAACTGATTTTATAGAATTTTTTACGTAAAGTTCAGTGGCGTAGTCAGTTTTTTTTTTCTAAAAAGTTTAGTTTTTGAGATATTAACCGAACTTATGATTTTTTAAATAAAACACCTCATATATTATTTTAACTTTTCAAAAATATGTAGTGTGTTTATTTTATTTTGAAAAATAATTCGATATTTCAATAATTTACTTTATTTTGAACAGTAGGCTATGGCCAATTTATAAGAAACAAAAGGCATATGTCCAAAACTTCACAATTTTGTCAGATTGTTATTATTTATAAAATATTTTTGGTACGAAGGTGTTTTTATTTTACCTTCGGTCATACCCTATAGATTTAAAGAATAGATTTGTTCGAAGTCTGTTTATGGTCGGTGGGGGAGAGGCGTTTTTGATGTTTGACAGACATAAACATGTTTACTTATCTTTCGTCATACCCTATAGATTTAAAGAATAGATTTGTTCGAAGTCTGTTTATGGTCGGTGGGGGAGAGGCGTTTTTGATGTTTGACAGACATAAACATGTTTACTTATCTTTTCTTTCAGTTTAATTGCTTTTTTCTTTTCAGCGTTTTTAAGTGTTAGAAATTACTATAAATGCGAAGTTTGCAATTATTATTAACAAATGGAGGATTTAAAAGCTTATTTTTATTGGTAAATATTGTTAGATATTGTTTATGTATTGAAAATAATAATAATAATTTAGGCAACCATAAATTCATACTTTATGTATTCTAAAATTGACGTACCGAATAAAATATGATGCCCGTTTAAATAATGCAATTAGAAAAGGATAGCATAAAATCGGTATATGTGTACCAAGAAATGAAATATCTAGTGTTTATCAACATTTTTTCAAATATAAATAAAATATTATTGCGTTATTCAGCGTTCAAACAACCGGGCCCTAGTTTTGACGTTATGCTAAGTCTACAGGGGTATGTTCCGAGTATTTTACTTTTTATTTATTTTGTATTTACAATGATAATTATGTAAAGTATGATATATTAGTATGTTTTATACAAAGCAATGAAGGTCCCCAAGAAGCTTCTGAATTATATTTCAATAGGTAATATATTTAAAGCGTTATCATTAGGATAACTTCTCACATCTGGCAATCGCTTTTGTTCATGTTTGATATCCAGAAAGAAGGCAACCCTTTCCAGAAATCTAGTAAAACACGGATCTTTTATTCAGTTTCAAAACATACGTCAAAGAACACATGGAGAGAAAAGAAACAAATGTGTTATTTGATGTAGCAACAACTTCATCATCCTGTAGAAAAATAGAGGAAGAAGTTGGTGTAGCAAAATCTGACGCTAAAGGAATTTTGAAAAAGTATATACCATCCATATAAATTTAAAATAGTGCAACATTTAGACCCAGGAAATGATGAACGCAGAGTAACGTTTTGTCAATGGTATTTAGAACAAATCCGCACTAACGAATCTTTTGGCAGGTTTGTAATCTGGTCTGACGAATGTTATATTTCAAGTGCGGGAATTTTTAATCGTTACAACACAAGACACTGATCTACAGAAAATCCCCATTTAATTTTCGAATGGGCACAACAAACGCCGCTTCGGGGTTGCTGTCTCGTGTTTTATTTTGAGCCGACTCATAACCTACACGATGTATGAGGTAGTCTCACAGCATGTATATACCTAGAAATCCTTGAGGAAATTATTCGATAATTGCTTGAAAATGTTCCATTGGCCCATTTCAATTCCATTTATCTTCAGCAAGATGTTGCCCCGAGCCACAAATCTGGGCTGTTAAGGCCATTTCTGGACAAGACAATAACTTTCCTCCAAGATGAATAGGTACCAATTGGCCAGTGAGATGGCTCCCACAATCAACCGATCTTTCCATTTTGGATTTTTTTGTGTATAAGACACGACATGAAGCTATATCGGAAGTTCGTGAGGCAATTGGTTTGGCCTTCCAAACTCTTCATAATAGACCTATGATTTTTTTAAATGCAATTAGAAGAATGACAAAACTGTGCCGATATTGCATTCGAGAAAACGGCCGTCGTTTTGAAAACCATCTTTAAAAACTCTTAGTTGTTTTTAATTTCAGTGTTTCTTTTGGTTTTGTTACTTTAGTTTTATGAAATAATATTGTTCTTGTGTCTTTGTAATCAAATTTCAATATTCTGGTTTTATAATAACAGAATAGAAAAACATTAAAGTTAACTTTTAAAGTGTCTAATCTTTGGTGTAATTATTATTGTCAAAATTTTGCATTTGTTTCTTATAAATTGGCCATGACCTACTGTTAAAAATTTTTTCTAAATAGCGAATTCTTGTTTTTCAAAATAAAATAAACACATTATATATTTGTGAGAAACCTAAATTATACTTAATCAATCCAAAATAATATACAGGGTGTCTTATTTAAAAAGTCAAAAGTTTGGTTTATATCTCAAAAACTAAACTTTCTAGAAAAAAAAACTGACTACACTACTGAACTCTACGTAAAAATACTCTATGAAAATCAGTTTTCACCATTTTGATAAATTAAAGCATAACGGAAATAAGAGATGAGCCTACGAAACAAAGATTTTCCAAATCGCCCTCTAGATTAAAAACTGACAGATTTGTGACAAATTTGACACCGGAATCTTTTGTTTCGTTAAAAAGTGGGACAATAATGTGAAAACCACTACATCAACTCCAATAACCCCTAAACGTGTCGAAGATGGAACATCCCGTCCAGGGTGCCTAATTTTCGATGGTTTTACGGATTATTTCCGTTATTAGTAAAAATAAAAAGATAAGGTTTTCATGATACTGTGCTATTTTTTTAAGGAACAATGGCACTAACAGAATTTTTATAAACCTCTTCGTTTTGGAGGTACAGAGCGATTTTGAAAATTCTACATTTTCAGGCATGCTTCGTAAAATTAAAAATATACAACCGCTTTTCATGTAGAATTCAGTGGCGTAGTCAGTTTTTTTATACGTTCAGCTGTTTCGGAGAAACAAATCAAACTTGCCTTTTTTTAAAGGGACACCCTATATATTTTTTAATAATATGATTTAGTTTGTTACAGGTTTTTCAAAAATATATAACACTCTATATTTATTAATAATGTTCAGTCTTAAACTTTTTTTTTAATTACCAAGTCCTGTTAGTAGACCGTGACGGGAACTTAAATAAACAAATATCGGTTATTGCTGTCAATAGTATGTTGATGAACACAAAAGAGCTAAGTATATTTTCGGATTCTCAATATTATTTACTTTATAACGACAAACAGGTGCGTATTACGTTAAACTCAAAAAATTGTTCACAAATATTGTTCAAATTGTTCTCCATTATGCCTTAAAAATGTTTAACACATAATTCTTATTTTCTTCAATGCATTTGAAATAATAAAAGATCGCACCTGTAACTCTCTAAAGGCCCTTTATGTCGCATTTTTGATATCTGCGATCCTCATAAGAAGAAATTCAAAACTGACAAATCCTTAGAACTGGATGGCCATTTGTTCCAATTTGCTCATTGTGAGCGAGAGCGCCGCCTTATTGCAGGTACAGGTTGTTAAGTCGCATTAAGGGCGGTAAGGCTGCTCTCAAACTTATCACATACGATTTTTGTTCTTAATATAAAACATAAAACGCTAAAGCCAAACCTGCCTTGCCCCGTGGAAATATTACATGTTGATTTTCCTAAGATCAAGAACTAGTGTTATGTCGATTCAACATACCGGCGCTGGTAAAATAAGCCATATGAGACCATATAACGGCTGTTGCAAAATTCTTTTCTCTGTTTATATTTTGTAAATACCAATTATAACACTCTTTCTGGCGCTGTGCGTCACTTAGATGTAAATTTTGTACCAGGTGATGTTTATATGGTTTAAAATTGTGTTTTTAAAGATTCTTTCAACCCTTGACTTACTAACTCCCTCAGAACCTTCTACTATTCTGCAAGAACTACTTGGATTTGCTTCAATAGAAGCCAATACATTGATTTCATCAATCTCATGGTTTTCCTTGTTTTAGATTTTAGATTTTCGTGTAGAAAATAAACCGTGTTGAATTAAATTTAGTTTTATCCTCAAATACATTCTTTTATCTGGCTTTCTTGTCTACGAATTACATGCATTTATAAATTTCCAATTGAAAAAAATACAAAAATTTTCAAACCTGTTGCTAGCGCTTCATCTTCATTTTTATTAAACTGAATATAACAATCAAGTCAAATTTTTTGTTGTTCTCAAAGTTTACAAAGCCTGCATTTAAGAAGGAAAGCTTTCACGGCTTTGGTAAAGTTGAGAGTCATGGTTCTTGGGTTTAGACCGTGTCAAATTGAAATTATTATCTGACATTTCGCCTACGATTGCACGAGACATCTTCAGAGATCTTTGCTCCACGAGATTAAAACACTGAGTGACTATCGAAGAGCAACAGCTCGGTATTTATACCCGACTGCTGCTCAGCGAACCATGATCCAGCGTTACAACCGATTTCCACATGTGATGTAGACTGTAACTGCATCTCTATTAATGTTATTTGGATATTTACAAATTTCGATTGATTCTCTAATTTTACGTTTGAAGAAACCAAACACTGATGTTTCTTTTACGTTAAAAGTGTGACTTGAGCAATACTGATGTTCTATTACTATAGATTGTACAATTTGTTTCTTTTTCATATATTTTTCATGTTCCTTAAGCCTAGTGGATATAGACCGTCCTGTTTCACCTACATATACTTTACCATAAGAGCAAGGTCTTCTGTAAACGCCTTCTATTTGAAATGGAATTGCGTGTTTTGGAGATTTTAAACATTGTTCAACTTTTTTACATGTGTTGAAAATTGTCCGGATGTTTGATTTTCGAAGCAATCTGGTAATCTTGTTGGTGGTTCCGTGTGTGTAAGGTAAAACAACATCGTCTATAGATGGTACATTTATGACATTTTGTTAAGGAATTGGGTTTTTATATTTATTAATAGAACGTCTTATATCTTCAGCGCCATATCTGTTTCTTATTTCAGTGATTGGTTGTTCTTCACATATTGAAAGTGCTCTATGTACCAAAGAGTTTATAACGGATTGTTTTTGAGAAGGATAATGGTGTGACGATAACTCAATGCAACGTGGTATATAGAGCACTTTCAATATGTGACAAACAATCACTGGAATCAGAAACAGAAAAACTGACTAATGCTCTGAGAGGCAACGAATATTGCGCTGAAGATATAAGACGTTCTAAATATAAAAACTCAACACCTCAACAAAATGTCATAAATGTACTTTCTAGGGACAGTATTGCCTTAGCTTACATGAATCTCCAAAGGACGCAATTCCATTTCAAACAAAAGGCCTTTACAAGATATCTTGCTCTTGTGATAAAGTTTATGTAGATGAAACAGGACGGTTTATATCCGCTAGGCTTAAGAAGCATAAAAGATGTATAAGGAAGAAACAAATTGTACAATTTGCAGTAGCTGGACACTAACATTGCTCAGGTCACACTTTTAACATAAAAGAAATAAAGGTGCTCATCAGTGTCTGGTTTAAACGTAAAATTACAGAATTAATCGAAATTTGTAAATATTCAAATAATATTAATAGAAATGCAGGTTACAGTGTACATCACACATGAAAATTGAATGTAACGCCGAATCACGGTTCGCTGAGCACCAGTCGGGTGTTATTCCTCGACAATCATTCAGCGTTCTAATCTCGTGTAAAGAGCCTTGAAGATGCCTCGTGCAAACGTCGGATAATAATTCCAAGAACCATGATTTTCAAAGCCTACAGTTATTAAGAAGAAACTGATTAATCGAAAATTTCAGTACAAAAATATGACAAGTATATAAATATTCTGACAGAAACCCCAGAGGACCCCATGTAATTCCAAATTTCACGCTATCCCGTGGTCGTCGAAGGGACAACTTCTTATCGAAGGGCCCCTGTATAAAGGAATTATGTTGTAGCTTCTGGTACTCTCAATACCCGATATTTCTAGAAAACACCAGATGTACGAAATGGGTATATAAGCAGCCAGCCAGTCGCAGGAGGATCAATATTGTATATACGAGCGAAGTGCAAAGAACTACAGAACAGTGATAGCGTTGTAGTAGCACTATTATTTTCGCCGTATGTAAACGATATCGTAGTAAACCTGTGCCAACAAACCGAACAGTTTCTGTTATATATGTGATAAAATAACACTGAAAGTTCAAAGAAAAGCTTTGAGCCCACTTGTTAGAAAAGTCAGCGAGTTGTGTGTAAAGTTGGCGATTAAGAAAAAACTTGGGCTCCCAAAATTCGCTACCCCACTTGGTCAAGAACCTTAACAAGATAGCTACTGGGTATCCCCAAATCTATGAAGTTTGGAGCGTCAATGATTTGGCGGGAACCTCAGAATCTTGTTGATGATTGCTACTTTTGCTTAAAAAAATCCTGGGGTTTTGTAGTAAAAGCAAACAAAAAATTTAATATCCTAATATCCTCTCGCTCATGAGACCTGTATCTCATGATGCTTCTAGCATACCTGTCCCTAAGGCTCCAGAAAAAGGCGAAATCTACTCGGAATCGTATGAACTATATGATTTTGAATCAAAAGCCGGTCCAAGTTTTCAAGAAAAAGTCGATTACGAATGAAGTAGCAGTAAACAGTCCCATTTTATGTCTCAGGAAGAGCTCAACAATCTTAGTCGTAATTTGGATCATCCCAAAACAAAGTCACAGCTGCTTAGATCTCGTTTACGACAGTGGAATCTCTTACAAAAAGAAGTGAAAATGTCCATCTTTCAGTAAAGGCAGTCTATGCTGGCAGTATTTTTTTCAGTGACAAATAACTTAGTTTCCTCTCATGATATTTCGGATTTAATCAATGAACTTGGCCTTTCCTATAAACCTACCGAGTGGCGACTGTTTATTGACTCTTCGAAGACAAATCTAAAGACAGTTTTATTGTTTAATAGAAATAAACAACCATCTGTTCCTGTGGATCATGCTGTAAATATGAAAGAAACGTACAAAAACATGCGTATATTACTTCAAGGCATAAAATACGAAGATCATAAATAAAATTTCTGTGCCGATCTAAAAGTTATTACACTGCTTACATGATTGCTGAGTGGCTATTCCAAATATTGTTTTTCTTATGAGAATGAGACAGCAGAGCCAAAAACCCTTAGTAGCACAGCAGAAAATGTATTTATATCCTTTTCACATACAATTAAGGCTTATAAAATGTTTTGTTAAAGCCTTAAATAGAGAAGAAAAAACTTTCCTTTATTTGAGAAAGAAATTCGCTCGTAAAAGTGAGGCAAAGCTTAAAGAAGGAATGTTCGTTGTCCGTAAATAAAAGAACTTTTTAAAGACAAAAATTTTGAAACTACACTTCTGAGAAAAGAAAATATATGTAGCAACTTCCAATGTAACAAGAAATCGAAGAACTACAAAGATCTAGTTGAAGAACTTATCGAATCTTACAAAACGCTAGGTTACAACATACCACTTAAGCTGCATTTTTTTCGCTGCCATTTGAAATTCTTCTCTGACAATTTAGGTGGAGTTTCAGATAAATACGGCGAAAAATTCCACCAGCAAATTGTTCAAATGGAAAAGAGGTAAAGTAGAAAATAGACCTTAAACATGTTAGGTAGCTACTGTTGGCCCCTTAAACGTAAAACCGATCCCTGCGAATACAAACGAAAAATAAAACAAAATAATTTATTTGACTCTATTATACTTTTTTCAATACAGAATGAAGTATATTGTGTAAAAAAGTGATTTTGTTCTTTTTTAAATGTTTGAAAATTCACTAGATTACTCATGGTTTGGGTTTATTCTTTCCTTCTCTAAAAACTTATGGATGAAAGGTAGAAACCAAGCTCATATTTGAATTCAACAAATCACCGTAGAGACAAAGAAATTAAAAAAATACCAGGAAGCGAAAAAAAATTCAAAATGTGGAACAATGTTATTTTTTGTTAAAGAAGATTTCAAATTTTTAACCTGGTTTCCAATTGACATCGTAGACTCGGCATAATCAATATAATATTCAAAAACAGGTCGTAAAAAATTCATGTAAATAAATATTCATACTCATGGTTCATAATCGTCTTGACAAAAATAATCATATGTATATTTAGGAAAACATGTGACGTTTTAGAGGAAGTAAGTTTTGATGAACAAGGCTTTAACACGGTCCAAAGAACCAAACTTAAAAAATATATTTTATTATAAAATTCATATCCTCATCTTTTCATCATCATATTTTATTTGAACATACAAATACAAATTAGTCAGATACTTTCAGCAAGTAACAAATTATTGATGGATTTCCTCATTTACTCTAGGTTTGATAACTATGTTCATAAAAGTTTGTCTACTCCACGGCCAGCCTGATCCCAACATAACATTTGTGAAAAAGGTGACGTAAAAAACTTGCGGGGGTCGATTACGTATCCCAAATAGATAAATTATCCACAGAAAGTAAAATCCTAGCTGATCCTTTTTTTCAGTTATGAGTATTTAAAAAAGTCAAACAACATACGCTAAACTGATTAAAGTAATAATTAGATTTATAACATTTATAACCATTTTTAACGTTACCCAGGATCTTCGAACATATCCTAGATTTAAACAACAATAAATTTGTTTGAAGGCTGTTTATGGTCGGTGGGGGAGACGCTTTTTGATTGTTGACAGACATCAACATGTTTACTTATCTTTTTTTTCAATTTAATTGCGTGTCGTGACTTTTTTTCGGTGATTTTTAAGTGTTAGAAATTACTTTAAATGCGAAGTTTACAATTAATATTAACAAAAAGAGGATTTAAAAACTTATTTTTATTGGTAAATATTGTTAAATATTGTTTACATATTGAAAATAACAATAATAATAATTTAGGCACCCATAAATTCATTTCTAGAATTGGCGTACCGATTATCATATGATACTCTTTTAAATAATGCAATTAGAAAAGGATAGCATAAAATCGGTATGTGTGCAGGCGTGGATCCAGGGGGGGGGGGCGATCGCCCCCCTCAAGAGCTTTGAGTTTAGGAAAATGGACCCGATATTTTCTCTTATACTATAGTTTATTCCAGAACTATAGAAAGTAATAAATCATTTTTTACCCTTTTTCTCTTCGCAAACTACCTGTGTTCTTTAGTCCGGTGTTTTTAGCAAAATTTGTTAGACACATATATTTTTCATAGGAATGGGTTAGAAATTTTATAATTAAAAATACCGGTCTATAATAATAGACTAAATCGTAGGATTATTCTCTCAAAAAATTCTAAGTTATAATTTAAATACTTACAAAATATCCATTGTCAAAAATACAAATATTAAACATATATCAAAAAATAAATTCGTCCATATAATAATAAAATATTTTTGGGGCTATCGGTCATTTTATTATTAATTAAAAACATTTTTAGGTTATTTGACGTTTCAGTTTATTTATTTCTTAAACCATTTGCAGAATTACAATTAAACACTAAAAAGGGATTCAAATGTAATTACTTTTTTTTTTGTGTTGTAATTAAAATTAGGCCTACTTATTTTTATTTCTATTGTACTGATATCTTAATTTAATTTACTTTTATATATGGAAATACGATAGCGCCAAAAAAAATAATATAAACATGTTAATTCTACAAACTTAAGAAAAAGACACAAACCCAATAATAAAATAATAAAAAACTTACGGCTAATTAGAATTAAATATATATAAAGTTAAGGAGTGGGACACACTAAAATAAATATATATAAAAAAATAAAAAAAAACATATAAACAACATTAAACAATAAAATATAACAAAAACAAAAATTTAAATAATGAATTGTGTTGTCCCAATCAAAGTCAGTGAAACTATCTTCGCTAAAATTAATTATAATTGGTTCCTCTATCTCACCGATTATGAGATCGAGTTCTCACATTTTGTTTTATTCTTTTATTATATGGATTTTTCCCAATTTTCCGTAGTAACTTTATTCAAAAAAATCTTTCAAAAGTTTAGTTAAATTACTAATTTTATTAATTGTGTTATTTCTAGCAACTCTACCTCTTACTTGAGAGAGATATTTACGTCTCCAACGGACAGTTTTCGGACGATTTATAAGAATAGATTTTCAATCTGGTTTTCCCAGCAAAAATTAAGTTCTCTGAGCAATTTCCAGAGATCAGTTCTTTTAATTTCAGGTAAATCGCGATCTTCAATGATTTTAGTTAGAATTTTGTAGATGGTTGGGATCTGCTTCTCATAATAAAATGTATATACAACCCCTTTAATTGCAGTTTTCATCTCTTCTTCCAACGAGGTTTTTCGTTTGCCTGTGATCGAATGTGGCTTGGGAGTACTAACAATTCCAGTCGTTTTTTCTCCTTCAGTATTCGGTACATAGTAGCTTTTCCAACTCCTGTCATGTTGGAATATATCTCAACAGAGCTTTTAACATTATTATCTAGATATTTATATCTTAACGCATCATAAACATTCGTCATAATAAGTTTTTCGCTGAGGAAAAAATGCCCTGGTTTAATGATTTTGGAATAAATATAGAGGTGGAAGCCATATCTTGTGGGTATCTCACTAATCTCAAATAATATATAAAAACAAGCGCAAACAAGATAAATCACTAAAAAAAACTGTAAGTTGTACTTTGCTGACTAACAGAAATTAAATTAAACTATCAGAAATTCTCTCTCTAGTTCTTGAATAAAGTATAGAAGTCTGTATGCTTGCGATCGCCCCCCCCCCAAAAAAAAAGCTTTTAGTTCAGGAAAATAGAACCCATTCTGCGTTTTATATTAGGAATGAGTATGCTGCTTGCACTACTCCCCCCCCCCCCGTTGACAACTTGTTTTTCTTGCCATGCTGTACTTTTGTGATATCACCGCCCCCCCCCCAAAAAAAAAAAAAAAGAGAGGCTGGATCCGCTCCTGTATGTGTGTACCAAGAAATGAAGTAACTACTATTTATTAACACTTTTTGAAATATAAATTAAAATATTATTACGTTATTCAGCGTTCAAATAATCGGACCCTAGTTCTGACGTTATGCTAATTCTACAGGGTTATGTTCGAAGCCCAGGACCAACGACGGGCACGTAGTGGCTTTCTGGCTCCATATCAAAAGAAAAAAAATTCAATTTATTAATATTTAGCGATAAACAAAAACTTCAGACCTATAATAAGCAATTAACTCAAAATAGCGTGTAGATTCTGATGTAAGTAACTAAATATTCTTTATTTCAAATAAAGATAACTGTATTTTGTCTTAATTCAGTTCAAATATGTCTTGATGAGCATTCAACAACAGCATTTTTTAATCTTAAAATATAACTATCATTCTTCATTGGGTTGACTTTATGTTTCTCACAATATTTATCAAATATATGATGAATGGACTCCCGGAGCTGTTGCCGACCATAGACCCAATCCTTTATTGTTGATTAATTTTACCCATTCTTGAAAGTGGTTTAACAAAATATGTACTTTCAAGGTCTCCGAAACCTACTTAACTCTTCCAAACGTAAGTATAAATTCACTGAAACTTTGTTTCTAGAAAAACAGCCTTCAACAATTTTGTTCATTGATTCAAAGAGCTGATATATGGCTGAATTTTTAAATGACCACATGTTATTTCGGAATCATTCAGTTTATCATCTTCTTTAAGAAGTTGTCAGCAAGCATTGCCCGCAAAAACGTCACCATGGTAACTTTTGGCCACGATTTTTAATTGTTTATGCCACATTAAAGCTTTTTCTTTTCCAACTAGTTTAACTAAACCCTTCCAAAAATGATGGTTCACGAATCCTTGTAAAAAATACAGTTCACGGACTACAAACTTTTAAAGAACGTAAATATCATTTTTTTTTGGGTGAGAGAAGGATTATTTGTATATATATTGTTTCTGAAATAACGTGTGAAAATTCAGCCCTATATCAGCGAAATTAAAGCCATGAACAAAGTTCTTGATGGCTGTTTTTCTATAAACAAAGTTTCAGCTGATTTACACTTACATTTAGAAGAGTTAAAAAAATGTTTCGGAGACCTCGAAAGTACATATTTGTTAAACCACTTTCAAGAATGGATAGAATTAAGCAACAACGAAGGATTGGGTCTATGGTCAGAATATCCCAGGGAGTCCATTCATCATATATTTGATAAATATTGGGAGAAACATAAAATCAGTTCAATGGAAAGTGAAATTTTAAATGAAAAAATGCTGTTGTTGAATGCTCATCAAGGCATATTTGAACTGAATAAAGACAAAGCACGGTTATTTTATTTGAAATAAAGAATATTTAGTTACTTACATCGGATCCTACACGCTATTTTGAGTTAATTGCTTATTATAAGTCTGAAGGTTTTGTTTAATAATAATAATTTGAAATTGATATTTTTTTCCTTTTAATGTGAGGCCAGAAAATTACTACGTCTCCGTCGTTTGTCCTGGATAACGCTAAAAGTGATTATAAATGGTATAAATCTAATTACTACTTTAAAAAGTTAAGCGTGTGTTATATGACCTTTTTTAAACACTCATAACTGAAAAACAGGATCAGCTAGGATTTTAATTTTTGTAGATAATTTATCTATTTGGGATATTCATTTTTACAATGTTATTTTCACTTTAGGTCGGTCGTGACTCATTAGGATATTTGCAACAACAAATATTTTATTAGGATAATAAGATAATTATACTTAGCAACCATCTTACGTAACAACCCTTTTAGACAATTAATTTCTACCTGAAAAATATTAAAAAGGCAATTTTTGCTACCCTTCATTCAGTACAGTTCAGAATATCAACCAACTACTTTCGATTATTTTTGTCAACAAATTAAAAATGGAAAATTTAATTTTTGATGGCTACACTTACAAACATTTTTATTCTAAAGTCAATGGAGAGAGTGTCTGGCTTTGCAATCAGCCCAACTGCAGAGTTAAACTTATCAGAAGGTCCGACAAAACAATCAAGAATAAATTGGGGAAACACCAGCACTTATCTATAAGGAAGAACGATTATCCAGGCCGAACTTTATTAGGTGATTATAAGATAAAGAGATACTATCCAGGCAGAACTTTGTTAGGTGATTATTTGAAAAAGAAAGATAACACATTAACAGAAAAGGAAAGAGTGAAAAAAATAAAGAAACGGGCTACAATTGAAAAACAAAAGTGCGATTATAGTAGGAAGCTAAGGGAAACCGTACTCAGGCAGAATTTTTTGAACGACAGGTCGAACAGTGATAAAAACTATGTGTGTGAAAATCTGGACTTATTCTCTAAATATTTAGTGAAAAACTTTGATATGTCCAAAGCACCAAATTTACCAGGAATCAGATAAACCAAATGTGGCAATTCCGTTAAAAATGGTAGATACTTGTAAAGTGTCAACTAAGCGAGAAGAGCAGAATGTAAAGTCAGTGAGTTATGATCCATGAAATTTGATAATTGTTAGTGTACATATAGTATAAAAAAACTAACTAAAGTGCTATTTGAACATTTTTTTATTATATTTTTTGTCACATAATAGAGAAGAACAAAATGTAAAATCTATGAGTTAGTTAAGATGTAATAGATTCATAATTATTAGTATAACTATAGTAAGTTATCTAAAGCGATTTTTGACAATTTTTTTTGAATAATTTTTGTCACATTAGTAAGAAGAATAAAATGTAAAGTTGGTTATAGTAATTGAGACGTAATAGATTAAAAATAATTATTAGTTTAAATAAAGATATTGACATTATCTAAAGTGAATTTTGAACATTTTTTAATATAGTTTTTATCACATAAGATAGAAGAACAAAATGTAAAGTCTATGAATTAGTTATGATAATTGAGATGTAATAAATTCATAATTATTAGATAATATAAATATACTAAGAAAGTTATCTAAAGTGAATTTTGTATATTTTTTTGTTTTTATAACAATTCTGATGTTTTAATTTTATTGTAAAGTTCCTAAATGCAATAAATTTATTATTAATACAAGAAAATAGTGTCATTGTTTATGAAAAGAAACATGTGTTTTGAAGGAACCATGTATGCTTATGATACAAGCTTATTTTCCATTGGAATAGACAGATAAAAAATACAAGTTTAAATTTTAAATAATGTATTTTTCGCAAGCCGAGCTGATTGATATAATTTTTATTTTGGGAGCTAGTGAAAAAAATTCGCTATTTGCCAAAAGATTGTATCAATAGCGATTTTCCTAGAGACGTCAGCCTGAAAGGACATTTGAAAAATTTATGGAGCGTTTTCAAAGAACTGGCAGCGTAGCACATAACAGAAAAAAAACGAAAAAACGTGCTCATACTGAGGAAAACCAATTAAATTTCCTTCAGTCACCGAAAATCAGCATATTGGACAACGTCCGCTTTCTCGACAGGTTAATGTTCAACGCAGAACGGTTCAGCGAATACTTAAGCTCATAAAATGCACCCTTATCACATT
This sequence comes from Diaprepes abbreviatus, assembly GCA_034092305.1. Classification (NCBI taxonomy): domain Eukaryota; kingdom Metazoa; phylum Arthropoda; class Insecta; order Coleoptera; family Curculionidae; genus Diaprepes; species Diaprepes abbreviatus. Next base: position 38,180,226 of record JASJET010000022.1, read on the forward strand.
CAGTTGTTTCAAGATTATCTGAAAAAATGAGAATTTTGTCTATAGGCTCAAAATCAATTAAATTAATAAAGAAATTTCTGATTTGATACTACTTGGAGATGAGACAACGTTTAGTAAAGAAGGGAGTGTTAACAGACACAATTTCTATTATTATGCCAAGGAAAATCTACATTTTATAAGATAGTCCCCAAATAGGTCATTGGATGTTTGGGAAGGTATTGTCGGTAACTACGTAATTGGACCATATTTTTTTGAGCAAAGAGTAACAGGGGAGGTATTCTTAGATCATTTATCTGGCGTATTGGCTCAAGTACTAAATGAAACTCGAAAAAAAAGGTGGTTTCTTTATGATGGTGCCCCAGTCCATCATACAAGGCCGATAATAACTTTTTTAATTACCACACGTTGACAGAAAAAACTATAATCGATATAAATATATAGTGAAAAAAGAAATTAAGAAAACAAAACATGGGAAACCAAATGTGCTTAAATTAGCTCAATGGTAGGAGGATCTAGGTCTAGAAAAGCTTGGCGAACTATAAAGAAACACAAATGGAAGAAGAAAAATAAATCCCATTAAGATAGAACAGTGGAGAGACTAATATAATAATCTACTGGAAGAACAACGTGAAGAGTATTTAAACGCTAGATATAGACGAAACAGGAGTTAACGGAGTAGATATCATTAAATTAGAAAAAATGAAAAAAAGAAGAATGATAAATCACCAGGACCAAGGGATTTACCTATCCAGTCGAGCATACCACCACAACATATGTATAATTTTTAACAAGTGTCTGAAAGGGGAAACGATTCCAAGAGATTAGAGGAGCTTTTACATCATTTCCATTTATAAAAAGGGAAATAGGAGCGACTGCAATAATTATCGGGGTATTCGTATTATATCGTCCATTGGAAAGCTTTACGAAAGGGTCCTAACACCTGCAACGAACGAGCGAAGAAAAAATAGCATTAAAGGTTTGGAACTGGACAGCAGCACATCGAAATAAACGAGGAAGGCCACGGAAAAAATGGATTTCAAATATCCGCACCGAAATGGAAAGTAGACGACTCCACGAAAGAGAGGAACAATAGAAAACGATGGCGTCTGGGGTGCGAGAAGTGACATTAAATTGCAAAAACTTGCCATATATATATATATATATATATATATATATATATATATATATATATATATATATATATATATATATATATATATATATATATATATGCCACATATCCGGATCATTGGATCGGAAGGGGAGGACTTGTTCCGTAGCCCGTTCTTTCTTCTTTCTTCCAATTTAACTAAAATGAACTTTAGCATAGGGGGGGTTTGTTAAAAAACAAGTTTATAAAATATCGCCTACAATAAATGAAGGAATGAGGGTCAGAATAAGAAATTATTTTCAAGATATTAATATTGAAACGTGTTGCAATTTGCATAGTAAATTTGAGAAACTGTGTTCAAAAAGTGGGAAGACATTTGGTTTTTTAATTAACTACTTAAGGTTTATATTTACTTGATGTGGAATAATTTTTAGATTTATTTTTTAAACATTTGTTTTCGGTATAAGTAAATAACCAGACGTCACAAACAACATCATAAAAGTATAAAACAGGTATTATACCCTAATTCAAATATGTCCTTTCTGAAATTTTATCTATAATCCTGCAAGTAGGATCAGGCCTTCCTAGAAACCCAAATTGCACTTTGGGCGCAATAATCCGGTAGACTTTTGTGGTTGAGTAGTTCGGACACTCACAGCGTAAACTACCAAAAGGCCCCTAAAGGCACGTGCATTTACCTCCAAGGGGCTAATTACTTTTATTAACCAGAAGTAGTATACTATTTTTGCGATTTTTCGACAATCTCAAAAAATTAAATAATGTATAATGAAGTGAATATTTGAAAAGTAAATTAATTAATGACTATAATGAGTTTCCAATGAAATTAATCAGATTATTTTTGCGTAATTCCTTATTCATTTAACTCTTTTTTTTTATATATATATATATATATATATATATATATATATATATATATATATATATATATATATATATATATATATATATACAACGAAACGTGCTAAAGAGGGTCCAGTGAAATTTTTTTGGGAGTTCTAAAGGTCTCAGCAAAAGTATACAACGTGAACTTGATTCTGAGCTGATTAGTGATAAAAAAACTAAAATAATTCATCATAATCACTATAAATATTTTATCTATGATCATAATACATATATTTGAAAACCTCATTAATTGACAACAATAATCATAAAAATCAGACTATATTAGGATGTTTTAATTAATTTGCAATGACGCTGGAATGATCCGGTTTATTTTCTTCAATTAATGCACTTTGAAATATTCACACTGTAAAGGATAACTTTAATTTTATTGTATTATTGATAAATTGCACGACGTAATTAACTATATCTGATCTATTTGCGACGAGACTGTTAGAGTACGAGTATTTCACTGGAACGTATGTACCAAAAGACACGTAAAAGCTGACAAAAACATCTCAAGGTATTTAAGCAGTCTTCAAAATTCTGCTACTAGAAAATGTTAAACAAAATCTATTTTATTTAAACTTTTATAATGTTTGCTTTATCTTATTTCTCAAACTGCCCAATTTAAGACAGTCGTTATAAGTTTTAGGATTGTAGCCAATAAAAACTTAACAACACGGGTTTACAAAAAAAAGTGGATGCCTATTTGACCAGACTATTTTATTCTTATGTAATTAGACGCCCAAAATCTAAATCTGAGGTCTGATAATCTCTATCGCGTCAAGTTCAAGGCCATTTCAAGGTCAAATGGAGTAAAATTCACAAAATTAATCCGAAGCAATAGATACATATATTTTTGAGGTTGCTGAATCCGAATTTGTAGTTTGTTTAATCTCCTAAGTTCAGCCAAAGATCACTTCAAGTTCAAATTGAGAAAAATCTACTAAATAGATCTGTAAAACCAAAAATATATAGACTTTTGTGAACGCTGAATCTGAATTGGTGGTTTATTTAACACTTCAAGGTTAACCAGAGGCCATTTCAAAGTCATTTCAAGGTCAAATTGAAAAATCCACCAAATAAATCTGTCAAAAAGAGAACACACGAGCAGCTAGATCGATATCTGTTACAGACCAGATAGGCAAGCGGATCGAGTTTTTGAGCTGAATCTCAAGCTCCCAAAACCACGTACCACACGCAGGCTCGTGAACGGAGCGAGTTTTCAAGGCGAAGCTCAAGCTTCTAAAGTGCATAACACAAGCCCTAATCTCTCATACATGCTGTGCCTGGGGTATGTGGTTTTCGGAGGGCTTGGGCTTTATTTCATACACTTATAAATCCTTGCTTTTTGTCTCTGTCTGCTGCGTGAGATATGTGATTATGAGAACTTATATTTTGGCATATTTATAAAAACTTGATCCAGTCACTTGACTGCTGTATAGTGGCAATCAATCAAGCTGCAAGTATAGTGTGTGGTTTTGGCAGCTTGCGTTTGGCCTTAAAAATTAGATTCGCTCCCCTATCTGCTATGTAATGGAAATCAGTCTAGCTGTGCGTGGGTTATGTGAGTTTGAGAGCTTGGATTTTGGATTTCTATTTCATAATAACTAACTCCACTTGCATATCTGATGTGTAATGGACATCAATCTAGCTGTACGAGGTTTTGGAGCTTGAGTTTTGGCTCATAAACTTGATCCGCTTGCCTATCCGCTATGTAACAGATATTGATCTAGTTGTGCATAGGTTCTCTTCTTTTACAGATTTATTTAGTAGATTTTTTCAATTTGACCTTGAAATGACCTCTGGTTAACTTTGAGGTATTAAGCAAACCACGAATTGAGCTCAACGTGCTCAAAAATCTACCTATCTTTTTCTACAGATTTATTCAGTAAATTTTTCTCAATTTGACCTTGAAATTACTGTGAAATGACCTCTGGCTGACCTTGGAGGATTAAACAAACCATGAATTTGGATTTAGCGACCCCAAAAACCCACATATCTTCTAATTCAGATTTATTTAGTGGATTTTTCTCAATTTGACCTTGTAATGACCCTAAAATGATCTCTAGTTGACCTTGGGGGATTAAAAATTCGGATTCAGCGACCTCAAGAACTTAAGTATCTACTTCATCAGATTTATTAAGTTAATTTTACTTCATTTAACCTTCAAAAGACCTTGAACCTGACGTGATAAAGGTTATCAGACCTCAAATTTAGATTCAGGACGTCTGATTACATAAAAATAAAATGGTCTGGTCAAATAAGCATCCACTTTTTTTTTTGTAAACTTGTGTAATTTCAAATATATACCTAAAATGTGGGCCTATGTGAACTAAAACTAAAATCTGCCTTTTTCACAACGAATTATCCTCGCTGCTGAAAACAAAAATTGTTTTTATATCAAATCACAGTTATTCAATCTCTCAAAATATCCCAATTAAATAAAAGACCAGTATGATTCTACTATTGACCCACAAAATCATTAGAAAAAATCGTTCATTTTGTAAATGTCCACAACAATATAGAATTGCATCCGAAACCTGCAGAGCGGAGATAAAATTTAAAGCGGATGATAAAACAAATTTACTATCCCAATTTTGTCCGCAGCATCATCACATTCCCTGTTATCGGATGTAACAAAATATATAGATATCAAATATAAAAACCGATATCCACCATTGAGCTTCATCCGGGTTTTCAAGCGTCCATGTCGAACTGTGGAAGTGACAAAAACAGGCGGATAATTGATAGCGCTCTGGAGCCTCGGACCTAAATTCTCACCGGAAAAACACTTTATTGTTAGGTTTTAATAGTAAGCTTTTGAGCAACATTGCTATCATGGAAAAGATTAATTGTGATAATTTGGTTATGGAGCAGAAAAATTAGGGGCACTTTCGGTTAACTTTTTAATGATCTTTGTAAAAACTTTTTAAGTCAAACGATATTAGTTTTTTTCTTTAAGTGTTTATTTCTATATTAAGAATGGGCAATTTGTGTACCATCAAAAATGTAATTTTATGAAGGTACTTAATATTTAAACAAATATACATGCAAAGGACGGCAAAATATTTTAAAAATATTTTCAATAAAGGATGTGTAGGCCAATATTATAGATAAAGTAAAACCCAAATTTCTTTACTTAAATTTCCACTGTTTCGCTAACATTGTAGATTCGTCTGAAGTACAACTAACAATGAAACTTAAAAACCAAATGTGACAATGTTATGATAAATATATTACACTGTTAAAAATAACCTTAAATTTAATGTCCATTCTACATTAAATTTAATGATTTTGTACTTTTAATCGTGAATAATTTACATTTACTTTAAATTTAAAGCAAATTCATTAAAATATTAGTTCGTTGTACATTAAATTTGATTAAATGGTATCTTAAATTTCATTAAAATAACTGAAAAGATATTTCAATTTCTGTACATTAAAATTAATTAACATATACCCTAATACTAAAGGAATTTACATTATTATTCAATATACATGGCATGAGATTCCGGGAGATGGCTCAAATTGGATTGAACTTCTTGTTTACTATGATATAAGTTGCTTAAAAGATTCAGTTTTTTTTAGTGAGGTGTACATGTCTGCCCCGTACTGACGGGAACCAATAAGTTCGAAACTGGGCTAGATGGCGGACACCACCTATGGGAAAAATATCCACCTTTTCCTGATAGTTTCAGAATCTCTTGAACTTGAATATTATTGTTGGTGCATTAAATATGTGATAACATATCTCAAATTCAGTGAACACGTGCTGTATATTTATTGTAAATAGTTATCTTAAAAAGTAATGATCAAACTTTAAATTTAATATATGATTACATTACATATAATGGAAAAAAATAATTTAGATTATCATAAAAATTATTAAATTTAATGCATTACATTAAATGCATCTAAAAACGTTTATGAAATTTGCTTCCTTCAGATTTACCTTAAATTTTATGCATTTCCTTTTTACAGTGTACTTAGTACAGGTAGGTAATAGAATATATTTTATAAGGTTAAATTAGGTCCGGTCAATTTGGTCATTTAATATATTAATGGAATTTTTAAGCTTGTTTATTTCTAGAGATTCAAGTTGGTTAAGCTTGATGGCCTTGCCTTTGTTATGTAAAATGATAAAATCTTTGTTAAAACTATAGTTTGCTTGTATTAAGTGTAAGTATAAGTAGAGTAATTCGAATCTGTTTTCTGTTTGCCAAAACTAGAATAATGTTATTTGATTCTAGTGTTAAAGGCTCTACCTGCCTGTCCTATATAGGTTTTCGGACGATCTGAGCAAGTTAGTTTGGATACGTCTGATTTATCATGTTTACTTAGTTTAGATTTATTATCTTTTATGTGTTTACGTTGGTTTTAAAAGCAATATTTATTTGAAAGTTCTTTAAGGATTTTCCTTTTTTTTTTTGGCTAGATTGTCCAAGAAATGTAATTGTTCTATTTTTTTATATCTTTTGAAAATATTGGATAAACCATACTTAGTACTTTTTCGTATGTTTTTTTGTTCAAAATTTTTGCAATAGTAACGGATATACCCCTTAGATCCGTTGTTTACAGCTATTTATTTTATTATGTTTAATTCTTTTTGGTATTCATTTTCTTTTAAGAGTAAGGAAAAAAGTTTATATATTACACTGTTAAAAATTGCTAATTTATGTCGTATAAGGTGACAAGATGTGCTATGTATAGTTATATCAGTATATATTGGGTTATGTTAAACAGAAAATTTATGTTTGTAATTACATTTTTGGATAGTAAGATAGAGAAAATTTATGGAACTATTAACTTCTATTTCTTTAGTGAATTTTATGTTTGAATGTAAATTATTAACAAATTCTATAAAGGAATTGAGATGTCTATCTGTAGGTATAAAACAACTTAATTTATCGTCGACATATCTGTGCCAATATAGGAATTTGTTAAAAGCGGGTGTTTACATTGGAACAGATATGTCACGTATATTAACTTGTTTTATAGGTACAGAGAGACAACTCAACTCCTTTATAGAATTTGTCAATAATTTACATTCAAATATAAAATTCATTACAGAGATAGAGGCTGATAATTCCATAAATTTTCTAGATCTTACTATCATAAAATGTAACAACAAACATGAATTTTCTATTTACCTCGAACCAACACATATTGATACAACAATACATAGCACCCTATTATCACCCTATACCAAATAAATTTTGACGTTCGAAAATTGAAATTAAAGGTCTTTTTAGTATCTACAACTTTCATCTAATCAACTTTTATCTAAAATGTAATCGGAAAATTCTATGGGCGAAAAATCGAATTTTCCAACTTTGAACATCTCAATATATAAAAATCCCGTGTCACGATATTGGTCCGCAATGAACTCCGAAACTACTTAAGCGATTTAGATGGAATTTAGCACAGATAGTTTTTATCTTAATTAATAATCTCAATATTTTTTTTACAAATTAATTATTTTTTTAGAAAAAAATGTTATAATTATCAAAGTTCCATAATTTTTTAACAGATGGCGGTGTAAGTTACTTATTTGGTATAAACCGTCAATAACTTTTGTTATCTAAGTTGGATAGGCATCCAATAGATGGCGCCGTTTTTGATTTTAAACTTTCCATTGATGCTACGATTTATTTCACGTCCACGTATTTTTTTGATTAATAAACTACATAACTGTGGGAAAACCACTGAGTCTATTTGTTTTGGTAAAAGACAAGTTAACCAGATATATTGTGCACGGATTAACGCTTAATTAAGTTAAAATTATTGATTATTATGATTCAAAATAAGTAAAATAATTATTAAAAGCAGTTAAAGATCAATGTTATCTACCTCATTTATAAAATTAAAAATTTATATGTTATCAGTTTAGAACTTCGTATGTTAGTTATTTATCACAAATTATGTTCGGATGAAATATAAATTAAAAAAAAATTATGTTGGTTTGTTCTTAATTTAAACTCTCCGCCATTCTTTACCAATCACTTTCTTAACAATATTAAATATTTAAGTATATAATAATTTAATAGATTTTAAGTGTGCCACAGCAACGCGTAGCCGGATCTGCTAGTTGTTTATAAAAAAATCAGAGCCGATCTGGCTGTATCTTTTTACGCTTTTATCCTTTTCTAGACCCCACCTAAGTCTTAAGATATTCAAATATGTGTAATAAATTTTTGCACGTTTTTTTTTATCCAGACTGACCTATTTAAATAAATATTGCTTTTAAAACCAACGTAAACATATAAAACATAATAAATCTAAACTAAATTAAGGTAAAATTTTTATAAAAAAAATTGAACCGACTTCTAAAAGTGCGCTAAAAAGTAAAAAATAACTAAACATTTTTATATAAAATTGAAATTTTTGAAGTCGGCGTCAAACTAATACCCGACAAAATGTGATTCGCATAAACAGATGAAAAATATTTTATATGTAATTGCTTTCTAACCATAATTTATATATATATATATATATATATATATATATATATATATATATATATATATATATATATATTAGTAGTTAGTGATTTCATTTAGAAATAATTTGACGCCGACTTCAAAAATTTCAATTTTATATAAAAATTTTTAGTTATTTTTCACTTTTTAGCGCACTTTAGAAGTCGGTTCATTTTTTTTTATTTTATTTTTCGATTTTTAGTTTTGAATTCATTATGATATCCAAAAATTATTTGAACTAGGTACTAATCGAAATTAGTGTACCTCGGAATGACTCCAAGGTGGCAAAAAGTACCCATTTTATCCAAAGTTGTAAATACCCTAAAATGAACCACCAAAAATTTTTTTGATTCTTAGAGTTCTCCAAATACCAGCGAAATTGTGTCAAACAAATATTTAGTCTGTCATAGTAAATCCACTATCTAAAATTTTAAATTAATTTTAGATTGGTAATATAGGCCCCAAAACCAACCAAGATCGATACTTAATAACTTGAGACGTAAATTTCGTAGTCCGATATATTTTATACTGCATATTGAATTTGTATACGCCTCAAGAACCCCGAAATATCAATTTTAGACAAAATCAGAAAATGTAAAATTTGCAGTTTCTCATATTGTATCTTATCATCCTAGTAGTTGAAAAAATAACCTTCATTTTCGTAATACACTCGACCCCTAAAACTGCCTAATATCAAATCTGAAAAAAATGTGAATAAGGTAAAATTTTCAACCCACCATATTGAATTTCAAAAAAATAATTTTAACGTCTCAATCTAATTTAAACCTTAACCCTTCCAAGCCCCTAGTACCAATTTTGAATGAAATCCGGAAACTTAAAATTTCTAGACCGTCATGTGGCCTCTGACATAATAGATTTTCTTAAAATAATTTTATATTCGCTATTTACATTCTCAAAAACGATTCAGTCCTACCTTTGAACAAAATAGAAGAATGTAACATTTTTAGTCCGCTATATTGGATTCGCCATATTGAATCCTGAAAAAATACTTTTAAATTTATAATTTACACTCTCAAGAACCCCCTATATCAGTTTTGGAGAAAATAAAAAAAGGACCAGATTGAGTTTTTCAAAAAATATCTTAAATTGATAATTAACACGAACAAAAATCCTCCAGTACTGATTTTAGACAAAATCGAGAGATGCAGAATCTTTAATCCGCCATATTTAATTTTTTTCAGATTCGTAATTTGCGATCCCAAAACTCCCTCATATCAAATTTGAAAAAAATTGGACAAAATTATTTTTTTATAAGCCATATTGGATACGCCATATTGATTTTAAAAAAAATAATTTCAGATTCGTTATGTGCGACACCGAAAACTCCTCCATACCAATTTTGGACAAAATCGGACAAAATTGATTTTTTTCGTCAGTCATATTGGATCCGCCATATTGAATTTTTTAAAAATAATTTCAGATTGCAACCCCGAAAACTCCCCCATACCAATTTTGGAAAAAATCGGACAAAATTGATTTTTTCATCCGCCTTATTGGATCCGCAATATTGAATTTTTTAAAAACAATTTCAGATTCGTTGTGTACGACTCCGAAAACCCCCATATCAATTTTGGAGAAAATCGGACAAAATTTATTTTTTGTCCGTCATCTTAGATCCGCCCTATTGAATTTTTAAAAAATATGGGACCATCGCAGGAACTTCCTGAACATTACGTAAAAAATTTCATTCAAATCGGTGCAGCCCTTCCGGAGTAATCGGTGTACATACATAAAAAAAAATACATACTCGACGAATTGAGAACCTCCTTCTTTTAGAAGTCGGTTAATAATGAATCAGGCATATACAAACTCACTTGCTCAAGTTTTCCAAAAACCTATATAGGACAAACAGGTAGAGCCTTTAACACTAGAATCAAAGAATATTATTCTAGTTCTATTAAACAGAAAACGGAAACGAATTATTATATTCACTTAATACAAGCAAACCATAGTTTTAACAAAGATTTCATAATTTTACATAACGAAGGCACGGATATCAAGCTTAACCTACTTGAGTCTCTAAAAATAAACAAGGTTAAAAATTCAAATAATTTGTTAAAGGACCAAATTGACCTGAATAACTCACCCTTATTAAATATATTTTAACTATTATTTACCTACCTGTACCTGGAAACCCCATCCAATAACCTTTAAATAACATATTTATCATAACATTGTCACATTTAGTTTTGAAGTTTTATTGTTAGTTATACTTTTGACAAAACTACAGTATTAGCGAAAAAAATGTACAATAATTAATCAATACAGAGGAAATATAAGAAAACAAATTTGTGTTTTACTTTATCATACCTAATATGGATTTCAATTTCCACGAAGTAATGGTCGAGTCAATCAAGAGGTGAAGGTCTATTAGAATTACGTTTTAAAATTATTTTGAAACATACACAGTGGATCAAAAAAAGTTTCCCCCAAAGTTGTCAAAACTTAAATGGAATGCCCTTTATAATATTGGTTATTGTTATGTTTCGTATACCTAAAGGTGCGTATAAATATGGCGAGTCGAGCGTGTGACACGCCCGTGACGAGTATGTGACGACCTTGCAACGAACCTCTTTGAACTTTGCCGGTTCGAATCCTTATCTTCGGCGCCCGGCGCCAAAAAATATTTATAGCGTCTGGACGGTGTAAACCAATAAAGGGTAAAGAAAAAAAATATTTAAGTTTTGGTTGAAGTCCAGCACATCACAAACATTTTAGTTAATAGAAAGTGAACGAAGAAATTAGACCTGCCCTGCCATGGATGACGAAGAAGAATAAACGACTGCTATATTAATTTTATGCAGTGGGGGTTTTATTATCATCGAGTTTGTTAAATAAAAAACAAAAACCTCGACGATGTTAGCATACTGCTTTATATAAAAAACGGTCAGGATCAGAACTTCTAGCCGATTTGAATTTCCAAGATATAAGCGGACAATACAAAAATTTTACCAGAATGTCTTCTTCCGATTTTGAATAAAATAAGATCAGTTAGATCCAAAGAAGAAACATTTTTCCAGCATAAGTTCAATGAATTTTAATTAATAATGGTATGATGGTACTCGAAGCACATTTCCATATTCTTTAGCCCATTCGTTTATCACATGTTTCTTAAATTATCTTTCTTTCTCGTTGGCAATTTTTAGAAGTTCATTCTTCATTCGTAAAGAGAATATGTTTTTATTTGATAACCAATGAGTTATATCATTGTTTTCAACTATGTTCTTATCCTTCAATATAATACGTATGTAACTTTGTATTAACCCCTGCCCTCGCTTGCGAGATACATTCATGCCTAATTTGGTTTTATAAAAACATATAGAATCTTATCACGACTATCATAATTAATCTTATTTCAAATAATTCTTTGATATTTCATTGTGCATATAAAATTTGAAGTTATATATATGTGCGTAGAGGTGGAGATCTGTACACTGCGACTTGGTAGATCTATTGTGCCCCCTACTACTGCCCAGTCGTCAGAGTTACCTTATCGGCTAGAACAGGTCCTCCAGTCATATTTCCATCAGGATGTTGGACGGCTTCAAGGTGGGTCCTTCTTTGATTTGGTGTGGTCCCAAGAACCACAACCTATGGTTTTCTAGAGTGCTGCACTCTGCAAGGATATGAATAAAGGTTTCGTCCTCTTCCTCACAGAATCTGCACTCTTCTCTTTCTAGCAGTCCGAGTTTCTTGAGGTGTCCGTTCAGATGGCAATGCTTCATCAGGACCCCTGTCAGAACTCTGAGCTGATTTTTACTCAAGCTTATGTGTTCTTTGAATTTCTTCTGGTCGTAGTTCCCCAGAAGTATATTCGCTTGTCTCAATCCTTGCAGCTCCGTCCAATAATTGGATCTCTTGTCTTCTTCTATTTTTAGTTCTTCCAGCATTACGCTGCCACTGATTTCACAGAAAGGCTCTGGCCCCAGAAAAGGCATCTCAGCCCCTCTCCTCGCGAGCTTAAATTCGAAATAAGTATTTTCTAAAGAAATGATGGATTTGTTAACTATTCGTCGATTACGTTATATGTAACGTAATAATTGTAACGTACAAATTTGAGGAAAAGCACTGAAATTTACGTCTGTTAAATTGTTGAATATCAGGCAACACAACAAAAATAAATGTAAAAAGTAACAATAGATTAAAGAAAATTACAAACCACCAACTGTATTCAAAATAAAGCACAGTGAATTATTACATAAACATTCCTCCACAGCAAAGTAAGCTTTCACAATTAATAGCCTTTTACAAAATCTCCAGGAACATTTAATTTTATTAAACCTTAGGGGCAGTTTATTAAATATTTTTTATTATGTTATAATACTGAATTAATTATTAAAATATTACGTAGTAGTGGTGAATTCATAAAATATTTGTTTCGAGTATTGTGAAACGAACTCATGGTAATTTATTTTCTGAAATTTTTGAACATAAGGCATGTGCTAATTCAATTAATATGTTTTACTGAATAAAAATTGTCTGCGAGAATCCTTGGAACCCACTCATCACAGTATACTTTTTGTACAATAAATGATAATATAAAAAGAGTCTGCGTACGACAATAAGAAAATAATTAGTTGGCACGTTTTATATTTAGTTTTTGATTTTCGCTTTCTGGTCTACCTGCAAAACTAAGAATCTAACCGTTTAAACGGCATTAGTATGTTGATTATTAATTGAAACTTTATTGAGCGCTTGAAATTCAAAATATTCGTTTTACCAACATTAAGTATACGTATGCTGGAGCTGCAGCAGTCGTTCATTTTTACAAGATTCATGTCAAAAGGATCTTTCAAAACATTAGGATTCTCGTTATTGCCAATATACAGTGGCATCAGTAGTAAAAATCAATGACATTTCATCCATGAACAAAGTTTATTTACATTCCGACAATCGACAACAGTGCGTTACAGTCCAATCGATGTTGTCAAATTGTGTTTGATAGATATGGTAAGTAAATCAATGGTATTTCATCAATAAACAAAGTTTATTTACATTTCGACAATCGACAACAGTGCGTCACAGTCCAATCGATGTTGCCAAATTGTGTTTGGTTTTACTGTAACTTTGTGAATACAGTGTGAGAATAATATAGTCAAAATGGTTCGATTCTTAAACTTATTCAACTTAAAAAATTTTAACATTCTCAAGCGATACGATAATGTGTTCGGCAATATCGCAAAAATATCCTATTAAATGCTTTACGACTATCGTATAGTCAAAAAGAGAAGAAAAACTTTTTAGATAGGTTATTTCTCGTCTGGGAGTATTATTCGTCATTTTATTAGTGTATTCTTCATATTTTTAGTGTTTGTTGTAGTTAAGTGAATTTACCATAAATAATGTAACTAGATATTGTGAATTGTGTCGAAAATTTTGTCGTTTATATCCAAATCAGTCATTTAAAGATAAATATTGTCATTTATAGATAATGTAATGTAAATAGTGAGAAATTAATCAGTGAATGGCGATATGCTGTCAACTGTTACCTGCACTTCACCCCCAGACTTATTGTTGTGTGGCAAAATAGTATTCATGAATGACCCAGGGTATATCGATAAAATGTCATTGGCAAAAATCACAATGGTTACGCTAATGTCAATTATAGTTAAGTTTTTAACATAAATTAAGAACAACAAGGGTCCAAACGCGTAACTTTGCGGCTCACTTGCTGTCAGAATCATTATTCTCTGTAAACATCCTAACAAGTAAGGGCAAAACCACTCACGGTTAGCACTCCTAAAGCCATACATCTCTAATTTATGCAGCAGTATCTTGTGACCGACACAGTCAAAAGAATCTCTCAAATCGAATCACTATGTATTTAAGTAGAAGAATATACTTGTGGCGGGCGGTCAACTCTGCATCCGGCGGGAAATGCATTAAAACTACCAAAATATTTTGTTTGTTTGATTGAGGTCCATAATTAAAATTATTTTATACTGCAAAAGTCAGGGGTTTTCTAAAGTATATAGCTGATTATCCAAGATTTCCCACTGAAAAGTCCACAAACGGGAATCGCACTGGCTTTAAATTGGCACCGCAATGTGGAGCGAACTGGCGTATTGTCTTGCAGCAAAGCCATCAAAACCAAGATTTAAAAAAATCGGTTATGTTCGTTTTTGTTAAAGGTCTTGTTAGAGGCGAACACCACTGCCGCAGCCTACTTCTTATTGCCTATATATTGGCTGGTATTGGCGCTAACCCCTTTTCGAGGGCCGCTGATTATATCAGAGTTGAATCAGGCGTCTTATCAATACTGTAGTCCAGACTAAAGATAGTTTTCCAGGTGGAACGAAGGTTAAGTGCATCATCTCTCTTCGGAAGAAGAGGCCCCGTTCTTAGACGTCGTAGTAACAAAAGCAATGGGAATAACTGCAATATACAGGATATCGAAAACCAAATCATCACTCCTCAAATATATCCTAATATCAAGATCCCTTCATCTAAACTACAACCAGGAAAAAAAGTAACTACAATACGTGGCTCCCAAAGAACCACTCAGGAAATAAACCGTTTACCGTCAACAGATAAAGCGCCATTTTTCAATACATTAAAGAAACAACGGATAAAATCGACAGATTACTAGATATCCATAATCTTCCAACCATGTAAAATGCCTAACAGGTTCATCTCTAAGAAACCCAAAGGATTAAATCGACCTAGAGAATAAAATGTATTATTTGCAGCGAGACAAACATAGACTAAACGAATAGAACAATATCGACCGGAATAGACTAAGCATAAGAAATAAACACACATCAGTTCCATTCCAACAGTTTAACCTTCATTTCACCCGGAAAACTTTCCTCAAGCAAGACCACTGTACCGACACGACGCTTGAACCCATCTTGACACCAACAGTAAGCATTGAGAAAGTGGCTTAGTCAACATCAACCTATTGATCACACTATGGCCGCGTATAAAAACATGCCGCACGCAAAATTCCCGCAGTCAATCCTCAATAGAAAATGCCAAATTAAATTTTAGCGAATTATCTGCTAATTTCCACAAGAAACGTAACAAACGGATAGATGTACTCACATCTTAATTATTATCAGCTTCCCTAGTAGACGCATCGTAAATCGAATAAAAAGAGAATCGTACTACAGCCAAATGAAACGTAAGATTGTTTTAAATCACTAAGATAGAGATGCATTTAAAGAAAGTGGAGACATAATCTCTCTAGATGTTTTTATTAAAAATGAATATAATGAAAATCGCTTATGAAAACAAAGTCTAAATTTTCAATTATTTTTTTACGGGGTTAAAACCCAGCTATGACACGGCAGTAAATATATGTCATGTCATAACTCATAACGTACAACATCTTCTAAACATCTTCTCGTTTTACAAAAATACGTTAAAAGCCAGAGGTGACAAAAACTACATAATTGATAGCGCTCGGAAGTTCCGGACTCCGACTTCCTACGGAAAAACACTTTATTTTATACGGTTCATATCGAAATTCTGGAGAAGGTTACTTATAAAAAGGATAAACTACATCGACGATGTCAAAGCTGAATTATCAGGACAGTTCGGGATTAGCTTTTTGATAAATGTGTTATTATTTTAAAACCAAATGGCATTCGCAATGATTAATCGATGTAACCCGTACCAAATTTACAAAATTACAAGGGGGTACAGATCGAAAAAAAAACGGACGATACCGACACACTCTGTGTGGTTTGACCTTTAATCACGCACGTGTAAAGTAACTGGCTATATTCTTTTGAGTAATTATCAATTGATCAAAGTGAACAAAGTGAAACTGATAGCTTCATGTTCTTTTGAATACGCATTTACTTATCATTGGGCTGAAGTAATCATGATTACTTCAAGTGATAGAAGTGAAAGTGATAATAACTCAAAAGAATATCCCTACTGTGTAATTGTGTAATAAACTGAAAATGTCCGGACCATGCTATTCGCCATATTGGGGAAAATTCACTTATAACAACTGTGAATACGCTGTCACCGTAGGGAAATTATACCGGTTAAATATAATCGGTTACCTCTAATGGACAAGGGTAGAACCAATTCGCATAGCTTTCCGAATTTATATCGACATAAGTAGTTGAACAAAACGGATGGTAGAAAGAGATAAAACGATAGAAACTCACCCGACTGATCCAATTCGTGTCAATTAACTATAGTCTCTGGATGTCTGCGATACTATTGGTTAGTCATAAAAGTAAATAGATTAAAAAATTTTATTAAAATTCTGATTGTCAAAAATAACTCGTCATTTAAAAAAGCAATATATTAACGAACCCTTTCTTCAAATTTTTTTTTTTTTGAAACAACAGTTGAAATGTTAATTAGGTAGTACCCCGTTATTTTTAGTATTTTCTAATTTTTAATTAAAATATCCTTAGAAAGTTGAATGT
The DNA here is from genome assembly GCA_034092305.1 of Diaprepes abbreviatus. Lineage (NCBI taxonomy): Eukaryota > Metazoa > Arthropoda > Insecta > Coleoptera > Curculionidae > Diaprepes > Diaprepes abbreviatus. Next base: position 38,197,133 of record JASJET010000022.1, read on the forward strand.
CTCGCAAATTTCAAGTAAATTGAGATAAACATACAAAATTATTACACAAAATTTTGTTCCTATGTCAATAGTAAGAGCGTTCTATTTAAAAATGTTTTTCTACAGCTAGTTCTGATTATGGATTTAAATTAAACACGTGTCCATATGTCCATAACAACCGAGTATCTTACTCTTAAACAGTTAAGTCCAGCATAATTGTTTTCATCAACACAAATATGAGAAATTACAATTTGTAAGATATTTGAAACTTTTATTTAAATAAGTAGCATTAAATTGTATATGCAACTAATGTTTCAAATGCAACAGTTTACTTATTTACGCTGTGTTGAACATTATACCACACTACAATTAAATAAATATTATAATTATAATTTATTAGAACATATAAATATGAACCCTACAGGCCAACGAACGAAGTCATTCAATATAAAAACCTTATTTTTAGTACATTTGATCTTCAGGCCTCCAGAAATATTTTCAAAATAAAAAAAAAGTAGATTAAATGTTGAATGTGAGATCTGTCAGTATCATTAATGGATGTCTTCTGGCTGGCCTTTGGTTTCGGTCCATGGTATGACACAGTTCTTCTATCACTGGTCAAGGTTCAGGTTTTCTTTCAAACTTAGTTGTCAGGACAGGAAGTATTGAATTAAGAGGCTGGAGATGTTTAGTGAATTCATGCAATAGTTGATTGGATAGTTTATGTAGTGGATTGTTAAGATGATTGATTTTAGTCATACTACGTAGAGCCGCAGTTTCCACCTGTTCAAGTTTTATTGATGATGGCTTTCTGCAATAACTGTATATAGGAGGCACATATTCCAATTGACGTCGGCATACTGCTTTGTAGATAAGTTGCTGTTTTTCTTGGTATCCCTTTTTCTTTATTTCTTACATTACTAAAGTACTGGCTCTATGTATGCATTTTTATTTAACAGTTCTGGAGTGCCAATTTAAGATGTTTGTGGTCTACATTTTCACCTAAATATTTGACTGATGGCTTGGTGTAGATTACTTGGTTGTTAAGTAACATAAAATAAAAATAATCCAGGGAAAGGACAAGGATTTTGGTAACAATCAATAACTTCATAATATAACAACTTTAATGACACTATTTTTTTGACTTTTGACGGTTAATTTGACGTGACAAATCGTCACTTTCCTAATATGGCGACGAGTTTACTACGGACATTTTTGGTCTGATAGCTCAATTTCAGTCTGTCATCCATTTTATTTTTTGAAATTTGTGCCCGGCATACGCTAGTGGCTTGCAAGGCCATGGGTAAAAGATGAAGGCTTGTATGCATCTATACGTTTTTTTTAATTCGTACCCTGAATGCACTAGTGGCTTTCAAGGCCATGGGTAAAAGAGGAAGGCTTGTTTGCATCTATAAGTTTTTTCAAGAGTGTTTCAATTTTTAGAGAAGGGGAGAGAGAGAGAGGGCGAATACTGGGTAGTGCTATATCTCTCGCTCGCAGCGTGCGATTCGAAATTATGGGAACATTAGGAGCGAGAGAGATATCACGACCCCGTATTTCCGTTTCTGATATTATGTTTTTGACAACGCATAAATGCCACCGGATTCTTTGTTTTATTTAATTTAAAAACAACTAATGGAGTTGGTTATTAAAAAATTAATCTAGAAGAACCTATGTGAATTATATAGACTTACAACGGTATCATTTTTTCATGACTGGAATCATTTCCTGGGCAATGTGCTGTGCTAAATCCAAATCTGTTTAACGAAATTCGATATGCCTTCAGAATTTTGAGATATTCTACTCTAAAAGTAACAAAACGGCAATTTTGAGCTTGAATAAATAAAAAACAAGATGCGCGCAGATTTGAATTCCCACAAAAAAATAATGCCATATTGGAACACACCGGAAGTTGTATTATGCTTTGAAAATACTTCTCTGACTATGGAATTGGCAATTTTATTCAAATCGATGGGAAACAACACTATAAGAAGATTTTTGTTCAACATGCAATATCCTCTGGGCTGTAATCTCTTGTTTCAATGAAAGCATAATCCGGAAAATTGCTCAAGTTTTTGAGAGTATTTAAAAAAGAGTTTACATATTCCTTCCATATACAGTTCAGCTCCATAATCTCCTATAAAGCTTCTTTGAAAGGACATTTGTTACTTATGTCCATCATCATAGCCATAACAATGGAACCGATTGCATTTTCTAAAATCAGACACTATAATTTGATTTAAAAATATCGAAGGCTGATCCAAAATGTCATCAAAACAGGCGTTTTTAAGTTTAACTTGCTTCTCATCAAAAAATAATTTTGTTTATGGAATATCTACCTAAGGTATCTTCTTTAGATTTAATTTTGTCACAGTTTTGAAAATCCATCACCTTTCCATTAACAAGGAATGTAATACGGTATATTGTTACCTCCAATTATAATTTGAATAACAAATTTTTTATTATTAATCCCGACTTTATCCCCAACACAATAAAGTTTAGAATGGTGTGAAGGACATCATTTTTAAATTTGCATCCACTACAAATTATTAATAATAATGCTCGGGGAAGGGTTCCAATCTAAATTCAGAAAATGTAAGATTAGAAAGAAATAGTGTGTGTACAAAATAAAAGTCGAAAATAATAATAAACGTTGTATTAGCAATATATATATATATATATATATATATATATATATATATATATATATATATATATATATATATATATATATATAGAAGGTTTTTGAGTATACCTTGTGTGTGCTGAATCCTTCTCAAGACTGTAAAGCAGCTGACGATTCGGTGAAATCTTATTTATCATTTTCAAAGGGTCTGTCCGCGAACTGACATTTGCGACTCTGGTGCTGTCGGTCTCGTGTGTATGTGGGGCGCGTTCGTTGGCTGGATGGTTCTGGCCAATCAGGTTGCGAACCCTGCTGCGTATTGTCAGCCCTGTTACCAATGTTTGGGATTGTGTTGCCGAGTTATAATTCGTTTCTTTACTATCTGCCACTGGTTGATGCTTTATAAGCAGGTGTTTCCAAGTATTGGGCAATCGCTAGCTATCAGCTCTACTATTTAAGTATTTGGGCCTCTTTGCAATTTCGATGGCTTCCCTTACAAGTCTTGTGGACAGATTTTCACATCTCAATAGTATTTTTGTTCCTAAGAAGTTTATCTTATGTCCTGTGTTTAACAAGTGTTGTGCCAGTGCAGAAGAAATGTTTTTTGCTTGACAATGTTTATTTATTTATCTCCTCTGGCGGTTATTTTACTATTGGTTTGGCCTATGTAAGATGAGCTGCATTCACCACATGGAATTTCGTACGCTCCTTGGTTTTCTAGTGTAATTTTTTTGTAGGCGATTCTTTACGGTCTGTGGTGAAAATGGTTTCAATATTGCGGCTCTTGAGAACTTTTGCGATATTGTCTGTGGTGCCTCTCACATAAGGAACAAAAGCTGTGGAGCACTTCTCTTGGTTTTCGTGCTTTTTCGGGACCAAACGTTTGTTTTTTAGAGCCTTGTCTATCGAAACGCAAATAATTGGGCGGGGTGGTATTGTCAATCGGCGTCAAGGTATTTGTTGGTGTGAGTGGGTTTTCTATAGATAGTGTGTAAAAGCAAGCCACAGCTTTTGCTCCTTATGTGAGAGGCTCCACAGGCAAAACCGCAAAAATTCTCAAGAGACACAACATTGATACCATTTTCACCACAGACCCTAAAGTGAACAATCTCCTGCCTACACCTAAAGAAAAAATTCCTCTAGAAAACCAAAGAGTGTACAAAAGCAAAAACAAAAGGTAATTTGTATCTCAGAGAAGATAATAAGTTGAAGTTTCAATAAAAAGAATAAAGAAACGTACCTTCGTCTCTAGAAGTCAGCTAACAAAGACTCCCAAAATTCGACTGACTTTTGCTAGCGATTGATATGATGGTTATATATCCTCGTATAGATTTATAATAGGTGTTAAAAAAATACAGTTACGGAATTGCAAAAAATTCCGTAACAATATCCAAACTTTTAGCAGGCAATATAAATCAAACTCTTTCTCGGAAACGACCTAACCAATGATGACACTCAGATAAAAATTCACTCAATAGTTTTCGAGATTAGCCCGGCATATATACACACGCAGCGGGGAACATTCGTTCATATTATATAGAGATTTAGACTAATTGAAATTAGCAACACGGCCTCGTGACAAAAATTACAGAATATTTGCTATAAGTAAAACTCTTATAAATGAAACTCCATAAGTATAGGAAATTGGATACATTCTACGTTTAATACAAAAATTTTCAAAAACCTTTGATATAAATGGCTAATATTTCAAGGTACATTGGTAATATAGATTTTTTAATTTTTTTCCTCACAACATTTAGATTTGAAAAATATTGCTTTCTAATAAATTACTACTTCAATTTTCGTGTCGTCTATTTTAAAACAAGCTTTAAAGAGGAAGGAATTTCTGCAATTAAAGTTTCAATAGTTTGAAAATTTCATTTTACAAGAAGTGCAGGCACATTCCATACAGTCTTCTATGGCAATTTGATTTATTTTTAACTTTCTACTCTCTTTTACTTTGCTCCTACACTTAATTTTGTTAGATAATTATGAGGCGTTGCAATAACAGAGGCGGATCAAAAAGGGGGACGGGAAAAATTTTCGATATGATGCACAATAAATTCCAAATCCGATACTGGATACCTAATTGATGAATATTTTTATCAGTAAGGAAAATGTATCTGAGATAGTCTTTCTGCTCAATTACTTGAACAAATTTTGACCGGTTCATGATATTTTTTTGAGTAGCGATTTTTCCCTCCATAAAAACAAAAATAAATTAACTTGCACTGATCCCGTCGAATTATTGTAAAACTTACCGACTGCCATACCATTTCTACAATGTTAATTTTTATCTTACTTGATTTTAGAACGGGATTTTTAATGGGAACTTTTTTAGTAGTCCTTGCAAGTCAGGAACCAATTCTTTGTGGACGATCTTTTTTCTTTTTTATAGAAACATATTCTCTTTCATTAAATTTTTTAACTGCAGCACTTCCAACTGATGTTAGTAAATAAAACTGTTTAGCGTCCTAATAGTTCGGCGTAGCATAACGAAGAAATACATTTCTGATCAATGCCATGATATTGTCCCCTTTCCCAATGAGAGCTGCTAGATCCTCTTCATTCAAGCTATTTCCAGTAGGTTAGAGATTCGCATTCGATGATAATCTGTGAGGTTGTTTAGTCTTCCTCATCACATACTCTACATATTGGTTCTTCATTATAGATGCCTAACATAGGAAGATTCTTGCTGCAAATCTTAGATTAAAAAATAGGTTGTTTTTAAAGTCCCGCAAGTGAATAAAAAAACATAAAAACAAAAGATTGTATGCCTCTCGCCTTCTTGCGGCATCATTCTTAAGGAGTCACGGTTTCAAGCGGGTTTTCTGTATGTGTTCTTGCCATTTTTAGGTATCTGTATTCGTTTTAGTTTTGGGTGAATAATATTGAATTTTGGGGATACGTCGTTTCGAATATTTTTCAAGTAATTAGGACATGGTTCTAAAAATCTATTGAAATATATATTTTGACAAGTCCAGTATTGACATTTTGGGCGAATTCAGCCATTTTCTTAATAACTGGGGTTTCTAGCAGCAGTATAGAATTGTTAAAGAGTAAAATCAGTTATCATCGGAGTGTTTCATTATTTGATTTGATCAATCTACAGCAAAATCAAGTTCCACCATATAGTTCTAAAATACTTTGCTTTTTGTTTCAGGGACCAGCTTTTTAAACCATGTATAAGTAATTTCAAGTTTTGTCCAGCATTTAAAGCACTGAAATCATATAATGCGTGTTCAACACACACCTGGCCAAATAAAAATAATTAGTAAAATTTTCAAATCATGGAACGATACGAAAATGACCTTTAATATTTAAGCGTCTAAGATTTCAGCACTAGTAAATTATATTTTGTGATTTTAAAAAGAATAAACCAACATTTAAACAACCGGAAAACTTGATCAGAAAATATTTATAAATTTTAAGTTTGCCTTGATGTTTTGTTTAAGATCAAAGGCAAGACTATAGTACATATATACAATTTCATAACTTGAAAACACTGAAAATATATGGCATACCATTATATTTAATGATTATAATAATTTTCTGTCAAAATTAAAACTACCGAGTTAATATGTAGGTAGATAACCTTGGACTAACAAAGCGTAAAGATTTATCTTCGTCAGCCTGCCATACGTACCTACACAATATATTATTCAGCATTATTACGCGGACATATTATCTAGGAATCCTTCCATTTTCAGTAAAATCGATGGATAACCGGTAACTCATTCAGCTGATGTCTAAACGTTAACGGTCAGCTTAACATTTTCGCGGTTGCATACACACTTTAGAGCGTTTCTATTCGTTAGTTTTTTTTTATAATTTCTTACTGCTTGGTAATTCAGTTTTGCGAAAATAAGTTATTAGAATAGTTTGACAAAAATTTTAAAAATGTATTGTTCACAAAACGTTTGGAATATCCAGTTGTTCCAGTGAAAGAATATTCATGCGTCTTCAATAATATTCATGTGAACTAAATCAAAATTAATTAGTAAATACAACGTTTGCGTTCATAAAGACGTGCTTATCGCATTGACGAACGGAATTAGATGGTTTATGGAAAATTCCGTTATATTTTGAGATTAGCTATTGTTTTAAGCTTATTTTTAATTATATATATATATATATATATATATATATATATATATATATATACATATAGAAAGGGTGTTTTTTATAGAAGTATAGAACTTTAAGTTGGCAACACTTTTTTAACTGGCGGCCATTTTGTCAGCTGTCAAGTGATTTATATTTAGTTTGGTTTGGCATTTTAACATGAATAAACTGACGCCTGAACAACGCTTCCACAGAGACGTCGTACAGTGCGTACAGAAGAAGTCATTGCTGCTGTAGAGCGTAGCGTAGAGGAAGACCCGAATCAGTCTATCCGCCATCGTGCACAGGAATTGGATATGTGTCCATTCACTTTATGGAAGATTTTGCGGATAGATCTTGGTTTGCGTGCTTACAAAATCCAACTCGTGCAAGATTTGAAGCCACACGATCACCTAGCAAGGCGCAGATTCGGTGAATGGGCCCAAAACAAGATTGCCGTTGATCCCGATTTTCATAAGCGAATTTTGTTTAGCGATGAACCTCACTTTTGTTTGAATGGATACGTCAATAAACAAAACTGCCGTATTTGGAGTGATAATAATCCTCAAGTGTATGTTGAGACACCGTTACATCCAGAAAAACTGACTGTTTGGTGTGCTTTATGGGCTGATGGAATCATTGGTCCGTACTTCTTTAAAAACGATGCTGGTCAGAACGTTACAGTCAATGGTGACCGCTACAGAGCCATGATTACTGACTTTTTCGTTCATCAATTGAACAACCATGATGTGCAGGAGCTGTGGTTTCAACAAGACGGCGCAACATGTCACACAGCTCGTGCCACAATTGATTTTTTGAAGGAAACGTTTGGTAACCGCATAGTTTCACGTTTCGGACCCGTGAATTGGTTTCTAAGATCCTGCGACTTAACGCCACTAGACTATTTTCTGTGGGGATATGTGAAGTCGCTAGTCTACGCCTATAAGCCCGAAACGATTGATCACTTGGAGGATAACATTCGCCGCGTTATTGCCGATATACGGCCACAAATGTTGGAAAAAGTCATCGAAAATTGGACCTCCAGATTAGACTACGTCCGAGCCAGCCGTGGCGGTCATATGCCAGAAGTCATATTTAAATTATAATGCCAGGAGGTTATCTTTCGAATAAAGTAAATTTTATGTCAATTTAAAAAATTCATCTTTGTTTTATATATTTAAGTTAATGCGCAGAATCCTGACGGTCAGAAACTGTTTTTTTTTTGACGCGGGTTGGAACAAACCTTTTATATATATATATATATATATATATATATATATATATATATATATATATATATATATATATATATATATATATATATATATATATACCGTCATGCACCTGGCTGTGCAAAGGACAGATCGGACAGAAGCATGTAAATACTGAACGCGGCTTCGCCGACCTCCCGCCGAATGGCGTATATATGTTTATGCGGCTTTCACGGATTCCCCCATGTGAGATGCAATAGCAGTGGATATATCTGCATAAACATATGTACGCCATTCGGCGGGAGGTCGGCGAAGCCGCGTTCAGTATTTGCATGCTTCCTTCCGATCTGTCCTTGGCACAGTCAGGTGCATGTCGGTACCCTGATGAGTTTAATAGAGACGAAACATGTACATCTGTCTTATCACTGTGGCAAGGAGGGTAAGTTTTGACCTTCTTCCTCGGTATGGTGGTACAGGTAGGCTATCATCTCGATGGTGGTGGAATAGGATAAATTGCGTTCTATAACAATTTATTCAAACTATGCAACCTCTAACACAGAAAGGATATGATGGAGAGAAGTTTTGCATTTACTGTTAGCATTTGACTTCAGTCATGTACGGAGCTGCATATAGTTGTAGGTTTAGTGAATGTGATTTCAGCACTACAACGGCATAATGTGGATATAACCACTGCTATTGCATCTCACACGGGGGAATCCGTGAAAGCCGCATAAACATATATATATATATATATATATATATATATATATATATATATATATATATATATATATATATATATATATATATATATATACATATATATATATATATATATATATATATATATATATATATATATATATAAAATCAAAGATTTTCAGGTATCCCGTGTATGTGTTAAGTCCCTGTTAGGCAACTGACGTTTCGGTGATATCTCATTTGCCATCTTCAAAGCTCACTGTACGGCGTCTACGAGCGAACTGACGCCTGCGACTCGGGTGCTGTCGGTCCCGTGTGTACGTGGGACGCGTTCGTTAGCCGGATGGTTCTGGCCAATCAAGTTGCAAGACCTGCTGTGCGTCATCGGCCCTGTTGCCAGTGTTTGGGGTCGCGTTTCCGAGTTGTAATCTGTTTCAATACTACCTACTACTGGTTGATGTTTTGTAAGCAAATTTTTTCAAGTATTAGGTAATCGCTGGCTATCATCTCTGCTATTTAAGTTGTTGGCTCTTTTTGCAATTTCGATGGCTTCCCTTATAACTCTTGTGGACAGGTTTTCACATCTCGATAGAATTTTTGTTCTTGAGAAATTTATCTTATGTCCTATATTTAACCAGTATTGGGCCAGGGCAGAAGAAGTTGTTTTTTGCTTGACAGTGTTCGTCTCTTTTGGCACTTATTTTACGGTTGGATTGACCTACGTAAGATCAGGGGCGGATCCAGCTCCTCTCTTTGGGGGGGGCGGTGATATCACAAAAGTTCAGTATGTCAAGAAAGGCAAGTTGTCAACGGGGGGGGGGGGGGGGGGGGAATGCAAGCAGCATACTCATTCCTAATATAAAAGGCAGAACGGGTTCTATTTTCCTGAACTCAAAGCTCTTGGGAAGAGGGGGGGGGCGATCGCAAGTTCACACATTCCTATACTCTATTCAAGAACTAGAGAGAGTAATAAAACTGTTACCGAAACCTCCGACGTCCTGCTCCAGTGCCGCTGGTAACTGAGAACTGCCGTAAATCTAATTATATTTCATTATATTACTGCAACATAAAAATTCTGATAGTTTAATTTAATTTCTGTCAGTGAGCAAAGTACACCTTACAGTTTGTTCTTAGTGATTTATCTTGTTTGCGTTTGTTTTTATATATTATATATCTAGATAATAATGTTAAAAGCTCTTTTGAGATGTGTTCCAACATGACAGGAGTTGAAAAATCTACTATGTACCGAATACTGAAGGAGAAAAAGCGACTGGAATTGTTAGTACTCCCAAGCCACATTCGATCACAAGCAGATGAAAAACCTCGTTGGAAGAAGAAATGAAAACTGCAATTAAAGGAGTTGTATATACATTTTATAATGTGAAGCATATCCCAACCGTCTACAAAATTCTAACTAAAATCAATGAAAATCGCGATTTACCTGAAATTAAAAGAACTGATCTCTGGAAATTACTCAGAGAACTTAATTTTTGCTGGGAAAAACCAGATAGAAAATCTGTTCCTATAGATAGTCCGGAAACTGTCCGTTGGAGAAGTAAATATCTTTCTCAATTAAAAGGTAGAGTTGCTAGAAATAATACAATTAATAAATTTAGTAATTTAGCTAAACTTTTGAAAGATTTTTTTGAATAAAGTTATTGCGGAAAATTGGAAAAAATCCATATAATATAAGAATAAAACGAAATTTGAGAACTCGATCTCATGATCGGTGAGATAGAGGAACCAATTATAATTAATTTGAGCGAAGATAGTTTCACTGACTTTGATTAGGAATTATATAGGTAGTGTTAATAAGTGTAAACTCAATTTATTATTTAAATTTTTGTTTTTGTTGTATTTTATTGTTTAATGTTGTTTATATGTTTTTTTTATATATTTTTATTTAAGTATGTCCAACTCTTTAATTTTATATATATTTAATTCCAATTAGCCGTAAGTTTATTATTATTCTATTATTGTATTTGTGTCTTTTTCTTAAGCGTGTAGAATTAACATGTTTATCTTACTTTTTTGGGGCTATCGTATTTCCATATAATAAAATAAATTAAATTAAGATATCAGTACAATAGAAATAAAAATAAGTAGGTCTAATTTTAATTACAACATAAAAAAGTAATTACATTTGAATCCCTTTTTAGTGTTTAATTGTAATACTGCAGATGGTTTAAGAAATAAATAATCTGAAACGTCAAATACCCTAAAAATGTTTTTAATTAATAATAAAATGACCGATAGCCCCAAAAATATTTGAATATTATATGGACAAATTTATTTTTTTATATATGTTTACCTTTTTGTATTTTTGACAATGGATATTTTGTAAGTATTTAAATTATAACTTCGAATTTTTTGACAGAATAAGGCTACGTTTTAGTCCATTATTATAGATCGGTATTTTTGTTTATAAAATTTCTAACCCATTCCTATGAAAAATATATGTGTCTAACTGATTTTGCTAAAGACACTGGACTAAAGAACACAGGTAGTTTGCGAAGAGAAAAAGGATAAAAAATGATTTATTACTCTCTCTAGTTCTTAAATAAACTGTAGTATAAAAGGAAACATCGGGTCTATTTTCCTAAACTCAAAGCTCTTGGGGGGGGGGGCGATCCCCCCCCCCCTTGGATCCGCGCCTGCGTAAGATGAGCTGCATTCTCCGCATGGAATTTCGTACACTCCCTGGTTTTCTAGAGAGATTCTTTCTTTAGGTGTTGGCAAGAGATCTTTTACTTTACGGTCTGTGGTGAAAATGGTTTTAATGTTGTGTCGCTTGAGAATTTTCGCGATTTTGTTTGTGGTGCTTCTGACATAAGGAACAAAAACTTTGGAGCTATTCTCTTGGTTTTCGCGATTTTTCGGGGCCAAACGTTTGTTTCTTGGAGCCTTATCTATATGTCCTTTTTATAACTGTTTTTTGTTAGGATGTTTTGTGGTATGTTCATCTCTTTGTGGTAGTGTGTGAAAGGAAACCATCCTCTTTTCTTTTCAGTAGGATATATAGAAAAGGAAGTTCTCTTTCCTGTTCAGTCTCCAAAATCAAATTCACCATGGAGAACAGACTTTTTAATATACCCTATGTTTAGAAATAGAAAGTAAGCAATGATATAATAGAATAGGTCTTCAAAAAACATTCGATTAAAGTTTTGAACTCTGCTACAACGAACTGAAAAACTAGGCAACACTGCCTTATAAAAGGCGCCATTGCGCCAATAGTAAGTCGTTCCATCCATTTTGGGCCAGACTCGGATAGCTCGGATTATTAGATTGAACCTAGCTTTACTGTTTACACTGTCGTGTCGTTTTATGCCAATTTTATGTTTTGTGTGTAAAATTATCATATATTCATTGATTTTCACATGTTTGTCTTTCCATCGGACTGTTGACACAATAATGATAAACAAGGCGTTGACACATGTCATATAGCAAGCAAAAAGTTGGCAATATAAAATACTTGCTCTGTTGCCAAACTTCATTCAATATTTATGTATTAAATATTATTAATAATCGAAAACATTTTATATATTTATAATAGCACTGAAATTATCATTTTTTTTTTGGGATATTTTATGTTCGTTTGTAAATTTGAAAGACGCTGGAAACAACATATTTTTTCTTCAAAAGCCATGTCCACATTGGTAAAAAATGTGTTATATGTTGAATAAAAAATTCGGCATAAATATTTGCGGCGCAAATTTTACATTTTGCCTACATAAATATTTATGTTGTGCGCCGTGTATCCCTGATAAATTCGTTTGTGAACTTGTGCGTTACTTGATTTGGTTTATTATTTTTGTTTATTTCGATTTCAAGTTGGATCTAGGCATTAAGAAATGAATTTAAATAAGGACAACGTTCTTTTGTTATTAAAATATCAAGAATAAAGGATTTTATGGGACCCAAATCATAAGCGGCATTTTAATAAAAACAAAAAGCAAGATGCTTAGGATAAAATCGCGAGTTGTATGCCATAGACGTATATAAATCAGACTGGTTTACCTTCAAAAGTTTTACGTTTCTCATGAATTAAAATGACACAAAAGACACAATCAGCTCCGAAGAAATAATTATAATATAAAAACAGCCTTTAAATCAGCAAATACACTTAGAGCTCATTTAACAAAAACAAAACCAAAAACTACCGACGGGAAAAAATGTGTATATAAGTTCCATGTGAGTGTGATGAAATGTATATTGGAGAAATCAAACGACCACTAGAAATTAGATTTAAGGAACATAAAACTCATATACAAAATGGGGAAACGTCAAGATCAAGTTTGCAGAACACGCCTGGGATAAAAAAACACCATATAAAATGGTCTGAAACTGCGGCAATATATATGGCATCTAACATGAAAAAAAGAAAATTTATAGAAGCAGCTTACATTAAAAACAATAATTGAATCTTCAGTAAACTGAGTGTTGTGACACCTAATCTTTGGCAACCACTTATTTGTAACATCAAATCATTTGTAAGCTCATAGTTTATACTTGATAATGATTAGAGATATAACCTAATCGAAACGTCGTAAAAATAAATAAAAATGCAAGTCCCAAAACCACATATTATTTAGAAATGGTACGTCATATTGCACAAGATGAGAAGTTTCTAAATAAAATTATTTTCACAGACGAAGCAATATTCACAACGTCTGGGATGTTCAGTAGAAAGAATAAACATTATTGGGCAACTGAAAACTCAAAATACATGTCGTAAAAATACAGTATCGGCAATCGATTCACGTAATGAAGAACCCCAAAACATAGAAATACTAAGGGAAAAAAATGAATTCACAGTAATATTGCTTAACCAAGACCACAGAGAATTTATTTCAAACTCTATAAATCATAAAATGAGAGAAAATATGTTTAAATGTGTTAATTATCCACCTTTTTCGAGATCATTCTACACTTCTGCGACCTAAGGGTGATTTGTTACATGCTATCCTAACTATTCTCGAGTCGTCCATGTGACTGATGTGGTTGTTCCATTCCATTTTTCTCTTCAATATCCAGTGGTTTACATTATCCACTTCACACAGTTCTCTGATGTTCTCGCTTCGCTCTATGTTCATTAGCGTTTTTCCAGCTATCTTCCGTTGTACCTCCATTTCCGTTTTTTTATCATTTGTTGAGTTTTTGTTGTGTCAAGTCATGTTTCTGCAGTGTAAGTCATTATTGGCCTAATCGTGGTCTTATAGATTCTGGCCTTTATTTCCACTCTGATATGTTTATTTTGCCAAATGGCGTTATTTAGGGATGCTGCTCTCCTAGCTGCTTTGTTTGTTCTAGAACATCTATTTCGACATCTCCGTAGCCAGATATTTTTATTCCCAGATACTTTAATTTCATCTTCTATTGAATGATTTTCTCGTCGACCACAAGCTTACATTATATCGGTGACTCAGGTGGTCATGCATTTTGGTTTAGAAACAGATATGATAATATTAAGAAATTTTGCTGTTCGGTTAGACGCTTGCAGTAGTCTTTGTAGGTCGTCTTCATTTTCTGCCACCAGCACAGCGCCATCGGCATAACATAGGATCTTAATCTCCCGATCACCCATTCTGTATCCTTTCAATTTGCGAGCTCTCATTATTATCTGATCCATGATAACATTAAAAAGAAGCAAGCTTAAAGAGTTTCCTTGTCTAATTCCTCTACCAACTGGATTAGGATCTGTAAGTTATCCGTTGATCCAGGCTTGAACTTGGTTGTCAAAATATACACCAGTATTTTCAATAGTATTTTAATTAGGTTATATAAGATTTATTTATCATAGAGAAGATGTAATATATCTCGAAGCTGAACGCGGTCAAACGCTTTTTTCAAGTCCATAAAACATATATGTTGACTTGTTGTATCCGATTAATTTCTCCATTATTTGCCTTAAAACAAAAAATTTATCGGTGCATGACCTACCCGATCTGAACCCTTGTTGTTCATCTGATAAAGTTATTAATCTAACTTTTTGAATAAATATTTAATAATTTTAAACAACAAGTGTTATACAGTACTCTAAACACAAAAAGATAATTAAAGGGGTAAACACATTAAAGAAAATACGAAGAATAAATGAGAAAAGACATGATGATCTTCTTAAGATAATATGAAAAATATACAAAAATTTATAACCTTACGAAACTGTAACTAATGTGTTACCTTTATGAATATTATACTTATTATTAATTAAAATGTTATTGATCTATAAAACATGATGAACGAACGTTTGGCATTTTCAACCTAAATAATAGTATACCAAACTTAATAAAACTATGATACAACATTTTGTATTTCCGCACACCATGTACCGTAAAGTTGTTGAAACTTTCGTATTTCTTAATTGAAAATACGCGCTTTGTAGCTTATATAAGACTGCTGGGAAATCAGTAACTTCGTTATAACTGACACTGCCAAACTTCAGCAATATTTTATGATTACGGAAACATATTTTGAATTAACAGAAAAATCTATTAAACTAACTATAGATTTATAGCAATATAAAAAAATAATACTTTTTAATAAAATAACTTCAAATTTGAGAAATTCTATAAAATGTATGAATAAGGTTATTTAAGTACTTTTAGTAAAGTATATTAATTCGTCTAGCTGTCCTCCCTCAGGTCAATCTCTGCTACTTTTATGATCTACCTCTGGAACTGGAAAATGTGTATCTTGTAATTAAAAATCTATATTTTCAATTTTTCAGGTGAACAATAAGGAATTGGCTATATGTAATCTAAATAATGTGCATGCAATATTGGGTGTCAATGTTACCCTGCCTATGAATAAATGAATGAATGAATAGAAAGTGGTTATATTGATGTTCAATGCCGAGGCCCCGTTAGGCCCTTTACATCCCACCATAATAATAACTCATTCAAGGCTGATCGCCTTCCCAAATGCAAGCAGGCTCGTTAACTGAACTTGCTTAACAACTTTACATGATAATGTTGCATCTTCGAAATATCTCAGCTTGAGTCAGTTGAGTGCTGGGCACTCTCTGGGATACGGTCAACAATTCCATCCTCCTTTAAACATCATCTACACACCGGGTCATTCTTGATAGAATTCTTTTGAAGATGGCCTTGCAGGTGACAATATCCAGTCATTAATTCCACTACGATTTGCAGTTCTTTCTTCAACATGAAGAGAAGCTCCCTAATATGTTGCCCGTTAGGTCCATTATGTACCTCGACACTCTTCATTCCATGGACCTCTCTCCAGGATTCAATAAATTCGCTTTTCATTAACAGTTTTAACTCCCTCTTACCAACGGCAATATGTAGATTTGTTTGGAGTCCGAATGGCTCAGCTGCGGACCCCGTCTTTGTCAAACGACCTGCATCCACGTTCCAATGTATACCCGAGTGACTCAGGACCCACATGAATCTGACTATGCAACCGTTCTTTGTCAAACTATTGAATACATTTTTGCACTGAAACACTGGTCGTGAAGCTACGACGGTAGACTTCAATGCTAAGATTGCAACCATTCTATCTGAACATATGTTGATGCCCTTTTCCTTTTTATAGCCCTCTCACAGAGATGGTAACATTGCAGAAGAGCATAAGTTTCTGCTTGGAAGACCGTTAAAACTCTCTGACCCACGTACTCTCACCGAACACTCGAGCTCCATCTCTTTCATCCTATCGAGATCCATCGGGTCCATTTCTCGAAAGAGAGAAAGAGTTTGCTTCCCTTCCTCTCTGCTTAGCAAAAGCATTTCAAGAGGGGAGTTATTTTCAAATCGGCGCCATATAGTCTGTATGCATGAGGATGGGCATTTCTCCACCATGCTTCTCCAGCCACACAGGTAGCCGCCAGTTCCAGATCCAAGATATCCTAGGCTACTGAGATGATAAACAGCCTTCAAGACCTCGTTCTCTATGAATAAAAGGAGAGAAGGTCGGTTCATAAGATCATCCAGTACCCTAATAGGGGCAGTCCCCATCGCATTATGCCTAAGCCAGTCTTTTAACTTTGTGAAGTTGAAGATGGTATTTGCGTTTGATTCTAGGGTAGGGTGGTATTAGATTGCGCGGGAGATTAAATTGCGCATTCGTCATAACAGGATAACGGAGTGAAGTTTGCGAGTAAATTCAGTCGTGTTTTGTTTGCTAGCGGAACCGGTTCACGCACCTTAGAAAAAAATTAAATTCAGTGAAAAACACAATAAATATGTAAGTACAAAGTTTTTATTGATTTTATATCTTGTTTTTCGATAAAATTAATGTGTTACTGTAAAACAAAGATAAGGAATTTTAATGGTTTGTTAATGTTTTTGTATTGCAGTATTATAGGAGTTTCGGCCTCGAAAAAACAATTTCGCTTATTTGCTAAGAGATGGCAGTGGTTTCGTGATCTTTAGAATATCATCTAAGTGTGTAAAATTGCGCCCCTTGGAAGCATGTAAGTTTGCGCGCGCAATTTTACACACCTACAATTTCTATAGTTCAATATGATTAATTTAATAATTCAGTAAGCTTGCCATTTCTGTTTTCTATTTCATGTTCTATAGTGACTTGTATTATTTCAGATTGTCAAGGAAAGAAAGGAAAACAGATCGCAAAGTCTGTTCTGAAGAGATTATGACGGCGTTTCACAGGCGAATTGAAAATTGCAAGAGGGAGAGATCAATGGCCTCATCTTTAGGAAAGGTAGAGTCTACTTTACGATTTCGTTTACAACAACCAAAATGTGTAACGAAATTAGGAAGATTTGACACTACATTTTCGCCTGAGGTTAAAAAAGACTTTTGCAATCATCTACATACTTTAGATAAAATGTTTTATGGATTAACGGTAAAAGGGTTAAGGAGTGCAGCGTACATGTTTGCAGAAAAAAACAACATTCCTCATAGGTTCAACAAAGAGACTAAAATTGCAATAAAAGAGTGGTTACATGCATTTTTGAAGCGACACCCGGATATTTCTCTTAGGCAACCTACCTCGACGAGCATTGCATGAGCAGTAGAATTCAATAGACCACAAGTAGAGCGGTTTTACATACATTTATCGGCTCTCATGGACAAATATAACTTTCCACCTCAATCTATTTACAATATGGATGAGACATGTATATCTCCATACCTAACAAACAGCCCAAAGTATTGTCTAGAAAAGGTAAGAGTTCTGTCAACTAAATATCTAGCACAGAGCGAGGAACAAGAGTGCGTCTGAGACTGGCCATTTTATTCCACCGGCGTTTATATTCGGCAGGAAGAGGATGAAGGCAGAACTCTTAGATGCTGCACCACCTGAATCTATCGGTATGGTCTCGGATTCCAGTTTTATAAACACAGATCTTTATCTCTATTGGCTAACTCACTTCGGAGATCACGCGAAGCTGACTAACCGCCCCACACCAGTCACAAAATGCCAGCGAGTGCGCAAAATGGCTTCGTAATCACTCGGGGAGTGCAAATACCGTCTATTAGCGGAGTGGATCTCTTCAAGGGCACTAGTATTGTGCTGTGGATTCCTGAAATTTTTACCGACGCTGATTTTCTGGGAAACAACGTTACCGAAAGGGAAGGACCAGAAGATAATCAAGTTACCCCATCTGATTCTCATGACGTCTCAGTTTCTGCAGCAAATGCCTCATGTAAATCTGTACAGACTTCGATGATATCTTCAATACAAGTAACAGAACCATCTAATGAGACCATTGAAATTGATCCACCACAACCCGAGTCTATAACGCCTACACCTGCATCTGAAAAGCAGTCATCTGTTACAGACGAAAAGATTTAGTCTCCAAATAAATTCAACGCCACTGGCGGAGATAATTCCATTTCCCAAGTCGACTCAAATTAGGAGTTTTAATCGGAAGCACAAAAAATCAGAAGTGATTAGGGGTTCGCCATAAAAATATCAACTAGAGAAAGAAAACGAACAGAAAAATAAACCCAAAAAGGAACCAAAGACAAAAAAGTCTAACAAGAATATAAAAAACCAAGGACTAATAACAAAAAGAAAATTTGGGTATGTTTAGGATACAGCGAAGTATATAAGGAGCCAATAGAAGAAAACTGAATCGAGTGCAATAGGTCTGCGAGTTGGTGGCATGAAAACTCCGCAGATTACAGTGGTTCCGGGGCTTTTATTTGTGATATATACAAAGAACGTATTTGCGCAATCTTTCACACTTGGGTGTATAAAATTGCGCAAATTTCATTCTGTGATTTTCATTAATTACTTAGAAAATTCTATATGTGCTGTTAAAATAAGTATGTCAATTTGTTGCCATAATAATAAGAATAAATAAATAAATAATTAATCTCAGATTTGTATTTTACAATTTATGAGCTTTTGATTGCAAACTGCGCATCGTTATACCACCCTACCCTACTAGACCACCATACGATAGCATTTTCGGTTTCAGCCTCTATGTCTCCCTAAAGGCTCATTTACAATTCCAGAAAGTACATATGGCCTTCTTGGACCAAGCTTCAATGTAATCATTCCAGCTCAGTCGTGAGCTCAGAATTACTACCATGTTCCTTTGTAGTGAGAGATCCTTCCCGTCAGTGTAATTGTGGGCCATCTCCCCATTTATTCTCTTTTTTGTAGAAGGTACAACCTTTGTCTTGTTGGAGTATATTCCGAGCCCTTCCTCATGATACAAACGTTATCTTATAAAAATTTCAAATTTGTTAGTTTGTTTTATCAATTTTGTGGTAAATACATGCTTATTTTACGACAAAATATTAAATTTCAGATTTAATATACACCAAGCTCCCAAAAAAAAAATAAATAAATTAAATTATACGGCATACGGTGCTAAAACTACAATTCTTCAATTGCGGGGAAACCCAGACAATACAGGGCGCAGTGGCGGCACTTTGATTCGATGCTTCCCCTCTTTCAGAACGTGACGTCACCACCAAAGCGAAAAGGCAGCGGTCTAATTAAGGACATTACGGGTTACTCTTTTGGAATCAACCTGTCCTTTTTCCGATTGAGCTTAACTCTCGGGGGCCACGTTAACTGTTCTATTTTTTAGGCAGCTCGTGGTTCTTAAAGTAGGTTGTCTCTGACAACATAATAATCTACAGACAATTAAAATCGTGCACGTATCTTAATTCCAGAAATTAATACCGCCGATAAAAAGATGAGGTCAGCGGCGTGTGCGAGTTACTTAACCGAAGCGTCCTGACTTAAAATAATTACCAGAACGTGACAAAGTTGAGGTAACCTGATATTGAGATTGCGACTAATAGTCAACTTCATGTTTGCTATAAAGTTATGAATACCGATCTTGATAAATAAATCCCGAACGTGACAGTAGAGAGTAAAATAATCCAAAACTTGACTTGCAGAAAACAGTACTGAATTAAAAAAAAAAAAAAGAATAAAAGGTTAACTAAGAGTCAAGAACGAGTGTTACTTGATAACCTCTTCCTAATTGGCTCATTCCTTAGAAGTGTTCCCTTGATAAAATAAAATGTAGTTAATCTTCGTTAACTCTGAGCTTCACTTATCCCCATTCTATCCCGGTGAGCAAGAAGAAGGGTGGGGCGGCTAGAGTTTTCATTCCAGTCAGGAGGTTTGGCGGGACTTCACCAACAACCCCTGATTTGTCTTAAAACTTGGGCCAAATAATTGATAATCCGAAAATTCTTAAAATAAATTAATCCCAACGAAAACGAACTTCCACGTTTCCTGAAGGATAAAATTAATCCAATAAACCTGGTAAATGCGTAAATAGGTCCATATTCTCAGAAATGAGTATAAAAATACGGAATAATGGCGAAGTGCGTTGACATCTCGCCAAAATCGAAAAATAACTAAAATTGCGTAAAATTCGGTAAATTCAAAATTAAAAAAAAAATACTTGTACTCCGTTAATACGACAATTTGATTATCTTTTAAAGAAATACTGTATATATTTTTGAATCTGGAGAGAATGATTGAAATCAAAAAAAAAACAGTAATGTGCTAACGAAATACCTTCTATTCAGCGACAACAGCATCCTACTGCACAGAAACTGTTGCTTTTTCCGAAACTGTTATGTTTTAATTAATATTTTTTATTTTCTCTGATATCTCTACTTATGTGAAATAAATCATATACAATATTTTTAGTTGTTTTCCTGTGCATTACTATCCAAGTTATTATATTTTGATATTTTAATTGATTACTTTAGGTGGCATTACAATGAAGTAACTAACTGTATATATTCTATTTGCCCTATGATAATAGTACATAGCCTCTGACTAATTTTAGAATATTACTTGTGCAAAACCCAAATATAATCAGGAAGTTTATCGAGCCTAAATCCAAAATTGCTTCGCCGTCGTAAGTTACGTCACATGGAAGTGCTTTGACCTAATTTTTACCTAATACGTCATTCGACAACATGAAAATAGCTTTGTGTTTATGCCAGCCACATCGGTGAAAATGTTAAGCTGACTGGAAACGTTTAAACAGCAGTTGAATGAGTTTTCTTTTAATCATTGAATGGATTGAAAATGGAGGACCTTCTGGATAAATCGGTTCAGTAATTGATCTAGCTTCCTGTTTTGAGATATAATAAATGATAACATGGTATTTTATTTGGTAATGGATTTCCGAGGACACATTTTTTGCAGTGCTGGACTAAGGAAGACAAAGGTAGATATAGCGGATCCTTTTGAACCTAATTTTAACATAGCTATCCCGTTATGATTTTTGTCACTTGCTCATAGTAATTTCGATTTCTTATATTACTTATTTAAATACATTGTACTCTACAAATAGTTCATAATCTTTCAATATGGGATTTCCTAAAGGGCGGTTTTATATCGCGCTAACATTAGTTTCTAGGAACTTTGGCAAATTGGGACGACCACGACCAGTGCGAGTTCGATCCTCGTACACGACAACTTATTAAAAAAGTTGTCAGACCATTAGAGGCTAGAGTCCCAATAGTCGGTAGGCATGAAAACTGACAAAGAGTGAAAACTCGGGACTGGTTGAATGTCGAGAACCGTGGTTCGAAACCCACGTTAAACTGTAGGTCCCGTCACTAAAAAATTCTATGGGTTGATGAGACTTAATAACTACTACTACTACTACTACTACTACTATACCTTTGCAAATTCACGGTAATAAAAGAATATTTTAAATCAGAATATATCAAAAATTATCCTATTTTTTATATTCGTTTTCTAGTTATTTGTTTCCTTGTAGCACTAAAAATTATATTGGATCTTTCTTAAATTTTAATCAATATTTTAGATATATTTCATAACTTAAAATGACCGTAACTTTGCAAGGAAAAATCCTAAGGAACAGCTAAATAGCTTATTTTGAAGGGTAAGAATAGTATTAAATGATGCAACTAGAAAAAAAATCATAGAACTAATACTGTGCATCCTGCATATAACCTCAAAAGTAGCCTAAACCCTATTTTTCGAGCACATAACCTCAGATATCTCAGAATTCCAACAGATTATTTCGAAAATTACCCCTAGCTGCCCAACAACAGAACCTTGTTATTGCAAAGGGTTTTTCAGTAAGGGCAGGTCGATGTTGAAATGAAATAAAACTGTGTAAAATACTGACAAAATTCTTTTTTTATTCGAAAGGCCCATATATGCCATTATGTATATATAACATCGTTGAAATGAGTGATAGGATTGGCTACGTTGACTTTAAGGGCATCGGTCGATTGCGGCTTATTAGCATAATCTTGCGACTTTAGACAACCCTACAAGAAAAAATCTAGCAGGGTCAAATCGTACGATCTTGGTGGCCAATTCAAGTCACCCTCAAATCGTTCATCCAGAATATTCCTCGTGGCATCCACTGTGTAACACGTAGCGCCATCCTGCTGAAATCACATGTCATCTACCTTCATATGGTTCAACTTGGGTCAAAAGAAATCAGTTAGCATAGTTCTGTAGGGCTCACCGTTGATGGCCTCACCAACCTCGTTTTCAAAAAAGTACGGATCAATGACGCCGCCAGCCCAAAATCCACACCAAACAGTAACTTTTCGTGGATGCATTACCACCTGGTGAACCTCGTATGGGTTGGTGTCGCCACATTAATGCAATTGTGTTTGTTAACATAGCCATTCATCCAAAAATGCGTCTCGTCGCTAAAGATGATTTTTCGGCCAAAATTGAGGTCCTCTTCCAAACGCTCCGAACCCAAGTCAGCTAGCAAACGGCGTTGTCTATGTGGTCATTAACTTTAAGCTCCTGGGTCAGTTGGATCTTGTACGAATGTAGGCCGAAGTCCCGACGCAAAATTCGCGAAGTTGTAGTCTACGAAAGGCGGAGTTCTTGTGCATAGCAAGGAATTGATTGCCTCGGGTTCTCCCGCACACTTTCGCGAACTGCGGCGATGCTCTCGGCTGATTTGGCGTCCCTTTAACTTGAGGGTATTAACTGATTGTTTACCGAACCGGTCGTCTCGAAACTAGGCCTATGTGATGTGAAAGGTGATGTGAATGGTAATGGGAATGACGATGTGAAATTTTTGACAGTAAAAGCCGTATTCTTGAAAAGCCAATGTTGTCAGATATGAAGATGCTAAAACCCCAAAATTTCTAAAAATAAAATGGATGACAGATTGAATTGAGCTGTCATACCCAAAATGTCTGTAGCATATTTTGTTGCTATTTTAGACAAAAAGTAGTTTTGGTACTTTAAATTAATCGTCAAAAGTAAAAAAAAAATAGTGCTGTTGTTATTTTGGTGAAGTTATGAATTGTCATTACAATATTTCTACTTTGCCTAGAACTGTTAAACAAAAATACATACAAAGAGCCAAGTACTTTAAGATTCTAATAAAGAACGAAAAAGGAATATCAAGAAAAACAGCAATCATATATACAAAGTAATATAATGACAGTAATTGCAGAAAGCCAGCACTGATAAACCTTGAAACGGTGGAAATTACAACTCTGCGTAGTATGACTAAAAGCCATCATCCCAATCCACTACGGAAACTATCCAATCAGTTATTTATTGTATGAATTCACAAAATGTCCAGCCTCTTACTGCAAGATGTTCTGCCCTGACAACTAAATTTGAAAGAAAACCTGAAACTTAAACAATGACAGAGAAACTCTTTACGACCAAGATAGCTTACAAATTGTGATTTCTCAAATTTATTATAAGTTGCGTCGTGAAAAGAATTATGTTAGATTAACTGTATAAAACTAAGATACTCGGCTGTTATGGACACAAGTATTTATGTTAAATCCATAAACAGAACTGGCCCTAGAAAAACATTTTTAAATAGCACGCTCATACAATTGAGTTATGAACAAAATCTCCTGTAATAATTTTATATGTCTTTAATCTCAAATTTTCTTAATATTTGCGAGACCTATTCAACTTTCTAAGGATATTTTATTAAAAATTTTGAAAATATTAAATGTCCACCTTCAACCTTATGATAAAAAATCAATCCAAAATTAAAGTTTACCTCTGTAGTTGAAAACGTCTAATTCTGTGAATTGCAGTTTGTCCTAGGTTCGCAAAAAATGTGTGTGTTTTCCTATCGGCACCAATTAGGGGAAAATATTTTAAATGCTGTAGATGACACTCCTTGAACTAGTACTCAAAATTATCAGCGCAGTTTAATATGTCGGAAACACCACCTAATTAACGTTTCAACTGTTTATTCAAAAAATAAAACGTCTTAAAGAAACGATTCGTCAACATATTATTTTTTTTAACGACGAGTTATTTTGAAGAATCGAAAATAAAATAAAAATTTTTAATACTATTTTATTTTTTTGAAATCCGTGCGTTAAATATGTCATTTAGCGGCTGACATTTCATTTGCGCATTTTTCACCGTTCGCTTGCCTTTCACCGGGCGGACGAGGATATGAATGATGAACATTTCAAGAATACGCGTTCGCCACCTTTTCACGGTTCACTTCACGTTCCCCGGTTCGAGGATAGGGCCCCTGGCCACCAAACATTGGAGAGTTGACTTGGAATGGCCACCGCGTCTGCCGTAAAAAGGCCGCAACACGCGCAACGTTTGCGATGCGATTTGGCATCTGTAAAAGAATAATAAACAACAGATTAGACAGACGATACAGAAACAACATGGCCGCCACAGACTGCCAACATCGAACCACTCTTATTGAAAAATCCTTTATTTCATTTACAGTTACATTTAGGAATAGGACATCTAATAGAGAAAAATGTTCAGGATTTTGCAGGAATTCTAAAAGTGTTCAAAAAATTGGGGATAACTATTTAAGAAATCAAAATTGATTATAGCACAGCTTCGAAGTCACTTTTAAAATTTAAAATATTGGAAAAAATTTGCTCCAAAAAACAAAGTCGACTTGTTCGAAGGATTTTTCAGAAACCCAGCGTTATTTAAATAATGAATTTATTTCAAACTTCACGTCCTCATTGCATATTTTTTCCACTGAAAAACCCCCTAATTTGCCTTAAGTTGATTTTGTCTTATTTTTAACCTAATAAAATACCGTATTCTTTTTCTTGCAAATTTAGAAACAATTAATATATTTCCAAATTCCCTCTGTTAGATGAAAACATCAAGATCACTTTACGAAAAGACTATTCGTCCATTTCTCGTTACTTTTTCTGTCCGAGACACTCTTAACGGACGTGCATATTTAACATAAGATTTACGTTTGTGTGGTACAGGTTCACCGTATAAGAAGTTGAAAATATAAACTCGATCTCTTTTTCACACAAATTAATCTTGAAACTCTGCTTCTCTATTTCTTATGCCCTTAAACACAATTTATTCAACACTTTTATTAATGCGAACATGGAAAAAAATAAACATGTTCTCTAATTGCAAGCACTTCTCTTCAACTCGAGCTGCGAAAGCTAAAAGCTACAAGTTTTGCTCGACAAAGGACAGAATTTATATTTGTTGGAAAAAATGACACCTCTCGAGTGCTGCTAATAAAAAACAAGTTTAGATGTAAGAGACTCTCTGGGCCCTAAAGAGATGACAAAATGTTTATCAACTATTTAATGAAGAGACAATTACATATTTTCTATCAAAACACTAGAAGTCTTCAATTATTTGACATTACCATTCCTCCATAATTTAATGTCTACAAATTTTGACATTATTGGCACTATTTGTATAGCCCAAATGAAGTTAAATGGTGGTATGTTATCGTCTTAACTCTTTACTACCGATTATGATTTTTTCATGATAGTATTAGCTTACCTAAAAAGATCACGAAGTGCAATGCTTGTGGCAGGTTAAAGTGAATTACAAAGGAATCAGTGTAAGAAGTGTTGCAAATATGCCGACGATGTTACGAGATAACTACAAGCAGATTTTCGACCACTAAAAATTTTTAAGGCGTGTTTCGTCCTAACACCGGTGGCGGACTCGTCAGTGGGTTCCACCCAGGCGCGGATCCAGGGGGGGGAGGCGATCACTCCTTCCCCAAAAGAGCTTCGAGTTCAGGAAAATAGACCCGATTTTGCCTCATATACAAGAACTAGAGAGAGTAATAAGTCATTTTTTACCCTTTTTTTCTTCACAAACTACCTGTGTTCTTTAGTCTGGTGTGCAAAATCTGTTAAACACATATATTTTAAAATCAAAAATACCCGTCTAAAATAATGGACTATTTGGGTTGGATAACAATAGATATTTGGAGGTGTGAAGTGTTAAAAAAGATTTTAATAGGCGTGGGAAGGAGGTTTATTTTATCACTAAATATTTATGGCATAGAATTTTATTCCGGTAATAAACTTAAAATAAAAAGTTTTCATTATATTATTTTATTTCTTATGATTTCTTAATAATTCACAAGCATTAGAAAATGTAGATAATTTTGACATATTTAACATAAATCACAACTGTATTTTTATTATTTTTAATTTTGACAGAAACCGTTTTAGGGACATTCAGACTAAAACGTAACCATCTTCTCTCAAAAAATTCTAAGTTATAATTTAAATACTGACAACATAACCAGTGTCAAAAATACAAGAAATTAAACATATTAAAAAAATGAATTCGTCCATATGATATTAAAATTTTTTTGGGGCTATCGGTCATTTTATTATTAATTACAAACATTTTTAGGACATTTAACGTTTCAGTTTATTTATTTCTTAAAACATCTGCAGAATTACAATTAAACACTAAAGAGGGATTCAAATGTAATTCATTTTTATATGTTACAGTTTAAATTAGACCTACTTATTTTTATTTATATTGCACTGACATCTTAATTTAATTTACTTTATTATATGGAAATCCGATAGCCTTACAAAAATAAAATAAACATGTTAATTCTACACGCTTAAGAAAGAGACACAAATACAATAATAAAAAAATTACGGCTAATTGGAATTATATATATATACATATATATATATATATATATATATATATATATATATATATATATATATAATTAAAAAGTGGGACACACTAAAATAAAAATGTATATAAACAACATTAAACAATAACCTACAACAAAAACGAAAATTTAAATAATAAATTGGGTTTACACTAGTAAACATTACATATCTAATTCGTAATCAAAGTCAATGAAGTTATCTTCGCTCAAATTAATTATAATTGGTTCCTCTATTTCACCGATCATGGGATCGAGTTTCCACATTTTCTTTTATTCTTTTATTATGTGGATTTGTCCCAATTTTCTGCAGTAACTTTATTCAAAAAAATCTTTTAACAGTTCAGTTAAATTACGAATTTTGTAAGTTGTGTTATTTTTAGCAACTCTACCTTTTACTTGATCTATAAGAACAGATTTCCTATCTGGTTTTTCCCAGCAAAATTAAATTCTCTGAGCAATTTCCAGAGCTCAGTTTTTTAATTTCAGGTAAATCCCGATCTTCATTGATTTTAGTTAGAATTTTGTCGACGATTGGGATCTGCTTATCATAATAAAATATATGTACAACTCCTTTTATTGCAGTTTACATTTCTTCTTCCAACGAGGTTTTTCGTCTGCCTGTGATCGAATATGGCTTGGGAGTACTAACAATTCCAATCGTTTTTTTTTCTCCTTCAATATTCGTTACATAGGAGATTTTCCAACTCCTGTCATGTTGAAACACATCTCAACAGAGCCTTTAACATTATTATCTAGATATTGATATCTTAAGGCATCATAAACATTCATCGTAATATGTTTTTCGCTGAGCAAAAAATGTCCTGGTTTAACGATTTTGGAATAAATATAGAAGTGGAAGCCATATCTTTTGGGTATCTCACTGATCTCAAATAATATATAAAAACAAGCACAAACAAGATAAATTATTAAGGACACACTGTAAGGTGTACTTTGCTCACTGACAGAAATTAAATTGAACTATCAGAAATTTTATTGTTGCAGTAAATTTATAAAAGCTTATAATATTGAAATATAATTAGATTTACGGCGGTCCTTAGTTAGCTTCGGCACTGAAGCAGGTAGGTTAGAGGTTTCGGTAACAGTTTTATTACTCTCTGTAAATCTTGAGTAGAGTATAGAAATGTGTATGCTTGCGATCGCCCCTCCCCTTCCCAAGAACTTTGAGTTCAGGAAAATAGAACCGTTTCTGCTTTTTATATTAGGAATGTGTATGTTGCTGGCACTCCCCCCCTCCGTTGACAACTTGTTTTTTTTGTGATAACACCCCCCCAAGAGCTTTGAATTCGGGAAAATAGACCCGATTCTGCCTCTTATACTAGGAATATGTATGCCGCTTGCGTCCTACCCTCATGTTGGCAAATTGTTTTTTCTTGTAATCACTCTCCCCCTCTCCAAGAGCTTCAAATTCAGAAAAATAGACCCTACCCTGCCTTTTACACTAGAAATGGGAATGTTGCTGGTGTCTCTCCCCCCCCCCCCCCGTCGACAACTTGCTTTCACTTGCCATAGCCCCCCCCCTCAAAGAGAGAGGCTGGATCCGCCTCTGGTTCCACCAATGCCTTTCTCAAACATCCTTGTTTACATACTTATGTATTTTTCGAATATTATCTTTAAAGTCATTCCTAGACGGGATCTATAGGTAAAATGTTCCATTTATAGGCATTCGTTCATACAATAGGAGCTGATGTCCGATGCTGAAGATACATATGGATTTTCTTGAGAAATTACGCTGGTAGTAAAATGTACTTTGGTTGTGCTTACATTCCACATTCGGACAACGTTTTTTTTCTCTTGCAAATAATTAATATAGATTTGCAATTTTTTTATGAATGGTCGGTGGTTGCAACGGGAGATTTTTACTTGACTAGTGTGAAATAGTCAAAAGTAATTGTGGTTAAATGCAATTTAATAACATACTTAACCTTAATAATACAGTGCTAGATTTAGTACTGTGCATTATAGCTTTAGTCACTAAAGGACCTCGTTACGATTATAGTATGATGGATCAAGATATAAACCATACAACTTTGGAATTCCATATCTATGAATCGCTAAATAAAACGGATACTTATTACGGCTATGAAGTTCATAACTTTAGTAGAGTTTATTTACTACGTGGAATTATATTTTATTCCAAATTAACAAAAATATTTGAAAATATATATCATCTTTTAAAATCAAAGGGAAATATCTTTCAATGGTGCATAAAAAAACATACAACATGTACAAAGCCTGCCATAGTTTGTTATATATGTAATTCTCCTTTAAAGGCAGAGAATATGAAAAATATATGTACAAACAGTTTATTTCCTGCAAATATCACTCTGGTCCTCTCTCCATACACATTTCGATCACCTCATGATCTCGTCAGTGGAGCTGTATCGGACCGAGAACAACATTAACAGGAAACAACTGATATATGAACCATAAATTTCAAGGTATGTCGGCAGGATATTACACCTGCCGTCTACCAACTTCGATGTCAGACTGAGAAATATCGTCAGTCGAACGACATCTATGAATCAATGGAGTAACGTGAAATTTTTAAATGATTTTTACAAGTGATACACCATCCAAAGTTCGTAATTCTCTGGAATGTTTACATTGTCAATACAACGGGATACATTGTAAAAATAGCTATGCTAGATAGCATAATTTTAATTTTTTTTTTCAAATATAACCACAACCCTAAGACCACAACTCTCTATGTTCTGGATTTTTGAAATATTAAGGTGTTGGAGTCCGCAGATATATGAGGCCCCCACACCACTTTTAGGTCATTTAAATCAAAATTCTTGTGAGTTTTTGCCAATTTCTTAATCCGCAGCTCTCATCCTCAAAGGCCTAGGAGGCTCTTTGACCCCTGATCCGTGTCTCTGGGAGCTTCATTGTAGCAAAGAAAAAGGAAATTATCCCTTTGAGCCCAGGTAGAAAAATATAGATAATATAATTGCTATCTCAAAGTAAGACTAACTTGATTGAAAAAAAAACACTTTTTTAATTAGTTAACAAATATTATTTTTTGAATTGTATTACATTGTACAAGATATTAAAATATTGAAAAATAGACAAATATAATTGCAATACATTTTTTAAATTTAAATGACTACATATAGTTCGAGGTACTCCAAAATTGAACATTCTTATTTAGATCACACCGTAGATACATATATTAATATTAAGTATTACTTAGCATGTTACGAAACATTCCGTAGAGAGCAGAATGACCCTTGAAATGGGCCTAAAGTCCTGATATATTTTTACTTCTGATTGCGTTCGTGCTCCGAAAAATGAGATTTTAGATTAGCCTAAGGCGGTTTGTTAGTAAGGGAAAGAAAATGATATTTTCTCCATTTCCAGTATATAACCGTAAATTGGTGGATATTTATAGGCAGCTAAATAACTAGAAGATTATATTGAGTCGCTAGTAAACGATTTGTAGCAAAGTATTTTTAACATAAGTATAAAAGTCACTTTCTCTACCTTTTAAATTGTACATAATCATAAAAATTATAAAATAGAAAAAGAGCTAGATATTAAATAGGTACCTTTAGAAATTTTAGTTGTAATAAATAGGATATAGATGGACGGATAAATCTTTTTGTCAGTTAACTTGGTGCTAAGTGCGATATATGGATATCGTATATCAGGGCTTTAAAATATTAAATTACACTAGTCAACAAATATACAAAAAAATTGCAACTGGTGTTATAATGGCTGTCTGTGGGAGTTTAAAGCATCCTGAATGCCAATTCAACAACAAAAATTTTCCACCACATATAGAATTTCAGTTATAGAATGTATCAGTTATTTTTATTTAAGACAAACATTGTTATATAATAATTATACATACGTTCAAAACAATAAAAAAAAACAAGATATTTTAAGGATAATAGGATTTATTTACAAAAATACACATGAAAATACATTTATAGTAAGTCTTTAGTATACAAATTTTTTGCAAATGTTGATTTTCATTTATATTCCTTGCGCTTTCTCTCATAAGAATCCAACAATAATCCCCCATCACTACTGGATCCCATCTGCTTTGGTAGCGTTGCTCCATTGTTAATATGTCTATCTTTCTCCTTGCTCGTCACTTATCGCACCCAAATTTTCTGGGAAAAAATTTAAATGGGAGTGCAAGAAGTGTATTTTAAGAGACATGCATGCATGCAGTAGCTTTTAAGTAGTCCTCCTGCAAATTTGTCGTAGATTTTTACTTTTTCGTTTCGTAAAAACTCCGAAACAAAAGAACTCCACGTATCTAATTCAACATCACTTAATTTTTGATCAAACTGTTGATCTCTCAGTATTTTTCTAATTTGTGGTCCAACCAATATTCCTTCCTTAAGCTTAGCATCACTTAGTTTAGGAAAAATTTGTTTAAGGTATTTAAACGCATCTCCTTCTTTATCGAATGTTTTAACGAAATTTTTAATCAATCAAGTTTACTGTGTCATGAAGGTAACAATACTTTTTTGGTATCAACAAGAGGTATATTCTTTACGTTAGCTTGACCTGGAATATATTGATCTCTCGGAAGCCATTCTTTTACTTGGTAATGGCTCTGTGTTGCTCTACTGTCCCAAAGACAAAGAAAACAGTAAATCCACCCTAAAGCCCTAGTAATAGTCCTATGACTTTTAGGTTACCACATATTTGCCATTTATACCTATCATAGCTTATCGCATTTAGAGTAAGTGACATACTTTCGTTATGCTTCCTTCACGTCAACTGCATATGCAAGAGCAGTAGAGGATCTTTCATTGCCACTATGAAGCAGAACTGCTTTTAAACTTATTTTAGAAGAATCTATAAATAAGCGCCATTGGTTCGGGTTGTGTGCAAAGCCTAATTTTTCCGTAACACTATTTGGATCAACACAAACACACATTTTATCCTGCAGAGTAAAATACGAGGATAGCTCCTGGTAACTTTGGTTCCAGTGGCTAGTAAATTCAATTATTGTAATCTAGACCCTAATAGTTCAGTATACTCTTTGGACAAGTGGAGGTCCCGAACTAGATCATTTAATTCGAGTTATTCGACCAAATGGGGTGCTTTTTCTTCGCTTTCAGGAAAATAAGTATCGTACTTTTCTGATACATTATCGGGTTCTGTCTTATCATCATACATTTCTAAATCTTCCTCTTATTTTGCCGGGGGCGCTGGAGCTGGTAAAACTTCTCCATGAAGAATCGGTTTTATTGCTGAGAGAATATCCGGATATTCAATATTATGTTTGCTCTTTCTTGAAAAACCAGTTTTGTCAGGCAAAAGTAACAGAACTTAAAATGATTTGTTGGTTCTCGCCAAATCATTGAAACTGCAAAAAGCATAAAAGATCGTTTGCCATTTAACCAATTACTTAGATTTGCTGCACAGATTTTTCAACATATGTAAGGAGCCCAGTCCCGATCTTGATCACCAACAAGATATCCAAAATACTTATGATAAGCTACTTGGGTCATTTTCTTAATTATCTTTTTCTGCGTTTTAGAGGTAAACTGAGCAGATATGTAGCAAAAACTATCCGCGGAGTTAACACAGCCACTTTTCTGCACTTTAGACATTTTTGTACTGTCGCGTACGTCTGTTCAGAGATATGAATCCACCAGGCATTTTGTTTTGACTTGTCATCCCTAGAAACCCCGTGGTATTGCCAGATTCTACACAATTTCCCTAACTTATGGAAAACTTAAATTTGGCAACTTCGCGCTCCGGTAAATTATAAATTACTTTTTAAAATAATGTGATTAAATACTCATTCATTTTTCCTGAAGAAATTATAACTCAAAAATCTACTTGTTAGGAAGTTTTTACCATCATTGTCACATTAAAAACCAAAAATTAACCAAAGCCTGCCTATTACACTACAGTCGCAAATTGGCTGTAAATTAGTCTTATAAAGATGGAACTGTTATAGAGAAAACTGAAAGTGGAATGGGAATTCAATAACAAATTGTGAGTCTAACCTATTGGGCGTTCCTTTAAATTTTCACATGACTCGGCATAGAAAAGAAAGAGAGGAAAATATATTTCGTTGAAAGCCAATAGACATCAGAAATTTAAATAACAATAAAATAAAGAGACCAGAAACGTTCGATTGTTTTAGAAAGCTTATAGAGGAATGAGTTGCTGTGAAGTGTGAAAATTTTCTCTCCAGCATATGAAAAGAGGCTCCCCCCTTCAATCAACAATAAGATTGTGATTCATGCAAGATGATGCATCACCCCTCTCCTGTATCAACTTAGGTGCATATCGGAACGAAAAATTTCTCGAATGTTTGGTTGAAAAGGGCGGACAACTTCCCTGGACACCTCCATCCCATGATCTTAACCCGAAGAACTTTCATTTAAAATTGCTTATATTAGGAATACACTGCCAATATATTATGAAAGATTTCAGGTAAATCTTTCATGAAATATTTTGCAGAAGTATTTCAGAAAAGTTGATGAAATATTTCTCTTTCTTTGCAAAAATCGTTCCTTGAAAGCTTTCTGAAATTCTGTAAAAAGTCTGATAATAAATATTTACATAACATTTCAGAAATTTTCATGCAAGATTTTATGAAAAGTATCTAGACAGATTCACAAAATGTTACCTAAAAGTCTCTGGAATTGCCAAAGAAATATTTCATTGAAACCTTCACTGAGAAGTATTTAAAATGTTTAAGAAACTTTTCACGAAAACTGAGTTAAATAATTTTTCAGAAATTACAAAAAAAAATTATGAAACTTTTCATGCAAGATTTTTTGAATGACCTGCAGAAAATATACCTTATCACTTCTTATATTATTAAGTCAATATTCCTTTGAAATCTTCACTGAAAAGTCTTTGAAGTGTGAGGAGGCGAAAAACTGCCGATCTTCACCCATTTCCTTTATAATTCTTGCAAATAATAATTAGATCTCAATTTATTAGAGTTAAAATATTTTGTGTGAAATCGCAAGGCTAGGTTCGATTTGTTTAAGTAGGTAACTTCAGTGAAGGTAGCATTCGAAGTTTTTTAAAAATTTTAATCAAGTGCCCTGCTAATTTTATAGCGGAAATACAACTTTTAATCTTCCATAACATTCATAGTTGTTTTAGCATTTTTTATTTTTTTAAGGGTCGTTTATCTTTTTCAAAACACTTTATATAAAACGATTTAAAGTATGATTTGGAGATATTTCTTTTACCTATAAAGGTTAACACAACTTAGAAACTGAAACGCTTATATAAAATACTTTAACCAAATGTGAAAAAAGTTCTTGAAACTTTTATTTCAAGGAACAATTGATAGACTAACCAAAGAACTAGAAATATTATGAAGTAAATAAAGGTGGAATCACAAATGTTTTAGAAATGTTTCAAGACGATTTCTTATGAGTAGTTATGAATAAATTTGAATGTTTTAAAAACATCGTTGGAAACAACTTTCGTAACAGATTTCTGAACAGACACTTCGCACATTGCGATGGACTAGCCAAAGAACTAGAAATATTATGAAATAATTAAAATTGGTATATCAAATCACAAATGTTTTAGAAATGTTTCAAGTCCATTTCTTATGAGTAGTTATGAATAGATTTGAAATGTCTTAGAAACATTTTTCAAAAGAACATTCGTAACAAGTTTCTGAACTGACACTTCGCACATTGCGATGGACTAGCCAAAGAACTATAAAAATTATAAAATAATTAAAATTACTCTATCAAATCACAAATGTTTTAGAAATGTTTCAAGACGACTTCTTGTGAGTAGTTATGAATAGATTTGAAATGTCTTGGGAACATTTTTCAAAAGAACTTTCGTAACAGGTTTCTAAACTGACACTTCACACATTATAGAAACATTTCACAAAAATATCTCAGATAAAACCTTACAGAAACATGTTAAAAAAATTTCATGATAAGTGGCTGGTGTATTTCACTGCGTTAAAAGATATTTTAAGAAATATTGGTATTTATTTTTTTTATATGTTATTAACAATAATGTTTCAAATCTGTTTTCAAATAGTAACTTTATCGATGTGAAATGAAAGTGCATATTGTGAGTTTTATGTAACGTATTCTCTGGTAACAAGTTTATACAAGGAAAAAATTTTACCTGTGAATAAAGATAGCCTTCATCAGTGCCAAATATCATCCAAAAACTAACATACATATGAATTTTAAATATATAATAATAGCCTCTAGGTGATCTTTCTTCGCCGCTAGGCGATATTACATTTATGAACAATAATTTCCTTTACAAGAAATTAATATGAGTGCATTTAAAGTTAGTGAAAGCTCTATTTTAGTGCATGTAGAAGACAAATCCGAGATTCAAAGTAATGATCAAGATATCGAGCGGTCTCTTGGCATCAAAATGCTATCTGATTCTGTAATTCAGAGAGAATCTCAGAGAATATCGCCAATTATACGGAAACACCTTATCATACCTCTACCAATAAGAAATCTTTTACTTCTAGAACCATAAATAGGGTTGGAGCAATTTCTTCTACAGAATGGAGACTATTTAAAAGAAAAGGAAGAAAAACAAAAAAGAAAGATGCTATCCAAGCAAGAAAGTTATAGAGATAGAACATTAGGAAAGAAAAGAATTTATTCTGATCAGGAATTCCCTATTAAAAGTACAAAAAAAAAGAAAATTAAAAGTTATAAATTACAGTGAAAATACAGTGGAAGAAAACGAAAAAGACGAATGTGATTCAACAGAAAATAAAACAATGTAAAATTAAAATTATCTCAGTACAAGCTTTCTTGAACCAAAAATAAAAATTCAAAAATTAAAAGAAAAGAACGGTGAAGGAAATGAATATATGAATCCGAAAAAAATTGATTTATTTGTAAACAGACCTTTGCAGAAAGCCATTAACAGAAGAGAAACATTTAAAAATGTTTGCAAACATACTGTTACATCTATAAGAAAATTAATAAATATTAACTGTTTTTAACTGAATTTAAAGTTCCTACTTAATAAGGTTAAGTATTACTAAACCAAAAGTGGATAATATACTTGCAGTTGGGTGTATAAAAATACAACTATATATATGAGAAACTTAGCTCTCAACCAACTGAAAAAACCTTATACTATAAAGACAAACGTGCTCTGTTCTAACACAGTTAGAGACAAAGCACTATCTCAGATTGCAAGAATACCAGGAAAGAGCGGAAGCCTTTCCTATGGTAGTGCACCGCCATCTGTAGACCGGTTTCGAACTTGTTAGTTCTCGTCAGTACAGAATAGGCTAGCGCACTTTAGCATCGGAAAAATAAATCCTTTAAGCAACTTATATTAGACACAATATGAAATCTAATACAAGCGGCGCCATCTCCCAGCATTCCACGCAATCTGAAGGTTAAGAGCTAAGTTTCTCTTATATAATTGTATTTTTATACACCCAACTGCAAGTATATTATTTTTATAAATAAAGATCTCTACGAGATTCTATATTGAAAAAGTACCAGGATCTTAGTTACGATTCAAAAGGATCACAACTTCTTTCGAATACAATGACGTTAAATGCCGATTTTTCACATTAACACAATGGTTACTGCATATGAAAGATAATTATTTTACCTTATATACTAAAAGACGATTGTTCTAGGAGTCTAAAACTCATATGGTAGCTTTATTTGGCTCTGTATTTTCGAAAAATTTTGTATATAGAAGTGTGCCTTTACATTTTAAAACATTTCATGAGAATATTCGATGGGTACTCGATTTCTATAAATTTCAGTTTTTTATATAACTTATATAGCTCCTGCAAACGACTTTTTTGCTATTGTGAATTCATTTATATAATGTGAAATGCTTGAAATAACAAATAAATTTAGCTAAACTGGAATAGTATGTCTATTTACTGAAAAATTCTATGCTTGATTGAAAATAGCAATAAATAAAGTAAATCTTCTCTGAAACACATTTTTTAGGATAGAAATGATAAAGAAATAATTTTTATCTAATGTACAATACTGTAAACTGTTTATTGGGTGTTCTTTAATGACATGTCTCTATGTGAAGGTCCCGCGCTTAGCTTCCAGCAAAAAAGTAACCGAAAAACGATAGTGCTTAAACAACTCTTTCCTAACGTTTACTGCGATCACTGTCATTTGAACTTTATATTGTCTGCCATAGAGATCAATTTAATAATATTTCTAAAGAAATGTATTACTTTAAATGTAATATAATTAAAAATAACTAAAAAGAACCTTGAAATAAAAAGAAGAAATAGAAGTTAAAAGAAAAAAGAGAAGATAAAGAAAAGAAAAGATCCGTTTGGCAAACATTCGAGATAAAGCGCAAAAAGAATTGAACGTGTGTCCTACAACTTCGTAAGTGTATTTATTACTCATAAACGATAGAACAAGTGTGTAAAAGTTTGCCTGATAAGTAACGAACTTTAAGTATAACGAGGGATGTCAACTACACCAAGGGCAAAATATTTTACATACTTGTATCGTGTATTTTTTTAAGGTGGGAAAGAGGTCGATTTTAGAAATAAGAGATGTGCATAAGAGTACATATAATCGTGTAATATTTCCGTAACCATTACGTCTTTTTACGCTGAAATGATCTGCTTTTTAGCAAGATGAACATGAAAAGCACATATAATACGCATAGTTCTATATAATTTACACGAGTGAAAATTTCAGCTATTTTGAAACATAAAAAATTCATCAACATTGTCCCTTAACTCGCTTACTTGCACGTCTTGTTTCGACAAATTACCCTATAAGCATTTTTCACTATTATTTGGAGGTTGAAGTTTGCCTGTCATTAAATGAAGATCAAAAAAAGCTTAAATTTGTATTCGTTAAAAAAGTTTATTTTTTCTTAAATTGTATTATTTGTTATAAAAGTTTTTGTTGTATTCTTTTTTTATTAAATAATTTGTTCAAATAAGTTTTGTATTATTTTATGTAACCTTATTTTTGTGATCAACCCTTGATTCTAAAAACTACACAATATTTAATCTTATGTTTGTTTGAAGGTTGTAGACAATGTTAAAGACTGACTAAAATATGTTTGTCGGACTTGTATTGTCTTTATTTTTATTTATTTTTACGACGTTTCGATTAGGTTGTATCTCTAATCGTTATCAAGTATAAACTGAATGTTTTGTCTTAAGACTACGAGCTTAGGACTTGTCCATTGAAGCACGAAGTTTCACTTCACTGTACACACCTAAATGATTTGATGTTACAAAGTAGTGGTTGCCAAAGATTAGGTATCTTAACACTCGGTTTACTAAAGATTCCATTATTGTTTTTAATGTAAGCTGCTTATATAAATTTTCTTTTTTTCATGTTGGGTTCCATATATATTGCCGCAGCCTCAGACCATTTTATATGGTGTTGTTTATCCCTGGCGTGTTCTGCAATACCTGATCTCGACGTTTCCCCTTTTTGTGTATGAGTTTTATATTCCTTAATTTTAACTTCTAGTGGTCGTTTGGTTTCTCCAATATACATTTCACCACACTCACATGGAACTTTGTAAATACATTCTTTCTTATCGGTAGTTTTTGGTTTTGTTTTTGTTAAATGAGCTGTAAGTGTATTTCCTGATTTAAAGGCTGTTTTTACATTATAATTACTGGCAATTTGTCTTATTTTCTCCGAAGTTCCCTTAATGTACGGAATTATGAAGAAAGAATGTGTTTCTTGCTGTCCAGTGTTCGTTGTTCTAAAGTTATTTATGACATCGTCATTTACTTTTAAAGGATAACCATTCTGTTGTAAATCAGATTTAATATTTGCCACCTCTTTTTCCAGTGAATCGGTATTATTGCATATAGATATAGCGCAATTATAGAGGTTGCGAATAATTCCCCGTTTTGTTACAACAGAATGATTAGAACTATGGTAAAGATATTGTCCAATATGTGTTGGTATACTGAAATTTGAATAGTTTTGTTTGAACGGTTCAACATGGCATCTAGGAAGAGTAATTCAATTGAAATGATACTACTTTATCAGATCGAATCACGTTACCACTGGACCTTTTGGAGTATTGTCTGCGTAGCGCTTACTTTCAAGTAAAGGACAAGTTCTACGCTCAGGATGATGGGCTTTCGATGGGTTCTTCACTCTCTCCAGTCGCCGCATATATATATATATATATATATATATATATATATATATATATATATATATATATATGGAATAGTTCGAAACTCATGCCATAGAAACGGCAACAGTAAAACCGAAAGTCTGGTTGAGATAGGTCGATGATACCTTCATCGTATGGAAGGGCAATAATCAAGAACTTAATGATTTCTTCAAACATCTAAATACAATAAGTTTACCGTGGAAAAAGAGGTAAATGATCAATTGCCTTTCCTAGATGTCATGGTGAATCGTTCAAACGAAACTATTTAAAACTTCAGAATACAGAAAGCCAACACATACTGAAAAATATCTTAATCATAGTTCAAATCATTCTGTTGTAACAAAACGGGGAATTGTTCGCAACCTCTATAATCGCGGTATATCTATATACAATAATGCCGATTTATTGGAAAAAGAGGTGGCAAA
Organism: Diaprepes abbreviatus; assembly: GCA_034092305.1. Taxonomy (NCBI): domain Eukaryota; kingdom Metazoa; phylum Arthropoda; class Insecta; order Coleoptera; family Curculionidae; genus Diaprepes; species Diaprepes abbreviatus. Next base: position 38,236,652 of record JASJET010000022.1, read on the forward strand.
TATTAAATCCGATTTACAACAGAACGGTTATCCTTTAAAGCTAATTGATGATGTCATAAATAACTTTAGAACAACGAACACTGGACAGAAAAATTACATTTCTTCTTCACAATTCCGTATATTAAGAGAACTCCGGAGAAAATAAGACGAATTGTCAGTAGTTGCCTTTAAATCAGGAAATACACTTAGAGCTCATTTAACAAAAACGAAACCAAAAACTACCGATAAGAAAGAATGTGTTTACAACGTTCCATGTGAGTGTGGTGAAATGTATATTGGAGAAATCAAACGACGAGAAGTTAGAATTAAGGAACGTAAAACTCATACGCAAAAAGGGAAAACGTCGAGATCAGGTATTGCAGAACACGCCTGGAATTAACAACACCATATAAAATGGTCTGAGGCTGCGGCAATATATATGGAACACAACATGAAAGAAAGAAAATTTATAGAAGCAGCTTACATTAAAAACAATAATAGAATCTTTAGTAAACCGAGTGTCGAGATACCTAATCTTTGGCAACCGCTACTTTGTAACAAATCATTGAGGTGTGTACAGTGAAGCGAAACTTTGCGATTCAATGGGCACAGTCCCTATATAAGCTCCTAGTCTTGAGACAAAACATTCATGTGTGAGACTGAGTGAATGAAGTGCGAATGGCGTAGAGAGACAAACCTTGCATTGTATGCGAAATGCAAAAAAGTGCCAAGCAATAGGAGCACCGGCTCCTGGAGCGGAAACACCAAAGAGTGAAGACCACAGTGCACTTCTGTAGACCATAGCTTCACTATGGGAAGCAGAAGCTGATCGTGGGGACCCTCAGTCCAGGGGGGGTTTTAGCCGGTAAGAATCCGGCACTACCCGTACACTTTTTGTGGGTGTCTATGCAAGATTTCCCCTCCAAAAAAACATTCAGTTTATACTTGATAACGATTAGAGATACAAGCTAATTGAAACGTCGTAAAAATAAATAAAAATAAACACAATGCAAGTCCGACAACCACATTTAAGTCAATTTAATCTGATGTAACGAATAACTATACAAGCTAACGATATACAAATGCTTTCTCTTAAATTATGATCGTCCTGTATTGAAAATAAATTGCTTGTCAAAAAAAACTGAATGAAATAGCAAGTTTTAATGGCCTTTTTTCCTAACATTTTTATGTACTTACTGAAGGGGTAGTTTCTTACTTTCTTATTAAGATCATTTGATTGAAAGCCACCGTTATAAATTAGAAAGTGTTTATTATTTTTGTTCTGTTTCTTAGTTTTTTCAGGTAGGTTTTTTACTACTTATTCATCTGAAATCAAGTTCCTCCTAGATTCGAAAAAAAAACTCTGTTCCGAGCTTTTTGGAAGTTGCCTAAGCTTTTTGGTGTTTGAAGCTACTTTTCGTCGTATTTTGAGGGTTTGTTATAAATGTATTGTATGTTGGAACACTTCTAAAAACTCAATCTTATTTTGGGGGTGTACCTGTAATTATGGTCTAAAATTTGATTTCAGTTTAAAAAATACTTGGCATTATATAAGTCGTTTTCGTTGATGTAAACTCTTTTCTTTTTGCGAATCCGTATAATACAACAAAAAATAATTCATTTACCTATACTAGCAAAAAATAATAAAAATTAGTTTTCCGACAATTTTTTCTAGCAATGATATGTGTTTGCTTAAAGAAAAACTCACTTCTGATAGTGGACCACTTATTATTTTTTTTATCTCAAATTTAAAAAAAAAATAGCAGAAATTACTCATATAAATTCTATTTTGTTTTGTGAAGATATCTCAATTTGTACTTTAGAATTACAATATGCAAATGAAGTATAGGTTTACCCTTATAAAAAATAAGGAATGACATGAGTGGACGTGAAACCACCACCGTTTTACATCGTTGCAAATAATAAGTAATTTCTACTTTGATGTGTAAAGACATCTTAATTACAACTTGAGATATTTAAAAAAAGAACTGGTTTTGGGGGTAGACTTTAGGCGCCGTTTTCACCCCCTTAAAATGAATCTCCGCAGTTTTTGTGCCCCCTACAACATATTATACGAGGATGGTTCGATAAGTTCTCGACCTGACACGGAGAGGGCGCTAGGAGGATCAAATAACTATAATATTTTGTAAGCATTAACCTTGAGATGACGCGCTGCAAAGTTTCAGATGTTTAATTCAAGATGATGAGCACTCGGGACGCCCAAAAACCGCTTCAACTGACGAAATTGTCACAAAAATTCACAATGTCATACTTCCTGACCGCCGACTGAAAGTACGAAAGCTTGCTGGTTTGGCAGACATCTCGATAGATCGTGTCCACTACATTTACATGATGTTCTTGGCATGAAAAAGCTTTCTGCGCGATGGGTGCCGCGTTTGTTAACAGTGGACCAAAAACGCCTTCGAATGAACACTTCGCAAGAGTGTTTAGACTTATTCAGGCGCCATCTTGCTGAGTTTTTTCGACGTTTTATAACTGTAGATGAAACATGGATTCCCCATTACACGCCAGAGATAAAGCAGCAGTCTAAATAGTGCGTGGGGGCAGGTGAAAGTGCACCAAAAAAAGCAAAAACGGTTCCGTCTGCAGGAAGAGTCATGGCCAGGTGCGGATTCAGGAGGGGGGGGGGGCGATCGCCCCTACCCCCCAAGAGCTTTGTGTTCAGGAAAATAGACCCGATTCTGCCACTTATACTACAGTTTATTCAAGAACTAGAGAGAGTAATAAATCGTTTTTTACGCTTTTTTTTTCTTCGCAAACTACCTGTGTGTGTTCTTTAGTCCGATGTCTTTGGCAAAATCTGTTAGACACATATATTTTTCATAGGAATGGGTTAGAAATTTTATAATCAAAAATACCGGTCTATAATAATGGATTATTTGGTTGGATAACAGTAGATATTTGGATGTGTGAGTGTTAAAAAGGATTTTAATCCTTGACATAGGCGTCGCAAGGAGGTTTATTATCACTAAGTATTTATGGCATAGAATATTATTTCGGTACCTAACAAACTTAAAATAAAAAGTTTTTATAATATTATTTAATTTCTTATCTATATAGAAATTTTTGACATATTTGACACAAATCACAACTGTATTTTTTTTATTTTTAATTTTGGCATAGAAACCGTTTTAGGCACATTCCGACTTTTTCTCGCAAAAAATTCTAAGTTATAATTTAAAGACTTACAAAATACCCATTGTCAAAAATACAAGAAGTTAAACATATATAAAAAAATAAATTCGTCCATATAATATTAAAATTTTTTTGGGGCTATTGGTCATTTTATTATTAATTAAAAACATTTTTAGGATATTTGACGTATCTAATTCGTAATCAAAGTCAGTGAAGCTATCTTCGCTCAAATTAATTATAATTGGTTCCTGTATCTCACTGAACATGAGATCGAGTTTTCACATTTTCTTTTATTCTTTTATTATCTGGATTTTTCCCAATTTTCTGCATTAACTTTATTCAAAAAAATCTTTCAAAAGTTCAGTTAAATTACTAATTTTGTAAGTTGTGTTATTTCTAGCAACTCAACCTTTTACTTGAAAGAGATATTTCCTTCTGCAAAGGACATTTTCTGGACAATCTATAAGAACAGATTTCCTATCTGGTTTTTTCACGCAAAAATTAAGTTCTCTGAGTAATTTCCAGAGCTCAGTTCTTTTAATTTCAGGTAAATCCCGATCTTCATTGATTTTAGTTAGAATTTTGTCGCCTGCCCATGATCGAATGTAGCTTGAGAGTACTAAAAATTCCAGTCGTTTTTTTCTCCTCCATTATTCGGTACATAGTAGATTTTCCAACTCCTGTCATGTTGGAACCCATCTCAACAGAGTTTTTAACATTATTATCTAGATATTGATATCGTAAGGCATCATAAACATTCATCGTAATAAGTTTTTCGTTGAGGAAAAAATGCCCTGGTTTAACGATTTTGGAATAAATATAATCTCAAATAATATATAAAAACAAGCACAAACAAGATAAATTACTAAGGACATACTGTAAGGTGTAGTTTGCTCACTGACAGAAATTAAATTGAACTATCACAAATTTTATTGTAGCTGTAAATTTGTAAAAGCTTATAATATTTAAATATAATTAAATATAATTAGATTTACGGCAATCCTCAGTTACCTGCGGCACTGGAGCAGGTACGTTAGAGGTTTCGGTAACAGTTTAATTACTCTCTCTAGTTCTTGAATAGAGTATAGGAATGTGTATGCTTGCGATCGCCCCTCCCCTTCCCAAAACCTTTGAGTTTAGGAAAATAGAACCGATTCTGCATTTTATATTAGGAATATGTATGCTGCAGGCACTCCCGTTGACAACTTGTTTTTCTTGCGATAGCCCCCTCCCCCTGAGAGCTTTGAATTCAGGAAAATATACCCGATTCTGTCTCTTACACTAGGAATGTGTATGCTGCTCTCATCCTCCTTCCCTGTCGGCAACTTGTTTTTTTTTTATGATTACCCCCCCCCCTCTCCAACAGCTTCAAATTCAGAAAAATAGCCTTTTACGCTAGAAATGGGAATGTTCCCTTTCCCCGTCGACAACTTGCTCTCGCTTGCCATGCTATACTTTTGTGATATCACCGCCCATCCCCAAGGAGAGAGGCTGGATCCGCCCCTGGTCATGGCAACAGTTTTATGGGATTCACATGGCGTGGTGCTTATAGACTATTTAGAACAAGGCAAGACCATCACTGGGGAGTATTACGCTTCACTACTGGACCGTTTGCAGCATGTGATTGAGGCATGCTTCCACATGCGCCATATTCGCCGGATCTGGCTCCCAGAGATTATTTTCTCTTCCCAAACTTGAAAAAAAGGCTCACTGGACGAAAATTCCCTTCAAATAACGAGGTCAGAGCAGCGACAACCGCTTATTTTGCAGAGTTGGACAAATCGCATTATACTACTGGTATTAAAATATTAGAACATCGTTGGTCTAAATGTGTTGAAGTACAAGGGGACTATGTTGAAAAATAAATAAAAACATTTTCAAAAATCTTTTGTTTTCTTTATCAGACCGAAAACTTATCGAACCATCCTCGTAGTTTCATTAAAATCGGAGACGGCACTTCGAGTACCTTGCTTGTAAGACGTATTAGTTATATCGGCTCATTTACGTATTTTTATGAAAAGGGAAATCAACCATTTAATCATTTTTTCAATGAAAAATTTCCCACTCCCTGCACTTCCAAAAAAAAAAATCTTGAATGCGTTGAACATGTATTAAAATCGATCATTTGATAAGACATGGAAAATCTCCTCAAGAGTACAATAAACCCATCTTAGGTTTAGTAAAACACAGATTTATTTTATCACTTTTTTTTAAACTCGCCGTAAAAATTAAATTTTTTGCGGCACCTACGAAACATAAAAATAATTTCCAGATAATTTACTCCATTTTTTTGTTGTTTCAAAGCTCTACAATGAACATTTCCTAAAATATAGCCGATGTCCGTACTTATTAGTAGTGAACTGAACTAGTATAATAAATAAAAACCTTTTTCTGTTCGAACAGTTATAAACGGTGTTTTTTTATAGAGGTATAAAACTTTAAATTGGCAACGCTTTTTTAACTGGCGGCCATTTTGTCAGCTGTCAAGTGATTTATGTTTAGTTTGGTTTGGCATTTCAACATGAATAGACTGACGCCTGAACAACGCTTCCAAATTGTGCAAATTTATTTTGAAAATCATGGTTCTGTTCGAAATACGTATCGCGCACTACGTCCATTTTACGGTCAACATAATCGTCCATCAGAGCAATTAATTCGATTAACTATGGAACGTTTTCGCACCACGTTTACTCTAAATGATAATACGCATCCACAGAGACGTCGTACAGTGCGTACAGAAGAAGTCATTGCTGCTGTAGAGCGTAGCGTAGAGGAAGACCCGAATCAGTCTATCCGCCATCGTGCACAGGAATTGGATATGTGTCCATTCACTTTATGGAAGATTTTGCGGAAAGATCTTGGTTTGCGTGTTTACAAAATCCAACTCGTGCAAGAATTGAAGCCACACGATCACCTAGCAAGGCGTAGATTCGGTGAATGGGCCCAAAACAAGATTGCCGTTGATCCCGAGTTTCATAAGCGAATTTTGTTTAGCGATGAAGCTCATTTTTGTTTGAATGGATACGTCAATAAACAAAACTGCCGTATTTGGAGTGATGATAATCCTCAAGTGTATGCTGAGACACCGTTACATCCAGAAAAACTGACTGTTTGGTGTGCTTTATGGGCTGGTGGAATAATTGGTCCGTATTTCTTTAAAAACGATGCTGGTCAGAACGTTACAGTCAATGGTGACCGCTATAGAGCCATGATTACTGACTTTTCATCAATTGAACAACCATGATGTGCAGGAGCTGTGGTTTCAACAAGACGGCGCAACATGTCACACAGCTCATGCCACAATTGATTTATTGAAGGAAACGTTTGGTAACCGCATAGTTTCACGTTTCAGACCCGTGAATTGGCCTCAAAGATCGTGCGACTTAACGCCGCTAGACTATTTTCTGTGGGGATATGTGAAGTCGCTAGTCTACGCCGATAAGCCCAAAACGATTGATCACTTGGAAGACAACATTCGCCGCGTTATTGCCGATATACGGCCACAAATGTTGGAAAAAGTCATCGAAAATTGGACCTCCAGATTAGACTACGTCCGAGCCAGCCGTGGCGGTCATATGCCAGAAGTCATATTTAAATTATAATGCCAGAAGGTTATCTTTCGAATAAAATAAATTTCATGTCAATTTAAAAAATTCATCTTTGTTTTATTCCATTTAAAAGTTCTATACCTCTATAAAAAAAACACGCTTTATAAGAAATGTTCTTGATCTAACTCACAATAAAAGGACCTACACCTTCATTATTACAACGAAAACAATTAATTGACCCTAGTTTATTATTTAGAAATTATTCAGTTATAAACTACTACATGCGAGAAAACTTCACGTTCATCAAAACACATTTATTATAAGACGGAGACAAATCTGTATTTATAAATCTAAACTAACACGCGTCGATTCATAAATAGTAGAAAATTATAGAAAAGTCAGCTGGTCTATCAACTGTTCCAATAACCCCCATACAGGCAATACGAAAATAGTATTTATCCCTCGTAATTTCACCCTCTTCCCCCACCCCTTTCATAACACGTGCACCGCAACACAGCACGCGGTATCGACAAACGTTGAATGCCGACTTACACACAAACGTAATAAAAATAGGCAGCGGGATGCACAGTGGCTGCTTGATTGTGGAAATGATATTTTTATTTTTATTATGTAGTAACTCCTACAGGTTTTACCTTGCTTCCTCACAGGCATCTCGAGGACTAGCTCGATCCTTTGCACCCCGAACGAATCCAGTTCACTGTCAGTTGTCACACTTTGATTTTAATACAGGTCCAATGCACTCACGATTTTTTTTCGAAAATATATATTTCCCACCGATGATGCTGGAAATTCGAGACGAAACACCGGCACGCAATAAATATTCAGTACGATTAAATATTCCGATTAAATCGAATTAGATGGCCTAAATAGGCAAATAGCGTGTTTTGACAATCTGGAGACGTCAAACTGCAGAGGCTGCAGGGTGGATTGGTGCGGCAACACTGCGACGCGTCGCGACGGCCGTCCGAGGCGTCTGGAATAAATCCAGAAAAAACAGCGCATACTGCCATCTGTCGACAACGAGGTTAATTTCAATATTGCTAGGAGATTCCAAATACAGGAAGTTTTTAAAGTCGGCGCCTATTAAAAGAATTAAATTTACAATAAAGTTAATTTATATAAACAAACAGTGTAGACACAAATTACAATTTATCGTTAAAAATTTGATAATTTAGCTATAAAATATAATTTAAATTTTAAATTCTAAAAATGTTGATACAAACACAAAAATGTAAGGAACAAATAAAATCATTTAATGTAGAATTATGTTAGGTTTATGGCTATATTCGCCGTATATAGAAAAGCTAAGCTTATGATTTGAGCGTGCTTAAATTTGGTTTTTCATATGCGCCGAAAGAAAAATAAGACTTAAGCTTCCAATTTTGGGGGCTTAAATGACTAAACCAAGCTTTATTCAATTATAACCTAATTTTATTTGGCAGTTTATAAAATATTTTATATTGGTCTTTTTTGTCGTATTAAAAAACAAGAAAACATATTGTGGTGATTAGCGTCATGGAAATAGAAGTTGAAATTTTCCTGGAAGATGATATTGATGTGGTGGATATAATAGATTTTGGCTTTTCACGGAGATTGTACGTTTGGCCTAATTATGTAGAAGATATGGATGATTTAAGTTTTTTCGAAGATTTCGATTAACAAAACCTGCCGTGCGCTCTCTTTTAGAATTGATAGAGGATAGACTAGAATTTGAAAATGATTTGTAAGTACCAAGTTTTGTTGGGTTTTAGAATTTGTACTTACTTTTCCATAATTTTAATTTTTTTAGAAACAATAGTGTTACTCCAAGAAACCAACTGCTGACTGCTCTCATGTTTTGTGCTAGTAGTGTCCACCAGATTTTATGCATATGGATCAGAGCACAGTTTCACGTATTGTGGTAAAGGTATGTGAATCTATTACCAGCTTGAGACATCAATTTATAAAAATGCCAAGTGGCCCAGAAGAGATTTTGGCATGTCAAAACAATTTTTATCAGATGGTGAGATTTCCTAGTGTCATAGGGTGCATAGATGGAAACATAAAAATCCGTTCTCCAGGTAGGTGGGGGTTATATTTTACGTTATTTTTAAGAAAGTCACATAGATATTTGTTTTTAAATAAAATTTAGTTCTGTTTTCCATTCATCTTGAATGGTCAGCATCATAACGCCTGGTTTATTAGTATTGTGGCAAGCTTGAGTTAACTTTGGTTTGCCTCATTTTCAATATTTGTTTCTGTTAACTAATAAGGACTTGCCAGAACATATCAAATCAATATACATATTGTGATGACATAAGTTAATTGAACATAATAACCTTTTAATTCATGTTATTCCTTTTTAGGTGGAGAAGATGGAGAAATTTATAGGAATCGCAAATTCTACTTTTCTATTAACATTCAATTGGTATGTGACAGTAGTTTAAAAATAAATAATATTGTAGCTCAAGATGGCCGGGGTCAGCACATGATGCCACAGTTTTTAACCATAGTCGCCTAAGATCCCGATTTGTGGCTGGGGAATTTGGAAATGGTATTTTGCTTAGTAAATCTACACTGCATTGTATGGTAAAACAATTATGTAATTATTGTTCATATTTTTTACGTGATAGTGGATATCCTCTTAAATCCTACCATTGACCCCATTTGCAAATACAGGCAACGCCAGCCCATCACTTATATAATGAATCTCACATTCGTACAAGGAACTGTATAGAAAGATGCAATAGAGTCTACAAAAGGAGGTTCCCAGCTCTGTGTTATGAGCTTCAGTGCGAACTTAATAATGCTTTAACAGTGATTGTTGCCACAGCAGAGCTTCACAACATAGCTTTGGATATGCATGCACCCCCTCCTATAGGCATAAATATTGGGGAATTAGATTACTTAATAGATCAAGGAAGAATTTCCGCTGTGGATTTACATCAAGATGCAATGTATGATTTCAGAAGTGACATTGTGAATAACCATTTTGCATATTTATAAAATAAAGTATTGAAACTGAATTACGATTATTTACCTGGTTTACAAGGGTTATTTGTTGCTGCATTAACCGAATATATATTAACTCTTAAAATTAAAATTATCCTAAGCCACTTTTTAAAATTTTGTAGCTCTTTTTGCAAATATAATAATTTGGATCGGAGTAAATTCAGAGAAACGACGTTTCTTTGAAAAAATTTCAATACTTGCTCCCTAATTCGAGGTTGTAGAACACAATTCTGACTTCGGTTTTCCATAATTTTTCTTCAGTTTTACAGAAAAAAAGAAAAATCATTTAGGTTCAATTTTTTTCACTAAATGGCAAAATTTTGTTACAACCACAAATTCCACACTAATAGGAGCCTCTTTATTATATAGAAATTTATAAATTTGCACTTTTTCTATACAGAAAAAAAAAATTAAGGAACAAAATGGTTGTTGCTATTTTGGGCAACTTTACTAAACTTTTAGTTGGAGAATATTGGAAAGAAATTGTTTATCGAAGGAATAAATATATAATGTCCGAAAACTGGCAGTATCTTGAGTACTACTACAGTTTTATGTTTTTCAATACCGTCCAAGAAAATGGAGTTTCGTTTTTTTGCATTTAAAGATCACACAATGTGGCCCTACTCTCTGACATTTTGTTTATTTACCTTTACGAATACTCAAGTTAATAGTGTATATCATAACTTTTCATACATAAACTATACATAATTTAGTTGTATTACATATTTTTCAAATAAATACGACTAATAAAAAAATAATTTTATTTCTAATAAACAAAATATAACAAAAGCCTGTGGTTAGCAACATTACAAGCAAATTATTTTTTCTGAAATCTAAATAAAAAGACAAAAGGTTTTTTTTCTTTCTTGATAATTCAATTTCAAGTATCTCAATCCATCAATCAATCATATTTTTTGGCAATGTTGGATGATGTCAATGGATTAACAACTGTTAATGGACATCTTCTTGATGTACTATTTTTTGGTGTCTAAAAGTCAAAGATGATACTGTGCATACATGCGCGTAAGGAAACAATGCTTAAATATTATTAAACTTATACATACATTACTTAAGGTTATACGTATATTAAAGTAAAATACAAAAAGCTGAAATACAAAATACCTGAGAGCGTTCATGAGACCCAATTTTTTCTAGTTCAGATTTTCTAAAAAGTAATGGGGCACTGGCTGTTATTTGTAATTTTTTTGGAGTGTATTTTTTCCTATTATTTCCCTCTAAATTTTCTTCTAGACAAGTGGCATCATTAGCAGTCCCAGCTTGTGCTACTGTTTCAGTTCCAGCATTAATCATATCGGTTAAACAAACCCCCTAAAATCTTTTTTACTTGTAACCAATTGTCATAGAATGATATGTTTAACTACGCAATTTGCAAATAAAATGGAATAAAAACTAACCTGCAATACTTGAAAGTTTGTTGCTTCTGGGTCAAAATCATATTCAACTGCTGCAGCACTATCCTTTTTGGTAAATTCAATGGTTGATTTATCTGCATCATCATCAAAGGGATTATGGAGTCCCGTTAACGTTTTATCGTTCAAAATTGGTATAAGAATATCATCGCTCTCATCTTTTTTAAATTTTATAGAAGGTCCTCCACCAGTAAGAATAGTTTGTTTCCTTTCTTCAGCCAAAGTTTTTCTTAACTCTTTCTTCCGATTTTCATAGCATTTTTTTTTTAAAGAAATAGCAGTTCTAAACGTGTTATTGTTGCGTTAAATTGATTTTCAATTTTCTGCCAGGCTTTTTGTTTTTTGATTGAGGACGTCCGGTCCGTCTTTTTATCTTCTAATATAGCAGCATACTTATCTGCAATTATTTGCAGCACATGTACTTTTTCCGACTTCGTAAAGTTAGGCACTCTCTGACTTTTCGTAAAACTCATATTTTTTTAGTCCAAAACCCAAAACAAAACTTTCAAAATCTTCTGGAAGCAAAAAAACACTCAAATTCTATTTGTTTCGTAGACATAACCTTTTCGATCCATCAGCTGTCGCCTTTTTCAGGTGTTGCCAAATTTATATTTGGCTCAGCAAAGTCTAGTTTATTTTTGTACGGTACAAGATAATGAAATATAAGCCAAGCTTAAAATGTTAGCCAAGCGTTACTAAGCGCGGTTAAGCACAAAACGGTGAATATGGGCATTAATGTAGAAATTATTAAATTCAATGCATTAAATTAAATGCACTTCCGGTACATTACATTAACATTAATGTTTTTTACAGTGTACTTTATTATATAGTTAAAAGGCCAGAAGAAGACAAACATTATTTCTAAAAATTTCTTTCCAGAAAAGTATAGTAAATCTAGATTGCAAATTAAAAGTTGCATAAGCTTTTCAATTTTTCTTTTCATTATTTGTTTAATACACGTATGGGTGAGTCCACTCGACAAGAAAAATTTAAACGTAGGCGTATTACGCCCTTTTAAGTTAAAAATGTATTGTCCACACGGTCATAAGAGGTTTTTTTTTTGTCTTAACCTAACTTTTATTAGGTTTTTTGTTTATATTTTATCTAAAAATTAAAACGAAGCAAAATAAAACGTTAATTGTGGCAATCCTTTAATCTAGAAAAAAAAGGGTAAAAATTCGTAATGAGTGAAAAGTAGGGAAATTATTGTTTTTTTGAAAAAATGTCGATACTTGTCCCCTATTTCGAGGTCGTAGAATACGATTCTGAACTTGATTTTTCATTATTTTTCCTTACTGTCCCGGAAAACTCAAAACAAGAAGCGTCACTTCACAAAGCACTTTTATTTCAGTTAAAACACCGAATTTACGTATTTATTTTCAATGGAACTAGTAAAAATATATTGTATGTAATATATTTCAATTATTTTTGCACAAATTTTGGCAAACCAATTTAGAAAAACTGATATTTTCACCGAAAAATCAAAAATACGTCTCGAAAACGCCATGAACCGTCAGACCATCTAAACTAGCCGCCGGATCACGTAAAAAGGCGCAACGTTGCTAGATGTAAAATTTCTTCATAATATAAACTATAAGATTTGTCCTTCTCAGTCAACAACATAATTTAATTTTTTTAATGTTTAAAACAGTTTCTGAGTAAAAATAATCTTAACCAATTGAAAGTTTTGGTTGGTTTTGGTTAGGGTAATAATTCGGATTAGAATAAATCTAGAGGTAGGTGCCATTTTGGTTTTGTTTCTTTTGATTTGTTTTTGATACAAGGTACAATATTTATCTTAGTTAGTTCAGGTTTAGCTTGATTTTGGTTAATTTGAAAAACAGAAACTAACCTGAACAAATCTAAATTGACCAAAATTTATACTTTACTGGTATAAACTGTAAAATTTATGTCCTACTGTTAACAACATAGTTTAATGTTTGTAATGTTTAAAAAAGGGTAAAATTAACCTTAACAGTCCAAAATTTTTAATTAGTTCTGGTTAGTTCAGGTTTAGCTTGGTTTTTGTTAGTTTACGAAACTGAAATTAACCTAACTAACCTAGATTTATTAATTAAAAATACTTTCTGCTAACGGACATAAGCAATATGATCAATTCATATTATCCGCTTAAAACTATTGGTATTTGTAGTGGAACAGACAAAAGCAACTATAATTCTTAAAACCTTTAATATTTAGAGTCAAAATCGCACATCAAAAGCATAGACATAAGAGTAATTAATAGTAGTTCAATAATCGAAGGAAATGGAAAAATTCTTTTTGGGACCTTTTCTTTCCAATTCAAATAGAGAGAGAATAATATATGTAAATTTCAAAGAAATCGTTTTTACAAGCTGACAACATCGCCAATTTCAACAAGTACGCCATCTTTAGCTGAACTATGCAAGCTATTATTTATTGGTGGCGGCCGTTTTGTTTTTATGTTGTGATTTTTGTCGTGAAGGGTTTCCAGATTTTTTCGATTAAAAAAGGGCATATTTTACCTCGAAATAGAGGGTATGTAACAAAATTTTTTCAAGAAAACGTCATTTTCCTAGCATTTCATTCTTTACGAAATTTTACCAAAAAAAGTTACATAATGTAAGGAGAATATTGATATATTCTTTATTAAAAAAAAAAACAGGAAATTCGTCGCTACTGGGTCTGGTCTGTATTTGAGGAAAACGTTAGAGAAAGGCTTGGACATACTAATAATTTAATTCAGGAAATGCGAAAAAATAATCCTGACTTTTTAAAAAATATTTTCCTGTTGATATTGATGAATTTGAAGAGCTCTTCGCTGGTATTAGGCCAATAATTAGGAAACACGATAAGGAAATGTGTACAGCTATAGCCTTATTACTAGGTTGGAAATAACAACAGTGTTTCTGAAATTATTCAGGTTACTTGTGCAGTAATATGGAACTCTTCAAAAGAAGTTTTTTTTCCAAAGTTTACCACTTCTACCTGATAAAGAATTGCCAAGACGAAAATTTCAATATAACAGTGTAATTTTAACAATCGTTTTAATAATTACAATTGTCTGTAGTTTTTAGAAGAATATATTACATATGATACTAACTGGATTCATGTTATTAAATTTCCATCAATGTTAATTTTTACTTTTTAATTGTTTATAATGGGTTTATATAAAGTTTGTTAAGGGTAGGGTTACCAGACGGCAGGAATTTTCGTGACATGTCTGAAATTATAGCCCCCTGTTAGGGATACAGAAAAAAACTGCAACTGTTAGTGTTTTTTTGAAATTAAAATAGGAAAATATAAGTAATAAAAAAATATTTATTAATCATTCTAGTAAGAAAAAATAAATTAATTAAACGTTAACAAAATGAGTGAATTGTTAATTTAGTATATTAATAAATTTAGTTTCGTACTTTTAATTGCTTGATGCTTCTTTTGGCAATTGCTGGTCTTTTATAACCATTTCATGATATGTTTCTTCAGTTAAATTGTGTTTAGAGTACAAACCTTAACAGAAGATATTGTTGTAAACCAACTATTACTACAAATTATTAATTATTAAATTACTATGTATAAATATTTTTAAGTTACTCTTATGGATTATTAGATAATTTTGGTCTAATATTTAATACTCTCTTAAGAAAATTATATCTTAAGTAAATTTATATTCCAATAGTCTCAAACAAAAGCATGCCTTAATCTCTGAAACTCTAAAACTTTACTTTTTACAGAGATTATTAGCTTTGTTCATATTGTCATCGTCCCATAAATACACACTTTTTCATTTCGGTAATCATGTAAATAAATAGTTATGTTATATTTGTTAGTACGCCTAGGACTGTAAAATAATAATTTAGATAGAGAAATAGAATATAACTAGGACATGAACATAGAGATGAGGGGAACTAAAATTTAAAAAAAAAACAATAGAGACATTAAGTTGGTAAATAAGAAGAAAAACTGTTGTTACCCCTTGATTTAGTGAACATTTTAATAAAATATTAAAAGAAATATTAGAAGATTTATTTGAATTTATCGAAACCAGTGATAAACCAAAAGCAGAACCAGCAAAGTTATAAAATTGCTGGCAGCGAAAAGCAAAGCTTATAACAATATAGACAGCCTATTTCTCTCCTTAGTCCACTCTCTTTAATGAGAACACAGCTCCCTTTAATGAGAACACTCGCTCTATATTCGCATTTGGTGCTTCGATTGCAAATATTTTGAAAATCTCACTGCCTTAACATATCACATACAACATTCAGATAAAATGTCGGGATATTTACTGAAAAGTTAGGGATATTGTCAGGATCTCTTAATTTGATCTGGATTAGCGTCTCGATATCAGGGATTGTCGTTGAATAGAAATTGTATTATATAACGGCCTTTATTTCATAAGCTTTAATTTATATAACGAACAACTGTATTATTGCAATTGTTATAAAATTAATAAAAAAAATTAACAAGAATTGTTTTTTTTTTGAGGACCAAGCAGTAATGATCTTCAGTAACAAGCATTTTTAATAAATTAAAACAATTGAACATAGTTCATAAATATCCATTAACTCAAAACTCGCAAAATAAAAAAAATATAAATAAAACAACAAACTTCTGAAAAAAAAAACATAGATTATGTTCACACAAAATATTAAAAATAAACAGCTTCCGCCATATTAATGCAGTCCGCTGAAAAGTTAAACATTATTTTGCGTAATGACCTTGGAAAGGGCGGATTTAGGAGGGAAATCTTCGGTCTTTGTCTTTTTTTAAATTCAACAAATCACAATACTTCAAATTTGACATATATCTTATTACGCTACGCTTACGCCCAGATTTTTCTTATCGTTTGGACCCACTTTGACATTTTCAGTTTATTACACGATTAGTACAGTTATTTTCACGTGCGTGAGAATTCGCCATCATCGAGTTATGTGAGTTGGAGAGCTTGGGGATTAAAGTTTGCCTATCTTTCGACTTGGTCACATATACAACTCACTATGTCCCGGTTTCATGGGGTCTACTTGCGATATTTATCACGTGGAACCATAAACATATAAAGAATAGACCTCTAGTCCCAGTGTATCGACTCAAACAAGCCCACTCTCTCAGTTAAACAACTTAGCTCACGCGAGATAACTTTGGTATGTGTGCGCGACACTTGACTCCGCCCCTTTAGAGAGAAAGACTATATTCCTTGATGTTTGCGCCTCTCTCACATCAAGCTCAAGTCGGCACACTGAGACACGCGGTCTAGGCTTTAAATGTCTATGTGTGGTATTATAGATTAGAAAGCTAGGAGATTTTTCATGTTTTGTGACTTGGGGATTGTTGTTCACATATACATATAAAATGTTGAACATGTTGAACAATCTTTGATCCCAACAATAAAGGGCAGAGGTATATAAATCCCCATAAGTCGATCTTCTCGTTCCCAAGGTTTTTCATGAACAACTGCAAGACGGAAAAGCGCTATTGGTGTTTTCAATATATCTGTGACCAATAAAGAAAGCGAACTTCATGTTATATTAACTTATTTTGACGACAAGGATTTTCAAAACCAAATGTTATATGATGTTTATTATCTTTAAATCATGCTTTAATTATAAAGACTGCCTTTAATTCAAAGTTTATTATGTATCGTACATTAGGAAAACAAAATTTTATAAGCATTTGAAGGTAATCTACTTTTTGGAAAAAATATGTAAATATAACCATTCTAGAGGTCATTCAAAATAAACAATAAAATTAAAGCAATTACATACAGTTTCAAGTTTCTAGCTCATCTGGAATTTAGTTTTAAATCTATTGCAATATTTGTACCGAACAGACAAACAAACAAAAGAAACAGACAAAAAAGCGAGTTAATATTGCATTATCATCCAGTTCTGAGCTATGTTAAAAGTTTCAAGTCTCTAGCTCATCGGGAAGTTAGTTTAAAATTGATTGCAAAATTTGTATCGAACAGATAAACAGACAGACAAGAAAGCTAGTTAATATTGCTTTGCCATCAAGTTCTGAGTTTCAGGGCTGCGATTCTATAAAAGTAAAGGAAAAGAGAATGTCATAATAAGGATATTCCATCATTATTTAGTCTGTAGTAACACATAAGTATGTCACTGTCCTAAAAGAGATAAGGAAAAGGAATGTCAAAAAATGTGCTTAAAGAATCGGGCCTCAGGTCTCTAGCTCATCGGAAAGTTAGTTCAAAATAGATTGCAAAATTTATAACAAACAAACAAAACAGATAGACAACAAAGCGAGTTAATAAAAACGTGGTCAAATTTAGGTTCAAAAAATCAAATTCATCCAGAGGGTATGTCTCAATGTCAACCTAAAGGTCGCTATAAGATGCTCCGTTCAATTTTCTACAACTTTGTTGCTTAAAAATTGTTTCCAAAGTGCTTAGTTTCCGAGTTATAAGCTAATATTCTGAATTACTGTAAAAATATATTGGACCTTTAAAAAAATATAATACAAAATGTAGACTACCATTTTACATATATTTCTGTTAAAGTGAAATATTCCCAGATTTTCCATATTTGCAACATATATAGATTACCATAAAAAACACCGTACCGCCTAATTATACACAATTTTTGTTATAAACTTTTTCTCCAGAATGCTTAATTTCTGAGACATTTAACTTCTAGTGAATGACGCGGAACCATCGCCTTGCTCAGCATGCTGTTCTTAGATCACTGTATCTCAAAATTGCCCATTAGATAGCTTCGGCCCATGAAAACTTTTGATAAGAAAGTCGAGAACTGCGTCATACTACATTTCGGCCGATTTCACTAAGAACCGTCATAAATCTTCAAAAATAAAATAAAATTTTCCTCCAGCACAACTTCAAATAATATTATCCGAAGATAATCCAAATTAAAATGAATGATGGCTTTTTAATATTACTTTACATGTTTTTAATTTTTTCTTCATCCTGTATATACCATCTTACCTTATACATTTCTAATATTATTTTAAATAACAATAAAATTTTTACGAAAAATATTTTAGTTTGTAAAATTAAGTACTGTCGAAGAATTCTCCAATGTTTTTGTGGACGCTCTGTACAATAACAATTTTTATTATTATAAATAAAAGACATATTGATTTAGAAATTTCAAAAATCTGTAAAATATAAAACAGGACGCATGAAACAATTTATTTAATTTTTGCATTTCCAATATAATACAAAATGTTCGTGAAAAATATTTCCTTTGGTAAAATTTAAAATAAATAATTTTACAGTATTTTTTCATTATAGTAATAACGAGATCTACAAAATTTCATATTAGTCAAAAAGTAACAAAATTTCAGGTAGAAATATCACCGATACCTTCAATTACCTAAGCAAACGGGCGTGATTCATTGTTTTTTCAACTGTTTTTATACCAACCCGAGCTGGATGTGGAGTTTTTTGGGACCATTTTTATTTTGAGTACTAATTTCTTTGTTCATTTTATACCGAAACTTCGTATCGAATGTATTGCGGGAAAAGTTCTCGCACGGGCCCGCGTTCGACTTAGAGGAGGTCATCTCGGGATGGTCACGGATATTCCCGTCGTATATTTTAATATAATTTTACCGTTTTTCGTCCTAACATAAAGTCTTGCTCTGCTCCTTCTATATGTAAGTAAATTTTTAACTTTTTTGGGTTTTGTATTTCCAAATAGGCCGATACTTTTTTATAGATTACAGCTTTTAGTACATTTATGTATTGAACATTCAGTTTTCGAAAGTTTGTGAAGAATTTTGTGCCCAAAATTATTTGCCTATTTGCACCTTCTACTAATGTAACTAGATGTCAAAATTATCCTGTAGTATACTGTAATTATGATCGAAGTACATACATAAGAAATGATTTTAATAGGGTGTAATACTTAGACTGTAATCGCACTGGAACTTGACATATGGTTGCCACATGAATAAAATGATTTAAACTATTTTTTGAAAAATAAATATTTCATAAATTTATTGTATGAAAATAAAAGAAAAGTTTTTTATATGTTGAAAATTATATGGAAATACTCCAAATTGGCAAAAAATCACTTGAAAATATTAATACCCTTTTTTTTATCTTGTGTTTATCGTTCTCGGCAGGAAAATGAAAAGAAATAATACCATTAAGGGATGCTCGATTTTTTGTCGATATATATATATATATATATATATATATATATATATATATATATATATATATATATATATATATATATATATATATATATATATATATATATATATATTCTTGATAGATTATATCATTTTTCTTTATTTTGTCTTTTCTTGGATTTAGGTTCTATATTTAAACAAAAATGCAAAACAAATTGACGTTTCGCCCTTTATTTAAGGCATTTTCAAAATTTTTTCTAGTAATAGAGTAATAAAATGTCAGGGAAGAAAAAATTTTGATAATACCTTAAATAAAGGGTGAAACGTCAATTTGTTTTGCATTTTTGTTAAATATAGAACTTAAACCCAAGAAAAGACAAAATAAAGAAAATATATATATATATATATATATATATATATATATATATATATATATATATATATATATTTAGCTCTCTTTAAAAATTATTCATATATTTATTTGCGGGCGACTAAAGGGCGGTTGTAAATATATATTTTATTTGGTAAAATTATTGTAAGTAAAAACTTGGGATAATTCTGAGAAGATATTAAAAATCAATTTTTTTATTTGCATTTTGCGACAGTCAGATTTATATTTCATTATTTAAAATTACTATAGAGTCTATAAAATTAGCAGAAACTTCGCGAAAATGTATTAAAAACCATTTTTTTATATTAACAATTATTTATCATATTTTTTTTGCGTGTCCCAGTGGAGGGGGATATTTCTTATTTTTAAAAATCATTTCGAAGTGCCCTAAAGTTGGGATAATTATTTTGAAAAAATATTGAACATACATTTTTTTATGTCTTGTAAAAATTTATTTATTATAATTTCACGATGATCCAAAAGGGGCTTCTTGTGAGAGTGAAATTTATATTTTATTTTTTAAGATTATGTAAAGTTTACAAAACTAGCAAAAACTTCGGGAAAATGTATTAAATACCATTTTTTTTAAATTGTACTTTGTACTGTATTTTTTATTTTTAAAAATCATTTCATAGTACCCAAAACTTGAAATATTACCCCCGAAAAAATATTATGAAACACGAATTTTATGTCCTTTCAAAATGTATTTATATATTATTTCACTAGGATAAGAAACGGGTTTCTTGTGAAAATAAAGTATATATTTCACTTTTTAAAATTATGAATTTCGAATTTTTCTCAATTTGGGTTAACACTTCTGGAAAAACATTGAAAATACTATTTTTTTATGTATTTACAAAAGTTATTTACGTTTATCTTATTTCACAAAGATTCGAATGTGGTTTTTTAAGGTATTGTAGTATACATTTTATTTTCTATGATTATTGTAAATTCTACAAAACTAGCAAATACTTCGCATATTAAATACCATTTGTTATTTTTAAATTAGTATATATTTATTATAATATGCGTGTTCCAGAGGGAAGCTTTTTACAGCGGAGAAATATGTTATATTTTTAGAAATCATTTCGAAGTGCCTGCAACTTGGAGATAATGCTTTTGAAAAAGTATTATAATAACAGATTTTTTTAAAATATATACTTAAATTTTTTCATGGAGACACAAAAGGCGATTTTTTTGTGGACGTCAGATACTTTTTTTATTTGTTAAATTAATTCAATGTGCAGCGAAACTGGGAATTAAAGTTTATAAAATAGAGTATTAAATAACAGTTTAGTTTTTTAAAAGATTTTTTTTTAATATATGTATGTTTTAGTATGGGGATTAAACTACTGAAAAATTGTGAAAACCTGTTTAATATATATATATATATATATATATATATATATATATATATATATATATATATATATATATATATATATGTGTGTGTGTGTGTGTGTGTGTGTTCATGGCAAAATATTTTTTTTTATTTGCATCAAATATCATCAAGATGGTGAACATTTTTTTCACAAACACTAAAAATACATTTCTTATTGATTTTCCCATAAACTGAAAATTTTTTCGGTTGTTTTCTATGAAGAATCTCATAGTTTTTAAATTTATCAAAAATTATTTTAGATTTCTCAAGTTGAAGCTAAATTTCTATTATTTCACTGAAAATTATTAAAAAAATGTTTGAGGACATCTAAATCTTTGCACTTTTTTAAAATATACGTGTCCCCTCATAAGAAGTTCTCCTTTCATTCATCTATAAAACAAATTTTTCGTTCCTTTCAAGATGGCGTTCGCAATATGTTGGCCAAAAAAATTAATTTTGACCGATTTTCTCTAAAATTGGTATGGGGGAAATTTCGGGATCATAGACAACTAATCTGAAATTATTTTTTAAAAATTCAATATGGCGGACAAAAAAATTCAATTTTGTCCAATTTTTTCCAAAATTGATGTGGGGGAGTATTCGAGGTCGCACAACGAATCCAAAATATTTTTAAAAAATTCAGTATGGCGAATTCAATATGGCGAACAAAAAAATCAATTTTGTCCGATTTTCTCCAAAATTGGTACGGGGTAGTTTTTGAGGTTCGGACATAACGAATATAAAATTATTTTTTAAAAATTCAACATGGCGGACGAAAAAATCAATTTTGTCCGATTTTCTCCAAAATTGGTATGAGGGCGTTTTCAATGTGGCAGATTAAAGATTCTACATATATCGATTTTGTCTAAAATCAGTATTGGGGGATTTTTGTTAGCGTTAGTTACGAATTTAAAATATTTTTGAAAAACTCAATCCGGCGGATTCAATATGGTGTCCTAGAAATTTTACATTTTTCGATTTTTTCCAAAACTTATATAGGGGGTCCTTGAGGGTGTAAATTAAGAATTTAAATTATTTTTTCAGGATTCAATATGGCGAATCCAATATACAGGACTAAAAATTTTACATTTTTCGATTTTGTTTAAAGGTGGGACTGAATCGTTTTTGAGGATGCAAACAGCGAATATAAAATTATTTTAAGAAAATTTAATATGTCAGATGCAATATGACGGTCAAGAAATCTTAAATTTCCGGATTTCATCCAAAATTGGTACAGGGAACTTTGAAGGGTTTAGATTTAGATTAGATTAAGACGTTAAAATTCTTTTTCTAAAATTCAATATGGCGGATCCAATATGTGGTGGGTTGAAAATTTTACCTTATTCGCATTATTTCAGATTTGGTATTGGGGAGTTTTCAGGGTCGTGTATTACGAATATGAAGTTAATTTTTTACAACTATTAGGTTGATAAGATATAATATGAGAGACTGAAAATTTTACGTTTTGCGATTTTGTCTAAAATTGATATTGCGGGGTTCTTGGGGCGTACACAAACTCATTATGCAATATAAAATATATCAGACTAAGAAATTGACGTCTCAATTTCTTTAAATATCGATATTGGAAGGTTTTGGGGCCTATATTACCAATCTAAAATTAATTTGAAATTTAAGATAGTGGATTTACTATGACAGACTAAATATTTGTTTGCCACAATTTCATTGGTATTTGGAGAACTCTAAGAATCAAAAATTTTTAAGTGGTTCATTTTAGGGTGATTAACAACTTTGGATAAAATGGGTACTTTTTTCCCACCTTGGAGACATTGCGAGGTACAATAATCTCGATTAGTAGTTAGTTCAAATAATTTATGGATATCATAATGAATTTAAAACTAAAAATCGAAAAATAAAATTTTTATAAAAAAAAATTGAACCGACTGTGATAAAAAGTGAAAAATAATTATAAATGTTTATATGAAATTGAAATTTTTGAAGTCGGCGCCAAATTATTTCTAAATGAAATAAATAACTACTAAATATACAAATTATGGTAAGAAAGCAATTACAAATAAAGTATTTTTAATCTGTTTATGCGAATCACATTTTGTCAGGTATTAGTTGGGCATCGACTTCAAAAATTTCAATTTCATATAAAAAGTTAAAGTTATTTTTCACTTTTTACTGCACTTTTAGAAGTCGGTTCAATTTTTTTTTATAAAAATTTTATTTTTATTGTATTTTAAAAATAAATCTTGTACCACGGATATTTGACCTAATATTTCTTTTTATCTTTCTGTGCTATTTTAGTATCAAAGCCAGGGCCGCTCAGAGAGCAGGAAACATTCGGAGTAAAATCATTTTCGGGCTCTTAAACAAACAAAATGAAGGATATACGAAAAATATAATACGTAGAATTATAAATTATTATATATAATGATTTATTTAAATAGTTTACACTTAAATAGATTTTTGAAAAATTAGAAAACTATCCTGAGTGGGCTCTACGGGCCCTTTCAAACTGCCTCGGATCCGGGATAATATCCCCGGCTGCCCCCTCCCCCTGTTGTCAGCTCTGATCAGAGCAGTTTTGTACTATAAACTTTAATACTTATTGCTTTTTAATTAACTTTTATTGAAGAGACAGTGGCATAATTTCAATTTCAATTATTTCTTGATTGATATTGATAAAAGTTGTTACATTAACTCATATGAAATTTATTTGTATCTTTTATTTTTAAAATTATTACAAATATACAAAAATTAAAAAAAGTATTAAAAATTACCTTTTTAAATTTTCTCAAACTCTCTTTTAATTTGTTTTTATTTTCAAATCTGGCTCGTCTTTTTTTTGTTGTACCAAAGTACCAAAAAATTTTTTAGACTTTCGCCAAATTTCTTATTATATTTATTTTTTTTATAAAGAAACCGAAGAGGAGTTTTTATGGAAAACATATTTTCAATTTATTAAGTTTTTTTCGTAGAAGCTAATTGACATAATTATTAAAAATACAATTTTTTAAAGTGGTTTTAAAAGTTAATTCAATAACATGGATTTTTTGTTTGGAATCGAAAAGGAGCCCATTGTAGTGTGATTTTGGGAAAGAATACTAGCTAATGTGAACTATATGATTATTTTTGTATGCATTTGATTAAATACTGATTGCAAAGTTATTTTGTTTTATTTTTGCGAATATTGTATAGTCATGTAAAATTATATTTAAAAAAACTCATTTGTTTTAAAATTTCAGATAACTTGGCATCGCTATCTTGCCTTTTTATAACTAACAATCCCGTTTATATTTTTCTAATGCAGAATTTTTATGTACTTTTAGACGCGAAAAATTACGTTACATCCATCGCGACGCGGACGAATCCAATTTCACGTAGGAGTAACTCCCTGGCCCTTATTGCATGGTCAGATGTGTTCAAAGCCTCGGCGCACTATTGGATGAGTCCCAGTGAGGACAGCGTTGGGGGGTACCCTGGGATACTCTCCAGTAGCGGCTTACATGCAGTGGAGGAAACATAGGGACTATTACACCCTGAGCCTTATTCTTAGGCGCTTTGCCGTTCCTTCAGAAGAGTTGGGTGGAGTACGGCCGGTGAAAGAGGAGGAGACACGACGGGTTGCAAAAATTTCTTTCGGTCCAGGAATGGTTACGGCGGCCTCGGAAAATTCCTGGATCATAAACTCGTTTATTAAAAATTGGAGCAGAGCATATCTTCAGGGTGAACATTGATGCTAACTAATGTAAGTTCTATTTTTATTACTATTATTTTTTTTTTTTGAGAAATATCAATTATTTTTGATCCCTTCCGGTAAGGGTGAATTGCTGGCAATATTTTTAATACTAGTGGGAAATATATTCTACAATTCTCGCCAATACTTCGAAATTGCATGCAGTGTATTAATTATAATGTCCAGCAGTTCCTAGCAACAATTTAAAGTGTCATTTTTATTTATAAAATGTATTCATGCTATTATGATTTTTAATTTACTAAAAATCTCTATACGACAAAACTGGGTTTTTTGGAATTGACGAAAAAAGCTGCAAACTCGAAAGTTTCTACATAATAGTTAATTTTTAAAATTTGTCTGTTACTTATGGAAAATTTTAATAAGTTTTGTACTCTCAAACAAATCAAAATTGTTGCAAAGCTATGTCAAAACTACAAAATCCAAATTTTGCATGTGTTTTTAAAAAAGTAGAGAATTTTTTTACAATGTAGAGAAAATAACTTTTACTTTAAATATTTCTTTTGAGTCGAGAATTCGGTCAAAACTTTTCTTTATAAAGTAAAAGTAAAGGGATACGAACATTATTAGATAAAAAAAATATATATAAATTAAAAGGAACTAAATGTGAGGAAAATATTTTTAAATGCATCTTATAAAACCTTTTGGTAAAAATGTTACAAATCAGTCAGCGCCAACCAGAATTTATAAAAAGTCAAGTAAGAGTTTACAAATTGTTTTGGTATGGTCCAATTGGCGCTGACTAGTTTCTAATTATTTTGCAAAAGGACGTATATTATGTACTCATTAATATGATACCCGTGTATTCTATACAATCATTATTAAAACAAAAAGTCTCAATACAAGTTTTTAAGAAAATAAGTCAAAATTATATTTTGAAAAATAGCCAATTAAAGAGCCCTTGAGACGAAAATCATTTTAATGAAGATGTCTATACACGTCTTTGCATATGTACTTGTGAATTTCCGTATATATTGCATTCGCGGTGTTGCCAAAATGGCCTTCATTTAAAATCTTCATTTCAAAATGTCTTATATAAGTAGCTTAAACGTGTTTTTTTTTGTTTCAGATACATTTTGCCAGAAAATTCGCGCGTTTTTTACTTGTAAAATGAGCATGGATATTAATGGCTCTTTTACTATGCGCAGAGTTTCCATGACTCTTGGCTCTAGAACTTGTAGATATCGAGTAATCAATATATTCAAGTCGAAGATCAAGATCATGGAGATGATGAGTGTAGTTATTCGTTACCATGCTTGTTCTACAGGTGAAAATTTAAGATAAAGTGCGTGGCGCGCGCGATGATTCTACTCTTCACGGGTTTTTCCTAAACATCGTCGTAGTTTAGAAGCGCGGTACAGTTAGCTTTTGAAGACAATCGGATGTCTGGAAAAAGCTTAACAGCCGGCTGTTGTGGGTACTTCGAAACCCAATTTTGTTCGTACCCTGGAGAGTAGGATCGAGAAGAAAGAAAACGACATCATCAAGAAAGAAAATAAATGTTATCGTGCAAATTGGGATGGACAAAGAGGTAACTAAATATAATATTGTTAAGTTAAACAGAGATGAATTTAAATATTCACTTGTGGAGCTGTCGCTTATAAATAGATTATTTTTAATTTACATAAACGTCGTTTCTAACATGGCGTTCCGATCCGGTCGGACTGATCCGATGCAGTTTTATCCAGTTCTAATTGAAATTTATATCGAATGCAACATTGCAACAATAGAAAGTTTGCATTCGGTAGAAACTCCAACCTGAACTGTTTATTACCCGAATTTCAAGTGGACATTACTCCATCGGATTGGTTCGATCGTATCGGGACGCTGTGTTAGAAACAAGATCATTTTCTAAACATGGAGAGCACGTTAACAGTTGAATTCAATTCATCACGGTGAATATTAGAATACGTCATAACTTCAATGGCAACTTCTTCATTATATTTATATTCATCATGATTTATCTACTTTATTAATACATTTTATTAATACGTTGTTAATACATATATACACCATTTAAACCTCTATAATGTATTTGAAAAGACTAAAACAGATAAAATGATTATACAAAATTAAGTAGAAGTATCTAGATGTAGAGACATCTGTATATGTTACCATATTATTGAATATCATAAAGACAAGTAAGAAACATAGAATACTGTTATTAAAACACACGGAGAAAGATTATCGGGAGAGCAACATATCTATATGTAAATGAAATACTATACCTTTCAAATTGATGATAATTCTTAAAAATTTACTTTTTACCTTAAATTTTAAAGCCCTTGAGGGATAATGTTTCTCTCTCAATGATTTAGATAGTACATGAAACGAACTATATCCTTTTAGATTTCTTTCAAATCTAGAAATGTGTTTTTTGTATGAACAATTCTATAACTATATGCCAGTTTCTATACTTTGGTGTCCTGATATATCAGAAATTAAAAAAAAAATCAATCAAATTCTAGAATTATAGTTAGTTTTGAATATAACACAACAATTTTTAGAAGTTCAATAATTCGGAAATGCAACTATGTAATATCATGAGTTTTTGGAACTTCCTATATAAAAAATATTTTTCTGAAAATGCAGCTTTAACTATGTATATGATGGAAATATTTTAAGTAAATAATAAGTTTTTAAATAAAAGTTTAGCTCTCTGGATTACTAAAAAACATCACAAGATTTATGTTATTATTTTATAATCTTTTATTAGAAGTAATAGCAACAACTCCTAAAATATAAGGAGTTGTCTATATTACACGCTGATAATGTTCTGGACACCAATTTAGGAACATCTTTTATAAATGCAATAACAAACAAAAGTAAATAATATATTATTTTTCTTTAGTGTTATTGTTGAATAGGTTTACTGACAAACAATTGTTAACACATACGCTGTTTATAATCTAATCACATCTTTTAAACTAATGATTCATTTTCTTTGTTTCAGGACAGTATAAAGCCGAGTCGCATATTTTTCAGGGTGGCATAAGACAGGGAAGACTTGCATGCGTTAATCTATACTATCCTTTTTAGTCTAACGTACAGAAAGGATTGAATAGACCGTTTTCGTTTTTTAAAAATGCCAATAATAATTTTTCTTTCTTGAATCAGTTTAATTTGAATTTCACATGGAACTAAATCTGGTCAATAATGCAATGTCTTTCGTGTCTGTTTGATTGTTGTTTCCTAGAACTAGTTGTTGCAAAAAACAGTTGTTTTTTGGATCTGTCTCAGGAACTGCAATTAAATGCGATCATGAAAACTTAAAATGTTCGGGACACAAGCTGGATTAGGGCAGTCTGCAGAGATGACTAAGGTAAGTTGCTTTATTTTTCATGTATACTTCGCAAACAATTTTAAGTTTTTATTGAACTGATACTCTAAGGGATTGTATTATATTTGAAAGTAAGGTTATATATATATATATATATATATATATATATATATATATATATATATATATATATATATACATATATATATATATATATATATATATATATATATATATATATATATATATATATACATATATTTATTCAGTTTATAAAAGTTGTCTAAATTATTTGACATAGCTAATTTATATACTTTCAGTGTTTAAAAATACTGATATTTATGAAACAAACTAAACTAGCAGCTATAGTTGTCTTTCTCTTTGGAATAAAAAATAAAGTTCTAAAAACGCATTAGAAAGTTTTATAGTTTTAGTATAATCACTGAATAAACTTAGTAATGACATATGACATTAGTGACAGGCCTGAAGAGTTCTAATTTATGTAACTTCTATCAGTTGGTATCACGCTGATATAAACTTAAGGATCCGGCTCTAAATTTCCTTCGTCATGTTATATAAAATTATTCCACATCATAACATTAAACTGATAGTGAAAAGATTAAAGTATAGGAAAAACTAACTATTTTTGTATTAATTTACACATAGAATTGTCGAAAGCACTAAAATAAAATATTTTCAGCGATTTTAGACTGTATTCTTTTGAGTAAATTATCACTGATCAAAGTGAATAAAGTGAAACAGATAACTTCATGTTCTTTTGAATATGCATTTACTTGTCATTGGGTCGAAGTGATCATGATCCCTTCGTGACAGAACTGAAAGTGATAATTACTTAAAAGAATATACCTATAATCGATGTCATTTTTACTTCATTTGTCTGTCAAATAGATGAATTCTCTCAATACTTTGAGTGTATAAATAAAATAAAGATAAAAATACACATAAAAATTGGGGTAGGCTGACAGAGTTGCCAATTTTTTATACTTTTGTAGACATTAGAGAAAATTGAATAATGTGGAAAAGTTATTTTTTAAAATATCTCGTTAACTTTTGATTCTAGAAAAAATATATCCAATAAAAAATGTTAATTTTTATTTTATTTAAAATTACCTTATTGGATTTTATTTAAAAAATGTATCCTTCAATTAACCAATATATAATTAGTTTTAATAGATGCGGAGCGATATTTTTTATTTCATTTTTCAAAACTACTTTTTCCCGAAGTAGAGCCATATGTAACTTTACGGCTTTCCTCTATGTTTTTACATTAAATATCGATATCCGGGTTAACTTCGTTACAAACTAATTAAATTCGATTTATTTGATGCTTTAAATCCCTAGGAGTTGTTAAATAAACCTTATATTCAACATATCTTCATACAGAAAAATCCATTAGGATCAGTCCAGGTTAGTTCAGGTTAGGCTTGGGTCCTGGTCGATTTTTTCTTATTCAGCCGTTGGGTATGAATGTATATCAAATGTACCCCAAAAGAGCCAACTTTTAGTGATTTAACCGACCTCGGGTGGATTGCCCTTTCGGAAATAGCAATAGTGCTATCATTTAAATTGAACAACCTGTATAATATTATACGTATCACCTTTGACAAGGGCGGATCCAGAAAATTTGGGAGGAGAGCATACAAATTTTTCATGGAGCTGAAATGTCGATATATATATATATATATATATATATATATATATATATATATATATATATATATATATATATATATATATATATATATATATAATTTATTTTTGTATCTTAAACCTTTTGTTAAATATTTTTTTTCTAATATTTTCTTGGGTATAGGTTTTTCATTAGAGAAACAAAGGACAACAATTTTCTTTCTGACGTTTCGCTCTACATAGCGAGCTTCTTCAAAAGAGCTTGGTATATTTATTTTACATCTACAAAAATTACAGAATTTTTTATATAATAAACATATATCACAGCAATTACATTTTTATATTTTTAATTTAATTAAAATTAATAAAAACAAAACAGATTTTAAAATAGTCTTATAGTTTAAAATTTAAAACAATACAAACAGGTTAAAATAGTGAAAATTATAAAATAGTACATACCTTGAAAGTAGTTTTGTGTGTATGTTTAAAAATAAATTCAATTATGATCTTTGGTATGCAATTTGTATAGATAGATTTATTTTTATAAAAAGCAAAAAATAGGAAAAAAGATTATTATTTATTTTTTAATGACGTTCTTTCACCTGTATGAGTGTATATGAAATCGTTCCAAGCATCATTACATTATTTCTCATATTTACTATAGAGTCGCTTCAAGCATGTTTTATTCAAAAATCAAATTATAGTATATCTGACTTAAATTTTTGACATCTTGCTTGTCATTTACAACATTTTTATCTTTTTTTATGTGTATCATTTCTTTGATGACTAATTTATGATAATTTCTGTCAGTATCTAAAATATGGGTGTTTTTAAAATCAAATTCATGCTTAGATGTTTGTTCATGCTTATGTAAAGATGTCGATGCGTTTTTAGTATACTTGTGTCCATTCACTCTATTTTCAATATATTGTGTCGTCATGCCAATGTATTTCTTAGGACAATTTAGGCATGGAATTGCATATATTACGTTAGATCTTTTTTTGGTGGGAACTTTGCTTTTTAACTTCGTATAAAATGACCCAAGTAAATTGTTCGCCTTATGGCATACCGTTATGTTATGTTTATCCAAAATATATTTTATTTTTTCAGACAGTTGGTGTATATACGGTAATGCAATGAAAGTGTTTTGTGTTTTGGTATTGTTAATTTTATTTTTTTTGTTTGAGTTATAATGTAAATAGGTTCTTTGTTTAATTATTTTTTTTATGAGTAGTTTAGGAAAATGGTTCATTATTAGGGTCTCTTCTACTTTTTTTAGCACTTCTGGGCGAAATTCGGGTGAAGATAATTTTATAGCTCGATCAACTAAGCCGATTATGACACTATTTTTTTGTTTATTTGGATGTTCAGAGTTAAAATTCAAATACCGGCCCGACCAAGTATCCTTCGTGTACCATTTTGTATGAAGACTATTATCCGTCTTATTCCTGTGTATAGTAAAGTCTAAAAAGTTTATTTTTTGTTCTATTTCAATTTCAGCTGTAAATTTCAGTTTTGGGTGGAAATTATTAAAATATTGTAACAAGCTATCTATTTTGTTTTCGGGTACAGCAGCCAAACAGTCATCTACATAGCGTTTAAAAAAGATTATATTAAAATCAAGTTTTTTCAATACTTCTTCTTCTACATATTCCATAACTATTTGTGCTATTGTTGATGAGATTGGTGAACCCATAGCACAACCGTCTAATTGTTGGTACAAACTATCTTTGAATTGGAAATAATTATTATTTATTGTAAGTTTTACAGATTCTATAAATTCATTGAGTGTCAATGTTGTGTGTTCTTTTAAATCGTCCCATTTTTCTTCCAAAACTTTGGGAATGATGTCATTGGGTATATTTGTATACAAAGAAACTACATCTAGTGAAACTAATTTATAATTTGTTGGTATTTGTATTGTATCAATGAATTGTTTAAATGTGAAAGAGTCTTTTATATAGTGATTATTTTTTCCTGTGATGTTTGTTAGGCAATTTGATAAGTATTTGGACAGGTTATAAAAAGGGGACTGTATGCTTGAGACAATTGGTCTGAGAGGTGTATTTGGTTTGTGTAATTTAGGTAACCCATAAATTTTTGGTGCTATAGCATTATGTATTGTTAATTTTTTACTTTCTTCCTCAGTTATATGTTGATTTTTTAATAGTTTTTTAATTAGTGCGTTATTTTTAGTTTGGAACGATTTTGTAGGGTCACTTTTAAGTTTCTTGTAAGTGTTAGTATCATCAAGTAGTTCGTTTATTTTTCTATCATAATCAGATGTATTCATAATAACGGTTTTGTTACTTTTATCAGGTTTGAGAATAGTAATTTGAGGGTTATGTTTGATAAATTGTTTTGTTTTATTAATTTGTTTTTGTATTTTAATTTGGAAATTATTAGTTTTGGCTTTATTATGCCTGGTCTTTATTTTGTGGTTTGTAATTACGTTTACTATTTTAGATCTAATGCTATCTCTTATTTCTTCTGGTTTGTTATATATGGCAGACTCTATACTAGAAATATATTCATTTAGAGGTAGCTCTTTTTCATTACTGATTGGTAATGAAAAATTTCCGCCCAGGGCGAGTACTTCTGACACATCTTGTGGTATATCTGTGTCAGAGATGTTATTAAGCCATGTTTGTGTGTTTATTGGTATTTTGTCTTTTTCTTTGTGATTGACTAAGTTTAAAAATTTTCCTTTGATTTTTTTGCTTTATACATTGAAACATTTTTTCATATTTTCTGCTTTCAAACTGAATAAAATTATTAAGGATAGTTTCAGGTAACATAGTTTTTGTAACTTCTATTGATTCTTTTAATTTAATCTCCAAAATATTCAAATTTTTTACATTATCAGTGATTGTTAAATTTAAAATTTTAGATTTGGTGTTATTTATTATATCATTTAGTTTACTTTCAAGGTACATACCTGAGAAAAAGCATATATGAGAGGTCTTAAAATTTAAAAACTTTGGAAAAATGCCAGCATGCTTGCATCGAAGTAAAAATATTCTTCTATTTTTCTGCTTTGATATCTTCTTATATAATGTAGATATTTCTCGAAGCTTATTAACACAGTCGATACCATACGAGTTTTTCACATTTTCAAGGAAAGTCATGATAATCCTTCTGTTGTTCTGTTGCAGTCCGGAAACCCTTGCAATTAATAATTTATTTTTGTATCTTAAACCTTTTGTTAAATATTTTTTTTCTAATATTTTCTTGGGTATAGGTTTTTCATTAGAGAAACAAAGGACAACAATTTTCTTTCTGACGTTTCGCTCTACATAGCGAGCTTCTTCAAAAGAGCTTGGTATATTTATTTTACATCTACAAAAATTACAGAATTTTTTATATAATAAACATATATCACAGCAATTACATTTTTATATTTTTAATTTAATTAAAATTAATAAAAACAAAACAGATTTTAAAATAGTCTTATAGTTTAAAATTTAAAACAATACAAACAGGTTAAAATAGTGAAAATTATAAAATAGTACATACCTTGAAAGTAGTTTTGTGTGTATGTTTAAAAATAAATTCAATTATGATCTTTGGTATGCAATTTGTATAGATAGATTTATTTTTATAAAAAGCAAAAAATAGGAAAAAAGATTATTATTTATTTTTTAATGACGTTCTTTCACCTGTATGAGTGTATATGAAATCGTTCCAAGCATCATTACATTATTTCTCTTCTATTTTCACTATTTTAACCTGTTTGTATTGTTTTAAATTTTAAACTATAAGACTATTTTAAAATCTGTTTTGTTTTTATTAATTTTAATTAAATTAAAAATATAAAAATGTAATTGCTGTGATATATGTTTATTATATAAAAAATTCTGTAATTTTTGTAGATGTAAAATAAATATACCAAGCTCTTTTGAAGAAGCTCGCTATGTAGAGCGAAACGTCAGAAAGAAAATTGTTGTCCTTTGTTTCTCTAATGAAAAACCTATACCCAAGAAAATAT
Source organism: Diaprepes abbreviatus (assembly GCA_034092305.1). Lineage (NCBI taxonomy): Eukaryota > Metazoa > Arthropoda > Insecta > Coleoptera > Curculionidae > Diaprepes > Diaprepes abbreviatus. The sequence continues at coordinate 38,270,282 of JASJET010000022.1, forward strand.
TAGAAAAAAAATATATATATATATATATATATATATATATATATATATATATATATATATATATATATATATATGTGTAGATGGTCCCTATGATTCAATGCCGTAAAGTTAATAATCTTTTCATAGTAAATTTTTCAAAAGACTGAGTTTTCAAGCCTTTAAAAATGTATATAAAGAAAATTCTACAAGGTTTAAATTTTGATAAACGAAATCTAAAAAAAGTCTGCAGAAATGTTTGTTTATTTCTACTCATGGCTGTTATTTTAGTAAATTACTTATTTCTTTACAAAACACTACCCTCTTCTGATAAATTTTTGTGTAGGATCAAATGAAATTACATTAAAGTAACCCATCGAAATTTCTGACTATAGGGAACCGTTTGGAATAAACAGAGATTTATCATTGCAAGACTCAGTTTTAGAACAAGCTCGAAGTCACTTTGGTGTAATTTTATTAGATAATTTTTAATAATTCAGTAGAACCAGCAACAAGTAGTATAGTATCTTTAAAAAATTAACTTAGTGAGGTAACTCTCTGCGTATAGTGATAGTGAAAACGAAAAAAATTAATCTTAATCAATAAAATTTTACTAAATTGTAATTATGTTATATTTATTTTAAAAATTAAAATCCTTTATTTTGAAAGAACACCCTTTAGGACATTTGACTACGAGGTGTAAACCCTTCATGAGTTTTTTTTAATTGGCGTTCGTAACATACTGAAATTCTGTTTTTCTTTTCCACTTCACTGGATTTATATTCATAATATTTTTGTTAAGTAATTAATAGTTTTTCTCTATTGTTTCAGGTAAGTCCAGGCATGCTTTTTTTTTCTTGGGAAAAGGCAAATTATCACATTGGAACGTGTGTCAGTGAGAAGTGCCGAACACCAACGATTGAAATCAATTTGACAAGATTTATTTGTGTGTGTATAGTGTTGTGAAGGAAGACTAAAGAACGAAGGACCAACAGCTAACGGAAGTAGTGTAGGATGAGTATAAATCTCTTTTTTATATAATTTAAAAATTTATATAATGGTCATATTTCTTTCAAATAATTTACCACAAACTCACAAATTTTTAAGCCGGGTTTAAAAAATAGATGTTTGAAAAGGTGTAATATTCTTACTTTAGATGCTAATTTTTTGTTTTAAATTTTAAACGTTTAATAATATGCCCTTAAAATTACAGTGTTTGTCATAGTATATAAAACATAGGAATTGTAATGCTTTTTTTTTCTTTTTCAGGTGCATGGTACATTTTGAATAATCACTATAAGAAAACAAATTTAGGGGACCGAATACTAAAATTAGGAAACCAGTCATTTTTTTGAAAAATATGTTTACTTGAGTTGTTTTAAAAAAATTTTTTCAACATTTGGCATCGAATTTGCATAATTTTGCAATTTCAAGGTAAAATGTTGTACACAGTTGTATATATTAAAATATTCAGATAAACTACCAAATATCAAATTTCTTTGTCAAAAAAGTAAAGGAAACTTGCCCTTTTGATCACTCTATCGTTGATTAATTTGCACTATTTTGTAAGGAAGTAGTTATTTCTGGCCAACATAACTATAACTTTATAAAATTGTGCCAAAGAGTTGGTTTTTATAATATGTTTTTAAGGTCCGATGTTTAAGCATTTAAGGGTTCACCTCTGTATTCTACTATTTAGAATATTTTTTGATTAAATTATACTAATGTCTTTTTTTTAGGATTGCTCATTTTTTTTTCAGAGTTAATCATTATAAATTATTTTTTTCAGGATATTTATATTTTTAAACCTAAGAACACACTGATACCGAAAATGTGATAGTTGTAGGTGTTTTCTTGGCAGCTGTTTACGTTTCAGGTTTTTTTAGATATGTAAATTATAATAAGTAAGCAGCTGTCTGTTGTTGCTCTATTCGGAGCCGTACAACACTGATGAAGGCCAAGGAAGGTCGAAACAGTTGCCGAGGTGTTGAAGAATATGTATTAAAAGTAAGTTAATTCACACAGTGTAATTACAATATGTACTCATTAATTAATTTTAAAAAACTATCTAATGCTAGTTGAATTCGCTTAATAAATATTCTGTACCATATTTTAAAGCTACAAATGAACTAATTTAATAATTTAGCAAGTACTGAATCAAAAGTTGTTTTCTTCTCTTAGAATTATGTTGGGCAATGCGCTAGTAATTATGGACACCCTATATATTTTTTAAATTCTCTTGTTATTTTCTTACATGATATACAAACATTGGAGCATGATTTTCATGATATTTTAAAAGTTTTATTTAATCAAATTACCACAAAAGTTAATTTATATTTTCACATTTAATGTTTTATTAACTTTTATTTCATACCCAATACAATTTGATCTCAAAATTTTCTTATCGTTTCTTTGGATTTAAAAAGAAAACTGGATCTGTATCAAATATCAGCTCTCAGCTCTTCATTTTAAGAAAAAAGACTATGACAAACAGACATACGAATAATCGGAGGGAGTTACTATATGGAACCTTAATCTTATCTCATCTCATTAGCCATATTTAGTCCATCCTTGAATATATAGGCTTCCCTTATTTGCCACCATTTTTTTCTATTATCTACCTTTCTCACCCACATCAGTATCTGAAATGTTTCAAATCATCTGTCCATCGTAATGGGGGCATCCTCTGGATCTCTTACCTATGTATGATATCCATCTTAGTATAGTACTGGACCATCTATTGTCTTTAAACCGTGCTACAAGCCCCTCAATGTTCCATTTCTGCCTCGTCACAGTTTCCAAAATACTTTCACCTTTGTTTTTTGCCAAATCGACGTGTTTCGCTGTCGATGTCTTAGATATATGTCGAGCATCTACGTCCCATGGTTCTTTGACTATGTTTCATTTTATTCATTGTTTGTTTTGTGACGGTCCATGTCTCGGATACATACTAATTTTAGAGTTGTTCCCTAAGAAACATAGGTCAATTTTTTTCTTTAAAGCTTGCTTAACTTGTCGAATGTTACCCATCCTAACTGGTTTCTTTGGCTAGAGTTCTCATATGTCCAAGATAGATGTAGTTCTGAATATTTTCTATATTTTAATTAAGCACTTTGATATGAGAGTCTACTCTACATATCACCTTTGTCTCAGCAAAATTCATATTGAATCTAATTTTAGCGGTTTTTATTTATTTTAAATTTTGTTTATCTCCCTTTTCGTAGATCAATATTATAATTGCATTATTCCAGTTTTTGGGGATTAGACATTCATTTAAGCATCTATTGACTAGTTCACAGAGCTTACTTCTGAGTATATTTGCGCTTTGCATTGTCATTACAATGAGTACAGAATTCTGTCCAGGAGCTTTATTGTTTTTCATTTGACAGAGTATCCCAGTTCTTGTGGTGTGATATTCAGCATTTCTGTCGATGATGTGTTGAGAATTGGTCGTGTGTGTTCTGATATTTCAGGGTGAAATTTATGGTATTCACAAGGTTACTGAAAAAAACAATGTGTAATTTGTAAGACGTCTTCTTGATTTCTTGTTTATTGACCATTCGCGTTTTCAAGTGGTTTTTTCCCATGATTTCTAAGTCTTTTAACACTTCTGTTCTTTTCAATTACTTACGACTTTCATTTCCTAGTATCTCCCATGTTTTTTATTATCAGTTTTCGGGTCTCTTTAGATTTGTCTTTGAATTCTTTATTTCCTTCTTTTATTAACTTCTGCTTTTATTTCTATTTTCGTATCTTGACTAAGTTTTTTTATATTTTTCGAATTTCTTTTAGTGACGTTTTCAGCAGCTTCTCTAATTGTTATTGTTTCATATTAATAGAAATCCAATATTTACATAAAAGCAAATGGCAGTGAACTTACTATTTTTTATACATAAAAAACTTTTAAAGTGGTAAATGCATGTACAAACTAAATTGTTTTCTGTAACTTCCTCGAATTGCGACTTATAAAGTTTTTTAACTATGTCGAGGTATTTCTTAAATTTATAAAATAATAATAGATATCTGCTGAAAATTGAGTTTCCCTTTAATTTCCTCACTCGGAAAAGTCTTAAAATATATAAGTAAAAAAATATACACCAAATGTTCATGAATGTTTCTAAGTTCCACCATGTATATTTGTTTACTATTGTTTTCAGTTTAACCTAAATTATTTACACTTTCACCATTTTGTCATGAAAATATTCTCAACCTTTAGTTTTTCGAAAAAATTGATTACATGCTTTAATTTTGTTTATATCTTTTAACCACTTATTTCTCTTTTTTTTCTATGCTAAGGTAGTTGTTTTGTTTAAATACATTTTTAATTTTTAGTGGGATATTTTGTATCTGATATCATTGTTAGGTTCCAACTTAAATTTCTTGACAATTTTTTAAGTTTTAAGTTGCAGGAATACGATAGTATCTTAATGTTTCAAGTTGTGCAAAATTTAGTTTTTTATTCCTTTTCGAAAATACCAAATTTTGGTGAAACAAAAAATAAATTTAACACCGTTCATTTCCTACTAGTTTGAAAGTTGAAGTTTTTTTCAAAGAATGACCAAACTCTATTAGTTCTTTAACATCAACTTGCATCTTTGGGATAGCAGAAATAAAAAAAATGTATTTTTTTTTAAATCTGAATGTTTGAAAAACACGTAATTGGTTTGTTTTTTATACAATCGCTCAAAATTATTCCTCCTCCTTTGACCATGTGCTACTTCCCCTAATAGGTTGGCCATTTGTCCTTGGGAGCAAAAGCCACACAAACGAGAACTGTAAACTTTTTTATTTATTTTAAAATATTAAAGTTATTTTAACCGATTATTAGGGGCCAGAGACAAAAACACATCATTCTATACAGATATCCAAATATTTTATAAAAAATTATCATTAGAAGTACATGCACTACCAGGGAATTCTAATAAGCTGGCTAATTGTCCTTCAGAGTAGAAGCTGAACAGATAAAAAAGAAATAAAATACATTTGGCATTAACCTCGTTTTTGGGTCGGTTTTTGAAATTAAAAATCGTAATTTCGGGGAGTACAGTTTGTTTCATTTTTAATGTTATATGATAATTTTATGGGTAATTATAGAGGCGGAATGAACAACAAGGTTATTAAATGTTGGTATTTTGTGTTTAAAATAAACATTTCTTCAAGCCTTTGCTGGGAAAATATGTACACAAAAATTTTTTTTAAGTCATTTTGGTGTGAGAATATTACGTTAACCAAGAAAACTGTTCAATATCGCCTGTAAATATCCCATTTAAAATAAAATATTTGCTAGGAACTAAAGAAAACCACAGACCTTTCAATAGACAAATATGTAATGATTTATAACTTGTTGACTTAATGCAAGCTTTCGTAATAAATTTACAAGTCTCATAATAGGTTAACAACTTGTGTCTAAAAAAATATTGCCATTATAGACTGATATTAAGAAGTGTTTGTTTTTATAAACTTCAGGTCTACAATACAAGAAGCAAATGATGTGGTATGGTAATTTTAGTCATCATCCCTATTACGACAAACCCACCACTAACATCTTTTAGTGATGAAATTGTGTCCTCTACATGGTCTGTTTGATATGTTGGAATTTCTTAAATTTAGTGGTAAGTATTCCTTAGAATTTAGAATATTTGACTAGTGGTATAAACCATTTTGGTAAATATTCAGAATATTGGAAAAACTGAATTTTTTAGTGATTTTTTGCAACTATCTATTTTGGGGTTGTAGGACACAAATCTGAAGTTTTTTTTTTTTTTGACGGTCCCACAACAGCTTCCAAAAAATTCACTCTTTCACCCTGTATTTTCTGATCTATTTTTGATGTGGGGGTGCTTCATGGGATTCTGCTGGATAAGCTTTGGGGTCTAGGTGTCTCTGGGCCATTGTTTTGTTGGATTGAAACATCTGAGTAATGGTCATCAGGTAATGGGGGTGAATGATTTTGAAACTTCTGAGATATCAGTGTCTTCGGAGGTCCCTTAGAGATCCCACATCGCTCCATTATTGTTCAACTTATTTATTAACGATGTATTCATTGGCTTTCAGTCAAGCAAGTTCTTACTCTTTGTGGATAACATGAAGGTGTATAAAGTCATCAACAGTTACAGGGATTGCTATAAGCTTCAGGGGAACCTTGATAGATTTGTTTCCTGGTGCGAAGTGAATGGGATGAGTTTGAATATTCCTAAGTGTAAATTCATTAAGTTTTCTAAATTGCGTTATCCACTGGACTTTCACTATCACCTGGACGGTAAGACACTGACCTTCTTTGATTCTATGCAGGACCTGAGAGTCCTTTTTGATTCCACCCTTTCATTCGTTCCTCACATCGGTAACATTGTTAGTAAGTCCCTCAGGATAGTGGGTTTTGTTAAACGTTATGATAAGGAACTTTTCACTGTGAAGTCCCTTAAAATACTCTAATGCTGGTTGGTTCAAACACACCTTGAGTATGCTTCTTGTATTTGAAACCCCCACTATGAATCACATGTGTACCAGCTTGAACAAGTACAGCGAAGGTTTCTCAGATATATTAACTTGAAATTCAATGGCGGTGCTGATCTTGATTAAGCTGCTTTTGGGCTTCAAGTTGAATTTGCTCCCCCTTGCTAATAAAAGAAAGGGTAGAGACTTACAACTTCTCTTTAAAATTATAAACAGTATCACCCATTGCCTGTGCCTGCTGTCAAGTGTTGGTGTGAGGATTCCTCCCAGGAATACTCGAACTTCCCATATATTTCACTATCCTTTTCACAGAATAAATTATGCAAGCCATTCTTTTACGCCAAGGGTGGCTGGATATGCTAATGGGCTGGGTGACTTAAATTTCTTTGATACGTCCTTGAATAATTTTAAACGAAGGCTGTTGGAATTGATTGTTGATTGATGTTTTGTGTTTTTGTTGTTACAGATTGACAGGTGTACACTTCTTTTTTTCTCTCTCTTTTGTAAACGCCCTTTTGTTATACTATTATTGATATCACATTGTTACGTTTTACTCTGGCTCTGTAATTAATTACTGTGAAATGGACAATGTTGTTCATCAATAAATAAATAAACCCTTTAAATTTTGTCTTTTCACTAAAACACATTTGCTCATTTTAAAATATAGCATGCTTTAGAAAAACCTGTATATAACTTTTTATTGAGATATAGCACAAAATACTAAAATCAAGCCAAAGGAAAACTTAAAGAACTTTGAACATATATCAGTGATGTCACAGAGTGGTACATTAGATTGAAATTCATAAAAGTATTCTAAAATTAGGTCAGCGTAAATCAAATTTTCCACACACCGAGAGGTGTACCATGCAGTATGTATGAGTCGGGTTAGTTCAGGTTTATACAGTATATATTTATATATGTGAAAATCGTTTGTTGAAAGCAAGAGAAAAATTAAGAAAACTAATTATAGTCCATTTGTGTGTCTATATGTCACAGTCATATAATTTCTTCAGTTTTTCATCTTAAAAATTTGGCGATATAAATTACAACATTTAAGTACATTCATTAATTTATGAGAAAAAAGGAACTGTTTAAGATAATATCTCAAGATGTTTCATCATATCAAAAAAGCAGTGAAGAAACAATTTCTTTGGGTGAATTTTACTTCAAATCTCTCTCCAAATGGATTTTGATTACTTGCTCCTCTCATTAGCCGATACGAATCAAAACAAGAGGAAAATTTACAGACAGTAAAGATCACATTTAAATAACTGTCTCATGACTTACAACTGTCGATTCAATGCCACACTGTCAATATATCAATAGTCGAACCACATCCATATGCATACCAAAATAGTGGAAAATGTTGAAAGCAAGCATACCTTAAGATTTCATCTTGTACATTTGGATAATTTAGTAAAAAATTGCTCCAAGCAAAAGATGTTTTCCATTTTGTCAAGTGGCTTTGCATCCTTAAAATCAACAAATACCTGTTTGCATTTGAGGCTTCTTCTGAAAACTCCAGTCCATTATTGAAGTACCCGCTGATAGAACTGAGAATTTTGAAAGGGCCTATAAGTTTGAGGGCGTAATTCTCTAACTTGCTTGGTTATAGAAACTGTTTGTATATTGGTTTGTTTTTATTTTCATAAAGATTTCCACATGTAACTCTCTTAGAATAGGTAGAAATAAAAAAGTTTTCAGTTTTGTTAACGACGCGTTTACCAGAGATGTTAATTTCCGTATTTGTCCCATCTTTTTAATGGGCGCATCCGCCACGATGTCGAGAATAATTTTTATTGATAATTTTAATATTCTAAACCCTGGTTATTCCCGTTTTCAATCACTTACTCTGTTCCTGTGTTTTAGAATGCAGGGTATACGGTAGGTCACTATCCTAAACCCGCAGCCCTTTTTTCTGCTCTAATAAGTTTATTTCATACATTAAATAATGGATATTGGGAATCTTGCTTGAATTAGTGACATTTACTTTTCGTTAAGAAATTACTACAATGAAACACTAGAAATCATATGAAATTTCCAATATATTAGGCATTTGTTTCTTCCTACATAGGACTCGTCAGCGTTGTACGGTCCACCTTGCTCAAGAATAATTATGCAAACTAAAATTTATTGCAAAAATTATTCAACATTATCAACAACAATGATTAAAGTGGTTAATACATTTTAATATTAGTAATTTAAATAAATGGTGAAGAAAGTTATGATTTTTTCTGAGAATTTTATGCGAAATCTCTCTCCAGATTGATATTGAAATACATCCACCATTTGTTATTCTCATTAGTGGAGACGAATCAAATCAAAAATGAAATCCTAGAAAGTAACTGTCCCATGATTTACAATTGTTGAATTAATAACCACACTGTAAAATATAAATAGTTGAATCACATTCATATACACACTAAAGTAGTGGAAAATGTTGAAATCAAGTATATTAACTCAAGATTTTACATTGTAGATTTGGATGACTCCCAGCAAAAGACGTCTGCCATTGAGTCAAGTGGCTTTGCATCCATAAGGTCAACAGATACCTTTCTGCATTTGAGGTTTTTGCTGAAAACTCCAGCCTATTATTGAAGTACTCGTTGATATAGCTTGGAATTTTGAATGGGCATGTAAGTTAGAGAGGATAACTCTCCAACTTGCTTGGTTATAGAGACTGTTTGGATACTCGTTTACTAGGTAAGATAGGTCAACATTTTCATAAAGATTTCCACTTGTAACTTTCTTAGTGTGTAGATTAATCCAAAAAACGAAAATGTTCGAATATGTAGAAATAAAAAAGTTTTCGGTTTTGACTACTCTTTTTTTCTCCAAAATAGTTTCTAATGAGTTTTTAAAAAACGGGGTCATAATATTTTAGTTAATGACGCATTTACCGCGATGTTAATTTTCGTATTTGTCCTTTCTGTTTAATAGGCGCATCCGCCACCATGTCAAGATTATTTTTATTAACAATTTTAATATTCTAATTAAGGTTAATTTTTTTAAATATTATATCTGTTACATTTTCTTTGGTGAAATTGAATGCATATGAATAATTTATCATTGTTTCTCTGGACACGTGATCTAGAAATTTGTAGGTTCAAAAAAAAATCTGTAAAGTATAATTCAAGCAAAAAGTTTTAATTTTATGTATACCTTAGTAAAATAAGAAGTAAAAAATTTTCTTGTATTTTTTATTTATGAATAAAATAATAATGTGATGTAGAAAATTCCACCTTCGCTTACCAAAACAAATGGACATGATTCAATTTGTTATTTACTAACTAAAAAGAAGGTAATAGTAAATTATTAATATCACCAAAACTTACAAATTGTTCGTGAAAAATAGCATCAGTTTTTTTAAAGTAGGTTTGGAGGACTTAATTTGGACTTTGATTTTAATTGACTTGACGCTTTTTTTTATACATTTTTGAGTGATCGTTTACAATAACAAAAGGGAAAATTCGTCAAAATTGTTTTGTTATTCAAAAAACCAGGATACAATATCCCTGAGAAACAACCTAATGAAAAGAAGCTCAGGCTGATAATATTCTCTGTGCAACATTTAAAAACTTCTAATTAAAAAATTAATGATATTTAAAAAATATTTCTTTGGTCTGTTGATTGTGGTTTATGAATTGTCTTCTCCATGTTAATGACTAAACTTACCTTAATTCTTAATTCTTCTAGCATCTGTTGTGTCATAAGGGTTTTCCGATATTAATATCCCGCCGTCTGCATATTTGAGATATTTTAGGTTGTTGAGTCATTCTTCATTGATTATCAAATCAAATTTTTCATCGTAGATAGGTCTTTAAATAAATAAATAAAACCTTTATTGTCATGAATTTCATAGGTGAAACATTACGTCACAGATTCAATTTTATAATTTGATCACTTTCCGACATCCAAAGATTTATTAATAATAATAAATTCCTTTATGCCAACAAAATCAAATCAAATTTGACAAAGCAACGTCACAAAAGCGAAACATATATATGCTAAAAAAATATAAATAGAAATATAACAGTTACTATTGTAAATACGTTTCCTAAAATCTAAATTTAAAATCATAAAAACATGTATTCTGTAAGAACTGAGAGGTAGCTTGCTTAAAACCTAAACAATTTTAATAGACCTTATTTTTTTTCGTACCAAGCCATAGGCCGTGACAGCCATGTAATAAGGCCCTTTTTCAAAATATGCTGTACTATGGGCTGGCATCCTTAGATCCCCTCTGCCTTTTGTGATAGTTAACATTTCAGTGCTGTAGTGATCACTGTTAACAGCAAAGAGGTTATGGTGTTTTTTTGACAAACATTACTAGGGACGTAAAATATAATGACACAGGAAGGAGCCTGAATACAAAAACTCCCACACTTCCTGAGACGTTAGACATTATACTTACTCATTGAGTTCTACCACATAGATATGAATGAATCAGATCATTTGTAATACCCCTAACTCCATACATATTTAATTGCCTTCAGTAGGTCAAAATAACATTGAATAACAAATCATACCACATACTTTTTTCAACACTATTGCTGGTATTTTATCAAGAACAATCGAGTGCTTAGGTGGAATTAGCATAATAATATTTGTGACTTCATCTAGTGTATAGGGAAACAACAATATACTACATATCTTCCACTACCAAGATGAATAATTTCAGAGATACTGTATCACTTTCTCTAGGTTTGTAATTATTAGAACTGGGACTTTCCTCTCTGATGTAAGTCGTTTACTTTTATTTCATAGCATCTGGCTCAGTTTGCCGAAGATACGTCCGTCCATTTTAATTCTTCTTTTTATAACTAAATGAAATTTCTATTGTCATTAGTTTCATTGGTGAAACGTTACAACATCATAGGTTAAATTATAGAAGTAAAACGTACACACCGTCACACACGTACGCGCTACACTTCTAGATATACACCCCTTCATGTCTAACCCCACTGTTTATATATAAAAATAATGAATTATCAAAAAACAGTCTTTAATTTTGCATGAAAAATTTAGATCTGTAGTTTGTATATTTGTCAATTTGTATCATTTATCCCCAGTATATGTATTGGTTCACTGTCTGCAGTTGTCTCTTTAATGTTACCTTGTTATTTCTTTGGTCTGTTGATTGTGGTTTATGTATTATCTTTGTCTTCATCATGTTAATGGTTAAACCTACTCCTTTGTATTCATTTACCTGTTATTTATATTTGAGGTTGTTTAGATATCTTCCATTACCAAGGTACATAAGTTCAGCGTTATTTTACTGTATTTTTATTTCTTGTCTGTTTGTGTGTAATCTGATTGTAGTAGTTGCCGTTTTGTAAATGTCCAACAATTCAATGTACCTGAAGTCTATTCAACAGTTATTTAATGATTTTATTATTGTCCATGTTTCTAGGGAATCGAAACCTTTCATTCAGTTGTTTTCTCCATATTTCGCAGTATCTGTATTTTATTTACAATGGACAGCAAAGATCTAGGAACACCAGTATTTAAAAAAAAAAAGAGTACATATAATAGCATTCACAGAGAAAATCAATAAAATAAATACATCAAACGTTCAATGTTATAACGGTTTAATAACAGCATACAAAAAGCATTTTTTCGAAAATTATAGCAGATTTATTACAAAATATAAGAAAAAATATACTCGCAAAAGATTAAGCATATAAAAAAATCATTTAAAATGCTTAGTAATCAATTTGAATAAACTAATTAATACTTGTTTAGCTAACCTCTTAAATCAAACACGGCTTGAAGACGCTTTGTGATAGAGTGGCACCACCTTAGTGTTACTTCTTTTCCTATATTTAGCCATTTATAAGCTTCTCGTCATTTGTTTTTACTCGTTATATTATGACATTGAATTCGTCTGTCCATAGATGCTCAATAGGATTAAGATGTTTGAAGCCTGTGAGGGGTGTTATAGTCTTCATCACGAACAGTGAGAGCGGTGTGCTTGAGACCGTTGTTTTCCTGGAAATATTAGTCACCTATCATTCCAAGTTTTTTACACTATTTTGTAAATTTTCTTTTAAAACATTTAAGTAGACTCTTTATCCTTTTTTCCTTCAATTGGGATGTTGACTATTTTTGGAAAAGTCTTTAAAACCACACATAAGTACCTAATTTAGCCCAAAATATTTAATTTTTTTAATACAACTAATACTTTAAAAATCATAGATTTTAAATTCCGTTTCAAATTTCCCTCCAAAACGCCAATACTTGTCACTTTATTTAGTACTGGTAAACTGGCAAGGAGATATAATTTTTGTAATATGAGTTCTAAGTTATTTTAAGTGTTGTGCGGTGCCTCAGTGTACAAATAGTATAATTAAAACACCTGAAAAGTTATTTATTCAGGTTCGATCTTCGAAAAATAATAGGAAAATATGGCTTCAGCTAGCCCGCAAAGATTCGGCAGTACTTGGTAAATTACTTACATGGAAGTCTTCACATTTCTAAATTCAGCAGAGCAGAAGTTAGTTTGTTTCAAAGAAATTGGCCACCATAAAACAATCAATTCTCGGCCAATTCAAATTATTTGCCTTAATAAATCTACTTTCCATCATGAGAAAATTTCCTAAAATCAAAAGGAAAAGTAAGCAAATTACGAAGAAAATACATGAAAGTGACTATAAAATATTAACTAGGCAACGTAGCCCTTGACAGCGATGACGTTGGCTGTATTCTTAATTATCAAATGATCAAAGTGAAACTGATAACTTCATGTTCTTTTGAATATGCATTTACTTGTCATTAGGTCGAAGTGATCATGATTACTTTAACTAACGAGAACTAACCTGAAAGTAATGACTTAAAAGAATAACGGTATCAGGACTGGGTGCCAGCAATGACGTTAATATGGAGTGACATCATTCACTATGGTGGTCGTTGTCACGTGACTCGAAAGAGATTTAATTACATTTTGATTATTAAATAAAAATAAAATCCATTAAAAATAAAGAAAAACAATATGTTTTATAGGATTTCTATTGTGGAAATTACCGTTTCGCGGCAAAATTATATTTTTATTTCAAAACAGTCAACATCTCAATTATTATCAAATTTTCAACCTCTAACGCTACCAAACTTAACAGTTTTGATTGTGTTATTAGGATTAAATGATTCTCCTGTTTTTCTCCATTCTTTTTAGATACCGTTGGATCCAAATATATTGTTTTGCAAAATTAGGCCTCTTTTCTCTATTAACTTTACTAACAATATTTTAAACCAACTATTTTAAGAGTTCACCCAATATCTAAATCATAAAATGGAACTCGGAACTAAAATAATATTTACTGATAACAGTATATTCAATATATTTGGATTTGATGACATCACAGCAGTATGGAGACAAAACAGTAGAAGAACATAATCTTAAAAAGGCTATGAAAATTGTTAAGCATGGAGATGGAGGTATAATGGTATGAGGCTGTATGGAAGCGTTAGGGGCTTGAAATTTGGTAATAATTGACGGAATTATGGATAAAACTTTTCACCTTTTCAGAATGTCGATCTAAATCTCACTGAGCATTCATGGGAAAAATTCAATTTCATAAAATAACAAGTAAAAATAATGATGAAAAGTTTTTGTTGATAAATAGCAAAATATAGAAAAATAATCCAAAGGTGGTGGAGTCTTTGCGAAAGTGTCTTCAAGCCGTACTCGATTTAAGGGATAACCCTACCTAATTAGTTTATTCCATGGATATAAAAGTGAGTATATAGATCGCGGGTCCTTTAGAAGAACGTTGACTCACATTTAGAAAAAGACAGGGCGTTTTCAATGAGTAGGACTTCTTTTTCTAATGGCGGTCAGTGGAGAGGGGCATCCAATGACGTTTAGGATATGATGCTTAGCTGCAACCATAGAAAGAGGGGTACTACTCATCGAAAACGCTGTATCGCTTTCTAAGCGTGAACCAACGCGCCTTTATAGGATTAGCTGTTTATATACTTATTTTTATGTCTATGGTTAACTCAAATTGTTTAATTTCACTGAAAACACCTAGTCAGCATTTGAAATGAAAATTATTATGTACTTAGACGTTTCCAATTTCCGAAAACATGTTTTTTGTTTGCTGCTATTAAACCGTTATAACATTGAACCCTTGGTGAATTTATCTTTTCTTTGATTTTGTTTGCGGTCGATATTATACATTTTTTCTTTTTTAAAAATAGTAGTGTGGTATAGACTTTCGCTGCCCAATGTATGTGTACTAAAATTTCTAAAACCTGCCTTTAAAAGTCGGTTTTGTTGATCAGCCCATTCATAGTTATTTTTATTAAAAGTTTATATAACTGTTTTAATAAACTGATCGGTCCATATTTCCTCAGATTTGACCTATCATTTTAATTTCATTGCACTTACTGAATAATATCTTGTACTATCTAAAGTATTTTCTCTACTAATTTTAGGAGTTCAGGAATTACTCCGTCCTTTTCGCGAGCACAGTTATTTTTTAATTCTTTTAAGGAATGCCTCATCTGTCTCTGTTACTGGCATATCTCCTCTGATCTTATGCCTTCTATTATTTTTTATGTATTTATTTATTATGTATTTTTGTCTTGTTTCACTCTTGAGAAATATAGCTTTTGAAAGTAATTATCTGTTGTTTCAGTTTTTCAACTCGAATTTTATGTTATTATTCTGTTTGGATTTGGTCTATTGGATACAATTATATAATATTCTTTTTAGTACCGTCAAAGTTTGTTTTTTGTTGTCTTAACTTTGGCATCTAATAATATATGTTATTTTCTCATTACTTCGGTCTACTGATTCTTGTTTCTTTTTATTTTTTTCGTATAAACTTACAGGTTTCTTTATCTTATTTTAGAGTTTCTTTATTTTATTGCTTTTTAGCAGTTAATTTCGTTCTAATTTCGCACTTATTATGAACTTCACCCTGGTTAGTCTGTGGTCATTTCCTTTTATTCTTAGGAGATAGGAGCTTTCTTATTTATTTACTAATAGAACGATTAAACGTCTACTCAGCATTTTAAATGAAAATTGTTATGTGCTTAGACTTTTA
This sequence comes from Diaprepes abbreviatus, assembly GCA_034092305.1. Classification (NCBI taxonomy): domain Eukaryota; kingdom Metazoa; phylum Arthropoda; class Insecta; order Coleoptera; family Curculionidae; genus Diaprepes; species Diaprepes abbreviatus. Next base: position 38,285,761 of record JASJET010000022.1, read on the forward strand.
CTAGTCAAAAAATGTATAGTTTTTTCCTTATATTTGGTAATCATGTAATAGTTTCTGAACCAATGTTTTTTCATTGCTGTTATTAAACCATTAAAACATTGAATCCTTGTTGTATTGATTTTTTTAACTTTGTCTGTTGTTGATATATACCTTTTTCTTTTTTGAAAATAATAGTTGCAGAGTTTTGCTGCCCAATGTATGTGTACTAAAATTTCTGAAGTCTGCCTTTCCTTTAAGGCCAAATTCTCACTATAAGGCCGCTCTCGATACGCTCTCGGTCCGGTAAAATATTCTTACAGAAGAAACAATGAACCTATTCACACTACCGGTTTCGCGGAGATTTCGATATCCTAAACTCTTTTTCATTTAAAAAAATGTATCGAACCGAGATCGTATCGAGAGCGGCACTATAATGAGAATCAAGCCCAAGAGTCAGTTTAGTTGATCAGCCTATTCATAGTTATTTTTGTTTAAATTTATATAGCTTTTTAGTAAACTCATTGGTCCATATATTTCTCAAATTTGACCTATCTTTTTCTTATGATGATTATTGCATTATTCCAGTCATTTAGAATCCTTTTGATTTCACTGCACTTGTTGAATAACATCTTGTCCTATCTAAAGCCTTTTTTTCTTTTAATCTTAGGAGCTCAAGAATTAGTCCGTCCTTTCCGGGACACGGCTATTTTTTAATTCTTTTATGGCATGTCTCATTAATCTCTGTTTCTGGCATATCCTCGTTTGATCTTAAGTCTTCTATTATTTTTAATGTTTTTATTTGTTATGTTTCACTCTTAAGAAATATAGCTTTTGAAATCTGTTATTTCAAATTTTCACTACTTTGGTTTATTGATTCTCATTCCTTTTTATTTTTTGCCTATATACCTACAGGTTTTTTTATGTTATTTTAGGGTGTCTCTATTGTTTTTAGCAGTTAATTTTGTTAAAATTTCGCATTTATTATGAACTTCACCCTGGGTAGTCACTTACTTTTGTTCTTAGGCGATAGAAGCTGTTTCGTTTAATTACTAATAGCATAGACAAACTCTAATAGAAAGATTAAACATCATAATTTGATATTTCTTTGAGTTTCCTTTTTTTAATACCTATCTTTCTATCTCTTATTAACTCTGGAAGAAAGTGGAAGAAAAATACACAATACTGTAAAAAGTCTAAAATTTATGTAAGCAGTATGAGCAAACAATATTATTTAAAATATTATCGATCTTCTACCTGTCCTTTGAGTTTTCGATTTTTAGGTCTTTCTTTGTTGTTTGATAAAATGTACTGTAAAAAAAAGTTTACTTACCCAACCCTGGTTATTCCTATTTGCAATCGGTTACTTACCTAAACTTGCAGTCCTTTTTTCTGCTCTAATACTTTTATTTCATATGTTAAATAATGGACATTAGGAATTTTGTTTGAATTAGTGACATTTATGTTTCGTGACAAATTGGTAGTTTGAGTAACCACTCCAATGAATAAAATTTCCAATATATTAGTCATTTGTTTCGTCCTACATAGGACTCGTCAGCGTTGTACGGTCCATATTGATTAAGAATAATTATGCAGAATAAAATTTATCGCAATAAATGATTCAACAATATGAACAACAACGGACAAAGTGATTAATATATTTTAATATTAGTAATTTAAAAAACGGTGAGGAAAGTAACGATTTTGTTCTGTGAATTTTACTTGAAATCTCTCCTCAGATGTATATTGAAATACATCCACCACTTGTTATTCTCTTTAGTGGAGGTGAATCTAATCAAGAATGAAATCTACACGGAATAATTGTCCCATGATTTACAACTGTTGATTCGATATTACACTGTAAAATATGAATAGTCAAATCACATACATATACGCACTAAAGTAATGGAAAATGTTGAAAGCAAACATACAAGCTTAAGATTTTATATTTTAGGTTTGGATGACAAAAGTTGCTCCCAGCAAAAGACTTCAGCCACTGTGTCAAGTGGTTTTGCGTCCTTAAGATCAGTACCTTTGCATTGGAGGCTTTTGCTGAAAACTCCAGCCCATTATTGAAGTACCCGCTGATAGAGGTCAGAATTTTGGAAGGGATTGTTCAAGGGGTAATTCTCCAACTTGCTTGAATATGGAGACTGTTTGGATATTTGTTTACTAGGTAAGACAAGTAAACATTTTCATAAAAATTTCCACTTGTAACTTTTTTAGTGTTATTCCAAAAAAAAAAATTTGAATATGTAGAAATAAGAAAGTTTTCAGTTTTGACTATTCTTTTTTTCTCTAAAATAGTTTTTGATGAAACAAAAAAAAATTATGGGGATGTTGATTTTCGTGTCCCATATTTTTAATCGGCGCATCCGCCACGATGTCAAGATTAGTTGGAATTAATTTTAATACTCTTCTACATTCTAATTAAGGTTAATATTTTTAATATTACTTTGACATGTATATTATAAATAAATGTAATATTACGAACCAAATACATTTTATAAACAGTGGTAGTGCACCAAGAGAACAGATCAACTATCAATCACAATTTATCCCACGCGTAAATCTATATAAAATATTTTTTTTTCATTGCGTTTCTAAATCAACCGAAAGTTTAGTTAAAGATATCTACATTTTCACAGTATTTACTTGCCAGTAAAATTATGGGAGCGGAATAGTTTCACCAGTTGGCTTGTAATATTAGAGGAAATTTGGGCATTGGTCATAGGTACTAAAGATAATTGATGTTATTATGCTTATCCAACAATGGACAAAGTGCATAATATTACAATATTAATACTAACTGACCCCACATTAAGAAAAGACGGTAAAGAAAGTAACGATTTTTTTTCTGTGAATTTTACTTCTCTCTCTTCAGATGGATTTTCATCACTTATTGTTCTCATTAGTGGAAAGGAATCAAACCAAGATCAAAATTCACAGAAAACAATTACCACGTTAAAATAACCATCCCATGATCTGGATGCCACACTATAAATGGAATTTGTATGATTTATTGCCGTTAATAAACCATTATTATTATTATAAAATATCAAAAGTCACTGCACCTCAAAGTACTGGAAAATGTTGAAATCTAAAAACTAGATTAACATTTTACATTGTAGGTTTAGAAGACTTTGTCATACAACATGTGCGACTTGGCAGACAGCAGCACGTGTTGTATGCTCTCTGAATGTTTTTCCGTTTTTACCGTTAAGTCAGTGACTAATATTTGAGTGTCTAATATAGAATGATTTGTTAAAAAACGACAGTTTTAATAATATATAAGTGATCTCCTGAATGATTAAAAATATAAACAATTGATACAAAAAACCATTGATATATTTGTGTAGTAATAAGACTATATTTGAGTCTGCTATTGGGATTCTCGTTTTTTATTTGTTTTTTTTTTGTTGGTTCTGATATTTGCATTTAACTTTGTGATAAAAAAGTGTTTAATTTTGGAAATACCGTTTTTGTAGATTAAAATCCAGTGATACGATAAAATTGCAGGTCCGGAATAACTATAATAACTTTAAATAAATTGATGTGGTTTCTAAAATACTGCATTGAATGTTGCAATAATAAACGGCCGACTTTAAATTGAAGTATAATCTTAATTGATAAATATTTTATTTTACTCTTTTTAATTGAAAAGTAACCATGAATACATGTAGTAAATGTAAAAGGCAATGCATTTTTAAACCAAGACCCAAAGAGGATGAACTTTTTGGAGCTAGTTGTGATTCATGTGAAGCTTTTTATTGTAAAGAATGCTCTGAAATTAATACAACACAAGCACATGCCGTAGCACTATCGCAACGTGTTTTGATTTTTTATTGCCCAAGTTGTAGGAAAGTCCTGAAAGATTTAAAACAGGAGAAGATATTATTAATAGAAAAATTAGAAGAAACTAAAGCAGAATTGGGTAGAAAAAATCTATACATAGAACAGCTACAAGGGCAATATAGGGACAAATATGATATAGTAAATACAGAAATTGAACAATTAAGTGAGGATGTCAGAGACAGGAATGTTGGTTTTAATGAGAATTTGGCTTTTGCGGACAATAACCAGAATGTACAAAAAATCAAAGAGCAACAACTTGAAATATCAGAGGCTAATAAAGAGATTATACAGCTAACAGAGAGAAATAGTAAGCTATCCAAACAAATTAATGAGCTTCACACTAGATCTAATGTGCTATTAAAGGAATTAGACGAACTGAATGACCTTAAAACTAAATTATTAACAAGTATCGAGGTTTTATCCGCTGAAAATGAAATGTATATGACAAGCTCGAAAAAGGCAAATAATGACTTGTTTGAAATAAAGGCAAAACAAAACGCTGAGAAAAGAAACGTCGATACTCAAACGGAAGTTGAGTATTGTGGTATTTCACAGAAAAGCAAAGTTAGGCCTCCAGTAAAAACTATTATTGGCCCTAAGAATATTTTGGTATTGGGTGATCAAATGGTCAAAAACTTGGATAAACATTTGTGACGTGTGTATGGTGATGACACTAAAATTCAAGCTATTGTTAAACCTTATGCTAGGCAGGAAAATGTTTTGGAAGACATAGTAAACCTAACAAAATATTTTACCAAATATGATTTTGTGATAATTGGATGTGGAACCAATGATTTATCATGTGGCAAATATCCACGAATGCGTAATATAAATAAAACACTTAAAGATTGTATGCATACAAATCTTCTGTTTCTCTCAACGAAGTCAGCGAATAAAAGATATCTCCAACAGGTTGAAATGTATAATAAAAAACTCTATAATTTTTTAACTTTTGCAAACAGGTTTACTGAAAATTGTGTAGGGTATGTTAATGTATGTGATGATTTTAATGATAAATTAAGTAATTTTGATGTTTCTCGGTTACTGTATAGCGCCATTTTGGAAGCAGCCTCAATAAAATGTAAAGTAAAAAATTTAATACACATTGCTGTATCTGGTGTTGATAGTGATCGAGTAGCATTAAATATAAACTCTGAGCCTGAGAGTATGCTAGATAGTAGTGGTATGAAAAATAGTTGTATTCAAGCAAATGATGAATCTAGACTAGATAATAATATTAAGAGTGTTAGTAACCTGAATGATGAGCCAACTGATACTGATGGTTCAAATTTTCTAAAGGACATCAATCAACTGCCAATCACTTAGGTTCAATGAGAATATATTATCAAAATTGTAGGGGCGTTAAAACTAAACTAGAAATATTAAGACTTAACATGTTAAATAATAGCGCAGATATAATTGCCTTAACTGAGACTTGGCTGAATAGTACTGTTTATAATAGTGAGTTTAATTGTGGTATGAATATATTTAGGAAAGACAGAAATCAGATAGAGACGGGAAAAAAGGAAGGTGGTGGTGTCTTACTGGCAGTCAATAGGAAATTTTCTGTGAAGGAATATAACATATTTGACAATGAACAAGAAGCACTGTGTGTGAAACTAACTGTAAATCAAAAGAAATGTATTTATATAGTAGTTGTATATTTTGTACCTAATAGTAATTTGAATACTTATAGGAAATTTTATACTTGTATTGAGTCTAATTTTTTAAACTGTGATTGTATAATTTTGGGTGATTTTAATTTGCCTGACCTTGTTTTGAATCTTCCCAGTGAGCGTGTATGTGATTTTAAAAGTTTTTTATCCTTTACAAACCTTTTACAAATAAATTATGTTCATAATGTAAATAATGTTATCTTGGATTTGGTACTTGTCAGCTGCCATTTGCAGGATTGCAAAGTAGAAAATGATGATGACCCATTGTTACCGCTGGATCGACATCATCCGGCATTGTTATTGGAATTAAATCTCTGTTATGAATTGACTGAATGTGAGCAAATTCCCAGTACTAAATTTAACTTTAAAAAAGCTGATTTTGGCACTATGTATAGGCTAATTAAAAATCAAAATTGGAACATTATATATGAGTGTTGTGATATTGATACTGTCATAACTCAGTTTTACAGAGTAGTTTATAATATTTTTGTACAATGTGTTCCAATATCAACACAGATAGGTAGAACTTTTCCAGTGTGGTATAATAATGACATAATTAAATTAATTAAGGATAAAGAAAAATATTTTAGAAAGTACAAAAAATCCAAAAGTCTTTTTTGGTATAATAAATACAAATCTAGTAGACAGAATATTAAAAATAAAGTAAAGGCAGCACACTCGGAGTATTTGGCACGGGTTCAGTTGAGTCTAAGAAATAATCCCAAGTATTTTTGGTCGTATATTAAAAGTCTGAGAGGTGAGGGTGATATTCCTGCAGAAATCTCTTATAATAACATTTTCTATTCGGGTGCAGGGGGTATTGCAGATGCATTTGCGCTTTATTTTGGTAATGTATTTAGTGCTGCAGAGGTGATGGAATGCAGTGGGGGTATATCTAAAAATCATTTTTGTGACTATCCCATAGATAAAACTGAAGTACGCTGTGCTCTTCAAAAGTTAAAGGGTAACAGAGCTATTGGACCAGATGGGTTGCCTGGCTATGTTATAAAGGGCTGTAGCGAATCTCTGTTAGAACCTTTACTATATATATTTAACCTTTCACTTAAAACAGCAACATATCCTACAGAATGGCGTATTACAAAGGTTATACCTACTTTCAAAGGAGGGATAAAGCACGAAGTAACTAATTATAGGCCTATTAGCATAGTAAATGCAACGTCAAAGTTATTTGAAATAGTGATTTTTAACAGAATATATGATGAAGTAAAGCACAGTATATCTGAGTGTCAACATGGGTTCTTACCAAATAAGTCAACATTAACTAACTTAATTACTTTTACACAATACATTCATAACTCTTTTAATAAAAAAGCACAAGTTGATGTAATCTACACGGATATGGCAAAGGCATTTGACAGAGTGAAACATACCCTTATAATACAATCTCTGAAGCAACTGAATGTTACAGAGAATCTGATAAATATTATTGTCTCTTACCTGACTGATAGAAAGCAGTACGTTGAAATAAAAGGGGCCAAATCATATGTATATAGAAGTACTTCTGGTGTTCCTCAGGGGTCTAATTTGGGACCTCTTTTATTCTTAATTGCCTTTAATAATATATGTAACGTGATCAAACACTCAAAAGCATTACTGTTTGCAGACGACTTTAAACTTTTTAGGGAAGTATTGACTGCTGATGATTGTGACTGTTTACAGCAGGATCTGAATGATGTTGTTGAGTGGTGTCGAGTAAACGGTTTTTGTCTCAATGACAACAAGTGCTCGTCAATGTCCTTTACTCTGAATAAGAATGTTTTAAATCAAGCCTATTCTATTAATGAAATAGTGTTAAAACGGGCTTCTTGTCAGAAGGATTTGGGAGTATTGTTTGATAGTTCATTGAATTTCAATGAGCATATAATAAATAAAATTAATGAAGCTCACAAGATAATGGGTTTCATCATCAGATCTACTAGACATTTTGATGTCGATGTTTGCATGACACTTTTTGACAATCTTGTACTGCCAAAACTGGAATACTGTAGTATAATATGGTCACCACAATATGAAGTGTGGAGTAGAGTCATAGAACGTGTCCAGCGAAAGTTTTTAAAGTATATGTTTTTTAAAAAATTTGGATACTATCCTATTCAGGGTTATAATAACCTGGACTTATTGAATATATTTAACAGACTTTCATTGGAAAACAGACGTATAAAAATATGTTTGGTATATATATTCAAGATCTTAAAAAATAAAATAAATAGTCCAGACCTATTGCTGCAACTTCCATTTGTGGTAAATAAGGGTGGAACAAGACAAAGACCAACATTTTATCTAGAATTTCCTAGAACAAATACTTACAAAAATTCGCCCCTATACAAAATGTGTAATTATTTTAATATATACGTTAGTGATGTAGATTTAAGTAGTATTACTTTACGTAGATATAAGGATATTCTTGACCATAAATTGCTGGATTCTCAGGCTCAGATGTAATATTGACAATAATATTAACTAGTAATGTCAGTTTAATGTTTTTAACTTTAAGAAAGGTATCTGTAACTGGCTTAACTGCTGTGGATGCTGTATTCAATAAATAAATAAATAAATAAAATAAATAAATACATTGCTCCCAGTTGATGTCTTCGCTAAAAAGTCCAGCTCGTTATACCCAGAATTCTGAAATGGCATACAAGTTTAAGGAAGTAACCCACCAACTCTCTTGTTTGCGGGGACTGTCTGGATATTTGTTTATTAGGTAAAAGAGTTACACATTTTCAAAAAAATTTGAATTTCTAAGCTTCTTAATTCCAAAAAAATGTTTGAATGTGTAGAAATAAAGAAAGTTTTGCTTGTTTAGGCAAACTCATATTGCCCACTGTATAAAGTACAATATTATGAACCTGAAAAGCCCAGTGAAACGTGATATATTTAATTTATTTTAACTGAGAGTTCGTTATGAATGGGTCCGCCAAAGTCGGGCATCACTGTAATTTTATTAAATATTTTCATGTCTAATTTTATAAACATTTTTATTTGTCTAGCTTTAATCAACAAATTACCTTAATTAAATATCAAAATTTGTGCTTAAGAAATTGAAGTGAAAATAAGGTTCTAACCATTTGCATTAAATAGAATTTTCTTATTCATACATTATATTACTTTGTGCGACTATTAATTACTTATTTAGATATTTTGTCTTGGAACTTCTTTTGGATTCGAAAGGTTTCCTATGGCCACTTGCTGTCAAGCAAGTGGCCATAGGAAACCTTTCAAACAGAACAGGAACTTCTTAACCGCTAATTTGAGGCTAGAGTTTATTCTAAAAAAAATGGTAGCTTTTAAAACATGGAAAATATAGCAGTTTAAAAAGAAACTACCCAAAGAATTAGAGTAACACATGTTGAAGTCGGATAAAAATTAAAAAATTTTTTGACTTTCAGGGGTCTCTATTATATAGTTAGTAAATACCTATATTGCTATTAGCTGGCCCACTGCCCTTCCGCAGGCTACGAATGTGTAACCACTACAGAGATTATATGGTATCAGAAAAGTAACGCCGTTTTAAAATCAGAATTATAAACAGAAATGAGCCGCATGGGGCAAAACTCTATTCGCAAAGGCAGTCTTGGGTTAAAATATTAAAATTTTCGATTAGAGAGCCCCAAATTGTTATTTAATGTTTATGGTTTGGGGTTACACAACTCTAAAACGCCTTTTGATAAACTGTCTGCCTGCTCCTAACCTTCTAAATATAAGAGAAAAAAGATTCTTAATAAAATATATGGGAGGAACAAAATCAAATTACCATGAAAAATACAGGTTGATGATGAGATAATCAAAATATACATCCTGGAATAGTTGTCACTTGAACACATAAAATTTTCCATTTTTACTGGTTTAATAATAAATATAATAGTCAACTTAGACCATGTTTGTGAACTAGGGGGATCATTTTTAGGATATCATTATTCCAAAATGAATCACATTTTGTTACATAATGTGTATGACAAAATAAGCAGCATAGTATTTTGGTTAAATAATAATATTGGCAAATAGTCATACTTTTTTAATTTTTAATATATATTATTGCTACATTGTTTTTTCCTTTATAGGTCAATAGTAATGTTTCCTGGACACATCTAAAGCAGGTTTCAACATAGACAATGTCGAAGACGCCAGCCTTTTTTTGAAAAAAAAAGACTTATTATATTACTCCTTTTAAATATTGTAAAAACAATACTGAATATTTTGTATATATCTATCTAGTTTTTTGTTTAAGATGATCAATAGTTGGTTGTATTAGATTGTATTTTATAATGAAGGTTATTATGAAATAAATTTATTCAAAAAATATAATTGGTTTCTTAATTGAACTTGCTCGTGTTTGTTGGTGGATTATTGAAAGAACCAGTTCTTTTGCTGAGAAAATTGAAATATAAAATTCCATACCAGAAGTAAAGTGACATTTTACTATTCAGTTTAAAAACTTAGTAAAACTGAAAACTTATGAAGCAAAAGCCTTAAAAAGTGTAATGCTATGTTAAACTATACCTTATTTTTCAAATTTTTGGTTATTAATAAAAGAAAGAGAACCATCCTATGAGCATAAATAGGTGTTCAGTCTCAAAAAGACAAACAACATTAAGAGGATGGACCCATAAGTCTATAAAATTATTCATTCTTAAATTAATAAGCAAATAATTCAGTATTAAATTGTAGGATTTTGGCAATTAATAAAAAATACACTTATTCTTGAGTATCAGAAACATGACTATTAAAACGGCATTGCCAATAATACAAATGTAACCAACACTTGCCTCATAGAGGGCGCCAATACATCAATAAAAGAAATATTTCAAACTTCTCCTAATCTAACGTTCTTGTCTGGGCTCCTGACATTCAGAATATAATTTACTCCTACCTACAGCTTAATAGAACAGTATGGACAATAACAGTTTCACATATTTTTTTTTATAATGCCCCGTTTTATTAAGAAAAAGGATTACTCCTGGTTGTTAGTAATTAGGTACGTATCGAATTAAAACTTTTATCATTTACATAGCATATACATCACCATTTTACTTACAACAGCAAACAAAAAGCTAGAACACTCGCTTCTGAGTTGGTTACGTTTTAATCTAGACTCATGATTTGATAGAATATCAGTATTTTTTGCTAATTTCCCAAAGACTTAACTCTATCTGTTATACTTGGATTTCGCTTTGACACAAGTTTTCATCTTCTTTTAATACACTTTATGTTTATCACCGATAAGAACATAAAATTTTGAAACATTAGGTGTCACTTATGAGCTTAAGGGACTCCTCGAAAGGAGTTTGCAATGGTGAAATAAATATATATTAAAGAATACTTATATGACGATATTTCGAAATTTTCTTTTTTAGGATATGTTGTTAAAGTTGTTAGGTTTCCAGACTAAAGCCTTGTACAAAATTACAATTACTTGTTTACCGATTTAGGTAGGTTCTGTTCAAATTTAAAGTTGTACATATTTTTAAAAACTTGAGAAATAAGGATTTAACTACTGGTTGCCTGGCCGTTGCGATTGAGGCAATTTAATCAGCTTCTCTTTTTCCCCCTCTCGCGCTTACACCACTTTGTCAGGGAACCTGTCCGGAAGGTTTACACGGTAAACTGATTTGGGAGACCCTCATTCCAAGATGGAAAAACTCAGAACGATGCCTCATCTAAAAGGGTCTGGATACTTCCATAATCCAACCAGGGTTGTCGGTCATGTATGTGACCGAGTATAACAAAAAATCAATTATCACGTGTGTGTGGTATTTACATATAGTTAACTATCCATCAGGTATATCCATTCACTTTTATTATATAAATCGATCTGCTCTCCGAAGCGCACACACAGCCACGGACAAACTTTCCCCTAAACATTTTAGGGTTGCCTCGCAAACGTTTCACGCCCAACATTCTGCCTAGACCACCGCCTTCGTTCCTAAATGACCAAACTAAGTTTTTTTCTCGCTTTTTGCAAGAGAGCACCCGAATTTTGCAAGAGAGCACCCGGATAACTGTTTTATCTGATGGCTTGTATTCCAAGAGGCAAAAGTTCATTAAGAAAATTCTCAGATGACTGATTGTGCCTCGTTTTTAAAATTTACAATCTTTTTTTACGAAGGAGAAATGAAAAAAACATGAAGTATTATTGTGCAATGTAAAAATAGGGGGTTTTGGGGGTATAGACCCGCCAGTCCGAGAGTTTCCATGCACGACATACTCCGCGCGTTGCACGGCAAATAGAGAGAGATAAAGAATACACGGTTATACTATCTCTCGCGCGCGGTGAATTACCTGCTGTGCTATCCTTAGTAGTGAGTGAATCGCTTGAAGGTCTCCAGGGATAAGTTCACAAACCGGTTTTCCTGAAGGATTGCTTTAATTCCAAATGCGCACCGGAAGTGTAAAAAGCTGGAGAATCGTCTTAGGATTTAAAGCCAAAATTGATATGATGCGTGCCGTACCATTTACGAACGTAGAATTATAGCACAGGATTGGACTTCTTGGTATATATTTTTTTTCTAAATTATCTATTATATAAGACCTTACAAATAAGTTGTCATTTTTTCTAAAAATATATTAATAATCAAACTCCTGTTAAAATAAGAACGTAAATAATTCAAATTTTGCATCTAACAAATCAGTAATGACCGAAGGTATAATATACAAAAACTCATGAAATTTGACGAAGGGTCGTTTTTCCTTTAAATAATGCGGGTTCCTTTGTAAGATGAGATTCAAAAGATCATACTGTAAAGCAGTATAGCAAAAAATAATCGTAGACGTTTATCCGCTATGAAAAAATTATAATGTTAAATTACAAAAAAAATATACTATTAATTAATAATTAAATATAAAAAAGAAGTCGCATTAAATTATGGCAGCCTAGTCATGTCATAAAACTTCTAGGTGTTACTAAAATAGACTGGCGTTAATAATTTATTTAACCCAATTTTGCGTCATCTTTTCTCTTATGTTAGAATAAGTTGTACCAGTTCCTAAACATAGTTGCCTATATAAAACTCTGATCTTCTCTCTATACGTGTTTCGACCACCTCATATAACTGCTATATAAAACAAATTCCGAGCTATGTCGGCAGAATATTAAAAACCTGCCGACTTCGATGTCAGGCTGAAAAATATGGCCAGTCGAACGACATCTATACACTCGCCGGGATATGGGAAATTAAAAAAAAAAATCAAAATTTCAGTAAGAAATAAATCTATCTGCCGTGTAAAATAGCCTATATGAGTTCGCCTAAATATGCATTGGATCATTCGTCAGTTGGATTAAGAGAACAATTTTGTATTTGAAATGTCATTTAGAAAATAAGAGATTAAGCGTCCCCAATGCCAGTCGTTCCCACAGTGCGAGAGAGGAAGAAAAGTGAAAGCAATGGTCTCTCGTTCTAATGAGCGGAACATAGAACCAGACATGGTTCGCGCTTGGGATACATGTGGTTTATGTTCCGCCCATTAAAAAGAGAGGAGACTACTGCTTTGCTTTTTTGAACATGTTAATTTTAATTGTTAATTTTTGAAAAAATGGCTGAGTCTATTTACGATGTTTATAAAAAAGCCTCAAACCATCGCAGATACTTACACGTAATAATTATTGTACCCTACAAGTTCTCTAAATATTTGGGAGTATCGAGCGCTCGTTCAGCCTGACTAACAGCACTGCGGAAGCCTATAAATTAACAAAAACCATTTATACTGCATTTTTAAGACCCTCAGGTATATTTAAAAAAATATATTGAATGAATTGATGTGGTATAAGAGACTGCCAAAAAGTTAAAATCCTAAATATATTCTGAATTTTGACCTGCATTAAATCTACACACGTCCGACTGGTCAAGAAACTACATAGTTCACTTAATAATTACTTAATATTACAATCCGCCCTTCCATACCTTCTTTGTACAAGCCGCAGAAGTAAATGGTATTTGCTACTGTAACGTCCTTGAGAGTTTCTGAGTAAAATAAAAGAAATATTTTATAAATATTGAACATTTTTATTTATTTACAAATTATTTATAATTTCTTCTGTCCAAGCAGACATAAATGATTATGTCTTTTAACATTTGGTATACAGTTATTAATAATTTAGATTAATAAACGTATTTATGTTTAAATCAGTCACTTAAATGCCCCATATAAATTAGACAGTATAAGATCTTTATTTTACATTTAATGTTGCCGGATATTTATGTAATTAAAAATATCCATCTGGACATACATAGTTCATAAACATAAAGAACTTTAAAATATGTTTTGTGGCATTAAAATAAATATTTAATGGGAATTTTTTATTTGCATTACAAATTTTATTATTAGTGATAGCACTAATAAAAATTATACGGTTATATTTGCAAAAGTGTTGTAGAAATGCTCAGATTCGAACATAAAGAGTATACAAGGTACGCGAAAAGTTTCGAACCATTTTTAAAACTAATCTTTTAGAAGTACACCTCGTCAATAAAGCATTTGATCGAGTCTCTCTTTGTAACAAGGGTAATATAAAATCAGCTTTATTTTTGAGACTCGGTATTACTGTCTTTTCCCCACATATTTATGAATTTATTAATTTATAGTTTATAGGAAAAGATTATTTTGGTCTTTTTTGAAATTAGATTTTATAATAGACTAGATATTTAAAATATTTTTAAAGTTTAATGACGCTGACCAGTGCGGGTCACTTTTTATTTATTCTCAACGAGAACGTTTTAATATTTTTACCCTAAAAAACTATGTATTTTTCAGAAGAAAAAATTCAACTTATAAAAGATGTAAAACTTAAAAAACATCAAGAAACTTTTAACTTCTTGTAAACAGATTTCGTATTACATACACGGGGTGTTTAGCTAAATAAGTGCCTTTAACCACATTTCATTATGGTGTAGTACACATTAAAATAAGACTTTTATTGATATAAATATTTTCTTGGTTTTAACTAATTTACTAATTTTCCGTTCCAAATTTGAGCTATTTTGAATTGTTTAGTATTTCTAGATTCGCATCAAAATGTTTCCTTAATTTAATGCTCGTTCTAGGCTGATGAACTATGGGGCGTCTATTTCGTGATAATGTTCATGTTAATATGTAATAAATGGAAAATTTAAAGGTAAAATTTTAAAAAATGTCCAGATATTTGGCAACACTATTCTACATCTAAGTCTGCAAAATGAAAGTACACAGGCATGTTATAATTATAAGGATTATTATCGCTTTAAAACGGCAGAGCAATTAAGAACTAATAAAATGATTAACTTAAAAGTATAATCAAAAATAATATTTTTACGCCTGATATACTTTCAAAATACAAAAAATCACTTTTAAACTTTGAGCACAAAATGTAAATGTATACATACAAATTTGGAATGATACTTATACTCAAAAAAAATTACCTAAATGATATAAAAATGGTAAAAAAGCGGTAAAAGTGGTTAGTAAATAAAAATAATTTTAAATATTTAAATCTTACACAAGCAAGTTACTAAGTACTTTGTCAAAAACATTTTTTGACAAAATTATTGCAATTTTTGATACATGGAATTTTATTATAAGAAAATATTATAAAAAAGAATGAGTATTTTTTTGAAGTTTTACAAAAAAATAATGAGCAAATAAAAATACCTTAAGGTTCAGTAGTTTAACAAATTGTATACAAATACTGATTAATGTAGGCGCAGGTGCAGGTTACCAATCATTCTATCGATTGACAAACTAAAGCAGCTAAATAAAAACAGTTTCATACAAGAGTTGTTTTTTTTTTATTTTAGGAACATTTTAATCTTATACAGCAACGTGTTCAGAGTATTCAATTTTTTCTGAATACTATTCAACTTTCTTAAATTAAATCTCTCCATACTTTATGAAATCCCTATTATCAAATTATAGAGGGTGAAAGAGGGTAAATATTGGCATAAAGATAATAAGCTATAAACTTGTATAAATCTTTATTTGGATATTTTAGAAGTTAGCTGAAAAGTATCATAGAGCCTAGTGTACGCAAGTCAAGATATCCAAGGTAAAAGGTTACAGAAACCGTTTTTTTTTTGTAACTATCATGTTTGCTTTGCTCTCAATGACATTTGGAATTAGAAAAATTGTAGTATTGTAATATTCCCAACAAATTTGGTCATAAGCAATATTTTATGCAATTAACCGTTCTTGAGATATATATAATATTTTTAGTAAATAATTAATTTTATAAACCGTACTATGTATTGGATTCCACAATTGAACTAGCGTTAACATACTTAAGGCTAAGCGCTTCCCACTCTTCGAGCTCTATCTCAAGAACTGTTAACTGTATAAAATATTACCTAAAAATAAATTTGTAGAGAACCTTATGCTCTACAACTTTTCTAATAACTTCAAATGTCATTTAGAGCAAAGAAAACAAAATATTTAAAAAAAAAACGGTGTTTGCGACCTTTGACCTTGAATTGCATACACGAGATTCTGAGACTTTTGAGCTAATTTATAAAATGTCGTAACAAAGATTTATACAAGTTTATAGCTTATTATCTTTTATTCCGAGGTTGAACCCTATATGACGAGATAATTATAAAACATGAACAAATTTAACAATTATTGGGATACTAGCATCTAGAAAACGACAATTTTATAATATAAGACGCAGGAGCAATTAATCGGTACATCACAGAACAAAACAGCTTATGTGTCTTTATTCTATAGCGATATTTTGAATCGATTCTTGCGCTACTACAGGCTTTTAGTGTCGCATAATAGATACTGCAGTACGTCAAAATGTAAAACAGCTACATACTGCCTAAACGTTTCCAAAACTTTTAAATGGATTTCAAGCAAAGTGTAATATACAAGGTAACAAGTTGTATAATCCTCTAATAAAAAATTAGTACCCTCTATATTTATGTTACCGATATAAAATAAAAATTTACCTAAAAACTCCGAAATTAAATATTATCAACAGAGATATTAGTAAATTAAAACTGGTATATTTATTATAGAAGACTTATATATAAAATCTGAAAAAGACCAAAATTACACTGCACGAAAATAAATGATTCTCTAAACTTCCCATCTAAGACAATTTTCATTTTTATGACTCCGAAGTCGATATAAAATACCTGGTTGCAGTCTTACCGCTACCACTGTATTATAATAAACTAGTAAACCTTAAGATTCACAGTAATTTTGAATACTTAATCTTAAAAATTATTACCTAAAACGGTATAAGCTTAACAAAACAAAAAAATTCAAATAATATATGCAAAAAGTGTCAACAACGACAAAATTTCAATACACCAACAATTAATCGTAAGACTTTTAACATAAAAACACGTAATATCAATTTTCTTTATACTTAAATGCAAAGGGATCACAAAACGGGAATTACCTAACTTACAATTTAGTTAGAGTAATTTTTCGAAAATTCAACGTGAGATAAAAGTCTTTATAAATAAGCGTTTTAGTTACAAGTGTAATTCAATTTAAAAGGAACAGACCACTTTTTATTTATTGGTTTATTATTTATATTTAACATTTATTTTGATGTGACCATGCTATTAAGACTTTGTTACCCACGCCAATTTACTGTTAATGTAGTTTTATTTAAATTTCAATTTTAAATTGCCTGGCTCCTTGATGACGTTACCTGGTGAATAACAAAATCCATGATACTGAAAACGGTAATGAGAGAACAATGAATAGTAGCAACTGGTATAGGAGTGACTATTTTTCATGTAAAATAAGTAATTCTTGCTTTTTAAATCGAAATGCTTTGCTTTTTTACTTTAACTTAATGTTTACCGACATTTCATATTTAAAAACGTCTTACAACGTTGCGTCCTTGCATCATTTCATGCTGGTGAACAGTAACTCCTTATTTAATATAATTAACTAAAATTTAAATAATAGAGCAAATAATCAGTGTAAAAGTTAAATATACCAATATTACCGTAAAAAATGACAAATTCAAGACCGATAGTTACTCTCTTAAGTTCATTTTTGTCTAGATCTGTTATACTGTGGCATACGAATTAAAAAAAAACTAATGTTTAAAAACATTCCATTTCTGTAAATTATTATCATAACTGATAGTTAGTGAATACAAAATATTATTGAAATAATAGTGAATACAAAATATTATTAAAATAAACTCCAAAAATATAAACGTATGAGAAGTGATGTGTTAAGAATAGTCTCGCTGCTTGTCTCATCCAGTAACTTTCTAAATTGCCAACTTCATGAAATAGTTAATAGAGGTTACAAAAACAAACGTCAACTGAACAAATTTCTTCGTGAATTTACCTAAGTTTATAAGAGATAGAAAAAATTCATTGTGATAATGGTTTTCTATTGAACATCCTTTTTTAAAGAATTTAATATACTGGATTATACCGATTTTAAAATCAAGTTTTAATACCTTTATATTTAAGAAATGACAAAAATGGCAAGAAGCACACCATATACGAGGGCAGTTCCAGAATTAGCCGGCCTGACACATAGATGGCGGTAGTTGTTAAAATATAATGACTGTGTTAGATAGTACTAACCTTAGAAAAATCAAATTTTAAGTTTAAAGACGCTACGTTGTTTCTTACTTGTTTGACAGCCATCAATATTTAACACCCTCAGTGAATTTGTAAACATGGAAAAAATGGGTCATAGTTATGTGATCCAATACTTTTATTTAAAAAGACTTAGTGCAACCAATGTCAAAGTCAAGCTACTCTACTTTGGGGGAGTCTACACCTTCGTTTTTAACAGTAAAGTATTGGGTGGCAGAGTTTAAACAAGGCCGTACGAGTTGCGAAGACGAACATCGCAATGGTCGACCGAATGAAGTAACTATTCCAGAAATGGTGAAAAAAATCCACGACATTGTATTGGATGACCGTCGACTAAAAGTGCGCGAGTTAGCAGAAATGGTAGGCATTTCAAAAAGTGCTGTACATCGCAAAATCGAGTGTCTGGCCATGTTTTTGCGTCGATTCATAACAATGGATGTAACATGGGTCTATCACTACACACCAGAGACGAAGGAACAGTCAAAACAATGGACTGAAAGGAAAGAATCGGCTCCAAAGAAGGCAAAGACGGTTCCATTTGCAGGCAAGATCATGGCTTCAGTTTTTTGGGATGCGCATGGTATAATTTTTATTGATTATCTTAAAAAAGGAAAAACCATCAACAGCGAGTATTATGCGAACTTATTGCAACGTTTGAGTGATGAAATTAGGGAAAAAGGCCGCATTGGGCGAAAAAGAAAGTGTTCCATCACGACAATGCTCTTGTTCACACATTCGTCATTGCAGTGGCCAAAATCAATGATTTAAAGTATGAATTACTTCCTCATGTACCTTATTCGCCAGATTTAGCACCCTAGGACTATTTTCTCTTTCCAAACTTAAAGAAATTGCTCGGCGATAAAAAAATTGCCAACGATGAAGAGGTTATGTCAGCAATAGATGGCTATTTTGAGGAGCTCGACGTTTCTTACTATAAACAAGGTATCGAAGCTATTGAACATCGCTGGGAAACGACAGACCAATTAATTCTGGGACTTTCCTCGTATGTAAGACAAATTCAGAATATTTCCCGTTAATATATGAGTCGACATTTTTTCTCAGCTTAAAAATAAAAAAATCAAAAATAGTGTAGTTGCAATCCATAGAAAATTATGTACCAAATGGTTAAAAAAACACAATTTTAATATAAAAAGATATTCATTTTTACCGACCAGAAAATAAACTGAACAAAAACTTATGTACATACCACTTTTTAATTTATCTTAAATATGTCTTATGGACTGATCTTGTAATATTTCTTTTGAAATGCAATGAAAACCATTAACATCGTATATAACATATGGTTTATCTACGATGTTTCTATGTTAGAACGTGATATGTTATTCATTTACCTGAACCTGTTTCTTATTTATAAAGTTAAACTTCCAAAGAGTAAATTTTTTAAAAGTCAAATATTTGAACTAATCATTGTCATTATTTATTTTTCTCACAAATGGTGAAACTACTATGCTACCAACGGGATATCTTTCCTACCAAGTGAAACAGTTTCACTTGAAAATGGCTAGAGATTACTATTAGCTGAAACGTCGTGATATTCAACAAAAAATAAAGACAATGGAAGTTCAACAGATATCTACTACTTCGAAGGAAACATCGTTGTCTATGACCTTCAAACAAATCATGATGAATATGCAGTTAGGCAAAAATACCAAATAATGGTGGTTTACTTGCTGCGGTAAGCCGTTCATTAAAGATTAATTCCAAAAGATACTGTAAAACTTTAAATAAACTGCGGAAATGAATTAAAGATAACAGACCAGGGCATTTGTCGGTAGACATGGTCCTCTTGCACAATAACGTGAGAGCTCATTGTTCAGGGTTTAATCGTTCGTAGAGCATTTTAAATAGAAAATCTCTACTCACAATATTATCCTGACGGAATTCCATCTTTTCTTCCAAGCTGAAAGGTTTTGTGACAAAATACCGCTACAGACTGATGAACAACTGCAAGTTAATGTCAATTCCTGGTTTGCAAAATTTGAGTTAGCCGACCAGAATTGAAAAAGTTGTGCTACTCTATGGTAAATGCCTAAACTTTAATGGCGACTATGAAAAATAAACAATTATAAATAAAGTATACTGTTAAAGAATATAGTGTGTTGTTTTACGTTTTGCGTTACTGCAGGTAGAAAAGAAAAGTATAGGTATAATTAATATCTAAATTAATATTAATCATAAAGTTGACGACGTATTACTACTTAATATAGTTTATTATATGGTTGGCAAATTTCAAATTAAATATTACAGTTCTAAAACTTCCAAAAATCTCCTAGAAGGTTTAGACTTTTAATAAGTCGTAGAATCACAAACTATCTTGTAAACTACTCTTCGGATATCTACACACAGTACAGGACTTTAGCTAATGTAAGGTTGACAATATGATGTCTGTAATTTTATGCCAGCGGGTTTTGTAAAATTAGAAGTTAGGTAACTAAATAACAACTGCGATCCCTCTTTATCAAATATGTTTTATTTTTTTATTACTGACGTAAAATGTTTGTAAATAAGTAAATAGGTCCAATCTATTATAGTGCATTAATTATGAGTGAACAGAAAAAGTAACTCATACATCATATATTAGTTATAGTTTGCAATTTTTTTTAACTAAAATCTCCACAAAATAATATATTTTTTATATCTTATTATTGTCATTCACTCATTGAATTAAAACTTAACTGCGTTGGCAATTTTGATATGTATGTATATTACTCAGAATCAAAGAAACAGCTGGTCACACCAAAATATTTTCTGAGGCAAAGCTCAATTTTCTTCTGATATTTAATCAAGTTTAAATAAGACTTGCACTTTTTGCACCTGAAAATCACATTTTTGTTGATAAATAATTGCTTTAGTTAAATAACTAATACTTACATATTTACAAGAAACCATACTCAGTTAAAATAAATTTTAAAAAGAAAAACACGAACATTTTTATATAGATATACATGACATAATACCACATTAATCATCCAAACAACATTCAATCCAATTGGAATTTATTAAACATTTAGGGAAAGAAAATTTTTTAATAATTATTTGTACGTATCACATTTGGATTTACAGTTTTCAATTTTACCATCTGTATTTACCGATAATGTATAGCTAGTGAACGATTTGTTCAAAATGTTTTTATACGGTTAAAATTTATTAGATATTTCGTATATGTAAAAAGCAATAAAACTATAGGGCATGCCCGGTCATTGTGCCGTCTTATATTTTTTTAAATTGCAGTTAAATTGATGTATACCTCTAGAAATATAAAAACATTAAATTGCATACCTTTTAGGTTAAAAAAGAAGCCAGGCGTCCCGGTTGGTTTATACTTATTTCCAGGGGATTGCAAAGTTGCATTATTAACTAAAGAAGTTTAAATATTTTATTCCAATCCAGGTAATTTAAACGTAAAACGATGTTTCACGTAGGTGTTTCCAGGGTGACCTGTGTTGCTCCGTCAAATAATCGGTATCTATTTTCTTCCTATTCAGAAGTTATATAAAACACTTTGATCAAATCACTTACCGGCTCTGACTCTATTCAGAGCAAACATCATTCTCCCATCCGATCGAAGGCAGTTGGAGGTTACTTCAAGTAGATAATGCCAGTCAAGACCTAATTAACTTATTTTTGTAAGAACGAGTTTTTTTACAAAACCTGAAACATTGGAAACTAAATATTTATTGGGTATTTGGCTTCCATTGTTTAAGTGTGTATTATGTCTCATTTTTTTTTAATAAGTCATTAATAGAGGTACCTTACTTGATGTAAGAAAATATTCGCAATTGTTGCAATGTTATCCACAATGGCCATAATGAGAATGACGTTTTTTAAAGCAGCGTTAGTAACAAGCAAGTTACAAGATAATAACGATAGTGTAAATCGTGACTGTCATAGGCATTAGAAAAATACTATAACATGACATTCTTTAGAATAGTACCACTATTCAAGACATACCGTAGACAGCAAAAGTCTAATCACATCACTATTTTTAAAGAAAGAAAATCGTATATAATATCAATCACAGACAAAAATCAAGAAACTAAATACACCAAAGGTTCCATGTTACAACGGATTACTAACAGGAAACAAATAACACATTTTTCGAAAACCATTACAAAATTATTACAAATTATAGCGAAAAACTATACCTTTTTTGATTCCTAAAAGTCTAACCAAATAATAAAAATAACATAATTAATCAACTAATTAATTATTGGTAGAGTAACCTCTAAATCGAGTTTGGCTTAAAGAGGCTTTGACATGCACCAACTTTTTCTTCCGGTTTTGCTATTCATCAACTAAAACTTCTTGTCATTTATTTTTGCTCGTTATTTTATGGCATTGAATTATTTTATCCAATACGTGCCATACATGCTCAATCGGATTGAAACCGAGATTCTGAGCAGGTGTTTGAAGCCTTTGAAGGGTGTTATATAGTCACCATTCACAAACAATGAAAGCAGGATACCTGGTACGTTGTCTTGCTAGAAATAGTTTTCACATATCAACCCAAATTTTTCTACACAATGTAGATTTCCTTTTAAAACATTTAAGTAAGCGTTTTTATCCATAGTTTCCTCAGTTATTACGAAAGTAAGTGCTACTCCCCTTTTTTCCATACTTTTCTGATGCTGTCGAATCCAAATATACTGAATTTACTCTCATCAATAAATATTATTTTCTTCCAAAATTCCGTATCACGATTTAGATATTATTGAAAATTGACTAAAATGTGATTGTCGGACTTTCATTGTCTTTATTTTTACGACGTTTCGATTGTTATATCTCTAATCGTTATCAAGTATAAACTTGATAACGATTAGAAATACAACCTAATCGAAACGTCGTAAAAATAAAGACAATGCAAGTCCGACAACCACATTTTAGTCAACGATTTAGATATTGTTTTGTGTAATCAAGCCTCTTTTCTCTATTAGTTTTAGTAACAAGTGGCTTCTTTCCAGCGGTATTAGATTTTAAACCAGCTCTTTTAGGAGCTCGTCGTACAATATGAACGGTTTTTATTATGAGTTAATAAGTGCCCCTAAACTGGCTGCAGAAATACAAAAACTGTACCCGAAGCTGTTCATGCAGATACTGTGCGACGAACTCTTAAAAGTTGCAAGTTAAAATCTTGTACCTCTGGAAAGATGTCTCTTGTTAGTATAATTAATGGAGAAAAAAGGCTTCATTTGGCAAAACAAACCTAAATCATGATATGAAATTGTGGAAGAAAGTAATATTTATTGAAAAATGCAATTTCAATATATTTGGATCCGATGGCATTAGAAAAGTATGGAAAAAATGGGAGGAGCTTTGAATCCTAAGAAAACTACCAAAACTGGATAGCGCAATTAAGGGTTGAAAATTTGTTAAGAGTTAAAGGAACAATGGATAAAAATGTATACTTAAATTATTTTTAAAAGAAAATTTGCAGCGCAGAAAAACTTGGGCTCCCAGGTAACTACTATTTCTAGTAATACAACGATCCTAAGCACACAATGGCAACTATATAATACCTCCTCAGACATCCGATCTTAATGCGGTTGGACATCTATGACAGAATTCGAGGTCATGAAATTGCGAGCAATTTGCGTCCTCAATTTAATAGGTTACCCTAGCAGGTTTTAATAGCCTATTTCATTTAAAATGCCTAGGGCATTTTAAATGAGCATTTTTATTATTTACTTTAGACTCTTAAAGAGTCGTAGAGAATTTCTAGTTTTTCCTTATAATTTGTAATAATTCTGTAATGTCGAAAAGTATTTTTTCCTTGTCGTTATTAAACAGCTATAACAGTGAATCTTCGGTATAATTATTTTCTTGATTTTGTATGTGTTTGATATTTTAAATACTATTCTCTTTTAAAAATAGTGGTGTATATACACTTTTGCTGCCCACTGTAAATTGTGATTTTCCAATAAAGTAGTAGCTTTGAAAACAATACAATTAATCTGATCAAATAATTTCTAATGCAAATTTTTGGGATTTGAAAAATAAAATATTTGGCTAAAATATTAATTATAAAGATTTTATAAATATTTAGTTCTGATTCCACTACAGTATTACGGATTATATCATACAGCTAAAATAAGCCATTGCAAAATACAAGTAACTCGAAATAATTTTTGTGGTGTTCATGAACTACCCTGTAAAAATCATTAATTATCGTTATTTCATTGTCTATCCTCCACTGATATTATTTGAGATGGGTCTGATTTGTCTTCAATAAGTAGATCTTCAAAAACTAAGTTCCTGAAGGGGCGCAAACATTTATGGTATTTGTTTTGGTTTAAATTATCGTCAGTAACGGAGGCCATTTGGCGACTGATACTAAAGTTGAACATGAGTTCCGAACCATGCGGTCTTTACAAGCGGTCATCCATGCAAGTACTAACCGCGATCGGCGCCGTGCCGGTTCACTTCGGTGATCGAACGTAAAACAGCCTGGCCACTGAAGTGAACCCAGGCCTACTTATGATAGGTTCAGCTCTTATAAAGGGTCAACCAAACAAAGACTGTTGGTAATGTCGAAAAACACCAAAAACTTGGCGTTTTAAGAATCTCGCTGATCGGCAACAGAAACTTTCGTTAAATTCTATATTACACCACCATATAACATCCATACTGGTGCCACTTAAAGAACAAGCTTTCTATGTAGACATCTTTTTATTTTTTCTAAGGTCTATTGACCAATCATATAACAAGTTTTTTGAAGTTTCTTTAATAATTTATATTCTCATATTTTTCTTGGAAAATACTGCATCCCACAAGTAACTAAAAAAAAAAGAAATGGCTAGCTCAGCAATTATTAGGTTATAATTTTCTCACTTAGCTTTGTCTGCAAGTACATGAAAGCAACTGTGAAAATTGTTTTTGTCATATGTCCGTGAAATCAGCCAAAACTCAGTTTTTAAAACAGCACTTTCTTTTAAATTGAACATAAGTAATAAAAACATGGCACTACTTCCAAATCATTCAAAAACTTATTAACAATAAAGAACAGGGTCAAACTTTATTTATGACTAACAAACGGTTAAAAAATATAACATTTAACTGTCATGGTTTCTGTGGATTTTGGTATATTATAATCTTACGAATAACTAAGTATTTAAAGAATAAAAAAGTATAGATTTGAAGTTCACATACAAAAGAAGTATATTACAATAATTTAAAAATCTAGAGTTATCTGCTAAGACACACAGTCCGCCGATATATTTACACCTATCCACACTCTATTTACACTGTTTACAATCACAAATAACCAACAAGGCTATGATATATGCCACTTTTAAATTGGTATCATATTCTTTACAAAGGTCATATCTACAATTATTTAAATGTTATCTTATAACCTTTAAAACTAAGTGAAACCAACTTTAGGTGGCACGTGGGTTTTGTTAAAACTTCTACCTAATATTATACCATAATGGGATCCTCACAGTCCTCTAGCATTTTTCCGCTTGATTCCGAAGACGACTGTCTTTTGAGCTTGGGAAGAAGGTTCTGCCTGGAATCCCCTGTCGATATTGATCTTATAACAGGTCTCTGTCTATTTCTATCACCCCCTAAAATGAGAAAAAAAATAAACAATTCTTTTAAAATATGATTTTTCCCTCTTAAATCATAGCTATCCATGAGCTATTTGTATAAATTTTTAAATCCAAATTGTTGAACTTTAAAATCAGCTACTGAATCATCAATTGTCACTTTTGGATCTGTTCAAAACAATAAGAGAATATTATCAAGATTAGGCATAGACATAATATAGACTGTGAATCCTATAGAAGCACGTTGGCTCTCCCTTAGAAAGAGATATAGTGGCCCTAGTTCGCTCTATCTCTTTTTAAGCAAAAGCAAACTCGTTTCTAAAGAAACCGTACCATTATAGAAAATTGTTAAGGTTATCAACCAAAAAACTTTTTAAATAATAGGTAATCCACGTGCATGCTATTTTATACTATTACACATTCCGTGTACATATTCGAAAAAAAAATTACATAGTTTATTTAAAATTTGATATCATGATTATACGAAGATCTGGAAGCAAAAACATTTTTTAAAACAAAATTTCCCCAGAAATCAATAATAAAAATATTTTCTATACATGATCAATCATTTATACGGTATTTCACCAAGCCAAATCGATTCAACCAATTGATTTTTCAAATAAGTAACATTATCTAATTAATTCGTTGAAAGAGAAAATTACATAAAAATTTTTAAACAAACTACACTTTTTTGTGGAACTACTTTACTATTTGAAGTAAAACCTCAAAATTTTTTAAGGGGTGATATCATCCGAAAAACAACCCAAGAACAATACTGAAGTCAATCTAAAGATCTTCTCTCCATTGAGAGTTTGATTAAGATCATAAACTTTTCTCCGTTTATGGAAAATTATGTAGGCAGTCTTGGATACATTTATCGCGAGCCGGTTTCTTCTGCACCATGTCACAAAATCAGAGACTATCCCTCCAGCGACAATTTGTAATTTCTTAAGGCCCGAAGCCCCCTACCACCATATTTGGTATCTTATTATTTCGACAGTGAATATTTGCATGCATAATGCCAAATAGCGGCAGATTACTAGATTGAATTATTTACGTCTATAGACCTGTGGAAAATTTGGATCATTGCTATGATTGGGTTTGTCGATGCCGCCCAACATATTTACCGTACTATATACCACAGAGCTAGTATACCCACCTTGAAACTAGTGCTCCTAGGATAACGAAATTTGGACTTTAATCTAAAACATCTGCAATGTTGCCGATAATCTTCACCCAGCAGTCTCAGGATATCTCTTCAGATGTATGTATAGCAAGATTAGAGACATAGAACCATGAAAAATCTGTTTAGGGCTGGCCAATGTTTAGGTTTGCTATATTTATCCGCGCAGAATTTATACCACTTGCAATTTTACCGGTTCATTGTAATTTTCTATTAGTTTGCCCCTTGGAAAACAAAAAATTACTACTCTGTAAAACATTTTCCTGAACCTGATCAACACAACATACAGAAATTACATCTGGATCATTACAGCGTGTAAGAGTTCCATTCTGATCCAACACACTCGCTCTAAACCGCCAGCCGAGCGCCACAAGTCACCTGTATCTTATGTTCAAGAAATTTAAAGACTTTTACGTTAGTTTCTCGTTGGATCATCAAATCTTGTTTCAGCGTTTGAAATCTTCGTTCCAGTCCCTCAACCAACTCCAGGATAGAGTCCTTGTCTATTCGGACGTTGTCACGAGCGTTCTCCATCTCACACTGCGTTGAGGCATCGACCAAATTTTCCAATACATTAGTTATTTATCGATGAAAAAGAAGAAAAAAGCCCCAATGTGTTCTTTTTGACACTCGTGTGTTTGAGCTTATTTTTTAGATCTTCATATTATTTTCAATTTTTTGTCTTAAAGACCTTTCAAATTTAAGCATTTATTCATACTTATCCTGAAGATGCTTTTCATCTAAGTTTAGAGTGGTACCATGATCCGGTATTAAGTCAGTTTGATCGACATATTTTCAGCTACACGGCCTTGAGCAGAAAATAGTTTCTCCCTCCAAATATGTAAATGACCGCAGCTTTTATGAAAAATGTTTTTACAGGATACACAAAAATAGTTGGTTAAGTCCTTCCTGCAGCATTCTAAATCACCTACTCAATTCAGCGACAATAGAACGGTCACAATGTGGGAACTTCTAGATAGTCTAAACTTATTCTAGGGCTCGCAACACCTATCAACAATCGGCAACGAAAGCCTGATTTTTGTAAAAATAAGGGAGAGCTTTTATGTCAATGGTTGCGAATCCTATAAAAGAAAGTTGGCTTACGCTTAAAAAGAGCGTTTTCGATGAGTAGATCACTTTCTAATTTCGGTCAGGTGACAGGGATATCCAATAACGGTTGGTATCTTGCTTAACTCCGCTATTAGAGATATTATTCGTCGAAAAAGCTCTACTTCTTTTTAACGATGAGCCAACTTTCTTCTATAAAATCCGCAGTCTATATTAAGTAATATTAATTTCTCAAACGTCTATGATTGTTGAGAAGAATAACTACACTTCTCTCAATTAAATGGCGGGAAAATTTAGGTTGGTTAATCAGTTATTGAAAAAAATGCCGTAGAACCACCAAAAATGGCTGTTTTTTAAAATGTTAATAATTATTGCAAAAATAACTCCTTTAATGTTATTATTGCTTTAAATTGAAGCTTTCTTAATTCTGTTTCTTTCAATAAAGGGGTACTTTGTTTCTCTAAACAAATAGAGCTGGAGGGGCACCCTTATGTCGCACAAAAGGGTAAACATTAATTTTTTATTGGAACCACAACATTAAAATATAAATCTTAAGGAAGAAAATAAGCGCTTAAATGAGTTAAAATATTCATAAACAAATACATGATTGCGCCTCGGGATAAACAATTTAACATAATTTAGCAAAAAATGAACCGATCAACTTTTACAAAACCTCATTCGATTCAGAATTAAGAAAACTTCAATTTAAGGCAAAAATAATATTAACAAAGTTATTCTTGCAATAATTATTAACACTACAAAAAACAGGTATTTTTGACCGTTTTTCGGCATTTCTGCAATAACTAATTGACCAAATAAAACCGGAGGTACCTTTAATTAAAGGTCTCATTGATACCTTCAAGAAAGTATAAGAAACTTAAGCTTTAAAAACAATATTGTAGTTTGTAGAATCCATAAACATATTTTCGCCAACTTTGAACACCCCCCATTAGTTAAGGCAGATTATTTCAGCATCCAAAACTATATAGACATTCTTGTATTGACCCTGTTTACAACTTAAAAACTTCCCATCCTGTGGCAGAATAACGTCATGAATTTCGTCCACACACTGGAGTACAGGAGGATCACAAAATGCTAATTGTTTTTTTGGAGATAAATATTTAGGCTCATTATGCCAAAAATATTTCGCAAAGGTAAATATATTCAATTCTTTGTATATCGTGCCCTTTATTGGACAATAATATTGAAGTATGAAAAATTAAACATTGGATAATAAGGGAAGATTATCCCTCTTTTTGATTTATCACAGTAAGTATAATTAACATAAAATCAGAATGTAAAGAGTACCAAACCCATCTTATAAAGCTTCATTCATGTTGTTCACTTTCTTAAGAGAAAACTCTCAAAAAATATGTGGAAAATATAAAATTTTGACAGTTACAACTTATTCACTGAGTACTCCTCTTAACGAGTTATAAAAAAGAAACGACGAGTTTAAATAATAAATTTATAAACGTGTCCTTTACCTAAACATGACAGATCGTCCAAACTTCCATCTCCGTCAGTCGATAACATATCATCGTCCGACGTTGCATGCGTTAATGTTGGCAATGTTGAAGTAAGATGTTCTTTCTCCTTTTGAATTTCCTGAATGTGATCTACAAGCAGATGCTCTTCATCTTCAGTTTGTTGTTGTGATGGTTGATTGTTCGGCAATAGTTCGTCAGGGCTGAAGACCTTTGAGCTTCTAAGAGAAGACAATCGATTCGTAGCTGCTTGACAGGCAGTGTCCAGAGTATCAATATCATCGAGGGTTAACCGGAGTTTTTTCAGTTGCACTCTAAACAAAAAAAAATCTTACTTTAGACGTGACTAGAAGTGAATGTAACATAGATTTTTTTGTTTAGCAAGAATATCAGAAAATAAATGCCCCACCAGCAATTTTTAATAAAATTTGTTAGTCCCAAAAAATTGTATTGGTTTCAAAGAATTTCCAGATTTTCCTAGGTCTTCTATATTTTTCAAGTTAATGTTAATAAGCATCCTTTTACTGATAGGTAAAAGCCCTATAATAGACAAAGCGTCTTAAGAACAAAATATTTATGAATCTCCATGAAAATAAAATCTTTTCAATAAGCCTGATTCACTTCCCAATCTGAAAGTTCTTCACAAAGAAAATGTTTTAGTTCTAATGACAAAAATATTTTTATTATATATCGAACAGCCTCCTTTGCAACAGAGATTAAAGGATATTTTCAACATATCCTGTTTTTTAATTCATTTTTTCCTGTTCCGAATTGAAATGAAGCACAAATTGCAACAGTATTTCATTGTGGTCTAACAAATTACCTAATAATAGTTTCAATGCACTGCGTTTGACTGCTAATATCATGTAAACTTTCTTGAGCTGGTACTCGTTTATTAGTTCTTAACACACACGGAGCAAACACTATGGCTAAAGAAGATGAACTCATTCGATTTGTTTCTTCGTGTAATGCCACCCGAGCTAAATGAAAAATGAGGCGTTCCATCAGATCATAATTATGGGAAGGGAGCTTCTTTAATATGTCGTATAATGTTGTTATCCTATCAGTCTCATTCTCTAAAATTGCTGCTGTTATGAAGTTTTCGTAATACTCGAAGGTGAGGAGAGGTTCCGGCATTTCTCGGAGGAAGCTCTGAAAAAATATAAATGTTTAAACATCAAAGTAGATCTAAGTTAGTCATCACTGAAATTGTTTTTAGGTTTGTATTTTAAATGTTTTATTATAAAAATCTCTATTGCAAGTTAGAAACTTGCTAAACAATATAACAGGGAATTTTATTCATAAATAGAAATAGTCAATAACCCTATAAATATAATTTGATCTTTCCAAGTAATTGGTTTTACTTTACAAATGAGATATATAATTATAAGGAAAGGCCATTATTTTCCTCATGAAATATTTTATCAAAATAGACATGTTCTAAAAAAGAGCAAACATCTTGAAATATGAAATGATTAACTTTAATAGGTCATAACCTAAGAAACAGTTATATATCGGAATTCTATCGATTAAAGTTTTTTGAAGTTATTTTTAAGCAACTACTAGACTCGAGTAAATAAATGTAAATTTTTCTTTGACATTTAATATTACTAAGGAAACAAAGTTAATCTATTATAAAAATTATAAAATATCTGAGCATGTTGAAGCAAAAGATTCGTTTTCCTTTAGTCTCAATAATTAAAATATTTCTAAAACGAAAAGAAGTCAAGTCATATTTTAAGGTCAGCAATTCCGCGATAAAGTAAAATCTACTCAATCGGCAAACTGTTTCATGATATTCACAAGCTTTGATTCAAAAATCAATATGGTGATGGAGTTTCCACAAAGTTGTAGACTTGCTATTTTAGGCTTTCGCCCACTTTGCTACCGAAAATATTTGTCATGGTTATCAAAGTAGATTTTTATCGCGCCTCATCCAACCGTGAGTACATTTTATCTCTAAAAGAACCTTGGTGAACAGAAAAAGAGATTCAGAAATATTCCCTGATGATCACAGTGTTTCGGTTTGATAGAAAATGATAGAGGTGTCGCCCTAGTAATGAAGAAAACTATAACCATAATTCCATCGAATGGATATCAAGGAATTGCCTGAAGTAATTCCTAGGGTGGATTTGGCTGGCTGCAAAACCGTGGTGGGTTGAAACATCTTGTTCAGTGGCTGCTATGCGGCATCGTTTGAGTTTATTGAGTACAATTAGAGTACCTTCAGGTAATAAGTAACTTTTAACATCCCTATATCTAGCAATAATAAATATGGTAATGATCCTAAAAGGGAGGTGGTTTACAATTTTTTGGATCTTTTCTCCGAAAAGACTTGGCAACAGTACTCAAATGTTAACAAATTATAGATATAAAATATCTGATGAATCTGTTCCACTTTTCAAAAATAAAAGCTGGTATCTTCCTAGTGGTATGCTACTATTCGCGGTTTAAATCATCAATCAATGTTCACTTATTATAACAAATACAAATTGCTTAAGGAACAGACTAACCAAATAATTTAAGCCTCACATCAACGTCCCATCGACCTTTCAAAGAGAGTCACCATAAAGGAGTTTGATTGATACAACCTATAATCTACCCAATAACGCCCTATCATCTGGTGATCGGGAGATTTTAAGCCGCAAAACCGTGGCAGTTTCAGTATTTGCCAAATAAAATGTAATAAAAGTTACAAAAAGGTTTAAACCTAAACAGTCAGAAGATTTAAGTTTTAAATTGGATCTAGTTGCCGTGGAAGTTCGACCTTCTATTCTATATTCAAATTATAAATGTGGAAAGGTAAACAAAATACATGTGAACAGGGCAGGGCTGTGTTGCGAACTACTATAAATAGAATTACATATTATTTTTATGAATAATACTTATTGTAAAAAATTAAATTTATGGCTGATACACGAAGATTTATAAGTATTTTTATCTACTGCCAGCCTCAGATGACCTAAAAAATAAACTCAAATTTAAGACAAACTTAATAATATCATAGTTCTACTGGATATACACCTGTTTCAGTTTTAGATCGTGCTCGTCGAAGTTTATGGCCGATCGACTAAATAACGGAAACCGGCAAATCACGTCCCTTGCACTCACTGATGTTTATTACCCCCTTCCCCAACAGGAATTTACAATTCAATATAGTATAGTATTGCTCAGTTTTCTGTTGCCTATGATAGTTTTATAATTTGTTTAATGAGTCAACAAACAAATCTTTATATAGGTACATTAAGAATAAACACCTACAAATAAAGCCTTGAAATCGGTAAGAGAATTACTATCTCTTGAAAGTAAACAAAATATTTCATTTTTGCCGATTTAGTGATAAAAGAACACTATTTTTTATTCTTGTATTTCAAGATTCAAAGCTCGGTCGACTTATTGTCGCACTTGTCAATATAAACCCTTTATTGTCAATTTAGACTGGTTTTAAAGTGAATTAGGAGAAAAATGTCTAACGAACCAGATTTTTTTCCAAGTTTTCTTATTAAAAACACTATTTGTTATTATTCTAACTACTTATCTGTGATTTTATTTTCTCTCTTAAACAAATGGTGTAACCAGGAAAATGAAAAACAACTAAAATATACTCTCAATTTAAAAGCAAAGATATAACCAATTTAAAAGTGAAGAATAACAATAATGATTCCAAACTTTCCAAAGATTCTTGAGCTATTGCTGTATGACTTTTATTATTAAAAGTTTAGCACAGAGAAATTTATGAGGTATTTCTAGTTAAAGGCTGAGGAACTATATCCACCAATTGAGACAAACGATCAATTGTGGCTGGATAAATTCAATTTCTAAAGTTTTATAACGAGATGTGATTTACATTTAGTTACATTTTTGTATAAAATGGCCAACAGTCGAATTGTTGGTACTCAGCTATTGAGCGAAATGCATTTTATGTGTCAAAATTAACGAATAGTGTAGTAGTGTATACTTTCATCTTAGAATGCTTAGAAGTCTCCTGTATATCTAATGCGTTTTGTATTGAAGTAGGTGTCGCAATAATGTTTTCTTAGTGTGATTCATAGCGAGCTTTAACGTTCCCATTCAGTATTGTTATAATTGTAAAACTGCTACTGTTTCTGTTATATAAATATAGTGTGTCCACGGATGTGTATAACCTTCTATATTTTTGAAGGAAAAGTCATTCTTGGTAAAAAGTTTTGCTTGCCTTCAGATTTCGAAAACAGTGGTCAAAGTCATGATATCGAATACATATACATATATACAATCATAAATAATTTTTAATTTCTTTGCGAATTTTATTTATCTAAATTATGTGGAAAACGTAGTTTATTAAAAAATATATTAAAAATTAATTTTCAAAAAAAGATAAAATTTTTGAGGTAAGGTATTGTAATAAACATTCCTGTTTTTGATTGAATAGGTAAATTAATTCGAAAATAGATACTTTTATGTCAATGACAATGTAACAGACTTTATTTGTAATTTGCCAAATTGAACATGCTATCCTTAGAACAACGGCTTTACCTAGCAAAATGTTATGGAATTGGAAATGTATCTCAATCAATATGCGATTGAAGTATTCAATGAAAAATATTCAGATGTTTAACTCGAAAAATAGTGCGTAAACTAACTCCAAAATTTGATGCTACTAGGGATGGGCAACTATCAAGAAGGTAAAAAACAATACAACCATCATGAAGCGGCCATTTTCGTGGTTCAATATAGCAACAAATTTTGGACGTTCAAAAAAAATGTATTAACAAAATACAAAATGGAGATCCGTTTGGAGAAAAATTATAGTTAATGGATTCTTTTATAGAAACATTTTATTTTCTGATGAAGCAATATTTATAACTAATGGAATATTATCTTCACAAAATGGTAAGTTCTGGGCACAGAAAAATCCGAATTTTAGAAATGCCACTCATAGTCAAAAATTATAAAAAGTTAATGTTTGGAGCAACGTAATGTATCATAGACTAATTGGAACTTTTTTTTTAGTAGACAATTTAAATAAAAATTCATATATGGAAATTTTAACCCATTTTGTTACGACTGAACTGGAAGATGAACATTAACCCCCCAAATTCACTAACATGGTGTAATTTTAAAAAGGTCTAAACTGAAAAGTACGACAATAAGTGAAACAAGTTTTGAACCTTACAAATGCAAATGATTTTCGTACTGAACGGGCAAAAATGGAAAATTTTGTATATTTTAGGGAGACAGCTATTCTTCTTACCAATTTCAAGGCTTTACCTCTATGTTTTTATCCTTAATATTCCAATATAAGCATTTACATGTTGACATAAGTAAAAAAAAACTAACTGACCAGCCAAAAAACCTTAGTAAATCTGGCTGTTAGAATTTAGAAAAATGAATATCCTGCTCAGTCTACGTTCCTAGTCACACAGTGGTTAAATATTGACTTCCAGGATAAATGGCCTGATCTAATCACATTAGATTATTTTCTATGGGGTTACTTAAAACAAAAGGTTTACAACGATTTTGATGATAACAGTGACCTACTAAAAGAAAAAATTGTGGAAGTTGCTGCAGCTATAAATGCAGATAGGTTTGCCTATGTCTACGAAGAATTTAGAAAAATATTAGCAAAATGTGTACTAGTAGGAAGTCAACATGTGAAATAATTATCTTTTTATTTCAAACTTATTGTTAAGGTTTCACAACATTGCTTAAAAAAAATTAATTTTTATATTTTTTTATTAAACTATGTTTCTATTTCGAAACAACTTAGTTAAATGAAATTTGTAAAAAAATAACAAATAAGAGTGTTTCATTTGAGATTAATTAGGCATTTTCTAATATTTTGAACAACTTTTTCAAGAATGACTTTTTCTCAAAAAATCAAAAAATTTACTAGAGTGCAGCACCCCATCCGTGGACACACTGTATTTTATGTTATATTTTATTATACCTCTATTAATTATTGTTATTAAACCGTGCTATTAATATATAAATAAACGGTTAAAACAAAACACTAAAAATTACTTAATTAACCAATTTTCAAAATTTTGTAAAATTTTATTTGGAAGGATTTATATGTTAGTCAGTCAATATGTATCCATTTGTACCATAGTTACATGTTGCATAGCAGCAACCATAACATGCTCTTGTGAATTTTGAAAATAAAAAACTACAGTAGTATTAGGTGACTCAAAAAGTGAATGAACAATCAATATGAACGCACCACTACAATAGAATGGTCTATTGTAACGTGTACAGCATTAATTCCATTTTACAACTTTATTAAACACAAAAAAACTCTTACCTTTAAAACTGATGCTAAGACATGAACCTGGTACTTCTCAAATTCACAAGTCTCGGGATTTTCGTCCATTTTGGCTTTTAATTCTTTTATCTTTGAACTAACTCCTGACTTTCTATAAATTCCTTCAGTATACAGCCCTTTCATTTCAATTGTATAAATTAGTTTTTCTATTACTAATGGAATTTTGTGTTCCTCCGTCACAAGCGTTACTAAAGCTACCCCGAATATCTTTCTGTCCTCTGGCATGCCAGGTTCTTTTTGGCACTGACCTGAGTTAATGTAACACTTTTTATGGCATGTAAGCTTACAACTTTGGCACACAAGACCTCTTTCTATTGGCCACATAAAGAACGAATTACATATTTCACAAGCTGTTTGAATATTAATGATTGTCTGCAAGAACGTGTGTCCGTTATATTTATAACTTTCAACTTTTCGTTTTTTCTCTTTTTTTCTTTTTGCTTTATTAGGTTTCTCTTCCGATTTTGTCGACATAAATTCGTTCATGAAACCCCTAAAAAAATGGATCGTTAACAGGAAGTCTGAAATAATAAATTGGTTATTTATGGTGGGATGTTTAACATTAAAAACTAAAAAACAAAAACAGATGCTAGGTATTTACCATTTAAATGCATGGACTTGAATATACTTTGAACTTTAACGGTACTAAAATAAGTGTACACTTAACAAAATAAAAAAAAAAACGTTATTAATTATAGTTGACAAAATTATAATTTTCCGATAAAACAAAATTGACATATAAAACGAAAACAAATTTCTGGTAGATTTTCTTAATTAAAAGAGAAGGTTCAGCTGAAACGTAACTTTGGTTGTGACATGTTTGGAAAAAAAAGTTTTTTCATAGAATTGAAAATTATCTCAACCATAAAAAACAATATATAAGACACTCAATCAATTCCAGTCGTTGCTAGCAAAATTTTTGTGATTTTGTGTTCAATTTTACGTTCAAAAATTCCTAAAATCTTTTAAATTAGAGACACCCACCAAAAATGTATTTTTTTTTTATAAAAATATAAAATTTATTTACACATTTTAGGTCATTTTTTAAGTTTTATAATTATATCATTATAGGCAAGACTTAAATTTGTTAAAATGAAATAAAAAGGTACAAATCAGTATTAAATAAATGACCTGATCATACCAAATAACTATACACCACTA
Organism: Diaprepes abbreviatus; assembly: GCA_034092305.1. Taxonomy (NCBI): domain Eukaryota; kingdom Metazoa; phylum Arthropoda; class Insecta; order Coleoptera; family Curculionidae; genus Diaprepes; species Diaprepes abbreviatus. The sequence goes on from JASJET010000022.1 coordinate 38,322,605, forward strand.
TAAATTCTTAGAAAGTATCTTTACTATATAAGCTAGTATATATTTCTTAAACTAGTTCCTACCCACGACTTAGTCCACGTGAAACTTAAATACAATGTTAAAAACAATAAAGAAATTTAAAAACTGCAGCTTATATCACTACTGTCAACTTCCTCTTCATGTTTGTGAAGCTTCATCGAAATCGGATCAGCCGTTTCGAAAATTAGCCCGCATAGACAGACAGGTAAATAAAAAAGCAGCCTATATAACACCTGACAACTTCTTCATATCTGTAAAGTTTCATCAAAATCGGTTCAACCATTTCGAAGATTAGCCCGCACAGACAGACAAAAAGGCAGAAAAAAAGCACCCTACATTACTCCTGACAACTTCCTTTTCATGACAGTAAAGTTTCATCGAAATTGGTTCGGCTGTTTCGAAGATTAGTCCGTGGAGAGAGAAAGACAGAAAAAAACAACCTATATCATTCCTGACAACCTCCTCTTCATATCTATAAAGTTTCACCGAAATCGATTCAGGTGTTTCAAAGATTAGCCTGTACAGACAGAAAAAAGACAGCCTATATCACTCCTGACAACTTCCTCTGGAAAGTCTGGAAAGTTTCACTGAAACCAGTCCACTCGTTTCAAAAATTAGCCTGTGTGGACGGACAGACAAAGAAAAAGCAACCTATATCACTCCGGACTTCCTACTCTTCATGTTTGTAAAGTTTCATCACAATCAGTATAACTGTTTGGAAAATTGCGCATACAAACAGAAAAGTAGGAAATCAGTAGCCTATATCATTCCTGACAACCTCCTCTCCATGTCAGTAAAGTTTTATAAAAATTCGATCAGTCGTTTCGAAGATTTAGCCCGTACAAACACAGACAGGCACTTCAATTGTCAATGTTCTAAGATAAAAAAACAAAAAAAAATTACAAACCAGATGTAATTGGCAAAACAGTATTTATTAGATAATAAACTCACCCATTTTGCCATCTCTTACATGAAACGTCAAGGTCCATATTTTTAAAATTTAAGCTATAAATTTCAAATAAACCAAAGTCGTATATAAAGATAGAAATTAAACCTGCAGATTTCCTTTTTTTGAAGATTTGTTCTTGTATTAATATTAAACTTACCTAAACGCATTTACACCTAAAGTTATAGGAAAATCCTTGGTATCATTTTTCTTGAGCTCTCGCTGACACACAGTTTCCATTGCTTGATTAAAAACACTAATAAGGTCCTTATACCTAATATTGCACGCTTCTATGCCGTTATGTTTCGTGACGGCACTGTACATCTGCACTAAATTGTCTTTAAATTCCCTTAAAGCTTGTTTAAATACTTTATCAACCTCACTGGACTTGCCTCCATCATTTTCTATTTTCATAATTTTTTCTGCAATAAATTCCTGCATTAAAGTCAGTTCTTCGGCTCCAGTAATAATTTGATCAGTTCTGTCAGTAAATTCCGAGGTTCCAGTGAGACTGAACTTGGCTTCTTCAGACTTATGCATATCGTATGGGGTTCTGGAATGTTTTCTATGTTTTCTTCTACCATATTTTCCTGGATCACCTCCTGATCGTTGATTTTCACAAGGCATTTCGAATACGCTTTTGTTCTGAATACACTTTGTGTGAAAGAGTTTTTTACAAGTTGTACACTTATATCCTTGAGTGTAAAACATATCCAATTTCTCCTTACAAAAAGAACAACAATCATCTTTGGATATCCTTGAGATTTTCCTAAACGTATGGCCAGCAAGGGATAAAGTGTTAATATCACTCCACTTATCGTTGCCTTTAATCGCTGGACTAGTTTCTATACTACCTGTATGTTCGTTTAAAAGTACTTTAGTTGCTGGGTCGCTATTTCTTCTTCTTAAATCTAATTGTGGGAGATTCTGCCTTTGTCGTTTCGGAGTCAAAGATTGTTTGTTCGAACCTTCTTGAGTTACAAAAGTACCAGATACTCTGCTAAAATCGGGATGCACTTTTCTTTCATCTATAGTACCCAATAGCATGCCTTTATCGATACTTCCGGAGTCTGTAACCTAAAAATGAAAAATATTATGCATTATATTCATTAAATTCAAAAGCATCCCAGTAGGATGAAAAATAACTCTTTAAATGATAAATTAGAATGCTATATTATCATTTAATAATCGTTTACCTCTAGCTACGCATTTAAAGTTACAAATTATTTTTACAGATATAAATCTACCCAATCTGAAGCCAAGAGAAATAGAAGTTGGAGCACCTGCTTTAGTCGGCGAAGCGTTCCTAATGAACTAGCAGGCATACATACATACATACATACATACAGACATAAAAGTATCCTAAAAAACCTTAAAGACATAAGTTACATAAAAGATGTAAAACCAAACTCTAAATGCACATAATATAAATTTTGATAAACCCTCATTTTGTTTTTCTTTTTAAATTGGTAGGCAAAGATCACCTAATAAAAGTTAAATACGACACAAAATGGTCTAAATAGGCACAGTATCTATTATATACATGTATGAAAATTTAGATTTTTATACCATAAATTATTTCTTTGCGACCAACCAATTACAATCATGCTAACGATTGTTCTGTCAATTTACAACCAAAGCATTGAAAGCTAGTATTTCGAATTCTAATTAACTTATTTAATGGCTAATGAAAATAATTAACGTTTTCATATAAGCAGGTAAATCCTACGACTTAATATTGAGATCGATACTTTTGATAGCCTGATTATTTTAATTGGTTATCAAGTTCTTTTTAACGAAAACTCAAAACGGGCGCTACCTGTTTATAAGATAATAAATTTAATTGAAATGTTGAGGAATTTGTTTCAATGACATTATTTTTCTGCCTACAATTACCATTGGAGCGTATGGTGAGCAAACCATTGATCAAAGTATTTTAACACACTGTAAATCTGTCTATACTAACCTCTTCTCCTAAACTCTTAACGTGGCCTCTTTTTGACTTTCGTATATTTCGCACTGGTGCTTCAGGCCGCCCTAGAATTTCTTCCAATTTATTGGGCGTATTGTCAAATGGATAAACATCAGGCCGATCATCAAAAGCTCTACTAGGTCGCCGAACTGGGAAATTCCTTCCCATACTTTTCATACTGTCATTAACATACCTAGTAAAAGAATAATATTAAAAATTGATAGATTACAATTAAAATTATTTCAAATTGTTTAATAAAAAATTATCACTCGCAAGTATATTTTACTCAGAACACGCCTAGAAAATTAATAGATTTAAACGCCAGTGCTATCATGCAACACGACCTTGCTAATTTTGTTCCTCCTTTTCTCGATATGGCCTGGCTGAGTAAACCTGTAATTGCAGTTCCCTTAGGAAGGCCAATAATTAAAAGCTTCACGATTCAAAAAATCATTGAATAGCTGACTTCAACACAACATCACAGAATATGAGTCAAGATTCTGTATAAACAGCAAACAACTCTTATTCTATGGTGTTTTGTTACTCAACTGTAAGAAATCTGATCACCGAAAAGTGTTCAAGATTCCATAGAATGTGTCGATGCGTTACACATAGCGGTGCGACTTGATTTTTTTTATTTTCTGATAAGGTAGTACTAAATTAATATCATACCTAATGAGCCCATATGACTCATAGTATTTCAAGCCGAAAACTTTTGAGTCACCTCTCGTATGTTTTCACGATATATCGTTAACTAGTTCGCAATTAAGACATAAACAACTAAGCAAATATTGGTTATTTAATTATTTATAATTTAAAAAAAAAGTATACAGTAGAGAGATCAAATTTTTAAAAACTCTCTTGATAGAACTATCAACGGATATTTATTAACGAAGACTGCATATGGAGAAATAATTCAACTATAAGATAAGAAATATGTTGTCCTATTTTTAATAAAAAAAAAGTTCACATACACATTATTTAAATAAAAATTTTCTCATTGTGACTCAAATTTATGTTCAACTTTTTCCCTACTATTTACAGTTTATACGATAAGGTGATAGACAAACAACCTGTACAAGAATACCATTTCAGCACATACCGAGAATCTCGTCTAACAGCCGGTGCCGCCCAATTAACCGCTTGCGTCCTCGTAAGTTGGGGCTTAGATGGACTTTGATCCTCTTCAGACGACTGAAATTTACTGAACTTTTCGGAAATGTGTGGCGGAGCAGATTGTGTAGCACCAGACTCCGAAAAGGTTTCACTGGTTGTACTTGTACTTGACCACTGTTTTCCAAGTGAAGTTGTTTCTGTCCTAATAACTTCTCTTATTGTATTACCTAAATGAGAATCACTACTTTGCTGCGATTCATAACTTCGTTGCGAGTCTAGAGATTCACCACTGCCTTTTCTTTGAGGAGAATATTCAAGGTCTGAATAGTCTATGGTTTGATGAGATTTGGTAATTTTTCTTCTTTGCTCAGTTTGTAGCTCTTCAGGTCTGCAAAAAATATTATCTGAGCAACGAAAAATTAAAGATCATTTTAGTTTTAAGAATGGTCAGGCTAATTCATGATAAAAACATATGTTACATAATTTTATGGTTAGAGTTACTTTCTTAAATTTCCGAGAATATAACAGTCACATATTCGTGCTTTTTTTTAGTTAATTTAATTGTTTAAATACTTTTATTATTAAATAGCCCAAACTTGACTCACCATCCATATTACAGAGAAAACTGAATAATTTTCTTTAAAATATTTCCGCATTACTTTATTATTTGTTACTGTATCTGAACTCTCAAAATATGTGTTAACAGTTTTAAAAGACCACACGGGAAATTGTATCAATGTGTGTAGTCCTTATTACCTGATCTATATTAATAAGCTTGATTCAGTCCAAAGTAAATTTTTACGTTATATATATATATATATATATATATATATATATATATATATATATATATATATATATATATATATATATATATATATATATATATAGCCTTTAAAAAACATATACCAAAGGAAAACAGAAAATAAAAAAGCTTAGAATTGGAGTTATATTTGAATACTATAGAAAAACACAGGGAAAATTATGTTTTCTTGCAAGATCTTGAATGGGTTAATTAATAAACCAGAACTTATTTAATTATTTCAAATATCTGTACCTCCTAGATAAATGAGAGAATGTAAGGTATTCAAATTGAGGCAACAGCGAACAGTATATGGAGAAAATTCGCCAGTCAACCGTATTATGATAAATGGAAACGGGTTTCAGGATGACTTGTTTAATATTTCTCTAAATCGATTAAAGTTTATTTTAAAAAGAGTTTACAATTGAATGTCTGAATCAGTATATTTGTGATAAATCTTGATGTAATTTCTTTAAATTGTAATTGGTAATTGTTTGTTTGTTGTTAGATTTTTTTGTAATCTTTATTTTATCTATGATTATTATTTAGTACTTCTTGTGCGAGTAAGCCTGTCCCGTGCATGAATAAATAAATAAATATACATTGTTACTGTAGCACACCAAATAATAACCGATATTAATAGAACACTACATCAAAATTGATGCATTTCTTGGAAGAACATCATCATGGCGGCGCAGTAGTAACTACGTCAGTCTTCGAATCGTCAGGACATTGGTTGGAGGCAGGTGGTCGGTGAAAATATTTTTCTGAAATGTCTCGTCTACTGGCTGGTATGGTACCGACTAAGAATGTCCTTAGTCATTAAGATAATAAAATAATGACTGTTCGGAGAGTTAGAATTAACTGCAAACACTAACAAGATCTTTTACTCAACATATTGCTCATTGGTTCGAAGACACCTTGAGTATGCTTCTTGTGTTTGGAACCCCCACTATGAATCACATGTGCACCAGCTCGAACAGGTACAGAGAAGGTTCCTCAGATATATTAACTTGAATTTTAATGGGGGTGCTGATCTTGATTATGCTGCTTTGTGCTCCGAGTTGAATTTGGCCCCCTTGCTAATAGAAGAAAGGGTAGAGACTTACAACTTCTCTTTAAAATTATAAACAGTATCACCGATTGCTCACGCCTGCTGTCGAGTGTTGGTCCTAGGGTCCCTCCCAGGAGTACTCGTACTTCTTATATATTTCACCGGCCTTTTCACAAAACCAATTATGCAAGCCAATCTTTTATACCAAGGGTGGCAGGATATGCTATTGGGCTGGGTGACTTGAATTTCTTTGATATATCCTTGAATCATTTTAAACGAGGGCTATTGGAACTGATTGTCGATTGATGTTTTTGCTGTTACAGATTGACAGGTGTAGACTTTTTTTTCTTTTGTAAACACCTTTTGTTACACTATTATTGATTTTACATTGTTATGTTTTTCTCTCGCTCTGTAATTAATTACTGTAAAATGGGCAGTGTTGTCCGGCGATAAATAAATAAATAAATAACACATAAACGACACACACACAAGTAGACGATGAAGAAAGACCACTACATAGATCACAATTCCTTAATATAGCCCTTAACCGTCGCCAACACCTAAAGCATTTTTTGAAAACATTCCAAAAATTCAACAATATTGTTTTGTAAACTTACCAAAAAAGGATTAACAAGGAGTTATTAAAGAAAAATAGAAAATAGGTTTTTATTACAAAAAATTTAAATTAAAAAAATATTTTTTACCTATTGTTATTTGTGGCATTATTAAGGTAAGAAGAATAATAATATGGATGTGTTGGAGAAACCATAGGTAGTGAAACTGTAGACCTTAACAACATTTTATTAGGATTAGTATTTTCCACATCGTCTTCTTGAATACCGCTACTCCTACAAAAGATATACATAACGTTTTATCTTTAAAAACTTAAATTTAAATATTTTATTACGCTGGTTGATAATTAAGTTCTGCATCGTCTCAGACGATAATATATAGGTTTAATGAAATCGGCTTAATAGAGAAATCTTTTGATAATTCCAAAGGTAAAAACGGTTACCTGAAATAGATTTTTATTTAAGAAAATACATTTTATGGGGAAGATCCTTCAAATCGTTTTTTACGTTAAGGTTTGAATTATGATCAATAGTTTCAAAAGAAAAAAAAAATTGGCAAATGAATAACTGATCCTAAAAAAAAAGTTTCAGGATAGCAATTAGTATTTCTCATTCAGGATCCGAAAATAATTTTTATTGTTTTTTGCAGATGAATAATGCTCTCATTTTTTAGCGCGGTTTATACTTTAAATATAGAAAAATAAAAATACCACGGGGATAATAATATTTTCATTAACCCTGGAAAACACAGAAAAACATGTTTACTTTAACCAATATACTTCTGATACTACAATGAAATGTTTTTTTTTAACTTTGTAACAAAGATTTTGTTTTAACTTACTCATCTGAATCCAGAAATTTCCTCTCCAGACCAATATCAACTCTTAATTCCTCTTGACTAGATTCTTTACTAACAAATGCTTCATCTGAACTGACTTTCTTTACTTGAATATGAACCGGAATCATTTTAACCGCCTAAAATATATAGTACTGTAAGACGCAATAATTAAAAACTAAAAAATTAAAATCTAAAAAAAATATTTAAAAAAAAATATATATAAACTATCACCACAGTTATCTAAACGACTGTTACTTTACAACACCATCAATAAATATATATTTTAAACAATATATGGCATGATCCATTTTAGTACTATAAACAAAATGTAAAGGATATTACAATGAGCAACCAAGTTTAAACAAAATTTTTAAAAGATTGTAAATATTGAGAATATCACAATGGAAATTAAGAACTATTATACCAAAGAAAAATGAAACTGCTTATGAAATAAATGAAGTGAAATAATCAAGCAATCAATTAAATAAGAGATCTTGAGAGTGAGGTGTGAGTATCATAATTTATTTGATACAATGAAACAAAGAACATTTATTATTATGACCAATCAATTTATAAACAAAAGAAATATCATGGGATTCACTCCTAAATCCTACACATAGCAAGAGTCAGTTCTAGCCTTGCATATTAATTTTTTAAGAGCAATATTTCTCTAGGCGAGTCTTATAGGTGTTATAGAATGGAGACTAGATAATAGAAGCATACTTCAGATAAGGTCCGACAAAAAAGCAGTATAATATTTGTAAGGTGACAACGGATGAATAAGCATACATTCTTAAAATAAAATGTAAAGCTTTCCCCATGATGTACTGATTTTTTTCTCATAGTTTGAACTGACTTTAAAGGTTAATGATCTATTTAGTAGGATTTGTCAATTATGTTCGTGTGCCTGTAAAAACTGATGACGTAATACTCTGCAGCAGTTAGTGACATATCATTAAAACCAATAGAAACACATGCTAGGTTATACGACAAAATATCAGTAGCCAGGGCGTGCATTCTCAATCAACTAAAGCAAATTCAAGTCACTGGTCAAATAACTCAAACAACTGTAACTATGAAAGTATGATTTTGAGCTAAAAAAATTTCTAGATAAAGTCAAATGATGTGTTCTCTCTTTGTATCTATATTTGGTTTTTAAGTATTCTTACACAAAGCATGAAATAAAATGTTTACTTTTAAATAACATCTTACCTGAGGCCTCTTATTGAACTGTCCCATCGCTATCATCTGTCTAACTTTAAAGCCTCTACAACATGCTTGGAACATAACTAAGCCAGTTTTTAACATTTTTAACCATTTTCTACACCTGTAACCCCTCCAAACTTTTTGTATTTTAATTGCTGCCATCAACTGTCTAACGCTTTTTTGAATCAAGTACATACGGCAATATGATTGTAATACAATTACAGCAGCCTAAAAACGAATTAATAATTATATGAGTCATTAGATTAACATAAATGTTATTAGTCATATGTTATTATGAAATTTATTTTAATCTGGAAAACAGAGTTTACTTAAATATAACAATAGCAAAAAAATTAAAACTGACTAGGTAACTTTTGGCAATGTAATTCGGTACACAGATAATTTTTGACTTTAAAATATACCAAGGTTTATTTTATTTAGCGTAGAGAAATGTAACTTTTCGTATATGTCATCGTGTTTTGCGGCAGCTTCTCTGATTATTTCGTCTAACTACAAACGACGATCACCATACTCATTTTTAGCGAAACTTCAACAGCGATCGTAATTTTTCTAATTTTAATCATCAGTACCGCGCCCGAAATATGAATTTAGGTTGTCGCCTGTATGTTGCTATTATTTTATTTATGTCCCGTGTTTCGTGTGCGTTCGTGCCACCAGAGCTACTGCAATGTTATGGTTCTTCGAACACAACCAAGGGTTCGCGGTCAGGTTCCCACCAGACTTCTCGACAATGTTGGATTTCATAGCAGCTTCACCTTTCTTCTCGATCATCGGAATTAGAACGGGATTGAGTGAAACGCTGAATTCAAGATGGACAATTATTAAGTTTTACTTTCAAGGAATTATTTCGCTACGCGTCTGGGGATTAAGCTGAAGCCTCAATGGGAATTAAGTTATGAATTTAACTTTACTTAAGTTACGAACGCTTTAGCATGCTTTGCCGACAAGGTTCTAACGCAATTTAGAACTTACTTTAATTTCCAAGTTTATTGTCATGTTTCCGAGTTATCCTAGAATTACTATTCTTTTAACCGAAATTTGGAAAATGCGTTTTGTCTAGATTTTTGTATTTCCTCAAACTTGTTAAAACCAAGTTCGTTTGGAACTTCAAACCACACGTTAATCTGTTTGTTTGTTAAGTACTTAACTTTCTTAACAAGCAAGATTAATTCATGTTTTCGGCAGGTCGAAAAATCACTTATTCAAACGGAAATCAGTGGAGCCCGAACAGAATAGTTTGGGAGTAAGACCGTTATTTAAAACTAGTATTTTATTTTCCGAGTACCGTTTTCACTAATTTCCAAGAATAATTTTATTTATACGCCGAATTATTGTCTTCACGAATATCCCGACGACCACCATATCTATCCAATTACACGAATTTTATTGACTGGAGAAGTTATATTGCCGAAGCAATCTACTGTGAGAATCACAATTACTCCTAATCTAGGAACAATCTCGTTGATCACTGAGAACGAAGGCTCAATCAGAAAAGGACAAGTTGTCCTATCCAGAACAAACTCCAATGTCCTGAATTCACAAGCTGAGGTTTTTCTTTTATATTAAATTTGGGGCCACATCTCGAGATCAGGTGATGATTCCAGTCAGATTCAAGCGCGCAATTTCGATGTTAAACTTCGTAGTTTTCGATCGTATGCACGTTTTTATGAGTTTGTAGGTTTGTTTAGAAAGTTATTGAAATTGACTTTTAATATGTTCATGTAAAATCTGTTTATAACGACTTCGCCTAGAAAGGCCGATTGTTTATAGCAATCTCAATGTAATCATTTGGCTGATTTCTTCTAAAATAATACTACAAAACTTTCGATCGAGACTCTGGTTACAACGACGGTCCGTTTATAACAACGGTTACAGTCACGAGCATCATAGATGTGTTTATAAATAAACAATATTATTTTATTGCTCTGATGCGAGTCCGAAATGTACTTCGACTCTTCCATCCTTGCACGTCCTTAATCATTATTTTAGTGTTCGTCACTTGTTCCGTGTAATTTTTACGTGCAAAGATGTTTACGCCTAAATGACAAAAATACTGACGAAAAAAGAGCAATAATTCATCGTTTAGAAGCAGGTGAATCAAATGTAGCCCTTAAGGAGTTAGGTGTGTCTTATTCGACTATTTCAACAATAAAGAAGAGGAAAAATAAAATTAAAGAACTGTTCGACAATAACGTATTGAATCCCACATGAATTAGAACATCTACACAGGATCAAGCATTGCTACGGGGTTTAAAATGAAACAAAACTGAGGAATACCCGTCAAAGGCCCCATCTTACAGGAAAAAGCCTAGTTTTTTCTTCACAGTTCAATAGTACTTCTCCATTGCTCCATTTTCTAATGATATCACCATTGAAGAGCACGAATATTTTATTGTCATAAAAAGAAAAAGTACCTCCCTCGGGCACGATTACTTATCGACAAACCTCTTAAGACAATTGCAACCAAATATTCACCAGTACATATTAAAACTAAACCACTTTTGCTTTAAATACTGCTATATTTCTCCTGACTGAAAAAAATGAACAATAATAACAATTCCTAAACCAAATACAGATCACTCAAAGACAATTAATTACAGACCAATAACACTACTGCCTATTTTACGAAAAAATCATAATAAAAAACAAATTAGAACTCCAAATTGGACTTAAAATATCAGGATACTCGTGATTTTAGCAATCGAAATAAGTTAAATAAACCTAAATGTTCAGCTCTATTCATGGATATTAACAAGGTCTCTGAGAGCGAGTGGTACCAGGTTTTATTATACAAACATTATGAAGCGGATGGCTCAAAACGATTAATTCGTCTTCTATACAACTTACTAACTAATGATGTCCTGTCAATACAAATTAATGAAGATATTTCAAAAGAATTCATATCGGAACAAGGTATTCCACAAGGATCAGCAGTATCTCCATTTTTATGTAATATTTACTGCTCAGATATAAACAACCACCATTTTTATGTTCAAGTCCCTTTCTCTTTAAATTCTTATATACTACAGTTTGCTGGTGATACGGCCTTTATGTCACAGGATAAAACTCTCGAACAAACCGCAAAACATCTTCTAGAACTCTTAGATAAAACCAGTGTATGGTTTAACAAATAGAAACTAAAACCGAATCCAACTAAGTCACAGAATATTATATTTAATCACACACCAGGTGAAAACTCTCCATTAATCACTTTATATGAACATCATCTGCAGCCCACAAGAACAGCAAAATACATAGGAATATGGATATACAATAAACTTAATGTTAATAGTCACACTGCTACAGTAAAGAAGAGTACTATAGTACTGACAAGGAAGGGAACTGCCGGACGAGAGGACCAAGCCAAGTATCTAGAAGTAATAATTGACAAAGGTCTGTGTTGGGAAAAACACATTTCAGTCATAGTCAAGAAGTTCAAAGCTGCGAGAGGTCAATTATACCCATTGCTAAATAGAAATAGCAAAACTAGTCTGAAGAACAAACTGACGATTATCAAAACAGTGCCAAGGCCTGTACTGACATACGGTTCAGTAGCGTGGAAATCCGCTGCTGAATCCCACTTCAAGAGATTAAAAGCTCCTTGGTTCATCAAAAAAGAATAAATACGTAGAGACGAAATACACTCCTTTACGGGAGGTTCTGAAACAAAAGGCACAGATACACGACAATCCACTGATTAGACAAGCAGTGGACTACGATCCCGAAATAGAGGAAAGAAGACACAAAAGACCTAGACACCAGCTCAAGGCATGAAGAACCAGAGAAAAAGAAGGATGAAAAGAGAACAAAGAAGAGACAGGAAAAATGAAGACAGAAGATAGGAGAGATCGAGATGTGGAACATGACGGGACAATCCCAATGGGCAGCAGCGATACTAGAACGCGCAAAGCACCTAGCACCGCATATATAAACAAGGTAAGAGCGATGAGATACATGGAATACATAGGCTAAGAGAGACCAACCTTACATTGTATGCAAAATGTAAGAGCGTGCGATGCAATGGGTGCAACGGCACCCGGAGCGGAAACACTAATGCTGTGACTGGAGGTTTGAAAAGGCTACGGCCCGGAAACCAAAGGACACTCACTGCGAACTTTTGTTCGCTGTAGTTTCACTAAAGTTAATCGGAGTAAGATTCGTGGAGCCCTTAAGTCCCGGGGGGGGGGGGGGGGGAGGGAGGTAGCCGGTAGGAATCCAGCACTCCTTTCACACTTCGTGTTGGTATCTATGCAAGATTTCCCATCCGCAAAAAAAATACAAATTAATATTGACTAAAATGTAATTGTCGGACTTGCATTGTCTTTATTTTTGTTTGTTTTTACGACGTTATCAAGTGATATCGATTAGAGATACAACCTAATCGAAACGTAAAGATAAAGACAATGCAAGTCCGACAACCACATTTTAGTCAATCTTCAACATTGTCTACAACTTTCAATTATTGAATATGGCCATCCACTATATTTAAGTTGTAAAACACCAACAATAAGATATTTGAAGGTTGCCGAAACAACTGCATTATGAAAAATCACGAAGATTCGTCACCCAAACAATCAGATCCACAATCCAACAAATCATTTACCATATGAGCTATGCAATAAAGAACCAGCTGATGAAGACTCCATAAACTGTCATTCATTTTTGCTACTAAAGAATACAACAGAAACCTTCTGCCTGCAACGTACACACAGTGCTACGCCAGGTGCAAGACATCCGCAATAAACTACTTAGGAAAGGCTCCAAGTCCTAAGTCTATACACGTAAAATTTGTATCAGTTTTATCTGTTTTTGGTTAATTTGCTATTTTTAAATCCTTTTTTTCAATCTTAAGTATATTTTTATTTTTCCATCAATCAAATTTTAAATATCTTGTAAATTTAAATTAACAAGGGCGGAACGACTCAGATCAAAACCCCTTTGAGTTATATGCGAATGTAATACAATAAAAAACATTAAATGAATAAGTAAAATACCATATATCTATTTTTTCAGATTCAGATCTTCTTTATTGGTTTAAGAGTTAGTTTATAAAGCTACTTATTCATCCTTTAATTTTTAATTGAATTAAAGTAGATGAAAGCTTTATGACACCCTTAAAAAACATTTTAAGAGTAAAAGAAAAATAAAGAACACATATCTTAAAATGGATAAAACATTAAATAAAAAAGCAGCAATATTTACGTAGATATATCAGTTATTAAAAAAGTATAACCTAAAATTCCCCCTTTTACTTCTTATCCAATTTTTGTCAATAATTTGATGGAATTTTTAACTACATGTTTATTACTGAATCTCATAATCTACTTTATAATAAATAAATCGTTTAAAGCAGTTTTGGATCATATTATGTGCAAGTTATAAATCGTTTATAATAACCTAAAATTTGCTACAAAAACTCATTAAGCTGCTTAGGTATATGTACTACCAAATAACTTATATTTTATTTAAAACATATTCTAGAAATTCTATTTTTATTTTGGCAGATTTTTTAAAATCATGACATTAATTCTTTATAGAATCGGTATTTTCATTCTGGTCTCATAATGAGGAAACATAACTTTTTTTGAACGCGTTTGGCGTAGAAAGGCCTTAGGTACAAATTGCTTAGCAGAAAATATGCACAAAAAATACATAACGAGCGAAAAAAAAATTGGAAAAATTATTTCATTATAATGGGAATAGTATTTTAAACTAGTAGAAAAATTATGAGTAATATAATCCTTGAATGTGTAACTAAATTACCTTCATTTTTAAAAATCTTCTTCTCTCCAGGCATGCTCTAAACCATCTTTGAAGCGTTACGATGCCAGCCATAATTTGTTGATGTAACTTACAGTCTAATTTATGTTTTTCCGATTCCCTCATAAAAACTTTGGTACTTCCTGTATAAAACAAGGTAAAGAATTCAGTATCAAACCATAAAAAGCTAATAAAAAATGTCAGCGTATATATCGTTTGAATAGAAAGCATAGTGGAACTACCGTTTTGAAGGCGGATATTTTATTCACAAATATATTTTGAGTTATGCTCTACATATGACTTATCTATAAAAAAAAAATCAACTCCTATTTTAGTATCAATGGCGCATTAATTCAAATATAGTATTATTAGTTTAATTGAAACAGAACTTTTTAAAAATCAAATATGTACAAAAAGGTCGTTTAGTCAAAGTACTGAGTAAATTCAGAAACGACATATGTCATTAGTGACAGGCTTGAGTAATTCAGGTTTATATAAGTCTTATCAGTTGATGTCAGGTTGGTATAAAGGTCACGACTGTACTTTAAATTTACTTCATCTTATTATAAAAAAAAATATTCAATTTTAAGACATCAAATAGATAACGTTAAAAATCACAGTGTAGAAAAATATACCTTTTTGAATACATATTTACACGAGAAGTTTTAGATTAATAAAGACTGTCAGACCTTATTTCAAACTATGCAGTTATTTACAACTAAAACTGCAATGAACACGTAAAGAAAAAAAAAACTGTACCGTTTTATGCGTCATGACAAAGTGTGGTACTCTATCACGCATCTCTTCTTCTTTTTTAAGCGATGCATGTATTCCATACATTTATTTATTACATGGTATTTTACCATTGTTCACAATTTAATTCGCTTTGTTTCACAAATACAAACCAATATTTTTAAAATAGCACTTAAAATCGATTAAAACCAAAATGAAATCAGGAGTAAAAGAAAAAAAGTGCCAATTGTCAGAGTAAAGCACGATGACTAATGATAAGCAAAATTGCCGGATTGTGCAGTTAATCTGTAGTTATGTTACGAATTAAAGCTATTTGTTGGACAAACATTATAGAAAACCTTTTAAGTAAAATCAATTGTTTATAAATCAAAAAATTTTATACATTCTAGAAAATACGTTTATTAATATGATATTTAAATAATTACAAAATAAAAAAACTACCATGGTTACACGAGTACTCGTGAGATTCTAAACGTTTACATAGATCGGGAATTTTGGACACGGTTTTTTTTGTCCGTGTCTGTTTCCGCCATTATAATCTAAAACCTCTTTGATTTAGCCACAAAATTATAAATGAGTTCAAAGCATTACAGTAAAATGACAATTTTAGCGACTTTGGGTTAATACAACATCCAAAAATAATTTACTGACTTGGGGAAATTTCAAACTTCCTATATCACATGACTGATGTAATTTTCACGTCATTTATCTGTCAAATCGACCAGTCCCCTCAGTGTAAACCATAATGCTAATAAAGAAAATCGGCAAGAAATTATGGTAAAAAAGAAAATAACATTTAATAATATTACTGATTTTTATTTCCTTAAAATTGTCAAATAAAATGGTCCTTAAAATATCTTTTACTAAAATTATTTTCTTCGCACCGGAAATATTATTTAAAAAATATTACAGCTATAATATGTAGTAATTTTTCTTACCTAACTGATAATTATCCCTGTTTAAATTTAATGTCGCCAAAAAATCTCGCACGTCAGCCTGTGAACTTAACAATCCTTTAGGCAGTAATATCCTATACAGTTGGATAAACTCGTCATAGGACAATCGGACGTTAAAACCAGCTTGTCTTATTCTTACTGTTTCTAACATTCCAGTATACCTAAAACAAAATACTGTAATATATGCTGAACAAAAACTAATAATTAAAAAAAAACACGCATACACAAAAATAACATAGTGAATGCATAAAAAGTCTATTAGACCATACAATATTCAGTTATACTAAGTTAGGAACCGAATTCAATGCGATCTATGCACCTATTAAAAGAATAATCGTTTCCTGCTTTTTAAACATACATCTTTTCTTTTTTAATTTTACAGACTAACAGATTTTAGTGGATTCATGATTTTAAGCTTACCTCAATTGCCTTTGTACAGTGTCCGCGTCAAAAGTATTTGGAATTTTATTGCCATTAGATTTGATACACCTAATAAAAAACGGATTGGCTTGATTTAAAGTATCCATCAGAGAGTGCAGACTTTGTTGAAACTGTGCCGCAACAGTCATGGGTTGTTTTCTAGCTTTACCAAGTTGGCCCTGGTTGGTAGCAGTAAGACCTGTTCTTCCTGCCAATGTTTTAACAGATTGGAGGTTTTTCAGTCCTTTTTTACCCCTTTCTCGCGGTCTAAACGATTTATTCTTCCTGTTAGGAAAAGTATAAGATAAAATAGAAATGTGAGGTCTTAAAAACACAGAGCGAAACATGTCGTGCACACATAACATGCTAGTAAACAAAATTAAAATTAGTATCAACCAAAACTTATTATTCTCTGTAACAGTTTTATAAACATACCTGTATATACTTTGTAAAGGACAATATATATACTTTCAAGGACTGATGTAAACCAAGAATTTAGGGGAAACTGAATATTTTCTATCGGTGATCAAGTTATAATGGATCCTTATATACAGAGTGTCCTCTTCTGTGTTTTGCTTCATATCTCGTACTCTAACTAATACATACCTAATTAAATAGGTAGATTATTACATTCGTTTTAATTTTAAATACTTAGAAATGTAATCATGATAGGTTCTTAAAAAATAATTTAGAAAACTTACGAGATATTAAAGAGTTTTACACATTAAATAACACTGTGCATATGAATGAATTGTCTGTAAAAACGTAAACACAAGGGAAACTTCCATAAACGTCCTTTACATTTTGTGTAAAAGGTATATTCAAACGTATACACTGGGCTGGTTAAAACTTGTGCAGACAGTTAAAAATAAGGTGTTGATAGAAAAAAACAGGTTAGTAGGCAAGAAACTAGTTAAGCAAGCCATTCACTTTCCATTGTTATTGATGATACAAGTGTACAGTTATTAGCTGTTTTGATATTTTTGGTATCTTCAGGGTATGCAAAATTCCAAAAACTGAAGAAACTGGAAAAAAGAACTAGTTAGATATTTTTTTTTAATTTTAAGTAATTTTTTTAAATAGTAAACAAATTAAATGCTGTCATCTCTCAGTCTTACAGTGTGAAGTATTTCCTCCTTGCATAATCGTAAGCAAAGATCGTCGTAGCATAGTAGTTTTATCCCGTCTTTTAAGCAGTTAAAATTTTCGTACAAATAAGATATGAACTAGGACAAAAATTATTTATTATTTTCTATAAGTCATCTGCTAAATGATTAAGCGGTATACATATTCTGTAGCGGTAAATTTGTGAAAACGGGGTACGCTTTATTTTAATATAGTTGTTTTTTTTCTTTATTCTGTGGCTACATCACGTAGATTCTAAAGTCACACCAATCAGATTAAAAAATTCCAGATAAACGGGTACAAAGAAATATTATTATTCTTTATTTTTTTAATATACAACAAATAATTTAAAGAGTAAAAAATGCTTTCAACTTATACTCAAAAATATTTTTCGCCGTCCAATTTTTCAAACTACTATGTGTCGTCCATCTAAAATATGCCAGAGTTAGAAAGTAGTTGGAGTATCGTAGAATTTAATTTCACTACTGCCCTGTAGGGACATTAATAACAAGAGACAACTTTACAGGATTTCTGTGAAAGTGATACAATTTTCTTAAATTAAGTTACACTAACGATACAACGAACTCTTTTACAAGTAGCGATGTTCTACAGACAATGACCACGACCATCACCGAAAAACCATTACCATATACCAACACCGATAGACCAGTAGCAATAAACCAATACTAATTGTCCAAAAAGAAAATAAAAACACATACATAACAATTTGATTAGCCCGTTGAATAACCCTAGCCTCGTCTGGACAAAGCACTCTTTCCAAAGCCGAAGCACCTTGAGAACTTGATGAATCCCTGCGTCTACGATCGTCGTCGTTGTTTTTGGAAGAAGCTGAGCTACCTGATCTACTTCGTTGATAAAACTGGGGCCAAGACAGCCGATTTGATGGAGACTCATCCCTCGAACGATTAAACGTCGATATAGTGTGTCGTTGTTTGCTAAGATGCAAAAATAAAATTTAAGTAATAAACTAGCACAAGGTTTAAAATTAATGGATTACGTTTCATGAAAGTAATTTCGTAAGGTGTGTTGAGGTTTTATTTGTAACAAAGAAAATAAGCGAAAAAGACTGACTTTCTTATTTTGACATTTTATGACAGTGTGGATTGATAAAAAAAATGCCTATATATGTGTTAATGTTATTATGTGTCTAGTCATTTTCCGCTTTAATAAATTTTAATTTAGAAACCAAGGGTACTTTCAAAATATTCGCCTTTTTTGCCTCTATTATTTAAAATAGGGACTGTTTACTAATTAAAAAGGAATAAAAAATACAATTTTATCGACAACGGTTCCAACAATTTTATGCAAATTTTCTACAGAGACACCTTATCGTTGACTAAAAATAACAGTATTGATTTTTCCCAAAAAAAAATTGAAAATAAATGCTATACAGGTTAATTTATCAAAACAGAGAAAATCCGTAAACAACAATGTATAACTATTTATTTCCTGGTAGTATTAGTAGCTAAAAACTTATTCTGGGAACAGTGTTAATACCTCTAAGTTTAAATGAGAACCATAAATGGCGTATTATGGTAATTAATATTTAAATTCCAGATAAGCAATTAATTTATCAATAACGCCAAAATTAATTTCTGTCACTTTTCATGCTAATGAAATAAAAACAATATTAATACAGAAACCACTAATAACAACTAAACATTTTAATTATCATTACACAGATATTACATATTCTTTATGTATAAGATCATACAATATTTGTTGGAAATTTACTAATAATTTGAGTGAAACAGTAAACAATTGATGCCCGTAAATTACCCAATTATATTTTAATATTAGATTAGCTACCATTCCTTTGTATGTTATTTATGCCGATGATTTGGTCTAATACTTCATTTTTTAGTTACATATGATTTTATAAAATTATCCTTGAATATGCAGGATGTCCGGTAAGTACCTCCTAATTTCTCGGGGAAATCAAAATAACCCTACTTTGTCATAGAAAAAAATTCCTGAAGGGCCCCTTAACGAAGATACAGAGCCCTAAGGGGGTACCCAGCGGTTTACCTTATCGGCTCTAAGTTTTGAACCGACTTGTATAATTTAATGCAACTTTAATATTTTATAGAGAGATTCATTAAACAATACTACAGAAGATATTTTAGATCATCAGAGAAGTCAGGAACGGACTTGCAGTCACACTCGTTGAGCCTAATTTTTGACAGGTGTCATTTTACCGAGCTGAAAATTGATTTCTTAAATACTTTGGTCATTCCTCTTCAAAAAATGTACGCCTAATTTATTTCGATAAAACGGGCAATTTTCGAGATAAATCGGTTTTTATGCGGAAAACTCAAAAGTTTATGCTAAACACAAACACGTAAAATAAAATACGCAGGGTGTGCTGATGGCTTTAATTTATGGAGATGCACTGTCTCACTCTTCGAAGATAAGAAGATGTTATGTTGAAAGATTTCCAACTCAGGACATTATCAAATCCAGAAACCTTTCAAAGGGTTTATCGAAGCCTAAGGGAAACAGATAAAAGATAATTAGAAAATAAAAGTTTATAGAAATCAATTAAGAGTGCCTTTTTTAAAGAGGAATGACCAAAATATTTAAAAAATCAGTTTTCAACACTGTAAAATGACAACTGTCAAAAATTAGGCTCCAACGAGTGTGACTGCAAGTCCGTTTCTAACTACTCTGATAATCTAAAACATCTACTGTAGTATGGTTTAATGAGTCTTTATGTCCTCTATAAAATATTAAAATTTCATTAAATTATACAAGTCGGTTCAAAACTTACGAGCCGATACGGTAAATCGCTGCGTACCCCTTTAGGGCTCTGTATCGCCGTTAAGGGGCACTTTAGGATTTTTTTTTCTATGACAAAGTAAACATTTTAGTAATCTGCAAATTTATTTATCATCAAAGTAAGGTTAGACTACTGTCTCAGAGATAAACATAAACAGTAAAAACACAACGTTGCCAGATCATACCCTAGTCATGACCAGCTGTCAAACGAAGTTCCGAATTTAATTATTTCTTTTTTATAATATTTTCTATTTCAATGATAAATGACTTGCGAAAAATTTATTTTTAAATTATATTATTTTTTATTAACATTTTAATTTAATTTGTCAAATATTGACTTCATTTGACTCATGTGGTATCGAATGGACCTCCTTAAAGTTGTTAACGATTTTTATCAACTCATCATCGTAAATAAATAAAGTATAAACTTAAATTCTTTAGAATTATTTAATATACCAATTGAATTTAAAGAAATTTTTAAATTATTTCAAAAGATTGGTATTCCGAAAGATGTATAGTTTTGTCGTACCAATTTAAAACACTTTCAAACACAATTCTCAAAAAACTTCAAAATATTTGTAAACTTAAATGGTACATGAGAATAAATTAAATTTAAAATTTATTCACATATAACCTTAGAATTAATACAAAGATACTTCTAAAATTATATTTTGCTACAGTTTTAATTGAGATTCCACACACAAATACCTCGCCAGAATCATAACGATAATTTTTAATAAGGTCATTTTGTTTTTTAAATTCACTACAATTAAAGTCAATTAATTGGAAAATTTTGTACACTATAAGTATTTCTATGACAGCATAGAAAAACTACTAATATCTATGAAAATAACAATAACACAAAAATCACGATTTTTTTTCACTTAATAATAAAGAACTAAAACAAAAACCAAACTACATAGTCAAGAACAAACAAATATCTTTATTGTAACCTTTATGTTGATAAAATTCACACAGCATTGAAAACTGTAAAAATGTGTCAAGTTGGTATAATAAAAGATAAAAATAATTATTTTCACACCTGAATCGGTTATAAAGCAAGCATGCATATCACATTTAAAATTAATATTTCATGCATATGGGGTGACATGAAAAAATATAACGCCTTTCCAATTACCAAATTTGTGAATAAAGAACTATAAATTATCTTTGTATTTAATAGCAGAGTAACTATTTAGTCCAAAATTCCGACAAATTTGGTTACCACAAATAATGTTTTGAAAAAAACCGACAGCACACCGATAACTGACAAGCTTTTATTCTGTTTTAAACCCTATATCATTCAAACTTCTAAATAACAGTAATTTACTTCCACATAGTCAAATATTTTAAGAATACAGGGTGGAGAATAAATACTAGTAAATACCTTATTTATTATTCCAATACAAAGCCACTATTTAATTAATTTAATAATAAAAATATACCTAATACTTTTCAAGTAACAGTCAACTTATTATTAGCTATTCAAAGTATTCTAAAGCAAACATTGCAAAGAAATTTTAAAATAATTTCTTTGATTATAGTAAGTACAGGACGGCTACAAAAAGTAACACTGTAAGTTCAAAAAAAGGTCGAATCTTATAACAAGCTTGGGCAACCGCCACGTTTTAAATCTTAAAACGGACACACATCATTTTCAGAATACATTCATAGTCTATGCGGCGTATATGGCGCATGTGGAAGCACTTCAAAACGTAGGTCATGGAGTTTTGCAGCAACAACCATGGATTTGTATGCAGGCGCGTTATCCTGATGAAAGAGCACTTTTTTTGGCAAGATGTGGACGTTTAGCCTTAATCACATGCTGTGTAGTAAAGCGTAATACTCCCCGGTGACGGTCTTGCCTTGTTCTAAATATTCTATAAGCACCACGCCATGTGAAGCCCAAAAAACTGTTGCCATGACTGATCCCCCCCCCTGTTTAGACTGCTGTTTTGTCTCTGGCGTTGTAATGGTGAATCCATGTTTCATCTACAGTTATAAAACGTCGAAAAAACTTGCAGGATTGCATCTGAATAAGTCTAAACACTCTTGCGAAGTGTTCATTTGAAGGCGTTTTTAGTCGACTGTTAACAAACGCGGCACCCATCGTGCAGAAAGCTTTTTCATGCCAAGAACATCATGTAAAATGTAGTGGACACGATCTATCGAGATGTTTGCTATACCAGCAAGTTCTCGTACTTTCAGTCGGCAGTCAGGAAGTATGACATTGTGAATTTTTGTGACAATTTCGTCACTTGTAGCGTTTTTTGGGCGTCCCGAGCGCTCATCATCTTGAATTGACGTACAACCACGATTAAATTCAGCAGACCATTTTATTGCTGTCGAAAACGAAGGAGAAGAATCCTTTAAAGTAGAATCTAACTCATTTTTAATGTCCGTAGGAGTTAAGCCCTTTAAAACAAAGTACTTTATAACCGTTCGAACTTAAATTTTATCCACCTTTCACAAAATATCGAACCTTATGTGTTCACTCGATCGCCAAAACAAGCAACTAAACGCAAACATCTGAAACTTTGCAGGGTGTCATCTCAAGGTTAATGCTTACAAAATATTATAGTTATTTGATCCTACTAGCGCCCTCTCTGTTTCAGGCCGAGAACTTATCGAACCATCCTCGTAAATGAGGTTTTTATTGTAAATATTTACCAGTTATTGATTTAAAAAAAAAATGATATTAGGAGTTTTAAAGATATTTGAAAAACATATATATTTTCTAAATAAGCAAACTACTTTACATGAATAGTGCCAGTTTTACACGTTAAAATATCAAAACCGATAATGAATTTAGACTTATAATTAGGCTTTTTGTTAACATCGATCGATTTATTTTTTTGGTTTACGTAACGCTTTAAGGTGTCAGTAATGAAATACAAAAGATATTATGGCATAGCCGAGAACCAAACTGTTGGTTTTTGTAAGTCGCGCCAAGATAACTTGCTGGAAGCCGAAGAGCGTCGCATCGAGTTTTCAGGAGGGTCGCTTACAGAAGCCGCAAGTTTTGGACATGCTAAATCCCTAAGAGACACCCCTACTATCTTGCAAGCAAAAATGCGTGCAATCCAAATCTGCGCTGGGTGTCTCAATAGAAACATCAAAGTCAAAATATACGTACTGTCAGATAGCCAAGCGACACTAAATGCTCTCAGGTCAAACATCTACAAATCTAAGTTGACATGGGACAACAGCCAAGCCCTAAAACAATTGGCAAGAAACACAGGCTAATCCTATTGTGAATGCCAGGGCACAAGCGAATTAAAAGAAACCAGAAAGCGGACAGTCGCAAAAGAAGGTGCAAAAACTCCTTTTCTGGGCCCGGAACCTCAGTGTAGACTACCAAAAAGCCACATAAAAGAGAAGCTCCAGAGCTGGAAACAAAATCAGATAAAATTAAGGTAGAATAAGACGCCTGATCTCACACAAGAGAAAACAATTCATAAATCCATTGCCAAAGAAAGCAAAAATGCTTCTCGATCTCCCAAAAAGGAATAAGTAATAACAAATATCATCACAAGATGGTACCTTCTAAGATGTCATCTTACAAAAATTGTCAAAACGGAGAGCGATATTTATTGTTTCTGCGATCAAACAGCAAAAACAGCAGAAAACCTGCTATGTGAATGCACTGTTCTGAAAGAGACTTAAATTCGTGGAAGGCGTCACCTTGAGGCCTGAAGAAGCAAAGCACCCCCCCCCCCCCCCCCCCGAAGAATAGACTCTTGAAAAGCCTAAATATCTCAGACTTAGATTAGGGTAATGTACAAAAGATGTTATAGGTCAAAGTGCTGTAGAAAGGTACCTGCTTTTTATAAATCAAAATGGAAGAAACAATGGTACAAGACTAGTTATTCCCCATATATTTTATCATTAATTTAAGGTGCGGGAGTAAATAGTGAGCTACCCTATAACTTACTTTATTTAAAAGACCGTAAGTATTAGATATATTATTAATAAATTATTTTTTTTTTATTTTACAAAGCTAATAATCATATGTATTGGAGAGTTAGTGCCCACTACTCTATGTCTGGCATTAAATTTCATTCTCGGAATGACATTCTACATTCCTCGGTTGTTAGATAGCTATTTATAAACTTAAGAAATTTGTTGCAATAGCAACAGACTATTACTATTACTACTTGTTTCCCCAAAATGTATAAGTAGTTATATTAAATTTATGATAGTTCTAATAAGGTAGAAGAAAAGTAACTCAGCATTTACTAGCAAGTAGTCTCTTAAGTAGGTAACAGATGGAAACATGAAACTAGAAAAATGTAGGAACGTCAATAATATAAACGAAAACCGTTATTCAGACTTACGCAATTCTGTTAATTGTGAGGTTCACAGCAGAAACCGTCACCAGATGGCTACAGAATTACAAAGTTATTGAAATAATAAATTCACCCAAGACAAAAAACATAAGCAACAAAACAATACCAACTAAAAATGTAAATTTTATTACCTAGCGTTAAGTTCAATTATCTGCCATACATATATATTTTCTTAATTGCAACTGTTAGCTATGTGAGACCATGTTAAATATGTGATTATAAAGAACTATATGTATAAAAGTATGAGTTTATAAATTTCATAGTTCTAAATATTTTAACCAGCAACAAAATATGACTTTCAATTATAGGAATTTAATAACAGTCACATTTCCAAGTGAAGAGCTTATTTAGAATTTATGTTTTCATCAAACGACAAAATATATTAGTAACAATTTCCCTTAATCCTTTCAAATGTTGGTATTTTCAGTTGTAGGCCTTTTGATAAAACAACCAAAAAAATGATAATGTTAAACCAATACACTGTCCTCGTAAGAAAAAACGCGATGTATTCAAAAACTAATAACTTTTAGTTATTATTAGGGAAGGACTGATTAAAAAAACATTTATCGGTAGCGGTAACTTTCAAATATTATGAAATATATTTATTAATCTAAGGAAAAATATTTATCATACTAACCACAAACGCGGAAAAAATAACATTAACGATAAATTTGTTTCTTTTTCTTGACCGTGTAGAATGAATTATTATTAGTGAAATAGGAATAAATATGAGTAAGACAAATTTTAATTACAACAAATAAAAATTAAATACATTTTAATGCCGTTTTATTTTTTACCTGTAATTCTGAAGATGGTTATGGAATAAATAAACCGAAACATCAATGTCCTAAAAAAATTTTTTTAATATAATAACAAAAGTGACCGATAGCCCCAAAATAATAAAACAAACTTAATTAACGATAAAGCAAAAACTTTTTCAGTAGTGAAACGCAATAACATAGGGTAATAAACTACACAAAACTTTATTACATACGGCAGAACTTATGAATAAACTTTAACTCTTATTTTGCCATTTTTTCAATATACCATAAAAATTGAACAATTTTTTCAAAGTTCCTTTCTGCGTAAATTATAGTGATATAAAAATTAAAATTAAAGGTATTTTCATTAAGAGGCCTATAAACTAAAAATTACCAACATATATACTTATTAAGAACCATAATTTGTGACAAAAATTCGAATTTTCTTTTATAACTGTTGCCCTAGCGAATTATAAGAATATTCAAGTTCTTTAAGTTGGACACCTTTAAAAAATTTAGACTCTGAAATATCTCCTCGTAAGATAAAAAAACTTTATATTTCTTAAAATATCTTCAAAATAAGTTCAAATGGCTTTTCATGTTCAAATATGGCTTTTCAATAATTAATTTCATTATAAGATTTAAAAATGCATCTGGCTACATAATAAAACAGATGAAGCACAATAATTCAGACTCGACAACATAATTAATTAATACGCAAAGCGTTATTGTGATTTGCATTGCAAACTCTAAATTTGTAACCCCCAAAGAAGTGTCGCCCGAACTAAGATTTTAATTTGAATGTGCAACACCACTGATTCTTAATTATATAAAAAATCATAAAATTTACCTTATAATATTATCATTTGGCACATGTCCTCCTCTATAACGTTGTTGAATATTATTGCGATTACCATCTACCCTGCCTTGTCTATGCCTTTTTCCTGCTTCTCTAAAAGCAAACTGTGCTCTAAAAAATGCTCTTACTATTGCCCATCGGAAAACAGCAACTGGATCAACCCCTACCAACTCTCTCACAAATGCCATTGAACTGTTCTTAAGCACTCCTACTATATCTTGCCTCATTAAATCGAGATTCTTCTCACGCATGTCTGTTACCTAAAAAATTTAATTGGGTAGATAGATGGATAGACAGAAAATTTATTGGTAATGTTCACATAAAAGTATTTTTACAAGTCAAATTAGAAATAATAAATCTTTAATATATACAGAGTGCAGCATTTATCTTGAGATAACGGTATATCTCGGTAGGATCACATTTTTTCGAGAAATGTTTTATACAAAAATTATAGGGTGGCTGGGGGCTAACTAGTAGTAACCTTAATCCTGCCCTTCAAGATCATTTGAATGGTCACCGTAAGAATTTTAAATAGTACCACCCAATTTTGACCCCTGAAATGAAAAATGCGGGCAATTTTACCACCAGAGGTGACCTTGACCTCAAGGCCATTTCAAGGTCAAAACAAAAATATCACAGAATTTCGTGAAATATTTCGTTTAGAAGTTGTTGGGTAGCGCGAGTGCCACGTGCTAGTGACCTTGAAAACAACCTTGACCAGATTTCTGTTTATGGGGTTATTTGGAACGCGAAGTTTATAAAAACGTGCCAACAACTCGTGAAAACATGAAGCAGCGAATCAGAGATACTTGTACCAAAATAACACCTGAAATTCTCCACACTTATATGCAATATTTTAAAGTGCGGGTATATAACTGTATTGAAGTTCATGGTAACCATTTTGAGTAGTTATTAAAATAAATTCTTATGAAACCTTTAACACGATCGTACAAATGATGAGGGGCGAAGTAACTCATAGAAATCAAGCACCTCTATGGTGAGTGGAGACGCGAAGAAACTCACCGAAAACAAGCACCCTGATGGTGAAAGGCGAGGGGACTTACCAAAACCAAGCACGGCAATGAGAACAAAAACAACCACGTCTGCGTTGTTGTTCCTGGGTAGTGCTAAAAGTTCAATCATGCACATAGTCGTACTAAGTACAGTTTCTGCTAACAATTCTGAATGAATGAATTTCTTCAAACAGCTCTGAAGGTAAAGATCAAGGTAATGTAAGAGCAACTTTGCAATCTTACAACTTTAGCATGAAGCATTTGCGCCGGTAGGTTTGAATCTCTTTTTGAACAGTTAATGAAAGACTAGCAATGCTTAATATTTTATGGTATAAGGTGCTCAGTGTTGGTAATATAAAGGAGGTAACACTTATCAGTCCTAAATATAACAACTCGTCGAATTGTGGCATAAGCTTCTTAGTCATTTTGAAGTTGTGAATGATTATGGTTCCTGTATAGTTTCTTTTTGAGTGCGAATACCACTGTCGAGCCAGTATATTTCGGTTATCATGGTGTTTTTAGGGACAAAAAGATCAATTTCCTTATAAAAGGTATCATAAAAAAATTAAATTAAAAGTAATGGAATCGATATCAGCCGTATTTCAAACACACAACACAATCAAAGTGATGATTCAAATCAATATAGTCCGCTTGGCGAAATTGACAAACGACAAAAGTATTATTATTGCAGAGTTTCTTGACAAATTGAAAGTTCACTACAATTTCTGTCGCTGGTAATTAAACATCAACGGGTTGGAGTGGAAGTTTGCAGCAGGACACATCGATTTTATTGAAATCTCCTACAAAAATCAAGTCCAGCATTCAACACAAAATATTTTGTATGTAGTTGATTTGTTGAAATTCAAGAAAGGTACATAGCTTCGATGATGGTTTCGGCACCCAGCGTGTCAAGTTTGCGGGCACCAAAGTGTTATCTTCGTACATCCATTTGACATGAGAAAGATTAATAAAATCCCTACAAATCAAGAATTTGCAATTTGTCGCGGAAATCTTCGCGGGTGTTTGGAAAGGATTTCTAAGCTGATTATTAGGTTAGTGTCGAATACGCTGAATTAAATCCCGGCATCCCCAAAATTGTTGAAAATAGGTATGGAAATCAAGGATGATTTTAAAGTACTTAGAGTGACGATAAGCGCACCCTCGCCACGTTCGAAATTATCGTAGTTTCTATCTTGTCGAAAGACAGAATAGCGTGACCTGAAAAGTTCAAACTAAAAAACATGTTGTTCAACCAGGTTTCAGAAAAAGCTATGATTTCGAAATTGCAGGCGAATGTCGATCTGAAAAATACGCCGGTTTTTGTATGTAAAAACAAATATATGTTTTAGATCAATATATCATAAAAATTGAAAATGTGTGACTTACCTGCCAGATCATAATTAATAACAAAGCATGTTTTATTTAAAATAAAATTAAAAGAATATTTTCCAAAGTCAATTGGAAATTAATTTATTGCTTATAAAAAAATGATATACGTTTTTCAGGGATGAAAACTACAACCCCCTAATTCACTAAGACGGCCTAACTTTACCGGTCTGAGTTGATAGTAGAGAGTGTAAATTGACAAAAGCAGCAATAAGTCAAGCAGGACAACTCGGTCGGCTCTAAGTCTTATTAAACCTTAGTGAATATGGTTATTAAAGTTGTAATTTCTACAAGGCGTCTCCTTTAAACATACAACAAATGTAACCTATCAGATAGGTAAATCTATTCTGCAAATATGGGAACCAAAAAGAAAACATTTTTAACTTATAGGCAAGCTTATAAAGAGGTTAGACAATTTTTTAAAAAGGTATCTATTAGAAATTACCTTCAATTAGAATTTAATAAGATGGATGTAAGTAAAAAACTTAATGTAAACATTCTCTTACCTGATATTTAACTTTACCAGCATAATGTTCCACAATAAAGGCAGCTTCTTTCTTTTGTGGTTTTTTATAAAATTTATTCTCCTTATGAACAGTATTAAATTTTTGTAGTAAAGTTTCATTTGTAGCTCCAGGAAAACTACAAAGTAGTAAAACACGATTAGCGTTTCTAGTTACTGATTTTTGTGCAACATAAAAACTGCTCTAACTTTCATTTTCAATTGTCACAAGGATGTCAAAATTTATGTTAAAATATTACATAAAGTAATGGAGATTTAGGGAAATTTTATACGTTTTGAGGATAAAATTATTTTGACACTTGGTCTCCTAGATATGTATATTATAATATAACGCAATATGCTTGAATTTTACCAATATGTAGATAAATCTGCCAAGCAGTTAAAATCTGCATTGTAAACACAAGAAAAATATTACTGGGTTATTTTTTAAATTAAAAGTCAACTATGAATTAAACAAATAAACTTAAGCACTCCTACATTTGAGAACAAATGTCAATTTCAAATTTTCAATTTAATTATGTAGACTGACAGAACGTAGCTTTTTAAATTATGATTATAAATTTTAATACTCTAGAAATTGTAACTGTTTTCAAAACCAAATTATACTAAATGTTTTCTATAATAGTTTTAACTTCTTTTATAAAAAAAGGAAATCCTTACTTGCACTGATCATCTAAAAGACATAAAAGTCCATTAGGTTTGGCTTCGATCAACTGCAAGCACCCTGTATTGTCCATAAAATCAATATTTGTCCATCGAATACCCTCTTTTCTATATTCTTCTTGTTCATATTTGAAAACATGTTGGTTAAAATAATATTGTAAATGTTCATTAGCATAGTTTATACATAATTGTTCGAAGCTATTGTTCAAGCCAAAGTCTTCAAAACCAAATATATCTAGAACGCCTATAGAATTTCCTTGATGTTCCCTAAAATTAAATATTATTGTTAAATTAAACTTCATCTATATGTTATTGTTTGACCTGGAAACTGTAGCCTACTCATAACCATAAATTAAACTTCATCTATATGTTATTGTTTGACCTGGAAACTGTAGCCTACTCATAACCAACGGGGCCTAAAGACAGCCAACATAATAGTCAGGCAGTTATCAATGGCAATTGTTAACTTTTTATATGCAAACATCAACAATTTCAAGAACAGACAATATTAATTAATAATTACATAGAAAATATAAATATTTCTGAAATCTGATAGCAATGTAGAGTTTCAAGATTGGGATATTTTTCATTGTAAACATCTTAAATAATAACACTAGAGATAAAAGCCTAATTCAAACACATCCTTCATTTTATATGCGCAGGGAAAAAACATTTCAATAGACTTTCAAGCAAAGATCCAAGCAAAACAGTTTCCTAAAATTAATTTAAATAAAACCAATATAAAGGAAAACGTAGTAAAACTCAAATTTTACTTAAAAATTTCACTTTAGTTGAAACTTGAATAAAAAATATTCAACATGTTTCGCGACACGGTAGCTTTATCAAGAATGAATACAAATTCTTAGGTCTAGGTAAGATAAGTTTATCCTACCTATATTTAGGTATGATTAGAAAAAATAAATATCCCTTTTCTAGAGGGAACGGCTTTAGCTTAAAAAAATTTTTTTATCTCCAACTTAAATACAGTCCCGAAAAATTTGTAATTTAACACTTAGTGTTAAATCAAAGATTAATAAAACATATGCACCTACCTTAAAGTATCTTTCTTAGATAAAAGGGCGTGATTTACTTGAAGCACAATCCAATCGAAAAGGGCCCCATAAAGACACTTTGCCATGGCATCCCTACTTGCTATTGCTTCAGGCAACCTAACGGCAAAATATTAATTAGACTGTAAGGAGTTTTAGGTTAATTTTGAGGAGATTAAACGAAATTATATTGTATTTTTGATAATAATTATAAACTAAACCTGGTATTAATAAGATTATTATCCAGTCAATTATATTCTTAAAACCGATTCTTACTCTGGGTGTTTGACCCTTATAGCGATATGAAGGGTGTTTCAGCCATAGGTGAGAGTTTTAAATTGGGACGCATTTACGCATTTTTTCATAAGCGATTGATTTCTAGTAATTTCCGACTTTACGCTTTTGATATTGTGCTTTTGGCACAGTCGGGACACAAACAAATTATTTATTTTATTCGTTAAATAACCAACATTAATTTTTGGTTAAAAAAAATGAAATCTAGAAGAATCCAAGACCATTACTGCTAGAACAATAAATCAAACAATATTATAAATATGAGGTTAATGGCTACGTCAAAAAAATTCGCATTGACATTTTGGGTTTTTTAATTACAACTATAACACATAATTGTCAATAAAGAAAATCGCAGCAATTTAACCCAGTGTGAAAAACCTTGAATAAGTAAGACACGGCATGTATAAAAATAATTTGAAATTCTGGTTAGATATTGTAAGATTTAGAACAATTACAACTCAAAATATGCTCAACTGTCATAAGATAACAATTTTTTTTTAAAGGATAATAAGGGGAAGTACTAAAACATTTTTCAAATTATTAATTATAAATACACTTGAAAACATCAAAAATGTAACTATTTGGAGATATTATCAATATATTAAAAATGATTAAATTTAAAAATAGGATCTAACTAAAAAAAATTCCAGAAATCTAAATTGAATTCAATTCAAAGTAGTATATTAAAACAAATGAAAATTTTTTAAATATTTTAGTTTCACACCACTTAATTAATGACATTGATCTGTTTATCAAACTGATAAAATTTTTTAATGAATGTGGTATTTGTAATTGCAACTATCTCAAAAATACTCAAAGAAAGGCTATAATACATTTTTAAAATTTAAAAGTTATATCATATAATCCAAATTTCACAAAATGTGCATGTAAAAATTATAGACTGAACAGTAATCTCACCGACACCCAGTATAATATCAATTTGATACACATATACTTAAAAGTTGCCTCCATTATGAATCAGTAAAAAATTTTTGGACTCATTTCTAACAAAAAATCTCTTATACAAGATTTAAGGAGCTCCATTCGCTACCACATGAGTCAAATAAAGTGTAGTACACAATATTTGGCAAACTAAATTAAAATGCTAATGAAAAAAATATAATTTAAAATTAAATAGTTTGCCAGGCATTTATCACTGAAATGAAATAGATTGAAATTCGCTACCACATGAGTCAAATAAAGTGTAGTACACAATATTTGGCAATTTAAATTAAAATACTAATGAAAAATAATATAATTCAAAATTAAATAGTTTGCCAGGCATTTATCACTGAAATGAAATATATATATATATATATATATATATATATATATATATATATATA
Organism: Diaprepes abbreviatus; assembly: GCA_034092305.1. Lineage (NCBI taxonomy): Eukaryota > Metazoa > Arthropoda > Insecta > Coleoptera > Curculionidae > Diaprepes > Diaprepes abbreviatus. The sequence goes on from JASJET010000022.1 coordinate 38,355,206, forward strand.
TATATATATATATATATATATATATATATATATATATTATATATATATATATATGAGCATCAATTTAAAATAGCTGGTAGTAACTAGAGGGTAATTTATTATCTCTGAGACAACATTTTAACCTTACCGTTTCATAGTAAATAAGTTCACAAAATGGTAAAATGTTTTTTCACAATATTAAAATGTCTCAGGGCAAAGATGTTGGTTAATTTGTAAGTATCAGAAATAAACTATGGAGTCAGAATATACTGAATGCAAAAAAACGTAAATTAGATTAAAATTTCATTCCACGACAATATTCATATTAATAATTGAGTGATAGAAATGAAATGTACTATCGAAGATTTGTGGTGTAAAAATCGTAATTTATCAATTTATTTAAGACATGTCGTTAAAGAGAAAATTTTTGGGTTGGCAAGTATGTTTCATGTAAAATGCATAAAATGTAATGGTATAAATTTAGTTCATAAGAACTTAAAAAGATAATATACATCATAAACGTTACGACATTAACTTTGTACTTGATATTTATAAACTGTATTGTATTTTAAATTTGTATTATAATTCATAATATTAATGGGTAAAAGTTTTCATATTGAATGTATTCAAAGATCTGAAGTGCGCGCTAATGCAACGTTGCCAAACGTTTAGACTTAATTTTAATGCAGGTTAATTTTAAATTTTAAGTAATTTCATTTAATTAATATCTCAGTAAGTTAAATATTCTATTGCAAAAAAAGATATCTGTTTCAAAAAGCTAATTTTTAATTTTCTTTAACCTCATCTAACTGACAAATGGTAGTATAATTCAAAGGACAGTGTAAAGATCCTGATTTCCCATAAGACTGAACAAATTTTTATTTGTTCGGAAATTGAATTCTCAAAAATTTACATGGTAAAGTAAATCGAAATTCCGTGATAGTGTCAATTACGACTTAAACCATTATAAAAAAAAAAAAAAACGATTTTCACTATGATCTAATATTTTTTATTTAAATGGGTTGCAATTGAACCTCCTTAATTTATGCTATAATTTGATTATAAAAAAAAACATGTAATAGATCTTGTACCTGTAATTTATCACCAAAGTTTCTCCAGAAGCTCTTGCTCTTTTGGCAGTTAATGCCTGCATTAAAGTCTCCTGTTTAACCCTAAGCAACTCTGAAATAAGGGCAACTACTTCAGGATTTTTAACACCGACAGCTTCGTCGTGATGGTACGCTGACTTTCTAGGTTGGAACTCCACGTTTCCCAAAAGTAAAACTGCTGAAAGAACTGAGAAAAGTCGCCTTTGTTTTTCTGGAGTGAAACCTACCATTTCCATGGATTGTTTTAATCTACAATAGACAGGACAAATTTATAACATTTATTGGTATAAAAGATGCTGTGCCTTGGTTCAATAAAAATTTGTAATTTTCTTTTCTGAAATAATTTTAATTTTCAATATATTATTGTGAAAGCATACAAGTCTCTTTGTTATTAGATTGTATAATGATCTTGTAAGACCACATTTAGAATATGCCAGTTGCATATGAAGTCCAGTAGCTTTTTCTAATATTGACCTTATTGAAAAAATACAGAGATCCATATTTAAAAAAAAAAACAACATATATCCTCAAATGACATCATATGTAACAACATGTTCAGAATGGACAGGATCAGTGATAGAAGAGACAGGCAAGGTATTTTATTTGTATATTTTATTGTTAATAGTTTATTTATTATATTAATTTTCATGTGCCAAAGATTAATTTAAGATTTATCGACAATGTTATGTTCAGGATGGATTCTCCACGTTCCTCATAAAATAGAATGATGATCAAGTGCAATAACTTTATTTAAAAACACAACATAAATTTCTTTAAAAATGATACAAAAAATGTTATTGCTAATTAGGAATATTGGAAGTGTATAGGTCTTTGTCTTGGTTATGTTAGTATTGTCCATACCTTATCTTATAATAAACCTTCCCTCTTGAAGATGCTTGTAAAGAGAGTTTTTTTAACATAAGTAAATTTCGTTTAGTTTACTTTTTTCTGATTACTTACTTTTCCCAGTTGTTTTGTATTTTTATACTATAAATAACAACCATGCAACAGCGTTATTCTTACCTAGAAAATTCATAGCTTTCGTCAACATTATCCAACGCTGAGCACGATTTATTTAAATAATAGTATTTGTCAGGTCTCATAAGATGTAATTGCTGTTTTTCTTGATCATTAGCTCCTTCCAGTAAATAGTAGAATACATGATAATTCCGCTCATAACGTCCTTGAGAGCATATCCTAGATTTTTCCAGAAGGTATTTTTGTACTACTGCGCCATGTACCATTCCATTTTCTTTGTAGTTTACTTGAATAAATTTACCAAAGCGGCTGAAAAGGAAGAAAAGGTGCAGTTTTTTATTTATTTTCTCACCCTTTATATAAATATTCCTATAAAAAGTGAATTTAAACTATTTTCTTATGATTTATCCTTGGACAATCAAGCTAATGTAGAACACACTAAAAATGACAGGGGCGAAAGGACTTGTTTCCTTAAAAGAGGTAATAACTATTTTTCCAGGTTTAACAAAAAAAAATTAAAACAAATGAATTTTTCTTCAAAGTTTGCCTTAAAACAGTTGTAACAGCATGTTTTTTTGTTTCGTTATTATACCTGTATGTTAATCCAAAAGTATGTAACTAAATTTCTTTATCTATATAATCATCAATGTAATACATTTCTTTCTGCTTTTACTAGCTTGCTATACGCTACTGAAGAGTAGCGTAACTAAGAGTATGTCCCCCCCCCCCCGCAGATTTTTGAATGGGCCATACTATTTTGCATCCGTCTTGATCGTTCGTATTTATTCATTTTCACCAACGGACATGAGGACGTCCCTGGATTGGTTGCGCCCCCCGCACCGCGGGGTCTTTATTTACGACACTGCTACTCAAAGGTAAACAATACATACCGAGTAACGAAACTACAGTCAGGTCTAAATGTTTAACTAAAATATGAAAAAAAAATCCCGTAGACATAATTTATTTTAAGGATATATGTCATGACAATAGTCTACACTGTTGTCTACATTCGTTTAGCTTCATAACGAATCAATTTATAGGGACTATTAATCTACAAGATGTCTCCAAAAGGTCTGTATAATATGCTGGCACATTTTTCGGTCTAAAATGTGATGATCTAGCATATTGTACCTGACCAAAAGTTGATAGTTTCGAAGAGAGTCAAAGTTATATTTTTTTAACTTTTTTGGTAAATATTTATCTTAATAATAACTTGATTTGTACTAAATTTGGTACTTTGGGTGAGCAATCAAGATCTGACTACAGCTTCGATGTACATTGCGGAGGACGTCATAAGCAGTACTTTGCCTGGCTTGGTATATTAAAATTCTAATTAAAAATTCTTATTCCTTGACATCTTTTATCCAAACAAGTTATACCTAGTGGGTGTCACTTTGAGCAGCCGTTTCTTAGAGAATCAGATTTAAATGTTTTATTTCATACTGAAACTCAAACGCGGGTTTCACACTTTATCCAGGCTTAGAACTGGTTTAAGAAATTTGGAGCGTGTTTTAGGACCAACAGGACAACAACAATAAAAATTTACGACAATAAGAAAAACACACACACAAAGTCAATAACAAACCAAAACTGAAAAATTTAATTTTTTTAAGATTTTTAATTAAACGCTTAAGTAAATATTCAAAATCATCTCCTTTTCATGCACACAAAGATTTATTCTACAGGAAAGTTATACTACACCCTTTCCATCATTTCTGCATTTAAGCATAAAGTGCTTATTGAATTTTGTATATGCATGCTCACAATTCTTCTTCGGTCTTTATAGGTGTACAGTATACTATATGTTTGAGTTCCCCCAAAAAAAATCTATAGGCTTTAAACCCGGTGGACAGGATGGCCAATTTGCAGGAGCATCATTTCCTCTGCTGATTCAATCATATTTAAATGACTAACATTAAACACTTAATGTGAAATGTGGGGTACTTATTCGTGCATGAACCACATATTTTGTCAAGGAGCCCGACTTGACTAGGTATTCTATATAATTTATATCATTTAAACGAAATGGTAAAATGGCAGGACTAATAAGTCTGTCAATGATCCCTGCCCAAACGTTAATTTTAAATTCAATTTTCGAGGTTGAGTGGCCAATGCTCTTGAACTGTCTGAAGGTGGAATAGATGCTACAGTTGTTCTCTAAAAGTCCTATTTACTGAGTCTTTAGAAATTCTAAGTTCCAAACAAAAGTGTCATGTGCTCAGATTCCCTCAAATCTGGAATCTTTGTATACCCTCGACGAATCCCGATCATTTTAGCGTAGCTGTAATATTTGACCATAGCATATTTAAGAATTGAATGGTATATTTTAAAATTAAACAATAAGGGTTTGTCCGATTGAATCATTTGGCAATATTATTGTGTAAATCACTGTTATCTCCTTGCTATGTAAATTTTTATTGTTGTTGGCCTGTTGGCCCTTAAACATGCTCCAAATTTCTTACACCAGTCCTAAGCCTGAATAAAGTGTGAAGAGGGGCTACGACGAATCTCAGTATGCAATAAAACATTTAAATTAGATTATCTCAGAAACAGCTGCTCGAAACGACACCTACTAGGTGTTATATATAAAAGCACAAAAAAGTTATGAAGCTCTACATGCAGGCCAAGTGCTGCTGTTGGCAACGTCTGCAATGTATATCGAAACTGTAATCAGATCTAAGAGATCCCAAAGCATAGATGAAGCTATAAATATTTACACAAAAATTTAAAAATACATATATAACTTTAATACCCTATATTTTGGAAACTATCAACTTACCAAGGTAAATTGGGCTAGATTCTCATATTTTAGCTACAAGGATTTGCGCTAGGGTTTTGTACAGATTTTTTAGAGAAACATTTTGTTTTGAAGCCAATTGTGTGAAAAAAATAACATCGTGTGATGTGGCAAAATAACGTGGAATCTCAATCTTGTCTGCAATTCCTAAACTTCTTGAGTCAATTCTGACCGATGAACTCTTTAATACCGACAAGCGATACATCAATCCTGAACAGCACGGATTTTATCAGGGACGTTCCACTATAACGAACCTTGCAATTCATCAGAATTTCCTAGTCAAATCCGTCGAACAAGGACATCAGATTGACACAATTTACACCGACTTGTCTAAAGCCTTTGACATCATTCATCATCTACGCTACTCAAGAAGCTGTCTGAAATTGGTATCTCGGGAAATTATTTAAACTGGATCAAATCTTATCTCAGCGATAGACGACACCGCGTAGAGGTGTGCGGGTCACTATCCAGCGAAGTAATGGCTACTTCTGGTGTCCCTCAGGGATCACACATAGGACAGGTTCTATTTCTTCTGTTCATCAACGACGTTACCTCCTGCTTTGTTTCCTTTCAGGTCCTATTATACCCAGATCATAACCACTTACAAACTGATCTAGATTGTTTCGTCGACTGGTGTTCTTCAAATTATCCAAAAATCAACGTTTCCAAATGCAAATCTATCAGCTTCTTTAAGTGCGATCGCCCAATTGTTAATTCATATGAAATACTGGGTCAACCCGTTGAATCCGTCGAATCTATCAATGACTTGGGAGTAATTTTCACGAAAGATTTGCAATTCAACTTTTATATTGACAGCATCATGATCAAAGCTCTAAGAATGCTGGGTTTTATTAAGCGAAATTCGAGACATATTAATGACACTAGAACTCTGACTTGCTTATACAACTCGCTTGTTCGCAGTATTATAGAATACTGTTCAATTATATGGACTCCCAACTATGTCACCCTCAAAAGCAGACTCGAGAGTACAAAATATATTCATGAAATATATACCATATAAGCACCATTTTCCATCACACGGCTTAGCTTATGAAACGAGACTGATGTTGTGTGGACTCAATAGTCTAGAGAGCAGAAGAAGAGAAGCTATGTTGTTGTTCCTGTTTAAATTATTTAATAACATAATTGACTGCGACATGCTGCTGAACGAGATTAATTTTAGGGTCCCATCAAGGCATACTAGGCAGCAACGGCTGTTCCACGAAAGCTATCATCGCACCAACTACGGCCGTCCGCCTTCATAAGCAGATTGATGGTTAACTATAATCGATGTTATATGGACTGTGACATTTTCAAGGACTCACAGCGAAGGATTAAAACGATTATGTTTAAATGATATACTTTGTTGTACATTCTCCTTTTTTTTTTGAGGTTTTGTTTGACTGTTTGTTTTTTCTTTTTGTTTTGTGTCATTTACCATGTATCATTCTATAGTGTATGTAATTTGATAAATAAATAGAACATCTGACTAAAAATCTAAATCAATCAACCCCCAAGTTCCAAAAATCAGAAAATATCCTTCATTACAAAACCGTATTCATGGAAAAATACATTTTGTCTTTTTCTTATCCGAAAATACTGTTACATCTAAATCTAAAAATACTATGAAATTTAGAACATTAAAATTGGTTTATTTGTAATAATAATCCAAACGTATTTTATCTACCACAATTCTCTAAATTTTAAACGCATTTTCTGTAAAATGGGCGAATTGCACAAAAGAAAAAACACTTGTATAATGTTTTTTGATGTACTATAACATATCACAAAATCAAAATCGTAGAGGTACACCTCGAATACCTTTATAATATATATAAATTATGCTTCAATATCATAGTTCAGATATAATTTTTAATTATTTAAAACGCCATACATGTAAGCAACTGTCAGATATAAGATGAAAATTTGTAAACAATAAGTATTGCTTACCTGGAATTATTATTATGGGCAGTTTTTGCATTGCCAAATGCCTCCAATACAGGCCCTGCACTAAGAATAGTCTGTTCGACCCCGCTCCCATGTGAACCTTTCTGGCTAAGCGCTGTCAGATGGTGCAATAAAAAATTGGTACTCTCTGTTTTTCCAGAACCGCTCTCTCCACTTATGACGATGCATTGGTTCTTTCTGTCTTTTAACATACAATGATATGCAGTATCGGCCACTGCAAAGATATGCGGAGGCAAGTTCGGTCCCAAACGTCTGTTCTGATAGAGCTTAACATACTTCGGATTATATATTGGATAGAATTTAAAGGGATTAAGAGCTATCAGAATGGAACCCACATAGGTATAAATATGTCCAGCTACAAAACGCGCTCGAAGATTGTCTAGTAGGGTTTGTTCATTAAGATCTGGTAGCTGACAAAGGTCTGGATATTCTCTATCTTTTGGTTGATATAAAAATCTAAAAAAAGATATAAAATTATTTGACATTATATGCAGCAAACACAAGCACTAAAGAATAAATGTGCCAATGAATTTTGAAAACATTTTCTACGTATGCCAGCTTTTTAGAGTTCTGAAGCGTAGGAAACTTATAGTTTTTCCGCCCGTTCGTACGTCTTTAACTACGAAATTTTGTAGGCACGTGGTTTTCACCAATAGATCTGAGGCGAAATTGGAGAACCGCCCAATGTGAAAAGTAGGAATGCAAATTTTTTCATTATCGCGCTATTTAATATGTGTTACGGGCAAGACAGTGAATAAATCAAATATTGACATTAGTTTTAGACTGTCTGATGCACTGGTTGCCCCTGTACTTCAATATGGTAGTATTGTGTGGTCACCATATTAAAATATTTGGGAAGAACTTATTGAAAAGTTCATAGAAAATTTTTGAATTATGTTTTATAAAAAATACGGATTACTCAGAAAGAGCATGTGACCAGGCATACTTACTGAATATTTTTAGAAGCATGTCTTTTGAGAAAAGACGAATTCGCATATGTCTTTGCACTCTATTTAAGATTATCAAGGGCGCAATTAATGCTCCGGATATTCTTTCACAATTGCCTTGTGCAATCCAGAGACAAAGTAGTCGAAACAGATCGACATTCTATTTGAAAATTCCAAGGAAAAATTTATTATATATATATATATATATATATATATATATATATATATATATATATATATATATATATATATATAGATATAGGATTAATTAGCTTAAATAAGTTTAAGAAAATAATAAATAGCTAATTATATAATGCATTTATTAATTAAGTGGTATCTGTAATTGACTTTAGCTGTTGATGCTGTATGAAATAAATAAATTAATTAATTAATGTTGTCCCCTCATAGGGTGTGAAGATCATGCGAGGCTCCTTGATAAAGAAGTGTGGGGTTTCATTGGGTTTGTTCCCGTATTTCTATGACGTTTCATTGAGCACTAATTATGGAATTTATTTACTTTAACAGTTTCTTTACATAATTCTGCATTTGATATGTCTTTTTAATATTTACTAGGATCGTTATATCGGTTCATATTCCAACTTTAATGTTTTTCTATTAAATTGGATATAACAAAACTTAGTAAATCTTTTTAACGAAAATTGGTACACTGGTAGTACAAATTATCGGTATATTTTCTTAAAAAAGACAACCTAAAAAAACCGTTTCTTTTTTTTAATATCCTTTTATTATTGAAATGTAAATAATACTTTCTTGTTTAAAATAATTTTTGGCTTTGGTAAAGATAATGTGCAGCAATATCAAGTTTTTTCATTGTATTGTTTAAAAAAAAAAATGCTAATTCAAAAATGTGTTTCTTAATCTTAAGGTAAAATAATATTAGCGATAGAACGAATAAAACTTAAGCGGTTATATGGCCATTAGACTCAGGGGTCGGCAATTGGCGGACCGCGGTCCGGATCCGGACCGTGAAGGGTATAAATCTGGACCGGCTACGTCAATCTATTTATTTCTATTGTACAATATGTATGATGTAATACATCCTACGTTCCTATTTTAGTATACAAATTTACATTTAATTTTTTTTCCTGGACTCTCGAAAGAAACATTTTAATAATCCGGACTCCACTAGAAATGAATTGCCGACCCCTGGACTATATGATATTCATGATTCCTAATTAGGGCACAGCAATGAAAGAAATTTAGAGCGCACCAATTACACCTGAATCCTGAAACTGAATATGCATCCCGAGTCAGTTGGAGACTGATCATCAAGTACGCCAAAACTCCAATATTAACTATGGCACCCGCGCTTTCTAAGCGCGTAAAAATAGGATTTGTCCCAACCATAATCGATGGATGTATGAAAATTAAAAAAAAAAGAAAGAAGGAAGTACTGGATAAATAGTACCGTATTTTTTGTTTAAATAACTTTTACGATTTTTATTTCATAAAAATGGCATATTTTTACAAATATCGAGAACAGATAATAAAACCTCATATTCTTTATTTGCACATTTTTAAAATTCACCGGTGACATTTCACTACACTGGTGTAGAGGCGGTTATTTGTCATATCAACTTGAAAAACATGCTCTGGAGGAAAACACATCTTAGAGTGATGGTAACAGTTGTGTGTCAACGGTAAGTTATACTGACTAATTTTGAATTTGAAATAATCGTAATTTATCTAATGTCATCTAACGTACGTGTATAAAAGTTAAAAGTGAAAGTATTCATGTATCACCTTTGGGTAAACCATCTGCTCCGAAATTTGGAGAAGGGCCATAATAGAGCGCGCTCACTTTAATAGCTTATAACTTAGAAATGAAGCATTTTTCTATAAAATCCTTTTAAGTCATTTAACCCTACAATAAATCGTTTAATCCTATTAAAAATAATCGGTTTTTGCATTGAGTTAAACGGGTATTACTCTCCAATTTTTAAAAAAATATTCCAATACTTATATTTATGACAATATTCCAAGTGATTTGATCATTAAGTTGTTTTAGGTACATATGAACCTCACTTTCAAAACAACAAGGAGCTCGTAACGATTAAAATCTATAGGCCTAAACTAGTCCTTAATATATGCTTGCGCTCATTATATTTACCTGTGAAAGTAATCTTTTATAAGTTGTGGATCCATGACAAATTGGTCCCTCCAAGCATAATCCAAAACTTTTTCCCTTAAATAAAATCTGTATGATGTGTTATCTGACCTGTGTTTCGGCCATAGCATCATAAGCTGAACAGGATTTTCGTGATTTAAAAGGCTCCTTTCTTTGCATTCCTGGCCGAAGTCGTCACCAATAACCTAGAAAGAGATTTAAAATTATATACAGAGTGTTTAAGTGGGCTGAAGATATTTTTTTACAGTTGTAACCATTCATTTGAAACTATCAAAACACAATCATAGTTTATTCTACAAATAACCGAAAATAACACTATTCACATGAGTTTTACAATCTACTTTTATTAATTACTTTAGTAAGAGCATAAAAAAATAGTATTAAGCTTAAAACAATATAATTGAAACAATTATTATTTCAACTATCTATGTAGATATTTAATAGTAATATATCTCATTTTGAAGTTTTTGCTCAATATCAAGTTGTAATGTGTAAGACACTTAACCAGAACTAGTAATTAAATCTAGAATAGTATATCATTCAAAAAATATCTGCAAAAGGTATCAGCTTCTCTTTAGGGGGAACAATATCACAAGAGCAAAGAAAAGATAGAAATTATCCCCCAGCACATCATCCATATTCAAGACAGTACAAAATGACAAGCGAAATTCCAAGCCCTTTTGGGATCGCCTCTCCCTTTGAATCCGGCACTGAAAGGCACAATAGCTTACCATTTTTAAAATTCAAAAGGTAAAAGTCCTCTTGAGGTACATTTACACTAAATAAAGTTGTTATTTACGATACCAGTGTAGGCCATTTTATTTTTTTACTGAAGAATATTGCGACACAAGCGTAGCAGCCCTCTGTGGAACATCCTAAATTTTTAAAACATAGCTGATACTGAAATGAATTCGAAAATGGTAAAAAATTTACCGTAATTTGATCACTTTACCCTTATGGTATGGTAAGAGCTAAATTATAAAAAAAAATCCTATTTTATTTAGAATTATTACAACAAAATCTTAATCCTACAGGATGAATCCAATAAGCCAAAATGGAAAATTTAATTATAATTCTCATCATACAAGATAATGTCAAAAATCAATAAGAACGACTAGACTTTAGTAATATGTTTATGCAAAATTAAAAGCTGCTCATTACAAAAAAAAAGTAAGTAAAATTTTCATATATTAAAAAAAAGATGTTTTGATAAAATACACCCATTTTGTTGTCGGTGATTAAAGCACAGCAGTTTTTTTGTTATTAAATATGATAAAAATATATAAATGTACAAAATCAATAAATTGTTGTTATGTGGTATAACGTATTGCAGTTAGGAAAATATGATCAGCTAAAGCGATTCAGGGTGTAATACCAAAACCGTTTACAATTCTTTTAACTTCCGTTTGGTATCAGAGATGGGAGTAATTAAGCACATTAACAATTTGAAAAATCATATTGCCTACGTTGGCAATAACATTCATTGTGATTTAATAAAAAGACATTATTAGTACATTATAAAACCATTTAAAAATATGATAATTTTTGTCACTGATATCTATGCGACAATTTTTAAAAATTCCATATAAAACTGGAAATAAAAGTTAACTTCTAATTATAAACCTGATGTAACAAGTGATATATGTAAACTAACTGAAAAACGTATACATGTTAGATTTAAAAAATTAATATATAAAAAACCATAAAATTTAAATTATAAAACTAATTTGCCTTTAATGAAAACTCTCGCAGTGATAATGCATTTTTGTAAAATGACAAAGCAGATTATTTGGGTTCTCAAAAAAGCTAAAAAACCTTTGGTATCCTTTAAGGTTTGACAATAACTTTTGGCACTGTATCATCCAACTTCTGTTAAAAAGATTGCATAATATTCTACTGATTAAAATTTTAAAGCTTACGAGTTAACGTTTTTTGTCCCAATGGTAAGGTTTCAGATGCAAGGTCCGGTCTAGTCCAAATTAGTTGAGATCTAGTGAACCTGTGCTAAACTAGATTGGCTAGAGAAAAAAACATATTAAAATCTGGACATGTACTTTACCAAATGAATTCTGATAATAAAACTGGAAATGGAAGAACGGCATTTCTGATCAACCAAAAAATAAAGGCCCAAATAACAAAGTGCTGAGCAATCACCGAGAGAATCATATACATAGTGATCCAACGAACGAAATGATATAGCTAGCAACTTATATATGTATCCACAAGCACTTTAAGAGATGATGAAATAGAACAATTATATGACATCCTAAAAGCGCAACAATAAAAAAAATTACATTATGTGATTGTTAGTGACGACTTCAAAGCAAAAATCGGCCAGAATAGTCCAAATGGAACCAGGGATCCAGAAACATGAGAGGAGATATGCTTAGAGACTTTCTGAACAGAGAAAATCTGTACTGTGTATGTTCTTTAAAAAATCAGTACAAAAAAGTGAACACGGATTAGCCCATGCAACGAATTATATAGTAGGGAAAGTCACATTGAGAAAGTTTATCTTCAAATCGTTTAGCAGTGTAGTGTTTTTCTTTCAAGCTTGTTCTTGGTTCAAATAATACCCATATGCCAGATACGTACATATTAGATATCCTACATTTATAGTATGCAATTTTTGTGAGCTGAGGATAATTAAATAAAAAGTAAAATATGGACCCTTCGTGCTGTTCTATACGGGTGTGTGGATATGCAGGTCTCGCTGTTGTATGTGGATTTGAAAGTTTGAGTCTATAAACTCTTGTATGAAGGAACAGCGAATATATTTTTTCTGAATATAAAACTCGGGGGGAGGGGGGGGGGTCCGCTCTTGTTCGTGATGGGAAGCGACCACAGACGGCAGAAATACTAGTTGAACAGAAAAAATAATATGAGCGAAGATTGACGAAACGACTAGAATCAAAAGAAGATTTAAACGAAATGGATATCAACAAATTATCCAGCAAAATTACAACTAGAATACAAGTAACAACAAAAAAAAACTGTGTTCAAGTACAAATGTTACAAGGAACAGCAAACTAAGTCCTGAAACTAAGAAATTATTAGAAGAAAGACGTAACGAATTCAATCGATTACCAAGAACTTAGCAAACGAGTTTCAAGAGATATTAGATGGTATAACACAAGACAATTAGAAGAGACCAATAATGATAACACTAATATGAAAATACTTTTTATCATCGTGCAAACGGCAAATAGCCAAGAAGAAAAATCAAAATGGCACCAAACAGAAGAAATAAAAAAGTAGTAACAATGTTCTATGCAAATTTGTACAAATCTCATACTTAAAAATCACAAAAGAAAAAACAGAAAAACTATTTTGAACGTAGAATCTGAAGAAATGTCAAAAATCACAATTGAAAGAGAGAAATATGCACGGCTTTGAGGCAGATGAAAAACGAAAAGTGCCCTGGAGAATATAAAGTATGCTGAAGTTGGTAGGTGAATCTTTAATAACCATACTGTTTAGAGACAGTTACTCAGAAAAGTGCTAATGGGCTTAGGGTAACACAGAGAACCATGGAGCGAAGGATGCTGGTGATAACTTTAAGAGAAAGTGAAAAAAAAAAAAGAATAACAGATTACCAGACAGAACTCGGAGATATGGTTAGTAAGGTTGATACATTTGAGGCCTAAAAAGACAAAGAAATGTTGATAGACCGCAGAAAGGCTGGTTAGTTACTATAATATTGAAAGACCCAGTTTCAAACCACTCAAACACATGGACAGGCTGATAATGAAGATAAGAGTTGTCATTAAGGTAAGTTCATTATTATCTAAAGATAAACAATAATCAGTAACTAAATGCTGACTACATCTCATTGAAGGGCTACTTTAAAATATTCTTTTGCTATTGTAGACTGTCTAAAAATGCTTAATAAAGAGGCACACGCTGTAAATGTAAGACTTTGGTTTAATGACCAGTCTTTTTGTATGATGGTACAACATTTTTAAAAGTCACGGTTTTCTAATGAAAGTCCCCATTATTAGAATAAAATTTAATATTTTTTTTTAAATATTTCTTACAAAAGCTGCACCACTAACCACTAAAACTTAATGTGTGGAATGACCTCATCTGATTTTTCTTTATCCTAAATAAATATTTATTATCAAAATTAACGTAAAATATCACAAAAATTATTAGTTTACTCATAAATCTTATATTTATTCCTTAATATATTACTTATACTAAATAAAATAGTTAACAAAAGCAATTGAAAAAAAATAATAAACCACTGATGGGTAGTTTTAAAAGTTTTGTTATCGAGTTTTATATCATTTTTTAAAACTATTTATTTATGCCCTTCGAGGTATCTAATATAACGTATTAATTATGGCTAATAAAATTTTTATAAAAAAATTTATCTGACTTCTAAAAATGCACTAAATGGCGAAAAATAAATTGAAATTTTTGAAGTTGGCGCCAAACTAATACCTGATAAAATGTCATTCGCATAAAAAGATTAAAAATACTTTATTTGTAATTGCTTTGTTACCGTAGTTTGTATATATAAAAAATCTCGTGTTAATAGTTATTTGTTTCATTTAGAAATAATGTTGCGCCGACTTCAGCAATTTTAATTTTACATAAAAATTTATATTGTTATTTTTTGCTTTTAGTGCATTTTTAGAAGTCAATTTTTTTATAAAAATTTTATTTTTCGATTTTTGGTTTTGAATTGGTTATGATATCCCTAAATTATCTGATCTAAGTACCTCGTAATGATTCCAAGGTCCCAAAAAAGTACTCATTTTATCCAAAGTTATAAACTACACTAAAATGAACAACTAAAAATTCTTTGATTCTGAAAATACTCCATATATCAGTTTTGAATGAAATTGTATCAAACAAATATTTAGTCAGAATTTTAAATTAATTTCGGATTAGCAATATAGTCCTCTATATTGTTTATATCTACCATATTAAGTTGTAGAAAATTAAGTTCAAATTCGTAACCTAAGACATTAACACAAATATTTGAAAAAATGTGAGTAAGTAAAATTTTCAACCCTCCAAAATGGATCCGCCATATTGAGTTTTAAAAAAATAATTTTAACCTCTTAATCTAATCTAAATCAACACCCTCCAAAAACCTCCTAATACAAATCTTAGAAAAAATCCAGAAATGGAAAGTTTTTAAACCCTCATATTCCATCTGACATACTAAATTTTTTAAAATAATTTAAATTCGTCAAGAAGATCTCTATACCAATTTTAGTGAAAATCAAGAGATGTAAAATTTTTAGAACGCCATATTGGTTCCGCTATATTGAATTTTTTTAAAATCATGTTTAATTCGTATTTAACACTCCCAAAAATCCCTCAATACAGATTTTGACCAAAATCGAGAAATGTGAAATTATTAATCAGCCATATTGAATCCGCCATATTTATTTTTTTTAATAATAATAATTTCCGATTCGTTATGTGTGATCTCGAAAATTCCCCCATACCTACTTTGAAAAGAAATCGGACAAAATTAAATTTTTGTCCGCCATATTGAAGTTTTTAAAAATGATTTCAAATCGTTATGTGCGACCCGGAAAACTCTCCCATACAAATTTTGCAGAAAATCGAACAAAATTAATTTTTCCGTCCGCCATATTATCAACGCCATCTTGGATTTTTCTGCACCAATTTCGTCCAAAATGATATGGGACCACCCAAGCAACTTTCTAAACATAATGTAAAAAAAAATCATTCAAATCGATGTCGTCGTTCCGGAGTATCGATGTACATACATAAAAAAATATACAGCGGTCGAATTGAGAACCTCCTTTTAGAAGTCGGTTAAAAACTAAGTAACTGTAAAGATAAAAGGATTTCACTATTGTTCATGAAAGGTAAACACAAATCATATTAATGACACTATTTTTAAACGTGTATTTTATAGACAATTTGTCCAAATAGTAGAAAAGATAAAATATTTTAAAATGAATAGCAAATAGATTTTAGATTAATAGAAGTCATTAAGCTTATTCCAAATCATACAGTTGTTTACAACCAAAATTGCTATCAATCCGTGAAGAAAAAACTATACCGTTTTATGCGTCACAACAAAGTCTGTTACTCCACCACGCACCTTTTCCGTTCTTAAAAAATAACGTGTACTCCACACATTTATTTATTTATTTTTTCTTGAAAATTACACAGTATTTTACTAGGTTCACCATTTAATTCGCTTTGTGTCACAAAGACAAAGAGATATCTTTAAAATAGCACTAAAAATTGATTAAAATCAAACTAAAATCGCGAATGAAAGAAAAAAAAATGCTAATTGTTACAAATTACAGCACAATGACTAATGATAAGCAACATTGCCGGATTACGCAGTTAATCTGAAGAAGTTATAATGTTACGAATTTAACCGATTTTTTGAAAAAACATTATAGGTAGAACCCAAGGACATTTGGGTAGAAGTAATTATTCGTAGGTCGAAAATTTCTATACATTCCAGAAGTTCAGTTATTTAATGTCTATGGTATTTAAATAATTAGAAGATGGTGATAAAAAATAAAATGTCTTTAGATCCTAAGAACTCCATATTTCTTACAAACATAACACAGACTTCGCAACAAGGCCGATCATCACCAGGCAGTTACCATAGCTATGCGATTACTTATGAGATACTAAATATTTACATAGTTCGGGAATTTTAGATAGGGTTTTTCTTTTTGTACCTGTCCCTGTTTTAAGATAAGATCTCTGAACTATAGCTAAAAACACAATTTCAAAAATATTAAATACAAGGAGGGAATTGTTCCTGATAATATGCAGCTGTACAACATTATGTTCTAAATAGTTATATAGACATTATAATTGCCATGTTTCTTTACTCCCTTTTTGAGGTCTAGTACCTTCACATATTGACAATACTGAATAATTACCATGACAATGATTATTAATATAATTGTACACGTGGAGATTGCTTTAAAAATGAAATTATTCCTAGATGAACTATCAGGTCTTAAAAACAAAATCCTTTTATCTGATCTTAACCCTTCAAACATTATTTTATACATGTAAATTTTTCTTTAGTTATTAACCTATAAGTGAAAGTAATGGAATATTTGAAAAAATTCTTTTGGACCTGTGGGATTAACTAAGTACTGCAAGAAACGCAAAAACAATCTCCAAGTATTCATTAATATATCTCACATATCACAATAGATATGACTAATACTTAATAAAGATAAGATTTTAAAAAAATAAGCCACATGGAAATCGAAGGTGACAATACAAGCCAAAATTTTATGAATAAAATGGATAAAGATTTAGTAACGTTATCGAAATAAATACGTGGAGTTGTTGGCAATAAAAGTCGCTAGTTTGTGTCATATTTATTGCTAATGATATTAATCTTTATAGAAAAATGTACTTTTATTTACAGATAATATATTTAGCAACGTAAAAATTTCAATTTTAAACTACAAACTGAATAATACTACAAAACTTTAACATTCCTCGATTTTTATTATATTTTTAGCGACAACAGCACAATTTGTCGGCACCTCCTATTTTTATAATAGTGTAAAAAACAATAAAATATTTGTATAATATTTATAACACAATACAGAATACCACTAAGAAATCTCTTAAACTCACAATTTTATAAGTAATTAAAATATTATTTTAAAGAATCATAAACACTCACTAAAAAGGTTTAAAACCGTTAGTTGGTCAACTCTGTTTCGCTTTTAATATTGTTACAATTTTTTTTTATATATTTACAGGTTTATTTGCTGATACATATAATAAATATACTTTATTTTTTTATCTTAAACCTTTTGTTTATATTTTTCTTTAATTTTATTAATTTTAAACATTAAATTAAAAATATGAATTTATATGTATAAAACAAACCTTTGTAGAAATTAAGAAGTATATATGATAAATAAAAAAAAATTGAAAAAGCTCACCATGTAGAGCGAAACGTTAAAATTTTTTATCATCTCTCAATTTAGAAACAAGAAAACCTACACCAAAACAAAAATTAAAGAAAAATTAAAATTAAAAATAAAAAAACCTACACCCAAACAAAAATTAAAGAAAAATTGAAATTAAAGATAAAATCCTTGAGTTGAAATAAAATTTTTCATTTTTGCGGAATTAGTAAATGAAAATTATTTTTTATTTTTGTGTTTTCAAAGTTACACCATATCAGTTAATTAGGAGACAAGTAATTTGTTCACTAACATGTTCTCACTTTAAAACTGTTTCAAACAGATAATAAACGGTTTAAATTAGCAAGTGAAAGAATAAACACATTTTGACAAATTTTTCTAAAGGTTGGTTTGCTGACCTACACGGTATTAGACATAATGGTTAGAACTTTCAACATGTTAAAATATTTTGTTAATTATATGACATATATATTTTTTATACTTATTAATAAGTATTAAAAGGGATGTGGACAAAATAGTACAATCATATGGGGATTTACACTTTATTATTTTTTAAACAGCAAAATAAAAATACATGCTGATCAAAATGGTTGGGAATTTACTAGAAAAATTTATAATTTTAATCAATATATTTACAATCTGTTAGTATTTTGTATGATATTCTTTCACTCTGATCATATCTGCACATTTATTTGGTATAAATTGAATTAAATATGTAATCACACTGCTGTCTATTTTACCCCAGGTTTGTACTCGATTTTTCGGAAAGTTGAGTGGTGTTTTCCACATCTCTTTGAATTTTTCGGACGAGCCCTCAGAGTTTTCTACAGGACTAATGACAGGACTTTAAGGTGGCCACACCTTAAGTTTTATTTTTTCAGATACTACATATTAGTAGCATGAAAAGGTGTTTAGGATCGTTATTACGTTGAAAAATAAAAATTAGTGGAATTGTTTTGTTATGGTTGCAGTACATATCTAAAAATTTTTCTGTACATAAAACGGTCCATCTTTCTCCAAGCTTTACAGTTGGAAAAATCTTCTTTTTATTTAAAACTTGATCTTTAGAACCGCGGTGCATGCATGATTCCGTCACGTTAAATTTCGACAGGTCGCTTTCATTCCTTGACAGCTCAGCTGATGTTCATTGCAAATTTAAGGCGAGATCTGATGTTTACCTTACTCTGCAACGACCTTTTAAAATTCTGTGGTTGTGAAGGTCTTATTTGGGAGGCCTACGCCTTAATATTCAATCTAAAGATATTTTAGGTTAAAACGCGTAGCCATGATAACCGCCAGGTGATTACCTGCTTTATTGCTAAGTCCATGTTATATTTGTAAGTAAATGTGAAATTCTTAGGATTGAACGAAATTTTATTTTTCATTAACATTTTTTAAGTATTTAAATTTCGCAATTTCTGGAATGTACACGACTTTTTTACCTATAAACAACTGCTTTTACCCAAAAGCCCTTGGCTTATACGTATGTTTGTCCAACAAATAGCTAGAATTCATAATATTATAACCTCCAGATTAACTGCACAATCCGACAATATTGCCTATCTTTAGTCATTGTACTGTAATCTGTAACAATTGGCGTCTCGTTTTTTTTTTATTTTAATGTATTTTTAGTGCTATTTTAAAGATATTGGTTTGTCTTTGTGAAAAAAATGAATGAAATTATGAACAATTGTTAATTAAACACTATGTAATTTGCAAGAAAAAATGAAAAAATAAGTGAAGTACGCGGAGGTACTTCATGGAGTACCAGACTTTGTTGTGACGCATAAATGAATGGTTCTTACTTCTCATATTCATAGCAATTTTGGCTGTGAACAATTGTATGTTTGGAATATGCTTGACGTACTCTATTTTAATCTAAAATCTCTTTGATTCCATCATATATATCAGATGATGTAGCTCTATCAATTTTCTCAAGAACTTTTACAGTAGACATTAACGGATTATTTTGGAACAAACTAATTATTTTGAAACAATTGTTCTATTGAACGAGCTGTATACTTGGGATGTTTGTACACAGGCATATTTTCACAGACAAAAAGGTGCATATGATTTTCCATATTTTTCTTATATAATACTGACTTTTTTACAAAAGTATTATATGGTATTGAAAAGTTATTGCAATATTTGTTTCGAGAATTATAAGACGAAAACGTAGTATAATAATTTATGAATTTTTTGAACATAAGGTAAACGGTTCCCATAATAAAAAGACACGTTAATGTTATATTTTGCGGTATAAAAAGTGGCCTGCAAGAATTCTTGGTATCGACTGGACATAAGTATCGCAATGCGATTTAAAAAGCGTCTGCGTGCAAAATCCCAAAAACAATGACACTTAGAATGTAATTTCCCCATACAACCGTTTTAATAGCAGGCATATTCTTACACAAATTTTACATAAGTTTTAGGCTTGTGATTGATATTACACTAACTTAACTTACCTCGGCTAACTCATAGGAAGCATTTTCATTCAGAGACAGTCTTTCAACAATACAGGATACTATCTCTTCTGAAGTTGTTTGCTTGCTAGCTTCAACTGATAGGGCTTCATAGAGACTACTTAGAGCCCCTACATAAACCTAAATATGAAACATTATCAATAATGATGATGTGAAACAGTTTAAAGGAAAAACAACAATTAAAAAGAAAATCAAAGAAAAATTTTTGTTTTAAAAAAGTATCTAAGTATCCCTTCCTAATTATATTTTAATTTCTAAATATTGCTTAAATTTTAAAATAAGTAAACCTATACGTGACCAAGGAACAAAACTGTAAAGCTCTCAACAAAATACGTGCTTTTTTCTCTCGCTTGTCATCTAAAATTAAGAATTAAGACTAAAGCTGAAACCCTTACAGTTTTACTAATTGGTATAGAATGGATGATATATCATAAACAAATTGATACACTATATATTTTAACCTTAAAAGAAAATTGTATAAATTCTTATCATCATAGCATAGTTATAACACAAATTAGTCCATCTATTTAATAGCTAACTTGCAAAACTATAATGATAACCAATACCAAAAACTCTCAATTAAAGATTTTTTTTTGAAAAATATATGTAAGACTTAGTATCAAGGGAATTTATTAAATTCATATGATCCGATACATACAAAATTAAACTATTCTTTTAACATACATTTAGACACTTAAAAATTAGACGATTACTAAAATCATAGAAAAAACAGGCTAAAACCAATAATGTATTTTGAAATATTTATCAATAGTTAGCTTAACGGGAAATTAAACCGGGAGTTTGATATAAAAGTCGGTATTTCATGTAAAGCAACTTTTACGCAAGAGCAGAGGATCACGGTACTAAGATACCAATTAGGGCCGACGCCAACAAGGATAAAAAAAATGATCACTGAAAGGAGACGCCTCAAAAGAAGGTACAGAATGACCCGGTCGGAGGAGGACAGGATAGCTCTAAACAGAGCTTCTGCTTTACTCAAGACGGAGTTAAGTGGCCTTAGAACAAGAAGATGGGAAGAGAAACTTCAAGAGCTGGACCCTGAGGACTACTCTTTATGGAACATGCAAAGAATTATCAAGAAAAAGAAAGACATCATTCCACCATTACACGGCAGGAAAGGAATAGTTTACACGCAAAGTGAGAAAGATGAAGCATTTGCTGACGCGCTCGAGCACGAGAGTAAATTAAACGACCATTCGGAGGAAGATGATACGCATATACAAGAGGTACTTTACGTGGCCAGAGGAATCAGAGCCAGAGATAGGCTGGACAATATCCTCCCTGAGCCTACGTCGCCTGCAGAAGTCAAAACAGTCATCACAAGGCTGAAAAATAGGAAAGCACCAGGAGTAGACGGAATATCAAACTGCATACTAAAGCTTTTTCCCACGAAAGGAATAGCGGCGGTAACAAACATCATAAATGCGATGCTAAGGAAGAATTACACTTTTCCGCAGAATTACAGGCCAATCAGTCTGTTGCCTTCGCTTAGTAAGGTAGCAGAATGAATCATACTGAAGAGGCTAAAAACGGAGACTGAATCAACCGATAGTATCCCGCAGGAGCAGTTTGGATTTGTAGATATACGATTCTCAGAACTGCGACTTGCTGAGCATGTATCTAAGGGGTTCAATAGAAACCAATCGACGGGAGTGATACTGCTTGATGTAGCCAGAGCGTTTGATAGAAAATAACATGCGGGCCTAATCTATAAACTCTGGAGCACTGGTTACCCAGCATGGATCCGCGAAATTGTAGATTCATATCTGCAAGGAAGTAAGTTCACTATCAAGGTTGAGCAGGAAATATCGCAACCAAGATCACAGGCTGGAGTACCACAGGGGACCGTACTCTCACCGCACCTCTAAAATATATTCAATCACGATATCCCTCATGAAAATGGCCCTATTCGCAGATGACACTGCTATAATGGCAAGATCAACTCATCGGAGAATGATCAGCAACTATGTATAAGAGGAGATGGACTTAGTTAACGACTGCTTGATGTTACCAGAGTGTTTGATAGAGTATGGCATGCGAGCCTACCCAGCGTGGATCTACGAAATTATAGATTCCTATCTGCAAGGACGTGAGTCCACTATCAAGGTTGAGCAGGAAACATAGCAACCAAGAAGACCACAGGGGACCGTACTCTCACCACATTTCTATAATATATTTACTCACGATATCCCCATGACTAAGAACACGAAAATGGCCCTATTCGCAGATGACACTGGCATAATGGCAAGAGCAACTCACCCCAGAATGATCAGCCACTATCTACAAGAGAAGATGGACTTAATCAACGACTGGTTCATTTTCTGGATGATAGCAGTCAACGCCGAAACAAGTCAAGCGCTCTTCCTGAGGAAGAGAAGACCATTGGGCGAGATGATAGATATTGACGGCGAAGATGTCAGGTGGTCTGATGAAGCCAAGTATCTCGGAGGACTTTGTTGGAAAAAACATATCTCAGCTAAAGTCAAGAAGTTCAAAACAGTGAGAGGGCAACTGTACCCATTACTAAAAAGAAACATCAAAATGAGTCTGAAAAATAAACTAACGATTATAAAAACAGTGCCAAGGCCTGTACTGACCTATGGCTTAGCAGCGTGGCGCTCCGCTACAGAATCGCACATCAAGAGACTAGGGGCTCAGGAAAATATAGTACTGAGAATAACCTAAAATGTCCCGTCGTTCGTCAGGAACGAACAAATACGCAAGGAGATGAATGGACCGCTCTACGAGAGGTCCTGAGATAAAAGGCTACAAAAGTCTAATTGAAAGCAGAGACGCATGATAATCCACTGATTAAGACAAGCAGAAATAGAGGGAAGAAAACACAAAAGACCTAGACATGCTCTAGGCATCAGGACACGGGAAAATCTGAAGAAATGAAGCAAAAAGGGAGAAGACAGAAGAAAGAGAGAAAGAGAACAAAGAAGAGAGAACAAAGAAAGAAGACAGGTGAGATCAAAAAGCAAAACCAGGTGGGGCAATCCCACCGAGAAGCATCACGGAATACTAGAGAGCGCAAAGCACCTAGTACTAGAACATCAAATTTCAAGGTAAGAGCGAAGATATAAATGAAATATATAGCTTAAGAGACCAACCTTACATTGTATGCAAAATATAAGAGAGTGTGATGTAATGGGTGCACCTGCTCCCGGAGCGGAAACACTAATGCTGTGATGACTGGAGGTTTGTAAAGGCCACAGCCCGGAAACCAAAGGACACTCACTGCAAATTTCTGTTGATTGTAGCTTCACTGCAGTCAACAGAAATAAGAATCGTAGGGACCTTAAGTCCAGGGGGTTTTTAGGCAGTAGGAATCCGGCACTACCTTCACATTTCGTGAAGGTGTCTATGCAAGATATCCCCTCCTCTAAAAAAAGAAAAAAAAAGTTATTTGAGATGCTGGGCACTTGTTTAAATCCAACGGCTACGAAACAATATGGGCGCACACCTTTTTTACATAAAATTCGAAATTTTAACGCTTTTCTACCATTAGTTAAAATTATTTGACATGGCACTTTTGATCTAGGAGGGATATTGATGTGACCATTTTTCTCCAGTATAGGATATTGGAATGAAACAAGAGAGAGCTAATAATGACACTTTTTGATTATTCGGCTATGTGAACTAGCCCTTCTGAGAAAAACTACTTAAATGCAATGCAAATTTATTCTTCAATAAAATACATTATCTAACAGGAATTTATTACTCAATTATAAACTCATTTTTTGCTTGTCTTCTAGGTGGCATATTTGTCATTCTCGTGTTGATTTGAACATTAGAATATTTTTGAAATATTTATTAAATTCTGTGAAAGTAGTTGTAATTAAATATGATTAGGCACTATGAATTAACTTAACACAACACCCCATAAGTTCCCGGTCTAACCCATGGATGGGCACCTCTGTCGAAATATGATTTCTGGATAGTACTAACATTCAACCGATACATGTCAAAATTTTATAACATTCCGACCATTAGTTTATAAGTGACAATGGATGAAACATGTGACTAATTCACAAATTGTAGCCCATATAACTCATCTCTTGTAGTAATATAAAAGTTTAAAAATTCATTCCATCAGTATATTTAAGTTTTTCATTTTTATCTGGCAACAAGGATATTTCAGTAACTTAAAAACTGAAGATATTTTAGCGGCAATGTTTCCAACTCAAAATTAACGGTGAATTACCAATTATACAAATTGTTTTGGAAAAATTTTATAGTGTAAAAAGTATTGATAATATTGTGTGAAATAAATCATATATAATAAAATATAAGTAAAAAACAAGGGCATACAAATTTTCGCAGTGCTTCGCTATCCTATAAGATTTCCTGAGCATTTTGCAAACCAATTATTAAGTTTCCTTATGAATTGTACTGTCACAAATATCCTCCAAAAGAAGTCCCAAAAATTCCACTGGGGGATGTCCCACAAAATGACAAAGTGTATGTTTCAAGATGAGAAATCCATAAATCAGTGAAGAAATCAGAATCGGCGAAAAAAAGGAAAATTGCCTTTTTTCCATGACGGTAGGTATTCTGGTTACTAATCCTTTGATAAGTAGAAATTTCTCACAACTTTCTAGTATATAGAAGAATGTTTACCTGGAGTTATTAAACCTCTAAAAAATGAAAGCCCTCACTGGAGACCCAATATTTAGTTTCTTCCTAAAGATAACGTAGCGGTACATAGGGCGGAAAGAACTATGGATTATTTGATTAAAACAAAAATCAAATCAATCTCCTTATAATTCAGACTAGCGTCATGCAAGTCCGTTTTTCTCTTAGATCAAGAAGCAGTTAGAGTTGACATTTCTCAGCCAACACTGAATGTATCATTGAATTTGAAGAAATATGTGTTAGCGTTTCAGGGGCATTGTGACTAAAAATTAAGTAAGTTATGAGTCTGAGAAAACTTATATAGCCACCTATACACCTATAACTGTTTTAGAATTTCCGCAACGTAAAGAATAACGTATCTCTATTGTTTCCAAGAAATCAAATCAACTTTTTGTTTTTTCAAGATATATTCTAAAGAATTTTGTGGTATTTTATGTCTTATGAGCATTTAAATAAAGAATCATGAATTAGAAAAATGATGATGGTGGTACACCAACTCCAGCAATTTACTAACTTGCAAAAATGGTATTTATATCAATATATTACTACTAGCGACAAAAGCATTTTGCCAAGTTTTTTATGGAGGAATATGAAGCCATAAAGTTGTCTAAACTCCGACGGCATTTTCCATTTAGTCAAAAACTTAATTACTGCAAAATACTCGGTTTTGAGCATGTATAATCATGTATATTGCAAAAATTAAACTAAATAATAAATTTTTGTCAATATGTAATGAAAAACAAACTACATAACATGAAAAGCATCATGGTAAAGTGAGAAGGACTGGAAATTTTTGGACCTTACTACCTACATCTAATATTTCTACCTTTAATTTACTAGAGTATTGTAACATTTTTAGTACTTTAAAAAAAAATCAGTTCTATCACTTTCAAATGATCATAATTACATCAAAAAAATGGTTCCTATATGTCTATTTAAGTGAACACAACCTTATCACTTCCACTTCAGTCATTTTAATCACTGTTAATTGACTCAAAAGAATATACCAATTGTTATCATGTCTCAGAACAAAATACTTAAAAAAATAAACATTAATCTGTCTGTATGTTTAACTTAGGCAAAAAATATTTTCTCAAAAATGTGGACACTTTCTTTATTTTCTTAAATATTATAGTTACAGGTACAAATTCAAGTTTAACTTTAGACTAATTGGACAAAACGTAAAATATATTTTCAGGTTTATAACCAAATCTGAAACAAAGCCTTACCTGTAAAATATATCTGTTATTCTCCATTGTGAAGATCACAGGTGCCCATACAGATTTTGAAATTTGTCTATTTTCTTTGTAATCCCACCATAGGTTTCAACTGTCTCAGCTGGCACATTTCTAGGAATGGTTTTCGTATTTTGAAAACTGTTTATTTTTGTAGAAGATGACTATCCACCATATGCTATTGTGTAATTAAACTGTAAAATTAAATATTCTATAACAAAATATTACGTCATGGGAATACAAAACTGGCTGGATTTTTGGCAAATAAATGTAAGATTATAAATTGAAACATGTGGAAAATAAAATGGGTAATGGCGTAGCTGTGATTCAAAACACCTAAGACGTTTATTTTTGAAATATTAAATTTATATTTTATAGTTGGTGTTAGGGAAATATCTATAATAAAAATATTATTAGAAGTTATTACCTTCACAATATTTATAGCAATTTTTCTTTGGATATTTTTTTAAGCTTGATCAAAGGTAAATTTGTTTTTGATGATTTAAAAAAAAATGGAAAAAATAACATAAAAATGGTTTTGATCTTTCTGCAAATGAATTCCATGAATTGAAGTTAATATAAGGAGTTAAAAAACACTCCCACTGATTTTTTATTTCAAAAATAAATTCTGTGCCAACTGATTGTCAATATGTATACAGGGTGTTAGATATTTGTGATAAATGCTCCCCCTGAAACAATAACAGATAAATTTAGATTTATTGTCAAAATTGACTAATTTCATATACATATTTATGGAAATATTGGGAAAATACTATTAGTTTTAAAAATGAAATTTGGTTTGAAAACAAAGTTTTTTTAAATTTCTATAAAATAGCATTATTATGTTTTTTGTATAAATAAGTCTTGAATATGATTATAAACAATAATATCTTACTGAAGATTGCATTTAAACAAATATTTAGAAAATTTTCTAGCAGATTCCGCTAATAAGAGAGACACTGATAAAATTAAAAAAAAAATCAAGTTTATAGTTTAAAAAAATTGTTAATGTTGACTTAAAGATTAAAAGTAATATGAAAAATTATTAAGGGTAAAAATTTATTATAGTCCACATGATTTTTTTTTCTAGAATAAAAGGTTCTCTAACAGTAGCGTAACTGAGTATGTGCGCCCCTCCGCAGATTTTTGAATGCGCCTTACTATACTAACCCCGTCTCGATTCTTCGTATTTATTGATTTTCATCAAGGGACTCGAGGGCGCTACTGGATTGGCTGCGCCCCTAACACCGCGGGGTCTGCGGGGGGGGGGGGATATTTACGCCATTGTTCTCTAGATATTAAGGAAAGTAATTTATCACAATCTTTATATTTTGCTTAGGTTCAAAATAGAGATCTATTTTTCCATACAATAATTTTTTCAAAAATTAATATGACATTTTATGGGCAAAAATTTATCATATTTCATATGATTTTTTTTGTAAAATAAAAGGTTTCTCTAATATTAAGGAAAGTAATCTGTCATAATCTTTATATTTTCCTGTTTTTTATCTACTTTCCCCTACAATAATTTTTTCAGAAATGTATGTGCTGACATAATAAAAAGTAGTTTTTCTGAAGTAAGTAATACAAGAGTTATAAATTCAAGATCAATCAAATGCAGACTCAAACACTCTTTTTACCACAGTATTTTCGAATTCTAGTTCTAGGAAATATATATTCAAGAAATGTCATTTTTTATACTCTAACAAGCTTCAACATATGAATGATAATGATACATTTGGGATAAAAATAAACCTACATATGTCCATGCTGGTATTCTATCCTTTAGTAAAAAATAACTTCTAGCAATACACAAAAATATCAAGATAAAAAAGGCTGTTTTAAAGATATCCATATCTCAAAAACTACTGAATTTTGATGTAGGGTGACTTGGGGTAATTGTAAAAATGGAGTAATTTAAAACATGTTATATTTCAAAAAAAGGTGGGATTTTTTTGTGAAATTGGTAACCTTGGCTTATCACACCACCTTTTATGGATGCTCTAAAAAATTTGTTGGCAATTGACCATCAAACGGAATGTTTTTGAAGTTCTTTATTCATATGTAAAAACAAATGTAAATTGTACTAGATATATTTCAGTTTTCTGTCAAGTTTTTAATATTCTTTATAAAGTGAAAGTAACATCTGTAGGTAAAGGTAAGTTTAATATTTAATATTTCTAATAAAAGCATATTTTGTAAATAACTCCCATAACTTGCTAGATTTCTTCATTTACAATCACTTTGTAAATTTAGAATTTGGGGCAACTATAAAAAATAAAACAGGGTAAATGTAAATAAACATAGAAATTTTTTTTTTTTTAATAAATCTTTTGAATTCGCTGATATGCCTCGCAAATATATAAGAAAGACACATAGACCTCGGTGTAGTCACAAAGATTTACGAAGAGCAGTTGAAGATGTACCTAAAGCTAGTATATTAACGTGTATCAAAGGGAGAATGGTTCCTATAAACAATATGGGCGCTGATCTCTCCCCTGTTTTATCTGGTTATCTAAATGCAAGTTTGTAGAACTTCTGGGTTTAGTCTGGACAATATGTATGAAACCTAATATTATTACTAAAACATTTATATCAACTGGAACTTTCCCCATTGACTTCACTAAATTTTCAGTCAGAATTCAGTCTTACAGACTTAAAGAAATTTAAGGACAAACAAAAAAACTGCTATAATAACTAAAATTACAGAAAGAATTGCTATTATTCCCCAACCCAAGGATTCTCAACTTCCCAAAGTTGAACTGATCAGACATAAAGAAAATATTGATATTCCAAGTACCAGCATTGCTCACTTTGAACAAACAAATATCACTAAAATGGCCACACACACAAAAGATAAGCTTTTAGCCACTTCAAAACATGATAATTTAGGCCCATTTTGTACCATTAAAAAATATAACATCATCCACAGATACATCAAGTAAGATAATTGAAATTTTCTGTCAGACTATAATAAAAAATTATGCGAAAAGAGAAACAGTTAAAAAAAAATTAAACCCGTTCCCAGGCTAAAAGCTGTAAAATATGGAGACATACCAATGAACAAATATTTTAAAAAATGGAAAACCATGCTGCCAAAAAAAAGGAAAGAGTTTATAAAATTAAATAAATGGAGAAATCTTAAATAGAAACCATCAGAAATAAAAAGCAAACAAAAAGAAGGGGAAATGAAAATAAAAGATTTAGATAGATAGTGATTCTGAGAGTGAATGCCAAGAAAAGAGAAATTCTGGAAGCGAATCAGTTTATTCTGACTTGAATCTACTATAAAAGAAATTATATAGGAGTAGAATATGAAGAGCCAGACTGGAAAAATTTTAAACCAGGGCTGGTATTCTATGAAAGTAAAGGGATAAACAATGTCATCATATGGATCTTGCACCTTTGTTGAATTTGTATTAAAGCGCAAGTACCTCACCGTCTTGAAAGAGATATATGGAAAGGGAATGTCAAAAAATATATTTACAGAATCAGGCGCCAGGGGTGTTTTTACTGGAAGATTTTTAAAGGGATTTCAGAAACACAAATATGTGACTCGCATTGAAAGAATTGATAACGATGATGGTGAAATTTTTGTTAATTTTTTCAGATGAGAAAATGTTTTTTTCCAATAGTTTTAGTTCACTAAATGAACGGATATCAGCTCTAGATTTCAATTCTATTATTACTACCCCACCGAATCCCAAAAAAAAAGTAGAAAACTGAAAATTATTGCACGCTTTTTCAGTCTCTGTTAGCCTGTTTAAAAAAAATTATAATAATAGGTATTAGGTCTGTCAAATATTACCTATTTATGAATAAAATGTTTTTATCCATTTATTCGTGCATTTTTTTCTCCTGGGGTAATTGTAAATAAAATGCCTTCCTTTGAAATTAATTAAAATGTTTTTACAATAACTTTCTATGTTGATGTGTTTTTAAGTACCCCAGAAATAAAATTATTGACTATTATATTAAAAAAGTTATTTATTTACATTTACCCCTTAATTTCAGAGTAAATGTAAATGGAACTGGGACATGGTAATAGCTAACATTTTTAAAGAAAGTAAACCAAAAATGGGCCATTCCTTTTTAATTCAGTGGAGTAAAATACCAGTAACTATATGATAAAATTGTAAAAAACAAATTTACTAGTTAAATAAAAATAGGATTTAGTATTTTTAAGGGTTAAGGGTTAACAAGCATACATCTTGAAAAAGTCAATGTCATCTCTGGTATGCCACAGGGCACACATCTTGCCCCACTATTTTTCAACTTGTTTATTAATGATCTGTCAGTTCTGTTTTCTGTATTGTGAATGTGTACTGTATGCCGACGATTTAAAGACATTTATGTCTATTAAGACTGTAATTAGTGCCAGGTTTCAAGAGGATTTGGGAGTCTTGTTTGACAGTAAATTGATATTTAGCAAACATATTTTTCTGTGTTGTAATAGGGCAAATAGGCTTTTTTAAAAGGAATACAAGAGACTTTAGCGATATTAACTGTATAAAGACTTTGTATGTATCGTTGCTGAGACATTTTTAGAGATTAATATTGTGGTGTGGTCCCTACATTTCCAAATTTCAATAAATAAATTGCAATCAGTGCAAAGAAAGTTTCTTAGATATGTTGCATTTAAGCTGGTTGTTTCCCACGATAATATTTTCAAATTTCTATAAATAAACTGTAATCAGTGCAAAGAAAATTTCTTAGATATGTTGCATTTAAGTTGGGTGTTTCCCATGAAAATATTAATTATACAGAATTAGAGAAACAAGAAGATTTAATGCTGATGTTACCACAGCTCACAAAATTTTGCATGGCCCTGTTGATTGCCCCAAACTCCAGAGGCTCAATATTTATGTACCACCTCATAACCTACGTGTGATAAGAACATTTGAGGTTCCAACTCACCGAAGCCGATATGGGGAAAATGGAACAATCCGTAGAATCACGCAAAGTGCAAACAAAGTGTCAAATCACATTTACATTTCCCCAAGTCACCCTATAGTATTTTTCACAAACACAAAATATTCTATAAGGTAGAAGGAGTTCCATTTCAAAAAGTGCTGATTTTTTTAATAACTAGGTATAAATGTCACACCTTGCCTCTATTGCCGTTAATAAACCATTATTATTATTTATCTTTCTTTTTAATTTGAAAACATACTGTTAGGAAAAACTTATTAATAAATATTTTGTGTGAAACTTCCAGTAATGCTGAGGGTTAATTCCTTTATAAGAAATTTAAAAGATTCTTCTTAAAAGTTAAAATTAGACACAAAAAACTTACCCATGTTCTGGAACAGTTAAAAAGATATAAAAAAAAATCTAAAATATCCAGTTTCTAGTAATAACTAACTACAGGAAAAATAGTAAATAAAAACCTAATTTTACTTTTATACATAAAAACGCATTTGTAGGATATCTTTTTACAAAACAATTCCCTAGACATTCTAACCAAGCAGCTAGAAATAGTAGCGCCTGAAGAGTTCCTTGAATTTTTGACTAGTTTTCAAAATTTTTGTGGCACTAACATCGAAATTACTAATATTTTAAGTTGTACAACAATTTATAAATCATGAACTAATATTTACCAGTCATGCCCTTGATTTTCTTTGTTTATTGCTCTTAAAATGATGGTTTTCAAGAAACCAAAAACACTTAATATTGTCTAGTAATATCTGTCAGTTGTTTACTTTGTATTTGTCCCCAAACAACATAATTGGCACAACTGAAATCACCACCAAAAAACATCTGTTCATAGAGCATAAATTACAAAATAATGAAGACACTACAAGCGATGGTGATAACCCAACTTTAAAACCTAGTATTTACCAGTGATTGAAATTAAAGAGATGTTCCCTGCTATTTAAGGAAAATAATTAAAGATAACCAAACATGATGAAAATAGTGTATGACAAATTTTTATTTTTTTCTACTGGAAGCATTATTGTGGCTTTTTATCTTATCAACTGTATCAAAAGGAGGATGCAATTTGTTCTGATGTGAAATGTTTTGTTAGGGTGCTCCTCCTACTGGTCAGATTACATTTCTTTAGCTTAGCAATAATACATTCTCAGCTACGATTGTGATAATTTAGATTTATCCATTCTATCCATGCATGCCCAATAAAAAATTCTGAGCAGAAGATACATGTCTTTACTTTTGCAAACATAATTAAGATAATTAATGGATCTACAGTCATAAATACCAAAACAATTATATTAATACAGTAAAGGCCTATGACTTCAAATCAAACATAAAATATGAAACTGGGATTGGCTTATGGAAAACTATTGTCACCATCCAGAAAAGTTATAAAATTGTGAAATCTTTGTATACTCAGGAACGGTTGTAACATAGATTCGTATTATGAACAAGTAACTTTCGAGGTAAAATTTTGGAAAATTTTATCATCAATAAACAAAAACATGTAATAAATCCAAAATAAGTCAAATAGATATTTTCCTTGTTCTCTAATTTTGTAACAGATATTGCAACATGAATAGCCCTAGGGGGCACTTTCATTTTCAAAATTTGCAAACAAAACACTTACCTATGAAATTAAAGATTGTTGTTGGCACACAAAAATGATAGCTTTCTTACAAAGTCAAATGTAGATAATTATTATTCAAGTTTTCTCACACTCTTTCACGGTCAACTATTTTAAGACTATAGAACAACAAAGCAAGGGTTGATTCACAAGGGATAAATGTCAGATTGGGGTCACATGTTGCTTCTTCGGCAAAGAACCGAGAGAAGAGCTCAACTATTCCGTTATATGCTTTGTAATTATTAGCGACAAAAATTTAATTGAGGCTAATTAAACGAATCATGAGTTCATAAAACGGCCACTCTACATCCAATAAGCGAACATGAGAAACATTGGCAATAAACAAGAGAATATCGACATCATCCACCGTTTCCGAACCCGCCCATACGACAACGAACTGTTACTTTTGCAAGTTAAAAATGGGTCCCACGCCAAGTTTTTAACATTATTTGGGTACGGAACTTGTTTTTTAAACTTTAAGTCACTTTATTTCGCGATTATGAGCCAATTTTCGCGAAAAGAACACAACAACTACCATTTTTTTTTCTATAAACTAGACTTCGACGGCTGACATTACATCGAAACGATGGGCTAGCGGAGGGGGCGGAGCTCTCTCGCATATCAAGGCCAGGTCACGTGGCTTGCGCGCCAAGTATGAATCAGGACAAGTTTTAGATCCGACCGACATTTTTTTATGTAATCTAATTCCGGCTAAATATTACTCATTTCAATTTAGGATAAAATAATTGTAAAGAGTATTTTTAGTTAATTTCCTTTATTTTTATGATTAAAGTAAAAAGCAAAATATTTTCTTCTAAAGTTTTTACTACACGTAAACTGTATACATTAATTAGTACTGCAAGAAATTGTATTTAAAAAAATAATAGTCAATTGGTAAAATAATAAATTTTAAAGCGTTAAATAAAAAGGCATCTTCCGCAGATTTTAAAATATGTGACATAAATGAGAAACACCTAAATTCAATAAACCCATTAAATTTCAGATTATATTTTATTACATATTAGGTCCTAATGTAGGCTTCTTGATGTATTGAGCCATAGTAATCTGTCAAACCATAAAAAAAAGATAAAACTGTTATATCTAAGCTGGAAAAACAAAACATATTTCATAAAAACAATAATTTATTTTTAAGAGACTTTATCACAATCAGTTAACATAATACATATGATTTTTTATTACTAATTCTTTATAAATTAAACTTTATAATTCACTGCCTAAAATATATTTACAAAAATCACAGTCAAAAATACGTTTACTTTAAGGGGAACCTACTCTTTGTATTCCCTTAGACTAGGCACAGAAGTAAGAAATGGTTTTCTGAATTAAGATCTCAACTATTAAAAGTTGCAATTCCACAATTCTAAATTAATTCATCCACAAAAGAATAAATCAGTAGCAAGGTGTGCCAAAAGAGCTTCAGACGACGATTCTTAATTCAGATTTAAAAATTCATTTCAGACATTAATACCTGCCTTACAGTTATAAAAATTTAATTTTGCTCTCATCAACTTATACATTTTTTTGATTTAGGTATTTTTAAACAAGTATTTTTTTTTCTCAAGAAAAAAATTTTAGATTATATTTCCATGAAAACAGAAAATCTATCACATAAATTGACCATGAATTTTCTGGAAGAAGTGAATTTTTATGATCTAGGGGCATGTATGGGGGGATTTTGCTTAAATGTATTAAAATGTTGTTCTTTTCAAATTACACTTGTTTTTAGACTATTAACTTGATTATTTTATTCAAAGCTAATAACTTTACAGTTGTATTAATTTAATTAATATTACTTAAATTTATAAATTTCAAAATTCAGTATACTTTACAGGGATAAAGGGGTCTATAAATAAAATGACTGCTTACTAAAACTTCATTTTCTCTATAATTGCTTGTGCTATATCATTTCCAGTTCAAAAAATTATATATTTATATATTTTGGAAAATATAAATAGATATATTATCGTCGTTTATCTAACATGTATGCAAGAATATCTCTTCTCATAACTTTAGCCTCTTCATTAAGTAACTCATTGTTATTTTTATTAATGTTTTTATTCACCAAGATTTCATTGTCATTAAACTTATTTATACTTTTATTGACATTGTTGGAGACATTATTTGATTGTTTTGAATTTAAAACTACTATTGGCAAAGGAACAACTTTTTTTATTGCTTCTGAATTATTGTTGCTTTTGGTTTTTGATCCTAGATTTAAAAACAAAGGTGCAGTATTATTAAAAGTATTAGACTTATATAAAGGAACATCATCTTGTTTACTATTATTAAATTTTGTACCTAGTTTTGCATTATGTGTTGAATTTTGAACCAAACCTTTATTATTCTTATTGGTGATACTGATATCTTCATTCTTATTGTCTTCTTTATCTATGAGGGTTCTTCTAGTTGTGATATTATTTTGTTTAATTTTGGAATCTAATAGCCTATTTACAACTTTTAAATCTTTTAATTTGGCATTTAAAACCACGTCCTGCTGTTTCTCAATTTCATTATTTTTGACTTCAACTTCTTCATTAGTATTTACTTTCTGATTTACATTTTTTTCCAATTCGGCAACAATTTTCTCATTATTTTTAGCATCACTACTGATTTTTTCTATAGCTTGTAATGCAATAGTCTCAATTTCCTTAACTGCCTTCAGTTTCTCCTCTTTTGCCTTCTGATCTTGTTGTTTTTCAATTACTTCTATTAGTTTCTTTTGTTGTTTTACAATTTCTTCCTGAACTTCATTTTGTTTCTGTATAGTATCCAACAGAATTTTATGTTCTTCAAGATGGGAGTCTTCCTTTTTCTCTTCTTTTTGCTGAAGTTGTGTTTCTTTATCATCTTTTCTTATGGCTTCAATGTCAACTTGATCATTTTTAGTTTCATTAAAATTATTTTGAACACCATCTAATTGTGGCTTTGCAGCCTGTTCATTATGTTTTTCTGGTATATCAACTTTTTGCTTTTCTAATAATTGTTCTTCTTGTTGAAGTAATCTAATATTTTTTTCTTGAATATGATTTTCTTCAAGGTTTTTATTTATATTTTTAATCACCTTTACATCTTTATTATCTTCCCCCGACTTCATTTTTATGTCCAACTTCTCTTCCTCCGACTTCACTTTTATGTCTAACTTATCTTCCTCTGACTTTACTTTTATGTCTAAAATCTCTTTTACAGGCTGAGAATCCTGTGGCTCAAATGGCTGAGGTGGCTCATGTCTGATTTCAGGACTATCTGTTACTTTTACTATGGTCTGAATTTTTGTTTGATTATTGTCTTTTTTTATTGTCTTAAAATCTGGAACTACTAACTCATCTGACTGGATTTTAACATCTTTTGCAAGGTCTTTTGCAGCAGGATCTATTATTTTTAATTCTCTGTTTTCGGTAACCAAATTTTCTACAACTGGAGATAACTCAATTTTTTCCAAGCTATGCAGATTTTCGTAAGTACCCAAAATCATAAGAATAAATCCAACAATGAGAACTAATTTAGCTAAAAGCCTTTCATTGGTATTTTTCTGAGATATGTAAATGAAACAAATAACTGGGAATAAAACACAAATCATTATTCCAATAGTAGATCCTACCAATCCTAGTACTAATTCAATATTTGGTATTAAAATTCCAACTATTAATGAAACAAATACTATAATGAAGGTAAGTGCTTTAAATCTTCCTTCTGGAATATAATTGCTGACTCCTTCATGTAATGAAAATCCTTCTCTGTAAATCAATGAATGTATACTTGCTCTACATGGAAATATTACTAATGGAAAACTAAAGGCTATCGATAAAATAAATCCAAGCTTTATGGCATTAGTAAGTACTGAAGGTGAAAAACTTAAAAGAATATTACCAGTAAAATTTTTTTGTGCAAAAGCAATGTAACCAAAAAATCCTACAAGTAAATAAACCAAAGTGCAAATGTTAACGGCATTTTTAACAATATGGTTCATTTTATCTAATGTAGGATTATGTACTACTTGATATATTTCAAATAACTGAGTTTGGCATGACAATGCCATAGAAAATATTGGTAAACATTGTATAATACCGCCAGGTCTCCAAATTTCTACTTTATTGAACCAATCACCAGAAAAAATATGTGGTAATGCTTCAATAACAATTTTTAATATTAAACATATGTAAAAACCAATAGTAGCTCTAGAAACTCCACTTAAACTGTCTATATTTCTAAGAAGCCCCAATGGCAAAACACAAAATAAGGCTAGTGCCATTAATATGCTAGTTCGCATTGTACTACTTGTATCTTGTCCACTTATTTCTGATATTATTTCAGGTCCCAAATCACCCATAACTACAAAAAAAGCTATACACGTGCCGATAAGAAATCCAATAATTCCAACTTCAATAGCAAATTTGCCTAATCCTCCAAAAATGTAATAGGCGAGATATTCAAAGGTTTTTCTTCGAGCAATAATGGCAGACTTTATTAGAAAATGACTGGATAATCTTGAAATCAGGCTAGTGAGTAGAAGTATAATAACAGCCAGCAAAATACCACATTGTTTAAAACAATATGGCATAGCCAAAATGCTTACACCAATTATGCTGTTTGCTAAAGTCAGTACGTGTTGACTGTGATGATCCATCTTGTTTTTTCTTTTTTAAAACTTATTTTACTCTACATTTCCGGGGTACACTGATTTTCCTTGGCGTAAATCGTAAAAAACTCTAAAAACATAACTGAGCTATCAACAATAATTAACTGAAAACCAACATAACCTTAAAAGAAAATATGTCAAAATTAATGGCACGTCCTTATTATATTATTACCAGATCACGCAGATTGAATCCACGATGCTCTGTGAGCTTGTTCTGAGCCGAGAGCTAAAAACCCAAACGAAATTACATCTTAGGTAATAGCAGAAATAAAATCTTGGAATAAGAATTATTATCTAAGAAATGAAAGATGCATAAACAAAATAAGAAAGATAAACTTTGAGAGCTTGTACTAACCCAGAACAAGAAAGTTAGCTTATACTAATAGAGGCAGCCTCAGAGCTCCGTGCACGTCAAAACAGATCGAGGGCAATATCAGGGTAGCTATTCTCGTTCTTGAGAGAACGATCACTTGATGGAGAGTGGGCGTGGTTCTCACGAAAAAGTATGAAACCGTGTTCTGGGTAGCTTTTCTCGTTCTTGAGAGAACGATAATCTTGATGGAAAGTGGCCGTGGTTCTCACGAAAAAGTAAGATACCGTATTCTGAATACGTTTTCGTACTTTTTCGTGAGAACCACGCCCACTTTCCATCAAGATGATCGTTCTCTCAAGAACGAGAATAGGTACCCAGTTATTCACCTTCAGGGTACCTATTCTCGTTCTTGAGAGAACGATCATCTTGATGGAAAGTGGGCGTGGTTCTCACGAAAAAGTACGATACCGTATTCAGAATACGGTTTCTTACTTTTTCGTGAGAACCACGGCCACTTTCCATCAAAATGATCGTTCTCTCGAGAATGAGAAAGCTACCCAGAATACGGTTTCATACTTTTTCGTGAGAACCACGCCCACTTTCCATCAAGTTATCGTTCTCTCAAGAACGAGAATAGGTACCCAGATCACCGTTCATATCTCCCGGCACTTCATATTTTCGAAGATATGGGTCTAGAGCAATATACGCTATCTCTCTCACTCTGAACGTGATTGACTGGCGCGCGCTTTGAAAGTATGTGAATAGGGAGAACAAAACTAAATGTTCCAAGCGAGTTCTCCCTCTCTCTCTTTCCACCGAGTAATGCGCACGCAGCAATACTTGTTCGAAGGTTACATTCAAATAAACGCTAAAATTACCAAAGAGATTTTTGGCTAGCTATAGTTTTTTGTGATCTCGTTCTGATGTCGCCCTAACGCATTGTTGCCAACAATACGGCAATTATCATAGACATAAAAGTTAAATATATAGATTGCGGGTCCGTTGAAAGCACGAACTTGACATATAAAACTGGACTGCTCATGAAAACAATTTTTTGACCCACTTTATTGGTTGCCATTATGTGCAATGGTTTGTATGACAACATTGAATTCCCTGCTAGTTTCTTATATTGGCGTGAATGCGTAGTGTATGAATGCCAATTCTATTATGCTAATTATTCTAACTAATAGGTTTAGACAATAACTATCTCTTCCTACAGTATATCTAAAACAATAAATCGCTCTTCCTTGTTTTAAGTGACAAGTTAATCGAGTATATTCAATAAAAAAGACCACGATAATTGTTTCTGCAAAACACTATTTAACTTGAATTTCTGTTTTTAGTTTAAAGCTAATTTATTTAATTTCTTTGAAAAAGCATAAATATGTTACAATTTTTATTATTTTTAGATAACAAACATGAAATGTCAGTTCTTATAAATAAATGAGAATTATTTTTCTATGACTATGTTTATATATTTTACTTTTACAATAAAAATGTTATTTAGGAAAATAGTTAAAATGTGGAATATGCCCCAAAAACAAATAGAGACTATTTTTTTTTAAATATCCGTTTTGGAAAAGATTGTGGAAATCAGTGGGTATTTTTGTAAATAACTTTAATATAATCTACACCCCTCTTTGGCCGTAGTGTAAGAAGTTAATAAAAAAAAAGTACAAAGGCATTTATTTTTGAAAATTTTATATCATGAATTAACATACATGTATATTGTTTAATATAACGTCTCGAAAGATCGATATAATATATCGTAAATTGATAGTTTCATCATTTAAAAATAGCTTTGATTAGGTATGTGGCAAAATTACTTTCTCCTCAATACTTTGAGGGAACTGATATGTTAGGTATTTGTATAGGGTTAACAACATTTATAATAATGTTGACATTTCCTTCATAATAACGGAGCTTTAATTTAAAGGAAGTAAAATAACATTATGTACTAATTCATTTTTATAAAAAAAAAAATTCAACTCCAAAGTTGATAAAGTGCAGTCTATA
Source organism: Diaprepes abbreviatus (assembly GCA_034092305.1). Taxonomy (NCBI): domain Eukaryota; kingdom Metazoa; phylum Arthropoda; class Insecta; order Coleoptera; family Curculionidae; genus Diaprepes; species Diaprepes abbreviatus. Next base: position 38,394,971 of record JASJET010000022.1, read on the forward strand.
TTTAATTGCTAATCTATCTAAACAAAACAATATTTATTATATATTCTTACATTAATATAATCATTTTTAATCTAAATATATACATAAAGATTTACTAGCAACTTTTAATTTGTATACTAATTCAAACTTTCCATTTACTTAACTGTTTGAGGATCTGGAATTAACCTTTCCTAAAGTTGAATTTTTGAAATGGCAATCAATCACAGCTTCTTACTACTTTGACAAGGAATTTTCACGGTACAAATTTCTTTACTATTAGAGCCAAGATCAAGAATTTTTGTTTGATTTTTTTTAAATAATAATTAATTAAATATAAATTTTATTTAAATTAATAACGTATTCAAACAAAACGTTATTATTTTATTTTTAGCCAAAACAAATACATAAAAGTAAAATTTATGCAATTTTCAAACATGCTTAATAATATTGAAAAATTTCATATTATATGCAATAATTTATTTCTATTTTAATATTGCTTATTAGTTTTTAAACGTATAATCATTTAAAATTATAACAGCATACCAGTTTCAATGTTCAGCTTTATATGTCAATGGAACATTAACTTCATGGTAAAACATTATTGTTGGTAATTCAGGATTTTTTTTTTGTTGTGCCAGTATATGTTAATAAGTTCAAGTTTAGTTGTTTCAAAATGTTTACATCAAACAGTGCTTTATAGTTTTTTCAGGCGGTTTATTTCTAAGAAGCACACCATAAACTTTTTGCTCATCTTCTTGTATAAAACTATTTCCAGAAAAATGCTCTGAATAGACTTACTCATCTGGTACATAAAAGAATTATGATCATGACCAATTTTCTTCAGCCCTTGAATTTGACCTTTCTTTTCTTTTAGAAAACTAAAATATTGATAACATTTAAACGTTTTCATATATCGTATCCATGAGATTAAATTTGTTACCCTTGAATTCACAATTTAATTCTAAGGTAAAATTTTCAATAACTATTATTGAATGCTTTACAACTTAATAATGAAATAAGTTACAATTTACCAGATGAGGCATTACGATGAAAAATCCCTTTTTTAAAATACCAAAAAAAATCTTAAAATTCAAGTTCTTCTTTGAAATTCTCAGTAAAACGTTACATAAAATGCATAAAACAACCAAAATCAAAAATAAATTCTTATCAAAATGAAACGTATTCAGTCAATGTCAAAAGTACACTTTCACCAATATAATAAAAATTTAGGGAATTCATTGTCGCCAAGCCAATTATTTGCACAAATGGCACGGAGCGTGGTGGGGTCATTTTTCGTATAAAAGAGGTATTATATATGAGCAGTCCAGTTTTATATGTCAATATTTTTATGAAGGTTATTTTTTATCAGTCCGTGCAGAAATTTAGATTTTTTAGCCCGTTCAAAACTGTAGATATTGTCAAGTTTTATTTTCCTCTTATATAAATGAGCGGGTTTTATATGTCAAGTTCGTGGTGGGCACCCATAAATGAGAAAAAGCCTTGAGGCGGAAATCATCGTTGTCTATGACCTTCAGTCAAACATTAGGGATTTCCTTTTTAAAATTAACTAGTTTTCAGTTTATTTAAAAATATTTAAGAAACTTACGTTGAAAATATATTTCCTATAATAAATTATAAAGTCGATTATGGGTTTGTTATTAAAAATACGAGTAAAAAATCATTTATGAATGTCAATTGTTGGTTGGCAACAATGTGCGACATTTCGTCATCCCATCAAGCAAAGAAAAGATTTCGTCAATGCTTCAAGAAAGACAATGTTTCCAACTGGCAACTGCATGATTCCACAGAGACGACTGGTGGCCAACGTGAAAAGCTTCTTGCGCCATGTGAATTCAAAAAATGACATGGAAAACAAGGTAAATTAATTTAAAATAATATTTGTCGACTAGCTAGCTTAGATTTATTACTTGAAAATATTAATTGGTGATCTATTAAAATTTATACCATTTTAAAACTATTCAAAAGTTTTTTAATTTTTTTAAATTTTTGAATACGAAATCAGGACTCTATAGGACTCTGTAACAGGTGCTATGTTAGGCAGTTTCAACCCACTTTCATTTAAATACATTGTTGCAACATTTCTTGTTCTGGACAGTTTGCAAATCGTTCCGGTACAATGAATTTCAGAACGGACACAAATGACCTGAGTAATGTATATACGAATCTAATAGGGCAATAAAATTGCAGATGGTCCAGAAACTTTCAAACCCTTTGGTATAGAGGTGGGCAAAACGGACTTTTTGGTGATTCGGACCGTCCGAATCACTAATTTTAAAGATCCGGGTCAAAGAACCGGTTCAATTGTCCGTTTCCCGTCAAGAATTCCAAAGTTCGAACGACTTTCCCATTTCATATTTTTAATATATAATTTTAGGAAATAGTACACCACAGATAATTACATTTTGATCCTTTTTTTTTATAAAATCCAATTACAAGCCTCATTAATTTTTTTTTCAAAAAAAAAATATTTTAAGCTTAAATTTAACTTCTATTATAATTTAGGAGATAAAATAAAAAGACAAATGGGACATTTAAGCTGTATTTTAAACAAATAGTAATATTACGGCTCTCTCATTTAACAGCATATGTTAATATTTGCGCATTCACCGTCTCATATGAATTATAGAAAAAAATGGTGTTTGGCATAATTTTACGGCCATTGGAAAAAATTGCGTCAAGTGTGAATTATGTTTTAAGCAATTTACGTGACTACCGAAAATTTCGCTAGACATCTTAAAAGTAAGCATCCATTAGTGACTCTACTTGAGCCACAAGAAATAACGTATCGTAATGCAGCACCAGAAAATCAACTAAATTTAGAAATCAGTTTGCCTGATACTAATATGGACCGATCACAACAATCGTCGGCAAGTATCGCAAAATTGTAAAGCAGTCATAATTTTAATTTTTTGTTTAATAACAAAAATTAAAATTATGTTTTATTGTCACTTTTCCGAGAAACTTTATTTATGTTTAAAAAAATCGGTTTTAAACATATTCTTTATGTTTTGTTAATAATTTTTAATTAAAAACTAACCTTTTTTGTTTGGATTAAAAACCCAAAATAATAATTGATCGTCATTTTTATGATTTTACAATTTCTGTCACTGTTTTAAGGGCCAGAACAAAAAATATACGGAAAAACAGGCTTCTCTATGTGCCTACATCATACCACTAAATTATCATTTTCAGCAAAATAATATATTTATCTACTTTAACAATCGTAACAACATAATTCGATGATGAAACAAAACATTTATTATTATTATTACATTTTAAATTATATCCACTTTCCCCAAAATTGCAGTTAAATATCCCTATCATACCCAATTAAATTTAAAACAAGCGAAAATAGGCATATAGGACTAAAAAAATTTTAATCACGTTCCTAATTCATATTTTAACTATCGAAATACTAGATTCATAAGTATATATTCTACAAACGTCCTAAAAAACATAATCTAAACTAAAGCAATCCTAAATCGTTGTACTCCACGGCCATTGCCTTTAACGTATTTACTGTTCCCGCAATTATTAACTGAACGAAATGAGGTTCGCCAGCGGACCCGAAACATCAGTGACCCATCGTACTATACCGAACCGAATGTTCGAAAGATACAAAGACCCGTAAAAGACACAACGAACACCGTCCGATTAAAACGGTTCAACGGATCTCGGCTCATTATAAGTCCGATGTAACATATGACCAGTCGGAGGGCGAACTTTCGTACTGTCCGAGTCCGATGTTTCAAATTTTAGTGATCCGGATCTTTCGGACTGTAAACTGATCCGGATAAAAAGAACGGGTTTGTTAAGTCCGACCCACCTCTACTTTGGTAGTACTCTGTCAAAAGCACAACAAACCAGATGTGAAAAAAAAAATGCATCAAAAAATAATAGTTTTTTATATTTATATTTATATTAAATAAGAAGTGTTTAATTATATTGTATTAAAGTAGTAAAATAGTTAAATGTAAGTTTTTCAAGTGAACCACCTGTTAACATTAGGTAAGAAAGTAAAATTTTCAGTTTATATAGCATAAATTTACATATTCCTTTTCATATTTACAGTAATTCTCTGAAGATGGTTTAATCAATAAAATAAACCGAAACGTCAGAAAAAACATGTGTTAATTCTTTTATAAAGTAATAATATGACCGAAACCCAAAAAAGTAAAAACTAACTTAGAGATAACTTTCCGCAAGTGTGAGTTTCAATTAAGCTTTGCATCTAGGATGACACCTTGGTACTTAACCTCCTGATTCATCTGCAATTGTGTTTTAAAGAGAGTTGGTAATTCTAATTCGCCCAACTTTCTTCTTTTAGTGCACCACTCTTCTACTATAATCAGAGATCCGATTTCGCCATATTTCCCCACGATGAGTATGACTATATCGTCAGCATACTCTTGGGTAGCTTTGGTTGTTAAGGTTTACAAGAAGTTCGTCGACCATCAGATTCCACAGAAGAAGGGACAGAGCCCCTCCTCCAGGCAGTCCTTGGCTATCGACACCCTTCACGGTTTCCTCCAAAGGATTTGATTGTGCTCGTCTGCCCTGAAGCATGTTTTGACACAGAGTGTCTTCAATGCCAAATCTTCTGATAGTCATCATAGAAGCCAAGGAGGTATGATTGAATGCTCCTTCAATGTCAAGAAAGGCTGTTAGCACCATTTTCATGTTATTCATGGCAGAGTCTATTCTCCTTAACAGGTGATGTAGAGCTGACTCACATGATTTTTTTGATTGGTAGGCATGTTAGATAGGGGTAGTTGCTTCTCTTTTAGAGAGGTTTCTCTGTCAGCTTTAACAAAAAAGTTGACAAATTGATAGATCTAAAGGACTTCGCCTGAGAGTAGTCTTTTCTGTATAAAGACAAGGCTAGACCTTTTCCCAACTGAAGGTAAGTATCCTGTAGCTGTGCTTGCTCTTAACATTCTACAGAGCACGGGAGTGATGAGCTCTTTGCCCTGCTTGAAGAGCATTGGGATGATCTCGTCAGGTCCCGGTGCTTTGTAACTTTCAAACAATTCTATGCCCTACAATATCTTGTTGCGGGTTATTATTTCGTTAGCTAATTACCAGTCTTTTTTTAATGCCCTTCTGGTCAGGAGATTGGTTTCATCATTTAGTGTGGCGTTAGGGATAAAGTCAGAATTTGGGATATGGGGTCCGAAGGAGTATATCCAATTAACAACTTACACTAAGAATTTCCATTAAACTAACACACTCACTAAGGAGTAAAATGCCTTGTACATATTCCAAAATTTAACTAAAAGTAAAAATTAAGGATGACAAGTCAAACTCATCCATCGATTGTCCATCATAATATGAGTGTCATCTTGGATTTTACTGAGCTAATTTTGGCCAAAATAATATGGGACCACCGCAGCAGCAATATATAATGCAAAAAATTTCGTTCAAATCAATGCAGTCGTTCCAGAGTAATCTGAAAAAAGTATACATAGCTCCTTCTTTTCAAGTTGGTTAAAAAGAATAAGTTAAAACTGCCAAGGGTGTTGTTACTTGTCACATTTCTTTATTACTATAAGCTTACAACTGTGTAAGAATTGAAAGAATGCACGGTTCGACAGTGTGAACAGGTCACCCTGTATTGTTCAAAGTTCTTAGGTTATCCAGGTCGGATCAAGGCAACTAGGGTAACATTCAAGTGATAACGTGCATTTGCACAAGTGCGGAAACTCCCTTATACTAAATTCCACCAGTATGGGGTTCACGACGGCAGAACTAATAGGAGTCGATAGGTCCCCTTGAATAAAAAAAAAAGGAAATCTATCCAAGTGTTAGAATTGATACAGAATACAACAAAAATTAAGTAATAAGTCACATAATTTTTAAAACAATAGTTTACCAAAGACGTTCTAATTTCAATAAAACACCTAAACTTACTTGTCACATAAATTTTTATTTTCAATGTCAGAATAAAATTTAAAATATTCTGTGGAAAAAAAAAACATTGACATAAAATAACGATCATGTGCTTTTAAAAAAGTCTCTTTTTTATAACAAACTAAAATTTGTGACACCGCACACACTGATGTTTATCGATTATATTAGTCTGGTCCCACTACGCGTGTCTATCTTTCAAATTCACTAAAATTGTTAATATATCACTTCGTAAACTGTCGCTTTTTTGTCACCTGAGCCTGTCACTATGTACTTATCGTCCGTTGAGATATCACAACTGAGAACACTTGAAGATTCTTTGGACTAAAAAAGAAAAAACATTTGATTTTAAAATAGCAAAAATAAATCCAAGAGTAAACATACATAAGTCATTATTTTTTTTAGGTAAAGTCAACTACAAACTATGAGGAATCGATAGATAATCATTTGGAAATTATTATACCCTAATGTAATTTGTCATTTTTGTTCTTTCACACACGTATGCTGAACTCATGGTTCGTGATTATCAAAGATGTCCACAAATGACACTTTTGTCTGCAGTAGTTGTATTCAAAACACGCCACGTGTATTCGGACAAGGAAAATAAACTCCTGTTGCCTTTTAATGAATATTACAAGTATACTTTATATAAAGAAGTCATGTTGGCCATTTCTGGTGCGGGAGTGACCTAATGCAGAGTTATAGCAGAAAGAAAAAATCAACGTGCACAATATTCTATCAGACCAGGAGTGTGCAATAATTTTAAACGTGTTAAAACAATAAGTTCTGCGTTATTTTAAAAATAATAAATGCTTTATAACTCTCACAGTGAAGGACATGTAATTCATCTGGAAGTGTTCCCCGCTCTAAATAAAGCGTCAGATAGGGCTAGAATACACTTGGTAAACACCTAATGGTGTAGCCCGCATCAAAAGATGCAACTAGCAACCATAAAAAAAATTAATCATAAATAATATATATTTGTGGTTCGATATACATGAATTAAGAAAATTAATATTTAATTAGAATATTACTTACAAGTTATTTTTACAATTTATAGATAACATTTCAGGATATGGTTTACAAATGTAATTGTTGAAAACAATGTTGAAGATTAACTAAAATGTGGTTGTTCGACTTGCATTGTCTTTATTTTCGTTTGATGTTACAAAGTAGTGATTGCCAAAGATTCGGTATCTCAACACTGGGTTAACTGACGATTCTTTTTTATTTTTAATGAAAGCTGCTTCTATAAATTTTTATATGAAATTGAAATTTTTGTAGTCGGCACCAAACTAATACCTGACAAAATGTGCTTCACATAAAAAGATTGAGAAATAATTTATTTGTAATTGCTTTCTTACCGTAGCTTGTGTGTATCTTGCGTTAGTAGTTGTTTGTTTCATTTAGTAATAATTTGGCACCAACTTCACAATTCTAATTTCATATAAAAATTTATATTGTTATTTTTTCACTTTTTTGCGTTTTTTAAGAAGTTGATTCATATTTTTATAATTTTTTTTTTCGATTTTGAGTTTTGAATTGAATTTCTTGCAAAAAGTACCCATTTTATCCACACACACTAAGTTGAACAACAAAAAATTCTTTGATTCAGAGAATTCCCCAAACACGAGTTTTGAGTGAAATAGTGCCAAAAAAATCTTTAGTCCACTTTAGAAAATCCACTAACTCAAATTAAAAAAAAAAATTAAGTTTGTAACGTCTGAAATGCTGATCATGTATATCTTGTCAAGGATATTTTTAAAAGATGACATATGACTATCGAGGTGTTCATTTGAGTCTGCTTGTTTTTGTTTTACAGGTGGAAATGATTCTATGAATTTACCTTACATATTTGGCATTTAGTAGCTATATTAAGCTATTTTATATATCAGTATTCCTAATACATCAATATCCTACCTGGAAAATGCTAGCTCCATAAGGCGTTCGCCACGCATTCAATAGATTGTCCTTTCCGGTAGAGACGAACCATTTACCACAGGTAGCAAATCTTAAACTAAGGACACAGCTTTCGTGGAGGTGTAATTGATATTTATCTGGTTTGTTTGCATGAAGAACCTAAAATTATTACAAATTGTAGACTAGCGATTTAAAGTTTATGGTGTCAATTTATTTGCTTTTTCCAATTCAATTATTTATATTAATTGTAGCATTACATATAAGGAATAACTATTAAGTTATTTCTTTTTCTTCTTTTCCTCAACTTTTTGTAGCTCTAAACTACGACCTGCGACCCCTTTTACAATTATATTAAATCAAAACCTAATTGATAACATATGGAAGTTAAATTTCGGTAGTGATACTAGATCATCGATTCCTAGGCCTCTATTGGGCCTTTTACATCCCACCATAGCTGCAGGTCACTCAAGGCCGATCGCCTTTGCGAATCCAAGCAGCCTGGTTAGTTGAACTTGCCTAACTGCTTCTGGTAATAAAATTGTATCTACGAAATATCTCTGTCTCAGTTCGTTGAGTGCTAGGTACTCTCTGAGGACATGGTCAACAATTTCAGCCTCGTCTTCGACATCAATCTTATGAAGATGACCGCTCAGGTTCCAATGTGCTGTTAACAATCCCCATCACAATTCGCAGCTCCTTCCTTCCTAAGGAGAGAAGCTCCTTAGTACGTCGTGCGCTAGGTCCAGTTATATGTTCCTTAGCACATCTCATTCCAGGAGCTCCTCTCCATGATTCAATAAATTTGCTTTCCAGCAACGATTTTAATTTACTTTTACCAACGGCAATTGGGACAGGTTGGGGTCCATATGGTTCAGTTGCGGAATCCACATTCCCGTGTATTCCTGAGTGGCCCGGGGCCCACACGAGCCTAATTGTGCAACCGTTCCTTGTCATATTATTTAGTACGTCTTTTCACTCAGACACCAGTCGCGAAATTACGACACTCGACTTCAGTGCCATTATCGCAGCCTTATTGTCTGAGCATATATTTATTACCCTATTCCTGTTTATAACCCTCTCGCAGAGATGGGCACACACTGCAGAATAGCATAAATTTCCGCTGAGAAGATCGTCGCACGTTGTCTCGAACTCCTGTACTCCTGCCGAACACTCCGACTCAAGTTCTTTTATCTTGTCGAGATCCATCTGTGCACCACCAGGATCCATTTCTCGCAAGATTTTGCTCTTTCTCTCAATCCTCTCTGTTTGGCAGAAATATCTCCAAAGAGAGGTTGGGTTTTAAAAGTGGCGTCATGTAATCTGTCTGCATGGGAAGTGATGGACACCTCTCCATCGCGCTTTCCCAGACACCTGAGTAGCCGTCCGTTCCAATTCGGAGATGCCCTAGGCAACTGAGATGATAAACAGTCTTCAGGGCCTTGTTTTCTATGTATAAGGGAAGAGGAGGCAGGTTCACCAGGACTTCAAGAGCCCTAGTGGGAGCAGTCCTCATCGGACCCAATATTTCCACATGAGCCATTCTTTGAACTTTGTCAAGTTGAAGGCTGTGTTTATGCTTTGTTGTACTAGGCCACCATACAATAGCGGCATGCGTTATCATGCCATAGTCTATATCCAAAATATCACTCTAGGTGTCAGCCCCCATGTGCACCCAAAGGCTCGTTTACAAGCCCAGAAAGCACATATGGCCTTCTTGGTTCGAGCCTCAATATGATCATTCCAGCTCTGTCATGAGTCCAGAATTACTCTCAGGTATTTAACTGCCCCCTTATATTGTATCCTTCCTGCCAATGTAACTGTGGGAAGTCTCCTCTACTCTATATTATAATTACTTTGAATTGCAACTGTTAAAAATGTTAAAATAAGGAATAATTTGTGCTGCCACAGTGGTTATCTGTTAAACCATGCATTAAATATTTTTGAGGCAAAACAGTTTCAAAATTTCATTTGAATGTTAATCTACTAAAATCGTTGCAGGAAAAGGTAACATTTCCCATGGATGATACATCGTTTGAAAGCAATTTCTTTGTAACGAAAATATATATATCTTATATTAGATATTTCATTAACTTACCTCAACGTGCGAGTTCTCCATACCAACAGCAAGCCATTCCCCGGTCGGGCAATAACCCAACGAGAAGATTTGAGAACTAAAGTCGTGTTGCTGTAACTGTTTACCTTCCCTTAAATCCCAGCTACGTACTGTATTATCTAAACCACCTGTCCATAATTTTGTACCATCTGAACTTATATCTATGCAGGAGGCCCCATCAGTATGACCCTAAAAAATATACAATTATTTATATTTATCAGTGATTAATAATTTGATTAATCCTGACAAAAAATTTTATATTAATTGTACTTGAAACTCTTCATATACATATTTTATATGAAACATTAATGATTTTTCGAAGAAATCAAAATTATTATTATAAATCCTACAATATATCACCAAATAAATCTTTATACATATAAGACTATGAAATACAAAAAAGGAGAAGGTAAGACCAGTAAAGAATGTATGTATGAGTTATCTCCCGAAATCAAACATAATTTTTTTCGTCTTATATAGTGTCTTATCATTGGACAGAAAAGTGGAGACGTTAAAAGTTAGACATTTTTTGTAGTTTAGTTTTGACAATTTTATCTACTAACTGGCATTTGAAAAAAACGGAAAACTCGGTTTTAAATTTGTAACTTATAAAAAATGCTTTTCAAGCATGTTCAAAACCTAACAAAATCTGCTCAATGTAAGCTGGCAGTTTTTCAACACCAAATTTGTTTAGGTTATTAAGGTAGTTCATCAACTTTCGGCCCTGATTGTACTCCATATGGTTTATGTTAAATGTTAAATTTTTATATTGATTATCTTCACTATGAGATGGGCAAAGTATCTGAAATTTCGCAGTCTTACAGAAAATTTTCTCAGCAATGGATCTGCGAAGTTTCAAGAAAATATATAGAAACTCGATTAGCCGATGAACTACCTTAAAAATTGTGTATCAGAAACATTTATTGTATATCCAAATATATTATTTAGAATCGTACTGTAGTAATATATCTATCATAAACAGTTAAAATAACATCCTTTTAACTTACTTGGAACTGCCGAACCAGGGTCTGATTATGTAAGTCCCAAACGGCAATGTTACCATCGGAGCAACAACTAAAGCAGACCTTGGAATCGGGGCTTATTGCGAGAGCGTAACATGCAGGAGCTGATGAGGTCAATTCGGCTTTTATTCTAGGCGTTGGACTAGCTAGATCCCATATAGAGAGATTTGATGCCTCTCCACCTACAATAAGAGTACGGCCGTCGGGCAGAAGTTTTACTGAACGAATATAATTATCCCGTTGCTGAAAAAGATAAATAACAAAATATTTAACACAAAGAGCATTGCAATAATAAAAGTATGAATTTAAGACTATGTTATCACAAAAATATTAGCAACATTTTTTTGAACCCAAGAAATACAGTAAAAGAGTTTACATTAATATAACAGAAATTGTCTTCCAGTTACGTGAATCTTTGTCACAGGTAATTTACATTCAACCTCCTGTTATGTTATATCGACAGAATATTTATGCAACAATAGCAATACCATTTTTAACTATCTGTCTACTCTTATTATATAACTAATAATTTACTATAAGTATAATTTTTTCTATTTTCCTATAATTTTACTGTAATAAAATATCCCATTTGAAGTTACAGCGGAAAATAATGGTAAGATGAAAAAACTAGATTTTTTTGGTGATGTGAAAAGTATTCTTCTGTAGTTTTAACACTAGCAAAAGTAAAAACATACAACGGTTATAATTTTTATGCTAGAAAAATAATATTAAAAATATATGGACTACTAGCCATTTAGTTAATTAATATCTTTAATAAATTTACATTTTGTTTTACAGAAAAATGCAATAATAACAAATTGTTATTAAACAAAAAATGGCCGATTTCTATATATGCATTACACCTTTTACGAGGAGAGATAAACACAATAGGTGCTTTACCCCTCCACACAATTCTTTTTCGTAGATTTCTCAGTAATAAAAAAATCGATATTAATAATTTTGCAAGGCGGGTATTTGACTTTCTTCTATATCGGTACATCGATGAAAATTCTGATAGGCAGAATGTTTATAAGGTTAAAAAAGATCTATTTCAAAAATAATTAACATAGAGGGTGTCTCAAAAAAGCGCGGCGTCTAATTTTTTATTTATTTTAAATGGAACGACCTACACGACGGAGTCTCATTGAACCCTTTCTTCTACTCTCATTTTTTTGCCTTAAAATACAACATTGTTAAATTATTACATTTTTAAATATCCTTTGATCGAAATCAGTATATTATTTAAATTATATTACTACACCACAGTCCTCTATTTTTTTGCAAAAATTGGTGAGGGTTTTAACTGGGATGATTTTATCTCGCAGCAGTACGATATTTAGTTGTTTTTATACTGGGTGTCCAAAATTAATATTTAAATATTAATATTGTCTATTCCGTTTTGAGAATAATTGATTGTTTTAATGCTGAAAAATCTACAAAAAGGTGTTTTCTAGAGCGGCAAAGCACCTATTGAGTTTATACAACATATAAAAAACTAGAATTAGTTTCTATCGTTGTTAAAATGGTAATCCAAGTTGGTCATTTCTTGTTTAATAACAATTTTTTAGAAAACTGTTGAAGACAAAGGAAAATATGTTATATGTTATATGTATGGGTTTTAAGATAAATGAATACTATATCGACACATTATAATAGATACATGGTGTTTAATTTTAAAAAAATGGCGTAAAATGAGGTTGAAAATTTCGATTTTTAAATAATAATTTTGGGCATCCTATAAAACAAAAATTAAATATTGGATTATTGAGAGATAAAATGATCCCTGCTAAGACTTCTTACAAATTTTCCAAGAAAATAATGAACCGTGGTGTGGGCCTTAAAATTTTAATCCGATATTGTTTAGAACTTTTAGTTAACCAGTTTTGTTTTGTATATGATATTGTTATAATTTCTGTTATATGTGTTAATAAATAAACATTTAAATAGGAAAATTAAGATTAGGGATAAAAATCTAAATATAAAGTCTTGGAATCGATATAAGAACTATTTGTCTCCCGAAAATAGACAAAATTTTTAATTTGCTTTGGTATGGTAATAAAAGATTTTTTTTTTAATTCTTGAACTTGTAAAGGTTCAAAATTTGATTGACTTATTGTTGACACTTGTCAACTTAGACCAGTTTTAAAGTTAGTTAATAAGGGAGATACTCTTTTTCAAAAATTGTATTAACGTATAGTAAAAAATTATGAAAGTTTTAAATAAGAACAAGAAACAATTTCTAATTATAAACTCATGGAAAAAGTTTGTAATTCCCAAACCGTGTCATCTTGTAAGTTATTTTCTTATAGCTAAACAAATGAAGTTTTACATACCAGACAATCTAATTGACTAACTGGACTCTTACAGCCGGGCTGACTAATATCCCACACCTTAACACAGCCTTTGCCTCCAGTATAGACATACTTTGTGGGATTGGAGATCGTTACAGCACACACAACTTCTCCATGATTCAACGTGTTGATTTGCCGAGCGTGCCGGGGAATGCCGGGACCTATAAGTGCGTCGGTCGGGAAAGGTACGGGTTGTAACTGACCCTCTCCATTCATATGAAACGAATAAGCTCTGGAAAAAAGAGGAATACTTTTAGTATGTCCCATCGGAGGTAGTTATTTAAAATTGATTTTTGCACCATTTTTCTTCATAAACTTTTTACCTGAAGAGAATTTTATTAATTAAATCTTTTTCTTTGAATTAGTTTTTGATAAAATATCTCTGTACACCTAAAATTATCAATATTTTCATTTGGTCGTTAAATTCTTGGATTAACTTGGTTACAATCGAGAAAGATATATGGATTGAATATAAGCATGGAATGAATATCTAGTTCATTTCATATCCGATGAATAGAATACTAGATTTTTAGTTCTGTATGAAACTCTTAACAAATCTAAAGCTAGTTTCATTGGCAAGAAGTCAAGTTCCTTGCATAACGGGAAAGATCTTACAGGGATGTGGACCCAAAAGGTTAAAATTAGTGTTTTAAGAAACATAGTGGAGGTGGAGGGCATATTTTCTCATTTAGTTTCTGTAGTTTGTAGAAAGCATTCTGGTTCACTTCTTTGTTGACTCAACAGTTTTATCGAAAGCCATTTTGTGCTAAGAAAATTCGATTTATTAAGAAACCTGTTTAAAATATGACTAATTGGGTTTTATCTACGTTTGGTAATTCACACATATTTTTAAAAACAATGTTTGATATTTATACGAAAATCTGTAAACATAGGAGGGTAACAGATGTGTAACAAAGGTAATAAAAATCAAAGCTATAAAAGCTGGATTAAGGAATGTTTGCGCTATTAATCTTTAATTACTACAAAAGTGAGGCACAATTTTTTTTATAACCCAGGTGACGAGTTGTACAACTTTTTTAAGCATAGCCACTTTTTGTTAAAAACAATTTAAATTAAATAACTTACGGTTTGCCTCCTGGAACAGCACCCAATCCGTTCGTTGCCAGTGGTGGAGCTCTGGTATGGGGATGACCGTCATAAGCACCAGGAATTGCTTGTGGAGGTGGACGTCCATATGGTGGCGCCTGGGCGTAAGGAGGAATTTGATGCTCGGGCGTCCTGGGCGCCCCTAAACCGGGGTAAGGAGGGTAAGGGCCAAGAGGACCACCAGGTGCTGCTTTGGAACCACCTGGTGGGCCCGCGCCTGCGCCCAAGTTAGGCGTCGTCGAGCGGGGTTTCGAACCTGGTGTCAGGGGTTTTTCCTGTAAGAAAATAAAACATTATTTATAACCATAAAAGTTTTTAATTATTTATCATAAAAAATGGCTGAGTAATAATCTCGGTAATACTTGGTATACTTAAATTAGTTGGAATATCCATTTGTACAATTAATATTTTTATCTTTGATGCGATATACATTTACCAGACCGGTATATACCTATAGAAGGCTAATGCTAGATCATAATGAGACTTCAGAACAATTAGTCCCATGAGCCACGTTCTTAAGGTGTTCTTTAGAGTGATTCAACTCCTACTATACAAAAAAATGCGAGAAAAATATGGGCGGAACACAATTCGGCTTTCGCAACGGATTAAGCACTCGGGAATCACTATTTGCAATATAAATCCTCATAAAGCGCCAGAGATGTTAACGTATAAATGGGATTTATTTACTATAACAAAGCCTTCGGCAAATACCAGCATAATAAAAAGATCTAACTAAGCTTTAAAAGAGACGGGTATCGATGAAAAAGACAGTATTATCGCCAACCTCTGTTGGCAACAGAAAACAACACGGTGAACAATCATTGGGACTGATAAATATAAACAAGGTTGTGAGGCAGAGTTGTGTGTAATCACCGATTCTCTACAACTCATATTCAAATCATATCTTCAAGAAAGCTCTTGAAAACATCCATCAAGATATGGCCACGAAAATCTTATTAAAAATATTCGATAAGCTGACAATATGGTAGTGCTTGCGGATTCATTTAGGGTGCTGTAGAAACAGAGTTAGACACGTTCAATTACCGAGGCTGCTTGAATTTGCCTCGAATGACCCACAGCTATGTATGATGTAAAGGGCCCAACGAGGCCTAGACATCAATGATCAAGTACCACCACCTTTTGTTGATTTATGCCTTCAACCGCAAGTAAAGAAAATAAATTGGGTCTTAATTTTAAAAAGACCAAATATATGGTAATAAGCAAAACACCCCAGCCACACTAATTTCTACGAAGCAACAATCAGTTCATTGAAAGAGTTTCAAAATTTTACTACTTAAAGAAGAATGGGATCATTCAACAGAAATTAAGTGCAGGAGTGGGAAAGCTAGGGTAGGTAGTGTTCCTTTGTGACCGACCCTCAGTCTAGAAATGAAAAGAAAAATTATAAGGTCATATTTATTTTTAACCCTTCTATACGGTCTCGAATCCTGCGCTCTAACAGCAGGGTTCGAGAAAACATCCAAGTTTTTAAAATGAGGCTATATAGAAGATTACTTAGAACACCATAGACGTGTTAGGGTGTGTATAAATCCGGCGAGTCGCGCTCGTGATAAACCTCCTTCGAATTTTGGGACTTCGGCGACCGGCTTCAAAGGAGATAATAAAAACGTCATCATATTTCTATTGTTCGCGAGTAGCGTGACCGAGACTCGCAGTGATCCATTTTCTGTCGGTTTTTAGTGCGAACTCAAATGATTTTTTTTCTGTTGTTTGCTTTATGGCACGTTCTTTACGAAAAATTTACTATGAAGCGAGATCGACGACACGAGAAATATTATGAAATTCGTTCGTTGTATTCCAGATGCTTTAATTATCTTCTTTAATGCGGACCGCCGAAGGTACAAGAGTTTCGTGGGAAATTCGCGTGGAGAGCTCGACATCATTCGAACTCGGTAAAATTTAAAGGAGGCTTGTCACGGGCGCGACTCGACATATTTATAAGCACATTTACAAAGGAAGAGGTTGTTGATAGAATTGGTTGTCAACAGGAACTATTATCTACCATTAAATAAAGGGAGCTTGAATATTTTAGCCACGTTATGAAACACAGAAATATTCTCTGCTGGTACTTCAAGATGAAAGAGAAGCTAAAAGAGGACCGGGCAGAAGAAGAACACCCTGGTTGGTCCATATAACTATGATAGCCAACATTCGAATGAATAGGGCAGCGAAAGAAGTTATTTTTTCTTCTCTTAAAATAAGTGGACTTAAAAGTTTATTTTATTTAATTATATAAAAATGGCTAACTTGGTCTTTATCTTTTAATATTGGTTTATCTGAAAGATAAATTAGGATATATTAGGATAAATCAGCAATTAAAAGTAAATCTGTGAGAATTAAGATTCCTTTCATGTATTTTAGATTGTATCACCATAAAAAAAAATTGTTTTTTATTATTTTAAAATATAATAAGAATAAAATATATAAAGTATGTCCAGGATGAGGTACCGCACTCTATATTTTTGATTTCTCGAGGAAAAGTTATTCTTGATAAAAAATCTTGCTTGCATTCTGATTTCAAAAACAGTGATCAAAGTCATGATAACGTATACAGGGTGTTCAAACTATTCAAAAATGTAAAATTGATCTTAAATAAAATACTGTCATTTATACTTTTTTGTAGATTTTATTTAACCAAGTCGTTCCGAAATAGAAAAGTAGTTGATTTTAAAAGGTACAAAAAATTATAGTTGCAACAGCTTCCACAAATTTTTCTTTTAGTAGGTCAATAATGTTAAACCATTGTTGTAAACCTTTTGCTTTAAGTAACCCCACAGAAAATATTCTTATGTAGTTAGACCAGGTGACTGAGCTGGCTAGGCTATTAGTCCACATCCACTAATCCTGAAAATGAATGTTTAACCAGTTTGGCACTCGTAATGTAGAGTGAGCAGGACATCCGTCTTGTTGAAAAATAAGGTTTCTTCTTAACTATTGATCCTTCAGTTCAGTCATAACAAAATTGGTTAAAATTTCCATATAAGAATTTTAATTTTAATTGTCTACTATAAGGTCCAATTATTCTGGCCACATTACGCCACACCAAACATTAACTTTTGACTATGAATAGCAATTCGAAAATTCGAATTTTTCTGTGCCCAATATGTACAATTTTGTGAAGAGACTACCTCACTAGTGTAAAAGTTGTCTCGTTGGAAAATAAAATGTTTCTATAAAAAAATCTACTCTATCTTGCAATTTGTTAATAAATTTTGATTTGAATACCTGAAATTTGTTGCTTACCATATTATGAATATGAGACTTGGTAACTGTCTCTAAGGTCTCTGCTCTTTCCCTTAAGGATAATTTAGGATTTTATTGTACTGAGTCAAGAACTACCAAGGTGGTAGTGTCATCATTGTTGTACTGCTTTTTGTTGTTTAGTGACAATTTTTAGGTAAAACACAAATATGTCTCTTACGTTGACATTAACAGAAAAGTATCCATTTTGTTTCTATTTGGGAACAACTGGGTTACATAAAATTTGTAAGAAAATTACTAATAAGAATATTTTATGAAGGATTAATTCTACATTTTTGAATATTTTCAACACCCTGTATACATTATTATGACTTCGATTACTGTTTTTGAAACCTGAAAGCAGGCAAAACATTTTATCAAAAATTACTTTTCCTCGAAAAATTAGAAGTTTACTAGAGTGTGCTACACTATCCGCGGACACATTGTATATCAAGTAACTAGCATAGGGATTTTTCCATTAACAGTTGTAAACATTTTGTAAATAATTTCTGTTTGTCTTGTAGACTATGAAATTCTTTAAAATTCTAAACAGTGTCTAGATTTAGGCCTTTAGCTTAAGAGAAAATTGGTTTATAAGTAATTGCCCGATCATAAAAAAGTTTTCATTGAATAAATATATTTAGGATTGTGAAATAAGTAGAACACGTAAACTAAGAAAAAATTACGGAAATTGATTCTTATGATAAAATAACTAGTATATTATATAATAAAATTTTCCAAAATATGTATTCAAGACTTTAGTTTTAAACATTTATCGGTGTACGTTGCGGTAAGAGCAATTTAATCGCTAGAGAGACCCGGCATAATCTAATAAAAAGGTTGTTGCTTTTCTTTTTTTTTTCTTTTATTAAAACTCCCAGCCTTACATCTTTACTTTTGAGCGATGGGGTGCTCCTCGACGACGACGATCCGCTTCTACTCGGTGGTCTTTCCGTTTTTATTTTATCACCGTTTGAGCTGCCATTTTCTCGGATATCGCCTGCGTTCCCGAGGGATACGTGCTCGCCGTTTGTGTGAGGTGACGACGCTTCCTGAAAGAGAAAAAATATAAGATTAACTCGAAGCATGTAGATACGTTCGGGTGAATACAACAACCTATTGGTTAAATATACTGGGTGGAACAAATACGCTATTGTTAACGGCCTGACACTTCGTTGACTAAAGGCTTATTTATCTGTTTAGAATTTCAGTAAGTTATATACCAAATCTCTAGATATTTGTTACCAGAATAATTAAATATCGAAACAATCTTTGATAGTTTTGCTCTTGTTATTTTTTTTGGGGTAATATATATTACATATTTTACTGTTTCTAATTGGACTTGAAACTATAAATGAAATATCGCCTTTCGAGGCGCTTATTAACTCTACTACATATACAACTAAAAGTGCCACTGGCATTTGATTGTAAATATTGTCTAAGTAGGAAAAGTTGGCTTCAACTGAAAGCTTCAGTATATTAAATACTGTAAAGATTAGTGTATGGTATTTTATGTAAGTACATGTTATATCAAGTATGGCTTACCTCATTTGCAACATCTACAACTAAATCCTGATCACTTTTTTCTCCGTCACTTTCCTGTGAAAGAAAAAATATAGCATTAAAAAAAATAAGAAAATTTTAAAAATGAAAATATATGTTTAAATAATAAAGGAGGCAGAAATGATGTCAAATAATGAAAGAAATTACTAGATGCAGTTTTTTAGATTGAAATTTAAAAAGTGGATTATATTATTAAGTTTCCCAAGTTTCATACACACAAGTCCTATTTAAACGAGGCCACAAAAATTCCACTTCCGTCGTTCTTGCATAAATTTTGCCACCTGTCAGAATTTTCGTATCACTTAAGTCGATAATTTTCATGATTTTCTTTGTTGTATTGAAATTGAAAAAGAATTAAAACACCGGACCACAATACATACGGTTCTAAAAAGTGGAATAATGAATTTTTCTGATTTGTATTCCACCAAAAGCATCAACGTGAAACAGGTCACCAACCTTATTGTTCAGCAACAACAGAAAAATACATCAAGGAGATATTTAAGTTCAGATCCGATACTCATGGAGAAAAAATATATTTGAAATGTAAATTCTGAACTAATTAATTTTTTTTCAGAATCTGTGTTTCAAATATATTTTTTCGCTTTTCGTATCGAAACTAAATTGAACACTGCTTTATAGATATCACTTGAGGTGTTTATTTTAAAAACAACATATAAAAGTTCATCTAAAAAGTTCCGGGACTATTTTTTTTTTGGAATGGAAATCCCCTCCTCGTTCTATACAAATTTTCCTGCGCACGTATGGCCGCTGGAACGACCTGGAAAACTTCTCTTCTGGAATAACTTTCTAAACCTTGGTCATATTCCTTTGAATCGCCTTAACGTCTTGAAAAGTTCACCCTTCAACGTCAGTTGCAAGTTAGGGAATAAAAAAAAGTCTGCCGGAGCCAGATCTGGAGAGGTGATGTATCATCGAGATCGACTTTTGGGTCAAAAATGGAGTATTGAAGAATGAGCTGGCGCCTTGTGCTACAGAAACCTGTCACCGCTGCTGTACAATTCCGGTCTCATGCGACGAATCTGCTTTAAATGTCGATCTAGGACACTTTTGTAGAATTGTGTGTTCGCTGTCTGGCCCGGGGGCACGATTTCGTTATGGATAATCCCGCGAGAATCGAAAAACGAAATGAGTATCGTTTTGATTTTCGACTTTCTTCGTCGAACTTTAGTGGGCCATCCTTCGCCCTACTCAATGGTTGGGCGTTTAGTCGATGGATCGTATTGAAAACAACATGCCTATTTAACCAAATCACGTGAAGTTTCCACATGGGGCTCTTTCAGCTCTTCCGTTAACAATTGCGGAATGAACTTCGCACATTTTTTTTCCCGAGAACATTATGTAAAATGTGGTGCACGCTTCCTACACTGATGTTGAGTTTCTCTGACAACATTTCAACCATAATTTGATGAGTACGCGACAGTGCGACGCGCATACGTTGGACATTCTATCAGTAGTCGAGGTTACAGGGCGACCCATCCGTGGATCGTCTTCCAGTTACTGTCGACCATTTTTGAATCGCGCATACCACTCGAAAACCTTGCTGCAGCTTAAAATATCCTCACCATACGCGGTTTTTAATAATTCGAATGTTTCCTAACCACTTTTTCCCAATTTGAAATAAAATTTGCGGCGAGTTGCTCCATAGCGAAAATTGTGACGCAGTGGCAAAAACACGCCTATTTCAAACGAACACAGCTGGCCAATAAATGAAGTTACAGCGCTCACATTTCTATTGTGAGTAACTAAGGCATGATATTACAAAGTTCTGCCATCGGGTAACAGAAAGCGCTAGTCGCAAATTTTATACAAAATTAATTCCGGAACTTTTTGAATGAACTGTGTATATCCAAAATTTAAGAAAATGCCCTTTTGTCCTCATCGTGTAGCATACACTAAACTCTATCGCCCCAAGATTCTGTTTTCCTTAAAAACATCCCATATGCTAAGATATCTACGACTAAAATAATAGTATTTCTATAGAAACGACATATGTCCAGTCTTTTTTTAAGTAGAAGTCCACGTGAATAGTACTGTAGTTTAGTTAAGACGGTGAGGTCTTGTTTTAGTCTCGCGTAGTGTATATATTTAGTAGTTTGTAACTCAAAAGTATTTTATTATAACTATGGAGGATGTACCAAGTAGTAGTCAATCTCAGTGCGCACCAGAGGCCCGTGTAATAACAATGGCCAAAATAAAGGGCGAAAAACATTAACCATAAAAGAAAATTTATAGAAAAATGCAGTATTGGTAGGAGCTGCAAATAAATAATAGGTTTTAGGTACATTTTTATTTTTTTGCTTATTTAAGAATGTTTTTATATGAGGGCGGTCCGATCAGTACTTAGCCTCACCGCCCGATGGCGCCACTATTGCAAGAGAAATTTACTATGGTGTAGTACATTCTCGTAGATGGCTACTGTCAAAATTTCAGCTGAAGCGGACTCGCAGTTTTGTTTTGACCGCGTGTGGAAACAGGCGTATCCGCGGATTTTAGAAAAATTGAAAAAGAGCAATATCGATCGGTGATTCGATTCTTGTTTTTTGAAGGGAAATCGCGCAGCGAAATCAGAGAGCGCTTGGATGCGATGCACGGTGACTCTTCTCCTTTGATGGCGGCCGTCAAAAATTGGTTTAACGAGTTTCAACGGCTACCACGGAGGATAACGTGACAAAAATCCACGATCTCGTATTGGCAGACCGCCGATTGAAGGTACGCGAGATAGCTGAGACAGTAGGCATCTCGAAAG
Organism: Diaprepes abbreviatus; assembly: GCA_034092305.1. Classification (NCBI taxonomy): domain Eukaryota; kingdom Metazoa; phylum Arthropoda; class Insecta; order Coleoptera; family Curculionidae; genus Diaprepes; species Diaprepes abbreviatus. The sequence goes on from JASJET010000022.1 coordinate 38,416,982, forward strand.
ACCGCGTGGGTCCGTATCCTGCATGAAATTTTGGGCATGAGAAAGCTGTCGGCGCGATGGGTGCCGCGTTTGCTCACTCCGGACAACAAGTGCAACCGTGAGACCACTTCAGAGCAGTGTTTGACGCTGTTTAAGCGCAATCCAAAGGAGTTTCTGCGTCGTTTTGGGACCTTCGACGAAACATGGATCCACTGGTACACACCAGAGATCAAGGAACAGTCGAAACAGTGGACTTCACCCGACGAACGTGCTCCGAAGAAGGCGAAGACTGTCCTATCGGCCGGAAAGGTGATGGCCACCGTTTTCTGAGACTCACACGATGTGATCTACATCGACTACCTGGAGAAGGGCAAAACGATTACAGAGCTCTACTATGCCGAATTATTGGGCCGATTCGCCGCAGAATTGCAGAAAAAACGGCCCCATTTGGCGAAAAAATAAGTGCTCTTCCACCATGAGAACGCACCGGCTCACACCTCCGCCATCGCCACGGCCAAATTGGGCTACGAACTGCTGTCCCATCCACCGTATTCTCCAGATTTGTCCCCGTGCGACTTCTTTTTGTTTCCAAACTTGAAAAAGTCACTCGCCGGGCAGAAATTTGAGTCGAATGAGGAGGTTATCGCCGCCACGGAGGCCTACTTTCCAGACCTCCAGAAAACGTATTTTTCAGACGGGTTAAAGAAGTTGAAGCATCGCTGGGTCAAATGTATCGAGCTAAAAGAGGACCATGTTGAGAAATAAATCGCCACTTTTCCAAAAATTTTCGTTTTTCTTATGTTGGCTAATTACTTATCGGACCGCCCTCGTAGTTGCAAACAGTTCAAGTATGATGAAAATAGTAGGGAAGCCAGAGCATTTTTATTCGAGCAGTTTTATAATATGAACAATAAAAACGAATAAGACGCTCACTTGTCTGGATTAATAACTCTAAAAGAAATAAGGAGACGTCGTCCGAGAGTTAGAAATGCGGAAGCTGCAAAACCACATTCTGCAAAATATGGATTTAAAATAAGATTTGAAGGCAAGAAAATAGAAGTTTGTAAAGAAGCATTTTGAGGCGTTCACGGTAAAAAAATTTTGCCAAAACTTTTTCTTATAGTTATTTTCCCCATATAAAAACAGATTTCTTCGCGGATTAAAAATTGTGATTTTTAGATGTTTTCGGTCTTTCTCATCCACGATTACGTGGATATAAAACATCAAATTTTTTCACTGTAGTTCAACTTCAAATTTAAGTGTAAGTACACCATAAGTATTGGAATATTTTTTTTACATTAATTATCTCTATATAAATTACACTCAAGTTTGAAAAAAAAAAAGATAATTGAATCTCGAAATGCAATTGCTCGAATATTACAGACAGAAATTTAAAAAGTGTGATAACCTTGAAGAGGTAATTTCCTAGCAGATGTGGATATAGTGAAATCGTAGATAAATATCAAATATGTTTTTCAGTATTCAACTAATTTTTCAAATTAAGGTTTTCTATCTCTACGTTAGGTTTCGAGGAGTCATTTAGTGGATGGTGAATGGGTAAGTGGAGAAAACTCGACATTTTAGCGACTCACTGGTATCTTCTAGATGGTTTGAGATGGAAACATGATCTTTTTACATATCCTTGCTGAGATGACCTTAGTAATAACTACATACAATTTTATTGCAGCTAGTCAAATAGAAATCAGTTATTTATAAGTTGATTCGGGTAATAGAAGCTCGAAATGCATTAGCTTTCGGCTAGAACTTGGCTTGTACACTAGATCCAAATTATCATTGTGGTTTATTTAAGGAGGTGCACTCGCTATTACATGAGTCAAATGATGTGTAGTACCCAATATTTGAAAAATAAAATTAAAACGTTAATAAAAAATATAACAATTTAAAAATAAATAATTTGCAAGGCATTGAAATATTTTTTAAAAAATAATTAAATACGGAACTTAATTCGACTCATTTAAATTAGCTGGTCGTAATTAGTGCACGATTAGACAACGTTGTATTTTTACTGTTCATGTTTATTTCCGAGACAGGAGTATAACCTTACTTTTTCATAATAAATAAGTTTACAAAATAGTAAAATAAATGTTTACTCATAACAATCGGATGTCTGACAACAAAGATGGTGGTAAATTTGTAAGTCTCAAATGTAAACAATGGCGTCAGAATATAATGAATGCAAAAAACTCGAATAAAGAGAAAATCTCACTCCACAAAATCTATATGTTCATATCAATAACCAAGTGATAGAAATGGAATGTATTGCTGATGATTTGTGGTGTAAAAATTTAATTTATCAATATCTTTAAGACATGCCGTTCAAGAGGAAATTATTGGGTTAGTACGTATTTTCCACGTAAAATTCATAAAATGTAACACTACAAATTTACTTCATGCAAGTAAAGAAGGGGGTTTCAATGGGGTAGTGACAGCGTCTCAAATAGCTTCTCCTACTCAACCGTCAACCTCACCTTCTCGCTGGTGAACCCTGTTGATACAGACGAGGCTCTGACGACCGAATATAGGCGGTATAACCTTAGATCGAGGATAAAGGAAATGTTATCTTCTATGTCGTCGAAAGTAATGGGAACCTACGGCGAACACAAACAAACAAAATTCCCCAGGACGTCAACTGTCCATCTATTCTCTTTATCATGGCAAGAAACCTCAAAGCAATGGCCCTCAGTCCCGGGCAGTTGTTAAATCACCAGAGGGTGCTAAGAATCCCCCGGCTTGACATGATGAAGATAAAAAAGCGAATTGGAACTTGGAATACACGAACTCTCTTTGCAGCTGGAAAACTTGATAACGCGGTTCAGGAAATGACACGGATGAACATCGACATTCTTGGTATAACAGAAACAAGATGGCCAGGTACAGGATCGTGTAAGAAGAATGGAGCAACATTTTATTACTCTGGAAACAACGAGCCAGATCATAGAAATGGAGTTGGTTTTATTGTATCGGGAGACTTGGACAAATCCATAAAAAACGTGATAGCATATTCAGACAGAATTATACTTATACAAATCAGCTCCAAACCAATTAACATCAATGTAGTACAAGTATATGCGCCTACAGCAGATAAAACAGACATCGAAGCTGAACAGTTTTATGAACAAGTTCAGGAAGTCCTAAAGTCATTAAAATCTCAAGAAATCACCATAGTGATGGGCGATTTAAACGCAAAGGTTGGCAAAGGTACTGTGGATGGTGTGACTGGTATGTATAGACTGGGTAATAGAAACGAACGAGGTGAAATGCTAATTCAATTTTGTCGTGATGAAAATTTGGTCATCAAGAACACCTTCTATAGACTTCATCCTCGAAGGCTTTATACTTGGAAATCTCCACAAGATCAACAGGGGAACGTTGTGCGTAATCAGATTGACTACATTATGATTAACAGAAGATACCAAAATAGCATAACACGTGTTGCAGCATACCCAGGAGCGGACATCGGCTCAGACCATAATCCTCTGGTTGCTGACTTCTGGTTTCGTTGTAAATTACTAGCAGTGGGGAGTAAAAAACAGAAATACAGTATTCTTGACATGAGACACCCATTAATACAAGACAACATGAAGGCAGAATTAGACAAGCTTTGCCGAGAAAATATACCCAGCCAACAAAGTGCGTCCAATGATATTTGGAATACGCTCAAAACAAATATACAAACAGCTACTAAAAGTGTTTTAGGACAACAAAGACGAGAAAAGATTAAACCATGGATGACGGAAGAGATACTGGACTTAATGGATGAACGTCGACTTGCCAAAAATCAAATGGATGAATATAAAATACTTGATCGTAAAATAAAGAGATTAATAAGGGAAGCTAAAGAGATATGGACTCAAGAACAATGCGATGAAGCAGAAAGACTTCATAAACTGCACGATTCGTTTAATTTCCATAGAAAGGTGAAAGAAATAACTGGTATAAAGAGGAAAACAGCTCTACCATCCATGAGAAATAGACAAGGAAGGCTGATATTGGATACGGAAGAACTGAAGTTGACCTGGTTGAATTACGCGGAGACCCTATTTAATGACCAGCGTACAAATAATTATAGGAACAACACGGAACATATGAGTGGTCCAAAAATCCTTGAGTGTGAAGTCAGACACGCAGTAAATAAAATGAAATGCGGTAAAGTTCCAGGTCATGATCAAGTTTATGCAGAAGTTTTAAAGCTAGTTGATATTAAACAGCTTACATATCTCTTTAATGTAATATATGACTCTGGGCAAATTCCATTGGATTGGCTAAAGTCGACCTTTGTCGCAATACCAAAGAAATCAACTCCCGAACTTTGTGAAGACTACAGACTTATCAGTTTGATGAGTCACGCGCTTAAAGCATTTCTAAGGGTCATTCATTCAAGGATATACAAAAAATGCGAGGATATGAGTGGCAATACACAGTTCGGATTCATCAAGGGACTTGGCACTAGAGAAGCACTATTTTCTTTAAAATTACTTGTACAAAAGTGCTATGACCAAAGACAGGATGTTTTCATCTGTTTTATTGATTACCAAAAAGCCTTTGACAATGTTAGACATGGGCCACTTTTGGAGAGATTGCAGGAAATTTGTATTGACGATAAAGATATAAGAATAATAAAAGAACTGTATTGGAACCAATCAGCAGAAGTCCGCATTAATACCGGTCTGTTAACGGACACTTTTGGCATATTGAAGGGAGTCCGACAGGGGTGTATTTTGTCCCCTATTTTATTCAATATTTATGTTGAGAAAATCTTTCAACTAGCTTTGGAAGAAGAGACACGAGGTATCAAAATTAACGGCATACCAATGAATAATATTCGTTACGCAGACGATACCACAATACTAGCCAATAACATCGAAGACCTTCAGGCAATATTGAATAAAATTAACGAATCCGGTGAACAGTTTGGGCTACGAATTAATATTGCCAAGACAAAAATGATGGTGATTAGTAGGCATCAACACAATACTCCCCTCAGTATCAACGGGAACATAATTGAACGCGTCGCGAGGTTTACATAGCTCGGAGCTACCTTGAATGAAAAGTGGGACTGTGATGAAGAAGTGAAAGGACGAATAGGCCGAGCAAAAACAGCATTTTTTAAAATCAAGAATTTTCTTCTTTGCAGGCATTTACCACTAAATACCAGAATACGTGTTTTGAAATGTTATGTATGGCCTATGGTATTGTATGGCGTTGAAACATGGTCACTTAAAGTTAGAACACTGAATAGGATCGAAGCCTTCGAACTATGGACACTTCGTCGACTGCTACGTATTCCCTGGACTGCTCATCTCACAAATGAAGAAGTTTTAAGAAGGAGTGACGTAGAAAGACAACTGCTGGACACGGTAAAGCAGCGTAAAGTGTCTTACTTGGGACATATGTTGAGAGGATCCAGATACTCCATACCAAGGTTGATTTTGCAAGGAAAAATAGAGGGAAAGCGCGGACCGGGCAGAAAACAACATTCTTGGCTACGAAATATAAGAGACTGGTGTGGAATATCGGACGCCGCAACTATATTTATACAGGCCGAAGAGGGAGTCCTGGCCGTCTTATAACTTTAGAAGAGGAATGGACATTTGATCGCCGACGTGCGGCTTTGCACATGGCACCAGAAGAAGAAGAAGAAGTAAAGAAGATAATACACATCATAAAAGTTACGGCATTAACTTCAGATTAGCTTTTGGTAAGTATTAATTTGATACAATATATATCTATATAATATATCTCACAATAATTAATTAATTTGTATTATTTCAAAATATCAATTGATCAAAGTTTTCATACTGAATGTATTCAGGAACCTGAAGTGAGAGCTTATGCAATGTTGCCAAACCTTTCGACTCCATTTTAATGCAAGTTAATCTGAAATTTTAAGCCATTCTTTTAATTGATATTTCAGAAAACCCCACGGTAAATTAAATATTCTATTACACACTCACAGCGCGAATTTTCCCATAAACAGGTTCGCCTCGGGACATTTAAACTTCCGTAAAGCCAATTTTCCTAAGCTCTATGAGCTATTGCTACTAACTGACTTGTCCCCTATTATTGAATCTTTGTACCCGTGACCACCTGCGAAACGCTTTATAATATCTTAAACTAGCGACCCGCCCCGGCTTCGCACGGGTGCAATGCTGATACTAAATACACTACAGAAAAACTGTGACTATTTATTTTATTTTTACAACAAGTATTACATCGGCCTCCGACGCGTTATTTATAGGCACGCTGCCGCCGCCCCGGTCGGCCAGTACCGCCGCAAGCGCTACTTCCCGCTTAACGACATCACATTAGAAACCTCAAAAATAACAGTATTTCTCCACTATTTAATGGATGTTATTATACATATAAACCTTCCTCTTGAATCACTCTATCTATTGAAAAAAACCGCATCAAAATCCGGTGCGTAGTTTTAAAGATTTAAGCATACAAAGGGACATAGGGACAGAGAAAGCGACTTTGTTTTATACTATGTAGTGATGATCACTTTGCTACCTGCGTTCCTTCGAAGTTACCAATGAAGAAAATTTCCTCTTTGGTTTACAAAACAAATCATCAACCATATGTTCAAAAAAGAAAAACTTCGTCACCAGTTATTAAATAACAAATCCCTCCAATTTTTGTTTTTTTTTTATAGTAAAAAAAAAGGCATTCTGGTATTCTAGCTACTGTGGATTACATGAACAATTCCTTCCATGGCCCTGATAACATTATTACAGCTTTTACAAGCTATTTCAAAAGTGTGTAAAAAACTTCGCAGCAACCCGAAGAGGATCTTTTTAATTCAACATACATTTCGGAGCCAATCGACATTTCCACAGTTTCTCCCGATGACATTACGACCGCCTGCAAGAAGCTTAAAAACAAATTTACATCTGGCTCTGACGGAATTCCAAGTTTTTTCTTTAAAGACTGCTCTTTTGTATTAAGTTCTTCCCTTGCGCACTTCTTTAACTTGATGTTGATGGTGTACTCCCGGACACCTGAAAAGTTGGTAAAGTTTTCTCCATCCTTACAAAAGATGACCCATCTCTGGTTGAAAAACTATCGTGGTATTTCCATACTATGTATTTTTTTCCAAAGCCTTCGAAATTATATTACAAAAGTTTCTATTTTCCAAAATTCAGAAGATGCTAGCAATTTATCAACACGGTTTCTTTTCTAAAATATCATACGTGACTAATCTTTGCAGTTTCTCCTTTTATGTCTGTGACGCCCTTAACGATAGGAGTCAGATCGATGTCATCTACACTGATTTTCGTAAGGCTTTCGATCAGGTTGATCAGTGCATTCTACTGAGGAAGGCATCTTAGTTTCGCTAATATTTGTCTTAGAATATTAAAATCCTACCTCCTAGACGGTCGCCAATCTGTAGAGATTCACCGTTTTAGGTTAGATCGGTTTGTGCTAACGTCCAATGTATCTCAGGGTTCCAATTTGGGGCTACTCCTATTTAATATCTATGTAAATGCAGACGTGGATTTCAAAAAAATGGCCTACGTTGACGATATCAAAATATTTTACCTCATCGATGCAGTTGCTGACTGTGCGTTCGTTCAAGCCAGCATCGAAATAGTTGGTCAATGGTGTATGTCCAACAAATTCGATTTGAATATCTCTAAATGCAGTGTGGTATCTTTCAGTCGTATAAAGAGATCTAAACTATTCAATTAATGCTTCTACCTGGAGCAGGCTCGCTTGTGTGATAAATTCTCCTTTATTTTCCATATTGATCAGATGAACAGTGCATCTCGATCATTGGCAGCAATTAGACCTCCTTAAAAGCAAAAATGGCATTTTCTATTAAAGACATATAGTTTAATTAATTTATGCTATACTTTTTTCAATATGTTTCGCTCTATAAAATGTATTAATCAGTTATGTTTATCTACTATTTATCGGAATGAGAATATGTATATTTTGTTAGTACTTTAACAAGTACCTCTTCTTATTTATTTTGTCGATTATATTACGAAGTATGCTATAATTAACATTTAACATATCACGACCCAAAGAAAAAAAGTTGTAATGAAAAATGGATAAAAGAAAGTTAAGTGTTCGCATAAGGATATAATTAACACAGGACACAAATTAAACACATAGGGGAAAGCAGGGCGGAACGGCATAGGGAAAAGCAGGGCGGAATGGCATAGCGGAGTAAAACGGTGTAGAAGCAATATTTCCAAATTCCAGTACTGCCAGCGACCTAATCATACATCGATTATTTCGATAAAACTGAGACAACTTTATTGACGGTCAGTATAGAGAATTCCTCGGATTTCTGAATATTTCGTTATGATCTATCAGTGATGGTAAGTGAATTTCTAAAATTTCCGTCATTCCTAATTTGTTTTTTTAATACTGTCGCCATTCAAACTACTCGTAATAACATGTTATTTCTCGGTGTAATTTTTTTCTTTAAGTTTTTTTTTTTAATTTTCAACGAATTTTTACTTATATACGTGAGTGTGAGGCAGAAAGGTATAATTTTCATGGGGCGGAATTGCATACTATATCGTACCACTCTACACTATTCTAGTACACAAGAAAAACTAATAAAAAGGAGTGTAAATTCTAAAAGCCAGTCAAAAATCATCACTCCTAAAAGAAAACGACAAGTGACACACTGACATCAGTAGAGCGAGCCGAGATGGTTACGGCAAATATGAGCATGTCTGTTGTAGGGTCATTTATAAATACGATGCCTATTTTTCTAAGAAAACAATTCGAAACAATAACTTAAACTGGGTTAGTTGTAGTTCATTCGTCAGGAAGAATTACCACTGAGTTATTTCACAATCAGTTTGTAAAATACATCGAGTATTCTAAAGCATCGAAAGACAATCATGTTCTTCGTTTGACAGCCATTTAACCCAAATAAAAGATTTGCAAGTTATTGGCACTGTCATTACTGTATTTATCGTTTCATTGCTTTCACAAATTTCAGCCCCTAGATTTCCCGTTTTTTAAACCAGATGAAAATAGCTCGGGTATAATTTAGTAAAAGTTGTTACACTCTTTCAAATATCTTCGTTCTTTGGGACAGTATTTTTCTAAACTGATACAATAACTAATGTGATCAATGATTTCCAGAAAACAGGAATTTGGCCTCCTAATCCTCATCTATTGTGGGTGTAGATTACCCAACTTCAGCCCCCACAGATATACAATTATTCAACGGTAAATTTTTAACTATGAATTTCACAACCGACCCCACTAATCAAACAAAATGTTATAGGAAACAAAAGACCAAGGAGAATAACTTCCAGAAGATTCCCATAGGAATGAGTTGGAAATTACTCTTGAAGTAAGCGTAAGGGAAAGAAGGAAAAAAAAAGAAATAGAAAAGATGAAAAGGAAAGGAAAAAAATTAAAGAAAAAATTGTGCCCCAGAAAAAATGTTGTTGATTCTAATATAATTAAAAAAACAAACATACAAAAGACTAGAAGGAAAGGAAAAATAGATAGACTCGAAGGAAAGGAAAAAAAAAGATAGTAATAAACAGGAGACTTAGTGCCTTTACTGCAGATATTTACATTTTGACTCAACTAAGGAATGGGTTTCGTATTAGTAGTGTCTGAAGTGGGCCCATAACTCTTCTGTAGTAACCACGAAGCTGATAAAGCTTGTACATATTTTTGTTAAATTTCAAGTAATAGTTTATTATTTTCTTTACACATTGACTGGAAGCTGTAATTGCAGTTTAAATTATTATTGTGTTCGTTAAACTCAAAGTAGTCCATTGTGCCCCTTATATTGTGAACGTCGACAAAATATGATGTTAAATGTTATTTTTATATCTGATACTTTTGTACTTAAGTATATACGTAAATGCCTTTCAAATGAACACATAATCGAACCTTAATTTATAATGGGAGATTAGATATGAATCTTTAAAAGATCGTGTGCCGTTCTGTCCCGCTTTCTCCTATATTGTTTTCATTACAAGGAGCAAAAACGTTAGATAGTGGCAAAGTGTAGAAATATTATCTTGGTATATGATTTAAAATAATGAATGAAAAAAAAAACTATAAAGTGCGGGAAATATTATTCACAACATTATTATGTGATTTTTAAAAAGTAGTATAAACAATTATTACTCCCGCTTATTGACGAATGACACATTCATTATTCAAGGAGTATGTAATTTAAATATGGATCTATTTAAGATGATTCAGAAAAGTGCTTGAAACAAAGAACAAATTGGTAGAGTGACAAATTTGCTTTAACAAATCGTTTCAATCATAAAAAATATTCTACGCAGTTTTGAATAAAATTATAGAAATAAAGAATATTTTTACATTTCTGTACCAGCATATTATTCGTAGATTCGAACTGATACAACATCTTTCTTTTGCGTTTTAATAATTTCTGTAATAAGTCTATTTTTTCGTAATTAAATCTGGTTATATATTCACAGACAAAAATATTGCAAATTTTATTTTAGGTCTCTATTTTTTTCCTTTAATAGGTTCGTGATTTATATTGCTAAATCTATTTCTTAGATTAAAGTGTTTATATATATGCATTACATTTTATTATAGATAAAATAATGTTTAAATATAATCTTTATAACTGAATAGGTGACGTTATTTTGTGAATCTTTAATTTTAGTTAGTACGATGGCTCGTTTAACTGTTTTTTGTAAAAATTCTTTGTTTAGCCAATCAGGAATACAGATAAGAGGATAGATATAGCATGGAGATTAATTATCCATCAAGCAACTGGAGAATACAAAAGGCAGCTTGGTCAAGGGAGTGAAAAATGAACAACGCCAAGAGACGATCAATTTTTAAAGTTCAATTTCTGCTACATCAGACACAGCTCTGAACTAAAAAAAAAACTGAATACAAGACTAGTTAATGCATCTTTCAAAATAGTAATAAGGTGATTTAAGGAAGTTAGTATAACTCCAGAATGTCCTGCCAAGTTCCTTCGGAAGAGCATATGCTAACTAGAATGAACATCAATGAGGAAAAATTCTTGTGACGAGCGAAACAACAATATAATTATGGAATCTTAATGGGTGTAGTGGAGTATACAGAAGGCCAGTAGAACATAAAAAATGTAGTCTTACAAATAATTTTAGCTTTGGTGATGGTTGTGGCATAAGGATTTCATCGAGGCAAATTTAAGGTTGAGTGCTGACCGGTAGATCCACAACAGCCTTGAAGAACATATTTTACCGTATGTAGACTATTGGGTACAATAACTTTATGCTAATGCATCATAATGTAAGTACTAAACAGTTAGTATGTTGTTTTAAAGAAATGTTATATTGTTACCATTGCTGCTCTTTATAATTATATGTTATAATCAAAGTCTAACTATTTTAGTAATTTCTCTACGAATTCAATGTAAAGCTTTAAAATTTAATTTAATATATTTATTAATAACGTAAAACATTTTAATGTAAGATATTTGATAATAAAAACCACAATAGTGTAAAGAAAAAGATAACAAAGACCTAAAAAATAAAATATGCAACGTTTTTCTTGGTGAGTGTATAGAAAACCTCAAACAATATTTGGAATATCGCAAATTTAAAAAATCTATAAAGCACAAATCAACATAAGAAAACAATTACATTTTGAAAACGAAATAATAAATTCTGATAACAGGATGAAAACAATATGGACTATTGTTAATAAAAAGCTTAATGACAATAAAAATAACTGCTAACAAAATGAAATAAAACTCCATTTTATCATTTCAGACCCTAACGAAGAAGTCAATGAATTTGCAATTTATTTTAATACTGTATTTATCACACAACTACACAATAAATATGGTCCATATTCTAGTAATAATACTTGTACGACTTCATCGTTTGTTTCTAATACTATGGTTCTTGACTACGTTGATGAAGATGAGGTTTTTAAGACAATCGAAGATTTAAAAAATAAAAACTCTACAGGTTTTAATGACCTAAATGTAAAAATGTTCAAAACTATGAAAAAATATATTCTCTGTTCTCTTACACATTGATAAATTATTATTTTAAAAAAAGGAGTACCAGTGTTATTCCTGTTCCCCAAAAGGACGATCCCGATAACATAGAGGATTATAGACAGATCTCGATCCTCAACACCTTTTCAAAGATTATTGAAAAGATTGTTTATAACAAAATACCCATTTTCATTGATAAATACCATGTTTTAACTTCTGCTCAATATGATTTTCTTCCAGGAAAGTCCATAGAATCTAAGTCATGTTCTTTGAAATGCGTTTTCAGAGTATTGATGACGAAAAACATGTAATGACAATCTTCTTTGATCTCTCTTTAGCTTTTGATATCGTAAATAATGCCTTTTTGGTTGATAAACTATATAGCACGGGTGTAAGATAATGGAATGTTTTGATTCCTACTTGCCCGACAGGAGAAGGGTAGTGAAATGCGGTGTTGCATTTTCGGGGGTAACACCAGTAGAGCTTGGTGTACCCCAGGGATCGGTACCGGGTCCACCCTTGTTTGTATCATTTATTAATGATCTACATTATAATATTATACAGGGGCATGTTACCATGTACGATTATTGCTGTGGTTGATACTTCTGATGAGCTTCGAACCATTACCTCAAATATTTGTTATGATATGAAAGTGTGGTGTGAAAGAAATTGCTTTATGCTGAATATTAACAAAACTGTCAATATTGATAAAACTGTCTATATGAATAGGTTTAATCGTAAGCCAGTTAATGATGATTTTGGAGAAAGGCTCAACCTTAAGATTAAGATTTTGGGTACATTTATAGATCTTCAACTGTGTTTTGACGAGCATATAAATCACATCTGCTCTAAATTGAGGTTAAAAAATACTCTCGATACTGATGTATATGTCAAATAATATTGCTTGATGGGGTAGTCCTGGTATGAAGGATAACCGTATTTTTATTATACAAAAAATAATATTGCGACTGATTTTTCGTCTTAGTTTTCGCGAGAGTTGCAAAAATATCTTTTTCCAAAAAAAAATATTAACATTTCCCAATATATACATACATAGATGTTTAATGTATGTGAACAGTAACAAACTATTGTTTGATAGACTACAAATCCTCACCATACACTCGGAAATGATCTAGTGATACCGCAACACAAAACAGAGTTATTCAAAAACTTATATATACAGGGTGTCTCACGGTGACAGTCTATTAGAATCTCTTTCTGTCTCTCTGGAAATTTGTATAATAGGGTTTTCGGTGACACTCTCTTCAGATGAAGTAACAGCGATATTCTGCGACTTCCGGTTATACCGGAAGTTGTTCGAAATTTACTTATTTTTTATGGATCACTCTGTATGTTATATTTTTTGCATTATTTTCATCATTTCTGATAATTTTTACTCAAAATTTTTTTGCCCTACTCTAGCCGTTTTTGAGGAAAATTTTTTTTTTTCCAAATTTTGATTTTTAACAGGGTGTCGCCTAAAATTGAATATCGTTTCAAAAATAAAATAGTGAAACTCGGAATTCCGTTTGTGGCTTTAGATATTATTGGGCTCGATAATGAATTGTCGGAAAATGACATTTTAGATACAGGGAAGTGTAAAAGTAACCAATTTTTAGCTCTATCAAAATATTTAAGAAAACAACTTTTTCAAATACGATGGTACGTTGTTGATTCATTCAGTAGACAGGCAATAACATGCCCTGTCCACCCCTACTCCCCATTTTTTTCTCAATCATGTGCCGTTGGGCGTTTTTGAAAAAACCAATATGGCGGATCAAATATAGCGACGAATATGAACAAATTCTAGATGTAATATTTAATTATTTGCTATAAATACTAATCTTTTTCTGTCGATTTGTTTCAAAACCCATACAAAATAATTTTTGGAATTTTTCATTAAAATGATAATGTATTTTAATATGATTTTCAGAATAGCGGATCCATATAGGGTGTCCCCATGCATAGCTAGAACAGTTTTGAACTTATTTACGATTTTTCGTAAAATCCCCCGAATATCGAGCAAGTTTAGGGATTTTTGGCAGGAACGTCATAATAAACAAACTAATAATATGTCTCTATGGTGAGACATTGTCTATTGCAATTAATTATTTACGGACTTATAATTCTGAATATTCGACTGATAATTCTGAATATTCGAAGAAAACGCCTTGTCTTCTGCTCCTCTAAAACCTAAATTTTGGTGCAGATACGTAGATGATACGTTCGTAGTTTGGCCGCATGGCGCAGATAACCTCCATAATTACCTGGATCATCTAAACCAACAACCCCCTAGCATAAAATTCACTATGGAAACTAAATCAAGCCCTTCCCTTTCTTAATGTACTAGTACAAAGGAAAGATAATGGCAAATTAGGACATTCTGTGTACAGAAAACCAACACATACAAATCGATATCACACCACCATCATCAAAAACAATCCGTCATAAACTCTTCGGTACATAGAGTCCTTTTAAAACGTGACGAACAATCACTGAAATCCGAAATAGAAAAACTGACTAATGCTCTGAGAGGCAACGGATATTGCAATGAAGATTCTATTCCCTATTAATAAATATATAAATCCAACTCCTCAACAAAATATAATAATTATGTCTCCTATGGACAGTGTTATCTAACCTTACATACACGGAACCACCGACAAGATTGCCAGATTGCTTCGAAAATCAAACATGCGGATAATTTTCAACACATGTAAGAAAGTTGGACAATGTTTGAAGTCACCAAAGAACGCAATGCCATTTCAAAAACAAAGCGTTTACAAGATACCTTGCTCTTGTGGCAAAGTATATGTAGGTGAAACAGGGCGGTCTATATCCACTAAGTGTAAGGAATATGAAAGATGTATAAAAAAGAAACAAATTCTACAATCTGCAGTAGCTGAACAACAGCATTGCTCAGGTCACACTTTTAATGTAAAAGAAACTGAGGTACTAGCATCAGTGTCTGGTTTTTTAAATGTAAAATTAGAGAATCAATTGAAATTTGTAAATATCCAAATAATATCAATAGAGATACAGGTCTACGTCATACGTGGAAATTGGCTGTTGCTCCTCGATAGTCATTCAGTATTCTAAACTCGTGAAGTAAGATCCCATCATAGGCGAAACGTCAGATGATAATTCCAATCTGACACAGTTTAAACCCAAGAACCATGATTTTCAACTTAACCAAAGCCATGAAAGCTTTCGTTTTTTATTAACTTATAATTTTGTTGCACTCGCTATGAATAAAAAATAAATTTAAAATGTCAGCGTTTGTATACGTATTATTTTCCATTTCTCGGCGATATTTTTCACGAACAAATACGGTAGCAAATCGTTTGCTCACCGAACATTTTGTAACTACTCCAGTTAGTTTCAAAGACTTTTGCACTGGAGTTGGTCCAAATCACATATTTAGGGCCTTCCCTTCTAGTTCACTGCAAGTTATCTATTCATTTAATATGAATATTTCGTTTTTGGGCAATTGTCACATAGTTTTGAGAACATGTTCGAATACGAAGTACTATATATTTCTCACAATTTTATTATTTTATCTTATAAAGGGACTTACCCGCCTCTGACCATTTAAAGCGCATAAAACACGCGTGGTAACATATTATTGGAATTCGAAAGAGATGAAAGAGACGGGTATAACTGGGAAAGAGAGGAAAAGCCGAAAGCTGTAAAAATAAACGTTCGCCGGATTATACAACGATGAAAACAAAATTAAACAAACAACCAACGGCTGTGTGGTGGAAATAAAAATCCGGTTCATATATTGCTCTCGAAAAAAAACTCATTACACTAGTGAAAAAATTACAAATGTCACCAGTGACGGAATTGATAAATCTGTAAAAATTAAATATCAAATATTTAGATTTATAAACAGATAACGTTTCTCTCATAAATACTTTATGGGAGCATTTATTATAACTTTGATTATAGCATATTTCGTTAACTATTAGCATTGTGTTTTTGGAGTTATTAAGTCGAAAATTATACTCATGTATTATTTAAAAAAGAAAAATACTAAAAAATCGCGATTAATAAAAATAGAAGATTATGTCCAATTTAAAAGAATAGCAACTCTTTTTAAGGGCTTATTGGACCACGCGATATTCAGGTTTTCTAACTGATTTAGGCACTAAGTGTGGAGGGTATTTAAGGACACTTACAAGGAAGGTACCTGAACTGTCCGGCTCCAATTTTAATGGAACTTCAATATGTTGTAGAGGGTACCGAGACAGGTATTGAAAACCGCCCCTAAAGTTCACTCCTAAGAACAGAAAAATCCCAGGTTCTAAGTGAACAAAATAAAGTGAAAATTACTTTTTGTTCGAAATGATGCTAAACTATGTTTTTTTCATCCCCAAGGATATTATCCCTTATTTTTATAAAAGTAAACCACCTATTTATTCACGTAATTTAATTCTAAAAATTACGAAATTTAATGTAATAGTTTGAAAATATTTCTTTCAAGTGACTGTCTCATCTGATATAAATGTCTCCAACTTTGCCATATCTATTTCTGATATTTACGCCGAGTTGAATGCTCCTATACCCCTATAAGGGTACTGGCCCTGATGGCGTTCATCCAATGCTACTGAAAAACTGCTCATTCGTTCTGGCTCGCCCACTTCATCACATTTTTAATGAATCCTTTCGGCGATGTATTTTTCCTAAATTTTGGAAAACGAGTTTTGTGGTTCCTATTCACAAGGCCGGCAGTAGAGCTGACATTCAAAACTATAGACCTATCAGCATAATTAACACTATTTCTAAAATCTTCGAAAAACTGGTTAATGCTTTTCTCACCTCTACTTTTCAGTCTACCACCATTGAGGAGCAGTCTGGTTTTTGTGCTGTCAGGAACACTGAGGTGAATTTAGTCTCTTATGTGGGCGGTTTGTCTGAGGCCTTGGAGGGCGGATCCAAGATCCACTCGGTGTATACTGACTTCTCGAAGGCCTTTGATACGGTGCCTCGTGGGATTCTGGTGGATAAGCTTCGGGGGCTGGGTATCTCTGGTCTACTATTTGGTTGGATTGAGACCTATCTGAGTGATCGTCTTCAGGTAGTGCCGGTAAATGATTTTGTATCTTCTGAGATATCAGTGTCTTCAGGGGTCCCTCAGGGATCCCAAATTGGTCTATTGTTATTCAACTTATTCATTAATGATGTATCAATCTGCTTTAGGTCAAACAATTTCTTTTTCTTCTTTGCGAATGACATGAAGGTGTATAAGGTCATCGACAGTTACAGTGACTGCTTGGAGCTACAGGGGTACCTTGATAGATTTGTTTCCTGGTGTGAAGTGAATGGGATGAGTTTGAATATTCTTAAGTGTAAATTCATTAATTTTTCTAAATCGCGTTATCCACTAGACTTTCACTATCACTTGGATGCTAGGCCGCTGATCTCCGTTGATTCTGTACGAGACCTAGGAGTCCTTCTTGATTCCACCTTTTTAGTCGTTCCTCATATCGCTGAAATTGTTAGTAAGTCCCTCGGGATGTTAGGTTTTATTAAACGTCATGCTAAAGAGCTTTCCACGGTGAAGTCCCTTAAAATACTCTATTGCTGGTTGGTTCAAATACACGTTGAGTATGCTTCTTGTGTTTGGAACACCCACTATGAATCACATGTGTACCAGCTCGAACAGGTACAGAGATGGTTTATCAGATATATTAACTTGAAATTCAATGTGGGTGCTGATCTTGAATAAGCTGCTTTGGGCTCCGAGTTGAATTTGCTCCCCCTTGCTAATAAAAAAAGGACAGAGACTTACAACTTCTCTTTAAAATTATAAACAGTATCACCGATTGCCAACGCCTGTTGTCGAGTGTTGGTCTGAGGGTTCATCCCAGAAGTACTCGTACTTCCCATATGTTTCACAAGCCTTTTTACAGAACAAATAATGCAAGGCCATTCTTTTATACCAAGGGTGGCTGGATATGCTAATGGGCTGGGTGACTGGAATTTCTTTGGTACGTCCTTGAATCATTTTAAACGAATGCTGTTGGAACTGTGTCGATTGGTGTTTTATGTTTTTGCTGTTACAGATTGACAGGTGTACACTTTTCCTTTTTTCCTTTGTAAACATTCTTTTGTTATACTATTATTGATATCACATTGTTATGTTTCACTCCAGCTCTGTAATTAATTATTGTAAAATGGACAGTATTGTCAATCGATAAATAAATAAATAAATAAATAAATAATACCATAAATAATTTAAGTTGACGGATTTCGGGGGTTCTAAAAATAACTAGTAAAAGAGGGTCAGCCACTCCCAAACACTTTTTTTTCTTAAATCTCAAGTTCTAATTGAGATATCTTTACAAAACAAAATGAAATTACTTGTTATCTGAAATTATGTCAAACTAAGGTATTTTCATCCACAAGAATATCATCTCTTATTTTTTATAAGGGTAAACCATCTATTCGCGCACGTAATTTAATTCTAAAAATTACGAAATTTAATAAAACTGTTTAAAAATGTTTTTTTCACGAATATCATAATTAACTCAAGTTTACAATTTTCGGAGTTTCCAAAAAATAAACTAGTAAAAGAGAGTGAGTCACCCCCAAACACTTTTTTTTATATCTCGAGTTCTAAATAATATAATTAGAACTGGGGATATTAAAAAACGTATTTGGGGGTGGCTCACCCTCTTTTACTAGTTTATTTTCGGAAACTCCGAAACACGTGAACTTAAGTTGCTTAGTGTATTCGTAAAAAAATATTATCAACAAATTTGGTTTAATTTCGTAATGTCCAGAATTAAATTATGTAAATGAATTACAAGATTAACCTCATGAAAAGTAAGGGATGATATCTATGGGGTTAAAACAACATGGTATAACCTCACTTCCACTAACAAGTAATTTCCACTTTGTTTTGTAAAGATATATCGATTAAAATTTGAAAAAAATATATTTGGAGGTGACTCACCCTCTTTTACTACTTCATTTTTTCAAACTCCAAAACATGTTAACTTGAGTTAATTATGGTATTCGTGAAAAAAATACTTTGAAAAAATTTCATTAAATTTCGTTTATGGAAAAGAGATGATATCTTTGGGGGTGAAAATACTATAATCTTCGATCATACTCTATAAATTTAAACAACAATAGATTTGTTTATAAGCTGTTTATGGTCGATGGGGGAGACGCTTTTGATGTTTGACAGACATAAACATGTTTACTTATCTTTTGTTTCAGTTTAATTGCTTGTGGTGACTCTTTTCAGTGTTTTTAAGTGTTAGAAATTACTATAAATGCGAAGTTTGCAATTAATATTAAAATAAAAATGATTTAAAAACTCATTTTTATAGGTAAATATTGTTAGATATTGTTTACATATTGAAAATAATAATAATAATTTAGGCAACCATAAATTCATACTTCATAATTGACGTACCGATTTTCATATGATACTCGTTTAAATAATGTAGTTAGAAAAGGATAGCATAAAATTGGTATGTGTGTGCCAAGAAATGAAATATCTACTGTTTATCGACACTTTTTCAAATATAAATAAAAATATTATAACGTTATTCAACGTTCAAACAACCGGGCCCCATTCTGACGTTATGCTAATTCTACAGGGGTATGTTTGAAGACCATAATTCCACATCATTTTAAATAACAAGTAATTTCCATTTTGTTCTGTAAAGATCTCAATTAGAACTTGAAATTTAAAAAAGTATTTGGTGGAGGCTCATCCTCTTTTACTAGTTTATTTTTAGAAATCCCGAAACTCGTCAACTTAAGTTGGTATTCGTGAAAAAAATATTTTCAGACAATTCCATTAAATTTCGTAATTTTCAGAATTAAATTGCGTGAGTAACTATATGGTTTACCCTAATAAAAAATAAGGGATGGCATTCTTGGGGGTGGAAATATCATAGTTTAATATCATTTCGAATAACAAGTAATTTTCATTTTGTTTTGTAAACATATCTCACTTAGAACCTGCGATATTTCAAAAATGCTGTTTTTAGAAGCGTGTTAAAATGAATCTCCCCAGATAAAAAAATACGTAACTCTTATTTTGGTACCCTCCACAACATATTGAAGTTTGTTAAAATCAGAGCCGGATACTTCAAGTACTTTTCTTGTTAGCCGATGTGAACATAAAGGTATTATAGAGTAGGACAGACATAAGGCCACATGCATGGTACCCTTACGCCTACAGAAGTAAAGAGGGAGAAAACATAGAAAACCTTTCTCCATCCCTTTTCAATACCAAATGCACAATACTGAGCTCTCTTACCATCGGACGGTGGACAAAACACTAACTCTGTTAACATGATTAAAAAATCAGAAATTCAACGATCATGAATATTATAAATTAATATACAGGTAAGTAAACCGATAAAACCACCAATCCAACCTAAACCATCATTAAATATAAACCACTGGGTCTCGGATCAACACTTATACACAAGTTCCAAACGTACTCGTATATTAAGCGATAATAATGGTGATTGAGTGAATAAGTTGTTTGTCTTACGTATCATCAGGCTTGAATACAATAATTTTTCGTCAGCTGGCAAATACGTCATTTCATCCCTCTAGCTTCGCTCTATGTGCCTTGACGCACATACCATTTTAAAGATGGGTTCGAAAAATATATTGTAAATATAATGTAATTGTATAAAGGTAAATTTATGAATAATAAAAGAGTTTCAAAAGTAAAGTTCAGTCAGAGGCGCATGGGTTCAAATCTTTGCGAGATAACTTTTTTCTCTATACGGAATATTTTTTCTTGTAACAAAATGAAGATTCCACCTAATTTTTAACATTTATGAAGAAATACATTTTTAATGTACCTTTTGCTTTACAAGTAAATATAATATAATAGTCTAGTTATAATATCTTTATGTGAGCGACACGAGCTGACGTATTCTTGTTGGTAATTAGTGAACATTCGAAAATGGCAAGAAAGAAAACGGAATTTTATTAAATATTTTTGATATTTATAAAGATATGTCATACTTATGAAATGAAAATTGTATATTATTTAAACAAAAAAAAATAATTCAATGATTATACGGTGCTGCTTATCCAGCACTTACTTTTATTTTCATACAAGCAGCCAATACGGCTAGGACAAGTGTTATTTTTAAATGCTTAGAAAGTGCAGGTGACATGCTCAACAATCATTCTCCGACTGATTTAGGATCCTAATAAAGGACAGTGTAATTGGCACGCTCTAAATTTCTCTCACTCGTACATCCTAGTTAGGAATCTTAAATATAGCCAAATAGATTTTTCACTCTTTTCGAAGCATTTCTTCTTCTTTTTAACTTTTCGTTCTAAAAGCATATTTAAAGATATTTACAATATCATTAATAAAACACAATTAGCTAATGAGAAAAATCTCACTTCCAGATCGGATTTAAGATTTCAATCTTATTGGTGCGAACTGCGAGATTCAAAAAATATAGTGCCTTGGGATCGAGGCAACAAACTTAAAAAGCACACATCATATCCATAACTTCTAGAGCTTAAAATTAAAAAAAAACTACTATTAATCGTAAACAATGTTTTAGAAGAAAAACGAATAGTTACATTGAAAATTACCGTAGTTTGTGCCTTTCTTCAAACAGAAGGGGCTTTTGACAACCCTTCATATGAGGCAGTTAAAAGAGCACTTGATGACAGGGGAGTAGACGAAACGACGTCCAAATGGATTTTTCTCCACAAAAATAGCAAATAAAAAGGTAGGACAGGATACTATCGTCCTGTGTAGCACCAAAGGATGCCCTTAAGGGGAGTAGCATTTCCACTTATGTGGAACCTAATTGTAGATCAAGAATAGGAGAGATGTTGTTGTGTATTTCAGGGTATATTTTGAATTATCAGCCAAGCGCTTTCGGTCTTACTTAGACCATCCTCAGGGCTCAGACTCTAGAAACAAGAGAATATGGTCAGTAAATAAGCTTTCTCAGTACTCACCAACCACACTCACTCATCAAAGGACACACCTCAACCTTACCATTTGGAGAACAATCTCCAACGCCAGCGCAGCCTTTACACAGTACAAATCAAGTATACAAGTATACAATTAAAACGAACAATCACAAATTAAAATTAAGACGGTAAGAACAATGTGAACATTAATATTATTATAAACAACCAACTTTTACATCAACAACTTAAAACATAAAAGTGAGGTTATGCCACACAGTCAAAGCATATGCTTTATTATGTTATTTTATTATGCTATGACTGTGTGTGGCATAATCTCAGTTTTATGTTTTAAGTTCTTAATGTAAAAGTTGATTGTTTATAATAATATTAATATTCACATTGTTCTTACCGTTTTAATTTTAAATTGTGATTGTTCATTTTAATTATATACTTATATACTTGACTTGTACTGTGTAAAGGCTGCGCTAGCGTTGGAGAATGTTCTCCAAATAGCAAGGTTGAGGTGTGCCCTTTGACGAATGAGTGTGGTTGGTGAGTATTGAGAAAGCTTATTTACTGACCATATTCTCTTGTTTCTAGGGTCTGAGCCCTGAGGGTGGTCTAAGTAAGACCGAAAGCGCTTGGCCGATAATTCAAAATATACACTGAAATACACAACAATATCTCTCCTTTTCTTGATTTTTTCGGTGTGCAACCTGTTAATAACCTACTAATTGTAGATCGAATTCTCTGTGATCTGATTGACCTCAGCATATTTTGTCAGGGCTATGCCGATGACGTGGTCACAATCGCGAGGGGCAAATTCCAGAATACCCTCGACACTCTAAATACACTAAAGAATGGTGCCAGATGATGAGATCACCAAACCACCCTGGTAGCCTTTACAAGGAAAAAGCGTCAACCTGAATAGCGTCAAAATGGATGGGAAAGTTATTGAGTGGAAATCAGAGGGTAAATATCTAGGCCTGACCCTAGATAATAAACTTCTCTAAGATAAGCATGAAAAGGAAGTAATCAACAAGGCTACAAAAGGCTTGATGGTCTGTAGAAACTTCGCGGGAAAAATAGTAGTAATAGTTATTAATTAACGTCACATCAACCCATAGGATTTTTTAGTGACGGGACCTACAGTTTAACGTGGGTCCAGAACCACGGTCCGCAATACTCAATCAACCTCGAGTTTTCACTCTTTGTCAGTTTTCGTGTTTACTGTCGGCTACAGCACTCGGTGTTCGCAAGCGGTCATCCATCCAAGTACTAACCGGGCCCAGTGTAGATTAACTTCGGTGATCTGACGTGGTAAGGCCGTAGTCTCCGCAGGAAAAAGTTGGGACACAAACCCAAAAATCTTGTAGTGGATGTACACTGCTATAGTGACACCAGTCGTTACATATGGGGCAGTGACCTGAACTAAAAGAGCCAGTCTGGCCAATACGAGAGCCAACCTCTCGGAAGTTCAAAGACTGGCTTGTGCGTGTATAACTGGAGCAGTGAAAACCTGTCCAATGGCCAACATTGATGCCATTCTAAACTTTACACCTCTACATATACTTGAGAGTAAGGTGAAGAAGACAATATATAGGATGATGAGAGATGAAGTCATAAAACGAGAGCCAATCTCTTATCCGGAAATCAACAAATTTGGGACATGCTCCAAGATGAAATAAAAAAGAAGTTCAACTTTGTGAAAAACTTCAACAGAAAGTTAAATCGCAAAAATGAATTGGGCGGAAAAACCATTGAAAAACATAACAAGAATTCCATTAATGGTATACAGAAGGCTCCAAAGCAACCTATGAACGATCCCAAATAAAAAGAAGGGAACAGTCAAAAATTAAAAACAATCACGTTTTTAAGTCTGTTATATAAATACTTACTATTTAATTAAAACGTACTAAAAATGTTGAAAATAATAACTCGATATACTAGTAAACTAATTCTATAAGAGATTATATTGATTTCAAAGTTTGCGAAGGATTAACGAGCCTATCTAATCATATTCACAAGCTAATATCAAAAACGTTACTAAATAATTAAGCTTCTAATGACTATAAATTTTAAATGTCGTTCATTTATAATTAAAACAGGTACGATATTGATTTTCTGGTTATAAAAGAGCTTCTTTATTAATTCCCAAAGATTACAAATTATATAAATGAAATTCACCCTCTTTTTGCCGCCGGAGAAGAGTATCATCCCTATTTAGGTACAATGTCCTTTCACCCCATAAATCTGTTGGGAAATCGACAACGACGTTTCTGGCAACGCTTTAATAGGCACTCTTAGCACATTTCACCCCAATATCTTTAAATGATATCATCGGAAATTGGAGTCTTTGAGTTTCGTTATTGATCTTGTTTCTTTGTGATTCACTACTTCGTCATTTATGTAAGTCTTTTACAATTGCTCTTTAATAATTGTAATTTCGAAAAATAAAATATCTTTTGAGAGTTAATACTTGGCTAATAGATGATTATCATTATATTAGAAAAATAATCATTTTTTAGCCATCAGAACAATGGTTAATGCTTGCAAATAGGTTTTTGCTGAAGAGACCAGGAAAACTGAGTTAAGGTGAACACCTTACCGTTGAGGCAAAAGCAAATTTTAAAAAAACTTGATTCACAGACAATTTAGCATCTTTTTGGGATAATCGAGAAAATAAATAAGTCTAGATACTTTAAAATTATGTTCCATAACTGACGGAAAAATTCACTCCTTCAATTTCTCCATTTCAAATTTTCAGTAGGAAAGGTATATAGCAATTTGACTCGTTTCTTGGGTTCCTTAGGAACCCTTAGAGTTTCATCATGTCCGTCCATCTGTATTTCACAGTCTTATAACTTCATTAGTTTTTAATCTTTTGCGATGAAATTTTACCAGCATATGCGTTCCAGAAATCTAAAAAATACATTTGAAACGAACTTGGAGAAGCAATTTTTCAGACACTTCTTCTTGTATGAAAAACAGTTCATTCCATTGAGTGGAGTACCGTTGAATAGGTCTTTGAAAATGTAATTAATTATGTATATAATATTTTTTATTTAACCGTCTCAGTCACGAAATATAAGCTTTTAAAGTTGCTTACAATTGTTGTCCTATTTTAAGTATGAATTTTGGTGAATGTGCCGGGAGAGACAACGTTTTGTTAAGAGGGTTGCAGATTGTATGGGACTTCATGATATGGAAGTGTCAAGTTTCAACGCGTTTGTTTCCCTACTTCTTATGAGTTGTCATTGCTCATTAATGTTTCCTTATTTGTTACCTCATTTTTTCCATAATTTTGACTTTGATTTATCACTTTAATATATACTACAATTCTTATATTGGTTTAATATTGGTTTATATCTAAATATAATTTTTTTTTATTATATTCTATTTTAATTTCTTTCAGACATAAATCTGAAATTTTACTGTGCTCTCTTTTAGTTTTCTAACTATAAATTTTAAGTTTCTAAAAAAATTCGACATAACACTACTTGAAATAGAAAAATTCTTTAAAATTTAATTTCCAATGTTTTGAAATTACATTTCAGATTTATTTATTATTATTAAAAGTTTCATAAGACGAGTAAACCACAGTAGGTGCCTTTCTGGACGTAGAACCTTTTGAAACCATTCCACATGAATTTGTTCAAAGAGCATTATACCTACAGGAAAGTAGATGTCATGACCTTGAAATGGATTCCACAAATTCTCTCTACCAGAATAGCAGACGCAGGACATTATCGCCATCTGTACTACCAGAGAATGCCCCCAAGGAGGCTTATATTTCTCATTTATATGGAGTCTAATTGTAGACCAACTCTTCTGTGATCAGGTTGAGCTCAGTATCTGCTGTTTAGGGTTGTGCGGATGACGTGATCATAACGGCAAGAGGCAAATTCGAGAATATCCTCTGCGACATAGTAAAAGAGAATTTGATCACCATAAAGAATGATGTCGATCGATGAGACTTAACGTTAACCCTATCAAAATCACCTTAGTCGCCATTACAAGGAAAATAAACCTTAACTTGAAAGCCATTAAAGTAGATAGGAACGCAATTTAGACAGTTAGAGGTTAAATATTCGGGCCTTACCGTCGATAATAATAAACCTCCCTGAAATAAGCATAAAAAAGCTTCAAAAGTCCTAGTAATCTTTAAAAACTTCGCAGGAAAAAGTCGGGGCATCAAACCAAATATCCTGCAGTGTACATACACGAATTATAATTATTAAATATAGGGCAGTAATCTGCAGTAATAGTCAACACGAAAGCTAATATTTTGAGTTCAAGGACTAGTCTGAAGTATAACGGGAACAATGAAAAGATGTCCAAAGGCAGTTGTTAAATTAATTCTAAACCTTACACCTCTACATATATTCGTGAAGAGTACAGCAAGGAAGACAACACATAAAGTGGTCAAAGATGGGATCATTATTTTTCATTTCAAAAGCAGTAAATATAGGACATGCCTTAAGAAAAAATAACAAAAAAGTTCAATTTTGTAAAAGATTTTATCAAAAAGTTGAGTCATAAATGTGAATGCGACCTGCCATTTAGAAACCTAACAGAATTTCCATACGATTTCAAAACAGCGGAATAGGAGTATGAGAATCCGAAACCAGAAATTTTCGAAAGATTGGGATATTTGGTGATAACAATAAAAATCCGCAAAAATATTATTTATTTCAGAATTGTATCTAGTAATTTAAATCGTTCGCGCCAAAACTCTCCAAATATCAAGTTCTCCGCCCCTTCGGTCCCTTTATCCCTGCCGGCGCCCCGTCTACCCTTGTTTGCTGTCTCACAAAAGTTATTCCCCATTACGGGTGTTATTGTAAGCCCGCGCGGGGCCATATTTCCGATTTCAGAGTTGTTTGACTCTGGCATCAGATGAGGGTCGACAGGCCGGAATTCCGCGGTTTATGAAATGTAATAAAGGTGAAAAACGTGGGTCCGTTATTCTGACCAGTTTATATAATTTTCTTTATGCTTTTTTAGTATAGAGAACTTAAGCACTTACAAGAAGAATGACAATATTTTATTGGTCGGCAACAACCAACCATACTTTAATAAGAATTCTATCTAATAAGAACTAATGGGGTTTCAAAACGATCGAGATTTGAAATAAGAGCTATACTTAAGGACAAATGAAAAGTATCAAATATCAGAAACACTTATTTAGATTACAAGTTTGGAAATTGATCCTTATTGGAGCAGTAGGTAAGTTTTAGAAGCCCGGTTCAATAAAACACTTTACGAATGTGTTTTTTTGTGTCACCCTCAATTATTAAAAAATACACTTGGACTTAATTATTACATCCGTACATTCTTGACAGGATAGTGTATTGTGGTCGCTATAAGAATGGATGTAATATATCAAAATATCATGGACCAGCTGTAACGTCAGAGTTCGGAACTGGTCGAAAGTTGTCACGGTTCAATTTTTCGCTTAAGTTCACTGTAGCTAATTCTGTTAATTTAACTTTATTTTTTGCAAATACTGAGGTTATGGGCAACACCGTATCATTTTCCTTAAATATTTCCCAGGGATTCTTTGAAGAAAAGCATTTCATTAAGTACAGTTTCAATTAATTTTATTTTTTTAAGTTGACCATTATTTTGTCATATTTTGGTATTTCACTACACTGTGCTTAGGTATTTTCTTATTGATGTTGAACTTACTGTTACCTTTTTTTTTATTCGGATAGATCTTGGTTTTTTCCCTGCCATTTATATTTACATTTGAATGGAATTTTATGTATATTGGGTTGCGGGTAGTTTCTAGTAATGTATTAATATGAATTTTTCGAATTTGAAAATAACTACTGGGATACTTATTAGATTTGTTTTTGATTTGAGTGGAAAATGCTAATGACTAATGAATTGGCCTAACTAACAAATGCATTTCAGCCGACTTTTGTTGCCCAGTGTCATTTTTTTGAGCTATCATTACTAACGGAAGTCGATTAGTGCGTAAGCTGGGCCACGGTTATTAATGGAGGCCGTTTTGCCTTGATTTTCACTTTTTCCTGGTTTGATCGATCCAAGCAGCTGCAGAGTTCCATCTCAATTTTTATTTGCCAAATTTTAGGATTCTGAGATGGAACGTCGAAAATTATCCTGGTAATTTTGTGTTTTGGAGTACCGTATCTTTTGCCTGGTTGGCAGTTATGTTTTTTTTTACCTGGATAAACCTGGAGACAGGGATTTTGGGCAGTTTGCACGTGTCAAGGAAGGAATCAGTCTAGACACCAAAGACATCGGGGTCCACTCTACGGGTTGTACTATCATCGCAATCCACCCTACGCTTTATATTATCACCCCAATCCACCTTTTGGGTATATTATCACCGCAATACACCTTTTTGGGAATATTATTACCGCAATCCACCCTCAGCGTATTTGTTACGCTGCAGAAGAACCTTCTGGTTTGACAATTTTAATTATAAATAAAGAGGCTTTATAGAACTAGTCAATACGAGTTTTATTTTGACTCACAAGTTCCTTGCATTTGATATTAAGTTTGATTTTGTTTTTTTTTTTAATTTTCTAGAGTTGAGTTGAAAGCTAGGTCCAGACAACATCTTGGAAGGGCTTCGCATTCGACCTAGCTTGGACGCAGTGGCGTCCATAAATTTTTCCCACCCCTACTCTTCGGCATAGGGGTTATCTCGGCACTTTGTTCGCTGGTGCGGCTACTAGCCTTCAGCTCTGCTCTGGTTAGATCATCTCATATCTTAAGCCTCTTTGCGAAGTCTCGCGCCTTATTAAATACTAGTGTAGCAAAGTACAGAATGCAGTGTGACAAAGAAATGGCCGTTTAAAGATTGCACACCTATTATCTGCGTCAGTATTTTTTTTTGATTGTCTGAACGTGTATATTGACTTCGCAGCCCCCTAAATATGCGGCGTAAATTTTTGTACATCAAAACTTTCAGGTGCTACAACCATCCATAAGACACAAATTATTCAGGATAAAAATAGCATCGAAATTGCATTAGTGGTTTTTGACATTACGGCTTCATATCTTTTTTTATGTGTTATTATATTACTACAAAAAAATAAAGTAAAATTTGCAGCCTAAAAAAGACTTTTGTGCCATAAACATGATAAATGATGCCCTTTATGTGAATCATTAATCCAGATAAATAATAAAAGTGTTGTTAACTCTGTCGGAAGGAACAAAAACCAGGGGAAATGTGGATAAAAGTTGGGAAACTGAGAAGAGTGCTAAAAGGACGTAAAAAATAAATGACGGTGATTACTTACGTGACCTAATTTATCTTCTTTTCGTCGCTTGACTCCGTGATCGACTTCGGGGGAGGATCTCGACCGGTACTTATCTCTGTCGCCCGGCGAAACGGAATTCTAAAAAACAAAAAAGCGAAAATTATAATGTGCATGGATAAGTTTCAATGGCACTGGAAATTATTCCAACGGGTCAAGACAATTTTTGGCACTGACCAAGACAATTTTAATAAAACAGTTTTTTTAACGTAAAAATTAAAATTATTGTGTATAATTATACTTGAAAGTAAATATTCATTTTTAGAGTTTGATACAATCCTGCTATTAATTATGCCTCAATTAGTATTATACTTATTCTGGTATATTATTACGCTCTGAAGCGAGGTGTTCTGTACGGGGTGTCCTATTTTCGACACTTTTAGGGGGTATTGGAGTTATTATCAAAGATAGAGTGTTGCGGTTTTCAGACTCTTCATAACAGACCTATTATTCTTTTAAATGCAGTTAGATGAATAACAAAACTGTGCTGATATTAAGGCTATTCTTTTGAGTCATTATCAGTTTCACTTCTATCACTTGAAGTAATCATGATCACTTCGACCCAATGACAAGTAAATGCATATTCAAAAGAACATGAAGTTATCAGTTTCACCTTGTTCACTTTGATCAGTGATAATTTACTCAAAAGAATACAGCCATTGTATTCGAGAAAATGACCGTCATTTTTAAATCTTAAAAAAAAACTCTTGGTTGTTTTTTGTTTCAGTGTTTCTTTTCGTTTTTTGTTACTTTAATTTTATGAAATAATGTTGTTCTTGTTTCTTTGCAATCAAATTTCAATATTCTGGTTTGATAATAACAGCGGTGTTTAATGTAAAAATGTAATAATAATTAAGTGTTTAAACTGAAAATATAGAAAACCATTAAATTTACCTTTTAAAGTGTCTCATCCTTGGTATAATTATTATGTTCAAAATTTTGTATTTGTTTCTTATAAATTGGCCATGGCCTACTGTTACAAATAAAGTAAATTATTGAAAATATGGAATCTGACCTTGTTTTTCAGAATAAAATAAACACATTACATATTTCTGAAAAGCCTAAATTATACTTAATCAATATCTAAAATAATATACAGGATGTCCTATTTAAAAAATCATGTTTGGTTAATATTTCAAAAACTAAACTTTTTAGGAAAAAAACTTACGGCGCCTCTGAACTCTATGTGAAAAACTCTATAAAAACTAGTTTTTAACTATTTTGATAAATTAACACATAACGGAAATACGAAATGTGCCTAAAAAACGAAGATTTTCAAAATCACCCTGTAGATTAAAAACTATGAAAGCCATGACAAATTTGACATAGGAATCTTTCGTTTCGTTAAAGAGTAGGACCCTAAAGTGAAAACCGCAACACTCTATCTTTGATAATAACTCCAATATCCCTTAAAACTGTCGAAAATGAGACATCCCGTACACTAAGCTAATGCCAGTATCTTTTTCACTTGTGATCTAGATTAGCTAAACAGTATATAATGCTTTTAAATGTAACAGTCTGGTATACGACTGCACGCACTTTATTTAGTAATGTTCATTTATTTTTTTGAGTTTTATCACAGCTTATCTTATCTTACACATGCGACAAAAGAGTGCCCTCTAAAACCAAATCTCGTGACCTTGCTTGTCTCTCGACCCGCTATTACGATGAGAGAAAATATAAAAATCAGAAAGAATACTGCCATAGATTATTTCACCTTAAGCAGAAACGAAAAAACCAAATTTCAATGTGGATTTCTATTGGATTGAATCTAACTTTATTGTTTACATTTCGTCGCGTCGCTTTCTATTAGTAAAGGGTGTTTTTTTATAGAGGTATAGAACTTTTAAATGGAATAAAACAAAGATGAATTTTTTAAATTGACATAAAATTTACTTTATTCGAAAGATAACCTCCTGGCATTATAATTTAAATATGACTTCTGGCATATGACCGCCACGGCTGGCTCGGACGTAGTCTAATCTGGAGGTCCAATTTTCGATGACTTTTTCCAACATTTGTGGCCGTATATCGGCAATAACGCGGCGAATGTTATCCTCCAAGTGATCAATCGTTTCGGGCTTATAGGCGTAGACTAGCGACTTCACATATCCCCACAGAAAATAGTCTAGTGGCGTTAAGTCGCACGATCTTAGAGGCCAATTCACGGGTCCGAAACGTGAAACTATGCGGTTACCAAACGTTTCCTTCAAAAAATCAATTGTGGCACGAGCTGTGTGACATGTTGCGCCGTCTTGTTGAAACCACAGCTCCTGCACATCATGGTTGTTCAATTGATGAACGAAAAAGTCAGTAATCATGGCTCTGTAGCGGTCACCATTGACTGTAACGTTCTGACCAGCATCGTTTTTAAAGAAGTACGGACCAATGATTCCATCAGCCCATAAAGCACACCAAACAGTCAGTTTTTCTGGATGTAACGGTGTCTCAACATACACTTGAGGATTATCATCACTCCAAATACGGCAGTTTTGTTTATTGACGTATCCATTCAAACAAAAGTGAGCTTCATCGCTAAACAAAATTCGCTTATGAAAATCGGGATTAACGGCAATCTTGTTTTGGGTCCATCCACCGAATTTACGCCTTGCTAGGTGATCGTGTGGCTTCAATTCTGGCACGAGTTGGATTTTGTAAGCACGCAAACCAAGATCTTTCCGCAAAATCTTCCATAAAGTGAATGGACACATATCCAATTCCTGTGCACGATAGCGGATAGACTGATTCGGGTCTTCCTCTACGCTACGCTCTACAGCAGCAATGACTTCTTCTGTACGCACTGTACGACGTCTCTGTGGATGCGTATTATCATTTAGAGTAAACGTGGTGCGAAAACGTTCCATAGTTAATCGAATTAATTGCTCTGATGGACGATTATGTTGACCGTAAAATGGACGTAGTGCGCGATACGTATTTCGAACAGAACCACGATTTTCAAAATAAATTTGCACAATTTGGAAGCGTTGTTCAGGCGTCAGTCTATTCATGTTGAAATGCCAAACCAAACTAAACATAAATCACTTGACAGCTGACAAAATGGTCGCCAGTAAAAAAAGTGTTGCCAACTTAAAGTTTTATACCTCTATAAAAAACACCCTTTATTTTATGTAGTGTTTGTGGCATTATCATATAGAAAATATTTTTGGTTAAAAATGGTATGAAGAGCTTCTGTGCTTACTGTGACTGCACGTCGAACACTGATGAAAATATGGTTCTTTCGAAATTCCTTAAAAATCCCTTTAAGAATTTGATTATTGTCAGAAAGAATAAGAACAAAAAAAGTGATGTGATGGTCCAAATTAACAAAATTTATCAACTTTTGTTTAATTGTAACTTACAAGGGAACGTTCTCAGAAGTCTGTCTGTAATTTGTCTCATTTTGTGATATGTAGGAGTATACAAAAAAATTATTATTTCTTTTAATGGGTTACGGTCAAAATCTTTAGAGGAATCTAAGCATTTTTGTCTTTTCACTGACGTTTCGGTTTATTTTCATTAAACCATCTTTAGAGTAATTTTTTGTAACTAAAAAACGAAAACAATGATATTTACGATGGAAAATTTTTTAAAAGTTAAATATAATTATCTTACATTTAGGCACAAATTTATTTAAGAAAACTAACTATTTAAACTAGTTATTGTTACATTTTTCTTAGGTTAAGTATTTATATCAGATATTGCCTGTTGTGTTGCTCTAGGCAGACTAGTTAAAATTTAACAAGGTTTTTTTTTATTAAGAAAGAGTTTGTAACCATCTGCAATTTTACGTTTTAATTAAATGGTCATAAATATTTCCGAGCTCCTTCGTGTCAGTTTTGAAATTCATGGTATTGGGTGTTTTTTTTTATATGGGTCATTTTTTTTATGGACCTTATTTTGAAATTTCTTTCTCTGTTTATTATTTCGACTAGAGCTGTATTGTTATTTGGGTTATGACATCGAATATTATATTTATGATTTTGGGTCCTACTTTTTAAGTACTGTTTTGTTTGATCAATATATACCTATCTATCTACGCAATTAATTTTATAAATGACGTTTGTTTGTTCTTTCTTGGGGATATTTGGTTTTAATTTAGTGTAAAGGCCTTTTGAGTTATTAAAAGATTTTTCGACAACCTGAATATTATGTGGTTTTAAATTTTTTTTTGTTTGGCTGTGTAATTTCAAGTATATATGGTGGGGAGACAAACTTTTTGGTTATTAATGTATTACTGTTTTGCGGTTTATTGTTGTAATGTTTATGTATTCTATTTTTTATTATTGGTTCGAAAAACTTTTTGGGGTAGTTGTTATTTATTAATATGGTTTTTATTACTATTTTTTCTTTATTTCTGGGGTCTGAATTGTGGATGCGAGAACTTTATTGCTCTCTCTGCTAAGGCCGTAACAACATTTGTTTTGTGCTTTTTAGGAGTGTTAGAGTTATAGTTATCTTCCCGACCAAACTTGTTTTGTAAACCAATTTGTTTTTATATCGCCATTTTGATCATAACTGATAGTTAAAACTAGAAAATTTATGGATTTATTATTTTCTTTTTCACTAGAAAATTTAATCTTTTCATGAAAATTATTGAATTTGTTTAGAGTGTATTCTGTTTTGTCTTTAGGTATACAAAGTATACAATCATCCACATATCGTTTAAAAAAAAAAGGTTGTAATTTACTTGGTTAACTATATTTTCTTCTAAATATTCCATTACCAAATTTCCAATAGTGACATAAATAGGTGACCCCAGAGCAGTTCCATAGATTTGAGAATAGAATTTTTCATCGAATTGAAAATATGCTTGCGTTAGACAGAGTTTACTGCTATCTATAAAATCTTTTTTTTGTATCTTTTATTTGTTGCCACTTATTTTCAATGCATTTTAAGGCTAAATTAATAGAAATACTTGTATGTAGCGATACTACTGAACTAACATGATCAGCAAAAGTAATATATATATATATATATATATATATATATATATATATATATATATATTTAGTTGGTTATTTTCTTGGGAATATGGTTCATTTTTATATTGAAACTACATATATAAAGTAGTCATACTTATTGTATATATATATTTTTATTTCTCAGGACGTTTCGATTCTTTCGAATCTTTTTCAACTGATGCGGATGCAGAACAGAGATTTTTGTTTTAAACAATAGTTAATTACATCACAAACCAATTGTAGTCACTCACTCTTTTGTATATTCACTTTTTAAAAGTATTTTTAAAAGGCCAGTTAGAAGAATGGGCACTACATTTTTAACCCTATAACTGTCTTGACTTGACTGTCAAGTTTAAAACAAAAATCTCTGTTCTGCATCCACATCAGTTGAAAAAGATTCGAAAGAATCGAAACGTCCTGAGAAATAAATATATATATATATATATATATATATATATATATATATATATACATATACAATAAGTATGACTACTGTATATATGTAGTTTCAATATAAAAATGAACCATATTCCCAAAAAAATAACCAACTAAAAATATATTTAATGGTTCAAGAAAAAATTAATTCCTATATTATATATATATATATATATATATATATATATATATATATATATATATATATATATATATATATATATATATATATATTTAATAAATAAGGCTTGGGGAAGAAAGCCTAATATGGAATGAAACGAAACTAATACAAAACTGCTTGAAGATTACAAAAACAACATAAGTAAATTAGCTAAAGAAAATAATAAAAAATTCTTGTTAAATGTCAACATCTCCAATTGACGCCCAAATTCATTCAAATTAAACAAAACATATTTTTCTTCAGTAATAACATTGTCGGTATATATTTTCTTTGGTAATAATAAATATAATGGACAAATTAAAAGAGTTTGAAATACTTTCTACCTACAAATTCTGAATATCCATATTTCTGATTCCTTTTCAGAACTAAATAAACTTAATAAATCTATTCAAAATATGAAAACTGAACTTAATAACTCTGACAATTCAAACTATCTTGAAAATTTCTACTACACACAAAATAAACGTTTCGAAATTATTTCTAATAAAATTAAAAAGAAACAGCAAACTTTTTAGAATGATAAAATATATGGTTTTATTAAATAAAATAAATTTATATAAACTTCTTAAATAATTTTTTTTTATCAGAATTTGACAATAAATTTTTATGGTAAGGTTCGGTAGATTTTTGTACAAGACGCATTTTATTTAATAGAATATCTAGAACTTGTGCTTGTATTATTGTCTAGCACCTTCTAATTGAATATTTTTTACAAATCTGTGAATCTGAAAGGTTAGCAATGTTAAACAAAAATAAGAGCCATCTAAAGGGCTATTATATGTTCAAAACCTAAATTACTAATAAATAAACGTAAATTACCAGTCTTTCTTCGGATGCATTCGTACTATTAGGCCGCTTTAAGTCTTCAGTACTTCGAGGGTGCAATTCAGCAGGTTTTAACAAAGGATGCGCAGCGCCTGCAACTGCAGCCGGATGAGGCGCCGCCCCTGGAGGTAAACCAGCACCAAATCCCAGTAAACCGGCTGCTGCTGCGGGTCCCATACCGGGGAGGCCTGGGTGAGGCCCCATCGGTAAACCGGCTGGACCACCAGCATGTGGCAGCTGCTGAGCATGGATTTGCTGCTGCGGACAGAGAATGCTTTAGTTAGGGGTTAGTACAATAGTTAAATATTAAGTTTAAAATATTAGTAACAAACTGAGTGGTATCAAAATAATAATAGTCATTAATCTTTCTTGTCTGCAAACGATATGGGGCCGTTTACTTTTAAATGGAATATTCTACGTGCATTTGATATTCAGCTATTAGTTTACTACAATAATGGTTATAGAAACATTTTTAAAACATTTACTTTTTTTAAGTAAACACTACAGGTAGAGATTTCTAAAAGTTAACAGGTAGCTTGAGGCATATCTTTGTAATTGATGCACATAGAGAGGAAGATACTGAATGACAGCAAGAATACGAGGGTGATGCTGAAATTTTTGGATGTGGCAACACTGTTCAAGCTACATCAACGCCGCTTTAAGTTTACGTCACTAATGACAAGAGATAAATTTGAAACGCTTAACGTTACCACGTGCTGAGAAATCGTTAAAAGTGTTAGTTGTGTTTGTGCATTTTCGGCTTTAACATTGGAACTGCACCGTGAACAATAGTGCTTGGAAAGACTGTTAACAGCATCTTCCGATTCTTCTCCGTCACGCTCGACAATTTTTGGTTGGTATGCCGAATTTAAACGTGTTAGAACATCGTTGAAAGATGCAAGAGCACAGCCGTCGACCATCAACTGCGGTTAGCCAGGAAAACAGTCATGGTGAGGAATCTTGTGCACCAAAACAGACGAATTAGTTATTGTTCGATTCAGACCAGTTTAAATATTGGGTTGGCAGCAGTAAATAAAATCTTACGCGAACATTTAGGTGTTTATGAACTTGTTTCGCGTTGAGTCCCTAAACTACTCTCGTCCGCACAAAAAGACGCACGTGTGGATTGGTGCCAAAAAATGATCGAAGATTATCAAAATGGATCATCCAAGCGAATTTTTGATGTCATTACAGGTGATGATGTGTCCTGGATTTACCAATTTGACCCAGAATTAAAGACGCAATCGAGAGTTTGGAAGTTTCCGAAAGAAGATCCACCAACGAAAATCAAACGAGCACAAAGTGTAGAAAAAAATGGTCGCTTCTTTTTTTTCTGTAAGTGGTCATTTAACCACAATCACTTTAGAAGATGAAAGAACCGTTACTAATGAGTGGTACATTACCCAATGTTTACCCAGAGTGTTTAAAAAAATTCAAGAAATTTGACTGAAAGCCCGTTTGCGTGGACACCATGACAATGCAGCAGCCCCATTCTGCTGCTCAAACCCGTGAATTTTTGGATCGATCTGGGGTCAAATTACTAGGATATCCACCGTACAGTCCAGATTTAGCCCCCCGTGACTTTTTCTTGTTCCCAGAGATAAGAAAAAACTTCCGAGGACGCACATTGTTTACTCCAGAAGAAGCAATAACAGAATTTCGTAAGAAAGTGGAGGCAATTTCGAAAAATGAGTATCGTAAGACTTACTCTAAGTGGTTCTGCCGCATGAATAAATGTACTGAGCATAACGGAGAATATTTTGAAAAACTAAATTTTTGATCTGTCTATAGTACTTTTCTTTATTCAAAAATTTTCAGCATTGCCCTCGTATAAAATTGCTTCAATTTTTTACTTTAGAATGTAATCTTGATACAATAAAGTGTTTGGTGCGAACATGTGGCCTAAATTTAAATGCAGCCTAATGAAAAAAGTACGCAATTTGAATGTAGTTATAGCTTTTTTTTTCAGAAATTATTTAACTATTTATCTTGAAAGCATATTTCTTAACCGAGTAAATTTTCTTCTTGAATGAAATTATCTTTTTATTTGTCATACTGTGAATTACTGAAGATATTTCAAAAAGAGCAAATATTGCAAATTTTTTTAGGCCAGCCGAATAAATTTTTTTAAAAAATGTAGTGTTTCTAGATATAAGCCGGCGGGACGATGTTCAGAATGATGGTGGTAATTCATGGTTTCTTAGGGTTCAATTTTTTTTTGGAAATATCTTTTTATTAAACAATGAAGATGTGAAAAAAACAGTTTTTTGAGTTGCAGATGAAGCTATTGTTTTTTAGAATAAAAGTTCCAAATAAAAGTTGTGCGTCTTAGAAATACTTACAAAAAAAACATCAAAATCGGCTTGTTTCTTCATTAGTTATTGCAAAAAAATATGCTAAAATGGCTATTTTTTCAATTGTTAATAAACAATAGAAAAACATATTGCATATACTTTATACTGCAGCAAAAGAAGCCTCGTGTGGTATAAAATAAGCATTCAAAATTTCAAGTAAAAATATTTAGTGTTTGCCCAGTGAATTTGTTTATAAATTTTAGTGGTCGTGTTTAATTGTTTATTCTCAGCGATCAGGTCTTACGGCGATCTGCGGGTGTCACAAATCAAATCTCGAGGCTTATACTAGTAATATAAAAAAAGAACGAAATGAAATATTGATTTAAAATTGTTGTAATAGATTAACAAAGATAGCATCCATTTTTTCGTTATAAACAAATGGAATACCGCTTCGATAAATACCGATATCCAAACGTCGATAACTGGATGTGATAGCTAATATTTTTGCGTTGTTTACTAACATTAAGGAATTATTTTAGCAGGAACTCACAAGGCTTTGCTTAAGCTTAAGTATGCGGAAGTTTTCGACTCGATTATTTGAAAACTGATGACGTGAAAATAGTTTTAAGTTTAAACTTTTCCAAGAGTCAGTATGGGGTGCGGTGGTGTGGGATGCCCATAGCACGAAGGCGAAAATGAAATTCTGACACTTCAAATTCGTTTCGCTGGAAAAATTGGGATTATCTCGGCGAATATTGGTTGTAGAACCTTCACTTTTTTTATTTGTGGTATCTCGATGAATCATGAATAATAGAGTATATATTTTCCTGAAAAAATTATTCTTAAGCTTAGCAATAAACAAATTATTGTATTTTCATATTTTATGCATAATAAGTCATTAATCGACTAACTATATTTTTGACACACTTAATTAATTTTAAAGTGAGCAAATTCATTGATAGAATATTGAAAATTAGATTAATTTTCCGCCACATAATTGATTTTACAAGAAAAAACATGAATACTTTTTGTATATTTTATTGAGATGAACATTTTTTTTGGCATTAATATTTTTCGAGTAATTCTATATACAATATTTATTCGATTCTCCGTTTCCTGGAGATTAAAATAACCTCATTTTCGAAAGACTCATCATTTTCACTATTATCATCATTATTATCGTTATCATCATCATCATCATCATTATCAGCATCATTATTATCATCATCATCATTATCAGCATCATCATTACTATCATAATCATAATTATCATCTTTTTCGATATCACGTCGTCACAATCGTCGTTTGAAATAATATCGTAATAATCTTAGATCACATTGGATTCTGAATTGTCGGTGACCATGATGAGATTATCACTTACAATGTCATAGTCAGAGATATCAATATTCACATCAATTTCTTCAACATTCGAACAAATTTCCCATTGCAAGTGGAACAAAATGATGAACAACGTAAGTCATTTTTCCAGCAAGTGCAAAAATGTGCATCTTAATAAAATGTACAAGAAAGTATTCATGTGTTTTTCTTGCAAAATCAATTATTTGGCGGAAAATTTGTTTCATGCTAAATCTCGATAAGCAATAATGGTATATTAAAAATTAATCTGATTTTCAATATTTCTAATTAGTGGAAATGTCATTGAATTTTCGCAATTTCAAATATACCGAGTGTGTTAAAAATATTGTCAATTAATTAATTACTTATTATGCATAAAATATGAAAATATAATTTGTTTATTGCTAAACTTAAAAAAATTTTTTCAGGAAAATATATATTTCATTGTTCATGTTTCATCGAAATACCACAAAAAAAAATGAGGGTTCCGCCGAGATAATTCAAATTTTCCGTTTTGAAGCGTCAGCTTTCGATTTCGCCCGCGCGCTGCCAGCATCCCTCACCACCGCATAGACAAAGCTGAAACTTTAAACTATTGTCACATCCACAATTTTCAAATAATCGAGTCGAAAACTTTCGCATACGATAGTTCAAGCAATGTTCTGTGAATTCCTGCTCAAATAATTCCTTGATGTTAATTTTTTCGGCTTCTACTGGTCGTAGAGACTTTTTTCGTCTTTTAAATTCGCGCAAAAATATCAGTTATTACTGTCCAGTTATCGGCGTTTCGATGTCGTTATTTGTCGAAGCGGTATTCTATTTGTTTATAACCAACGCTAACTTTGTTAATCTATTTGAACACTAACTTTATTAATCTATTTGAACAATTTAAAATCAATACTTCATTTCGTTTTTTTTTTATATTACTAAGTGTAAGCCTTGAAATTTAATTTGCGCACACGCAGATCGCCCTAGGACCTCCTGATCGCTGAGAATAAACAATTAAACACAACCCCAAAAGTTATAAACAAATTCACTATGCAAAAACTATTTGAATATTTTTATTAACAATTGAAACAACTGCCATTTTAGCATGTTTTCTTATTTTAAGGCGCACAACTTTTGTTAGAAACTTTTTTTCTAAAAGGTAATAGCTTTTCTACAACTCAAAAAAATTATTTTTCACACCTTAATTGTTTAATAGAAATTTTTATCCACAAAAAAAGTTGAAGCCTAAGAAACCATGAATTACCACCATTCTGAACATCCTCCTGTCGGCCGATCTTGAAACGGTAAATGTCAAAATCACGTCATATCGAGGGTAATTCGACTGGCTGATACTGTGAATTAGAGAAAATGTTGCAAAGAGTGCAAATATTGCAAATTTTTTTCTGTTTATCAGGTAGACTATTAACAATATTATTTTTATTGTTGTTTATCTCTATCATGTAAATGCGTGTAGTTAAAGATTAGCAGTTCAAACAATGTACAACCAAAATTGAGTGGGTAATGTAATGGATTATGGATATTAAAGATAACGGTTTATTATAAAAAGCTTCTGTACGAAAAATGAAATATGTGGATATTTTGTTATTTGTTATAAAAATAGAAATGAATAATCCTATATTAAACAAAGTAATATTTTTTAAACGTCAGTAAATGATTTTGTCGATAATAAAAATACAAACAAAAAAAATATATTAATATTCTATTAGCAACAGAATTCAATACTAATGATGGTATAAAAAGTAACGCGTACTTATAAAAATTAATAAATTAGAAATGAATAATAGAATAACTACAGGAAACCTATTTAATAAAATTGCTTTTTTTTGTACTAAATTGTTTAATCATGCACTATTACAAAGACTATTTTAAGAAGTTTCAGAAACAAAACTAGTTGTAATTTGTTCATAGACTAGATAAAACTCATTATTTTTCATTTTTAAGGCTTAATAATCAATTTGATGCGGCTCCAATTAATATAAAATATCATAATTTCCCTCCGGCTATATTTCTAAAAACAGAGGATCAAATATAAGTGAGCTTTTAAGTAAAATCTTGGAAACAATTTTGTATTTTTATCAATGATAGTTGATATTGTAACCTATTAACATAAAATAGTAAATGTCATTAAAAATTAATTTAAAAAAATAAAATATTTACTAAAATGGGTAGTTTTGTTTCTGTAACGTTAAAATTTTATGTTCCTAATCTAAAAACAAAAAACTATCGCAAATTATGTTAATAAAATGTAATGTAAATCCTGAGGCACACAAAATGATCTTCAATATTTAAGTACGCAAATAAAATCTTGCGTAGATCTCCACGGGTGCTAAATCCTCAATCATTCGAAGCCAGCCCATTATCGTTTGCTCAAAATGATTGCGCGTCTAGGTCGGCATGTAAAGGTAAATTTATCAAAGTTAACTAATTTCACTTACATGGAATAAAGTCTCGTTATACTGGGAAAATATAATTAACCGTAATTAAACATTTTTGCGATAATTTTCTATTTGTCTAAATAAAATAAAAAAAAACATGCATATCAACTGGAATTACTTACAAGCAACTGCTGAAGACCCTGCTGTTGCTGTTGCTGGAACAACAACAGAATTACAATTAATTCATTAGCTAATTCAAATAAAAAATAAAACCAACACCAAAATACAAATATTGATGTATCTAGAAGTAACTTCGAGTTTTGATAAACCCCTAAATTTACACAATAGATAAACTACAAATACGGAAGATACGTGTTATTAAATGAAGAAACCCCTGCATCAATGGAAGATACGAGAGTAGCCGTTTATATCTCGGGAAGCAGCAACACTGGCGTTGCTAGGCGCTATCTGACATCCATTCTAAAGTTTGACATTTAAGGCGGTATACGTACTAAGAACGTTTTGACATACGAACGTTATATGTGTTGTTTACAGTAACTTCAAAATTTTATCCGTCCAAAAAGTAGAATTAACTTGTGAATATTTTCGTGGGAATGTTTTTCACTACTTTCGACTTGCTTTATCTCAACAAGAGCGCACTGATGAAATTAATTCTTTATACGACGATACAGCACCTACAATCCATGTAGTCGTTCGCTCAGGGACAAGTCACGTAAAGGTCGTCCAAAATCGGTTGTAGTACAAGAAAACACTGATACAGTACGAGATCGTCACATGACATACCGTGAGATTGAGGTTTCCTTGGGCATTAGTAACACCAGTATATATAAAGAATATCATGCATAAACATTTGGCCGTGAAGAAGATATGTTCGCGTTGGATCCCGCAAAAAATGCTCGTGTCGATTTATACGATTTTGATCCCGATTGAAGCACTGGCTCTTCCTGAAGAAGGCCAAATCATGAAAAAGGAGGGGATCCTAGAGGAGATACTAAGAGTGCACTTTCTAGGCTCAAATCAAAACGAGGGCGAATTTGAAGGACAAAATAAATTCCCGTTAGCACATCATGACTACAAGTTAGTTAAAACGATAGTGACATATAGAAAGGTTGAATGGTCGATGGAAATTTTTATCCCCTTCAAGTCACCTGGTAAGGATGGTATATTTCCAGCTTTATCACAAAATTCTTCCTATATTATAAGCCATGTGGTAAAATTATTCCGCTCGTGTTTGGGATTGGGATACCTGCCGATGGCGTGCAGGGAAACAAAAGTAATTTTTATTTCCAAGGTAGGAACAACAGACTACACAAATCCTGTCTTTCTGCCCTATCGGCATGACCAGTTTCTTAATAGACACGGAAAAGGTTGGTGGGTCAAGGCATCAAGGAAGGAGTAATGGTGTTGGGTCTCTTATATCCTTTATAATATGGGTATCAAGCAGGGAAATTCACAGACACGGCGCTATATCTACTCGTCTCAAGAGACGAAAACGCGCTTTCGAATGATTGATCCGCCATAGGCACCTTTATCGATATCGAGGGGGCGTTTTAAAACACATCTCAAGATTCGAGATGTAATGTTCTACAACGACGAGGTTCTGAACTGATAGTGGTTGTATGAATTAAAGCAATGTTAACTCGAATAATAATATATGCTGAATTTAACAATGTAATTGTTAAAGCACTGTTAACTAGGAGTTGTAAACGAAGCTTTGGGTGCACATAAGGGCTAATACCGAGAGGGATATTTTAGATATACTCTATGGTACTCCGTCTCATGATCACGTATGCTGTTAATGTTCAAAGTTCAAAGAATAACTTGCGTGAGAATAATGAGTGCGATGATGACTGCCTCCCACTAGGGTTTTGGAGGTCTTGGTGAGCCTACCTTCTGAGAACGAGGCCCTGAAGGTACTTTTAAAACCCAACCACTTTCTCAAGATACTTTTGGCAAGTAGAGAGAATTGGGAAGGGGGGCAAAATCTTCCGAGAAATGGATCCTGGTGGTTTACAGATGGATTAGAGTGTTCGACAAAAGCCTGAGAGTAAGAGAGTTCTAATCTCTCGGAGAACGTGCGACGATCTTTACAGAGGAAATTTATGCTATTCTGCAGTGCGGTCATCTCTGCGAGAGGGATATAAACAGGAATGGGATAATAAACACATACTCTGTGAGTAAGGCTGCAATAAGGGCACTGAAGCCTAGTGCGACTGGTGTCTGAGTGCAAGGATGTACTGGACAGTCTGACAAGGAACGGCTGCTCAATCAGATTTGGGTGGGTCTCGGGTCACTCAGGTATACACGGGAATGTGTAAGTGGACCGTCTGGCAAAGATGGGGTCGGCGATTGAACTATATGAAAGGGGATTAAAATTATTGCTGGAAAGTAAATTTACTGAATCGTGTCAAGGAACATAGCGCATGGCTTACTAGGGAGCTTCTCTCTTTAAGAAGGAAAGAGCTGCGAATTGTGGTGGGATTATTGACAGGACATTGACACCTGGCACCATCTTCATAAGATTGGTGTCATAGATGACTCGACGTGCAGATAGTGTCTGGAGAAGGATGAAACTGTTGAACATTTCCTCATAAAGCTCAACACTTAAAGGACTGAGGCAGAGATATTTCGGAGTTACAAATTTGTCATCGGAAGCTGTTGACTTCAAATGATCTACAGTTATAGTGGGATGTAAAGGGCTCAAAGAGGCCTAGGCATCAATCATTACCTTTTGTTCATTCATTTATTTTTCAAGATGTTGTTTGGTGACGAGTCTTGGATCTATGCGTATGAGCATGACAATAAGCAGCAATCGTATGGGTATTCCATAATAAGCCTAAACCAACAAAATTTGCTAGCACACGAAATAAATGGCCTGTTTTTTTTTTCGGAAAAATTGGTCATGATGCGACCGTGCCTTTTGAGAAACCTACAATGGTCAATTATGAATGACACACAATCATTTTTTGCGGGTCTTCGGTGAAATCAAGAAAACAAATCGGAGACGATGGATCATTCTTTACAATGAAAATGCGAGCTTTCACACATCAGCCCAAAAAAGTGATTTTTTAAGCACTCAAAACATGGAATTGATGGGCCATCCGCAGTACAGCCCTTAATTTCTTTTTGTTCTCGTATATGAAGAACAAACTATGTGGTCAACGATTTTCTACACCAAAAGAGGCGACTGGTTCAAACGCATGCAAAAGTACATTGGTCATCGTGGAGAATATTTTGAAAAACTATAAAACCATTTTCAATGAAAAATATTTGTTTTTGTTTGTTATTCCCAAAATATAAAGGGCTACCCTCTATATGTAGTACTTAAAATACTGAATTA
Organism: Diaprepes abbreviatus; assembly: GCA_034092305.1. NCBI lineage: Eukaryota > Metazoa > Arthropoda > Insecta > Coleoptera > Curculionidae > Diaprepes > Diaprepes abbreviatus. The sequence continues at coordinate 38,461,966 of JASJET010000022.1, forward strand.
GCTGAGATAAATGAAACTTCTCACATACGAGTATTTATATATATATTTAAACCCGAAAATCTAATTTAAATTTTCTGGATTCAGAAATGAGAGGTTTCTAAGATTGAATGGCATTATATCCAATAATTGTAGCACTCTGAAAAATAATTTCAAAACAAGTCCCTAAAGTACAGATGTAAGTTTTTTTCTTTCAAGAATTTCTATTTAAAGACGTTGTGTCTTATATGGAAAAACAAATGTTATGTAGGTACTCAATCCAAGAAGTCCCTGTTATGTGTACATGCAAGCATGCGAACATTTTATAATGAGTACTTTAACTTGAAACCTTCAAATTATAGCTGACACCTGAGTGACAGACTATCTTATAATGGACACCATTTTCTGTCAATTTTATACCATTATTTTCAAAAAAGTGTATAAAGAAAATAATTATGAGGAAGGTTCACTGTTGTAACGGTTTGAAACAGCAAGCAAAAAACACTTTTTTAAAAACTGTTACAAAATTATTAAAAATTATAAGGAAGAATTATATATTTTTTAATTCGTAAAACTTGCATTTTAAGTGCCTAGTAAACATTTTAACTGAAGTATGATATCAGTTTTAATCAACTAATTAATTCTTGGTAAGGTAAACTTTTAAATCGAGTACGGCTTGAAGATGCTTTGATATCGACTGTACCAACTTTTGTGTTACTTCTTCTCCTATGTTTTGCCATTCACCAACTAAAACTTTTCGTCATTTATTTTTGTTCGTTACTTCTTCTGTCCGTCGATGCTCAATCGGATTGAGATATAGACTCTGAGAAAATGTTTGAATCTGTAAAAGGTCTTATACGGTCGCCATTCGCAAATAATGAAAGCTGTGTGCTTGAGAGCGTTGTTTTTCTACACTCTATTGTAGATTTTCTTTTAAAACATTTATGCAGTCATTTTTATCTATGGTTCCTTCAATTATTATCAAATTTCCAACTCCTGACGCAGCCATACAGCCCCACATCAATATACCTCCATCTTTAATAGTTTTTACAATGTTCTTAGAATTAAATGTTTCCCTCATCTATCTATAAGAGCAAATTCAATATATTTAGATTCGATGGCGTTACAAAAGTATGAAGAAAAACGGGAGAAGCACTGTATTCTAAGAAAACTATCAAAATTGTTAAGCACGGAAGTACTGATATAATGGTATGGGGCTGTGTGGCGCCATTAGGGGTTGGAAATTTGTTAATAGCTGCAGGAATAATGGATAAAAATGTATATTTAAGTATTTTAAAAGTAAATCTACTACGTAGTGATATAAAGTTGAGGTGGCAGATGACTACTATTTTCATTAAGATAGCGATCCTAAGCTCATAGCTTTTATTATTCGTAATGGCGACTATATAACACCTTTCACGAATTTTAAACACCTGCTCAGAGTCCCGATCTTAATCCGATTGAGCATCTATGGAATGTATTTGGCAGAATTCGATATCATGAAATAATGAGCACAAATAAATGATGAGTCGTTTTAGTAGGTGAACGGCAAAATATAGGGAAAAAATAAGACAGAAGTTGGTACAGTCTAGGTCAAAGCGTCTTCAAGTCGTACTCAATTTAAGACGTTACCCTAACAAGTATTAATTAGTTTATTTAAATTCATATCTTAGAGAGTTTTGCGAGACAAAGAATGTTTAGTTTTTCCTTATAATTATGATATTTCTGTAATGACTTTCGAAAAAGTGTTTTTTGTTTGCTGTTATTAAACCGTTGTCATATTGAATCTTTAGTATAATTATTTTTTTGATTTGGCATACATTTTTCTTTTTTTAAAATAGTAGCGTGCCAAGACTTTTAATGCCTATTGCATAATGTATATATATAGATTATGAGGTCGATTTATATAACTGATAGAAATTAATATTAGCCATAATCGTATTTAAAATGGAAGGTCTTTGTGCTATATGGAATTTACGTCACATTATTCTAAATGAAGATAGGACAGCCGTTTTACTTGAAGAAAAGAGAAGACGACGAGGAAAATCGTAAAATACATTTACTCGAGAACGAAATCGTTTAACAGAGACCACCAATTAAAAAATTCGACAATGCTGTCATTCGCGACCTCTCTTTTGAATCCACGATGCTTTCCGCACGAGGGTTGCCATGTAAATTTCGAGAACTAACATTGCTAGGTGCCATCTGAACGCTCTGACGTAAGGAGGCTATTTGTGCTGTTTACAGTAACTTCAAAATTTCATCTCAGCCAAAAAATGGAAGTAACTCATGAACATTTTCGTGCAATTATTTTTTACAACTTTCTGCGTGGTTGATCTCAACAAGAATGCATCGATAAACTTAATTCTTTATATGGCGATGAAGCACTTACAATAACCACTGTATATCGCTGGTTTAGTGAATCTGATAGTGACCGTAATTCGTTCACGGACGAGTCGCATGAAGATCGTCCAAAATCGGTTGTAGTGCAAGAAAACGGATCCTGTGTGGGACCGCATAATTTATTAATCGTTCAAAAACGGTTAGTTCAAGTTGTTTCAAAAATATTTATAACATCTTGACAGGTGATGAGTCTTGATTCTATTCCAATGAGTCTGGAAGTAGATAGAAGGCGACCGTATGGGTCTTCTATGATGAGCCGAAACCAATAAGAGTTGCTCGCGTACGAAGCACTCCCAAGGAATGGTTGCCTTCTTTTTCGAAAAATTGGCCATGTCGCAACCGTGCCTTTAGAAAATCGTACAACGGTCTATTCGGAATGACTCAGAATCATTTATTTGCCGGAAGTCTTCAGTGAATTGAAGAAAACAAACCTGATATGACGGATCGTTTTACACTATGACAATGCGAGCTTTTACCCATCGGCTCAAACAAGTGACATTTTGAGCATTCTAAACATGGAATTCATGGGTCATCCGCCGTACAGCTTAGATTTGTTACCTAACGATTTCTTTTGTTCTCGTACATGAAGAATAAACCACGTGGTCAACGATTTTCCAAACCAGAAGGAGCAACTGATGGTTTTAAAAATCATGTTTTGGAAATATCTTCTTCACAATGCCAAAGTTGCTTTTCGAATGCAAAAGTTTATTTTGATCATCGTGGAGAAAATTTTGTAAATCAATAAAACGATTTTCAATGATAAATATTTATTTTTGTTTGTTATTCCCGAAATATGATTGGCTACCTTCGTATAAGTCAAAGAAACCGGAGTATGTAGCAGGTGTATTGAACTCTGCTGCCTAAGCCGATCCCTTCGGTTTTTATCAAAATTAATGTCGGAGTGGTATTTATTCGTCGCGTTTTTAGGTAGTTAATTACGTTTTTTAATTGACAAAAAGTTGGTTAGTTTTTATTAAACAATTTCATGCTGGACTGAATAACCTATAGATAGACATACTCTTGTTGATACAAATAAGCGTACAAAATTAAATTAATTTGAATCTGACATTTTTGACAGTAACAACATGTTTTTGGTGAAAAAAGTATGATTTTATCTAGGCTTCTATAAATTTTCCTTATCATCTTTTACGAGTAAGAGTTTGGAAATGTGAAGTTTTCTAGAATTATTGCCTTTTCTATTCAAATTTATATATTTATTACCCTTCTTGATACGTCAAGCAGAACTAAAATCTACAATAGATATGACGTAAATTTTAAATACACATTGATTGGTAATTAATTCTAATGGATTTATTGAGTAAATAAATTAAAAATTTAATCATTTTAGTGACACACTACCTATATGAATCCATACAAATATGTATTATTCGATTGGAAAATATAACAGAATTAAATTTTTTATTGTGTTTATTTTTCTACCCGTCTGGCTACGATGAAAAATGAAACTACCACTCAAACACCATCAAATCATATAATAAAAAATATTAAACTACCAAAAATCGTTAAACTCGACGCCCACACCGTTCAAACAATAAACAAACAATCGGCCATTTTTGCAATGCAACGTTAAATTTTCAAGCTGTAAATTCAATTTGAAGGTATGTTTAATAAGCTAATTTATTAAAAGCTTCACTCGTAATTATATCAAGATATTACAATTTTCAACTTCAGAAATCCGTATCTACAGGCTTATTAATTAAAACAAACATTTTTTTTGTCAATTTTTTTTTTTTAATTTTCTAGAGGCTGTTTGTTGGGCATGGTCATGCATTGTCATCCGTAGGGGCTTTTCCTGTATTTGTAGACACCAATCTACTTGTAACACCTATTCTGAATTATTCGAAACACAGAGCTGGTAGATGAATAGTGTAATCAAATTACGTTGAAAATCCTGACTATTGATTGTATATCGAGATCTGAAAAGTGGAATGTATTCGAAACCCTGATGCTAAACACTGCTCATCTTTAAATCATCAAAAAGTAGTGGAAAAATTTCTTGGGATTTTCAAAAAATGTTATTTTGTGGCTAGATAAAATATTTATATTTTTAGGGATATTTTCAGCGTTTATCCTTTTCAAAATTCAAATTATTTCTGAAGTTATAGCAATTAGAAGTGAAAGCGGCAAGGCGTCGGCCCGAAACTCATATAGCGAGCGGAACGGTCAGAGCCTTGACAAAGGGTATTGTAGAATATTCTTTATATTAGATATTTTAAATCATTTCTTTATCATAAGAATTACTTTGAGGAATTTCAGAAGGTGAAAAAAACTCAAGTGCATAAAGTGGAACTAGTTTAGACTCCTTGAACATTCCAAGTCATAAAATCAGTTTGCCTTGTGATGAAGTAGTGTACAGATCGCCATGTTTATTAAATATTATTCAACCTTACAATTTGCTCAAGCTTACTGCGCCAACATAACAACGCAACAAAAGACTAAAGAGGCCAGAACATTGAAAAAACTGCTTAATAGGAATCGGAGGATATCGCGGCATCAATGAAATGCCTCATATTGCGTTTTTCCCGAAATTTCTTTTCTCAAACTGGTGGACAAGATATCTCGGTAATTATTCGGAACAGAATTTTCCAAAATTTTCGATGATTGATTGCATACCTCCTATTTTTGGGTCGAACACGAATATGAAGTTTGTTTTGATATCGTATGGCTTTTCCAAAAATAAATTCCATTTTGGCTCATATATTATTGTATTTTCGGATTACGACCTTTAAATTTTCACCACCTCTAGTAAAATTCTCAAACACAATAGAATATTTAATCATTTTCTTAAGAAAATTAACCTAAAAAACCGCAGAAAAATGAGTATTTTCCTTAAAAAGTAAGAAAGCCGTTGGCTTGTATCTTGATCTTTTTTTTTGGGCATGTTCACGATTTACATCGAAATATGTGATTTCAGAGGCCGGGAATTCGTTGTGTGATTTACTATGCGATATTGTTACGTTGACGTTGGTTTTAAATTTCATTAGGGTGGAAAACTTGGTAGTTTAAATGCAATTAATTGTGCTCATTCTAGTATTGTAGCATAAAATATGGGTAAATTGTCCGGCAAGCCACTTTGGTTTATAACCTAAGATTGAACTTGAACTAACATGAACTAAACTAGATTTCACAAAACAGGTTAGTTTAGATTGGTTTAAGTTTGACTTTTTAGCTAACGTAGCTTTCCAAACGATTGTTTACGATTGGCATTCCGATTCTGCACGTTTCCCACATTTTATGCTACAATACTGGAATGACCACCAAGTTTTCCATTCTAATGAAATTTAAAATCCACCAATCCACGTCAACATGGTAATATCGTATAGTAAATAATACAACGAATTCCCGACCTATGAAATCATATGTTTCGATCTAAACAGTGCCCCAAAAAAAAAAAGATTTAACGACAAGTCAATGGTCTTCTTGACTTTTATCGAAAATTCGCATTTTTCTGCGGTTTTTTATGTAAATTTTGTTAAAAAAAAATGCTTAAATATTGTGTTGTGTCTGTAAATTTTACCAGAAGTGGTCAAAATTTAAGGTAGTGATCGGAAAATATAAGTTATATGAGTGAAAGTTAAAATTTTTTATTTGGGAAAACCACGCGAGATAGCGAAAAAAAAACTTCATATTCTTAATAATTAGCGATATCACGAGATCTACTTAACAGATTATTAATCGATTAAAACTGAAAATTTCGCTAAAAATCAATGTTTTTTTTTCAAACTGCTGTTATTTCTACAAATAAATTTAATTTTTTCCCCTATCAGCGAAGATTTTCAAAAGAGAGTTCTATTTTACGGTTCATATCTGCGCCATTTTTAATTTTTTTCATTACTTTTTTTTCATTTTTTATTTTCACCATAAAAGTCGATCTACTCGTTCCCAAGATGGATTAATTTTTCTTCGCAAAAAAATGAAAAAAAATCTCGTTTCAGGGCCTTTGCAAATTTTTTCGATTTTTCTACAGAAAAAGGCACACGCATTTATCGTTTGGCCCTTATACTAAAGATAACACAAAAAAAATTAGTGATACATTATAATTAAATATTTTAAGTCCAGGGATTTCAATTTGCGGGTTGTTTAGAAGTTAATAAATTGAAATTTTGGGCCATCATTTCATACTATAAGATCCTTGTATTTAACATGTAAAAAAAAATTTCATTAAGGAGAAATAATTTTATTTGTTAACATTCTTGAAATATATATATTTTTTTACATTTAGCAAATTCACCGATTTTGATGTTCTTTAGTTCATTTTGTAGGCTTTTCAAATGTGCACCTCTCTCTGAGACACCTTCCGGAAACTTTATGGTTTTTGCGAAAACTCCGAAAATTTTTTTTCTCGCTTTAATTTGTTAATAACAAATTTTCCAACAACTTTTTTTGATACAATTACAATATCTTATTCGTCCAGAGATATTGGAACAAATCGAATTTTTGCATATGGTCTCTTTTTTTTGTGACTTTGTTTTCATAGTTCGGGGCAAATGCGTCTTTCAAATTTTATTAAATTCTTTTTTTTTAATACAGACCTGCCATAACTATATAATTTTTTGAAGGTACTGGGTTCCGAATGGACCTATGTATTATCCTAGTTATAAATAGACTACCATTAATTAAATTTATAAACAATAATCTTTCTTATTCATTATGTCCAAAAAAATAATTGGTAAGCTATTAATGGTTTATATGTAAAATAATAAAGAAATAATATGGTTTTAAAAAAATGTAATTAAAAGGGCACTACCACATTTAAAAAAGGAAAGATGATGATATCTAGGAAGACGAAAAGTCGAATTAATGGTTTGCCTGAAAAAATGTTACTGCAGAATGTATATATTTGTGATATTTTTGAAAATAAATTTACAAAACAATATAAACCAAAATATAAAAATTTGTTTTTTTTTCGGATATTTTCAGTGTAATGAATTTTGCAAATGGGCACCAAATAATTAACCCCAGATTACATTACTTTGCTTAATTAAACTTAATAAATGACAAGTTTGCAAATTTTGTGTTTTATGATAATGTCTACCCACAGGAGAATTTAAGATTTAGACCTGTGAAGGAGAGTGTAACCCGAATTATTACAGTTCCGGAACTAATTTTTTTTTACGAATGCAACAGAAACCAGTCAACGGTGCGGTACAATTCCGGTCTCAGGCGACGAATCCGCTTCAAAAAAGGATCCAGGATACTTTTGTAGAATTCTGCGTTCACTGTTTGACCCGGGGGCACGAATTTGCTATGAATAATCCCGCGAGAATCGAAAAACGAAATGAGCATATTTTTGATTTTCAACTTTAGGGCTATTCTTTTGGGTCATTATCACTTTCACTTCTATCATTTGAAGTAATCAAGATCACTTCAACCCAATGACAAGTCAATGCATATTCAAAAGAACATGAAGTTATTAGTTACACTTTTTTCACTTTTATCATATGATAATTACTCTAAAGGATGTAAGCCTTTGTCGCTCGAACTTTGGTGGGCCGCCCTTCGCCCTTGCCTCATCACTCAGTGGTTTGGCGTTTGGTTCCTCTGACAACATTTCAACAGTAAATCCCCCATTACGAGACAGTGCGACGCGCACACGTTCGACATTCTCATCGGTAGTCGAGGTTAAAGAACGCCCTTCCCGTGGATCGACTGTCGACGGTTCTTAAACCGCGCATACTACTTTAAAATCTTGCTGCGGTTAAACAATCCTCACCATGCGTGATTTTGCATAATTCGAATGTTTCCAAACCACTTTTCCCTAATTTGAAACAAAATTTGATTGCGGCCCGTTGCTTCATAGCAAAAATTGTGACGCAGTGGAAAAACACGTCTACTTTAAATGAACTCAGCTGGCCAATAAATTACCTTTCACATTGGAAACACTTTCAACAGTCAAAAAAAATGTTTCAAGCATATTGCGAATTAAAAATCCAAATTAATATAAAAAATTTAAATAATGAAATTGTGCCTCGATTAAATTAACTAAAAATAACATTATTATAAATCCCACTTTGTATAGTCTTAACATATCTTAAGTTTGACTGGGATATTTATTTAGTTTCTAAGGACTAGTCAGCTAATATATGTAATTCGAAGTTTACTATTTTAACGAAAAACATTTTTTTTTATTCCGAAAAGCATTTGATTTTCCCCTATTTATTGACATTATACCTTATAAAAAAAGTCTTATTTAACGAAATATTTAAAAAGCGAAAAAATATTATTTAATTAAATTTTGAATAATACGCAGGGTATTGATCCGTGTAGTAAAAATAATATTTATTTTAATTTGTAATTTAAATATTATTACTATGCTTAGGTATACAATGACTTATTATTACGACAATAAATGAGTAAACAAAATAAATTTGGTTTTTAAACAGTAGGCGTTAAGCTAATAAGAGTGCGTTTTTTTAAATTTAATTGTTGGCAGGTTATTTAAAATGCCGAATATTTTATTTTTAACTTAAAAACAATAATTATACAAAAATGAACGTGGAAGAAGGTTGGAAAAAATGGATAGTAAAGAAGAAAAAATGGCAAATAAAGCACTGTCAACTTCCAGAGTAGGTATTTAAGAAGGAACACGTATTCTAATGGTAAATTTTGGAGAAGCTTTAAAGTAGACTGTTTTTAATACATACATTCATACATACATACATATATATATATATATATATATATATATATATATATATATATATATATATATATATATATATATATATATTATATTGAATATGTTTCTTATGTCAAAGGCACCACAGACAAAATCGCAAAAATTCTCAGGAGACAACATTAAAACCATTTTCACCACAGATTGTAAAGTAAAAGATCTCTTGCCAACACCTAAAGAAAGAATCCCCCTAGAAAACCAGAGAGTTTACGAAATTCCGTGCGGAGAATGCAGCTCATCTTACATAGGCCAAACCAACCGTAAAATAAGCGCCAGAAGAGACGAATATATAGACGCTATCAAGCAAAAAACAACTTCTTCTGCACTGGCCGAACACTGGTTAAACACAGGACATAAGATACATTTTTTAGGAACAAAAATACTATCGAGATGTGAAAACCTGTCCACAAGAGTTATATGGGAAGCCATCGAAATTGCAAAGAAACCCAACAACTTAAATAGCAGAGATAATAGTCAGCGAGTGCCTAATACTTGGAAAAATCTGCTTACAAAACATCAACCAGTAGTAGTTAGTAACGAAACAGATTACAATTAGGCAACGCAACCCCAAAGACTGGCAACAGGGCTGATGACGCGCAGCAGCAGCAGGTCTCGCAACCATTCGGAAAACGAACACGCTAGACGTACACACGGGACCGACAGCACCCGAGTCGCGGGCGTCAGGTCGCTCGACGCAGTACAGTGAGCTCTGAAAATGGTGAATGAGATTTCGCCGAAACGTCAGCTGCCTTATGGTTCTGAGAGAGACTCAGCACATGCACGAAATACCCGAAAATCTTCGATTATATATATATATATATATATATATATATATATATATATATATATATATATATATATATATATATATATATATACATGGTAGCCTCCCAGTGAAAGTCCGACCAAAATCCATTCAGTATATTTTGCATCCGAGTATATTTAAACCGACATAGGTAATATATATTCTAAAAAGTTTTCTTCTTGATAAATTCATTCATACACAGATTACTGTAATAAAGAAAATACATACAGGGTGGCGTAATAGTGTGACAAAGTACCCTGTCTTCCTTATTTTTCAAAAATTTGAAAAAACGTTTTAATAAAAGTTGTTTTATATAAAAATTTCTAGAATCTAAAAGTATTTTCAATTATACATGGTGTCTTAGGACATCGTAGCTCAAAAAAAAATTTTGTTTTGATGGGATACCCTGTATATCTTTGCTTATTTGGATTCCTCCAAGAACTATCCAAATGATAGATATCATATATGCTTTTGAATTTTATTGTAAAGTTGCTAAATTTTTCAAAAAATTCAAACAATTTTGAAAAAAAAAAAACATAGTCCTCTATAATCTAATACACCTTTCAATCTACACCAATTACAGTACACAAAATTGACACAGAAAAATAAATGTACTACAAATTGTCCAATATAGCTTCTAAGCAATTATCTCATCCAGAATGTTTACTAAAATTTTGCCCATTTGATTAAATGTAAATTAATTTTTCTCTGATTTTTTAAATGGAACGCCCTGTATATAATTACTTTATCATTTACAGTTATTCCTGTTAGCGCTAGTTTTTCCGGTATATTCACTTTTATTAATTGTATACAAAAATCAATTAACCTATTGATATCTAAGTTAGTCATGAGTATTAAACGAAAGAAGTAACCGTCAAAGTAATATTTATCGTTTATCTGCCACTAGTAAAGAGTATTGTTTTAACTTGTTTTATAAAATATACAATTTTAAAGTTTAAATAATGAATTTTCACCAGTTAAGATAGTTGATATGATTTTTGTTTTGGGAGCTATTTGCGCAAAGATTGTATCAATAGCGATTTCCTGAGATTCGTCAGCCTGAAAGACCATTTGAAAAATTTATGCAGCGTTTTCAACGAACCGGCAGTGTTGCATAGAACAAAAATATTCGAAAAAAACGTGCCCATACTGAGGAAAATGAACTAAAAGTACCTTTAATAGTCATCGAAAATCCGTATATTGGACAGCACCCATTTTCTAGACAGGTTGATGTTGAACGAAGGACGATTCAGCGAATACTTATGGTACATAAAATGCACCCCTATCAGATTCAAGTAGTTCATGAATTGTTCCCCGAAGATTATCAGAGAAGACTGGAGTGTTGTCTGAGGGCTCAAAACCAAATAAATGAACAAAGAAATTTTGCTGATTTGATGCTATTTGGAGACGAGGCTACGTTTCATATAAACGGAAATGTTAACCGACATAATTTTCATTATTATGCAGTGGAAAATTCATATTTTGTAGGATACAGTTCCCAAACTAAGTGGTGCTTAAATGTTGTGGGGAGGTATTGTCGGTAACCACGTAATTGGACCATACTTTTTTGAGCAAAGAGTAACAGGAGATATAGACTTTTTGTAGAATCATTTACCTAATCTACTGGCTCAAGTGCCAAATGAAACTCGAGAAGAAATGTGATTTCTTCATAATGGTGCCCCAGTTCATCATACAGGGCCGATCATAACTTTTTTAAATGCCACATACCCAGATTGGATGAGGAGGATCTGTTTCGTGACCCGCTAGATCTTCAGATTTAACAAAAAGGTACTTTAGCATGTGATCAAAGAACAAGTTTATAAAATATCGCCTCCAAGAAAGGAAGAAATTGTATTCAAAATATTAAGACTGAAGTGTGGTCGCAACTTACGTAGTAAATTTGAGAAACGTATTGAACTGTGTATTCAAGGAGGTGGAGGAATTTTGAACAATTTATTAGGTAGTGTTTTTATAAATAACTACTTTAGGTTTAATTAGTACTTTAAGGTTTATCTTTACGTGATGTGGAGTAATTTTTAGATATGTTCTTTAACCATTTGTTTTCGGTATAAGTAAATAACCAAACTTGACTTTTTAAATTATTCGCGTTTTCATTTTTAAACAACCATACTCTTTACTAGTGACAAATAAACAATAAATATTACTTTGATGTTTACCTCTTTCGTTTAATACTCATGGCTAACTAAATATCAATAGGTTAACGTATTTTTGTATACAATTAATAAAAATGAATATACTGGAAAAACTAGCGCAGACAGGTATAGAAAAACTTTAAAAAAAGTGATAGAGAAACAATAACTGAACATGATAATGTAGTTTTATACAGGGTGTTCCATTTAAAAATCAAAGAAATATTAATTTGAATTTTATCAAATGGGTAAAATTTTGGCAAACACCCTGTATGAGATAATTGCCTGGGCGCTATATTAAACCTTTAATAATACATTAATATTTTTCGATGTCAATTTTGTGTACTATAATTGCTGTAGATTGAAAGATATAGTAGATTATAGAAGACCATGTTTTTTCTAAAATTTGGTGCATTTTTTGAAAAACTGCGCAATAAAATTCAAAACTATATAGACTTTCATATGGATAGTTCTTGGAGAAATCCAAATATGCGAAGATATTTACGGTTTCCCATAAAAAAAACTGTTTTTTTAGCGCCACTCTGTCATGAAACACCATGTTTAATTGAAAGTATTTTTATATTGTAGAAATTTTCATATCATACAACTTTTATTAAAATATTATTTCAAGGTTTTGAAAAATAAGGGGGATAGTGCATTTTGCCACACTATCGCGCCACCCTGTATATCACGGAATAACGTCGAGTACTTCTATTATTTACTATTTTTCAAAATTTAATGCAGCCGAATCCAACAATGTTAATTTTCTCGTTTTGTCCGGTTAATAAGTCATTTTGTTAACACACTATTAAGGCGTTGGGAAATAATCATCCATATGTTGAAATTAACGGTTTTAGATCGATTATTATGAGTTTTTAATTGCTAAATCCAAATCTTCAACATGATAAGCAGTCACGTGATCAGGGAATTTGTTATTAACAATTTAATTGTTTATAACGCTCTAAAACATACAAAAAATGAGGTACCGTTTTCGGACCCATGCTATTTTGTTTTAAATTTATGGACAAAGGCGACAGTGATTTAAAAATTAAAAAGAGTTGATTAAAAACTGGGATATTGCAGCATTAATGCAAAATTAGTGTAATAAATGGCATCCGTGCGCAGTGCTCTAACAAAATCGAGTGTAACTCAGCTTCTAATTAAAATTTTTCATCGTATGAAGGTTTATTTTAAAGGTAAAAGTTTACAATATGCTCGCGGAAATGAATATTGAAAAGGACCGCTTAGTCGGATATTTGATAAATTTTGATTGATGATTTTCGTAGTTACTGTTATGTTTTAAGGAGTACTAGATTAAAATCGTATCCTAAAATTTAAAATATTGTTTAAACAAATATAGCAACAATTATTTAAATAATTTATTCTGACTATTCAGTAAACAAAACAAAGAAAAATGATAATTTTCCAATTACTGTGTGTCGTTCGAGTTGTTTTACACATCTCTGGAGTAAAACCAAATTTTAAATTTGTGAAAAAAAATTTCACAATTATTATAAACAATTTTATATATACGCAACTTTTTTGTTAAACAAAAGATGCAATGAACAAAATTTTTTGCTTTTAAGATACAATTAATATAAACCTTTAATGAATAAAACGAACACAATACTAAACGATAATTTTTGCAGTAACTGTGTGACTTTATTTAAAGGATCACTAGATCAAAATTGTGAACTAAAATTGGAAAAAATGGTTAAAAAATGGTTTAAACAATTTTTTTTACCAATTTATAGTAACTAAATAATAAACAAAACAAAAAAATATAGGATTATAATTTCTGTAGTTTCCGTGAGTTATATCACGGCCTAAACTTAAGATGTGCTGACCAAGCAATCCAAGATGTCACGTTTATATACCCGACTTGGAGAAGACGCCGTCAGTCAGTTGAAGTCCGTTGAAGACATAACATAGTTAAACTAATAATTATATATTGTATTTAATCAATAATTCTGTAAACAATAAAATAAATTGTTTTTAAAAAGAATCTCTTCTGGTCTCGTGAGTTAACTGGCGCAGTCGTTCGGATCTTCGGAAATCAATTGAATCGATCATTTGATTTTTCGTGCAACGATTAACCGAAGGAACCAAGAGTTGTGACGTTGATGGTTGGTGCTTGAAGTGGAGTGGATTTTTTCAGAAATCGAAAAATTCCCAATCCATAGAGGATCTACAGAAACGCATCAATCAGCTGAACATCGGAGGACAGTACCGATATTGCTTGTCTTCGTGAGGACCAAGATTTTGGGGAAGACTCAAATTGCTGAACCGAAGCCTTGACCTTATAATTAAGAAGTGACCATAGAAAGAAGATTCATCATAAGCTTAATGTAAGTGTAGATAATAATTGAATAATTAATGTCAATTGATCTCTTAATCGAAAACTTAAATAAGTTACAAATAACGCCTTTAGCTGACTCTGTTTCTCAAGAAAACTTAGAAACATTAAATTTAAGTGAAACTAGTTTAAGTGTAACTAATAAAAATAATTTTGAAAACAATCTATCAAATACAGAATTGATAATTGATAATAAAATGTCTCAATTCAAACTAGAAAAAATGCATCATAGTATAGTCACTTTAAAAGACCTCTTAATTGAATTGAAAAAAACTTGAAACAATAATAGGCACTAATAGACTACCTTTGCGAGTCAATTTAGAAAATATATTTTATTTTGCAAAATTAATAAATGTAGACTGTTTTATATTAAATAATAAAATTACGTTTTTATTAAAAATACCAGTTGTTAAAACAACAGATTTTGAATATTTTCATTTGTACTCAATACCAGTTTTACAGCAGAGTCTGTTCAAGGTTGTTATCCCTCGCGATAAGTATTTAATCAAAAATTAATTATACCACGCTTATCGAGGAACCCCATGTAAAGAAGTATTGTCAAACAATTATCTATGCGATAAAGAAGACTTGCAAGAAATTGAAGACAGAAGCCCTTGTGAAGTGCAGCTGATTCAATCCACAAAGAGCACCTCCACCTGTCAACAAATCGAAGTCGTTTTAACCAGACCAATAATCAATCAATTAGATTCCTGAACGGAATGGATACTAGTTGTGCCAACCGAAGAAGTAATTGAATTAAAATGCCAATTACAAGATGAAAAAAGAAAACTATATGGTACTTTCTTATTAACCCTGCCTAATGGATGCAGAGTAAAAATCATCGATCACTAATAGCCAAAGTACGATCGAGTCCAAGAAACAACCGATAATTTTCCCAGATTTTGAAACAACGCCGCCGCAGTTCCCTCTGCTCAACCTGAGTCTTCACCTACAAGAAATTAAATTGGACGAATTACATAAACTAAAATATAAAATTGAAGAAAATGAGCCACGCCTATTCTTTGAAGAAGTGCCCAAAGTGCCCAGCCTATGGACAATTTTAATTTGCCTAATTTTACTATTTATTCTAGGGTACTTCATATACAGATATTTAATCCGAAAAGGTTACTTAGGAAGAAAAACCGCCCCGGATGAAGAAGATGGACCACGTCCACGGATTGAACTACCCCTTGGCAAGGTATAGTTCAAGCTAATGGGGGAGGAGGTATATCACGGCCTAACCCTAAGATGTGCTGACCAAGCAATCCAAGATGTCACGTTTATATACATTATATATTGTATTTAATCAATAATTCTGTAAACAATAAAATAAATTGTTTTTAAAAAGAAAATCTTCTGGTCTCGTGAGTTAACTCGTGTGTCTTAAGTTATTTTACGCCTCTCCAGACCATAACGGAATACTAAATTTGCAAAAAAAATGTTTAAAGATTTGTTTAAACAATTTTTTGCCACTTTATTCCTCGTATTTTTGTCAAAAAAAAAGTAATAAAACCTATCTAAGTACCTTATATTTTTGCTCGGAAAAGAAATATAAAATCGGACTCTTTGAATCCATAGATAATAAAAAAAGGGTTTTTTATAACACCATACTAGAAATAAGTGACAAAAAAAGTCAGACGATGAAGCAATTTAGCCTTTGACCTACTCTTTGATCACTCCAAAAACTACACGTTTTGGACTATAATTCCACTAGTTTCATTAAAATTTTACGGTGTAATCGTAAATCAGTTACAGAGAAATATCATTAAAATTTGTTCGTAAACACAAGCTTATTGCTAAAAACAATCCAGTTAATGTTAATACAGTAGTAAAAGGTTCCGCAATAAATTTGGAATTTAAGTGTGGTTTAATGATCTATTTCTAAAACGTTAAATCGCTGGAGCTGTAACAATATTGGAATTTTGAGAAAATTTTAATGGTCAGATTTATTATACCAGTTCATATCAACACAGGCCTAAAATAATTTCAAAATGGTGTGTCATCCACTAAAAATATTAGAAGAAAGATTCATTCCACCAAAAATAAATGTCAAAAGATAGACAATGACCTTTTTTACCAGTTAATTAATTGTCAAACAATATTGCTATCTATACGGGGTAAGTTTGCTGACACAGATAGTATTGGGCAAAAGTAGAACAACAAAGTGTTTTTGTTCCTTTGAATTAAAAAAAATTATAAGTTTGTGATCTCTAGCAATTTCTTTATGAATCGCCGCGATTTTTAACGGTAATTTTTCACTACAGTGATTTTTACTCTCAAGGCGATGAGAGATGGGGAATAGCGCTTAATGACATGTTCCGATACTGATATTCGGATTCGGCATTGATATAACTATTATGCATATTGTTGTGATAAGAACATCCCACCGTTGTTCTCCGACAAATCTGGCCCAAGTAGGAGTTCCAAGTTGTGGAAACCATGACAAGGACGCCTGGGAAAGGCATCGGTGGATCCCATTGATGAGTCCACCACCGATGCCGGGACGAAACATCCTAATATTTTGGCGGTGGTCGAAATAGGTCGTTAGTTATATCCTCTTAACATCAGGGGCATTACTACGACAATATTTATTTGTAAGCAAAATCAATATTATTGGATTTGGTTAGTTAGTTTTAGTTATGATGGTAGAAATTAAAAACTAAGTAGTTTATTGTCATAGTAAAGTGTATAATATAAAAATAACGTAAACGAAAAAAATTTCTTTTATTATACCCTAAGTAGAATTATTTAAATTCTTACATCTATAAAATTTTTGGCCAAATATAGGAATATCTATATCTATATGTATGTAAATATATGTATATGTATGTGTATATATGTATATGTATACATATATATATATATATATATATATATATATATATATATGTATATATGTATATGTATATATATACATATATATATATATATATATATATATATATATATATATATATATATATATATATATATATATTCTCATGTTAAAAAGTGCGGAGCACTCCAAAGTATGGAAAAACTGCGGGTCCGAAAGATGGTTTGTACCTAATGCGGTGGCCTGACGAGTCCCATATTAGGATGAAACAGCGCTGTCGGCATCTTTCGGACCCGGAGTTTTTCCATACTTTGGAGTGCTCCGCACTTTTTAACAAGAGAATGACGTGGATTGACAAATTTCACGTCCGCTTAGCCAATATTTTTTTCTAGATTTAATAAAAAATCCAAGAATTGACGTTTCGCCCTTTATTTAAGGCATTTTCAAAATTTTTTTGTTTTTTAATTTATTTACCTTCCTAAAAAATTTTTTTTTATATAATTAAAAACATTTATATAAAAACATATTTATAATTTTTAAAAACAAACAAACACTTGAAAACACTCTTTAAAGTTTTAAAAAAGTGTTTAATTTTACCAGAACCTTGACATTTTGTTTATTAATTAATAATGAAATGCAACTTTTACGTCGTCTATTTAGGTACTGAGGATACATGGAATGCGATTGCGTTTTTTTTTATATTTTACAATGCACCAAAAAAAAGTGAAATAACCCATACATTTAATTTTATGTTTAAGAGGATATTAAAGTTTTGATGTTTATTAACAGGAACGAATACTTAATATTTTTGTTTAAATTAGGCTGGTGTAAAGGTGGCTTAAATTTCCTATATCCGTTCTGTCGTTAACAGTGCTTTTATCTTTTTTAATTTCTATCATTTCCTTTATCTGTAATTTTTGATAATTCATATCTTTCGTTTTTAATTATGGCGCTGTTATAATCAAAGGTATGTTTTTCGTCCTGTGTGTGTTTGTTTTACGCTCTTGAGGCGTTTTTCGTATATTTATGACATTCAATCTGTTCTTTACTAATTGGCCCGTCATGCCTATATATTTTTTGGGACAATTTGTGCAAGGGATCGAATATACTACATTTGATTTATTCATGAGAGGAATTTTACTTTTTAAATTAGTGAAGAGTGTATTTAATTTATTATGGGACCTGTGGCATAAGCTAATATTATGCTTTTTTAAAATGTGTGTGTGTGTGTAAGGTAATGCTATATATTTTTTCTGTTCATGTTTTATGTTTCTTGTTATTAGGTTATTATAAAATTTATATTTTCGGTTATTAATTATTTCGGTGATAGTCTTTTCATTGGAATTATTTTATTAATGTCTTTTCCACTTTTTGCAGTATTCTTGGTCGGAATTCTGGAGATGTTAAAGAGATAGCACGATCAGACAGACCGATTATAATACTATTTTTTTTAGTTTTGGAGTGATTAGAGAAACAGTTTAGATATTTACCTAACCAAGTTGGTTTGGTGTACCATTCAGTTAAAACATACCTTTGATTATAAGAGTACCATAAATAAAAACAAAGATATGAATTACCAAAAATTGCAGAAAAAGGAACTGATAGAAATTAAAAAAGATAAAAACACTGTTAACGACAGAACAGATACAGGAAATTTGAGCCACATTTACACCAGCCTATTTTAAACAAAAATATTAAGTATTCGATCCTGTTAATAAACTTCAAAAGTTGAATATCCTCTTAAACATAAAATTAAATGTATACGTTTTTTTTAGTGCATTGTAAAATATAATATGTATCCTCAATACCTAAATAGACGACGTAAAAGTTGCAATTCATTATTAATTGATAAACAAAATGTCAAGGTGTGTACTGGTCAAATTAAATACTTTTTAAAAAATTTAAATAGTGTTAGTTTTTTAAAAACTGTAGATATGTTCTTATATGAATGTTTTTAATTATATAAAAAATATTTTTTTGGGAAGGTAAATTAATAAAAAAAAAAATTAAAATGCCTTAAATAAAATAAACTATTGTTGAATTTTTTTTTATTAAATAAAGATCCTAAATCCAAAAAATGACAAAATAAAAAAAGGATATAATTTATAGTTCAAGAATCTGGAAAGTACACACACACACACATATATATATATATATATATATATATATATATATATATATATATATATATATATATATATATATATGCATTCACCAAGTAACTGTAATAATAAAAAAAACCTTTAACAATAATTTTTCGAGTGACTTGGTTGCTATGACATTTAATAATTGATTTTTGCAAAATTGTCATCACTGTCTAAGAAGTCGACTAAGGTAAGATCAACATTATAAATTTCTAAGCCTATTTTACTATTAATCACGGACAACTACACGCACTTTGAGAAGGTTGATATGCTCGTGGTGTATGGGTTTTGTGAAGAAAATGAGCGTAGAAGTGTTAAGGTTTACATGGAACCCTAAATGGAGAGATTTCCTAGCTGCCGAATACTAAACTATCAAACATTTGCCAATATTGAGCATCATGTCCGAGAAACGGGTAACTTTGAGAAAAAATTTGAAGGTAGGGGTCGTATTCGAATAACTCGAGCAGTCGAAAAAGAAGAAAGAATTTTGGAAAGAGTTGAAGAAGAACAAAGTGTTAGTACCCGCCGCTTAGAACGTGAGCTGGATATCCTTAAAACTATTGTAAATAATATTTTTAAACAAGTTGTTACATCCATATCACGTCCAAAAGGTTCAGGAACTTTTATCGATTAATCTTGCCATGCGCTTTACATTTTGTGAATTTATTCGAAACGAAAGGATTCATGATGTAAATTTCGGCAGAAAAATTTTGTTTACTGACAAGGCGTGCTTTACAAGATCTGGAGTGACCAACTTGTACAACGAATATGTTTATGAAAATCCATATGTCGTTAAAGTTATACACCATAAGGATGACTTTAAAATAAATGTTTGGGCAGGTATTGTTGATCCCTACACATTACCATTTTTTCTGGAAAATTGGCCTACTTGATTTTTTTTATTTTTTATCAGTATAACAGATATTCTTCCTCATTTTCCCACAGTTGGCCTTTTCAGAAATAATAACCAAAAGTCAAATAAACATTTTTAAACTGCTGCTTTTGGGGACAGGTTTATATGTTAGGATGGTGATAAAAAATTATGTTGAAGCTTTTTTGAACTTTGAAATAGAACAAAAATAAAAACTCAATTTACTCGTCTATAAATTCAAAAATCTTTGGGACACATGATTATTTTAAGCATATAAGTAGAGCGTTTTGCAACAAATTTAATAAGATTTGATATCAACATTGTGGTCTTATCATTTAGATTGTCATTACAACCATTTACTTTGAAACGTTTTTTCTGCGTTCTTCTTATCGTGTATTTTGAAGTTTATTGCGTTTAAATCACATTGTTTATCCTATTATTTTCAAGTACTTAAATGAAACACTTACTTCAACTATACTACCAATACTTATTCTAATAGTAACTAAATAACAATAATTAAACTGAGCTATCAAGCAAACAACTAAAAACAAACTTATGTAAATACGTTTTAATGTGGGGCATGCTTGAAACATTGTTTACCAATGTATCTAAATCCCTATTTTAAGTAATCGAGTCAAATTTTGAAAAATTATTTATGTTATATCTTGAGACTAATACTTTATAGGTAGTTTAAAAATTTGAACGATCTGTAAAAAAGAAAAAGGGAAATCTATGTATCTTTCCAATACAGACTGGACCGTCAATAATATATAGTTTCTGTGAATTAAAGTCAAATAATAAAGACTAAAAATGTAAGTTTGATATAAAATGTATAAACAATTTTTGTAAATAAAGTTTTTAAATTATATTTTTGAAAACTCATTTGAATGTACATTTTTACAAAAAATAAAAAACTCATTATTAATATAGTATTGAAAAAGTTTAACTTCCATATCTGTTAAAAGTGTAACCTGTAAGACATTGCATATTTAAAAAAAAAAATAAGCAATATTACCCGATTTTATATTTAATGACTTTTTAATACGAAAGTTTGTCTTTAAATGTGACGTTAAATATTTTTATTAAAATTATTGAATTCTCCTCAATATAATATCCAAGAGAATTCGGATGTCTAACAATTATAAAAATAAGAATGAAATAGCAGGTTAAGCATTGATGATAATGATATACATTATCTGTTACAAAACTACATTCACTACACTAATTTAAGCAAACATAAAAACAGAAACATCCACTTACGCTTACCCCAATGATGGCATTCAGTTCTGTCATGGTAACTTGCTTCGCCCTTTCAACAGCGCTGGCTACTTGCTGTTGATGTTCCTGTGCTAAGAATGGCATCACTTGGGCTATAATTGCGTTAAGTCGTTTGGCTATTTCAGTCTAGAGAAAAAAAGGTCTTATGTAGCGAATATGCACGAGATCATTAGGAAATATAAACGAATGAAAGTCTTCTGTATTCTTCTTTGCATTCCAGAAAATTCAATAATTATTATTTATAAGGGGAACTAGGGAACTGACTTCAGATACTGCAAAAACATAACGCAAAAAAAGTATTCAAATTGATGGAGTCGTTCCGAAGTAATCGGTATAGGAATAGTCTGGAAGACCAGTGGGTTTGTGTAGTCGATGAAGTGACATGATTTTAGGGACGTTTTTATATGTATTTTAACCCCCTGATGACGAACAGTGAAAGTGGATTCCCAAAAAATTGTCTAGTAACTTTTTTTAAACAAAAAACATTTTTAATAATATTCGTGTTCCCGGCTGATTCTGACGCATAGTTTTTGAGTTAAAAGTAGATAAACATCTGAAAAATGGCATTTTGGTCAATTTTTAACATGAGTAACTTTTGGTTAAATAAATGTTTTTGCAGAGGCGATCGGCTTCGAATAACTTACAGTTATGATAGATTTAAAGGAACCAACGAGGTCTAGACATCGATAATCAAGTATTATCACATTTTTATTTCATTCGTTCAAATATTTTCACATTCTGCTGCCAGCAATTAATAGTTCAAGTCAAAAACTACAAGCTGGGATTAATCGCAATGCCAAAATGTAATGTTTTTATTATTTTTTAACACTATTAACAAATAGTACACGTGTTTTTTCGGTTTTCAATCCGTTCGTCAGTAGAAAAATCCTCCCAAACCAAGCCGGTAGACGTAAAAAAAGGTCGTTCATAATATCTCCAATTACCAACTTTCAGAAAACGAGAAACAAGTTCTAAGTAAACGCTTCAACTATGCAGTAACCCTAAAGACCATACCAAATGAGGACATTATCGCCAATATTGAAGCCGCGCTCCACCAGAAGTCAGAAGGAGAAGCAGAAATAATACGACAGTAGATAGCTCGCGCACTAAACAAAACACACACAACAAAAAATCATCATCCTACCAGCAAACAAAGGAAACGCCACTGTAGTCATAAAGACAGAAGAAGACAAAACCAAGATTTCAGAAATTCTTCAAAACCACACCTATAAGCAAGTTACAAGAAATCCAACCTCGAAAAAAAGACAAAAAACATAATCAAAATCGCCAAATTAGAAGATGAAATCGAAAAGCGCATCGTTCCTCGGAAAAAAGCAAGCAGATGTCCCAAACTATATAGACTACCAAAAATCCCTAAAGAAGAAACACCGATAAGGCCCATAGTAAGTGCAATAGATTCACCTACTCAACAACTGGTTAAATACCTGGCACAAAATATGCAACCGGCGACCGAAATTACAGATTCACCCTGAAAAATTTCGATCACCTGGTCAGCATACTTCAAGGCCAAAAACTGCAATAAGATGACATTCTCGCTAGCTTGGATATCAAAACCCTGTACCCAAGCATACCAATTGAAGCTCTAGAACAGACTGCTATGAACGAGGATTTTCCACATTATTTCATCGATCTGTCCGAACACCGCCTCAAAAACACATATTTTTCTTATGAAAATAATTTCTACCGACAGACAGATGGTGCTAACCTGAACTATCCCTCTGGAAACGTTACGTGGATGACAACCTAGACATATTCTTAGAGGAACTAAACAGCATTCATCACCGCATACAGTTCACACTGGAGGTCGAAGTTAACAAGCAGCTACCTTTCCTTGGCCTTTTAATCACCAGAAACGACCGAAGCATCGATTATACGTTCTACAGAAAACCCACACACACACAGATACTTGAACGTCGAATTTTACCAGCATCCATTAATATTACAATCGGTCGCCAACACATTGATCTCCTGATACTTGCGACTAACCAAACCATGAACTGCCAAGAAGAACTCAACAATATAACAACGGCTTTAAAACAAAACAACTATAACGAACACAATTTCACAAAGGCCATAAAACAGAACTCAAATGCATAGCGGAGAAAAAAAAGACGACAAATCCAAACCAAAAACCACAGTGTCACACATAAAAGGTGTAACAGATGTAATTGGAAGAATTCTGAGGAAGCATGACATATACACCATTTGCAAGTTAAAAAGCTCTCGAAATAGAAAGCACTAAAAACTTTAACAAGAGAGATGATGCATAGACATCTCAAATACATGGAAAACTGTACCGAAGAACAAACCAAAACAACACACCACAGAACAGGATAGCGAGACGAGAGGAAGCACAGCTCCAAGGAAGCGAGGAGACCAATCAGGCAGAAGCCAAGCAGCCGTCGAGGAAGCACCACTTGTAAACGCCAGCTGAGATGTTGGTGAAACGTCGTGAAGATCATTCTATTGCCGAACGGATTGAAAACCGTAAATATACCAGTACACATTTCACTATCCGCAAAAACCTACGATATAACTATATATATATATATTGACGCGACCCTAACTTTTACACTAGAAATGGGGGGGGGGGGGCAGCAACATACACATTTCAAATATAAGAGCCAGAATCGGGTTTATTTTCCTAAACTCAAAGCTTTTTTTTTTTTGGGGGGGGGGTCGATCGCAAGAAAAAAGTTGTTGACGGGAGGGTGGAAGCAGCCAACAGTATACACCTTCCTAGTATAAGAGCCAGAATAGGGTCTATTTTCCTAAACTCAAAGCTCTTGGGAGGGAGGGCGATCGCAAGAAAAAAAAACAAGTTGTCGACGGGGTGGTTAGCAAACAGTATACACATTCCTAGGGTAACAGGCACAATCGTGTGTATTTTCCTGAACTCTAAGCTCTTAGGGGGGGGGGCAATCGCCCCCCGCTTGGATCCGTGCCTGTATATGTATATGTATGTATATATGTGTATGTATATATGTATATGTACATATATATATATATATATATATATATATATATATATATATATATATATATATATATATATATATATATATATATGTAATCGAAGGTTTTCGGGCATCCCGTGTATGTGCTGAGTCCTTCTCAGGACTGTGAGGCAGCTGAGGTTTCGGTGAAATCTCATTCACCATTTTCAAAGCTCACTGTGTGGCGTCTACGAGCGAACAGTTCGCTATATATATATATATATATATATATATATATATATATATATATATATATATATATATATATATATATATATATATATTGTAATGAACTTTATAGCGTTTTACGTTTCATATCTAGTATTAGTTAGTGTTTGTAGTTTGTAGGGTTTTAGGTTTATTTTCGACGAGTTCATAATTTATTTAATTAATTTTGCGCTTGTTAATTTCCTCAGGAGACATCTATGAAAGAAGGTCTGGAACTATATATATATATATATATATATATATATATATATATATATATATATATATATATATATATATATATATATATATATATATTAGGGGAGCACCTAGAAGTAGATTTCATCTTCCTTTTATACACGGCGGCGCGTATGTTGATACGATATTTATTTATAGCGTTAAAAATCAATAGAAACATTACATTTCGCATTGCAATTAATCCCTGCTTGTAGTTCATGACTTGTACGATGAATTGTTGAATGCCGAATGTACAAATATTTATTTAATCAAAAGTTATTCGTGTTGAAAAGTGGCAAAAAGCCATTTTCCAAACATGTAACGATTATTAAAAAAATATTACAAAATTTTTAATTTAATATAAAAACAATTTGTTTAATTACTAACAATTTTTTTGTTTATAACAAACAACTTCACCATTTTTCGGGAATACACCCTTGTTGTTAGTAATTAGGAAGTCAAAATACATGTAAAAAACTGGTGGAGCCATGTCTTCTCATTGGCTACGAAAACCCTTTGGGCTCTAGGACTACAAACAAATTTATTTATGCACCAAGAGCACAAAAACAAGTACGTTTTATAAATTTTTAGTCACAAAACAAAACTAAAGTTCATCCCTAAGCTTACTCCTACACTTACCTGTTTGTGCATTTCAACATTAAGGCCGTAGGACATTTCATAATACTGAAAAAATAAAGAAAGGACATATATTAGTGAAGTGCAAACAACTCTTTAATAATTTCGTGTAATATTAATCTTTTTTTTTTTGTAAATAAACTGTTAACATTATTAAATATATCATTTAATTGGAATACTACTCATTTAAAGTGCGTATCTTAAGTAGAGCCAGTCGTTAAAATAAGTACCCATATAAATTTCTCGAAAAACATATTTCTTTTTGATAAAACAAATTAACAGGCAATTTAAAATGACAAAGGGAAATTATAGTACGATAAAGAGTATTTTTAAAACTGTAATATATATTATTTTTATCAATAGATCTACTAGGTGGTCTAACAAAATAGGGTTTATAAAATAATAATAAATGTTTAAAGTTATAAAAAAAAAGAAAATTTGGTTAATAGTTGTGGTACAAAATCTCTGAAACACTTTTTTGTTGTAGTATCACACATTGAAATAGCGCTCTGGTGTCCACGTGTCTACTAAACGATGATAAGAGTGTTCTACCGTAAATCTCGTGATCATCTTGGGGAGGGGGTGTTCGAAAAACATCCCCGTCGACCACGTGATGAGGAAAAGGTGTTTTGAAATCAATCACGTGATACTTCGTACTGTGAGATTTTTTATATTTTTCTAATTAATTATCTATAATAAATTAAAAGTGGAATATGTCGACTCCAATCGAAAGTAATCTTATTAATAAAATTATTTTTACAACTTTTAATAATTTCATTTTGAAATATTTATTTTTAAAATATAGTTAGAGCGAGAGTATAACATATCAGGGATAAGATAAACCATTCTAAAGTTAACAAGCTGTTACGATGAATCAACGCATTCACATCGCAAAGCAAGACTCTAAATGATGTTACTGACGAAAGTGACTATGTTGAAAATGAGATTACTGAAAATACTGGTGCTGATGAATGCTCAGCATCTTTCATTACTTTAGAAGAAAATATACAACCTTCTTGGATTGAAGATAAAAAGTGATTGTCAATATATATATATATATATATATATATATATATATATATATATATATATATATGTACTATCCTTTCAACCAAATAAAAGAAAGAATATATACAAACAGTTTATTTCCTGCAAATAAAACTCTGGTTCTCTCTCCATACGCGTTTCGACCACCTTATGGTCTCGCCAGAGGAGCTGTATCGAACCGAGAGCAGAAAACAATTGTCTTTATAAAATATAAATTCCTAGACATATTGGCAGGATATTAAAATCCGCCAACTTTTCGATTTTAAACTGAAAAATATCCCCAGCAGAACGACATTCGAGTAGTGTAAAACTTAAAAATTAAGACTTCAGTAAGAAGTAAATAAATCTATTTTTCTGCCGTGTTTAAATGGTTGTCAATATACATATACGAGTATATGTACTCTCCTTTCAATCAGATAAAGGAAAGAACATACAAACAGCTTCTTTCCTACAAATACAACTCTGTTCTCTTTTCATATGCGTTTCGACCACCTTATGATCTCGTCAGTAGAACTGTATCGAACCAAGAGAACCAGAGTTGTAACTGCAGGAAATTATATATATATATATATATATATATATATATATATATATATATATATATATATATATATATATATATATTGACAAATATTTAAAGAAGGCAGAAAAATATATTTATTAATTTTGAAGTTTCACACTACTCGGATGAATGTATAGATGTCGTTCTACTGGCAATATTTTTCAATCAGACATCGAAAAGTCGACAGATTTTAATATCCTACCGATATATTTCGGAATTTATATTTTATATAGACAATTGTTTCCTGCGAATTTTTTTTGTGTTGAAAATATCAGATTTCCCCTTGCCTCAATAATCATTTTGCCCCGATCTTTTCAAAAGTATCTTAGAAACAATAGCAATTTTTAATTTTTTATGAAACGATAACCTGAAAGGGCGTAATTACGGGATCAATCCTTATTGAATATTAATCAAAAACTAATGGAAGAAATTAGAAAAAAATTGCTTCACGTGACGCGAAATTTGCTGTATTTTTTCCCCAAGCGATTCAAGGCTACAATTTTCCCACTTATCTATTTTTTCATTATATATATATATATATATATATATATATATATATATATATATATATATATACAATAAAATAGGAAATTCTCGACTATGTGGACAGACCGTTGATAAATATTACTCTTATGTTAAAAAGTGCGAAGATCTCCAAGGTAATGGAAAAGCTTCGCGTCCGAAAAATGACAGCGCTGTTTTCTCCTAGTATGGGACTCATCGGGCCACTGCGTTTAGAACAAACCATCATCTCGCATCTGTGTCCTATAAACAGATTTCACAGTTGAAAAATAGTAAATAAGACACTCAATAACGCAAGAGCAACGCAAACCAGAAATGTTGTTTTGTGGATAACACTTAGAAACGTTTTAATATTTCTCTTTTAAAATCCAAGAATCTATAACGGGACCAAATTTTAAGTAATGCGTATAAGTATATAAGTAGCTAAAATGAACAAACAACGATATAAATTTGGTTTTATACAAGATGTTTTAATTGTAAACCACATTCCTTACCAAAATAAGACAAAATATTTTTATCATCAGAACTTCGGTACTGAAAACACTCAAGCCGGTGACTATATCATTGGAGTTTATCGTCTGGGAAAAACGATTTGACCATGGAATGACCTAGACGTTCAAGGCCAAGGTCACTAGTGGGCGCCCTTTTTATGCCCTTTAGGTTTTGTCTAAAACATTCTTCTCTAAAACCGATATCTTCTGAGTTATTCAGTAGTCCCGTTACTTTTTGAACAACCTGTATATTTCACCTATACCTACTTTTATCAAAAACACAAGAATATAATTTACGATTTTTAATTCAGAGAAAAAAATATATACTTATCAAATCCACTTCAAATAATCTTTGTTTTTGAAAGGGTTGAATGTATTTTTCAAGGCGCATTTTATTAAGAGCGATAAAACAATATGTCTGGTCTTTGAAGCTTTAAAACTTATTAGAAGTGTTTAGGTACTTGATTTTTTTTGCTAAGTATTAATAGATAATTTTTTAAAAATCTGTAGGCAATAAACATTTAATTTTTGAAAACCTTGCATAGAATAAAATTATAACGTGTTTTGAAGGATCTCTGATCTTATTACGTGACTACTTTTATTTATTTTAAAAATAAGTAGTTAAAAGAACCATTTTTTCATATTAGATGAAGTTTGATATTTCCAGCTATTCATTCTTAAAATATATCTATTGTAATAATACACTGCAGAATAAAAATGCGTTGTTCGTATTTCAAAATGTAATAATTAGTAAAAATTAAGTATCACCAATCAAAATCGTCAATCGATACTCTAAGCTAAAAGAAAAACGTTAATATTTTGTTTTTTAATTGTGGTTGTTTAACTAGTTTTATTTTAAACTGTTTCGACTATTTTATAATATATATTTAGTTTTATTTGTTTATAATGTTATTTTATCCATTTTGATGTACTTGTTAATTTAACAGAAAATATCAGAACGCGGATACCAATTACGTTGAAATTAAGAATTAAACTAAGATGTCTCGTCAATTTCTTAGTCAATTATTAATTTTTAGTCGAGACTATGAACATGTCAAAGTTGATACACTTTATCTCATTTAACTTACAAGTGGAAATTGTTAATATATATTCTTAGCTGTTAATTTTTTGGATGTATCAACCGACCACAGTGGTCAGATCGTCAATGTCAATCAAATTATTTGCTTTTGTTTACTGTACTGCTTTATCCATTTTTTGCCAAAATCATAAAATTACTCTTCATCCAGGTTGAAAATATTCAAATTTTGGAAAATTACTTAGATTTTTATGCAATTGTAGTTTAAAAAATTAAGCTGAAAGATTCCAGATGATAAATTACCGCCGCCGTGTACTAATTTGACTGAATTTTAGAGAAAATCAAGTATATCCGAAAGAAAAAAGTTACAGAGATGAACAAGGAAGTATTAGAAAAAGACGAAGAATTAAGAAAAATTATACTGATATCTTTCAAAATTCGCTATTCTACAGGCATTAAAAGTCGCAAATAATTCGTTTTTTCAAGCTTAACTGTTCACAAGTTTTAAAGATTTTTGGACTCCTAAGGAAAAAAAAAGAAAGGTCTTTTCAAGACCTATAATTTATTTTTTTAAGTCTCAACTCCTTCAAATCTTGCGATATATAAGCATTTTTGATATTTGAAATTTTAACTGTTTCTAGAAATGCGACCCCTAAAGTTTTTTGGGAATCTCAAAAAAAGGGAAAAAGGTCCTCCCAAGAAGCGTAATTTCGATTTTAGCACTTTCAAAATTCTACAAAACTCGCAATCCCAAACTTGCTTCTCAATTCATTAAAATGGTCTAACTTTAGAATAGGTCTAAGTTGACAGAAGTGGGTTTAAACTGACAAAAGCAACAATAAGTCAACCATAAAAATACAAGTATAAAAGATAATTTTCTTTGAGTACTGAACCAGTAAACAGATAATTTTATTTATTTTCTGCGCACGACTATTTCTCTTAGATATTTCAAGGCTTTATATTTAAGTTTTCATCCTTATTATCCCTTTATAAATAAGCAGTTATTTGTTAACACAAGTAATATAAATGACAATATCATAAGAAAAACAAAACTGGCCGATTAAAAATTCTAATTTCCATAGCAATTAGATTGGGTCTCTTAAATCTTCTTAGTGAATCTGGCTGTTGAACTTTTAAAAATCCATAAAAATTGCGTTTTGAGGACAGTCTAATGTAGACAAAAGCTGCAATTTCAACACTTTCTAGAATTGTGAGATTTGAGCTTTCTGAAAGGTCGAAAAAGAAATTACCTGTCTTAGGAAAACATTAAATTTTTTCTGATATGAATAAAAATAGTCATATAATTATAGTGATATTATTCAACAAATTCTAACAAAGAACGCACGCCTGTGGTGTATAGTAATGCAACTTTTTTTTTTCCGGTAAACGAAACTCTTTCTTCAGGCAGGTTTTAAAAATCGTGTTTTTTCAAAGTTTCAAATAACCAAAGCTACAGACAAGCGAGCTTCAATTTCCTAACTTTCTAACCATCAATACCTGGGAACAGAACCACATGATAAAGATCATAAATAAGTAAGTGTTAATCTTCTAAACTATGGAACCGGGCCATAGTGAGTTGTGCGCGACCAAGTCCGAAGATAGGCAAGCTTTAATCCATAAGTTTTTCAACTCACATACCGAATGACACGTGGACAAAACTGCCGTCAGGCGAGTGCAGAGAGTATTGAATCCCATGCTTCTTTACCAACGAGTTATAAATAAACTCAAAGCTCCCTAACCTATATAACCGGGCATAGCGAGTTCTATGTGACCGCAGGGAGGCAATGTTTGAATCTCAAACTCTTTTACCCACTTGGCCGGAAAACCATTTTTTTTTCGATTTTTAGAACCTGTCTTTAGAATTGCGGGAGGTTTTTAATTTGATCGTGAACTCAAAGAAGAAAAACTAATGACACAAAATAAAAAATTTTTGGGAATGAGAATCGAGCTGATCAGAAACGACAAAAAAATAGAATATACGGAACTTAATAATACAGTCAGAAAAATGACAAATCACGACATAATAAACTATCAAGAGGAATAAATCAAAAAATTATTATTGAAAAACAGAGGTTTGAATGTCTTTAAAAAAGAAAACGAAAACAAAAAAGAAACTAATAGACGAAGATAGACGAGGATATATAACAGAGGATGGAAGAAATATATTACAAATATACTCAGACTTATAGAAGTCAAAGATGGATAACACAAATGTCAAAGAAACAAACAAAGCCGAAAAATTGGAATATCCAACGTCGGCTCTGAAGAGTTACACGACATTGAAGAGGATGAAATCGAAAGAGCCGTGAGAGAAATAAAAAATGGAAAAGCAGCAGGCCTCACCTGAAATGATGAAGGCAGGGGGAAGCCAGCTAATAAGAAAACTATCTCTATTTAATTCATGATTTCACGAGGGAACAATAACACAAGACTGGAACACCGTTTTAGTAATCCTAATACATAAAAAAGAAAACCCTAGCTATCTCGAAACGTATAGGCCAATCAGCCTACTATCAAGATTTACAAACTATGTGATTAGTAACATGCCGCCTAGAAGCAAAACTCAATGCATACCAACTCCGCGAACAAGCGGGCTTCAGAAAAGTCTATTGTATAAAAGAACACTCCCATACTGTCAGAATACTAATAAAAAAGGCAACAGAGTACAATATCCAAATGTGAGACACATTTATAGACTTCTAAAAAGCCTTCGAAACGGTAAAATTTTGGGTAATTATAAGATCTATGAAAAGAACAAGGATAGCCCAGAGATACATTTACATTATTCAGGAATTAAACGAACAACCCAAAATTAAGATAAGGCTCCATGAAGACACAAAGGAATAGAAATTCACAGAGGCGTTAGACAAAAAGATGTTATATCACCTAAATTATTTACTCTGGTTCTGAAGGATATATTCAAAAATTTTGCACTGGGCGAACAAAGGAGTGAATATAGCAGGAGAAAGACTTAGCAACCTCAGATTCGCAGCTGATTTTGCCGCATACTGTGCAGAACTAAGTGACATGCTTTAAGAAATACAACAAATGCAAGGAAGTTCTGCCTAAAAGGAAATATATGACAAGCACAGACAGACATAGAAACATAAATGTAGATGGACACCAAATAGGAAAGGGTAATTCACATGTCTATCTAGGTCAAAAAATTACAACCAAGATCTCAAATGGTAAAATGAAAAACGTCTTCAATTCCAACCTTTCCCAAAAACTAAACACCTATGTTCACATAGTATGGCAGCGAAACATTGAAGATTTATCAAAGATCAATTGAACAAAGAATGCTAGGAGTAACAGTTAAAAACCATAAAAGCAATGCGTGGATAAGAAATAAAACTAAAGTCAGATCAAGACGAATATGCACTCTAAAATATAACTGGGCTGGGCATGTTGCCAGAAACAGCTAGATCGAAAAAATCACAAGATGGAGACCATGAGAAAGTAAGAGAAGCACCAGCAGACTGAATTGGTATGTAACACAGGACAGTGATGAGAGAGACCTATGGATAAACAACGGTTAGGAAGAAGAAGAAGAATAGACTATACCACGTGAGTTCTTGAAGTATAATCATCAATCAAAATCTTAACTGAAGTTAACGTGGGTGACGTAGTAGATAAACAATAATAATTTTATATTTTTATACAATGAGTAAAATAAATTAAATGATAAGCGTATACTTATAATTTAAAATTTAATTAACTGTTAAGTGTAGGAACAAAACAGTTTACAAAGAGGGACTAATTCACTATCACAAGTGGCTAGGCTGTCTCTAGTTATGGCGCGTAGTATTATTTGTAGTTAGAATGACTCGTGCAGGCCTAAGAGAAAAGTGCACATCTAAAGCAGATTAATGTTTTAACAATATTGTGTACAAGAGTTCTGCCTCAGCTTGTTATATTTTAAAAATTATTACGCTAATTGCCAACAAACCCCTTCCATATCTAGGGGAGTCGAAAAGTAATTTTATATTAATCTAGTCCAAGAGCTATGATTTCTTATAAAATAATAGTTGCTTTATTTCGAGAAATGGATATATTGCGACAAAAACATTTAAAAGGCTATATCAAGCAATAAAAACTGTAAATTTCTAAGGCAGGTGTAGTGTGTTGTAAAATATACATAAAAAGTATTAACAATATATGACAAAATTGAACTTTATGCATATTTAAAAGCAGTTTTGTATGCGAAACATAACCTATTCCCAGAATATTTTGTGTCATCTTTCCACATAAATGGTCAATGTCCGTGAAATAATGCGGCATGGCAAAATTATTGCCTTTTTTATTGTTATTACATGTAGTAAAAGTATCAGATTTTATAACTCTTAAAATAATACTTTTTTACACAATAAAACGGTTTATTTTTCAGATATATGTATATAAATACAATTTTCAAGTAATATGATTTTTAATATTATTTTGCAGTTTCTATTTTAGGTTATTAGAGGAATTCATTATTATATTTCTTGCACTAATAAATGTTTAAATCAAAAATGCTTAAGTGGATTAAAGCCAATTAATTTACTGGATAACACAGTTTTGTTTACTTTTTATTATATTTCAAATTATCAGTTATAGGTAAGTTTGAAATGTGTCTTGGCATGAACCTGAACTTTTAATCGATTAATATAGTCGAAAAAGGATATTCGCCAGTGGTCAATTTTATTAGCGAGGTTAGCAAATTAATAATTTAACAAATAAATGCTCATAATTTTTTTTCTTAAATTATTTATTTCGGTGACAGTTGATGGTGAAAAAAGTATGGCAGAGATTTACTCCCCGAAACCTACCCTTAGCGACAAAAATAGGGTTGAGAATAGAATTATATTTTTTATTTCCGACCCTGTAGGTTACAATGAGTATTTTATTTTCTTAAATTAATTAGTTCGAGGACAGTTCATTGTAAAAAAAGTTTGGCCGCGATTTACTCTATGGAACCTACCCTTAGCGACAAAAATAGGGTTGAGAATAGAATTATATTTTTTATTTCCGACCCTGTAGGTTACAATGAGCATTTTATTTTCTTAAATTATTTAGTTCGAGGACAGTTCATTGTAAAAAAAGTTTGGCCGCGATTTACTCTATGGAACCTACCCTTAGCGACAAAAATAGGGTTGAGAATGAATTATATTTTTTATTTCCGACCCTATAGGTTACAATGAGAATTTTATTTTCTTAAATTAATTAGTTCGAGGACAGTTCATTGTAAAAAAAGTTTGGCCGCGATTTACTCTATGGAACCTACCCTTAGCGACAAAAATAGGGTTGAGAATAGCATTATATTTTTTATTTCCGACCCTGTAGGTTACAATGAGCATTTTATTTTCTTAAATTATTTAGTTCGAGGACAGTTCATTGTAAAAAAAGTTTGGCCGCGATTTACTCTATGGAATCTACCCTTAGCGAGAAAAATAGGGTTGAGAATAGAATTATATTTTTTATTTCCGACCCTGTAGGTTACAATGAGAATTTTATTTTCTTAAATTAATTAGTTCGAGGGCAGTTCATTGTAAAAAAAGTTTGGCCGCGATTTACTCTATGGAACCTACCCTTTGCGACAAAAATAGGGTTGAGAATAGAATTATATTTTTTATTTCCGACCCTGTAGGTTACAATGAGCATTTTATTTTCTTAAATTATTTAGTTCGAGGACAGTTCATTGTAAAAAAAGTTTGGCCGCGATTTACTCTATGGAACCTACCCTTAGCGACAAAATTAGGGTCGAGAATAGAATTATATTTTTTATTTCCGACCCTGTAGGTTACAATGAGCATTTTATTTTCTTAAATTATTTAGTTCGAGGACAGTTCATTGTAAAAAAAGTTTGGCCGCGATTTACTCTATGGAACCTACCCTTAGCGACAAAAATAGGGTTGAGAATAGAATTATATTTTTTATTTCCGACCCTGTAGGTTACAATGAGAATTTTATTTTCTTAAATTATTTAGTTCGAGGATAGTTCATTGTAAAAAAAGTTTGGCCGCGATTTACTCTATGGAACCTACCCTTAGCGACAAAAATAGGGTTGAGAATAGAATTATATTTTTTATTTCCGACCCTGTAGGTTACAATGAGAATTTTATTTTCTTAAATTAATTAGTTCGAGGGCAGTTCATTGTAAAAAAAGTTTGGCCGCGATTTACTCTATGGAACCTACCCTTTGCGACAAAAATAGGGTTGAGAATAGAATTATATTTTTTATTTCCGACCCTGTAGGTTACAATGAGCATTTTATTTTCTTAAATTATTTAGTTCGAGGACAGTTCATTGTAAAAAAAGTTTGGCCGCGATTTACTCTATGGTACCTACCCTTAGCGACAAAATTAGGGTCGAGAATAGAATTATATTTTTTATTTCCGACCCTGTAGGTTACAATGAGCATTTTATTTTCTTAAATTATTTAGTTCGAGGACAGTTCATTGTAAAAAAAGTTTGGCCGCGATTTACTCTATGGAACCTACCCTTAGCGACAAAAATAGGGTTGAGAATAGAATTATATTTTTTATTTCCGACCCTGTAGGTTACAATGAGAATTTTATTTTCTTAAATTATTTAGTTCGAGGATAGTTCATTGTAAAAAAAGTTTGGCCGCGATTTACTCTATGGAACCTACCCTTAGCGACAAAAATAGGGTTGAGAATAGAATTATATTTTTTATTTCCGACCCTGTAGGTTACAATGAGAATTTTATTTTCTTAAATTATTTAGTTCGAGGACAGTTCATTGTAAAAAAAGTTTGGCCGCGATTTACTCTATGGAACCTACCCTTAGCGACAAAAATAAGGTTGAGAATAGAATTATATTTTTTATTTCCGACCCTGTAGGTTACAATGAGCATTTTATTTTCTTAAATTATTTAGTTCGAGGACAGTTCATTGTAAAAAAAGTTTGGCCGCGATTTACTCTATGGAACCTACCCTTAGCGACAAAAATAGGGTTGAGAATGAATTATATTTTTTATTTCCGACCCTGTAGGTTACAATGAGAATTTTATTTTCTTAAATTAATTAGTTCGAGGACAGTTCATTGTAAAAAAAGTATGGCTGCGATTTACTCTATGGAACCTACCCTTGGCGACAAAAATAGGGTTGAAAATAGAATTACATTTTTTATTTCCGACCCTGTAGGTTACAATGAGAATTTTATTTTCTTAAATTATTTAGTTCGAGGACAGTTCATTGTAAAAAAAGTTTGGCCGCGATTTACTCTATGGAACCTACCCTTAGCGACAAAAATAGGGTTGAGAATGAATTATATTTTTTATTTCCGACCCTGTAGGTTACAATGAGAATTTTATTTTCTTAAATTAATTAGTTCGAGGACAGTTCATTGTAAAAAAAGTATGGCTGCGATTTACTCTATGGAACCTACCCTTGGCGACAAAAATAGGGTTGAAAATAGAATTACATTTTTTATTTCCGACCCTGTAGGTTACAATGAGAATTTTATTTTCTTAAATTATTTAGTTCGAGGATAGTTCATTGTAAAAAAAGTTTGGCCGCGATTTACTCTATGGAACCTACCCTTAGCGACAAAAATAGGGTTGAGAATAGAATTATATTTTTTATTTCCGACCCTGTAGGTTACAATGAGAATTTTATTTTCTTAAATTATTTAGTTCGAGGACAGTTCATTGTAAAAAAAGTTTGGCCGCGATTTACTCTATGGAACCTACCCTTAGCGACAAAAATAAGGTTGAGAATAGAATTATATTTTTTATTTCCGACCCTGTAGGTTACAATGAGCATTTTATTTTCTTAAATTATTTAGTTCGAGGACAGTTCATTGTAAAAAAAGTTTGGCCGCGATTTACTCTATGGAACCTACCCTTAGCGACAAAAATAGGGTTGAGAATGAATTATATTTTTTATTTCCGACCCTGTAGGTTACAATGAGAATTTTATTTTCTTAAATTAATTAGTTCGAGGACAGTTCATTGTAAAAAAAGTATGGCTGCGATTTACTCTATGGAACCTACCCTTGGCGACAAAAATAGGGTTGAAAATAGAATTACATTTTTTATTTCCGACCCTGTAGGTTACAATGAGAATTTTATTTTCTTAAATTATTTAGTTCGAGGACAGTTCATTGTAAAAAAAGTTTGGCCGCGATTTACTCTATGGAACCTACCCTTAGCGAGAAAAATAGGGTTGAGAATAGAATTATATTTTTTATTTCCGACCCTGTAGGTTACAATGAGAATTTTATTTTCTTAAATTAATTAGTTCGAGGACAGTTCATTGAAACTCACAGGGTCGAAAATAAAAAATGCAAATCTATTCTCACCATTATTTTCCCTGCTATGGGTACGTTCCAAAGAGTAAATCGAAAACATATTTTCCTCAATATCAACTGTCATCGAAATAAATAATTTAAGAAAATAAAACTCTCATTGAAACTTATAGGGTCGGAAATAACAAAAATAATTCTATTCTCAGCCCTATTTCTTTCGCTAAGGGTGGGTCCCAGAGAGTAAATCGCGGCCATATTTTTTTACAAAGAACTATTGTCGAACTAAATAATTTTAGAAAATTAAATTCTCATTGAAACTTACAGGGTCCGAAAAAAAAATTCTATTCTCAACCCTACTTTTGTCGCTAAGGGTAGGTTCCGGATAGTAAATCGCGGCCATACTTTTTTTACAGTGAAGTGTCCTCGAACGAAATAATTTAAGAAAATAAAATTCTCATTGAAAGTTGCAGATTGGGAAAAAAAAATTATTCTAGTTTCAACCCTATTTTTATCGCTAAGGGTAGGTTCCGGATAATAAATCGCAGCCATACTTTTTTTCAATGAACTGTCCTTGAACTAAATAATTTAAGGAAATAAAATTCTCATTGAAACTTACAGGGTCGGAAATAACAAAAATAATTCTATTCTCAACCCTATTTTTGTCGCTAAGGGTAGGTTCCATAGAGTAAATCGCGGCCAAACTTTTTTTACAATGAACTGTCCTCGAACTAAATAATTTAAGAAAATAAAATTCTCATTGTAACCTACAGGGTCGGAAATAAAAAATGTAATTCTATTTTCAACCCTATTTTTGTCGCCAAGGGTAGGTTCCATAGAGTAAATCGCAGCCATACTTTTTTTACAATGAACTGTCCTCGAACTAATTAATTTAAGAAAATAAAATTCTCATTGTAACCTACAGGGTCGGAAATAAAAAATATAATCCTATTCTCAACCCTATTTTTGTCGCTAAGGGTAGGTTCCATAAAGTAAATCGCGGCCAAACTTTTTTTACAATGAACTGTCCCCGAACTAATTAATTTAAGAAAATAAAATTCTCATTGTAACCTACAGGGTCGGAAATAAAAAATATAATTCTATTCTCAACCCTATTTTTGTCGCTAAGGGTAGGTTCCATAGAGTAAATCGCGGCCAAACTTTTTTTACAATGAACTGTCCTCGAACTAAATAATTTAAGAAAATAAAATGCTCATTGTAACCTACAGGGTCGGAAATAAAAAATATAATTCTATTCTCAACCCTATTGTTGTCGCTAAGGGTAGGTTCCATAGAGTAAATCGCGGCCAAACTTTTTTTACAATGAACTGTCCTCGAACTAATTAATTTAAGAAAATAAAATTCTCATTGTAACCTACAGGGTCGGAAATAAAAAATATAGTTCTATTCTCAACCCTATTTTTGTCGCTAAGGGTAGGTTCCATAGAGTAAATCGCGGCCAAACTTTTTTTACAATGAACTGTCCTCGAAGTAAATAATTTAAGAAAATAAAATGCTCATTGTAACCTACAGGGTCGGAAATAAAAAATATAATTCTATTCTTAACCCTATTTTTGTCGTTAAGGGTAGGTTCCATAGAGTAAATCGCGGCCAAAGTTTTTTTACAATGAACTGTCCTCGAACTAAATAATTTAAAAAAATAAAATTCTCATTGAAACCTACAGGATCGGAAATAAAAAATATAATTCTATTCTCAACCCTATTTTTGTCGCTAAGGGTAGGTTCCATAGAGTAAATCGCGGCCAAACTTTTTTTACAATGAACTGTCCTCGAACTAAATAATTTAAGAAAATAAAATGCTCATTGTAACCTACAGGGTCGGAAATAAAAAATATAATTCTATTCTCAAACCTATTTTTGTCGCTAAGGGTAGGTTCCATAGAGTAAATCGCGGCCAAACTTTTTTTACAATGAACTGTCCTCGAACTAAATAATTTAAGAAAATAAAATTCTCATTGTAACCTACAGGGTCGGAAATAAAAAATATAATTCTATTATCAACCCTATTTTTGTCGCCAAGGGTAGGTTCCATAGAGTAAATCGCGGCCAAACTTTTTTTACAATGAACTGTCCTCGAACTAATTAATTTAAGAAAATAAAATGCTCATTGTAACTTACAGGGTCGGAAATAAAAAAATATAATTCATTGTCAACCCTATTTTTGTCGCTAAGGGTAGGTTCCATAGAGTAAATCGCGGCCAAACTTTTTTTACAATGAACTGTCCTCGAACTAATTAATTTAAGAAAATAAAATTCTCATTGTAACCTACAGGGTCGGAAATAAAAAATATAATTCATTCTCAACCCTATTTTTGTCGCTAAGGGTAGGTTCCATAGAGTAAATCGCGGCCAAACTTTTTTTACAATGAACTGTCCTCGAACTAAATAATTTAAGAAAATAAAATGCTCATTGTAACCTACAGGGTCGGAAATAAAAAATATAATTCTATTCTCAACCCTATTTTTCTCGCTAAGGGTAGGTTCCATAGAGTAAATCGCGGTCAAACTTTTTTTACAATGAACTGTCCTCGAACTAAATAATTTAAGAAAATAAAATGCTCATTGTAACCTACAGGGTCGGAAATAAAAAATATAATTCTATTCTCAACCCTATTTTTGTCGCTAAGGGTAGGTTCCATAGAGTAAATCGCGGCCAAACTTTTTTTACAATGAACTGTCCTCGAACTAATTAATTTAAGAAAATAAAATTCTCATTGTAACCTACTGGGTCGGAAATAAAAAATATAATTCATTCTCAACCCTATTTTTGTCGCTAAGGGTAGGTTCCATAGAGTAAATCGCGGCCAAACTTTTTTTACAATGAACTGTCCTCGAACTAAATAATTTAAGAAAATAAAATGCTCATTGTAACCTACAGGGTCGGAAATAAAAAATATAATTCTATTCTCAACCCTATTTTTGTCGCTAAGGGTAGGTTTCATAGAGTAAATCGCGGCCAAAGTTTTTTTACAATGAACTGTCCTCGAACTAAATAATTTAAGAAAATAAAATTCTCATTGTAACCTACAGGGTCGGAAATAAAAAATATAATTCTATTCTCAACCCTATTTTTGTCGCTAAGGGTAGGTTTCGGGGAGTAAATCTCTGCCATATTTTTTTCACCATCAACTGTCATCGAAATAAACAATTTAAGAAAAAAAATTATGAGCAATTATTTGTTAAATTATTAATTTGCTAACCTCGCTAATAAAATTGACCACTGGCGAATATCCTTTTTCGACTATATTAATCGATTAAAAGTTCAGGTTCATGTCTTGGCGTAGTATAGAATTTTATACTTGATATATAATTCAGTTGAAGCGGAAGGTACTTTTACTTTCTGGATTAATTACCCCAAAATAATACCAGGAATGATAAATGACTTGAAAAAGTGGGCCCGAAGCGTGAAAAATTATTAACTAAAAAATACCAAAAACATCAAATATTTCTACCATTTTTCTATTAAATCTACATAAATATCAAACCTACCACAAAATGTTATAGGATAGAATTTGTTTGTTGGAAAATTTACATTGGAGAAATATGCGAAAAAATGGGCAAATAACTTTAAACCCAGCCATAGCTTTTGGCTTCTGGACCCCCAACAATAAATGTTTAATAATATTTTAACTAGGACCCCATTTGTTCACATAAATAAGATAGCTCAAGGTTTAAAACCGTGTTGGATTTTTTCAGATCGAACAATTAGGAAAGCCTGGAGAATATTTTGCAAATGACCCCTTTTTTCGTTTATAAACAAATTTAGAACAGAAATACTTGAAAATAAGCTTTATTTAACGAAAAATTCGTTCCGTTAGGATTGATAGTTAAGTATTATAAGATATAATACTTTAAAGTCAAGGTATGTTTGTAGCTAAATCACGTGAAGAAGGTCATAGCTCAAGGCTACTTTTGGGCCCAATTCGACTGGATTAATATCAAGAGGCCTTTCTTCTTTCTAAACTGTATTCTCTTTTCGAAGGTTGGCGATTCAAATGGTTAAGGTCGTTTTAGAAACTGCTGCTCTGAAAATGTCTATGGATGAGCAACCATACGATCTCCTTCAGTCCTTTAACGTCTTCCGACTGATCTTTTTCCATGTATTTTTTCCTTTAGGATAAGCCTCAGTAGTTGATACCCCTTTCCTCTCATTACATGTTCTAGATAATGTTCTTTAACTGTGGTCATCAATTCTCTTCTTGGTTTAAACGTCAGAGAACTTTGAAGACTTTTTGGATCCAAGCAATGGGCATTATTCGTCAGTACAAGTACATTAAAAAACAACCTCTTACTGACAAAAATGCCAAAAAATATTCGAGGACTGAGACAGAGATATTTCGGAGATACAATTTCGTTACCGGAAGCACTTAGGCAAGTTCAACTAACAAGGCTACTTGAATTCGTAAAGGCGATCGGCCTCGAATGAGCTGCCTGCAACTATAATGGGATGTAAAGGGCCCAATAGAAGCCTAGGCATCGATGATCTAGTATCACCACCCCTTTTTCGTTCATTCATTCATACCCTCTTTATGGATGTGTTTGTATTGGATCTGATGCATGTATATTTTTCATATTTCTTATAATTTATATGATGCAGAAACAATTGTTTTCAAATTTTTATAAATCTTTTTTGGCATTTTTGACTATTAGGGGTTGTTTT
Organism: Diaprepes abbreviatus; assembly: GCA_034092305.1. Lineage (NCBI taxonomy): Eukaryota > Metazoa > Arthropoda > Insecta > Coleoptera > Curculionidae > Diaprepes > Diaprepes abbreviatus. The sequence continues at coordinate 38,504,144 of JASJET010000022.1, forward strand.
CACCCTCATGGAAGGGTGAATGTCAATAAAAATGAATCATAAATATATGGCAATTGCTAGTTAATGATCAACTTAAACTATGACTCATGAACACAATTTTTTCATAAATTTTATAATTTATTTCCATTTTTCTTGCATGGGGGAAGTTTAACCTGGTATAAGACGTGAATTTAAACAATTTTTTTTATGTCACTGATATTCTTTGGTATTCTACGTGACCTAAGCTTTAAAATGAGATAAGATAAACTTGTCTATCTTATTTCATTCTCGAGATGATCGATTTTTAATGGCAAAACTTTTATTCAACTGCATCCCATTATGCAATTCAATTTCTTCAACTTTAATAATTAATTTCCCAAAATTGAAACAGATGCTCATCTTGAAACTTTTCTTATAGCATTGTCTTATCATAAACTTTCAATTAGCACACATTTTGGTTTCAAATATGAAGTTCATGAAACAGGCTAATTTTCACCTATTTTTGTGATCATTCTTTTAGAATGTTTTAATGCATTCGGGAAAATACACTCTCATCAATTTCCCCCTTTTTAAAATTCTTTAATAGATTAATTAGGCAGCTAATGTTTTAAGCATAACCACTTATACCTTGTCAAAACTGTAAGAATATTTATTTTGCACTACGGTCCTGCGCCTCAAACATCATGATTCTTTACATAGAGGGTTTAGGGTCAAATACGACAAAAACTTTATTATTTGTCCGATATAACCATCATAAAGAGGGACTGAAAGTTTATTTTAGCCGGGGGTTTTATTATTTGGTCAACGTGCTTAAAGTTATTAAAGGGAGAGAGAGGAAACGAGGGGTGGCGATGTTATAAGGGGTTCGTTAAGCATCATTTTTCGTTCCCCTGTAATTTATTTATGCTATAATTGCTTTTCAACTGAACATGATACACGCCAGTGTCTTTGAGGGCTTTTTTTATTTTCCCTAAGGAGCTTTAAATTTTTAATTATGGTTGTTGGTGTTATGACAGATGGGTAAATATATAAAAACGGTCAGATTGATTTCAAAGTCATTAATATAATTTTGAATTTCAGTACGACCTTATAATTTTATAGATTTAAAATTAATCATGTATATTTGATGGGACAGGTGTAAAAATTTCATTTACTTAACCGAAAAAAGCTTATATAAGTGTACAAGAATAATACCTATATTTCAAAATTAATTTTTTATTATATAGGATTGATCATAAATTCGGGCATTTTTATCCAATGGTGACAAGAGTTGCATTTTTACATATATTTAAGTTTTCTTGGACTTATAGAACTGTATTGAAAAATAATCGTTTAAATAATTTTTTTTTATATACATTCTTAACCGCAAACACATTGTGCTGAAAATTTATGATTGTGAATTTTTAATAGCTATAAAACTACTTTTATATTTATAACGAAAAATGTGGGATGCAATAGATACTCACATAACAGTTATTATCTATTCCATCTCATGTTTCTCGTTTTAAATCTTATAAGTATTTTTATAGCTATTATAAACCCACAATCACAAAAAATTATTTTACCCTTTTTAGTTCTTTTTAAAAGTGTGGTACACTATTTTCTTTTTATTTAAATAACTATCTTCAGCTTTTTAGTCTTTAGTTTAAAATCGATTGCCAAATTTGTACCGAATGGATGACAACCGATTCCAATATTTGAACCGTACAGACAAATAAACAAACAGACAGACAACAAAGTGAGTTAGTATTGCACTAGTCATCTAGTTCTGAACTATGTTTAAAGTTTCAAGTCTTAAGCTTATCGGGAAGTTAGTTTAAAATCGATTGCAAAAATTTGTATTAAAACAGATAAACAAATAAAACGGACAGACAAGAAAGCGAGTTAATAAAAACGTGATAATAACTTTGAATTATCTTAAAATTCAAGTAAGGGTGGGACACGCATTACATTAGAGTTCTGTGGCAGTTGTATTTTCTATTCTTTTGTATATTTCCTATATTATGTTATACTTATTAAAAATATTAATCTACATAATTTTTTTTTCGAAAATCATATTTAAATAACTTTTTTTTCATAATTTCATCGTACCAATTAAAAGTATTTATTAAGGGCTGTAATGATTTGGGGTTTTCAAAATCTACAAAATAAAAAAAAATAACGAAGTTACAAAACGGCGACCATTAAATTTTTCACCGATTTAGACTATTTTTTCAAAAAAAATATACGTTTTCTTCTGTGCTGCTAAGAAGAAAACAAAAAAGCATCGATTTTATGCCATACAAATGACAAAGATACGTAAACTTTCCGATGTTATATAAAAAATAAAAAATCAAAGTTCAGATATTCGATTATGTATGAAGTCGATTCTCTTTAGATCTATCAGTTTTTCACCGATTTGGATATTTTTTTAAATATAGTAATCGAATTTTAAATCGATGACTTCACTTGCCATACTATATTTTTGTAATATCACTCCCCCCCTCCAAGAGAGAGTTTGAATCCTTCCCTGGTTACAATTATCATGCGAAGTTGATATTCGACAATCATCACCGTAAGACTTTTTTATATTTGAAGTTTTACTACCAAGAGCACCTTGAAAATAACGTATTCAATACCGAAGTGGGCTGTTTGTCTGATGGGAAACCCCGATTTTTGTTTCAGTTTGAACCGAGAGAGTGTAATTTCTGTTCGACGTTACCTATCTTACAGAAAATTCGTTCTAAAAAAATAAAGTACTTTAAATTTGTTTGATTCAAGGAGACCGGGGAGGGGGGGGGGGCAATTGCATACTCTGCCAACCCTAGATCCGCGCGTGCATATGAATATGGATTACTTTATTTAATACTGCTTATATCGTACTGTTGAAGAACAGCTTGATTTGGATTATATTATTAGTCTGGATGATTTTCTCTTTACGACAACAACGTTTGATGAACATTCCTTCAAATTGTGAATCGAGATCTAGAGATGGTTTTCTATCAATTACAAACTTTAGTGATATAAAATGAATGTAAATTCTTCTAAATTGATTTCTTTATGACTCAAAGTAATGTTAGTCATTTATAACACGAATAAAACCAATAATAATCTTTTCGGTCACAACAATACCAAAGGCATAAATCAAAAATTCCTAGAAATAAAAATACCACTCACGAGGGAAAATCGACTCTAATGTCAATTTTTAAACTTGAATTATAACTAAATGACTATAGGTGTGTAGAAGTAATGACAGTGACAACGTAGCGTTCGATCTGGCAATACTTGGGATGCAAAACTTGAAAGGGCGGTAAGTGGATATGTGATTGGCCGCCTTCAGTACGAGTTTGAACTTTCTAGAGTCATTTAGTGAGTGACATCAACAATTTCGAGTAAAGGTGTGCTATCAGATTTTGCTTCAGACTTAGGCACAGTCCAGCGGAAATGTTTGCACAACTTCAGCATGCCTACAGAGAGTGTTTTGTCAAGGGTTCAGGTTTTTCGGTGATTTAATGCATTTAGATGGAAGAGAGTCAATTGAAGATGAACAAAGCAGCAGAGAGCCTTCATCTTCAAGAAGCGATGAAAATGTCGACAGAACCCGTGATTTTGTTGGTTCATAGAATGATCGAGGAAGGGTCGAATTTGACTCACACCACCGTTCATGAATTGGGGTGAGAAAAATCTGGGCAAAAATGGTTTCAAAAAACTTTTCGCAGAGCCCAAGGAACATCAAAAAGGAAAGGTAATTATCCCCATTTTCTGGAACGTGTCATTACTTGTGAGGAGCCTTATGTGTGTGAACCAAAACCTGACAGCACACCGTTACTCGAAACTGCTGTCATTCATTTTTTGAAAGTACTAAAAAAAGGAATCGCTAAGTATAAATAAATGACTGGCGAATTCAAACTCATACTGAAGGCCACATCACATATTCACTTGCTGCCCCTCAAAGTCCCGCGTCCCAAGTGTTGCCAGATTAAAAACTACGTTGTTAGTCTCATTACTTAATTTATACACCTCGTATATACATAGAGAATATAAAGGCTAAAACGTTTTAATTCAATTTACTTTACTTGTGAAAATTAGCTCTACTAAAATACCAGACGGCGCTGCATTATAGGTTTAACTTCATTACTATTCAAGTTTTATAATTTTATAATTTTTAAAGTTATAAGTACGTAATTTCGTGTAGGTTATTTATTTAACGTGAGTAATTTATTTCGTGTGGTTAAATCGACCATTAGTATTCAATTAGTTGCCATTAAATCACGGTGGAACGCCTCTAAGGTTATTAAATCAGTCAAATTGCCTTAAGACATAAATATATTTAATTACATGTAGAGAGTTTTTAAGCTTATTTTTAATATTCAGGGCTGCGGCGAAAAATAAAACCTTCGATAATGTTTCAGACGAATGTAAATGTGTAGAACAGTGTTTTCCAAGCTGTGAGTTCCCTTGGTTGGGAAATGATAATGTTAATTAGAATTTTTGTAAAATTCATGAACCATCATCAGGTCTAAACCACGTCCACCAAACTTTCTTAACAGAACTAAAGATCCAGAATGAAGATTCGTTACTAAAAAAACATTTGATCAATCTCGATCGATATTCTCTTGTACCCAGAGCAACCGTTTTTGGATGTGCTTTTCGGGCAATGAAAGCCATTTTCATCAAGCTAAAATACTTGATTCATTTCCCAAATTAAGATTGGGATTTTTTTTTGCAGAGGCAGCAAAATTATTTTTTTGAGCATTTTTTGTGTCTACTGTTTCGAATCTTTTATGACATTTCAATGCAAAATACGGAGTAATTTAGAACCTCGAGTGTTGGACGTACTATGTATGGTATTTAAATACGCAGCAACATTTTTTATGAAACTAATTGTATCAAGGTGAGTTTAACTATGGCCAGTCGCGCCTGTGACGAGCCTCTTTTGAATTTTGCCGACTTCGGTAGCCAGCGTCCAAGATGATAATAAAAGCGTTATCATATTTCTATTGTTCGCCACCTAGGCTCGTAGTGATCCATTTTCCGTTGGTTATTGGTGAGAACTGAAATGATTTTTTTTATCTAGTTGGACGGCTTTGTGGCATTTTCAAAAAAATTTACTTTTCAGCGAGACAGACGACATGAGAAATATGATAAAATCGGCTTGTGGTAACCCAGATGCTTTTATAATTTCCTTTGACGCCCTCTGCAGAACACACAAAGGTTTTATTCCACGGAGGCTCGTCACGCATGCAACTCATCATAGTTATATGCATTCCAAGATTTAACATAATCTTATTATTTATTAAGCTTCCTTGTTTCCTAATAACTTTAAAACAAATAATAGACATTAAATCACTGTCTACAGTAAGTTCTGTAATAATGATGATTGTACTAAAACAACCAACGGGCATTAAATAGCCAAATTGTCTACCATTTTCATAAATCCTCACTAATTTGAAGACGTTCCACATTAACATGAATTTTTAACAAGCAATACGGGTTGGTAATTAAATTATTAAATAATTGTTTTTAGTTTAATGATCAAAAGCAAACTTTACTAATTTATCATTGAAATTACATCTTAACGGAAACAATATTCTATTATCTAGTCTATTCTTAAAACTTATATTACGAAATAACATTTGTATCGGGTGCGGCGTGAGAGCAACTCCAAACTAATGAGACTAATTTCCCCTACCCTATTATCTAAACATCTAACTCAAACCACTGGCAACAAAGTACGAAGACGAGCTAATATTGTTTTCGTGTAACAATCTAATTCTGGAATATTGTACCCGTGTCACGTCCGTTTCCCCTCGGGAATCTACCTCCTCTGCCGTCCGGGTGTCATCTCCGTCCGCGGATTATGCCGGCACAAATCTCGTCCCTTGATGATAACAGATTACAGAGCCGTATTAGAGAAATTTAGTTATTTTATTTGGGCATTTATTTAAAACTGACATAAAGATATGGTAGATTTTTTAAACAAGTATAATTTTCTACAATTACAGCAAGAAGATGTAGTAAATGTAAAACTACACGAAATTTGCGACATAAGATCTTTTATATTTTTAATGTAATCATTAATATGTTTTATTTATAAAACAAAGGGATTAAAGTATTTTTTAGGACTAGATGTGACTTTTACCTTAAAGTCAGTATATTTATAATACTTTAATAATTCTATGTACAATGTGATCTAAACATATTTCAAGGTATTTTTATTTAATTGGAACTGATTTATGTATATACGAATTTTATGCTAGGTTAAGCAATTCAAAAACCAAGACCAAAGAATGTATATCCAAGTCAGTCAATTATAAACGTTTATTATGTATACTATGCGGTATTTTTATTTTACTCTACATTCACTATGTAGTAAATGTAGTAAGTGCAAATATTCTGCTACATTACCGCCCCTGTTCCCAACTATTAATTCCTGAAGGTCGAGGGGTGTATAAATATAAGATACATGTAGAAATTACTAGGAATATGCCAAAAAAATTGAGAATATAGAGGAATTTTTGGGGATATTTCCTATATTTGAGTATTATATTGTAATACTCAAGAAATTGAAAAGATTTTTTATTATGTTTTGGTAAATTAAGGCACTTTTTCGAATTCTTCATAATACCAAAATATGTTTTTAGGAAGCATGGAAATATTTCTTGTTGAACGAGCGGCAAAGAAATTGTGAACATAAAAAATCTTGATAAAATTCGCAAATATCTACGAATTCTTGAAAAAATGTATAGCGTGATCAAAAATATAGACTTAAAAATGTTTTTCAATTCCTGATTTCATCGCTAGGTGACGCAGTTTATATGCTTTTACCAAAAATCGTTAATATCTATAAACTTTCATTTTCCTCTACAACTTTTATGTAGTTATCATGGCAACAACGAAACGAAGAGAAAGACAGATATATGGATTAAAGACGCGTCGACAGCAGAGTCTTTTGGCGTCTTTTCAGAAATTTGTATTTATTTTTAATTTTTATTTATTTTTTCATTATTATCATTTTCTATTTAGTTATATATGGAGGCTTCTTTTAGGAATGGCATATCTGTTATTCTGTTGACAGAGTTTAGTTCTGAGATGTTGTATTTAGCTCGTAGGTTCATCAAGGCTTGTCATGTGAAGAGAATGCGGTTGATAGTGTGTGGGTTAATTGCAGAGGTTGCGTTTAGGTTTAATTTGGTTTTTTATTAGGTATTCATGTGTGAAGCGAGTGTGGCCAGTACGGATTCTTGTGAGGGTAGTCGAAGGGTAACAATTTAAAATATTAAAAATGCTGTAATTTCAGTGTGGCTCAGCCAATTGCATAAGCTATGGCCCAAGTCAAAGGGACTTTGATCTGAGTTGTAATTGTCTTATTCCTAAAACGGTTTAATGGCTATTAAAATTAACAGGAATAAAATAAGTTGGCAGTTTTTACTAATAATCCCTGTTCCAACAGTTTCGTTTTTTTATAATAATTCAAAATAAGCAGGAACCCTTCTATATGATTTGGACATAAACAAATTGTCCTATTTATATCGTTGTATATTAAAAGGTAGTCCAATTGACACATCCCTCTCATCATTTTCCCTGAGCAGAGGGGGCGGCGCCTATCGATTACCACCGCCAAGCACACGACAAGGTGCTCGTCACGTCTGATACACGCAAGTGAAACGGCTGTTTATGGTGGCTGCACGGGCGCGGCAGTCGCGGATGTGTCAACCGGGGGCGGCTAAACGGGAACAAGGGAAGGGAGTCTTTGGCAGTAGCGTAACGAAGACTTTTTAATGATACTGGCATAACAATGATATAAATGTTTAAATAAAGATACTGTCTTTCTACGGAATTGTTCGATCAATGGCAAGCTAAATTTTCTGTTATTGCACTTCCTACCACTACAAATAACAGGCCACATATTCAGAGATAATATCTTATAAAGTAAAGAGCGAAGTTATAAACATTTTACATCTTCCCACTGGTTTTTAACTGTTTTTCTTCAAGTTATATTATAAGTCATCATATCAGCCCTCTTTAGGATGTACGATAAAAAGTCTGATTGGTGCGTTTTATATCTGTACTTTTGACTGTATCTCCGAGGGTTTTGTCTTCAACTTGTCTAAATATCTTGATTTCTGTGGTTTTCATCATTCTTTTTGCTTTTGCTGTTTCTGGTCTAGTTTCTACTATATAAATTATAACAGACCACAACAACGGTTTTGTAAATTTTGCTTTCAGTATTTTTCCCGATAAATTTGTTCCCTCAGATTGGCATAGGCAACATAATAATATCTTCCTTTAGCATGTTTCATAAATCCTCTGATTAAGAGCATTCCATTCGTTGTATTTCTGGTCTTTCTACATTATGAACCCTCGTAATTCTACTTTATTTCTAATTTCTTTACTAGCTCGGTTATTTTTATCCTACATTCTTACACCAAGTAGAACGGTTTAAGTTACATTTCATCGTCAGTTGTCATTATTTTTATCGTGCGTTTGGTATTTCACTACACTGAATTTACTGTTACATTTCTTTTATTCAAATAGACTCGGTTCCCCTGCCTACTAATATTTGTCAGATGGTTATACATTACTTATTCATTGTATTGTATTTTTGGTTGCAGGAAATGTTTTCCTTTATTTGAAATATATTTCTTTAATTTAAAAATAACTAATGGGAAATTTATTTAATTTTTGAACGGAAAATGCTAATGATTAATGAATTAGCTTATATAACAAACTTATTTTAGCCGACTATTGTTGCAGAGGGTCATTCTTTTTGAGCCGTAATTTCTTTCAAATGTGGCAATTAAAAGCACCTAACAGAATCAGCGTAGGGCGCAAGCAGGCTCTTGATTACAAATGGGGGCCATTTTGCCCTGACTTCGACCTTTTCCTGGTGTGATTCGGCTGAAGCAACATTTATCCCAATTTTTATTTGACAATTTTTTGGGACTTTGAGATGGGAAATCGTTTATTATCCTAGTGACTTTGTTGAGTTTTTGAATTGACCGTATCTTTGTCTGGTTGGCGGGAATGTTTTCTTTTACAGGGATAAACCTGGAGACGTTTTTAGGCAGTTCGGACGTATCAACGAAGAAATTCTGTTAGACCCCACCAACATCGGGTTTTTTTAAAGTACCGGTCCACCTTAGTGGGTATATTGTTACTGGTATTCACCGTAACCTACTTATAATTGTTGCCTCTTGAGTTGTGTCCTGCGTGTTCCTGTTAATGTTACGTCGGAGCCTACGCCGTTAAGCAGAGAAATTAAACAAGTGACAGACTCACAATTTCTTAGGCAAACCTTAGCATTATTTTTTATTTATTAATAACGACTTATTACTGTATTTACTCTTTATTATTCTAAGACGTTGCGCAATAATCCGGCATACCATCTATAATCATAAAATAAACAGGTTGGCTCTGTTTTTAACGTCAGTAGGCTATATTGTGTGTTAAATGTTAATTGATTAGATTTATTTCCTTTTTTTGTGAATTTATTCGAGTTCGATTTTTTTATTAATATAATATAATATATCTAGTCTAATCTTTAGAAGATAAACAAGTTCCTAACAACATCGTGGAAGCTTTCTGCATTCAGCCTAGCTTTTGATGCAGTGGCACTCTGAATAACCCACCCCTACTCTCCGGCATAGGTATTAGCTCGACATTTTTGCTCGCTGGTGCTGCTACTAGCTCTTCACTATATTTTGTTGATTTGTTACAATTAATTAGCTCGTATTTTCACTTTATTGTGAGGTGTTGCGCCCATAAATACCAGTGTAGTAAGGGCGACATGGTCATAAACGAGTATTTGCTGGATTTTGGAAAACCAGTAGCACGATGCTTTCTCCAATGGAAACTGTGACTAAAAAGTGAATTGATACTTTCGAACATGCGTAGACTTTTGTATTTTAACATAAACCATTGCCGAATATCCCAACAATTTCAGAGGGACCCACGTATAAAAATCTTTCAAAATATATTAAATTATTATTAACGTTACAATATTTAATCGAAAATATTTTAAAAAAATCAAAGTGAAGATAGTAATAAAGGACTATCAAAATATATAAAATGTTTACTGTAGCAAATGGTATGGAACTTAATGAATTTTCCCTGGTCATTTAAAAAAAACCTAAGAGATTAGAAAATATAACTTCCATTCCAAAATTACACCATTTATGAAATGTTAATTTAAATGAATATTTATTAAAAGACTCTGTATAATACTCATAAACTTTGAATGACTCAAAATTATTCCACAATCCCGCTAAATTGCCACCCAAAATACCGTCGCAATTATTTTATGTTGTTCAGTTAGTTAAAGCCTGTTTATAAACATGAACACATCGTGCCAACACCGGCCTTAACGGGGCCCTAAATTGATTGCTTTGGATCACTGCTTTTGCGGCTCGAACTACCCCTATAATTACCTTATCCTTTTTAGGGAGATTGTGCTTCGTCCCTTGTTAATTGTGGTGTGGCATTTCCAAAAATGTAAAACATTTTAAGGTAAATGTTGCCAGTTGGTTAAAATAAAAGCAGTTTATTAGCTGTTAAAATTTTTAGAAAAGAAATATATTATTATGAATTTGTTTACCCAGGTGATTCCTCAAAATCAGAGAGTATAGGAAAAAATATGTTGAAGTCAAATATAGTCAGAATAGAAATATTTACAAAGAATATGTGAATTGTGATTTTAAAATGATTACGATTGATCATTTGGATTTCTGTTTTTGCTGCTACTACCTGAGAGGTATCTAATCTTTATTATAAGATGGCACATAACCCTTTGTTAATTATGATTTAGAATTTTCATAACTGTAAACTATTCCCATCAGCTGTTTTGACTGCACAGTCGCAAAAATAGCAAATCTCCTCTCTCTCTCTCTTCCTCAGATTTGCCCAACTTTTTGAGATGGTGTCTTAGAGGGCAATGTCCTGTGAAGAAATTCGTTATTATTCGAATATCCCTTTTTGGGAGGTCAAGTTGCATTCTTGCTTTCTTTGGCGACGAGTTTATTTCTTCACTTGTCTGAGATCAAGCGTATTCCACCTTAATTTAATATGAAACTGGTCCAGCTAGAAGAGATAGAATTGTTAAAGTGTGAGATCAATGATCATCTGTGTGTTTTAATATTTGTCTTGATCAAACTACATCTCAATCAGGGACCAGCTTTTTCAACCATAAAACAGTTTTTCAGCCATAATACAGCTTTTTTTTTAACCATATAAGGGTTTTTTAAGCCTAACAGCAGTTTTTAAACCATATGCCAGTCTTTATAAATTGTATCCAGCAAATTACAAATTATTAAAGTAATTTCAACCTTTGTCTAGTATTTAAAGCGTTGAAATCATTCATTCAAGCTTTAGTTCAGTATCTATCTAGCTATTATCCTAGTTAGGAAGCTTTATGAGTTTTTGTTTCTAGTTTTATACGAGGATTATCCCATGTTCTTGAAACTCTGTTGGCTTTAATAGAAATACTACATATTTTCTCGAAACCAACTACTTTTGTTGGCGAATACATCGAGTTTGATTCCTTCTTGAAAATATATATCAAATCACTCACAAGGGGATATTAGAACATCCTAGAGCAGTCCAGTTTGCAAGTGCTGGATTAGCCGAGACAATCTTTTAGTGACTGCAGCCCGTTAGCAAGTATTCACATAGCCAGATAAGTAGCTGTATTATTTGAATTTATAATAAAAGAAATATTTAGTCGCTGTGTAAAGGAAATTGCAATTTTCGTAGACAAACTCTCTCATTTTTACTTTATTATTGATAGCTACAGTTAACATATCTTTGACATTTTTGCTTTAAAATTTATAGTTAGAGCTAACACATCTGTGTCAATTCTGCTTTATTATTTGTAACTACAACTGACGAGTATTTTTATTAAAATCAATTTTATAATTTAATGTTAGTATCTTGAGTTTTATTTGGATAATCTGAAGAGTCTATCTGTAGAGACTAGGTCTTCCCGGAGTTACCATTTTTAAGCTACAAGAGGTGCCTTAAATTTGAAATTTCGGTAAGAGTCAATTCAGGAAGTGCTGTTTCTATATTTTGTAGTAAGTGAATCATTCAAATCGCGCCACGACAATAACAGCCAGCTGACTCAGGCACTGTAGATTTTTCAAGGAATGGAACCTTAACATTGTTACCTAATACACTTTAAATCACTTATAGATCATTCAATTAATAAATAATTAAGGAGTAATAACTGGTTATAACCATATAAAATAGTGTGAAGCTGCAGCAATATTATATATATATATATATATATATATATATATATAAATAATTTAAAATTTATAGAGGCTTCTTACATTAAAAATAATAATGAAATCTGAAGTAAACCCAGTGTTTAATCTCTAGCAACTGCTACTTTGTCACATCAAATCATTGAGGTGTCTACAGTGAAGCGAAACTTCGCGCTTCAATGAACACAGCTCGAAGCTTTAAGACAAAACATTCAGGGCATACTTGATAATGATTAGAGGAACAACCTAATCGAAACGTCGTAAAAATAAATAACAATAAAGACAATGCAGCTCAGACAACCATATTTTAGTAAATACATTTTTGTTATCAAGAATTAAGCAATAAAATACGCAAAAAAATCTATATATGTAATAAAATGAATGTACAAATTCATAAATTAGACTAGAAGAAGACTGTAATTAAATTGACTTTCTCTGACTACAAAGAACGTTAGTGTAAGAAATTAATGGACTGATACAGAATAATTATAATTAAGAAATATATTTTATATTCTCAAAAATTCTTATTAGTTATTTGTTATTTTTAGATCTTGGTACTATTTGAGGTAGGTTTTCTTTTAAAAATATATTAAAAGGATTAAAAGGAAAATGGATTCTCCCGCCGAATGCTTAAATTCATGAGGTAAGGCTGTTTCCCGGACACCTACGAAAATAATTCATTTCTCCAAACTAGCCAAAATTTAAGCATTTCATTTAGTTTTTGCTTTCATATTCGTGATTCTATTACATTGACATTAATAACGGAATATAAATAATAATCGAAAATAAAACAAAAAGCTTCCTTTTCGTTTAGGCTAGAAGCCAAATTCACATTTATTTATTTGCATGCTGGCACGAATTTTAAAGAAACTCATTTAGAGTTAGGTTACAAATGTTATTACCCACGTTAACAAATTATTTTCCGATATATTGCGATATAGTTATTTGCATTTTATGTCTCACGAAATTTATTGATATTAAAAATGGTTTTCTAGCCAATCAGAAGTTTAAATAGCCGTTTGTTAGATATGTCAATATAAAGGGTTATTATTGTGTGGAATATTTTTATTGGTCCCTGCATAACTCAACCAGTGCCGTATTCTAAGACGTTAAGACTTGTATGTCTTGTTAAAAAATTTCTATAAAAGTCATCATCGCTTGATATTTTTATTAAATAATTGTATAATTGAAAATTGCTATAATTTCAGGGATTTTATGCGTTCTGGGCTGATTTTCTGGATAAAATAGAAAGAATAATTAAAAATAAAGATTTATGAATACTCACTCAAATCCATATACAGAGTGATTCAGATGTAATTTTTCATAGCCTAGAGGTGTAGCCCACTTAATTGTATCAATATTTATCTGCTATGGAAAAGTCTTGTTAGCCACCCATAACATAGATACAGTGTGTTTTACAAAATTTAGCCAAATATTGCTATACAGATATTTCTTAAAGTAAAGGGTGTTTTTTATAGAGGTATAGAACTTTAAGTTGGCAACACTTTTTTAACTGGTGGCCATTTTGTCAGCTGTCAAGTGATTTATGTTTAGTTTGGCATTTTAACATGAATAGACTGACGCCTGAACAACGCTTCCAAATTGTGTAAATTTATTTTGAAAATCATGGTTCTGTTCGAAATACGCACTACGTCCATTTTACGGTCAACATAATCGTCCATCAGAGCAATTAATTCGATTAACTATGGAACGTTTTCGCACCACGTTTACTCTAAATGATAATACGCATCCACAGAGACGTCGTACAGTGCGTACAGAAGAAGTCATTGCTGCTGTAGAGCGTAGCGTAGAGGAAGACCCGAATCAGTCTATCCGCCATCGTGAACAGGAATTGGATATGTGTCCATTTACTTTATGGAAAATTTTGCGGAAAGATCTTGGTTTGCGTGCTTACAAAATCCAACTCGTGCAAGAATTGAAGCCACACGATCACCTAGCAAGGCGTAGATTCGGTGAATGGGCCCAAAACAAGATTGCCGTTGATCCCGATTTTCATAAGCGAATTTTGTTTAGCGATGAAGCTCACTTTTATTTGAATGGATACGTCAATAAACAAAACTGCCGTATTTGGAGTGATGATAATCCTCAAGTGTATGTTGAGACACCGTTACATCCAGAAAAACTGACTGTTTGGTGTGCTTTATGGGCTGGTGGAATCATTGGTCCGTACTTCTTTAAAAACGATGCTGGTCAGAACGTTACAGTCAATGGCGACCGCTATAGAGCCATGATTACTGACTTTTTCGTTTATCAATTGAACAACCATGATGTGCAGAAGCTGTGGTTTCAACAAGACGGCGCTACATGTAACACAGCTCGTGCCACAATTGATTTATTGAAGGAAACGTTTGGTAACCGCATAGTTTCACGTTTCGGACCCGTGAATTGGCCTCCAAGATCGTGCGACTTAACGCCGCTAGACTATTTTCTGTGGGGATATGTGAAGTCGCTAATCTACGCCGATAAGACTGAAACGATTGATCACTTGGAGGACAACATTGGCCGCGTTATTGCCGATATACGGCCACAAATGTTGGAAAAAGTCATCGAAAATTGGACCTCCAGATTAGACTACGTCCGTGCCAGCCGTGGCGGTCATATGCCAGAAGTCATTTAAATTATAATGCCAGAAGGTTATCTTTCGAATAAAGTAAATTTCATGTCAATTTAAAAAATTCATCTTTGTTTTATTCCATTTAAAAGTTCTATACCTCTATAAAAAACACCCTTTATTTGTGATGTTAGGTTGCTAGTTAAAATTGATATTTTAGTGAAAGTAGGTAAATATATCATGCTATAATAATTTCTGATTTGCATTTTTATCATTTTTTAAATAACAGAACACGTTTTAAAACTTTAACAAATACATAGGTATAGGACTGGTGATATTGACTTACGAGGGCGAATCAAATATAAACGATATTTTTGTTCCTGGCCGCGTAAATTTGACGGCAATAGGCAGATCCTGCCAGAGTACATTGATAGGGATGCCTACAATGGGGCGAGCCAGTTGGTCGCCGGTTCGGACCACATCAGCAGTATTTATTGCGATATCGGAGTAACAAGCCCACCCTAACCTGAACCAACCTGCCACTGCGCAACGCGTTTTAATGAAATTTCTTGCTCATGAAGGGTCAAACCTACTGAAATTCTTCGAAGATTGACTGTACAGTTCGGGAATCAAACATTCTCAAGGGCTCGCGTGTTTGCCTGGCACACGTAGTTCAAAGAACTACGTGAACGTGTGAAAATAAGAAACATGATTGTCGACCTCGGATCACCGTTACAGAGAAAAACATTCAAAAAATTCATGATCTTCTCGAAGACGATTGACGTTTGAAGGTTTCCGAAATTGCATCACAAGTGGGAATAAGTTATGGGAGCTGTCAAAAAATAATTTCTGAGGACCGTTAGTTCCGTAAAGTGTGTACCAGAGCCTTTTAACAAAAGATCAGAATTTGAGGCGTTTATGATGAATTCCTGAGAAAAATTGTTACCTGTGACGAAACTTGGGTTTATCATTACACACCTGAAAGTAAATTGATCAATATAGAGTAGCTTAGGAAGGAAGAAGCAACCCCTGTCAACTAAAACTCGATGGTCAGCTGGTAAGGTGCTTGCGACCGTTTTTTTTTGACTAGCGTGGTGTTTTACACATTGATTTCTTTCATGACCGTCGCACATTAAACCCTGCTTATTACTGTGAGTTCCTGAGCAAAGTGAATGCCGCCTATCGTTCAAAGAGACGTAAGCAACTAATTTGGGACGTGCTGCAGGAAGCACGATAACGCTCGGCCACATACTGCAACTCTAACTAAGACAAAATTAGGGGAAATGTGATGGACCACACTTGACTATCCTCCCTATAGTCCTGACTTATCGCTCTGCGATTTCCATCTTTTTGGGCCTCTTAAAGAAGCACCAGGAAGACAACGATTTCAATTCAGCTTCATCGGTCCATAAGGTCTGGTGAAAATCGCTTCGGTTTCTTTTAATCCACTGGCAAGCGATTAAATTTCACTAATCTTCTAGGAATTTTTTTAAGTTTTAAAACGTGTCATTAAATTCTTTAAAAAGTTATACAGGATTTTTTGTTTTGTTTTTTAAAAAACAATAAATATGCCCATTTTCTAGTCCGGCCCTGCCAACAGAAATTATTATAACATGGAATATTCTTATATGACCACTAAAATAGCAACCTACTATCACATATACTTATAATATTTATTATAGGTGGCTAACAGACCTTTTCCAAAGCACATAAATGGCTGTATTCTTTAGACTAATTATCAAATGATCAAAGTGAAAAAAGTGAAACTGATAGCTTCATGTTCTTTTGAATATGTATTTACCTGTCATTGGGTCGAAAGAACAGACAAGACTCAAACAGTCGAGCATTCTACAAATCGGTGTCAAATGAGAAGAAAGGCTTCAGACCTAACTCTGTGTCTATACTTACAAAGAATAATGATGAACTCATAATCAAAGAAGAGGAGATACTCCAAACATGGCAAGAATATTTCGAAAGTCTACTAAACATACATCAAGAGGAAGAACATAGAGAGGACATATATATATATATATATATATATATATATATATATATATATATATATTGGGGTGGACCCACCGGTAGAGGACCCAACAATAGAAGGAACAGTACAAGTAATTAATTAATTAATTAAGGAACGCAAAATCCCCAGGCTCCGACAATATACCGGCCGAATTTCTCAAGTACGGAGGGGAGGTTTTACATAGACAATTAGACAATTACACACACTAATCACATTTATATGGAAAGAAGAGAAAATGCCAGCAAAATGACACGAAAGCATAATAATCCCTATTCATAAAAAGGGAAACAAAACCAAGTGCTCCAACTATAGAGGAATCTCCCTACTTAACACGGCATACAAAATCTTATCGAATATCCTATTAAGTAGACTAACGCCTTTTGTAGAAAATTTCCTAGGGGAATACTAAGCCGGATTCAGGAAAAATAGATCGACTATAGATCAGATTTTTACTATAAGACAGCTACTTGAAAAAGAATAGGAATTCAATAGAACTATCCACAATCTTTTCATCGATTTCCGACAAGCATACGACAGTATTAAAAGGGGTCAAATGTGGAATGCAATGGCGGAACTTTCGATTCCAAAAAAACTGATCCACCTCGCCAAAATATGCCTAAATGGCTGTAGATCCAGGGTACGAATAGGTAACCAACTCTCAGAATCGTTTGAAATAAACAATGGCCAAAAACAAGGAGACACACTGTCACCCCTCCTCTTTAATGTAATCCTGGAAAAAGTAGTGAGAACAACACAAATTAAAACAGAACTAATAACAGTAAATTGACCAAAATTACTACTAGCATACGCAGACGACATTGATATTGTTGGAAACACCGTCACCAATGTAAAGGAAACTTTCAATAGAGTTAGAGGCAAGGAAAACCGGTCTAATGCTCAATGAAGAGAAAACCAAATACATGTGCATAAACAGACAAAAGAATCAAGATAAAATAGGACAAAATGTAACAATAGACACATATAACTTTGAAAGAGTGGAGCGTTTTAAATATCTCGGAGCGGCAATCACCGCAGATAACAATATCACAGAGGAGATAAAAGGGAGAATTCGGGCAGCAAACAGATGTATGTATAGTCTCAATAACACCATCAAATCCAAGAACTTAACACGAACCTCAAAAATCAGGATATATAGAACAGTGATTAGACCAGTGCTCATGTATGGCTGTGAGACGTGGACGCTGACAAAAGCAATGGAAATGAAACTTAGATGTTTTGAGAGGAAAATCCTTAGAAGGATTTTCGGACCCTATCACGACCCCAATACTAATTAATACCGAATAAGAATAAATGCCGAGGTCAAACAGATATATAACGCTAGCGACATCGTACAAGAAATTAAATCTCAACGCCTAAGATGGGCTGGCCATGTCCATAGGCTCCCTAATAACCGCCTTATCAAGTTAATTTGGGAGGAGGCCCCGACAGGGAAAAGACCTTTAGGACGCTCAAGAATGCGATGGAGAGATAACATATGGTCAGATTTAAGAACAATGGGTTTATTCAGTGACCCGACTATCATGGACGTGTGAGATGGAAGCAAGTTGTGCAGTCAGCCAAGACCCACCCCGGGTTGTAGGGCTACTAAAGAAAGAAGAAAGAAAGGTCGAAGTAATCATGATTACTTCAAGTGAAAGAACTGAAAGAGATAATGACTCAAAAGAATAGCCCTAATATTTACTCAATTAAGTAGAATACAGAACTAGCCAACGTATAATTAGATCTGTGTCACTCTGTATAATAATATTTTACTAATACAAAAAATTGTGTTGGCAACGCACATGATAGCGTTCCATGGTCTGTTTATAATAATTACCTACCACATAATTATTATTTAAAATTTCTCAAAAACAAAAATATTCCACGATAAATTACGAAATTATTTAGCCATTTAATATTAAACGATTTTAACAATAAAGCAATCTATTCATTTATGCAATCTTTCATTTTGAACACATTAATTGCATCTAAAAAAATATCACTATACTTACATCGATTACACAGCACAACGTGAAATTTATACATCGAATAAGAACAGTCATTTCTTGTAGGTTATGGATAGCTGAATTTGAATTAGAATTGCTCCATCACATTAGGTTTTTTAAATGTCCGAACCTAAGAGGGCAAAAATGCAATTTTGGCCTATATTTAAGGTTATGTGTCATCGCGACATTTTTTTCCCAAAAAAACTGTACATAGAGTCTTAAAATATAAGTCTTACTCTTTCAAATGCCGTTTTTGCTCAAATTTCTTTCTCTTTCTTCAAGATATTTAATTTTGAAAATTTCAAATTGATGAATTTTTCAAGTTTTTAAAACCTTCACCTTCTGTGACCGACAAGCTTTTGAGCGATAGTTCTGATAAACCATGGATGTTTTAAAGCTATCAAAGTATCACTCAATCCAAATTTATCATTAGTTTTGAAAAATAAATTTGTTTAAACAAATTATTGAAAAACTCATTATTTTTTAAATAAATGGTTCCACTGCATTTTACAAAAATAAATACGTTCAAAGGTGTCGTTATTGTTATAACAATATATCTTACGTTTGTTTGAAGGTTGTAGACAATGTTGAAGATCGACTAAAATGTGGTCGGACTTGCATTGTCTTTATTTTTATTTATTTTTATTTTTACGACGTTTCGATTAGGTTGTATCTCTAATCGTTATCAAGTATAAACTGAATGTTTTGTCTTCAGACTACGAACTTATATAGGGACTGTGTCCATTGAAGTGCAAAGTTTCGCTTCACTGTACATACCTCAATGATTTGACGTTACAAAGTACTGGCAATTCGTCTTATTTTTTCTGACGTTCCCTTAACGTACCGAATTGTGAAGAAGGAATGTGTTTCTTGCTGTCCAGTGTTCGTTGTTCTAAAATTATTTATAACATCGTTAATTAATTTTAAAGGATAACCATTCTGTTGTAAATCGAATTTAATATTTGCTACCTCTTTTTCCAATGATTCGGCATTATTGCATATAGATATAGCGCGATTATAGAGGTTGCGTATAATTCCTCGTTTTGTTACAACAGAATGATTAGAACTATGATTAAGATATTGTCCAGTATGTGTTGGCTTTCTGTATACTGAAGTTTTAATAGTTTCGTTTGAACGGTTCACCATGACATCTAGGAAGGGTAATTGATCATTTATCTCTTTTCCATGGTAAACTTAATTGTAGGTCGAATGGTATTTAGATGTTTCAGGAAATCATTAAGTTCTTGATCATTGCCCTTCCATACGTTGAAAGTATCATCGACATATCTCAACAAAAAATGTCGAGATGACACATAACCTCAAATATAGGCCAAAATCGCGTTTTCTGCACTTTCTGGTTAGTATATTTAAAAAAAAACCTAGTGTGATGGAGAAATTCTGAGGCCGAATTCGAATTCAGCGACCCAAAATCTACAATATTCTTATATATATATATATATATATATATATATATATATATATATATATATATATATATATATATATATATATATATGGAGAAACTTCAAGTCGCGCTGTGTTATCTCACTTATTTTTGTAACTTCCTTTGTAAATAATTAAAAAAATACAAATAGTTATATAAATTTCTGACTGAAGTTATTAAATTATCACGTAATTTAGAAAATAGGATATTCAGACAAAACTTCCACATCGAGATTGCAACACAATTTTGTGTTCGGCTCTTTCACCAAATAGTCACACCCCGAAATTTTAATCAGTTTTTTATATCTCATAAATGGGCGGACGTGGCTTAGCCGTTATAATTTTCATTGAATATATTATTTAACAAAAGCTATTATGTCAAATTTTTAAAGATTTTTAAAATTTAGAGTTGGAAAATCAGCGGAGGAAGGCATATGAAACGCGAATTTGGAGATCTATATTTAGCGTATGATGCGAATAAATAGAAAATATATGAAATACATAACAGCAAAAAAAAATTCACCCAATTTCACCTCGCGTCTATTTTTGGGTTAATGAAAAGCATATGTCACTTAATTTTATTGCAAAAGATTAAAAACTGGAAGTTATAAAGCTGTGACACACGTACGAACGAAGATGGCGAAACCATAAATAATGATTCCTATAAAATAGGTGTTGATCTACATTGCTTTTTGGCCATTTTAAAATTATTTAATCGTAAACAAATTTTTTCTCAAAATTAGCTGTTAGCGTCGAAGTTATGACTCAGTAGCCACATATTTAACATTTGTGAACTACAAATATTACATTTTTTAATATTGGATTGTTCGTAGGGTTTTAATATCCTTAAAATTTCAAAATGGCATAAATATTAATTATATCACTAAAAATTTATCAACACCTTAACTTACGAGTGACATACCTAATTTTCTTTAGGAAAACAAAATTGTATGTCATTATAAAATACAATTTCATGTAATATGATTAATATGATTATACCACTTAAAAGTAAATAA
Organism: Diaprepes abbreviatus; assembly: GCA_034092305.1. NCBI lineage: Eukaryota > Metazoa > Arthropoda > Insecta > Coleoptera > Curculionidae > Diaprepes > Diaprepes abbreviatus. Next base: position 38,525,425 of record JASJET010000022.1, read on the forward strand.
TATTTTAAAAATGAATATAACAGAGTGCCAAATTATAACTATGATGCTTTAAAAATAGTTTTGATGCATTCTAAATATTTAGAATTTAATCTGTTATAAAACTAACGATAAAATAGCACTTAATGTTTTAGGTATATTAAACGAGACTGCGAGTTTACCAGTTTAATGATAAGTGGACTCGTGCAATTTATAAAATATAATCAAAAACAGGATCTGGTTTGGAAAATATACAAATTTTCCTTCACAAAGGTTCCGGTCAAAAAATGACAAATCACTTATTTTACCATGTGCTTTTCTTTAAGAATGACGTCTACAAGTACAGGGATATGTCGGAATAATAAATATTTGGGTAAGGGTGGTTTCATGAAGGCCAAAAATTGTAAAATCTACTTCTTGGTGGCGTAACAGTGTAAAAACTAAAAATATATCCAAAACCTCACAACGTGATTATTTTTAACGTGCGTATGAATCTGGTGAGCCGCGCCCGTGGTGAGCCTGCTGCGATTCTTCTTTAAATTTTGTCGATTTCGATTGACGTTGAGCGCTTTCGGAAACCGGCGTCAAAGGAGATAATAAAAGCGTTATCATATTTCGATTGTTCGCGAATAGCGCCACTAAGGCTCGTAGTGATCCATTTTCTGTCAGTTTTTGGTGCGAATCAAAGGAATTTTTTTTATCTAGTTGGACAACTTTACAGCACGCTGTTTCGGAAAAAATTACTTTGCGGCGAGGCCGAATGCACTAGAAATATGATGAAATTGGCATGTTGTATTCCAAATGCTTTTATTATCTCCTTTGACGTTTACCGTCGACGGCACAAAGGTTTCGTGGGAAATTAGCGTGATGCGCTCGACATCAATCAAAGTCGGTAAAATTTGAAGGAGGCTCGTCATGGGCGCGGCGCGTCATATTCATACGCACATTTAAGATGCGTATAAATATGGCAAGCCGCGCCCGTGACGAGCCTGCCGGGATCTTCCTTTGAAATTTGCAGACTTCGATTGATGTCAAGCGCTTTCAGCAGCTGGCGCCAAGTCAATTTCATCATATTTCTATTGTTCGCGAGCAACGCAACTGAGGCTCGCAGTGATTCATTTTCTGTCGGTTTTTCATGAAAACTCAAAGGATTTTTTTATAGACATCTTTATGGCACACTCTTTCGATTTTTTTGTAGCGAGACCGACTACACGAGAAAAATTAAATTGGCTTGTTGTATTCCAGACGCTTTTATTATCTCCTCTGACACCGGCTGCCGAAGGCACAATGGTGTCGTGAGAGATTCGCGTGGTGCGCTCGACATCAATCGAAGTCGACAAAATTCAAAGGAGGCTTGTCACGGACGCGGCTAGCCATACTCGTTTTTATACGCACCTTTAAATGCGCAACAGAATAAGAAAAAAAACTTTTATTCGAGCCTAATGCCCGTAAACACAATTTGCAATTTGGAGGTGAAATTGTGACCATTATTTTTTTGGACAATAAAACTAAGAAGATCAATGGAATCAATAATTTAATGAAAGATGTTTCTTTGAAATACGATATTATAGAAAAATCATAAAAACTACCAACTGTTAGTAAAAATATAAACATTTTAAACGAGTGCCTTAATAACTTTTTGTAATTATTATCGACGACAAAAAGGCGTTAGATCAAATATATTGTGTAGTATGCCCGTTGGTTAGAGTATTGGTTAACTTCACGGAATTTCAAAAATATATATTGTTTATAATTATTTATACGGTTATACGATATAAAAAAATTAATGCCACTATATATACCTTTAAAAATAATTAAACTTCCTTCATAAAAAGTACCAAAAAGAAAATAATATATATTTTAATGTCTATTTAAAATTTTTGAAATAGGTGCCAAATTAAAATATAAATATAGAACTACATACAACTTGCTAACTTATAGAAATATTATATATGTATATATATATATATATATATATATATATATATATATATATATATATATAAACTCGCATATTGATGGTTTCGATAAAACTGTGTTATAGGCAGAGTCCGTTTTTCTTTTTAACTAATTTTATTCATGATTAATTTTTCACTGTAACGAGTGTACCTACCCGTTCAATTCGGTTGAAACTGTTCTAAAATAATTGGTGCATAGGCATAAGTTCATTTCAGTGGTCATGCAGTTTCACGTCTGATCACTGAAGTGTACCGGCGCGGTTATTACTTTGATGGGTGACCGCTTGGAAACACTGCGTGACCGTGGTTTGGCACCCAAGTTAAACTGTAGGTCCAGTGGCCAAATAGTCTTCGTTACCGATGCGACTTTAATTCAAAACAAACAAACAATAATTGATGAATATCTTAAACAACAGTATAATGAAAAGGTTAATGTATGGACAGATTTTGTTGAAAATAGGGAAATCCGACCATTTTTTAATGAAAGCCTGACTGGAGACAGATGTACCAATTTTAACCTTATGGTTTCAATGGGACAGAGTGCTCCTCTACATTATGCTGCTCTTGTAAGAGAATACTGAAGGGCAATGTTTCCTGGACGAGGGATAGATAGACGAGAAGCAATTGAGTGGCAACAGTGACTTTTTTATGGGGCCTTGTCAAAAATTTAGTTTTTAAATCTAAACCCGACTCGGCAAATTCGCTTAAGAAATCTATACGACAAATTAAAGATGCAAATATTTCGAAAAAGTCTCGAATTTATTGTATAATCTAAAAATGTATAGATGTACAATGTGTTTCATTAAATAAATTTGAGCTGATACAAGTGGCATTTTTCTGATCCACCCTGAGTATTTTATTTTCTAAAAACATGTATTTCAAATATTATATTGACGGATCAAATCAAAAGTATATATTATTCTGAGGTCCGAAAATATTTACAATATTACGACTTAAAAAATTACCTTATTCCCAACACCACCATATTTAGCTTCTCAACTAAAACAGCGCTATTACAAAGCTATGAACTAATCCACCACATTACTTGAATTGCTTATCGATGTTCTGGACATTTTATTACCAATTAAAGAAAACCCTTATATTATTTTAACATTTTAAGGCAAATATTTCACTTTGATTATCTACCTAATTCAATAAAAAAATAAAATAGAAATGTGTATATCTGTTCAAAAATTCTAATGGAATTAAAGCAAGATAGCGCGTTGGGCTACATAATACAAGTTAGGTAAGGGCCTATCAGGAAAAACTGTTAACATGTTAGTAGATAGTCACCTAAAAGAGTATAACATACAACATACGGAATGGAATATTTGTGTCATACGTCCACGATAATGAAATTTCAAGATAACTCCTTTCCAACAAACATTAAAGTATGCCTTTTCTATCTTTGATAAAGTCCAATAATCAAACAAAATCATTCTTAGTCCTAAATATTCCATATTAAATCATAAATAAACATATTCAAAAAAGACGATAAAAAAATATTTACTTGAAAATATGGCAACATCGTTCAGCGGTCAAGCGGCGAACCGGCCAATTTCAATCATTTGCAATCGTGGTCGTGATCATGGCGATGACGATCGAAACATGGCTCATTAAGGCCGCTAATTGCGAACTCGCATCTAAGCGCCGCGCCTCACCGTCCGTCGCGCCTCTACATGACTTTATAAGGTCCAAAATGGCTTTAACCATTTTCTGCTGTTCGATAAATTCTTGCTAGCTATTATTATGTTGTAGCTGACAAACTAACAAGCTACGGATTATTGATATTTTATAATTTATAATACACGAACACGTGCAATATAGCCTCAATCATCCGTTATGGGAAGAAAGATTTTAGTTCCTGTTTCGAATGTAGAAATTATGATTACCCGGAGGTGACGGTAGATGAAATACCTATAATAATGTAGGTTTAAAAGGAGAGCTTTATCATTAGTTACTTCTATTGTTTCGAAGAACATTTTAATGAGTGTGACATTAAAAATGAGGTTTATTACTATTTATCTCTTGCTATTAAAACATAAAAATACCTAATTGTATTTTCTTGAGTTCGTTTTTTTAGATTAAAAATTCCGATTGTCAATTAATGTTATTAGTTCTTTAATAACTTCATTATGAAATGAAACTTGTTCATTGAGTGATATTTTGCTTTATTTGACTTAAAATTAGCCAGAAAATCTTTGTAAACAGAAAGGGAGAAAAACAAAATATAAACGCTTCGTTGAAATTGAACTGAACCAGAAATATGAATCATTTGAGACATGTTTATGTATGAATTTTTTAACATCAAGACTGATGGAGGGTTTTTATCAAAATCGGTGATTTACCATTTAATAAAGTTAATATTTTTAGGTAACAAAGAATATTTATATACATGCCATTAAAAATTCATCCGAAATTATATTCCCTATTTTGTATTGTCGTTACCAGACTAGAGAGCGTCGACATTCTCGTAATTTTTTGCAATCGAATATACAAATCGGGATAAACATCAAAAGATCGGCTCCAGTCAACATTCATATCGATACCCCAAAAAAAGAAATGCCACTAAGTGCAATGATCAATTCTAAATAATGAGCTTAATAAGCATGGTCCTTAAACCCTTTTTGAAAACTGTACACAAAAGAATATCGAGAAAGTGCATTAAACTGCTGTTAGATAGGATTTCGACTCTGTACTAGCGAAGCAGTTTTTAGTCTCACGATATTAGTCCAGAGACTAGCCAAAGGATTTATACATATTCTTTATTGATTATAATAAGGCATTTGGTTGTGTTAATCACGCAGAATCAATAAAGTTCCCTCAGTATAGGGAAATCGACAAAAATGACATGAATTTTATTACCGAACTATACGAAAGTAAAACTGCATGTGTAAGAGTTACAAAGGTACTAAGAGCTTCCCTTTTGGACGTGAGATACGACCAGGATTTAGAACAAACACAACAAAGTTATCTTATGAACAATTTGCTATATGATGATACTACAATAATGGCTGACAGCCCTGAAGCTTTACAACGCTTAATCAACAATGTCACCACCAAAAGAGATCAACTAGGGTTAAAAATCAATAAAACTAAAACCAATGTGATGGCTATAAACGGAACTCTGGTGTAGGCAAATATAATAGTATATGGCAATATATCTATCATAAACTATCACAACAGGGTGAAAAATTTAATTATACTGGTAGCTGGATAACAGCATATGCTAATACTACAAAAATGGCTGACAGCCCTGAAGCTTTACAACGCTTAATGAACAATGTCACCACCGAAAGAGATCAACTAGGGTTAAAAATCAATAAAACTAAAACCAATGTGATGGCTATAAACAGAATTCCCGTGTAGGCAAATATAATAGTATATGGCAATATGTCTATCATAAACTATCACAACAGGGTGAAAAATTTAATTATCTTGGTAGCTGGATAACAGCAGATCTGGAACCAGACGTAGAAATAAGTAGTTGAATAGAACATTGAGGTTCTAAGACGTATGAACCGAAAAAGAAAAATGCTGCAGACCCTCAAACGTCGAAATACACCTATCTGGGACAGATATTGATTAAAGTTTATATTTTTATAAAAAATAAGAGTTTTATTTGACACTACAAAACCGAAATTACTTTTTTGCCGGCCTCATATTTTGGTTGCCGAAAGAAAAGTTTGTACTTTCTATTCACTTCTTCACATTAGATAAGTTTCAAATTGCACGAAGAATTCTTTTAAAAACTTTATTCGAATTTAAACATTTAAAAAAAATCCTTATTGACTAAATAATTTTGTATTTAAATATATACTTAAAAAAATAGTAATTTATTACGAAAAACTGCAATTTCGATCAGTTCATGTGGGAAACCTACAAAACTAATACCTTTTGCCGAAAGTAATCATTCTGTTTATCCTCACGGCTCGCAGAATTTCTATCGACGCCATCTGCTCCTTCATAGACACTGCAACATTGACGTCATAGATGATAAACGACTCTATTTCCACCACAATTTGACGAAGAACAGTGGAGCAAAAGCAGATTCGAACTAAGTAAAAAGAATCTTCAAGTATAGACGTTATCCGAAAATCAAGTTAATTGAACTGCACATTGATGTAAACACTAGCTTACAAATATACTTTCCTAATTCTAGCTTCTAAACAAAAATCGAGGTCCCATAAAAAAAAAGTTGAGCAAAATACATCCGATAATTTCAATAAAATTTGTCGTTATGTAGGAACATGACAAAAATGGTACAGATAACCTACAATTAGGTAAAAATTACGTAAAATTCAACACCATATAGTTTTATCACTAGAATTGGGTAGATTTTTAAAATGCAAATATAATCGAACAATGAAAATAAAATTTAATACTATAAAGGCAGTAAAAAAGACTAAAATAAATTACGCTACAAAAGCTTAAAAATATACCAATGTTTAGGCTTTGAGCCCATGTCTTTATGAGGACCAACAATTTTAATAAATGTAAATTTTGACACAATTTAGGAATATACAGAAGATTTTAAATTAATTGACTTAATTCGGAAATTTTTTAAAATTTGTTGATAACACAGCACGACGTGAAATTTGTACATTTAATAAGAATAATCATTTCTTGTAAATTCTGGATTGCTGCAATCAGAATTGCTCCATCACATCAGGTTTTTTTAAATATTCTAACCTAAAGGTGCAAAAAAGCGTTTTGGGCTTATATTTGAGCTTACGTATCATCGCGATATTTTTTTTTCTCATTAAACGATACATACATACATAGAATCTTAAAGTAAGTCTTACTATTTCAAATGCCGCCGAGTTTGCTCAAATCTCTTTTTTTTTCCAGATATTCAATTTTGAAAATTTCAAATTGCATGAATTTTTCAAATTTTGAAAACCTTCACCCTTCGTGACCGATAAACTTTTAAGCGACAATTCTGATAAACCATTGATGTTTTAAGGCTATCGACCTATCGTAAATCCAAATTTATTATTAGTTTTGGAAAATAAATTTGTTTAAGCAAATTATTGCAAAATTCATCATTTTTTAAATAAATGCTTCAATTGCATTTTACAAAAATAAATACGTTCAAAGGAGTCTTATCGTTATTACGATATATTTTGTTTAAACAAAGTATTAAATTAGAAATTTGGCAATTCAAATATAAAATTTTTAATGATATGCATTTTTAGACTTTGTATTTGTAGAATATGGATTTGTGAATTCTGGATATACATTCGTAATTATTTTCTAGTGATCGTTTGAGGGTTTTTAAATTGTAAAATTTACTATTTTAAAGTTTTTAAATCGCAAAATTTATTATTTATGATTTTGTTTACAACAAAATATATCGTAATACCGATAATGTCACCTTTAAACGTATTTATTTTTGTAAAATGCAACAGAAGCAATGATTTAAAGAATATATTTTGGAATAATTTGTTTAAACAAATTTATTTTGCAAAACTAATGATAAGTTTGGATTTAGCGATGCTCTGATAGCTCTAAAACATCCATGGTTTATCAAAATTGCCGCTTAAAAACTTATCGGTCACAAAAGGTGAATGTTTTTAAAACTTGAAAAATTCATATAATTGAAAATTTTCAAAATATTTGTACAAACTCAACCGCATTTGAAAGAGTAGGTCCTATACTTTAAGATGCTACGTATAGTTTTTTGAGAAAAAAAAATCGCGATAATACGTAACCCAAAATATAAGCCAAAATCGCGTCCTTTTGCACTTTTAGGTTAGGATATTTAAAAACCCTGTTGTAATGGAGCATTTCAGCGGCCCAAAATATACAAGAAATTACTATTCTTATTTAATGCACAAATTTCACTTGGTGCTGTGTAATTTCCTAAATAATATTCGTGTTTAGTTAATTTTCTTGAATTTATTTATCTATCACTATTGCTCTTCGAATAATGTACTACTATTTCCTCAAATAAACCTTGTTAAAGTCACCTACAGCCAATCCGGAACTGTAGGAAATCCTAAATCTCCAAACTCTATTAGCGGTAAGGTATAATTACAGGGGTAGATTGTTGAGAGAGACAATCAATTTCAATTCCATTAAAGGATCTGTTTAGTTCAAAGTGCTATGCTACTTTAAGTAAAATCTACAGTATGTCGAATTGGAAATAAAAAACTCTTTTGGGTAGAGAAAGTAAAATTATAAATGTGCCCAACTGCAAAAAATGTTATTATTCCAACGTTGATATTTCAAGAACAATTAGATTTTGATTTATAGGACTTTTCCATAAATTACAAGATTGTAGAACACATAACACAGGAAACGAAACGAAGTGTTTCAGTAAAAAAAAACATTAAATATAAAAAGTGGTAGCTTATGCGCATAAATAGGTTTAACGAAAAAATGTAATTACAATAAATGAAGTTATATTCGAAACTAAGCTTTAACAGTTGTGCCATTTCTTCTTATTTCATTATTATACATGTATGTTTATCCAAAAGTAAGTAACTAATTTTTTTTATCTTTCACGTCATCAATGCAGTAATTGTTTTTTCGTGTTTACTATACGCTACTGATTGGAAGATATGAGGTATAACGAGACTGATGCTTCTACAAAAGAAGTAAGCATGCACTAAATGCGAATGACCCACAGCTGTGTAGTGTGAAGCCTTCTCTTTCGATTGCGGTGCATCCCATGTCTGTAGACAAATCAATTTCGCCTTGGCCTTCGATTGTATAAGAGTAATAATATAGCAACGAACTGTCCTGAAAATTCTCATGAACCTTGTAAAAATCGCTACTGAAGCTTTTCTCTTAGTAAAAGAAATGTATGACAATGAATGTCTATCACGTGCGTAGATTTTTGAGCGATTTCCAAGGTGGCCGGGAAGATGTTGAAGATGATTCACGCCCGGATCACTCTCTACGTCAAAAACGGATGAAAATATTGAAAAAGTCGGTAATCCGATTTGATCTGAATATTGGTTAACTATTTGTTCGATTGTTGAAACTGTAGAAATGCGTAAGGCAAATTTTAAATAACAATTTTAACATGCAACAATTCTGTGCAAAAATGGTACTTAAACTTCTGACAGTCAAACAAAAAGAAGCTCGCGAAAATGTTTGTACTGACACTAAGAATGCCCCTGAAAATGATCGGAACTTGTTGAAAAGAGTAATAACATGTAGCGAATCTTGGTTTTGCACTTATGATCCTGAAACTAAACGCCAATTCATACATTGGAAGGGCCCAACATCACCGGGAGCTAAAAAATCTCGAAGGAGCAAATCAAATTTTTTTTTTCAATATTCATGGAATTGTGTGCCTTCACTGGATTCCTGAAGGTCAGACAATTAATCAACATTACTAGCTTGAGGTTCTTGCTCAACTCCGTGAAAGAATAAGAAAAAAAAACGACCCAAACAAGTTATGAGTTCTCCATCAAGACAACGCATCGGTTGATTCTCCTTTGTCTGTCAAGACGATTCTATACAAGTACAATATCCCAGTGTTATATTATCCGCCTTATTCGCCTGACCTTGTACTATGTGACTTTTATCTATTTCCCAAAGTTAATCTGTAAGCTGTAAAAAAAAAGCGGTACGCGCCATGAAGGAGCTCGCAGATGAAAGAGCTCGCAGATGAAGACTTCCATCATTGCTTCAAACAATGGAAAATTCGCATAAGCGTTGCAGGGATAGATGAGGGATGTATATTGAAGCTGATAATTACTAAATATGTATAAATTTAAAATAAAATGTTTTACGGCAATAGTCTTGTACACCTCGTAAACAATAGAAGTCGAGTTCTGATATCACAATAGTTATTTGGAATATATTTTGAATAATTCTGCCGACACGCATGCACTGTTCAAACGTAAAGTCGGCTGACGTTAGCAATGATGCACGACTGTGAAAATACTTAGCAATTTACCTGTAGCTAAACTATATTAAGTAATACGTTAAATTTTATTTTTAAATTCTAAGCTGTGGGAAAATCTGCTGAATAATAAATAACATATAACAATAAGGCCAGGTTTGGCAATTAAGTTCCGGGAATTTAGTTATAACTCGGGAACTGGCAACACTGTGTCGTTCGTCAATATCTGTCTAGAGAGAGGGGACCTTCCTTTTAGTTTCAGTCAAAGGTTGAAGTCGATAGCACGTTTAGTTTGTGTTTTATGCGCATTTTTCGAAAGTAACTTTCTTAGTGGCGTGGTGAAAATGAGTGACTCACTTTACAAGCAACGTGTTGTGATTCAATTTTTAGTGAAATCTGGCTAAAAACCCTCGGAAATTCTCCGAAAATTGCAGGTGCAAAAGTGCATGTCGAAAACGCACGTGTTTGAATGGGCGAAGTGGTTCAAGCAGGGGCGTGAGTCTGTAGAAGGCGATCCACGTCACCTCTCGTACCAACACGAATGTCGAACGTTTGCGCGCATTCATCACGTCTGACCAGCGTTTAAGCATTCGTGCGTTGTCTGGCGAGTTAAACATGGACAAAGAAACCGTTCGCCAGATGTTACACGATCATGATCATGCGAAAGATGGTGCCAAAAGTTCTCACCTATGAACAGAAACAAATGCAAACATCGATCTGCGAGGATTTCTTATCCCGAATTCGGAGCGACGGCAGAGACTGGTTGAGTCGGGTAGTCACTGGAGATGAGACCTGGATATTTGAGTATGACCTCGAAACCCGTAAACAAAGTTAACAGTGGGTGGAAACGGGTGGGGAGCGGCCAACGAAACCAAAGATGTCCAAGTCGTGACTGAACGCAATGTTAATCGTTTTTTTCGATATTTGCGGCTTCATTCATCGTGAATATGTTCCTTCCGGCCCGACAGTTACTGGAAAGTTTTATATTGACTTCCTAGAGCGGCTGCGGACACACGTTTTACGTGTGCGACCCGAACTCGCCAAGAACGGCTGGATCTTGCACCACGACAACGCGCCGGCCCATTCCTTGTTCACTATGCAAGATTTTTTTGCGAAAAAAGTATTCCAACGTTGCCGCACCCAACTTATAGCCCCGATATTGCCCCCTGCGACTTTTTTTTATTCCCCAAGATGAAGTCGCACCTCATACGAACTCATCATGGCGGCATAAGGAGGTCAAAGAAGCTGTAACCGTGGTGTTGAACGGGTTAAGTTCGGAGGATTACCAAGGGTGCTTCCAATCGTGGGAGCAACGTTGGAATCGTTGTGTAGAGTTAGACAGAGACTATTGTGAAAGTCGACAATAAAATTTTGCCTGAAACTTAATTTGCTTGTATTGGCAAATTCCCAGAACTTAATTACCACACCTCGTATATTTGTCTTTATTGTTCTTGGGAGCAAATTTGTGCCAACAATGTAACTAGGCGTTTCTCAGCCCTTCACTATCTACGACCAGAGTTTCCAACTAATTATAATCGCTCCCCTTTTTAACAGTTTTTTTTGAGTCCTAACCAAATTTATTTTGTTCACTTTTTATTTGGTCTAGGATCATCATCACAAGTTCATTGTTTTTCTACAGGTAGTAAAATTACGCCCCCTTTTTTTGTTGCACGTGTCCTATTCAAGAAGGAGCTCGCCCCACAAGATGACAATGTTGAAACCAACGTCATTTTTGAATTATTATATGTTCTATATGAACTCAATTGGTCTAATATTAGATGTTGAACATACCAAGCTATAGCAATAAATCCAAGCTAGAATCCCGAATATTATTACTCAAAATCGTTTCATTTCCTCTTAACGCAATCCATGGATATACTATAGATAGTAATATATTCGAACTTCCTATTGAATTTGTTGTAACACCTGCTTAAAGTCAATAAAATATGTTTATTCACGCCTGGCTGGTCTTAAGGTTGTAATCCTCTTCGAAATCTTTTGTTGTACGATGCCATTATGGATGATATTTTCACATTAGTACGGTACAATAAAAAACATAATTATTATAATTTTAAAGACAAAGCAAATAGTAATTTCTTCCATATACATGGTGGCGCAATCTATATTATTCTAATGGTATAATTTATGCGGGTATTTTTGCCTACCAATAGTAGTTAATAGATATTTTTTCGAATGCTAGTAACCTTCCTTGATTATAAATCTGAGGTTTAGTTGAACCAGGTCAACAAAAATCACTTAGAGGATCAGTTTTACTGTACTCGTCGACGAGTGCACACTATACAGAATAATTCTATTTTATTTTTACAAATAAAGAAAAACAGGTCAAAATCTCATAAAATGATGTGGTTCTGGCCCACCCCTATTTGTGAAATACAATTATCATTCATAATTTGTCCTAGAAATGGTGTTGTCTGTACACAGGGAGTTTAGCTATATTTACATAAAAAGATGGAGATATACATTATTTGTAATTGTTTTCTTACTGTAGCTTGTACATATCGCGTGTTAGTAGTTATTTGTTTCATTAGCGCTTTTTTAGAAATTGGATCAATTTTTTTTTAATTTCATTTTTAGTTTTGAATTGAGTCAAGTGTCTAAGGTCTCAATAACATATGCATTTTATCCATAGTTATAGACCACACTAAACTAGAACAACTAAAAATTCTTTGAATCTGAGAAATTAATTTTAGATTCGTAACCTACGCCCCCAAAACTTCCCAATACCGATATTGAAAGAATTTGAGACATTTGTTAGTCCGACATATTTTATTCTGAACATTGAGTTTGAAAAAATTAATTTAAGGTCCGTAATATACAATCCAAGAACCCCCCCCCCCCCCAATATCAGTCTGGACAAAATCGGAAAAAAATTAAATTTATAGTCTCCCATATTGTATCTGCCATATTAAATTATAAAAAATTAACTTCAAATTTTTAACCTACGATTCCGAAAACACTAATAAAAATTTTGAAAAAATGTGAATGATGTAAAATTTTCAACCCAGTATATTGGATCCCTAAACTTGATCTACATCCTCGAAAATTTCCCAATACCAATTTTGAACATATTGCGGAAATATAAAATTTTAGACCGCCATATAACATTTGCCATGTCGATTTTCTTAAAACAATTTTAAATTCACTATTTGCACTCTCGGAAACGTACCAGCAACAAAATCGGGAGAGGTTAAATTTTTAGTCCGCCATTCTGAATTTTCTGAAACAATTTTAAATTAGTTATTTAAACTCTTAGAAACCCCCCCAATAAAAAATTTCGAACAAAATCAAGAGATGTAAAATCTTTTTCGTTATGTACGACCCCCCCCCCCCAAAAAAAAAAAAGAAAAAAAAACTCTCCCATACCAATTTTGTAGAAAATCGGACAAAATTATCAGCGCCTATTTGCCAAATTAATATGGGACCACCACAGCAACTTCCGTTCTTGAGTAATCGACGTACTTACATATATATATATATATATATATATATATATATATATATATATATATATATATATATATAAAGGACTTCCCTGTTTTAGAAGTCGGTTAAAAATACCATTTGTCCAAATTCATTCTATTGAAAAATTTTTAAACGTAACATGATGTTCTTAGTGTATTTGTAGATATTTTTGTAACCTATGAAAAAGATTAACTCTTTTAATTTTTCACCGGACTAAAAGATTTCTTTTTCTTTCTTTGTGGGAGATCATTAAACATAATTCCTTAATACAGACCGACATTTACTAGAAAAAGAACAATACATAATTGGTGTGGTCCTCTTTGAAAAGATCTTATCGTGACTTGCAAATTACAATGGTAATTTTTTGACAACTTACCATGACGTAGTGCCGTTGCATTTCGGTTTTTTCACTAGCTAGTTTCTCGCATTCCAATTTTAATCTGTAAACGAAAGAAAATAATTAAAATATGTGATTAATAAATGAGAACCAAAAGGAATGTTGTAGAAACATCAACAGTCGGTAAGAAGGGTAACCCCTTTCGTAATAAATATATTATTTCAAAACGGTATGAAATTGTGAGTTACTTTTACATGATAATAAAATATACTAGATTTGGGATATTTCCTTGAGATATTAGTGAAAAAGAAAAAATTTACACACATTTTTTGAAGTGTAAGTGTGGATAAATGCGAATTTAATTACATTGATATCTTAGGTAATAATACAAATATCTAAAAACGATGATATCGAAATGGAAAATATTTAGGGTTTGGCTATGAAATCCTAATAGAAACCCTGATAATTTCGTGCTGTGCGTAAGTCCGTTCGCCCATCTGTATGTAACAGCCTTGAAACTTCATCACTTTGCCTGCTTTTGCGATGCCATTTTGCAGATACACGACATCTAATTAATCCAATGGTTGACGTGAAGCTAAATTGTAAAAATAATAGGATACCTCCCCGTATGTGGAAAGTTGGGGGTGATGTCTTTTGGGTTACACCATTGAATGGTGTAAGCGATTAAATTACATTTATGACACAAAAAAAATGTTAAAAATATAATTCCCGATAAAAAAAATTATGGAAAAATTGGGAGACAACATTTTGAATAAAACCACAAAATAAATAGGAAAAATAAACTGCTATAGAATGCTAACAAAACACTTGTCGCGCACTTGGCAGGTTTTTTCATAATGGGGAAAGGTAGCACATTCTTTAATGTATAAAAATGCACCTGCTTTAGTCACAAAATGGAGTTTAAGTCTTTGAGCATTCGCATCATTTCGTTTTCTACTAATTTCAAAAGCAAAAATACTTCTGTGGAACTATAACCAAAAGAAATTCAAGGAATGTATTATCCTAGGTAAAAACCAACTTAGAATTTTAAAAGGAATCCTAACAGATCCCTTTCACATCAGGGGATACTTTAAGGGGTAACACCACTGTAACAGCCGGAAAATACGGCTAATTTTAATAATTTTTTTTTGAGAGTGTGGAAGAGAAGTAGGAAAATTCTTTTCAGAGGGTTCATTCAGCACATATTGAAGTATAAAAAAAATTTTTATTATTATTTTGATATAAAATGGCGGCGACAGAGCCGATCTTCGATATCACCGTTTTAAAAAAGACAAAAGAAAATTTATAGTTTATTTATAATTGGCTCCCCGATGACGTAGGGTTTTTCGTAGAAATGGCGCACTTCTGAAAAAAATTGGTCGATTTTCTGTCAAAAATAAAACAATAAATTGTTTATAAAAAAAAATTTACATCCAATTAAAAAACGGCTACGTAGCAGGGAAGATCATGCGATTGTGAAGCTACTATAAAAATTTCAGATTGATCGGTGCAATACTGTTTGAATAACGTTTTCGTCCAGTTTGATAAAGTGGTTTTGTGAAAAACGCGTTTTAAGTTGTATATGTGTGCAAATTCGTTACATAGAATTGTTGCATTGCGGACTTCTGGCACTCCCGATGGTCTTCTGTGAATCTGTCAGGTCCTTTCACTATAAAGGTAACAGGTCCACTTACCATTTCGACAGGTAACGGTAATCTAGAAGCAATGATTCGAAGCACAGGGGCGCGGGTAGCGCGCCTCGTGCTTAGAGCTAACTTCAGGCATTACCACAAAATCGAGATTTCGACGTTTTAATATTTTCTCGCTAATTGGATATTGTTTTTATACCCAATAGTTCGCTTACAACAATAAAAAAATCGATTTTTTCAACCTGCTACAGTGGTGTTACCCCTTAAGAAAGTTGAACCAGTGGAGAAAGAAGAATGCAGATTTTATAACGAGGGAAGCGAAACCTCTATCGACTTTCTTTCAAAATATATCTACCCAATCTCAAACCGTTCTACATTCTCAGTTTCCTAAGGGAAATAGGCTTGGAGGATCTGCTTAGTCGGCCAGGTACCCCCAACGTCTTATCGGCCGAATGGGGCACAATAGATCTTTCGCGTAGCAATGCACACATCCCTCCTACTCCAAATACATACCCATTAATTTCAACCTACTAGAAGCAGCGAATTATTCTTATATCATTATTTCAAGTAACAGATGTATTTTATTCAAAATGTTACTAATTAACACTTAACATTTTCAGTGTAGCCAAAGCTACAGTTGTTAATTCTTGAAATTTGGGAATAAAGATGAAATTAATAATTGATTGAAAAGTAATGCAGCGTTTTATTTGAAAGTTCATTTTACGAAATTAATTTTGTCTAGTTCTGTTCCAAACAGTAATAAAAAACCATAAACAATTAAGTTTGAAAGTTACTGATCACCCATACTACGTAAAAAGTGTTTTCACACTGTGCAATCATTCTTCATACGCTTTGTTGCTCTTATTAATCGAATATCATATATAGATCCTGCAAGATTGCCATGGGCTTAGATAACATACATATTTTTAGTATTAATAAAACATCTATGTTCGATGGTAGTAACTTCTTTGTTTGAAAGATTAAAATATGTAGTTAGAATATACATTTTACTTTTTGCTACTTAAATATACTTACAATGGATAACCAATTAATTATTTTTTTGCTATTTATTTTCATTATAAATATCTTTAGCGGTTTTAAATGTATTAAACCAAAATAAAACTTTTTGACACCTTCTCATACACATACAGTATATTACAAACTCTATAATGCATATAATTAACCTATATTCGGAAATGGGTGATTTCCCCTCTACCGGGAACTAGGCCATCATTCGTTCGATTCCTACTAAATGAGCAAGCCATTCAACTTTGATGGATCTAAGATGAAAGTGTACTACCAGTTTTGTCCTTGAAACAATAATTTACCATCAAATAGCTTAGAGGATAATGCTGCATTTTAGTTTCAGAGAATCTCACAGCACAACCTCAACTCTGCTGAAGGTAACAAATGATAATCTTGCCGTAAATGACCAGGAAAAATTATATCTTTAAAATTGCTGGAGTATTCTAGAGCTTTTTATAAGCTAACTTATTGGATTCTACTTTTTAAACTGAATATTTTAGGGTTTTACGAAATTCCTTGCTCATTTTCTCCTCATATCTTTCAAATAAATGTTAAAAGATCCTTCTAAATAATAATTTTTCCAGCAGTAAATCGATATCACCGGGTGTACCTTAGGATTCAATTATGTCATCCTTATTGTTCCTTACATATACCTCAGATATGTTTAGTAGCCATCACCTCCAGTATGCACGGCTGTGCCGCTGATACTCTGGTTAGTTCAAGTTAACTCTGAATAGAATAAATGAAAATTTTAATAATAATTTTCCCTCTCTCATAGCCTCAAACTAAATGTTACTAAAGCCCTGCTTCATGCTATTTGACAACAATATAATAACTAAAATGTGGTTGTCGGACTTCCATTGCCTTAATTCGTAAAAATAAAGACAATCCAAGTCCGACAACTACATTTTAGTCAATCTTCAATATTGTTTACAACCTCCAAACAATATAATAAGTATCAGACAACCTACAAACGTAGTACAAACCTACTACTCATAATATATTAAGGTGCGTTTAAATATGGCGAGTCGCACCCGTGACGAGCCTCCTTTGAATTTTTCCCAATTTCTCACAAAGCCCTTGTGCCTTCGGCGACCGGCGTCAAGAGAGATAATAAAAGAATTTGGGATACAACGGGTCAATTTCATCATATTTCTTGTGTCGTCGGTCTCGCTTTAAAATAAATTTTTTCAAAATAGCGTGCCATAAAGCCGTCCAACTACATAACAAAAACCGTTTGAATTCGAATCAAAAACCGACAGAAAATGGATCACTGCGAGCCGCGGAAGCCCTGATTGCGAACAATAATAATATTATGACACTTTTATTATCTGCTTTGACGCCAGCCGCCGAAGTTAACAAAATTCCAAAGAGACTTGTCACGAGCGCAACTCGCCAAATTTATACGAACCTTTAAGAAGTTGCTTTTAAGGTCTAACTGCATTTTAAAGGTTTTTTATGCTAATAGAACTCAACTTTACCAATGTGGAACTACGTTCCTATGGATCAAGTTTGAAAAATTCGTCTCATGTTATTAGTGCATCGTGTGCTTCGAACACGAAAGCCTTCATACCTCTATGGCAGGTTTCATGAGAGGAATACTCAGCATAAAATCAATATTAGACTTCCACATAGGTTAAAGATTTCTAGATGTGTGCCCATTTTCTTCAGCCATAAAATTGTACAACGACGTCCAGTATGACTTTGGAAATTCTTTTTAATCTTACTTATATAAAAATTTTTTTGAATGTTTAACCGTATAAATAAATATGAATAATTCTCATTTATTATTTAATTAACTTGTTTGAATAGAAGAATGGAATTAGTTCAACTTAACTATTACCCTACTATTTTTTTATTTTTTTTCTTCCTGTTTTCGTTTTCCCTTCCTATCCTGTTTTTTCTCTCCTTTCTTCTTTATCTATTTTTTTCTTCTGACTTCTTGCTACCTTTTATTTTATTTTAGAAGTTATATTAAGAATTTATTACCTATAAGTTGTCTCAAATTATTATATAAATTTGTACCCATTAAGTTTGGGAAGAGTAGCAAATATGTTACTAAACCTCGCCTGAACGTGAATTTATTTTTTCAATAAAATACGATTAATATTATTATTATCTTCTATTCAACCGACAAACTCGAATTTTCTCTGAGATTTTTTACTTTGCATTTTTTAAACAAATAGTTTTTAAATACATCCTCATTATTAAAATATTGGTAATTAAAAAAGATCCTTACAAGTTATCTTTTAAAGGTCAAACTACCATCTAGTGTGCTTATCCAATTTTTTAATTTAACCATCTTAGTATATTACCACCTTACACAATAATTTCAAGTTCTCTATTAGTTCAATTGGGCCTAATTACTACAATCGACAAAAAACCTGATGATAGATTCGACGCCTTACAGAACTATATTGAAGGAAGTTTTTTTTTCAACTTCCATCGCGAACCTTAATTATCTAGAAACTGTCTATTATTAAAGTGGAATAGGAATATTGCAAAACAAAATAATAATAAATAATAATAACCATACAGTTTATTGAACTGCATCGACCATTGTGTTCGTGAGAGAACTACGTGTGCAATTATTTCTTGTAACCGTTTTGATGCAAGCTTTGCTGTTAGTTAGGTGCCTGTAATAGTTTAAACGGTAAAAATAAAATGCCTACAATAATAATGCTTTGCATAAAGTATACAGGAAAGTAAAACCTATAAATAATAATAAATATTTACATGTTTCCTATTTAAGGGGGATCCTGCTTTCGGAGGTTAAAAAAAGTGTGTTTTGAGGTAGGATATTTTTGTGTATATTTCAGCTTAACAAAAAAAAATTTCAATGTCAAATAATGAAATACAGTCGATTTGTTTGCACATTTGTAGAGCGCCTCGCAACCGAAGTCTCCAATCGGTGGTAAAGATACAGATCGTTATTTTTGTTTGAAAGAGACAAACCCAAAAATTTATTTTCACGCATTTTTCTTCTAAGGGAACTAAGAAAACCGGAAAAAATCGTTAAATTCAAACTTTCTTGAAAAAAAAAAAACGCCCATTTTGGAACAAAATCACTTCAACTTGCTATAAAAAGTTGTTTAAAAGTAGTTTTTCATCAATCTTTTTAGTTCAAATAGAAGATAATACAAAACCGAAGATAACACGCTTTCATTCATTAATTAATTTTGTAATTACGCCCACCGGTTTAGAAAAACTGTAAAAATGGAAACTGGAGAAAACTCACAAATCTGCTCAAAGCCCTACTGCCTTCAGTTCGGAAATACCAAGAGTTAGTCTCTAAAACTATGGATACATATTCTTGGATAACTTAGGCATAAATTTAAGCAATAAAAAAATAGATTTTCAGAACCTTCTAGACCAGGGATCCACCTCAAGTTTATGCTCAGTAAAGCGTATGGGAAGTATTTGTAAATATTCAATTAATTTGTTTCTAAAAGTGCCCTAATGGCAAATAGGTACAGGGTTTTTTGAAATATTTATAAAATTTCGCCCAGATAGTAATAACATCATTCAACGTCAGCCACAACGATAACAAAATCGTTTCAGTAATGGCTAGAGCATTAAATTTTAATATGCAGAGCCATAAACAGGGGGGCACATTAACTGAACCTTTAAAATTACTCGGCATTTTATCTTAACTTTCCACTTGATTTTATTGTCTTAATATGTGCAGAACTTTTTGATAAACAACAAACAAAAATTATTTGCAAAAGTTTTAAATATATGAAGATAAAGGAATAAATCACGCCTAAGTTTCTCTACATGTCAATGATAATTTCTACTTTCCAACGAAATCAACTGTATGTGATCCTCTTAGGTAGCGATACCTTTTCAAATTAAATCAGGGTGACAATTCCTTGAAGTGGCAGGTAGGAAATCAACAAAAATCAATCTTAAGAGATTACAAACCCTGATTTTTAGGCAGTAAAAATAAAAAAGCACCCCTGAAAATTCTGTTTACGCCAATAACATTTTAGAAGGATCTGGGATAAATTTCAGGTAAATTTTATTATCAACTTGTTTCAAATGGATTAAAACCACTATCAAAAATTTAAGCTAGCGCTCTAGAAATTTAAAAAAAAAACTCAATTTTTAGGAACAATAATTATACAGGGTGATTCAAAAATCGATCACGAAACTTAAGGGGGTGATTCTACTTGACAAAATAAGGGTAGAGCTTCATATAATTTTTTTTCAAAATGTCATTCGTTTTCGAGTTACAAGCCGTCCAAGTTCAAGTTTTTATTTTTTGTTTTTTGAATTACTCGCTTACAGGAAAACCGATTTGACTAATATTTGAAAGATAGGCTAAGTCTTCTGCGCTTCATCATTTTAGTAACAATTCACATTGATTGTTTGCCGCTAGAGGGCACTTTACCTACATTGAAAATTGTTTTTTTGTCATAATTTTTTAGTGTTGACAGCTACAGTAGTTTTTGGCATAATTTCTGAAAGACTGATGCCAGGCCTTTAAAAAAGGTGCTCTTTATTTACATCGCTAAACCCAACGGTTTAGACGTAAATCACCCTTAAAAATTAAGTGGTAAATTTACTTTTCTCATTTCATTACCACCAGCTACCAGGTAAATAGCTATCAAAGTATACTAGAGCTGTCAGTTTAACATCAAATAAATTCGCTTTTTAAACTATTTAATTTATAATCTTAAAATAACTAATAATGGCTAATCAGTAAATATTCATATTATGGATTATTGCGATATACCTTTAATTGATAAAAATTAATGAAACAGTACTAAACAAACTAAAAAAGATTCTCAAAATGTCCCCCATTTTCTTCCATACATTTCCTAACACTCTTCAAAAAATGTCGCCTAACTCGATGAAAAATTCCTGGTGTTTCTTTAATAATTTGGCACTTTTCGATTATCCTGAAGCGAAGATCCTCGACGTTGATTACTGGAATATCGTACACCAATTGTTTCAAATGACCCCAAAAGAAAAAATCCATAGGATTAAGGTCTGGTGACCTCGCTGCCCATGCCAATGGTCCACTTCGTCCTATCCATCGCTCAGGATACGTTGCATTCAAATACTGTCGGACACGTATACTAAAGTGGGGCGGAGCTCCGTCTTGGAGGATCCACATGTTGGCCCTTACTTCCAATGGCACATCTTCCAGATACAATGGGAGACGATTTTGGATAAAATCTAAGTATACGTCACCAGTTAATGGGCCATCAAAGAAATGAGGACCAATAAGGTAATCTCCTATTATCCCTGCCCACACATTTAGTGAAAATCTACGCTGATGTTTCGTTTCTACCACATTGTTTGGGTTCTCGTAAGCATATGTGTGGATGTTGTGTAGATTTGTTATGCCATCACGAGTGAAACCAGCTTCGTCAGTGAATAATATGACGCCAATTAATCGATTATCGTGTTCATACTTAGCTAGGATCTGATTGCACATTTCCAACCGTCTCGGCCGATCATCGTCATAAAGAGCCTGCACCTTTTTTGAATGAAACGGGTAGAGTTGTTCTTCTCTTAGTATCCTCCATGAACTAGCCTGACAGAGCCGCACTTCATTCCCAATTTTTCTAGTACTAATACCTGGATTATCTTCAATAATTTCAAGCACTCTTTCTTCTTGTTGCACGTTTCTAGCAGTTCTAGGTCTTCCCCTATTTCCATTATAACTTTTAAAGGAACCACATTCCGCAAGCCTCCTGTGCACACTGGAAAATGTTTAAGCATGAGGGATATTTCTTTCCGGATAACTCTCCATATAATATCTTCTTGCCAACTCTGCATTACCATTTGCTTTTCCATAACAAAAATGGATATCACAATATTCGATATTTGAATATTGGTGATTAGCCATTATTAGTTATTTTAAGATTATAAATTAAATAGTTTAAAAAGCGAATTTATTTGATGTTAAACTGACAGCTCTAGTATAAATCATGAAATGAGAAAAGTAAATTTACCACTTAATTTTTAAGGGTGATTTACGTCTAAACCGTTGGGTTTAGCGATGTAAATAAAGAGCACCTTTTTTAAAGGCCTGGCATCAGTCTTTCAGAAATTATGCCAAAAACTACTGTAGCTGTCAACACTAAAAAATTATGACAAAAAAAACAATTTTCAATGTAGGTAAAGTGCCCTCTAGCGGCAAACAATCAATGTGAATTGTTACTAAAATGATGAAGCGCAGAAGACTTAGCCTATCTTTCAAATATTAGTCAAATCGGTTTTCCTGTAAGCGAGTAATTCAAAAAACAAAAAATAAAAACTTGAACTTGGACGGCTTGTAACTCGAAAACGAATGACATTTTGAAAAAAAAATATATGAAGCTCTACCCTTATTTTGTCAAGTAGAATCACCCCCTTAAGTTTCGTGATCGATTTTTGAATCACCCTGTTTATAAAAAAAAAAAGGAAAAAGGGTCTTTTGCAAATTCGAAACCGAAGATAACAATACCAGGTGTGACAGCCAAATTTGGTATTTCGAATGTTCCCATTTATTATATATATTAAATGTCAATCAAAATTTATTTTTCAAAACTTAAAATATTTCCATATATTTCCATAAATATTCATATATTTTAATTTACAAATCTTATCAAACAGTAGAGAAAATGGGAGTATAACGAAGAAAATCATCATGGCTGATACAATAAAACAGAACGTCTCGCTAATCTATAGTTAAACAAGGGTAGATAATAGTTAACACATCACAAAAAGTAATTATTACGTCATCTGCTTTGAAGTTTACCCCTTGTAATTCCTTTGTATTAACCACATCCTTAAAGATTGGGGGAGAAAATGTTCCTTATCCCCTATTCGCTAGTTGAGTAGCTTTATTTTAAAATGATTAGGTACAAAATAGTAAATCCATCGAGATATAAAATAATAGTCAAGATTAGCACGAAGCAATAATTATTTAAATTTCTTAGCCGATTTTTATGTTTATATACTTTCTAGCAGCCTTTAACAGTCCATTTCTATGCATAGGCCTCCTTTTTCGTTTTTCCTAACTCTTAGGACTAATGGATGCCAATATATAATAGGGCCAGCATCCTAGTGATCTTCCGACGCTGTGTATGTGGAACTGGATCTCTATAGAGTATTGTCTCGGTGACCAACTTGTTCGGCTTAACTCCATTTCAACTTGGCTACATGAGTTATCAAATTCTACACCCCAGGTCTGTTCCTGACCCCATCATTGGTAATATGCTCCCTAAGACTTATTCTTATCATTGTCTCTATCGCTTTTTCAAGTTATCCGAATGTTATTATTGATTTAACCCCGAGTGACACGATTTCCATGCCATATGTCATCATCGAAAGCATACTTTCCCTTTCAGATTGATGGAAGTAGCTTTATTTTTTAAGTATACCTGACAGTTTTCTTTGTTAAACGAACATATCCACTAATTTCTGTGCTTTTATTTTCTTGGCCCAGTTTAAACATATTGCTATAACTTAATTTTATTATTAGTCCAAATTTTAATTATATTATTTTTAGTTTTTCGAACATAGTCTGTGATTCCGAGATGGTTAAGATATTGGCCTTCAAGTTTAATTTTTTTTTCAATTAAATGGTTTGAACACATATCTATACAACAGTGAATATCTTCGGGGAAACAGTGTTCCTCGGTTTAATTCCTGTTGGAACAGATATTTCTTGTTTTGAGATCCTCTGTGATGTTTACAATAAGTGTTTGTACATATATTTTGGAAGGTTTCAATATCCTGAATTTATTCTAGCATTATTCATAGGTCCACAATTCAAGGTGCAATATTTATTATACTATTCTGCTACGGAGCCAATGAAATTCAGAGCTATCCCATTTCTTCGTCAATCTATTCGATTTTGTAATTTATAATGTGTAATTTATTGCAAATGATAATTGAATAATGGACTTTCAGGAAAACACTTAAACAACAACCATTTTTTTATAATTACTTTAAAAAGTAACGGTATCTTAAACAAAAAGGAATTTATAATAAATATTTATAATATAGATATCTACGAGCTTAAATACTCAGATTGCGTGGAATGCTGGGAGATGGCGCTGCTTGTATTAGACTTTATATTTTGTCTGATATAAGTTGCGTAAAGTATTCGCTTTTCCTATATTTAGGTGCACCTGCCTGACGAGAACCAGTAAGTCCGAAACCTTGCAATCTGAGATAGTGCTCTGTTTCTAATCGTGTTAGAACAGGGTACGGCTGTCCTTATTCGTATAAGATTTTTTAAGTTGGTTGAGAAATAAAATAGTTTCTCTAATATCAACGTTTTAAAACTAATGTTTAATCAATCTCTATCGATGTTTTGTTGTGTCCAGGTTAAAGTTTTTGGAAGTGTTTTTTAGACAGTATGTATCAAGTACAAGGCCCAAATAATTATGGTATTCGAGCACCAAAAAAAATACACAAAAATAGTGATTAAAAAGTACTTAACAGTTCTAGCAAAAAAAATATAAATTAAGTACGGAAACAATTTAATAATTATTCAAAATACACAGATTTGTGCTTATCGAACCGAAAAGTGAACCAGTGTACGTAGTTACTTCTCCGAGATGAGTGTTTTAATATTACGAAGATATAATTATATAATAAGTTAATTCTTTTCTCAACCTAAGAAGTAAGATTTAAGTTAAAAAGATGTTACTATCCCTTCAGTTTTTCAACTCGATGGTTTACACCGTCTCGCGGTGTAATAATATTTTTCAATCAACATTTAAGACACATAAACTTTAGCATTTGAATAAAGCGAAACGTCTGCAAAGGCGTCTTACGAAAATTAGTTATGAGCACAATTATACACGCTAATACTAAAGTTATTAGTTTTTGTATTTCGTAAAGATATGTCTGACGGATATTTGTTTTTTTATAGGTAACGGTTTATTATTTAGTGGCAAATTATGATTACCATTATTATTTCATTCTTATCCGTTAATTTTATAGATAGATATATGAACTATTCATCATATTCACAACTGTCGTGTAGATCAGTAATTTCATACAGTGTCACAAATTCCTGCTACTTCCTCATTATTTTCTACTTTCTTCCTTATGTAGTTAGTATGAAATAATATGGAAAATTGCCAACTCTGTGGATCTCTTAAATGTAACTAAAAATTTATTATTGAATAACATATCATGTTTTTGTGCTCTCTCCAATACCTTTGACAGAACACTGAACTCTTTTTTTTTTTGAAAATAAGAATCAACTTTTGTTTTTTAAGGTTTTCTGAAAATACTTTTGAGTACAGTTTTTTATTATATGAACAAGTGGCCAACAAGTCACGCCTATATATGTTAAAATTTGCTTAAATTTCCTAAAAAGAATTTATTTGTTAGATACAAAATAATTTTAAATATATCTTGATAATCAATAGGCACAAGAGAGATCGAGTAGGAGTGATACCTACAAGGAAGGAACCTGTAGTGTCCGGCTCTGATTTTAATGACACTTCAATATGTTGTAGAGGCTAAAAAAATAAGCGACACGTAATTTTTTTATCTGCGGAGATTCATTTTAACGGGGTGAAAACCGCCTTTATATTTCATCCCTAAAAACAGTATTTTTGAAATCTCATGTTCTAAGAGAGATATCTTTACAAAACAAAATGGAACTTACTTGTTATTTGAAATGATGTTGAAGTGAGGTATTTTCATCCCCAAGAATATCATCCCTTATTTTTTATAAGGGTAGACCATCTATTCGCGCACGTAATTTAATTTTAAAAATTACAAAATTTGAAAAAATTGTTTGAAAATATTTTTTTCATGAATACCCTAATTAACTCAAGTTGACATATTTCGGAGTTTCCAAAAATAAACTAGTAAAAGAGGGTGAGTAACCCCCAAATACTTTTTTTAATATCTCAAGTTCTCATTAAGATAACTTAAAAAATTATTTGTTGTTTGAAATAATATTAAACTATGGTATTTTCACCTCGGAGGATATCATCCCTTATTTTTTTAATAGGGTAAACCGTGTATTTGCGCACGTAATTTAATTGTAAAAATTAAAAACTTAAAAGGAAATTGTTTGAAAATATTTTATTTACGAATACCATAAGTCACACACACACACCCCTAAATACTTTTTTAAGTATATCAAGTTCTAATTGAGGTAACTTAACGAAACAAATTCGAAATTACTTTTTATTTGAAATGAAGTTAAACTATAGTATCATTCGATGGATGTCACTTCATATATGTATAATTATTCTTAAAATTGTCAAATTTCAGTAGATATGAACGTTACAGAGCTTACTGATTTTTTTTTCTTTTAATTAATAAGCAAATATAAACTCATTTCTTTGGTTAAGCATTCATGTCTGTAAATTATTATAATTCATGACAAATTGTGATTTATAATTCTGTAATGTTCATTTAAATTAAAATTTGACAATTTTTATAATAATAATATACCGGGTGTCAACGAATCTATTAGACAAGTCATAATTTCTAAAGTATTATGTGTATCAAAATGAGAATTGGTATAGGTAAATGGTATGTGAAGGGGAGAGTTTTCGCATATTTTACACTTTCCGGTCACTTCCGGTTTCACCGGAAATGGCCCCGGTTTTGAATTTTTAAATGGAACACCCTGTATATTTTAACATTTTTGGATTTCTGAGACAATTTTTACGTCTACTTCATTTTTTTAGAGCCACTTTTAAAATTGCATCTAGGTGGCCATGATCGGACGCAAACTAATCTAAGGGCCTTAGGTGATGTCAAAAAAATACAATCGCAAAGTTTTAGTTACTAGTATGAAAGACACGAATAAGACAAGTTGACAAAATTACGTTTTCATTTCTAACTATTAATTTTCAAATGGCAACCCCTTTTTGACAACTACTTTTCGAAAAAAGCATTCTTTGACGAATCTAATGGTACTAATTTATTTGCAATTGGATTAGACATAAATACAGAAATTAAATATTATTAAGCAAAATACTGGATAATTTATTTACTTATGACAAGTGCGCCATGGACAGCCATGATGCATAATAATTTGCAACTGTTTTTATCAAGTCTTCTTTGGAAAACAAAGCAGTCACTTAAGTAGATAATGACAGTGACATACGCTCTAAAAACAGACGTAAGTTACTTATGGTATTCGTGAAAAAAATATTTTCAAACAATTCCATTACATTTCCGTAATTTTTAGAATTAAATTACATGCATAATAAAAAATAAGGAATGATATCCTTGGGGGTGAAAATACTGAATTTTTTTCTTTTAATTAATAAGAAAATATAAACTTATTTCATTGGTTAAGCATTCATGTCTGTAAATTATTATAATTCATGACAAATAGTGATTTCTAATTCATTAAAATTTTACAATTTTAAGAATAATAATATATGTATGAAATAACGGTTCACTTTATTAAAAATAAGGAATAAAATCATTGGGAGTGAAAATACGATAGTTTAACATCATTTTTAATAACAAGTAATTTTAATTCTGTTTTGTAGAGATCTTAATTAGAAATGGAGATATTTAAAAAACGTGTTTGGGGGTGGCTCCCACTCTTTTACTAGTTTATTTTCGGAAACCCCGAAACACGTCAACATCAGTTATTTATTGTAGTCGTAAAAAAATATTTTCGATAAATTTGGTTTAATTTCGTAATGTCCAATGTAAATGAATTACAAGATTAACCCTCATAAAAAGTAAGGGATGATATCTACGGGGTTAAAACAACATGGTGTAACCTCACCTAACTAACAGGTAATTTCCACTTTGTTTTGTAAAGATATCTCAATAAGAATTTGATATTTGAAAAAAATTTATTTGGAGGTGACTCGCCGTCTTTTACTACTTCATTTTTTGAAACCCCATAACATGTCTACTTGAGTTAATTATAATATTCGTGAAAAAAATACGTTGATACAATTTTATTAAAGTTAAAGAAATAAGGGATATCTTTGGGGGTGAAAATATCGTAATCAACATCATTTCAAGTAACAAGTAATTTCCATTTTGTTTTGTAATATCTCAATTACTTGAAATTAAACAAAAAACGTATTTGGGGTGACTCACCCTCTTTTACTAGTTTATTTTTAGAAACCTCGAAACACGTCAACTTGTTACTTATGGTGTTCGTCAAAAAAATATTTTCAAACAATTCAATTAAATTTCATAATTTTTAGAATTAAATTACGTGCGTAAATATATGGTTTACCCTAATAAAGAATAAGGGAAGATATCCTTGGGGGTGAAAATACCATAGTTTAACATTGTTTCGAATAACAAGTAACTTTCATTTTGTTTTGTAAAAAAGTCTCACTTAGAACCTGAGATATTTCAAAAATACTGTTTTAGGGGCTGTTTTCACCCCGTTATAATGAATCTCCGTAGATAAAAAAAATACGGGTCTCTTATTTTTGTGTCCTCTCTAGCTATGTTGCTAGAACAAAGTAAAAAGTAATTTCATTATTAATAGCAAGATGTACATTAAAATCGCTATATCTAATTAAGTGTATTTGGAAAGGAGAATATATAATTTATCCAAAAACTCTGAATTTGAAGAGAGAAAAATATATTGTTAATTAATCCGAATATTAAAGTCATTCGCATCCGAATCATCCGAATATTTACAACACTATTTTATGGGTTAAGCGGCAACGGGGTTGAAATGATACTGAATGATTGATCAATGGCAACGCGCAAAGTGATCCGTAGTCATGATAACAGGAACCATCTTGGTTTCAGACGACAAACTGATCAAATGACATTTCTAGATTTTGGAATCTTTTTATAAGATATAAATAGCTAAAAATAACATAAAAGTTTGTTTGCTGTTTCTATTTAGTGACTTTTAAATAATATTTAAATAAATTTATGATTAGTTTTCTAAACAAAATGTACTATACATATAATTATAACGAGCCTAATTGGTGTGAAGGAACAGATCTTTAGTCAGTTTTAAGGCGCGGCCAACAATTTAATTTTAACATTATGAATCAGTTAAATGGGAGGATTAAAAAGACTACTTTTTTATCCTTCCACAGTTAAGTGTCTATTTAATTGATTTATGATTCATAAACTTTTGCTTGAGAATCTTCGTTTGAAGAGTTAATAGTAAACTGATGTTTTTTAAACGGCAAGTATTGGTTTAATAAAATTTTAATGACCAACAGAGGCGTTAAAAGTTAAATTTACCTTCATTTATAATTCTTAGAATATATTGAGGAACGCATTATGGGACAGCTGATGAAAGTTTGACTTTAAACTTCAAATTACAAAAATAATATCCAGCAATTTCGTTATTTCTGGCTAGCATATTCTCCTTATTTTGCGGTTTTAGAGTTCTTATTGTAGGAACACTTACTAGAACAATACACCTAGCCTTTCTTGAGCGTAAATAATGCATTTGACCTTTATTTTAACAGATGTTATTTTGATTTATTAATGATATATTCTTTCATTATTAAACTGACAATCAAATAAACTAATATTCTATAGAGTGAAATATAATTTAATGAACTTTGGCCCGTTTGAAAAAACCCAAATCGAAAGTATATAATAAACAGAATCGTGATACTGACGAAATTAATCTCTTACGTAAGTATAGATGTTACACCTGTAACTTGAGGATGAAGTGGGTGTAATAAAATAAACTTTTGGAGTTTTGTGTATTGTAAATTTTGCAATAACGTAATTATACATAATTTGTGTTGGAATATTTAATAGGCATCATACTAGGCATTGATCACGTCAAAACTAGTCAACGGCGAGCGCTACAGAACTATACTGATTTCCTTTGGCTGAAAATGAACGATATGGAGGTAGACAACATGTGATTTCAGCTAGACATAATGGCATACATGGGCCTTTTAAATAAAAAAAATCGTTTATACCTCACACACAGTTTGTTTAATTCCATTTCAACATCGACCCGCCCTTATTGAAAAACCCTTTACGTTAAGTTTCACCCTAAAATTGCATACTAGTGTGCATGATCACAGTATTTATAAAAGAAGATACTATAGAAGTAAAACAAAATTGAACACGCTGTACATTTATCTTACTGATTGTAAAAAATGTAACATGTAAAACCTAAATTAAGTATTTAACCATATCATGTAAACATAGTAATGGCAACAACCTACCTTATAAAGCTAAAAGTAATAAAAACACCACTAAGGAAAACTATAAAGAATCACAAAGGTACGAACTCTTACGAGTCAGAAGAAAAACGAATAGTGGAGAAAAACATGTGCCATAATAAATAATTACTTGGGCGGTCGAAAGAGTACAGAAAGGGTCTAATCTCTTAGATAAGAGATCTCGTAAGATCTATCAAACCATAGGTATATGATGACTACTTTAAAAAAGTTCTCACGTAAGATCGAGACATATTCCAGAAAAATGAAGAGTATCCAAATATTATAAACACCCGATCACCTGTTAGAGTCACACTGCAGGAAATGAAAGAGGTCTGTTAAATATTTAAAAATGATAAAGCACCAGGTCCTAAAAACATCTCGGAAGAGCTAATTAAATATGAAACTAACACCTTGTTCCATTATCTAAGAGAAATGTTTCAAAAATACTTAAACGGGTAACCAGTCTCAAAGGAATGAGAATAGAGTTCTACAGGATGGTCAGTGGATAGACCAATATTCTTGGCGTATGGATATTGGAAGACGCGTTCGAACGTTATAAATCGATATATACATATATATATATATATATATATATATATATATATATATATATATATATATATATATATACATTATATAAATTGTAAGTGAAAAATACACTCAAAAACATTTTCAAAAGTACTATTCATCAAAAATTTAGACAGATAAAATCAACTACAAAACAGTATTTTTAGAATTTTGTCAGTGTGCAAAATGATATTAACCTTTTTAAAGTAGTTAATGAATAAATACTCAAGATATAAGTGTTTACACTTTTATAGCTGTGTGAAAAAGTGATCGGAGTCATACGAGATTTGCTGTATATAAATGCTGGATGAAAATGAATGCACACAAAAATCCACTGGGTACTAGTTCGTGATTTTTTGAAATACTGTTAGCTTAATTTTAATGATTTTTTGTATTGAAGATTAAGAAAGAAGACACAAAATAACTACAAAAAAGAATAATTAAAGAAATGATCTACATGAAAAGAACACCTTATACCATGAATTTTAGCACAAATACAAATGACCTGAGTAATATTTAAAACAATTTAATAGTATACTTTCAAATACAAAACAAAACCGACCAAAAAATGTAAAAATAATATACCAGTCTGTGTGTTTTTCTTTTGTATATAAAAAAGTTAAATGTATTTTAGTTTAACTGTGCAAACTAGTTAATATTAGGTAAGAAAATCTAAATATCTAACTGAAGATTAATTTTTTAGAAACATTACCGTACCTTCTTAAAATGTTTATTAAGTGGCTAAATAACAGGTGGTTTGAAAAGTCCCGAGACTGACACATAGATGGCGACTCTAATAACATACCCGTATGATTTTTAATTAGTACCAACCTTCAAACGATTCCTGTAAAAATTTGGACATTTCGACCATTCGCTATAGAGGTATTGACGTTTTAGTAACGCTCTCTTCGATATTTTCAAAACAAAGGCAAAAAATTAGTTCTATACGTTGATAAAACAAAAAAAAAATACCATTAAAACAGAGGAAAAGTGTTATAAGTAGGGTGTGCGAATAATTCGAAATGTCCAATAATTTGAATCGAATTGAATAGTAATATTCGATTTTTCGAATAAGTTATTGTAATGGGTTTTACATTTATAAAATTTGTTTAATTATAGCATATTTACTGTTTATAATATATTATAAATGCAATTATTACTATGTTTTAAGTCTATAATTAAAGGAAGAAATAAAAATTCGAATTATTCGAAAAAAAAACGAATAATTCGGTTTTTCAAATTATTCGAAAAATCGAATATTCGATTCGAGTACTATTCGCACACTCCTAGTTATAAGGAATCTGCTATTTGTCGTTGGTTTGCTGAATTCAAACGAAGTAGTACAAACACAAGTGATGCTGAATGCTTTGGGCGATCAAATGAGGCTGTTACGAGAGATAACATTAAAAAAACTCAGAAAATCGTTTTGAACAAGTGAAAGTGCTTGAGATAGCTGACATCATAAAGATATCAATAGACCATGTACACAAGTATTTGTTTATGCGAAAACTCTGTTCAAAATTGGTACCGCGTTTGCTCACAGTTGACCAAAAACAACGTGTCAATAATTCAGAGCGGTGATTGGAGCTGTTTAAGCGAAATAAAGAGGATTTTTTATGCGGTATGTGCCAATGGATCCACCACTACACTCCGGAGTCAAATCGTCTGCTGAGTGGACAACGAAAGATGAAAGCCAACCAGAGCGACTAAAAACACAATAATCGGCTAACAAGGTTATGGCATCCCTATTTTGGGATGCGCATGATAATTATACCATTCATCGACTATCTTGAAAAGGAAAAAACCATCAATAGCGAATATTACATAACATTATTGATCCATTTGAAGAAAGAAATCACGAAAAAACTGTCCCAAATGAAGAAGAAAAAAGAGCTGTTTCACAGACAATACACCGTGTCACAAGTCGCCACGATGGCAAAACTGCATGAATTGCACTTTGAACTACTTCCACATCCACCGTATTATCCAGATTTAGCTCCCAGCGACTATTACTTGTTCGCAAACATAAAAAAAATGCTCGGCGGAAAGAGATAGGGTTCCAATGTACAGATAATCGCCGAAACTGAAACATATTTTGAAGGGTTGGTCAAATTGTTCTATAAAAAAAGACAAAAATGTTAGAGCGGTGCTGGAATGAATGTATCACTCTAGAAGGAGTGTATGTTGATGAATAAAGACGAATTCTACCTAAAAATTGTATTTTTATATGTTAGTCTCGGCACTT
This sequence comes from Diaprepes abbreviatus, assembly GCA_034092305.1. Taxonomy (NCBI): domain Eukaryota; kingdom Metazoa; phylum Arthropoda; class Insecta; order Coleoptera; family Curculionidae; genus Diaprepes; species Diaprepes abbreviatus. The sequence goes on from JASJET010000022.1 coordinate 38,558,647, forward strand.
TTCGAACCACCCATGGTTAAAAAAATTTGTTGTTATTCAAAATTTATAATATCTTGTGGCGTTAAATTACATTAGTAGAAGAAACTTGGGTAAAAGATTATATTCTAACACTAGAATTTTTTCTCCAATTTCTTTCATACCTTCTAGTTTGGAGTCGTAGAACATGAATCTGAAGTTTTTTTGGCGGTTGCACATAATTTTTCAAAAAAACATAACTTTAACACTGTATTTTCCGACCTACTCCTATTAAATTTTCCACTTCCACTAAAAACAATTACACATTTTGGATAAAACTATGTTTGATGTGACAACATTTAAATAATAAAAGAAATAGATCAAAAAACATGCCATTTGGGACAACTATGTGTGACCGTCAAAGAAAAACAAATTCTTGTTCAACGACCCTAAAATACGGGGTATACAAAAAAATCAGTGAAAAATTCAGTGTTTCCACTAATCCGAATAAATACCTTTTTTTTCATATCTTTTCTAAAGTCGCGTCCACATTAGTACAATTTAGGCGAGTCCACAACCGCATAGATTGTATATGAACGCACAAATTTTTGCCGCATGCCACACACAACGTAAATTTTTGCAAATGTGGACGCGGCTTAAGACTTAACGAGAGTAAACACAAATTTGTTTTTTGTCAAAAGGTTTTAAAAAATTTCTCCCTATTGGTGTTACACATCGACATCATCATGCATCGGGAGAAGTTACTTTTTCAAAACATTGATATAGGTTATTCATGATGATGGAAAAAAATTCCATTCCGTCTCTGCCTATGTAATTCCTGCCCATTGTTCCGACTCGTTCTCGACATCATCATGCATCGCCTTTCGCCTGTCTTTCGTTGTACCGCTGGTAATTATACAGCGATCTTGGCGAACGGGCAAATAAAATATTTAATCGGCCCGCTTTTGTTCTTTCGGCTTATTGAGGTAATTGCGAGTCTGATTGTTTCCCAGCTATTTCCGCAAAAAAATGTTGAAGAAGAGAGCTGAGGAGTAGGTATATTTTATTTATTTTTAGCTTATTTAGAGTACTCAAGTATTTTACGGGAAATTTTTCCAATCCCACAATGTAATAATAAATCATCAAAAGAGACTTAAAATAATCTGATTTTGAAATTTTATTACTATTTAATTTTTTTGTTTGACACTTAAAGGAAAAACAATGAATTATTTATCTTGTTAAAACAATACTAATGTACGTATTTTTAAGTAGGTATACGCAATTTGTATAAATATTTATTCCATAAAATAAAAAAAAACACATATTCACCACCCCATTTTTATAGATTTTAACGTGTCTATCAATAAAACTCACTGACTATGAATGATTGAAGAATAAGTTAAAAGTAAATTTAAATAAATGCTTAAAGGGGAAAATTTACCTTTGTGACCGAAAGCAAAATTGTCGGAAAGTTTGGTATTATAAATGAAATCGTTTTTTTATTACTTTAGCCTGTAATGTACGCATAACATCATAAATGTCTCGAGAGATCAAATAAGTCCTTTATTTGTTGATGGAACACGTACACATATATTTAATCTCGATGAAACATTAGTCACTACAGTACAAAGAGCTCAAAAATTCATCGATCCTAAAGGGCATAAAGTTTGGCCAGTCACCAGTAAAAAAAAGTGTTTTCAGGGCAAAATTTTAAAATTCTGTGAAAATACTCCACCAGGAACACTAGAGATTAAAGCTGATTTATCTCCAGAAGCCATTTAACACATAATCAAGCATATACAGCCCTCACTAGAGAACTGATATTTATTAATCATAGACAACAATCGGTCGAAGTACTAAATTTGGCCAAAGATATATATATATATATATATATATATATATATATATATATATATATATATATATATATATATATATATAAAGGGTGCTTTTTATAGAGGTATAGAACTTTAAGTTGGCAACACTTTTTTAACTGGCGGCCATTTTGTCAGCTGTCAAGTGATTTATGTTTAGTTTGGTTTGGCATTTCAACATGAATAGACTGACGCCTGAACAACGCTTCCAAATTGTGCAAATTTATTTTGAAAATCATGGTTCTGTTCGAAATACGTATCGCGCACTACGTCCATTTTACGGTCAACATAATCGTCCATCAGAGCAATTAATTCGATTAACTATGGAACGTTTTCGCACCACGTTTACTCTAAATGATAATACGCATCCACAGAGACGTCGTACAGTGCGTACAGAAGAAGTCATTGCTGCTGTAGGGCGTAGCGTAGAGGAAGACCCGAATCAGTCTATCTGCCATCGTGCACAGGAATTGGATATGTGTCCATTCACTTTATGGAAGATTTTGCGGAAAGATCTTGGTTTGCGTGCTTACAAAATCCAACTCGTGCAAGAATTGAAGACACACGATCGCCTAGCAAGGCGTAGATTCGGTGAATGGGCCCAAAACAAGATTGCCGTTGATCCCGATTTTCATAAGCGAATTTTGTTTAACGATGAAGCTCACTTTTGTTTGAATGGATACGTCAATAAATAAAACTGCCGTATTTGGAGTGATGATAATCCTCAAGTGTATGTTGAGACACCGTTACATCCAGAAAAACTGACTGTTTGGTGTGCTTTATGAGCTGGTAGAATCATTGGTCCGTATTTCTTTAAAAACGATGCTGATCAGAACGTTACAGTCAATGGTGACCGCTATAGAGCCATGATTACTGACTTTTTCGTTCATCAATTGAACAACCATGATCTGCAGGAGCTGGTTTCAACAAGACGGCGCAACATGTCACACAGCTCGTGCCACAATTGATTTATTGAAGGAAACGTTTGGAAACCGTATAGTTTCACGTTTCGGACCAGTGAATTGGCCTCCAAGATCGTACGACTTAACGCCGCTAGACTATTTTCTGTGGGGATATGCGAAGTCGCTAGTCTACGCCGATAAGCCTGAAATGATTGATCACTTAGAGGACAACATTCGCCGCGTTATTGCCGATATACGGCCACAAATGTTGGAAAAAGTCATCGAAAATTGGACCTCCAGGTTAGACTACGTCCGAGCCAGCCGTGGCGGTTATATGCCAGAAGTCATATTTAAATTATAATGCCAGAAGGTTATCTTTCGAATAAAGTAAATTTCATGTCAATTTAAAAAATTCATCTTTGTTTTATTCCATTTAAAAGTTTTATACCTCTATAAAAAACACCCTTTATATATATATATATATATATATATATATATATATATATATATATATATATATATATATATATATATATATATATATATATATATATATATATATATTCACACTCTCACGTTGCATCCACATATATCTGGAAAACCTTTAAATATAGAAGTTTTCGGGTGCTTTACTGATCTGCTTTTCTAAAGATCATAACATGATCAAGTTTGCTAAGATCCGATACTTTTGAATATTAACCAAATTATTTTATCTAAAGAAAGTTGTCGAGATTCCATAGTATCTCCCTACGCTGCTTATCTATAATTTTATGTTTATATCCCAATTTTTAACAACCTCCGATAAAAATGTAATTTGTACGGGTAAGGTGCTTTGTTGATTTTCTTTAAAGCTCTTTCACAGTTTATTAAAAGTTGCTTTTAAAAAATTTTAGTTGTTGGGGTTTGGGGAAAACATACTGCTTCTTATATTGTTTTATTATTAAGATTTGCCCGCAGCTAACTATCGCTTTATCACGTGGTAATTTACTTTTGTTCATTAGGAAACACATATAACTATTTGACTTTCTCATCACCTTTTCGAAACACTCACTTTTGAATTCGCCATACATAATTAAAAATAATAGTTTGTCCATTTGCGGATCAATGTTGTCTATTATTAGACTAAATAAATATCTTTTAATCTATTTTTTATCCATCTCTAAAATATTTCCTTTGAACGATTAAGAATGTTAATACAAATAGTTACTGTAAGGGACACTAGAAATCTGCAACAAAGAATGATTTTTTTAATAATTTCATTTTTAACATAATATTCTTTAATTTCATTTGCGCCAGCTGTCCTGCAAAGACATTTTCCCATTAGAAAAAAATGATTTCTGTTGACCTTCAAGATCTTCTTTCAACGTATTATCTTTTGCAATATGACATTTTCGGAGGATTTTTTTAAAGTTCTAAATAAAAGAAAGTATTCTTATTCTTTTTTAACTTCACGCGTAGGTCACCTCTCGCATGTATCTGTGTTCCGTGTCGACTATGTTGTATACACATATATGCAGGACCAGAGGTTTTATATGCCTCCAGAAGTCCATCTTAAAGGTGCGTATAAATATGACGAGCCGACGAGTCTGCTGCGAACTTGCAGCGAGATTCCTTTGATTTTGCCGATTTCTATTGATGCTGAGGGCCTTCGGCGATCGGTCTCAAAGGAGGTAATAAATGCATTTGGATTACAAGTAGTTCTATTGTTTGTGAGTAGCTCGACCGAGACTCGCAGTGATCCATTTTCTGTCGGTTTTTTGGTGCAAACTCAAAGGATTTTTTTAGCTATTGGGACGGGATAATGACACGCTCTTCCGAAAAAATTTACTTTGCAGCGACACTGATGACACGAGATTTTTTGTTTGTTTTTTAATGAAATGAAATTTATTTAGCACTTGGCATAAGTGAATATGGAGTGGTCCGAAGAAAATATATTGAATTTAGAGGAAACCTGCAAATAATTCCAAAATTTCTAAGTTATGAACAACAATTTTAAAAAAGAAGTGGTCGTGAGAAATGAAACTGAGTCAGAAATTTTACAGAGACCAGCGAAAAGAAAATTTCGAGTGTGTGTTGAAATGAAAATGGACTGCTGAAAATATACTTTTTGAAATGACTAGTTCTATTATGGTTAACAAATTTTGGTGAAATTTCTGCATAGTCCGCTAATATCTAGGAAGTATAAATTTGCTAGAATTTCCAGTTATTACCTTTTTTTTATTCAAGATAGCGCGCTATTATCGCGAAGTTTTGGTTTTTATTTAATAAACTTTTTAACAGTAAAATCCCACTGCATAAAACTAACAAAGCAGCCGTATATTCTTGGTCGTCAGACATTGCAGGACAGGTCTATCTTCATCACTCACTGTGTCTGAACTAAAACGTTTGTGAGAAATTAGCATGGTGCTTCAACCCAAACAAGGCTGCCTTTTGTTCTTCGTCATCAAAAAGTCCGATTAAAAAAAAAAAACAAATTTAAACTTGGTCACATTCTTTACCAAAATTCTTTGTAAAAATCTACTACGGTACTCACTGGAAATCAAATTTGAGTACCCGTGATACAAAACACATTTGGTGTGAAAACGCCAACTATTTCAAATTATCAAAATTTACAAATCCTGATACTAATTTCCGTCTACAAATATTAATGTATTTTTTTGTTTATTTTTAGCTTTTGTTGGTTTCCACCGCCAAAAAGTTTTTAAAAATCTCCTTTGACATCAGCCGCCGAAAGCACAAGGGTTCAATCGAACCGGTAAACATCAGAGAATATTCGCTGCAAGTTCGAGGCAAGCTCGTCACGCCATATTTATACGCACCTTAACAGGTATTTACTAGACGAAGTGATTTGCCATTGCCTTCAACCCAGATACAAATTTGTATACGTTTGGGCGCAAGGCTGACACGTTAATTACTACGTGTTCACCATCTGACTACTAAAAATCTGAACTATACGGGGAGTTTAACTCGTTACACAACTTTGGCTGCTTTGTGAACTCGCTGTTGGAATATGGTAGACATTATTGAGACACAAACCACCTATGTATTACAGTCGGTAACTACACTTATTGAAGTGCCCTTCAGCAAGTATTTAACGAGAATAACTCCTAGTTGGTCCAAAAGACGATGGTTGGTTGCGGACTATTATGTCCCGTTGTCTGTAGATTTGACACTGTGATATTCCAACTTTACAACACTTTTGTTTTTGTTACAAAAGATTTCATAAAACACAAAATAATTAGCGAACTGAAATTACATTTAACTGATAAGTTGAAAAAGGTTGTTACTATTGAAGGTTACTAGATAACGCACAATTGCTTTTATTATGGCTAGATAGGTATTTTTCTAGTCTCCCTTGTATAATCGTCCGGTACTGAGCGACATACTTTAATTTTTCCTTATTGGTTAATTACCAGATCAAAATATTCGTCTAGACCCATGGTATGTCATATTTTCTCAAAATGTAGAAAATATAAATGCAGCTGCGTGTGGCTGCGCCCAATCGATCTGAAGTATTGAACCGGTTGTAACTGCTCAGAATAATACAGGATTCACGTGGACCTCTGCGACTCTAATTTTAACCTATGCTTACTTAATGGCTAAAAAACCTAAAAGGATACCGATACGGATTTTAAATGTACCACAGGACTAAACCAAGAATCTACAATCACTCCCTGAATGTACAATGTATTTGAAAAATAAAAAACGATTTTTGCATTGGTGTTTTTGAAAAATGAAATCGTAAATCATATCTTAAATAAAAAAAATTAACAATTTGAAGAAAGTGAGCACAGCATTTACTGAGGCCTAGTTAATTTAAAAATCAATAATTTATGATTTATATACAAATTAGCTTTAAAGAAAACAAATATATACTTACGTGTGATATTGCGCTTGTAAAAAATTAAATTCTTCTTTTATCCTTTCTAATGTATCGGCTATTGTAAACTTTATTTGCCCACCCTGAGGTGGTGGACCCTGAAACAAAGAAGAATATTTTATAGAGAATTTTTTAAAATTAAAAAGTCAATTATTTTATTAAAAAAGAAATTGTTGGGATAACGGTTTCAGTCTGTCATAACCAATTTGTTTTTTGAAGGTCATATATGTTGGACTTCCATTGCCTTTATCTTTTGTTGAATATCACCATGTTTCGGCTAGTAATTATATCTATCCGTTATCAAGAAAAAATGAACAAATTTTCAAGCTACGCAACTATTTATACTAAAAGTAAATGGAGTGTGACCGGGAGAGATTAGTGCATTCATGAGTGCTACGCTACGTTCCCATTTATGCTGCATTTAGTTTACAATTACTAAGACATGGTTTCCGTACTTCTTTTGTATCTAAAGACGATTTACTAAAGCAAATCAGGTGCTGATGTATAACAACGGCTTCTTTGAATTTCTTTTCTCCAGTATTGTTCTCAGTGTAGGAGTCTAGCTTCAGATGATTTTAAGTGGTGTTCGTAAGTACAGGCGTCGTTGGCCGCATCAGATTTTTTTATCTAGTGATTTTTAATCCTTGTTTCACGAGGTCTCTTTATTTCGCCAACGTAGAAGTTGCCACGTTTACCTGGTATTTGATACATACAGTTCTTCATGACCTTTTTAGTAGTTGTTTGACATTAGTAAGCTGGCTTATCAGAGTTATTTAAATTGAAAACAACGTTGATGTTATATCTTTTTCATATTCTTCTAACTTTTTCCGAAATGCATCCAACATATAGTAATTTTCGTTCCTCGTCTGTTGTCGACCTTATACTATTTCTGCGTTGTTCCAGAATCTCATACATCAAATGTACTGGGTGTCCATTGACTATCCGGTTACTTTTAATGTGATCAATCTCTTTCATTAAGTTTTCGTTGCAGCTGCAAAAAAAATTTGAACCTAAGTATACAGAAAATCCACACACACACAGAACAATCTAAACTACTCATCTCGTAGATAGAGCATTAACGGATTCCAAGTGCAACAAGAACTTGATGAAAGAGATAGGTCACATTAAAAATGACGTGACAGCCAACAGATGCCCAGTACATCTAGTGAATAAAATTTTGGACCAACGCAGAAATGGGACAAGATTGATAACGGACGAGAAACGAAAACCAGTATTGAACATCCCCTATGTTAGAAGCATTCAGGAAAAAAATAAAAGAACATGAAAACGAAATGACATCAATGTTGATGTCAGTTTAAATAACTCTCTGAGGAACTAGCTTACTAGAGTCAAACCAACAACTTAAAAGGACATGAAGAAGTATGGGTATCGGATACCATGTGAATGTGGTAACACCTACGTTGAAGAAATAAAGAGACCCTTTAAAGTAAGTATTAAACGATACCAGAAGAATACATCTCGTAGAGAAACACAAAAATCTGCTTCCATCAACCACGCCTGGACTCATAGATATCACATGAGATCATCTGAAGCTAGAATCCTATATCAAGAACGACAATAAAGAAAACGAAAATTTAAAGAAACCGCGGTTTTACATCAGAACCTGAATTGCTTTAGTGAATCGTCTTTAGATATATGAGAAGTATAGAAACCATTTAGTAATTTTAAACTAAAAGCACTACAAATGAGACCATAGCGTAGTACCCACGATTGTACTCCTCTCGGTCACACTTTACTGCTTTTACTTTTAATATAAATAGTTGTGTAGCTTAAGAATTTGTCCAGTTTTACTTGAAAACTAGAGATGACTTCTAGCTGAAACGTCGTGATATTCAACAACAAGAAAAACAATGGAATTCCAACATATATCCACTACTTCCGAATAGATATGTTTTTTTAATTAAATATATTTACGCATTCTTGCTTTCCCGTAAAACAGGGCTTTTGTCCTTTAACTATTACTCAAAGCTCTTAATTTTAGTTCCATAAATAACGCCAAAAATACAATTAAGAATCTATTTTAGTAATATTGTATTTAATAGTGAAAAAACCAGAACCATAGGGACTGAAATTTATTTTATTCAACGGACAAACAAATCCATAACAGATTTGGCACTTTGGCGAGTTATATGTTGGGTTGCAATCCGAGAAATAGTAATATGCATGCGCTAAATGAAGAGTCAGAAGGTAATCCGCAAACCGTTCTGATAGTTTTCAAGCAGGTTTGAATCACGGATGGAACAGAAAACTGATCGTTTATTAATCGTTTGTAACTCTGGTTGGAACGCATTTAAGTTAATGCACAAAATCCTGACAATCAGAATCTGTTTCTGACATGGATTGGAACGAACCTTATGTCAAATGGCACTTAACAAGGCCAGTGTCGCCAGTTCCCGAAATGTAAACGGTTATCCTCGTAACATATCATTGAGATGCGTCTGTTTCTGAATTATATTTAATACTACTGAGAGGTAAACTTTGATTAACAATTAATTATTTCGATTAAGTGAAATCTAGAAAAAGGACGTTGAAGAAATTTTGATATCTACCCCCTATTATAAAGTATAATACGATTCTGGCCTAGATTTTCCACTATTTTTCCCCACTTTCCCGAAAAACCCAAAAAATACTTCGTATCACTTCACAAGGCACTTTTATTTCTGAAAAAAAAAACATTGTATCGTCCTAGTTAAAATATGTTGTAATATATTTCAACCATTTCTGCACAAATTTAAGAAAGAAAATTAAAAAAAAACACTGTATTTTCGATGAAAAAGCAAAATTACGTGTCGTAAACGTCATCGATCATTGTACTACTGAAAAGGCCAAATATTTGTTGACACGTTGCCAGATGTAAAATATTCTCGTGATATAAACTATAAAATTTTTCTCTCTCAATCAACAACATAGTTTAGTTTTTATAATGTAAAAACAAGAGTAAGATTAATCTTAATCGACAAAAATTTTTGGTTAATTCAAGGTGGTTCAGGTTTAGCTTGGTTTTAGTTAGTTTGGAAAACTAAAACTAACCTAACTGACCTCGATATATTAATTAAAAAATGTGATTGTCCAGCAAAAACCACCTGGGGGCGGGACAATTTACCAGGAAAGGATATTGGGGAAGGTCCGAGTTAGTAGGGACGCAGTGGTTCAGTATTTCTTGCAAAAAATATAGTTATTAACATTATAACACCAATATATATATATATATATATATATATATATATATATATATATATATATATATATATATATATTTGTGTGGTGTTGCACGTCAACTCTTCCAGCGCGACTACCACGTCGAAGGTTTTCAATGCATTAATAATATATTTTTTACATCGATATAGGCATTTTCCAGATTTCCAGAATTAAGAAATAAACTGGTGAACATTGGAATGTTCGTTAGTTCCGCATTAACGCAGTACATTCCTCACACTTCAGCAGCCGCGAAGGAAAGTACCGAGTTCCTGCACCATTACAAATGTAACAAGGTTTGCATTTGTTGTCAGGGAATGAGATTGAAACCAATTTATGAATGAAATTCTTTTGCTACCTGTTCATTTTCCTCGTTGATTTGAACTAATCAATACGTGCATCCCAAAATGAAAACAATATCAATCCGCCACTGGTTGACAGTCGATTTAATAATACAGACATAAGCTTTTCAGGATTTCAGTGAATTCCCTTTGTTGGCGTCGCGTCGCGTCGAGGCCATGCAACAACCAACGTATAAACACGAGACGCAGCCAACCGCAAGAAGCGAGAAAATGAGGAGAGGGTTAGTATAAATGCGGATTTAGTTGTATAGCTGTGTAGCGTTTCCGCAAAATATGCAAATGGGACAACACAGTAATTGTAACATTAGGTCTTTTTTATGATACTTTAAATAAATGGAGACTTTTTATATATAGGGCTTCCTGTAAAACCTACTTTGATATTTAAAAATATGGAATATGGTTTAATCAAGATTCTTGGTTTCTAATCAACTCTTCGGAGATAAAATAAATATCCGACTAACCTTCATGGTGGTCTTTTTTGCCTCACTGATCTCGTTTTAAGGAGAAAAATGACAACCAGTGGCGCAGCGTGGGGAATACATTCGAAGCAAATTTCGAAAAAAAAAACATTTTATTTGAATTTCTTTTAATTTTTTCGTTAATAGGGGATATTCCTTTTACAACCTTGGTATGACTTTTTATAAATGAGGAGTATTGCCGTATATATGAAAATATCGTCCGTATTTGTACAGTTTTTCAAGGTATAATATGGATAACACTGTTCTGCATGAAAATCTTCTCCGCCAAACTATATATGATATAGTTAAAATTAGACTTACTTATTGTTATTTCTATTGTACTGACATCTTAATTTAATTTACTTACTGGAAATTCGATAGCTCCCCAAAAAAATAAATAAAACAAACGTGTTAATTCTACAGGCTGTAGAAAAGATAGAAATACAATAATAAAATAAAAAAAAATTACGGCTAAAAGGACTTATATAATATATATATATATATAGTTAAAGAGTGAGACACACTAAAGTAAAAATATATAAAAAAATTAAAATATATATAAACAACAATAAATAATAAAACACAACAAAAAAAAATCTAAATAATAAATTGTGTTCACACAGGTAACCAGTACGTATCTAATTCATAATCAAAGTGAAGCTATCTTCGCTCAAATTAATTATAATTGGTTCCGCTATCTTTCACACTTTTTGTTTTATTCACATCTCAACAGACCTGGATATTGATATCCTAAGGCATCATAATCATTCATCGTAATAAGTTTTTCGTTGAGGAAAAAATGCATTGGTTTAATGATTTTGGAATAAATATAGAGGTGGAAGCCATATCTTTTGAGTATCTCACTATCTCAAATAATATATAAAAGCAAGCGCAAATAATATAAATCACACCTGTTAGGTGTACTTTGCTCACTGACCAAAATGAAACTGAATTATGAGAAATTTTATTTTTGCAGTAAATTTATAAAAGCTTATAATATTTAAATATAATTAGATTCATGGCAGTCCTCAGTTCCCTGCGGCACTGGAGCAGCTACGTCGGAGGTTTCAGTGACAGTTTTATTACTCTCTCTAGTTCTTGAATAGAGTATATAATATTGCTTACACATTGAAATTAGTTGAAATTGTAATTTACTGTCAAATTTATTTAATTTTCAAGATTTCATATCCTTATTAGCGAATCAAAGAAAGTAAATTATACTTTTCAATATATATATATATATATATATATATATATATATATATATATATATATATATATATATATATATAATCCTTACTCTCAACAGTTGAATCAATTTTTCAAAATTTCAATTCGTGCAATAGACTCTTGTGCAGACCTCTCGAAGATTGACTTAGTCCACGTAGAGACCCTCCGACAGACATGCACCCGCATAAGTATTGCCCCCTGTCTACATAAGCGCAAGTGCATGATGCAGTTCATTTGACTTCGAATTTTATCGCATCACCAAACACTCTAACCGACTGCACCATACAAAAATTCTGAGTAAAGACTTTATTTTGCTTACCTTGGTACAATTTTCCTTATACAGACACCACTGTGCGTCGGTCTAAATTTAGCCTCACTAATGTGAATTTTTATAAAATGTGAGAAAATTTTAATAGGATTCCAGGATCTCTTCCAGGATGTTTTTAAATGATTAACGCACTTATGTTTTATTTTTATACTGAATTGGTAATTTTTAGTTAATGATAAAAATGATTTTCTCAATGAAAAACATATTTATTATAGTGCAACTTTCAATAGTTTAAATCTTATTTTAATTATTTTCAATAAACAACTACCTTATAAAAAATAATAATATTGCTTTTAAGGAATTCAAAACAGGTATTTACAATTAAATTTAGTTTTCAAGATATTAAGTACTTTAAATTTTTTAGATTTCTTTTTTATTGAAAGTTCTCAAATTTACAGCTTAGATTTTCTTCGCTTTGGAAAATTTTGTCTTTATAATAATCATATTATTTCTTATTGTAGAAGAGAGGTGGCGCCAATTTTGGCATCTGCCCTGGGCTGCAGTTTTTGCATGTACTCCAGGGCGCAGAAACCTACGTCACGCAACTGAAGGTAACAACTATAATACACTATAAAACTCTTGAAATAAAAACTGTACATTCTTCTTACAGTTAAAAATATCCCTGCTAAAACTATCTTATTCAGCTTCGCACCCTTATAACTATGAACTCATATGGGTCCAACTTTCTAATCGATTTTTCATTAATATTTCATTACCACCATTAAACTTAAATCTTGTACACGTTTAAAACCAGTGACAATAGAATATTCCAAACCCTGAAAATATAATGATGACCAGAAAGGTGATAACGGAACTCTGCAAGGGCTATAGCTAGGAGTCCCAGGTTTGGATCCAGATATTTAAGAGCAGAGTTGATGTTAATTTGCGGTATAGCCAGAATTGATAGGAACATTAAATGTCTTCACCACCAATATTTAATAGCAAAAAACACGCCGTTATTCCTAATTTTAGTAAGTAGCTGTCTAAAGACGCGTTAAAATATGCTGTTCTGACGTCTACCAATTAGAAATATTATTCCATCATCATCTATTTTTTGACACCTTCGGCAACTTATTCGCGCATTTGCCAGATCGCCATTTTATTAATCTTTATTACTGTTAGCATCACAAAAAAATCTAAAATTACGTATATATAAACGTTCACGATCTCTCGGTCTACAATGCATTAAATCAAGGTTATTATCAATCTTATGGACTTATCGCAGATTATACCTTCTGCAAATAACTTTTTCTGGTGTACTCGTATGTACAAAATTCCAGTAATATTAGAATTCGTTATTTACAACATTGATCAATAAATAAATATTATCACTTTTTCAATATAAAATTACGAGTTTACCAAATAAAATGAATCATTAAAAAAGCAATTATGCTAAACTAACTACAAACAATGTGTTCGCGTAACATTAAATAGATTTAATGTTACGCAGTGGCGCACTGTTAAGTTTAAATAATGCTCATTCAACTAAAGGCATCAGTTAGGTAAACAGATTAGTAACTAACTATACAATGAGTATCTCAAAAATAAATAATATAATAATAACATCTCTTAATCTTTGATGAATATAATATTGGATGTATTATCTCTCGAAATTCTTCCGTAGCTCCTGGGTAAGCCAGATGGACAAGGCGTCAGACATCTCCATCATATTCTTGCAAACTTTCTCCATTTTTCTGATATTTTGACTTGCGTTGTGACTGGTATAATTGGCGCCGATGTTGATTTCCGTCTCTTCTTTCCAATGTAATACTAAAGACTTCATGGTCTTTTTGATGGGTTGTAGGAATATTTTGGTGGTCCGTGAGGTACAATTACTAATGCAGTAGCCATCTCTCTATAATTCCAGTTATTTGCACTAGTGGTAGCTTCAAAATGACGTTTGTACATTATCCAAGATGTTTGATGTCCCATTAAAATGTTATTACCTTCTCTCTGAAGGTCGTTCATTTTAGAATCTATATCTATTTTTGATTCAATATGATTTACTTCTTAGAGTACTTTTATTTCTATTTCGTCTACGATTTCTTTCAATTCTTGTTACACTTCTATGTCTTGTCGCATTTCGCCTATATCTTTCTTAAACGTCTACGTTTGTTTCAGTATGATTTGATCAAATTCTTGCAGTACTTCTGCAATGACCTGTTGTATCCATCTGTAGAGTTTATTTTGACGGCGTTCTACCTGTTCTGATTTTTCGGTAATGCGATATTTATTTTCTTGTATTTCTTTTTAGCGACGTACTTCATATTTTTATTTCAGATGACATTGTTCTTCTTTTTGGCGACATTCTCTTTCTTCTTGTTTGTCTTTAAAGGGACGTTCTTCTTCTTGCCGTTTCTCTATTTGGTGACGCGCTTCGTCTTGCTGTTTCTCTTTTTAGCAACATGCCCCTTCTTCTTGTTTTTCTTTCAAACGACATTGTTCTTCTCTTTGACGACATTTTTCTTCTACTTGTTTATCTTTAAAGCGACGTTCTTTTGTACGTTCCATAAAATCAGCCAGTACTTTATTTATTTGTTCCATTTCGGCTGGTTGTCTAGTATTTACCCCAAAACTCAAGAATGTTGAAAACTCGATTATAAACTTCTTTACTGATGTTAAATTTGATGGTGAACTCAATTTTTTGCTATCTCTTCTAATTTCCAAATAGAATGTTCTACAATTTTGTCGAAAACTCGGTTCTAAGATTTTCTTTTGATGTCAAATCCGATGATAGTCAGTTTTTCGCTATCTCTTCTAGTATCCAAATAGAATGTTCTGGAACTGTTGAAAATTCGGTTTTAAGCTGCTTTTTTGATGATAAATCCGATGAAGTTAGTTTTTCACTATCTCTTCTAGTTTCCAAATAGAATATTATAGAACTTTGTCGAAAACTTGGTTCTAAGCTTCTTTCTTCATGACAAATTCTTTGGTGAAATGCGTTTTCCATCATCTTTTTGGGTTTCAAAATAGAATGTTCTGGATATCCAGTGATAATCCTCACTTCTAATACCAACTGTTACAATTTAATTTTTTTTATATATTTTCGCATTAGGTCCGAAAAATAACACCACTTTTTATCAATTACTCTCGATTCTTCATTACTTATTCGTTAACCCTTTTACTGTTAAATCACAACTAAATCTTAAATCCTATTCTACCTAATTATATATATATATATATATATATATATATATATATATATATATATATATATATATATATATATATATATATATATATATACAGAATATACTCGAATAAAAGTCTAAAATTTCAGTAGAAACATGACTAACAATGATGACTAATGGATAAAATATTTCTATAAGGACACGGTCGTATTCCGAGTCCTTCGTTACAATATATTACTCAGCGAGCATGTAATGACCGGTATTACTCATGAAGATCCTAATGAGTAATGGTGATTACATGCGGGTAGAAACTATAATTTTTCTGACTATTGCATACAAGTTCTTCTAAAAATTCGACTCACAAGGGAGGTATTCGAGGTATATCTCGTTGATTTTTCTTATTATGTGATATGTTGTAGTACATCACAAACCATTATACAGTGTTTTTTCTTACGTATTGATTCATCCATTTAAGGGAAAAAAACAACCTTTAAGGTTACCCCCAAGAAATGCATTTTCTGTAATATGTAATATCTCGGAAGCTAATCATTCTTTTTTAATGAATCAAACACCAAAACACTTGTCATGAAAACGCGCCATCGCCAATGTAACTTTTACTTTATAATTTTATGAGTAAATGTCACTTTTTGAAATAAAAAGATAATTAAAAAATAAAGTTGATGTATACCTGAAGGGGAAAACAATCCCGAATAGTATATAAAAGTAATGGTAGTAGAAATCAACCACCGGTAAAAATTACACTGGTGATTGCGCCTTTTTCAACGGGACCAAATAGAATATACATTTGAATGAAATAAGGGATGTTTTTCGCATTACAGAAATCGGTCATTTCCAGTAGATACACTACTGACTTCAGACCTGGTGATAATGCGATTAATTCATCAATAATAAATAAGGTTTGTCAAACAACAACTACAAAGGAAAAGGAAAACATCGCGTGACTACATCTACTTCAATTACTAAGTAGAAAAATGACTGATTAAAATCGGTGTAATAAACCAGCGTTGTATCATTTTGTAAATTAAAAAATGGCTTTAATAGACCGGGAGGCCTTGAATATTGTATGTAGCTTCAACAAACTGCGAAATCTTATGGTTTTTGGAGTTGTTCTGAAAAAGAATATTTAACTTTTTTTGTATTTATATTTATATAAAACTAGTTTAAAGCCATAAAAATTGCAAAATAAAGTTATATTTTTTACAAAAATTAACCCTCATTGTGATTTGGAAAAAAACTATTATTAGTAGAGAAATAATCTTAAAAAGAACATTTAATGTGACTCTTATCCCTTATCTTTAAATTTCGATAATACAAAGACCTTCAAACAAAAAGCTGCCGACTTTGCGCGACCTGCATGTTTGGAGTTCTTTAGGAATACTCCCATCTTATTTTTTACTTTCTTCTTATTCCCCTAAATAAGAGAAGTTAAAGAAAGCAACCGCAATTTTTCGAAAACGGCAATGATGATTTTTTCAAATTTTCTCTGAACAAATACTACATTACAAACTCTATTAAATGGCATCATTTGTTTTCCACTGAAATTTCGAGGGAAAGTGTTCTGCTTGTCGAGGGCAAAAAAGTCCGTACGCAGTGGCGTAACATTTATTGTTACTAATAACAGCTTAACGACAGATGGAAAAATGAAAGTGTGGTTGGTAGATGAAAATCTATTAAAGAGGGTTTATTCACGAAAAGAGGCTTACTAAAATTATGTCAAAAATGAGGGATATTTTGTTCGAACTACTAGTCATATACATATTAAATCCAATTTAACTACCGAAAATATTTTGACGCTTCTCTCACTTCTGCGTATACCGGAATTTAATATCAATTTCGCCATTTTAAATAGCACAACATGCATAATATACTTCGAACATACCACTGTAGAATTGGCATAATGTCAAAACTAGGGCCTGGTTGTTTCAACGCGGAATAAATAACGTAATAATATTTTAATTTATATTTGAAAAAATTTTGATAAACAATAGATACTTCATTCCTTGGTACACACATACGGAATTTATGCTATCCTTTTCTAGTTGCATTATCTAAACGAGTATTATATGATGATCGGTACGTCAATTCCAGAATGCATAAAAGTGTGTGTGAATGTATGGTTGCCTAAATTATTGTAATTGTTATTTTCAGTAGGTAAAGAATATCTAACAATATTTACCAATAAAAATAAGTTTTTAAATCCTCTTTTTATTAATATTAATTGCAAACTTCGCATTTATAGTAATTTCTAACACTTAAAAACACTGAAAAGAGCCACGACAAATAATTAACCTGTAAGAAAAGATAAGTAAACATGTTTATGTCTGTTAAACATCAAAACAGCCTCTCCCCCACCGGCCATAAACAGCTTTCAAACAAATCTATTGTTTAAATTTATAGGGTATGATCGAAGATATTATATAAATTTTGAATTATATCTAAATAAGTGAGTAATGAAAACATTATTTTTTAGGCAAAACCAACCCGGCACTAGAAATTAATCTAAACCTGCATCGAGAATAAGGTATTTCAGCAGCAATTGATAAGGCCTATTAAAGCAACCAGCGATGATAAGAGTTTGGTATTGTAGGTATTTTCTAAAGTTTTCACATCTAATATATGATGTGTCCATTTATAACCCATATAATTACAAGTTCACATATATATATATATATATATATATATATATATATATATATATATATATATATATATATATATATAAGTTTAATGGATTAAAGTCACTTCAGTGACCAGATGTAAAAGGGCCTGGACCCTGAAGTAAACCCCTCTTCATATTAGTGTTAATTGCTCAGATGTGGCAGAAACTTCAAAATAGTTTCAATAGTCAGATCGGACTTGACTAGGTATACCACGAAAGTCTAAGTGCCACTATTTTTAACCAATTACCAAATTTATTACTATTTGTCAGTATATTACTTTTTAACAACTTCAATCAGCTATCAGCCATTTCACTGATTGTCACCTTCTACTTAACGGCAAAAAATAGCAAACGCAGTTTAATAAAATGACGTACAAAAAGTGTTCACGATCTCCCGGTCTATAATTAGTTTGGCATGAAACGTTTTGGTTCATATTATTGTTTAAATTGTCATTTGAATATAAAGAAAAAATCCGTAATCTGTGGTTTAGCAATATTTTAAGAAATATAATCATTCTTTTGAAAAGGCCATATAACATTTTTTCAACAAACAAAATAAACTTAATCTATTTGAGGAAAATGCAATAATTAAATTAAAGTAACTTTTTAGAAAGATTTTACTATATTCGTAATATATTATAATTGAAATTAAACAAACTTCTTTTTTGAACTACATAAAAATAACCAACGTAACTCTTCAACTGTATTTTTACAATATCTTTGAAAATTTGATATCGAGAAGATAAATTAGCTAAATCAACAAAACGAATTTGACCTATTTTTAATCATGTAAAGTTAAGTTACCATAAAAAATATTTTTTATTTTTTTTTTAATTTTACAAGCTGGTAAAGTCAGAAATACCTATTCGGCAACACCCTGTATATTAATACTTGTTTCTTGTTTTAAGCCCTGTTAAAATTATTAACAGTATTTGTGTAATTACAAGCGACTATACCTATATCCTGTCTGTTTCATCGACTTTGAAAAGGCAATCGACCGAGTACAACATGATAAACTTTTTGAGTGCCTACAAGCGGCAGGTCTAGACCACTACGATATAAGACTGCTAAAACATCTATATTACAATCAAGTAGCCTCTATCCAAATTGAAAACAGTCGTACTCAAAACCTACCCATCAAACGTGGAGTAAGACAGGGTTGCGTTCTGTCACCCTGTCTCTTTAATGTATACTCTGAAGAAATCTTTAGGGAGGCTTTGGATGACAGACAAGAAGGAGTAAGACTAGGCGGAGAAGTAATCAACAATATTAGATTTGCTGATGATACGGCCATTCTTGCGGAAAGCATCGAGGATCTCCAAACATTAGTAAACCTAGTCAATGAAGCGAGCTGCCGAAGAGGCCTTAAAATCAACATCCCAAAAACAAAGTGGATGGCCGTTGGAAAGGTTACTGTAGATGAATGTCAACTTTGGCTCGATGGGAAGAGGATAGAGCGTGTAAACCATTTCAAATACCTTGGCAGTTGGTTGAATGCAAATGGGGACTCAGATGAAGAGATAATAGCTAGAATAGAAATATCGCGGAAGGCTTTTATGACATGGAAACCAGTTCTATGCAACAGAAACCTATCAATGCATATTCGTAAAAGGGTTCTGAAATGCTATGTATGGTCTATTCTATTATACGGTTGCGAGACATGGACACTAAAAACCACAACGCTAAACAAACTGGAAGCATTCGAATTGTGGTGCTACCATCGAATCCTAAAGATATCATGGGTTTCGCATACTTCCAACGAGGATGTTCTCAGAATGATGGATACAGATCGACTGCTCTTGAACATTATAAAGAAGCGGAAAACAGAATACTTCGGTCACATAATTAGAGGACCTAAATACCAGCTACTTCGCCTTATAATACAAGGAAAAGTGGAAGGAAAAAGATGGATAGGCCGAAAGAAGCTTTCATGGCTGCGTAACATCAGGCAGTGGTGTGATTGCACGGTAGAAGAACTATTTCGCACAGCAGCCGATAGAGAAAGATTTCAGGAAATTGTAAACATGATGACCACCAACGTCTGAATACAGGCATGGCACCTAAAGAAGAAGAAGAATACCTATATCCAATTGCTTCTGTTGATACTACTAAACCTAATTTTACTTCTACTGCATTGTAAAAAAATAGATCTGAAAAAAAAAACAAAAAGACATATAAAATGACATTACCAAAGTTTGAAATATTATATAATATGAATCTTATCTTTTTGTATTTAAAATGATTTTATAACATTCATTTGTCCTGTTTAAAATACAGTTTATTACGCCCCTGACTCCCATAAATCCAAACGTCAACGTTGGAATTCATCTCGAAATCTACCCTCTTCTTCTCGTGTACAGCCGTTTCCCCGTGTATTATCAAAATCGTGTGTCTAATCTCTGTGACGAGAAGCCTTCCCCGTGCCGATAGAGTGAGAGAAAAAATAACAAAAAGACCCGAGACCGGTTAAAATTTTATTGATCTTCCCGGTATCGGGGTCTGGCGGAGGTTAGTTTATTGCTTTGGCGGGTTTACAAGATTGCTGTTTGTTCAGCGTAAGCCCGGGTCCAAAGTAAACACCGAGGAGGAAACGTCTAAATGGAGTTTCACTACTGACTGTCGGATTTGGGATTTAAGTTTAGTGAATTGCATGGCTGCATGTCTTGTGTAAATTTATTAATCCACGTTTAATGAAATCTGGTAGTTCGAGCTAAATAAAGGGGGAGGTTTAAAGCGGTAAGCCTACTAATTTTGTGTTGTAACTTTCAAGTTTGTCAATAGCAAAACTAATTTGTCTAAACCGCTATAAACAGTTTTAATTTTATATTCATAAACAAGCAAGCACATCATACATTAAACCAACAAAGGATTACGTTTAAATTAATCATGCGAATTTATGTTAAATATTTAATATTAAAGTTTAGTATCGTATCTAAGAGAATTCCATATACTTGTGTATATACGAAGTTAATAGAATTTTATTAGTTACCTACCGACTTTAGAATTTAAATGATAGAGACAAGCGATAATATTGAGACACATCACTGAAATCCAGAAACAAAATTAGAGTCTGTGCAATGATTTCACGAAAGTGCTCGGCCTCCAAAAAAGACCCATATATAATCTTTAGCTGGAGTGTCTTTTGAAACTAAGGAGCTGAAGGGCATTACAATAACAGCAGTCACCAACTCTAATATATTAACAAAATGATGTACGGTTATTAATCAAAAACGTCCTGGTTCGTGTGATAAGAATGTCCTCCTTCTTCAGAAAATGCGCGAATTCAAAAGATAACCTAAGTTTCACCATGTGGCCTAGATTTAACTCGTCTGACTTTTTAGTCGGAAATTTGAGAAAGTATCTCGAAGGATGTCATTTTACATACGATAACCATTAAAAGAGGATATTGATGCCTATTTTGAAGGACAATAGGGATCATTTTTGTCTGATTGCATAAAGTTGTTGCGGCATAGGTAATGTTAGTGCGTTGAAAAAGGGAGATTATGTTGAAAAATAAAATAGCAAAGACAATAATACGTCTTTTGTTTTTTAGGGATAAAGTTTTTCTAGTGTTCCTCGTACTGGCATGTGGTTTTTTTCCTTTTTCCGAAGTTTTGAGAACAATTCTAGAAAAACTCGAACTTGATTTACAGTTAACTGATATAAATTGTTGCATTAAAAATTGTGAAAAAAAAAAACATATTTTCAGCAGGATGTTTTGCCGCGCAATTAGTTCTTTGTAATTTTGTCAGTACAGTGAAGTATATAGCTGCCTAAAATGTCATAATTTCAGATTAAAAAGGTGCTTAGAACCAGTTTTTTTAACAGATTTTTCGTTTTACTTTCAAATTTGTTGTGATACTCATAATATTGACAGTCAATAGAGGCGAAGCTATCATAGTAGCAGGTGTATCAATAATATAAGGCCCCCAAGCTACAGAAACCCCAACAGTGAGCAAAAATTCGTAAAATGTTATCCATAGTCTTATTACTTAGAAAGCCCTAATGAATGAATAATGAAAAATTACGCCACAGCTTAAAAGCTCTGCTAAACAAAAATTGTCTTAAATTTTTTATGGAACATGAACGGCTATTGGACTTATCAAATCGTCCATAGAAAAAGAAAAACTCAAGAAACTAAAATCACCTATGGTTGTTATGATAAATACGTTCACCAAAAAGACAAGAAAAGTACCTCCTACAGTACAAATAGATTTTTTTTGTTAATTTTTTTTCTACCTATGTATTGTTGTTTTTGACACTTTTAAATATATTTTGCTTATGCGAATGTTTCTTTTATTTTCCAAAAAAAAAGTGTCCCCCCCCCCCCCGGAGGCTCGCTACTTCACTAATTGCCAAGTTCTACTGCTGAATATTGAGCCTTAAGTATCTCATACTGACTGCTAATATTGTGTGAGTAATATTTTGAAGTCTGTTTTATAATTATGTCAATAGACAAACAAATTTTCCAAAATAACTTCACTTTTCTATAAATAAACAACGTGCTGATTTACGCAGAACTGGGCTAAGTTATACTAGAATACAAAATACGTGATAGTATCAAGTATAATAGTATAGATAGTATAAAGAATACCAGATGTGACTATAAAATAACGAGATAATAACTAGAAAAGTACGCATGCACCAAAGGCGAAGACCCGCAGCTGTACAACGTGACGCATTTTCTTTTGAATGCGATGGCCTTTTATTGTATATATATGTTTTTTGTTTTGCCGAATAAATGAATTGTAATAATAAAGCAACAAATTGTCGAGAAATTTCACCGAATCTGAAATTTATCTCTCATTAAAAGACGTGTATGACAATGGATGTTTATCACGTGCGCGAGTTTTTGAGCTGTTTAAGCGTTTCCAAGATGTTGTTGAAGATGATTCACGCTCAGGTCGCCCTTTCACGTCAAAAACGGATTATAATATTGAAAAAAGTCGGTAATCTAATTCGATGTGACCGTCGGTTACCACTGAAAATGACCCGAACTTATTGGAACCTTGGTACTTTCACTGGGTCCCTGAAGGTCAATTACTACCTCTTCTTGCTCAACTCCGTGAAAGAATAAGAAAAAAACTACCTGAATTGTGTAAGTCATCAAGACACAACGCCAGCTCAGTCTGCATTGTCTCTCAAGATGTTTCTAGCCAAGTACAATGTCGCCTGTGTATCATGTGATTTCTATCTGTTCTCTAAGGTCAAATCTTCATTAAAAGGAACAAGATTTCAGTCCCTTGAAGCTGTGAAAGAAAAAGCGGCATAAAGGAACTCATAGAAGACAACTTCCAGCACTGTTTCGAACAATAGAAAATTTGCATGAGCTAAAGAATACCAAGCTTGTTTTCTTACCTCCAAATGCGACAAACAAGTTGCAAGTGATGTATTAGGTCATTAAAAAAACTCCACAAACAAGCTTATAGAACACAACTGATACATTGCTATCTGAAAGAAATAGACGATTATGTTTGCAAAATACCTCTGAATGTACAGCAGCTTGGGAAGTTTAAGCAGGAAACTATACAAAATGGTTCAAGAAAGCAGGGTTCCGAAATAACGAAGATAATTTTGTGTTGAAAGAGGCCGAACCTGCGATACTGTAGAATTTTTCTGGATATTCTTCTATCGATGACAACGTTTCAACCAACGAAGTTTGTTTAATCGAAGGTCTTATTAACGATGCGAATAGTACTCAAAAAGCGAGTGATGATGACGATGTCGATGAAGAGAAGTCAGCTCCAATTTTGTCAAAAGCTTTGTCAACAGTTGATGAGGTACGGTCCTTTATATTTTTGGGGAATAGCGAAGACACACTTTAAAAGTTAAATTGTATCAAAAGTCTTGTAAATACCAATGCGTCAAAGTACCTTTTTTAAACTAAAATAAGTGATTATTTTTTAATGAATTGTCGAAGTCATCAAGACACAAGGCCAGCTCATTATAAAGGTGATAATAAAAACTAAATATGTACAAATTTAAAAAATGTTTTACAGCAATAGTATCGTTATTTTAAAGCCACACCTCGCAGATCGCGGGTTCCAGTGTACCGATTAGCTCTTGGTGTGAGAGAGACGCAAAGATTTAAATATATAGTCTCTCTCTAAATACGCGATCGACTAGTCTCCGGCTCGCGTGCGCAACGTTTCTTAATGTTTCTGTCTCTCACACATCAAGCACAAATCGGTAAGCTGGGACCAGCGATCAATTCTTTATGTGTTTATTGTATATGTATGTTGTAATATTAAGTTATGATGGACTTTTGCAACTGACATTTGGATTTGAGATTGACATTTAACCAGATTTCATGAAAATTTTTTAGCACATAGTACTGTATGGACTATTTCCAGATTAATGGTCAGTAATTTTTGTGGATATTCCCAAGCTATATCAAAATTTTATGTATTTATAGAATATCAATTTCTGACATTAGGCTTCGCTATAACTTATACTCTGAGCTAAAACTTGCAATTCACTCCAGCGTTGAAGGAAATAAAAAATATTTATATAATAAAATTTCGAAATAAAAATTTTAAAAGTTTCCCCCGTTCTACACTAATGACCGATTTCAAGATGACATAAACAAGAAGTAAAAGGCAATCACTCGCGTTCCAGACCGATCCTCCGCGTATTTACGAAACAGAAGGGAGTAGCGGGAAAGAGGGCGCTCAGGGTAAACCATTGTAACGCGATCAGGGACGGTAGTCAGGGACGTCGTCAATTAAGTTGGACTCTTAAGTGGTGAATGTAGGGATTTAATGCGTTTGGAACGTATTGACATTTATGTATAATTTATTAATGCCTTGTTGTCGACGGATATCTACTTTTTTTTCTTAGGAATAGATAATTACCTTAAATTAGCAGTCCTGGAAGCTAATAATAAATTTTTAAAATATAAAGAACTATTTACGGTATAGGCGTTTTAACAACCTAATGGTCTTGTCAGTGGAGCTGTAAGGAGCCAAGAGCAAAATTTTTGAGATACTTCAGCAAGATGTTATTCCAGCAGACATTTTCGATGTTAGATTGTAAAATAATAAGAGTGTAACGACATCTATACATACATCAGAGTAGTGAAAAGCTTGAAAATTATATAAAATACAGAAAAACTCGCTTAATACGATCAGGTTAAATAAGATTCTCGCATAGTAAGCCATTTGAAATCGGTCTCTGTAACTTGAAGCATGTTTTCATACATACTGCCACGCTTAATACGATTCGCCTTCCCGCTTACGTCATCTACCACCCCCTACACTGATCACCGCCCAAGTGTTATCTTAAATGGCAGCGACCAGCGACTGGTGAAAAGTTGCTAATATTGTTCAATGATAGCTGCCCTGCTTATCTCAAAGATATTGAGCTAAGGAATATCAAGCTTGTTTTCTTACCCCCAAATGCAACGAACAAGCAGTAAGTGATGGATCAGGTCATTATAAAAGTCCTCAATCCAGGTTATAGAACAGGACTTATACATCGCTATCTAAAGGAAATGAATGATCTTTTTTGCAAAAGACCTCTGAATGTGCATGATGCAAGATTTAACATTGCAGCGGCTTGGGAAGTTTAAGCAGGAAACTATACAAAATGGTTCAACAAAGCTGAGTTCCGAAAAATATCGAAGATAATTTTGTGTTGGAAGATGCCGAACCTGCAATACTGCAGAATTTTCCTGGATATTCTTCCATCGATGACAATGTTTTAACCAACGAAGTTTGTTTAATCAAAGGTCTTCTAAACGATGCAAACAGCACCCAAAAAGCGAGTGAATAAGTTATGATGGCAATGTTGATGAAGAGAAGGCAGCTTTATCAGCAGTAGGCGAGTTAAGGCGTTATATATTTTTAGGGAATAGCGAACACGCACTTTAAAAGTTAAATTGTATCGAAAGTCTCGTAACTACTAATGCATCAAAATATCTTTGTTAAACCAAAACAAGTTATTACTTTTAATAGAGACAGTTGTTTTCAGTGAATTTTGTTCTTAGATGCCATTAGAAACGGCCAAAATCCGCATGGAGAAAGAACCGGAGTGAAATTTACAGGAAATACACCAGCTATCTACCTGAACCAAATCAATTTACGTAATAACATCTTTTTTTTACTAGATAGATAATGATAGTAAAAGTTGTTTCAATATAAAATTTAAATAAATTTCTATATGGTTTGAAATATATACAAAGAAATAAGATGTACATTAGTTCTACTCGTGTAGTCTCTCATACTTTGTTCTACAGCATGTTGTTAACTAACAACCTGTTTTTAGTAATTCCATGTAATTGAATATATGTTTCTTTGCGCCGCAACAATGTAAGCCTAAATAGGGTTCAGAGTGCTTTCCACATACACGCTAATCGCTCTTAGGGATAGACGAAACGATACGACATTTTAGAGTATCGATACCCGATATTTTGTATCGACATTTTTAATGCGATACATTGTAATAGGGTCTTGTTTACTTTTACGCCGGTTCGATTTGAATTTGTAATTTCGCAACAAGCTGTATGCCTCTCAGCATCTATCGGCATCATTTTCATCTGGAGTCAGGCTTTCGCTCCAGTTTTCTGTATAAGTAGTTTTGTCTTTCTGGAGGTATCTGTGTACTGCCTATCTCTTTCTGTTACATTTAACCTTTTGAAATAGGCATTTTGACAAGTTGAGTTTGAGTTGTCATTCAACCATTGCTCTTTATCAGCTGGTCGGACTAGTATATTAGTGTAGAATAATTAAAAAGTAAAATCAGTGATTATCTGTGTGTTTTAATATTTATTTTAATCAAACTACGTCTATACTTTTGTTATAATTGTTGACTTCGATAAAGTAAATTATTTCCATGTTACGCGTGTCAATAACCTCATAATTTTTTTTTTAAATATTGAACCCTGTTTTTCTCTTTTTGTTACAGGGGCCCACTTTTGCTACCACTAAACACCTTTTTCTGCTGTAAAACAGTTATCTGGAACCATGAAACAGCTTGTTAAAACTACCAACAGTTTTTAATTTGAAGCTTCACTTCAGCTTCTGCAAGCTATTATCCAAATTTTTGAAGCTTTATGACAGATTTTGTTCTTTGTCTTATATGAGGATTATTCCATATTCCTGCAGTTCTGTTGTCTTTAAAAGAAATACTACATATTTTCTCGAAACCAACTACATCTGTTGACGAATGCGTCGAGTTTGGTTTCCTTCTCGGCAGCATATGTCAAAACACTCACAAGGGGATATTAGAAGATCCTAGAGCAGTCCAGTTTGCAAGTACTCAATTAGCTGGAGAACACCTTTTACGACTGTAGCCCGTTAGCAGTACCAGATAAGTAACTCTATTGTTTGATTTTACAATGAAAAGAAACATTTAATTATTTATACATTGATGTTCATTTACCTCGTTTATATTTTGTTTTGTTCCAATTTTTGTACCTGCAAGTTAAAGTTTGAATAGTGAAACTTTTCTTTTATATTCTTATTTTTAATACAAGAGTAACGGTCAATATGATATTTATTTATTCATAGATGTTTATTAATGTCGTTTATATTTTGTTTTATTTTTACTTATGTATGAAATATTTTATTTACATTTTCATTTTGTTATAAATAAATAAATAAATGGGCAAGTTATTACAAACTTTTGTTTCTAATGACTATACAATAACTGTTTTATTTTTATGATATATCGACTGATATGCCACTGTTTTAGTATTTACCTAAAATATTACCATACTTTAAAAATGTATTGTGTTTCTCAATATTTCGTTTGTGTTTTGTATTTATTTGATTGAGGAACTCGAAATTTATTCATTGTATTAGGAGGGCCGGAAGGTAATGTCGTTTTTTTACATTAAATTCAAACAGATAATTTTTTAAACAAATTTTCATTTTTAATCAACTATGTTATCATTTATCAAAAATCTTCTGCCATCTAGTGTGCAAAAAAGGTTTTTCAGCAAAATACTTGGAGATGTCATTTTAGACATTATCCAAATATTCAAATTTTTTGCCACTTTGAAAATGTAGCGATGGGAATAAATGGAAATGCCATGGCGCAATATCGAGCGAGAATGATGGGTGACACAATATCTCCCACCTCAATTCATTAATTTTTCCAGGACTCATCTTGCGCAGTGCGTTCTTGCATTATCGTGTTGTAGAATAACGCCTTTTCAGTTGTACCAGAGAAGAAATATACCAAGAATTCCTATTCTGCGCTATAATTTTGACGCTCCTAAATGGTACGCAAACTGGTACGCCGTCTCATTCATAAAAATCAATTTACAACATTGCCAATGATTAGATATCAGTATTTTAATGTGATATACATGTTTTTGTTAGAAACAAGTATAAAAGATTTAAATTTTCGGATTTATGTTGAAAATGTGGCAATTCTGTATATCCCTTCCTACCGACTAAGAGGGGTAAGCTCCGCCTTTTTATCGATTTAAATGCAAGGTTGTCGCATCCTAGCGAAGTTTTACTGAAAGGTTTGATCATTACAACGTTCCCTTTGTAAACTTTCTTCTTCTCAAAGTGCCGTGCAGATTCCTGCGTAGGCGTCCTCCGACTTCTTCCCATCATATAATTCTATCAATAGCAGCACTCTGGAGTGTCTGGAAATCGTGCATTCCCGTCCACTGGCGGATGTTCCGGAGCCAGGACAGTTTTTTTCTACCCAATCCTCTCTTTCCTCCTTCGATCTTCCCTTCCAGCACAAGACGCTGGAAATAATAGCGTTCTCCACGCAAAATGTGGCCAAGGTAGGAGACTTTTCTCGTTTTAATGTTTTCAAACAGTTCGCGATCTTCTAGGTTGGCGATCTGAAGCACCTCCTCATTTCTTATGTGGGCGGTCCAGGGAATTCTAAGCATTCGCCTTAGCGTCCACATTTCGAACGCTTCAATTTTATTTATGGTTGTTGATTTGAGAGTCCATGTTTCTACACCGTACAGAAGAACGGAACAAACATAACATTTGACCATCCTATATCTTAGTTCAAATCTCAGGTCTTTGTTGGTCAAGAACCTTTTAAGTTTCAGAAAGGTGGTTCTGGCTTGTTCTATTTTACTCCTAATTTCGAGCTCCGGGTCCCACTTATCGTTTACGAGGCAACCTAAGTATTTAAATTTGGTTACTTGATCAATGGTCTGTCCCTCGATGTTCAGGTTGATGTTAGGTATGTTATCTTTAGCCACAACCATAAATTTTGTCTTGCTGATATTAATTTTTAGCCCGATTCGCTTGCTTGCCTCGTTAACAGCATCCAATAGCGTTTGCATATCATTTGCATTATCTGCTATGATTGCAGTATCATCTGCATAGCGTATGTTATTGATGGGAATGCCGTTAACTTTAATTCCTATAGAGCTATTCGAGACCGCCTCAACGAATGCTCTTTCCACATACATATTAAACAACATTGGTGACAAAATACAACCCTGTCTAACACCCTTCCTTATCTCGAATTCTTCTGTTGTTAAATTGTTAATTCGCATTTCCCCTGTCTGATTCCAGTATAGATTGGCAATAAGTCTAATGTCCTTATCATCCAGGCCCAGATCTTGAAGGCATGTTATTAAAAGCTCATGTTTCACATTATCAAAAGCTTTTTCATAGTCTATGAAGCATATGAAAACGTTTTTCTGTTGATTAAGACAGTTTTGCACCAACATACAAAGGCTGAAAACGGCCTCCCTGGTTCCAAATCCATTTTTAAAACCAAATTGACTAAGTCCACTAGCCTCTTCGCATCTTCTGTATAGTCTAGTGTGCAAGATTCTCAGAAAGAGCTTTAAAAAGTGGCTCATTAGGCTAATAAGACGGTGGTCTTTACATGCTCGTGCATTAGCTGATTTTGGCAGTGTGATAAATGTAGAGCGGAGCCAGTCCTCAGGAAATATTCCAGTATCGTAGATCTGGTTGAAAAGCCTTACCAGTATTTTTAAGTTATCTTCACTTATCAAATTGAAAGTCTCGGAGTACATATTATCTGGCCCAGGGGCTTTATTGTTTTTCGATAGTTTCATAGCGTGAACAATCTCACTTTCCAATATACTCGGTCCAGACAGTGAGTTGTTATCTATATTTGGTGGATCCTGGGGCCTGTCGTCGCTAAAGAGACTGGTTGCATAGGTTTTCCAAGTTTCTAATATTCTCTCGGGTTCTAATATGATTTCATCAAGATCGTTTTTAATATAGCTTATCGGTTTTTTCCTATAGAGTCCAGCTATTTCTTTTACCTTTTTGTGGAGATGGAAGCTGTCACCCAGGTTGTGTAGATTTTCAGCTTCCATGCACTGTTCTGTTAACCATTTTTCCTTAGCCACCCTTACTTCGTTTCGAACTTTTCTCTGATAGTTTCGGTAGTTATTGACGTCTCCCTGGTTTTTACAGATTCTACGTTTTTCCATTAGTTCAAGAATTTCCCTTGTCATCCATTGATTTTTATTTGTTGGTCTTTCTCTAATTAAAAATGTACTATTTGTGTCATTGAAGGCTTTTTTGATGTTAGACCAGTGTTCCTCGATGTCTTCTGTCGCAGTGACACTAGAGAGCTCTAAGTTTAAGTGATGTTTATATTGTGATCTCGTCTCGCTATTTCGGAGTAGTTTGAGGTCTAGTGTCTTTCTGCTGTTCTTTCTCTTGGCCCTAGCAAGTCTCAGATTAATGCTTGCGCAAAGCGGATTATGATCTGACTCTATGTCAGCGCCTGGCAATGTTGTGACCCTGGTGATCGAATTTCTAAATCTGCGGTTGATTGTAATAAAATCAATCTGATTGCGAACGATGTGTTGCCCACCGTCTTGCGGTGATTTCCAGGTATATAATCGTCTGGGCGGTAATTTGTACCATGTATTTGTTATTACCAGATTGTTTTCCTCGCAGTATTGGATCAGTCTCTGTCCCCTGTCGTTCCTTTGTCCTAGACCGTAATCTCCTACTATAGGGTCCACCCTGCCTGCTCCCACCTTCGCGTTAAAATCTCCCAGCACCACGTTTATTTCATGTGGTTTTGTAAGTTTTAGGGCTTGATCGAGTTGCCTATAAAATTCTTCGACTTCTTCGTCGGGTTTATCCGCCGTGGGAGCGTATATTTGGACTATGTTGATATTAGTCGGTTTGCCGCAAAGTTGAAGAAGAGCGACTCTTTCAGAGAGTGGTACAAAGTTTTTTACCGATTTTCGTAAATTTTCTTCTATCAAGATACCAACACAATGGCGATGGTTTCGGTCCGTTATATTACTGCCGGAGTAGTAAAGAACTTTACCATTTGATTGGACTACCCCATCACCGCTCCATCGAATCTCGCTGACCCCGAGAATGCCGATCTCCATTCTCTCCATTTCTTGAATCAAATTGTCAAGTTTTCCAGCTGCATGCAAAGTGCGTACGTAAACTTAAACAAATATAATAAACCAAGGGATAAAAAAACTTGAACCAGTGGTTTAAATCAACTATCCAATACAGCAACACTACATATACCAAATTCCTTGCCGTTTTACTCCTTATAGTAAAAACTACTTTTTATCAATGACCAAGTTTTAATACTTAGCGCTTCCAATCCTCCCATAAGAATGAGCAGTCTTAGTATAATTCGTCAATGGTTGTACTGATTTATTCGATCCAATTGTTCACAGTAAAGGTCTGCATTCACATTTTTAGGTTTCAGCACTTCAAAATGAACGACTCCGCGAATTCTCCAACAAACACACAAAAGTGGGTTGGGGTGTAAACCTGGCTTAGCTGTACTTTGTGGCGATTCATTCGCAGAGAGCCACTGCCTTTCGCATTTTTTGAATTATCATAGAGGACCCATTTTTAATCTCCAATGACCAAGATATCAAAAAACGCCTTTGTATTGTGCCACTGTAGCAATAAGTTGCATGTGGTACACCAAGAAGCTTTATTTTCTTCGGACATATTATGCGGGACTCAAACACCTGCTCTGCTTACTTTATCAATCTGCTGCAAATTTTCTTGAATGGTAGACCAAGGGTGGTTAAGAGTGTCTGACAATTTCTCGATTGCCTGACACGGATTTACTTCCACTTCCGCCCCCTAACATGTCATTGTCTAAAGCTGTTGGTCTTCCTGATCGATACGGGTCGGAAAGATCAAAATTACCGGATTTGAACTTAAAAAAAAAAATCCTTGGCTTTACGAACTCAAAAAGCATACAATGCAGGATAAGTGCTTCTTCTAGTGTAGGGACCAGGGGGTCCGCAGTAGCTCCTTTAATTTATATGGACCCACCCAATTTCTTTTTTTATGTATTTTGAGTCCCTGAATAATAATTTTTAGGGTGGAAATTCGTCCGGGTGAGGATAAGATTGTTATAAACAAATAATTGTTTAAACCTTTAAAATTCTTTGCAAAACTATTAGGTCGTATTCTTTAAGTGATTTTAAGTGAAGAAGGTCTTTAGTAACTTTTACGTAGGACGCTTAGTTTCCTAGAAAATTAATGTTAAACAATTAAAAAATATAATTTTTTCGATTTTTGAATGCTAATAACTTTTGATTAAATGAACTTTTTTCAATTTTCTTGACAGAAGTCGAAAGTTTGAATCAGCATTTACAAGCTACAATCAAATGCCTTACCAAAAAGTTACGTCTTAATTGGTTATTTTGACTATAAATAAATGGTTTTCGGCCGCTTAGATGCATGCGCCGTCCCGTGTGGCGTAGGGAGAGTAGCCTACTCGCTGGCGCCGTACGCGACCAAGCACGGATACTAAATAGATCATAACCGAAATAACTCTGCAATATAAGTTTTCCGCATTGGGTTAGATGGAACCTAAAAACATATTTTATTCGATAATTTGATTGTAATTAAACAGAAAAATGTCAATTTTTCAAGTAGTTCTACTAACACCGTTGTCGTATTCTATATGCATTATTTGAATGAAGATCGTTTTAAATCTGAATACATGTCGATGCTAATTAATAAATAATGAAATTTACGGAATTTTGGCAAACAATGGTGCAAGAGGCATTACACAGAGTAACGTCCATATTTATTTTAGATTGTGTTTATTATTGCATGTTCGTTTTTCATGCACGAACGAAACATATATGTAAGCGACCGAAAGTCATTTGTTTATAACCGAAATAAACAATTAAGACGTAACTTTTTTGTATGACATTTGATTGTAGCTTGTAGATGCTGATTCAAATTTTCGATTGCTGTCAAAAAAAATGAAAAAAGTTCATTTAGTCAAAAGTTAAAAGCAATGAAAAATTGCCAAAATCACATTTTTTAATTGTTTAACATCAATTATTTCGGAAACTAAGCGCCGTACGTGAAAGTCAGCAAGGACCGTTTTTGCTTGAAATCACTCAAAGAATACGATAGCTGGTTTTGCGAAAATTATATTTTTAAAGGTTTAAATACTTATTTGTTTATAACAATCCTATCCCCACCCAAACGAAATTCTACCCTAAAAATTATTGTTCAGAGACTCAAAAGGGATTACTGCGAACCCTTTGGTCCCTACACTATTCTGGTATTTGGCTGTCCACTTCACCATAAATTGCAAACAAAAATTAAGATATAATTATTTATGAGTAAACAACTCAATCTGGCCTTAAAATATGTTTTCCACCACTTTGAAGTACACAACAATGAGCTGATAAATGACAAACGAATATCGACATGCGCAGAAACGACATTACTTTCCAGTTCCCCTAATAATAATAATCATTTAAATTCAATCACTATTTCTAGGTTTCTTGTGTAAATAATAAGATTATCTGTATCATCAAAGTATCGATACTCTAAATATCGATTTTTTTGACGATATTTTCTTGAATCAGTACCATTTCTTACAATATGAATCGTTCTCAAATATCGATACTTTTAAAAGTATAGCACATCTCTAATCTCTCTCTAAACTTGATTTAGCTAAAGTCAAAATAATTGTTATGGTGCAAATACACCTTTGTTGTTTATCAACGCGCTGAAACTTTAGATGGTGTTGTACAACTTCATTACCATCAATTGCCGTTATTATGTTTAAAGTTAAAATGAGTCGAGATCCTGCAACCACCCTGTATGTATCTATAAACGCCCACTCGAGCAATTAAGATTTATTCGTAGCGATTAAATAAATGCAGAGATATCTAATTATATTGTGTCGGAATCCACGCTGGCAACTTTCCAGGCTCGGCCAGCTCTTCAATTTAATTTTAATAATGACATATTATAAAACATGGCTGGCGATACTATTGCCAGTTTATGGTGCGATTTTTACACGCTAATTTATTTCCAACGAGTGTGTTTATAGTTTTGTTCTGATGAATAAATAATAATTATTTACACGCTCTGGCACGCACACCTGTCAGAAATATAAGTGTAGATTTCGAAGTTGATTTCGACTGTTAAACGTTAATGATGTTTTCGTTTTTCAACAAAAGTTGGTTTGTTAATATCGGTATTATGCATCTTGCAGTAATAAATTAAACGTACATCTAATTAGATGTCTTAGGTAATCTAAATGTCATTAGTTAATTCATAAATAATTGTTCATTTCATCGTTTGCTAATTTCGATAATTTTATTTTCTTATTTGCTTCAGGTACTAATGGGGTGTTGTTAGTGAAGACAGGATATATAAAGTGTACCAATTTGCAGTCGCTGTAGTCTCTTCTTGCAAGTATTCAATTAAAATAATTCAGGAGCGCACTTAAATAGCTTGTTCTGACAAGGGCTATATTCTTTTGAGTAATTATCAATTGATCAAAGTGAACAAAGTGAAACTGATAACTTGTCATTGGGCTGAAGTGATCATGATTACTTCAAGTGAAAGTGATAATGACTCAAAAGAATAGCCCTAAGGAGCTATATGCAGAGGCAGCCCTCGTAAGGGACAAGACATGAGCAGGCACGTTGGTGGCCAAATGATTATCAACCAACAGAAAAGAATGTAGCAAAAGATTTCCGTAACTAATACTGTACATAACCAACTATTTATTATAACTGGCCTGTTTACACAAAGTAGGCCTAACCTCCCGCATGTGGAATGAAGAGCGTGTTCAGTTGCGGACTAACAATTCGATAATATTCGAATTATTTTTCTTGTTTATCTTGTCTAATTTCAACGGAGGGACAACTCTGGTCTCTGTTCAAAATGACCTGTTATCTTTCGTATGGCATTATTTTTAGTTATTAATAAAGTCTTATTACTAATTATCTATGTATCGTGATTATGACAAAAAAATAGATTTAACATGTTTCTTCTTTTAATTTTATCACAAAAAATTGTCCTGTGTTTACTTTTAGCCCCTCTATCTAGCATCAATTTTGAGGTGTAAGTAATTTCAAGAATTTTCACCTGAAACCATGTTAGTCCGGGAGTTAAGGCTGATCCCATGGCGTCCGTAACCTGACGGAAAATTTCTCCTATTTCTCTTTCGAGTGCTAAAACGTTGTTAAAAATTAATTTAAAGGTTTACACCACAGCTTTTTTGATAGTAAGAGCCTAACATGGTATCTACAAGTAGAAAGACAAAAGAGTAAATATTTATCTTTCAAATGATACCTTGGCAAACGTTATATCTTCATTAGAGGCCGAGATAAGGTTGATAAACCTAGGTATTTACAACTTTTTTCCATTAATTTCGCGATATCTCCGATTATAATTAATATTTCTTTATGAACCAAAAAAGGTTCTATCTGTAATTAAAATAGAAATTAATCTGTATAGGTAATATTTATT
Organism: Diaprepes abbreviatus; assembly: GCA_034092305.1. NCBI lineage: Eukaryota > Metazoa > Arthropoda > Insecta > Coleoptera > Curculionidae > Diaprepes > Diaprepes abbreviatus. The sequence continues at coordinate 38,594,365 of JASJET010000022.1, forward strand.
TATTTCAATTACAATTTTACAATTATTAATTAACAATAAATACCAAATATGACATAAATAAGAAGTAATAAAGACCAAAGCAGTAATATAAATAATATAGATAAATAGAAAGTATATAAGATGAACAGAGAGTAAAAAAGAAAAGAATTCATATTCACATAAACTAAGCTGATTCGTATGCAACACAGTATTATAGCCGTAATTTGTGCGATGCAATAACATTATTCCTGGCCCTTTAAATATGAATAATGCATCTTTGCAAAATTTTCGCTTCGCCAAACTCGATTATCACAATCATTACAATAATCCAAATCATTATAAATATCTTTGTTTCGCTAGAAAGCTAATGTACATAAAAACTTACGTTGAAAACTCTTATTTTACTCAACACGGCACCGATAAAACAGGCGACCAAATTACAGAAGCATATTCCGAACCAGAGGGGATCGAAGAACAGTATAGTACCCATAGATGTAGGAAATACTAGATTGCGCGTTCCCAATGCCGGCCGTTCCCACAGTGTGAGAAAGGAAGAAGAGTGAAAACAGTAATTTCTTCTTTTTTCTAATTGGTGACCACGTGACCCCTAACGTGAATAATACTTTATGTCTGGTTCTATGTTTTGCTCATTAGAGAGAAAGCAGATTATTGCTTTCACTCTTCTCCCTCTCCATTGTGAGATCGGCTGATATTGGGGACGTGTAATCTAATATTTCCTAAATTTATGATAGCAACCGACCTCAGAAACCGTATTGTCGTATTGTGTCATTTAAACATATGTATTTCGTTTACAACCAAACCAATCAAGGTCAGTTTGCAAATGCCTGTTTCAGAATCTATACTCCTACACAACTTGAGATCATTTGTAACAGGAAAAAGTTCCATGAACCATTATATTATCGATGTTAATAATAAATAAATTAAAAAGCAAAGGACCAACCAATGAGCACTACGGAAAATACTGAATATTATTTGATGCAACGTTGTTTGTACTGGCTACGAGCACACAAAACTCGTATCCATTTCAAAAGTGAAGAACCCAACCCTAAAGTCTACAACTGATGCAACATACACTCTATCAAATGCCTTCCATATTGATAACTCTAATAGGCTATTATGGTATAGCATTTTGGTGAACTAATGACATGCATGGTTCACAGAATTGCCTAGGCTCCCGAACTATGTAGCGTTAGTCTCGCAATAAAAATTTGATTTCGATGTTAAGTAATTTCTTGTACCTATGCCTCGATTAGTTTCCGGCCATCTCATGTTAAGAGTTCCTTCATTAGAGGTTCATCGCTTTTTTTTCTTTCCCCAGATATATCGATTAAAAATTTTTTGACTGCTTCGAGAAGAAGCAAATGCAAAAATATCTCCATAGCTATTGTAGATATTGTCTTTACTACACTAGTAATTTTGGAGCCGTAATTTTCGTCTATCGGTTTATTGCCCCGACAATCACACAAATAGTTAAATTATAAATAAATTATAATTTATAATTATTCTATCGCTAAATAAACGACACATTATTATGTCCTTAAGCAATGAATATTTAAATAATCTACAACAGCCAATCAATTAATTCTTACAATGTGTAGATATGTCTATCATCTTTAAACAACAATCGGTTATTAACACAAAAATGTCGTTAGAGTGCATAATAGTGTTTGTAATTTGTGGTATAATTATTATAATTGTTAACGGAACATACAATATACATGTATGTACATTTATTATAGTGACAAGTACAAAGTGTGAAGCATAAGAAACTACTGTATTAATAGATTAAAAATAAAACATAACTACCAATAAAATATTTCAAAAAATAAGTTCTAGGAAACCAATGTTCACATGCTAATGTTTAAAACAAAGTTTCTATTAATAATGGTAGCAATGTTTGTTATTTGTTTGCCAATCATCTTATGATTTATCGGTCATGCAAAAATAAATAAAAATGTCCATATTGTTGCCTTCATCAGAACAAACACGAACAAAAATTGAAATAGTAAATTTTGTTGAAACTCTTTTTTTTTTACTAACGAGCAGATAACGAACAAGTTTACGTACGCAATGAAATTTATTTTCATTTTCGAGTGACGCAAACAAAAAAATATACCTAAAATTTGAAAGCACTTCAACTTAATCAAAGTACTAAATTTAAAAAATTGAAATGCATATTTGAAACGATATCATGATAACATTTTCCTGTTCACAGAACTTCTTGAACTTTGGCTATCTACTATGTGAGAATCGAAAAGATAATATAAAAATAATTTTTAAGAATGAACACAATAACTTCTCTATTAATAAATAAATATATATATATATATATATATATATATATATATATATATATATATATATATATATATATATATATATATATATTATATAGAAATAAATTTTTCTTGAACCATTAAATATATTTTTAGTTGGTTATTTTCTTGGGAATATGATTCATTTTTATATTGAAACTACATATACAAAGTATGTCATACTTATTGTATATATATATATATATTTATTTTTCAGGACGTTTTGATTCTTTCGAATCTTTACAACTGAGGGTTTCGGCGGATTCTACAAAAATGTACATTTTTAATATTACTATATATGGAATAAGAGGTTAAAAACTTACCATTAAAAACAGAGATTTTTGTTTTAAACAAAAATTAATTACTTCACAAACCAATTATAATCACACATTCTTTTGTATATTAACTTTTCAAAAGTATTTTTAAAAGTCCAGCTAGAAGAATGGACACTACATTTTTAACCCTATAACTGCCTTGACTTGACTGAATGTGGAACCCAGATGGTGTATGTTTTAGGTACTTTAAATGGCGTAAAAAATTTGGGTCTTTTAATTGAAGTGATATCTTTCTGAAAAAATATCGTGATTCAATTTAGAAGAATTGAAAGCGAAGAATTATTTTTGTTTATTGTTTTATTTATTTTAGAAATTCCCTTATATTGGTTTATTTTAATATATTGAAATAAATTTGATTTAGATTATTAATGTCTGTTTTATCGTTTACGGCATTCTGATTTTTTTTTATTGCGATCATTTCGTAAAATTCTCGTTTTCCTTTGTTGGTTTCTGTTTTCAAGATTTTTGTACTTTCATAATCAAAGGAGTTGTTAAGTTGTTAAAAAGATTCGAAAGAATCGAAACGTCCTGAAAAATAAAAATATATATACAATAAGTATAACTACTTTATATATATACATATATATATATATATATATATATATATATATATATATATATATATATATATATATATATATATATATATATATATAGTTTCAATATAAAAATGAACGATATTCCCAAGAAAATAACCAACTATATATATATATATATATATATATATATATATATATATATATATATATATATATATATATATGTATATACGTATGCTAACTATAATAGAATACTTTTATAGGATGTTCTATACTTCACTATCCACAAAACGAAAAAGCGAAAATTGGAAAATCATGAATATTTGGTCGGAAGACATTCCTGGAATTAACGAAGAAGAGTCATGTACGCCCTAAAAAAAACATATAAAATCATAAAGCTCCAGATTCTTAGAGAAATAATTACGGAAGGAAAACCAATTTTAGTTCCAAAACTGCAAGAACTCTATGTATTTAAAGAAGAAACTATCCCGGATGACTGAAACAACGCCATCTTCGTCTTAATATATAAAAAAGGCGACACGATTTATTCTAAAGCTATAGACTTACCAGTCTGTCTTCAGAAGTATATAAAATATTCACAAAGATAACTCACAGAATCTCTAAGAAACTTAAAGAATATTGACTTGTGGACCAAGCAGCCTTTCACAATGGCTTCAGTATTTGTGAACACCTTCTGACTATGAAGATTCTCATTAATCTACCTTTAAGAATGTTTTTAGTTAAAAAGCCTTTCATTTGATAGAGCAATGGGAAATAGTGGAAGAATTAAATTGCGCTCGAATAGACTCTAAATACGCTAACCTAATCAAAAAGGTCAAGCTTTTTCAATTGGTAGAGCAAATAAACCACACCACAGTTGTTCACCCTGACTCTAGAAGGTATATCTAGAAAGTTCTACTGGACAAATAAATAACATTAATATAAAGGACACACAGAGAATCGCCTGTAACTTGCTAATAATTTGATATTATTTCCGGATAATGATAAAAACCTAACCCAAATGTTGACCCAACCCGAGAAAGCTATCAAATAGGCCAAAAAATAAACATTTACCAAATTTAATATGATGTGTAACAAACCCCCAAAGATCACAATAAATAACACATAATTAGAAAACGATGACGAATATGTACAGTGTGACTCACGACTACCAGCCGCGATCGATTTCTCGGAAAGTAGTATTTATTATTTAATTGGGATTGTGTTGATATTTTGAAAATAACTAAATACAAGATGATCAAAAGTCAACATTAAATATTAACTTGAAAAAATCGTTAAAAGTCAATTTAAAACTTGCGAGTTTTAAAAATATTGTCAATTTAATATTATTGTATGGTAAAAACCCTATATGGCTTTTAAGTTTTGTTATTAGTTGGCCATGACGGCGAAACGCGACGAAAGAAAACAATAGAGCACTACAAAAATGTCAGTATTTCCTGCCACTTGACAATTATTAATAAAAATCATGTCGGGGCGATTAAATTATACGTACGAAGATTATTTAAATATCTTTACTATCCATGAGGAATGTAACAAAGTTTTATCAAGAACACATTTGTTGATAGATATCCAGATAAACAGAAACCGTCACGAATCAATGTTAAAAGAATATGAGAAAATTTCAAAAATTTTGGCGCCGTTAAGGCAAAAAATGCATAAAAGGAAACTTATTTTCAACGATGAAAATGTCGAAATTGCAAATCTGGAATATTTTGCGGCATATCCTATAAGACAAGTGGCTCTATAAACAGGAATTTCGAAGAGCTGAATACATAAAATTTTGTGAAACACCTAAGAAATACTGATTTCCCAAAAAGAGTGCAATTTTGCGAATTTATATTAACGGTGATACAAGACGAACCTCCATTTTTGGACAACACAATTTGAACTGATGAAGCAAAATTTACGAAAAATTGCCTTTTGAATAGATACAATTCCCATTTTTAGAGTGATTCAAATCCTCACGCAGTAAGATTGCGGAATTTTCAAGAAACCTGTCAATTTAATGTATTTTGTGCTATAAGAAATGATGGAATAGTAAAACTACATCATTATGAAGAAAACTTGTAGTTCATTAATAATACAAAGCTAATTATGTCCCCATTTTAAATTATTTATTAACTTTTGTAGGAGAAAGATATTTAAATAATTTAGAAGAGTTAGACAATCAATATTTAAGTAATTTACCTCTGACGAAACACATGCAAATTTTTTACCAACATGATGGCGCTCCACCAGACAGAACCGTTCCAATTACCAACTTCTTATAGGCAACATTTTATGACACGGGGATTGCCAACAATGAAGCTTTTTTGTGGCTTTCTCGTTCTCCTGATTTGACTGTCTTAGATTATTTTATATGGAGAACAATAACAAACATCGTTTATTGTAATCAAGTGACAATGTTGGTAGACTATATGGCAAGGGTAAGGGACGTGTTCGAAATTTTTTATCCAGATTCAATGACCAACTAACTCAGAGATGCGAAAAATGTTTGGAAGTCCAGGGTGGAAATTTTGAACATTTATTAAAGTGTTGTTTTCCTGTGTGGGTCATTCGTTTAGCACTTTTACAAAACAAAAATGTTAAGTTGCTAATATTTCAAAAACTACAAATTTTTTGAATAGACCACCTTATTCAAAGTCACCCTTATTAGCTAAATAAGGTAATATTACAAAAACAAGGGTTTTACATATAAAAAAAAATTGAATTTTAACGATTTTTTCAAGTTAATGTTTAATGTTACTTTTTGATCACCCTGTATTCACTTATTTTCAAAATAACAAAACAGTCCACTAAAACAGATCTCCTTCTAGAAAAATAACAACACAATCCACTAAAACAGATCTCCTTCTAGAAGGAAACCAACCGCAAATAAATAATAAAGACTTTAATATGGGAAAAATTTATAGCCTGCAAAAAAAAATTTTTAATATAAAATTTAAAATATGTCAAAAAGAGTTGGATTTAGGTATAGAACATTATATATGAAATATGTCTATAATTTTGCGTAGAATCTAAAAATTAAATAACATATAGGGTGTTTCATTAAAAATAAGCCAGAAAGCGTCAATTTCCGGTATCACCGGAAGTGTCACCATATCGAAAATATTTTAGCCGAATTACCGCCATCCATTTTGGTAAAATGCCCAATTTTAAAAATTTTCCAACGTCTATTTTCCGAGAAATTGATCGCGGAAATCCGTAATGGATCACACTGAATAAACGGCTACTCTCGTAAGCTAAACAATTATTCTCGTATCATTTTAAATAATATTTCTATTCGAAGTTTATTCTAAGCGGAGAGCAACACATGATTCTGTGGTTTTATTAAAATTTTTTGTTGAACATATATTTTGTATGCCATGATTTTAAAACAGAATAAGAATCAAAAGTTTTATTCTAAAAGCAATCATTTTTAATTAATGGTTTCATTTCATTTTTACATAAAACTTAAAAAAACTGGACAAAATATTTTAATCGTGTAATTAGCCCGCAACTGCTCATTTAAAAAAATCAAGAACAAGATATGCGCCAGGTGCGGCCACTGTGATGTGGTAATGATTCTCTTCTCAATGCTATTTTTCGCAACCTTCTAATGAGCGCTAGCACCGTTATTCAAGCTTTTATTTTTCGGATACCGGTGCCAACAACGGAATCCATGTCTAAAACTCAGCCTATTAGCTAATTTTTTTTTATATGCGCATTAAATTGCAACACTTTAACCAATAGTAATTTGTAGTAATTGTACATTTAATGCTAATTGAGTAGTCTTTTAGTACTCTAGAAAACACGTGTTATTTATTGCCCTACACACTTTAATTAGATATAATGTAACTTGTAGTATGTATTGTAAACCATTATAATAACAATTACTTGTTTATAACTAATCAAACATTTTTGATTGTAATAAAGAAAGAAAACAGTTAAATAAAAGTTTATAGTAGAAAAAGAAACTGTAAAAATATTTAACAGGGACAATAAAAGTATTTATAGTCCGAATTACTTTCCATGATTAGATGTAAAGGCAGCACTTAACAAACAAAACTGCCGACCAGAATTAAATTGTGAATAAAATTTTTATTAAAAAATTGAGCCGTGAGTGTGAATAAAATTTTTATTAAAAAATTGAGTGCGCTAAAAAGGGAAAAATATCTATAAATTTTTAAATGAAATTGAAATTTTTGAAGTTGGCGCCAAACTAATACCGGACAAAATATGATTCACATGAACAGATTAAAAATACTTCATTTGTAATTGCTTTCTTACCATAATGTGTATATAATAGTAGTAATTTATTTCATTTAGAAATTATTTGGCTCCAACTTCAAAAATTTCAATTTCATATAAAAATGTCTAAATATTTTCCATTTTTAGCGCACTTTTAGAAGTAGGTTTGATTTTCTTACAAAAATTTTATTTTTCAATTTGTTTTGAATTCATTATGATATTCCTAAATTATTTGAATTAAGTACTAATCGAGATTAGTGTACCTAGCAATGAGTCTAAGGTTGCAAAAAGTTTTTTTTATCCAAAGTTGTAAATCACCCTAAAATGAACCACTAAAAATTCTTTGATTCTTAGAGTTCTTCAAATACCAATGAAATTGTGTCAAACAAATATTTTGTTGGTAATATAGGCCCTAAAATCTTCCAATATCTATATTTAAAGAACTTGAGACGTAAATTTCTTAGCTCGATATATTTTATACTGCATATTGAGTTTGTATACGCCCCAAGAACCACATATTATCAATTTTAGACAAAATGGGATAATGTAAAATTTTCATTCCCTCATACTGCATCTTATTAACCTAATAGTTGTAAAAAAGTTAACTTTATATTCGTAATACACGACCCCGAAAACCCCCTAATACCAAATCTGAAAAAATGCGAATAAGGTAAAATTTTCAACCCACCATATTGGATCCGCCATATTGAATTTCAAGAAAATAATTTTATCGAATCTAAATCTAAACCCTTCAAAGCCCCCTAAGATGAAATTCAGAAATTTAAAATTTCTAGACCGTCATATTGTATCTGACGTATTAGATTATTTTAAAATAATTTTATATCCGTTATTTACATTCTCAGAAACGATTCAGTCCCACCTTTGAACCAAATCGAAAAATGTAAAATTTTTAGTCTGCTATACTGGATTCGCCATATTGAATCCTGAAAAAATACTTTTAAATTCATAATTTACACGCTTAAGAACTCCCTATATCAGTTTTCGAGAAAATCGAAAAATATAAAATTCTTAGGACGCCATATTGAATCGGCCAGATTGAGTTTTTCAAAAAATATATTAAATTCGTAATTAACACCAACAAGAATCCCCCAATACTGATTTTAGGCAAAATCGAGATATGTAGAATTTTTAATCCGCCATCTTGGATACGCCATATTTAATTTTTTTAAAATAACTCGAAATGTACGATCCCAAAAACTCTCCCTTACCAATTTTGAAAAAATCGGACAAAATTAATTTTTTCGTCCGCCATATTGGATTTTTTAAAAATAATTTAGATTCGTTATGTGTGACCCCGACCCCCCCCCCCCCCCCGTACCAATTTTGGAGAAAAATCGGACAAAATGGATTTTTTTGCCGCCGTATTGAATTTTTTAAAAATATTTTGAATTAGTTATGTGCGACCCCAAAAACTCCCCCACACCAATTTTGGAGAAAATCGGACAAAATTAATTTTTTATCCGCCATATTGAATTTTTAAAAAATAATTTCAGGTCCGTTGTGTACGACTCCGAAAATTCCCCTGTACCAATTTTGGAGAAAATCGGACAAAACTAAATTTTTTGGTTGCCATATTGTCAGCATTATCTTGGATTTTACTGCACCAATTTCGTTCAAAAAAATATGTGACCAGCGCAGCAACTTCCTGAACATAACGTAAAAAATTTCATTCAAATCGGTGCCGCCGTTCCAGAGTAAACGGTGTACATACATAAAAAAAACATACATACTCGACGAATTGAGAACCTCCTTCTTTTAGAAGTCGGTTAAAAATAAAATCAATTGACGGTATAACAATATAACTCGGACATTCTTTTCGAGAAATAAGGATAGTTATGTTTATTTTCAAAAGTACTAAAATCAAATCAGTTTAGCTTCTACCTCAAAAAACGTAGCCGGATATTTAAGGGACGGTTCGTTGCAAAAAGCCGTGTCTACTGAAAAAGGAAGCATACAAACCTTCCAGGAATTTTAAATTAAACATCGCAACAAGCCACAATCTGTAACGCAACGATACGTTACGCCGCTGGCGATGAGAGTACATTCTCGAACAAGCTGGCAACTTCTACTTCGGCAAACCAAGACTTTTCAATGTGCATGATAGAATAGCAGCCATACTAAAGACGTTCAACTTGTGGATGCAATGTTTGCAGGGAAATGAGTACGAATGTTTTGGTTCCATTACGCTGCTGGCGATGAGAGTACATTCTCGAACAAGCTGGCAACTTCTACTTCGGCAAACCAAGACTTTTCAATGTGCATGATAGAATAGCAGCCATACTAAAGAAGTTCAACTTGTGGATGCAATGTTTGCAGGGAAATGAGTACGAATGTTTTGGTTCTCTCAGCACCATTTTATTAGAAAATGAAATTCAACTTAACGAAAATATTAAAATGGATATTATTGAACATTTCAAACAACTTTCATGGACTATTTTTCTACAAAACCTATATCTGGATACGTAATTCTTTTCAAGGAGATATAACTTCGGATACCTCTTTAACTTGACCGGAAAAAAAAGCTCATCGACTTATTCTCTGACAATTTCCTCAAAACTGTTTTTAAAGATCACTTTAATTGATTTTTGGTTTAGTATAAGAAATGAGTATTCTGTTTTGGTGGAAAAAGCCATTAAAGTTTTATTGCTCTTTTGTATAACATATCTATGTGAGAAAAGATTTTCCACATACACTTACCTGAAAGATAAGTACAGAAACAGGTTAAATGCAGAACCTGATCTAAGACTCAAACTTACAAACATCGAACCAAATTTTGAATTTCTTTGTTCCACCAAACAGGCACAAATATCCCATTGAGGGGTATTTTTCAAGTTCTGTATTATTGTATTCATTTTGAATTAATTCTTTTTTTGTAGGTTAAACTACCACTTCAGTTTTAATTAAGTTTGTCTGTAAAAGTTTTACGATTATGTTTTAGTTTTTCATTATGAACTGTTATTCAATATGGAAAATACATTTTAATAATTCAATTTTACTGTTCCTAATGACTACACAGTTTGCCAATTTATTCCGGTTTTTAGAAGCGGTCAGCAAGAAGAAAAATGTTGAGTTGACCGCTGATATAGATTATGCTCCATAAAATTTAGTTCCTTATAAAGAGCTAACAATAAGGACGTGTGTTTGTTTGAAGGTCATAGACAATGACGTTTCTTGCGAAGTAGTAGACTTCCATTGTCTTTATTTTTGTTGAATATCAGGACGTTTCGGCTAGTAGTTATCTCTGGCCGTTTTCAAGTGAAACTAAATAAATCCCTTAGCTACATGACTATTTATACTAAAAGTAAATGCAGTTGAGTGTGACTGAGATGGGTGCAGTCATGCCTGCTATGGCAGAATCCCATTTTTATGCTGCATTTAGTTTTAGTTTACAATTATTAAGAAGTGGTTACCACAATTCTCTTATCTCTAAAGATGGTTTACTAAAACAACTCGGGTTCTGATGTATAACCGCAGCTTCTTTGAATTTCCGTTTTCTCCAATGTTGTTCTCGGTGTAGTATTTTAGCTTCAGACCATTTTATGTGAGTCCAGGCATGGTTGGCGGCACCAGATTTTTCTGTTTCCCCTTGAGATGTGCATTTTTGGTGTTCTTTGATCCTTACGTCAAGAGGTTTTTTGCCACATACATCGTCCTGGGTTAAGAACTCGCAACATTTCGTAGAAATAGAAGTACAACCAGAAGACCATTTTGTTAGCTTTGACGTGGAAAGTCTATACACCAACGTTCCAGTTAAGGCGTCACTAAAAATCATAAGAAAGAAACTTGAAGAAGGCCAGACGTTAGCAGAAAGAACATCTCTACCACCGCACGCCATTATGGACTTGTTGGAAAGTTGTTTGACTAATTCCTATTTTCGAGAAAAGGAAAAATTCTACATCCAGGATGATGGACTACCGATGGGATCTTCACTCTCACCGGTGGTCGCAAATATTTTCATGGAATGGTTCGAGACGTTTGCAATTGAATCCACAACTAAGAAACCAAAGTTATGGGTCAGATACGTAGACGATACTTTTATTATTTGGAGAGGAAACGACGAAGAACTTCGAAACTTCCTTTTTCATCTCAACAATATCAGCCCAACTATTAAACTCACCATGGAGAAAGAAGTAGAAAATAAATTACCATTCTTAGAAGTTTTGGTTGAAAAAAATGGCAGACAAATTCGAACTTCGGTTTACAGGAAATCCACGCACACAGGACAATACCTTAATTATTCATCTAATCACTCCAACAACACCAAAACCAAAGGAATTATAAGAAATCTCGTAGATAGAGCCTTAACTCTCTGCAACTCCAACAAGAACTTGATGAAAGAGATAGATTACATTAAAAATGATCTGACAGCCAACGGATATCCAGTATATCTAGTGGATAAATTTCTAGAACAACGCAGAAATAAGACAATATCGACAACGAATGAAGAACGAAAACCAGTATTTAACATCCCCTATGTTAAAGGCATTTCATAAAAAGTTAGGACAGGAAAACGATATAAAATCAACGTTGTTTTCAATTCAAATAACTCTCTGAGAAGTTGGCTCACTAGGGTCAAACCAACAACTAAAAGGGACATGAAGAACTGTGTATATCAGATACCATGTGAATGTGGCAATTCCTACATTGGCGAAACAAAGAGACCTCTTGACGTAAGGATCAAAGAACACCAAAAATGAAAATCTCGAGGACAAACAGAAAAATCTGGTGCCGCCAACCATGCCTGGACTCATGGACACCACATAAAATGCTATGAAGCTTAAATACTACATCGAGAACAACATTGGAGAAAACGGAAATTCAAAGAAGCCGCGGTTATACATCAGAACCCAAGTTGTTTTAGTAAACTATCTTTAGAGATAAGAGAATTGTGGAAACCACTTGTTAATAATTGTAAACTAAAACTGAATGCTGCATAAAAATGGGATTCTGTCATAGCAGGCATGACTGCACCCATATCAGTCACACTCCACTGCATTTACTTTTAGTATAAATAGTCATGTAGCTAAGGGATTTATTAAGTTTCACTTGAAAACGGCTAAAGATAACTACTAGCCGAAACGTTGTGATATTCAACAAAAATAATGACGATGGAAGTCCAACAGATATCTACTACTTAATAAGGATGTGTGTTTGGATTAGTTACCTATTAAGAGAATCCACCATTACGCTATGATTATTAACTAAAGGCTATATGTAGTTTTCTCTTTCTTGTATTGAAATGTTTTCGTGAAAAAGAATTACAATAAAAATAAAACACTCATTTTGTTCCACGACTTTTATATTTAATTTGCTTTGAATTATCATTTTAGATCAATAAAACTTTAGTGGGATTTAATGTGACTTCTTAATAGGTTTCGACTCTATCAAAAACAGCTGAAGGGGTATTATTAAGCCGAAGTGTTGTCCCTTAAAATTCCAACTAAATATTTCAAATAGTACAATACACAATGAAACCCTAATGCTCAGGTATAAAAGTGGTCTCCGAAAAGAGATACAAATCTATTAAATTATTTAACGAAGGGAAACCTTTTGGACGAAATATACGGGTATAGTAAGAATTCACTGTTGAAACGGAAAAAAATTGAGGCATTTTTAAATTTAAATAAAAACTCCTATTTCTAAATTTTTAACATGACGGACATACAGATATAATTGATTTTATTCCAATTTTAATATGTGACAGTAAAAATTAAGTTTAGAATATAAAGAGAAGCATAGTAATAACATCACCATACAGATTAACATCAATGTGTATTTTTGTATTTATACCTACTTAAACGACATTTAAAGTGCGAATTAAATGTTATTGGTTGGTACACATTCATAGAATAAATACCAAAATCAAATAGTACATTGTGAATAAAAGGTTTTAACATAGTTCTGCTAACATAAATTTCGTGTCATATGTAAATACACTACCTAATAATTTAATGTACAGAGGCACCTCATAAAATATATGAACAAACATGTATTAAATAATATTGTTAAACAGTTTTTACGATAATTAATTAATAACAAAATTGCTTTGCTCAGAATAACAACATACACATAATGTTTTTCCATCAATCAACCAATAATAAATTAATATAATTTTCGGCCGTTTGCAATGTTATCGGTGGCAATAAAACCCACGCAAACCGTGTTTTAATAAACATCATTTAAATTATAATTTGAAACAGTAATGTTGTTTTGATAAATAATGGGTTCAAACTGCACGAAATATGGACCTTGTTTATTTTATAGCTAGCTTTGTTTCTTTATGTCTCTAAGAAAACACACCATACAAAGGAGCAACTATTTTTTGTAGCAACATCAAATGAAAATGTAGACTTCCGCCAGAAGTCAAAAATAAATAAAAAGAAATGTAGAAGTGGGAAATATTTACATGGTCCTGAATTAGGATCCTAAATCAGGGGAAGAATGATCGTCGAGCATGCCAAAACTTGCATATTTTCCATAGTAGCGTGCTTTCTAAGCACGTAAAAATAGGTCTTGATCTAGCCATAGTGGCTTGTTGTAAAAAAAGAAAAAGCGCTAGGTGAACCGTATCTAATATTTATGTTAAAATAATATTCATAATTATTATTGCATATTGCATATACTAATTTAAATAGTAGAAATTTGTTTAAGGCACTCAACACGTATGCTTGCCCTGCGCTAATCTACTCTTTTGGAATTGTAAAATGCAGCAGGACGGACATACAAAACCTGCAATAAGGACACTCCTAACAAAAGCACAAAACCATCACCCTCGGAGTGCCATTGAACGTATAATGCTTCCAAGACACCAAGGAGGAAGAGGATTCGTGGATATTGGTAAGCAGCTCGACCAACAAATAATAAACTTACGTTCATATTTTCACAGGTTAGCGGACTCTTCCACACTATATCGAGCAATATGCGACGCAGACGATTCAACGCCACTACAGTTGAGGGAACAAGATATTAATTCTCACCACCAAACAGACCAAGAGAAGTTACAAACCTGGCTACAGAAGCCATTTCATGGACGGCATCCAAACGAGGTTAATCAGAACAATGTCGACAACTCGGGGACGGATGTTTCCGGAAACTAAGGGCTTCTTGTTAGCTATCCAAGATCAGGTTATGCCGACGAAGAACTATCGAAAGTTCATCACTAGAGATCCCTCAATAGAAAATGACCAATGCAGATATGGCTGTCGAACATCAGAGACAATCCAACACATAACTGAAGGATGCCAAGCGTTTGCCGCAACCGAGTATAAGGAAAGACACGACTCAGACACTCCACCAAGAGTTAGCAGAAAAGTTAAACCTATTACATGTAGGAAAAGTGCTTTATTACAAATACAATCCAGAGCCTATTCTTGAGAACAACCAGTTCAAGTTATATTGGGACTGAACGGTTCTGACGGATCAAACAGTTACTCATAATAGACCAGATATACTAATAGATAAAATTTCTAGGTGAACTACACCAATCGACATTGCTGTACCTAACAACAACAACTTAAGGCCGAAGTACAACGAGAAGATCGGCAAATACAGAGATCTGGAGGTACAAATCCGAAGACAATGGGCAATGAACAGAGTCCAAACGATTCCCATAATACTCCCAACAACTGGAGTGATACTAAAGAATCTCCTGCAGAACATCAAGAGACTGGGTCTTAGTGAGCATCAGTATAAACCGATGCAGAAAGCAACTCTCCTAGCAACCGCGCGAACCGTCCGAAAGTTCATGGGAAATACAGCAGACCACGTCACCTAGGACCCGATAACATGGAATGGCTTCCCACAGAGCTTCATACTTTTGGTATCTTTGTGTACCTGGTATGAGTCAATATTCCCTGGAGGGAGTGCGAAGCCGTTTGACTTGTAAATCATAATTTGCATATGTATGGCATATCTTTATAAATACCGAGAACATCAATACAACTTCATTTTCTTCACTTGCCGTTTTCGAGCGGGTCAGCCCGCATCACGTCGACTACGTATTCAAAAGGCTACCCCTATTCCTAACTGCCCTTAATGCTATTACACTACACTGACTTCAGATCCTAACTGACTAAACATGCCTGAATATCGGATAGTTCGATAGACATTTAAATGCTAATGCTAAATGGCTTAGTTAATGTGGTTGTAGCGAATCAAGAACCCAATATGTTTGTAATTCCATCCTCTTGTGCCAGCGTAGTAATAACGATAGATCGTATAGTTTAAAGCACAAAAAATGGATTCTGAACATTCATGCTTCAAAAAAATCATCGTCTCGTGCTGATACCAAAACTGATGTAGTATCTCCTCATTTCTCGTGAACATACAGGGTAGGTCAAAATAACTTTGTTATAGAAAAAAAAATCCTAAAAGGTCCCTTAACGGAGATACAGAGCTCTAAAGGAATACTCAGCGACTTAACTTTTCGGTTCTAAGTTTTTTACCGACTTGTATAATTTAACGAAATTTTAATATTTTTAGAGGCCATGAAGACTCATTAAATCATACTACAGTAGATGTTTGGATCATAAGAGAAATCAGGAACGGACTTGCAGCCACACTCGTTGAGCCAATTTTTGACAAATCTCATTTTACAGAGCTGAAAACAGGTTTTTTAAATATTTTGGTCATTCTTCTTCAAAAAAGGCACTAGTTTATTTCGAAAAAACTAGCCGTTTTCGGGATATATCGGTTTTTATGCCAAAAACTCAAAAGGTACTAATGCTAAACACAAACAGGTAGAAATAAAATACGCAGGGTGTGTTGATGTGCTTTAATTTATGGGGAAGCGCTGTCTTACTCTTTAAAGGCAAGAAGATGTTATGCTGAAAGAGTTCCAGCTCAGACATTGTCAAATCCAGAAACCTTTCAAAGGGTTGATCGCGACTAAATTAATTTACAATGTTATTAAAATGCAAAAATAGTGAAAACGTTTAAAGGAATCAGCCTACTAAACAGTTCTGCCAAATTATTAACCAAAATACTGTCACAACGGATCGTAGACAAGTTAGGGGCGTGCGAAGAACAGCAGGGCTTCCGGAATAACCGCTCTACTATCGACGGTATATTTATTATCAGACAGCTGGTTGAAAAATCTATCGAGTACGATAAACCGCTGTTCATTTGTTTTGTGGACTTTACACAAGCGTTCGACCGAGTCAAACTGGAACACATAACAGAACTACTGCGAAGAAAATAAGTAGACGAAGCAATCATACGCACAATATACGAACTGAATTCCAAAAACGCCATGGTAATTAAAACAAATAACACTCTAACAGAGGAAATCCCACTATCCATAGGAATAAGACAGGGTAATAGCCTAAGTCCAACACTTTTCAATGTAATCATGGACGAAATCATTGATAAGGTAAAAAGCACAAATATTGGGTACCCAATGGGACACAACACCGTTCAGATTATATGCTTTGCAGACGATGTTGCCTTGACAGCAGATAGCGAGGACAACTTACAAAGAATGCTTTTCCATCTCAATCGAACAGCCAAACAGTATAATATGAAAATATCTGTGGAGAAAACCAGAGCAATGGTAATAGCAAAAGAACCGGTAAGATGCAAACTAATGGTTGACGACAAACATATCGAACAGGTTGGGAAGTTTAAATACCTAAGAGCACATATAACAAGTAACAGGGCAGTAACGGAAGAAGTACGCACACAAGCCAACAAAGCGGCCATGGTATCAGGCCAACTAAGAGACATAATCTGGAACAATAAACATATGACGGTTGAGAGCAAAGCAAGAATTTACAAGGTCTGTGTAAGACCGATACTGACCTACGGCGCAGAAACAAGAAATGAAACAACAAAGACAAAACAAATTATGGGAACCACAGAAATGAAAACGCTGAGAATGATCACGGGAACAAGTTTAAGAGATAGAATAAGAAACGCAAAAATACGCGAGGACAGCGGAGTGGGAGATGTTGTGAAGTGTGTTCGAAACCGTCGTAGGCAGTGGAGAGATCACGTGGAACGAATGGACGATGATAGACTAGCAAAAACCGTGATGAGAGAGAAACCAAACACCAAACGGCCGCCTGGACGGCCCCCCAAAAGATGGAGAGACAGCTGGATTTCGACCTCAAACGAAGATCGATGAGACATTGTGTAGATAATAGAACTTGATTCTACCTAGAAGAAGAAGAAGAAGTTTAAAGGTTATTTTGGCAAATGTTCAATATGGGCTCCAATACATTTTCTTATTCTCCGAATATTTTCCCGCTACATTGCAAATAATATTCCGGTATTATTACGGACTTCGTTAGAATGTTGTGCTATTCTCGCTAGGAATTCTTCTCTAGTATTTACTGGTGTTAAATAAACTAGTTCTTTTATAGATGTCCCCAGAAGAAAAAGTCCAAGGGATTTAGATCTGGAGACCTTGGTGGCCATAAAACAGGCCTCCTCGACCTAGCCATCGAGGGCCAAAAGCGTTTATTAAATGTTGACGTACTATACGGTTAAAATGAAGTGGAGTCATAAATACGAAATGTTTGAGATTTGGATCAATTTTATTTTAGCGTCAATTTATATAGTAGTTTTTACTAATTTAAATAACTTTATGGTGAGACATGGGGCTAGAGTCAAATAAGTCATTTTTATATCAATTCCTCCACGAGTTCAAGATATGCGTGCGCTGAGACAGGTATTTTTATTTCCTAACACACATTTTTATTTATGCTTACCAGCTTTGATAAGATAAGAAAGCTAATAATCAGACACATTCATATTGGTCCAGTTGTTTTTAAGATAAATAAAAAAACATAACTCCAACTTACAACATCCAGCTGTTATAAATAATAAAATTACTATACAAACAATAAACAGATTTTCACGTGTTCTGTCGCTTCTAAGTTTACCTTCGGAATAGGCCAAAAATTATTTTTGCGGTGTGCCGCCGGATATGGATACAGATTTCTTTGTATGATTTTAGAATATAGAATACTGTTTCTATATACCAATTTATTATGATTATTTATTAACATATTCCTGAGCATGTTACGTTTTTATTTCCATAAATAATAAGTAATATACAACCTTCATCAAAAAGTTCCCGGAATTACCACCAGGTGGCGCCCTAAGTCACTTGATTTGAGTTATATTTTTTTTGTTAGGTTGCCACACCTATCATTAATATTTTCACCAAATTTTGTCGTCACAGCTTGACATTTGTAAAAGTTACACCATCTTGAGTGTATCTACCTCTGCACGTGTTTTCGATTTTTTACAGTTTCAAAAATGGAGTTGAATTAGCAACAAGGAGTTTGTATTAAATTTTGCGTTAAAAATGGTGCGAAAACGTTGAAATGTTGGGAAACTGTTTCGGAAATGATACTGAAGAAAACAGTCATTTACCAGTGGTATGAACGCTTCGGAAGTGTCGTGAGTCCGTCGAGGACGACAAACGCAGTGGCAGGCCGTCGACATCGAAAACATCAATAAAGTGAGAGAAATGTTGATCAATACCCACAAGTTAACCATCGGAGAGTTGCCAGAAGGCATGGGTATTGCATATGGAACCGTTCAGAACATTGCAGTTAATTATTTGGGTTTCCGCCGTGTTGCTACAAAGTTGGTCCCGAAGGACCTGAATTTCATGTAAAAAAGAACCGCATTGACGTTGCCAAGGACATGATTTCCAAGGTTGAATCCGACCCAACATTCATCAAACGTATCTTTACTAGAGACGAGACGTGGGTTTATGAGTATAACACGTAATCCAGACATCAGCTCCAAATGAACCAAGAACAAAAAAATACGTCGTTTACCGTAAGAAAAGAAACTCACCCTTTTCATGGATTACAACAGTATTGTTCATCACAATTTTTTTGCCAGGTTAGACAGTTAATAAGAAGAACTATTTGGACATTATGAGACGTTTGCCTGAAGCAATTCGTCCAGAAAGAAAGATTTTCTGGGCGAAAAATTCGTTGGGGTTGCATCATGATAACACACCGTCGCACAATGCCATCATTATCCGTGAATTTTTGACCAAGAACGAAACGAATTCCATCTAAGAGCCATCGAATTCATCTGATATGGCCCCCGGTGACTATTTGCTGTATGATCCTGATACCGAAAATCGAGTTCCAGACATGTTTCGAAAGCTGGATCAAGCGCTGTCATAAGTGTGTTGCAGTCGATGGGGAGTACTTTGAATTAAGGTTGTATATCTTCTAAAAATGAAAATTAATTTGTAATAAACCATGTAACGCACCGACGGCAGTCCATATTGTTAGTAATTATTTTTTTTAACTAGCGATCCGATTTTATCCGCAAGAAATTTAAGTTATTACATATGTTTCTATCCGCTCTAGTGGTAAAAGTCTCTAATCTTGATATTTTAAATGAAATGATTGTAATAGATGTAAAATATACTTTGCACAATAAAACCTGAATCAATCACTTAGTTTATAACCCACTGTACAACGTGCCTACTGATTCTATTTGAAGGCGAATTAATATTCTACCTTTTTCTGTTACGGTAATTGTATCTTCCATATAGTTTTTCCGATATAATCGGAACGGTCTATTAAAAAGGACAGTTAATTATGAAATACTTGTTTGAAAAGATAAGTACCTCTAATACAAAGCCGAGGTGTTCATTAACCCAGTTCATATCCAATGTTCATCAGCAAACAGTAATAGGATAACCGGATAATAAACAGAAATATTTAGAGCGACGGTTACCTTTCATGTGCCCAATAAGACACAATCATTTGCCTGGCAAATGGGTTTAAAGAATTCAAACTTTATAAGTGTCCCTAATACAAGTAGAGTATATAATTTACTAATTTCTACAACTAAAAATAGATATTGGGGAAAGTTTATCGCCACAAAAGCTGTCGCTTTAAATATCCCTTAATTATTAATATTAAAATATCGTTATAATAATAATAATAGTTCTTGATATATAAAGGCTGCCTTTTTTACAATTATTACCATTTTATTTAAAACTTAAATGTTAGAAAAAATGCTTAAAATCATTTGAATGGCACCTTTATTTTTTTAGGATTATAACACCAAATTGTACGATTTACGCAAATATTTAATATTAAAAAAAAATTAAATGAAAGCGCCTCATAAATTGCTATTCTTGGGACTGATTACTTACCACTATTCCCTCAATGATACCGATATTTGTGTGAGTCATAAATGTCCAAGAAGATGCTTAACCAAACGTCATCTCGTATAACAGAAGCCAGACGAGTATGAGGCAGTACATACCAGACGCGTATTTATCATTTTTCTGTTAATAATTAAATAAAAAAACTATTCTCATAAGACCTAAACCCACAAGTTTAACTCAAAATAACATACTTACAGTTTTAAACATCTTGTAAGCTATCCAAAATCCAATTAAACAATAAGCATTTCAAATTAACTCTTGTTCGAGCGCGAAAACACCTCACGACACTTTAAAGCACCCCATTTAACACCATTAACTAATTAAAGTCTAAAAATAAAATTCTCGCGTCAACACCTTCGAACCATTAAGTTCTATCAGCTCGACGCGCTAAACACAGAAAAAGCACTTTTTCTAAGTTATCTTCCGGGAAATCACCGCCAGCTTTGTATATGATAAAAATCCATTTAAGTAATCTCGCTTGATGTAAAAATAAATGATTAGTTTCTTAAGAAATCTTTACAATTATGCAACTTCAAGTTCTCTTGACCTTATTACCAGCTATTAATCACCAATAAACGACGCTTGGATAAGCGCGTCGCGTCTAAAGCGTCGTATCGAAACAGACGCTTCCTAAACGATGAAGAACGACGGACAACTAAACCGAGACTAAACGGCAAGCGCACAAAACCGACAACAGTGGCAAGATTACCGCCGCCTTGTTGCCAGATAGTGGGAAGGTAAATCAGTAGAAATGAGGAAACCAGAAACGAGTTCGCTCTCTTAAATATCTTTTTGTGTTTCATTTTCATGAAATTTAATCAATTTCTACAAAACATGTACATTTTGAAACATGACAATTTACTGAAAAATTTTATTACAGTAAAATTTTGACCAGAACTAGTATAACAATTCTAGCAGAAAAATTAACTGTTATATTTTTGTTCCACCAAGGCAATATTACCTAATAATGTTTATTTTCATTCTAAATCATTTCCTTTTCTTTCTAAAAAAATATTATTTCATTTTCATCAGAGAAAGAATTAATGACAGCCATATTGGATTTAACGCTTAAAAATTATCTGAACATTAACAATCTGAGTTCTCAGGGTTTAAAGCAATATTAGAATTATTCGTACAGAAATCACAAGACAGTCATGGCCAACTAGAATTTGCTAAAAACTGTCTAGTGACACAAAACTATTTTGGATGACCTTATTTGCATTGAATAATTTCTGATTGGTCTGCGAACAGAGCGATTAGAACTTTTTGTTTGCAGGTCTTGAAAAAATATATTGATTTTTTTTTTATATAACTAGTTCAATAATATGAACTTTTTGGCATATATGTTGACTGAAATGTCTTCAAAAAACATGATATGTCGGATGGAAAACCAGTCAGCGATTTTCTTATGAATAAAGAAATATTGATTTCAAATTTTGGGTTGAAATATGATTGAATCGGATGAATGGATGCATAACTATTAAAAAACACAAGACTTTAGAAATCAATTCATCTTAACTACACAGTGTTAAAAATTTTAGTTTGACGAGTTAGTATGACCAACAATGTAAAATAATTCTAACATTGCAAATCAAAATCATTGTATTAGCAATAAAATATTAGTTCCTCCTAATGCACAATTTGTGCCCTGTTCAAATAATACAATTATTAGCTTGTCGGTTTTAAATTAAGAGTGCATTAATCGGCAACATTGCAAGAATCCCAGGGTGTTAGGGACGGAAGGGCAGGACCGTATCAAATACAATTTATACGGTCTTTGCGACCTTCCAAGAATCGTGCACCAGGCAAATTAAGGTTTATAAAAACATTCTCGGTTCACTTCGCCTTTCCGATTATCCGTTTCTGGGTTTGAGGCGAAACAAGATAGAATAAATCACGGAGGAGTTGAATTACTTTTTCATAAAAGCTCATTAACCAGGGTCTGTGTTGGGACTCCTGTGGAGTTAAGAGGTGTTATAACTGTTGTTAAAAGCTTACATTTTGATATTATAGTGGTTTCTTGGGTGAAAATAATGGACCCTCTTAATTTGACTTAATATAATGTAAACTCTAGCGAGAAATAAATAACGAAGTGACGTCATCTTTTTGAACTAAGGACAGTGTAAATGGTTTTGTATTTATTTAAAAAAAAGTATTTCTTTTTAGTATCATTAAAAAATTTGTAACACGCTTAAGCACTAAATAGGGGAACGTTGATAATATACCGGTAATTAAAGCAATATTTCCCTTGTCTAAGATATTATTGTATATGTGGCTAAGATAAAAAAGTAACAATGAACGACCAGAAAGTTATTGGTGAAGTGTTTAGTTATCTTACTGAGACATATTTGTGTAATTTTGGCAACCGATTTCTTACATATAAGCAGACGCAGATCCGTGAATACTGCTGGCATCTCCCCCCCCACCAATCGTTTGCAATTGCCCCCCCCCCCTCCTGCGAATTCAGAAAAAATGCTGGTCGACAACTTGCTTTCGCTTGCCATACTGTACTCTTGTGATATTACCAACCCCCCCCCCCCCCAAAGGGGGAGGTTGGATCCGCCCTTGCATACTACCTACGGGTTGCTTGGTTAGAAAATGTCACAGAATACCTGTGATGGAAGATTTAGTAAATATTTTAGAAAATGATTTTACCTTCTCACTTTATATTTTGTCATATTAAAAGTTAAAACTTAAAAATGCGCGATGTCTGTTAGACTATGATGAGGCGAGAATGGACGTTGTCAAAGCCATACTAAAAATTTGACTTAATAATGGAAAAGAAGAGTCAAAATATCACAATTAAATATGTTTCAACTTATATTTTGTCACATATGATTTGCAGTTGTGGTTAATAGAATAGAATACTTTTTTTAATTGAAAAAATCAAGAAAAAGGAACAAAAAACAAATAAAGACAAAATGGCCTCTCATATCTAAAAGTGGCTATATTCTTTTGAGTAATTATCAATTGATCAAAGTGAACAAAGTGAAACTGATAACTTCATGTTCTTTTGAATATGCATTTACTTGTCATTGGGCTGAAGTGATCATGATTACTTCAAGTGATAGAAATGAAAGTGATAATAACTCAAAAGAATAGCCCTAGTGTCTTCACTTATTTGGACGGGGCGATGTTGCCAGAGCATAAAGGCGATTTCTGGAAAGGACTCGAAAACATTTTTTTCCACCTTTAATTTTTATATTATGCACGATTTGGTTTCCAAATATTAAAGGTTTTAAGGATCATATTGCTCTTTTCCATCCAAATATTAACGGTTTTATTGCTTTTGTCACTATTGGCAGAAAGTGTTGAGTGAAAACGAAATTGCAAGAAGAAAGGCAGGAAAGAAAATTTTTTAACCACAAAAGCATGTATCATAAATTTTTTAAATACATTGGACAGGTTTATCCCCCTCTCTTTTAATATATATATATATATATATATATATATATATATATATATATATATAAATATGTAGATAAGTCTTTGTCCGTGTAATTTAAAATAAAATAGAATAAAATATTGGCGAAGCGGACGTGAAAATTTGTCAATCTACATGATTCTCGTATTAAAAAGTGCGGAGCACTCCAAAGTATGGAATAACTCCGGGTCCGACAGATGGCGACAGCGCTGTTTCGTCCTAATATGGGACTCGTCAGGCCACCGCAGTCGGTACAAACCATCATCTCGCCTTTGCATCGTATAAGCCATACTTATAATCAAAATACGGCAAATAAGACGACAAAGGCGACATCTCGATGGTCCACTTGATAATACAAGAACCATACAGATTAACAAAGTTTGTAAGAGAACCGTCATATGGTGGCGCGACGGTGAATTAAAACAGAAATATGTAAAATCGAGTACACGAAACGCGCTGCCCAAAAGATAGGGGTCGCATTTTTCGGTACTGGCAAGCAAGCATACCGCTATTTAAGCAGCCAATGCCACGTGCCGCACCAAACGATCCCACCATGAGAGCATCGTTTAGCGTGTTTCAAAGCCAAACAAGTAAATAAATATGTAGATAAGTCTTTGTCCGTGTAATTTAAAATAAAATAGAATAAAATATTGGCGAAGCGGACGTGAAAATTTGTCAATCTACATGATTCTCGTATTAAAAAGTGCGGAGCACTCCAAAGTATGGAATAACTCCGGGTCCGACAGATGGCGACAGCGCTGTTTCGTCCTAATATGGGACTCGTCAGGCCACCGCAGTCGGTACAAACCATCATCTCGCCTTTGCATCGTATAAGCCATACTTATAATCAAAATACGGCAAATAAGACGACAAAGGCGACATCTCGATGGTCCACTTGATAATACAAGAACCATACAGATTAACAAAGTTTGTAAGAGAACCGTCATATGGTGGCGCGACGGTGAATTAAAACAGAAATATGTAAAATCGAGTACACGAAACGCGCTGCCCACGGTGCGGCACGTGGCATTGGCTGCTTAAATAGCGGTATGCTTGCTTGCCAGTACCGAAAAATGCGACCCCTATCTTTTGGGCAGCGCGTTTCGTGTACTCGATTTTACATATTTCTGTTTTAATTCACCGTCGCGCCACCATATGACGGTTCTCTTACAAACTTTGTTAATCTGTATGGTTCTTGTATTATCAAGTGGACCATCGAGATGTCGCCTTTGTCGTCTTATTTGCCGTATTTTGATTATAAGTATGGCTTATACGATGCAAAGGCGAGATGATGGTTTGTACCGACTGCGGTGGCCTGACGAGTCCCATATTAGGACGAAACAGCGCTGTCGCCATCTGTCGGACCCGGAGTTATTCCATACTTTGGAGTGCTCCGCACTTTTTAATACGAGAATCATGTAGATTGACAAATTTTCACGTCCGCTTCGCCAATATTTTATTCTATTTATATGTTTCAGAAACAAAACAGCAAAATGTCAAGGAGGCAAAAATTTTGAAAATGCCTTGAATAAAGGGCGAAACGTCAATAAATTTTATGTATTTATTAAATATAGAACCTAAACCCAAGAAAAGACAAAATAAAGGAAAAATTATATATATATATATATATATATATATATATATATATATATATATATATATATATATATATATATATATATATATATATATATATGCCATATTTTTGTGCAACAGATACACCGCGTACTCGAATCTTCCCCAATATCCTTTTCTGGCAGATGGTCCCGCTTCTAAGTGGTCTCTGCTGAACAATCACATTTTCTAATTAATATATCTAAGTTAGTTTCAGTTTTCCAAGCTAACTAAAACCAAGCTAAACCTGAACAAACCTGGACTAACCAAAAATTTTGGTTGGTTAAGATTAATTTTACCCTTGTTTCACATTATAAAAACTAAACTATGTTGTTGATTGAGATGGAAACATTTTGACGTTTTCAGTAGTACAATGATCGATGACGTTTACGACACGTAATTGCGCTTTTTCATTGAAAATACAGTTTTTTTTTAAATTTTCTTGCTAAAAGAGTTGAAATATATTATAATATATTTTGACTAGTACGATACGAAAGTTCACTGTTTTTTTCAGAAATAAAAGTGCTTTGGGAAGTGACATAGGGTGTTTTTTGGGTTTTCCGAGAAAGCGAGGAAAAAAGTGGAAAATCTAGGCCAGACTCGGGGATATATTTCGAAATTTTTTCATAAAAACGTCCTTGTTCTGGATTTTACTTTATATAATACCAGAGTTGTTAAACAAAGTTTATCTCTCAGTAGTATTAAATATAATGCAGCAACAAGATACTTATCTCAATGATATGCTACGAGGATTGCCGTTTATATTTCGAGAACTTGCAACATTGGCGTTGTTAGGTACAATCTGACATAAGGTTCATTCCAACTCGTGTCAGAAACAGTTTCTGACTGTCCGGATTCTGCAAATTAACTTAAATACGTTCCAACTAGATTTACAAACGATTAGTAAGCGATGTTTCATCCAAGATTCAAACTTGTTGAAAACTATCAGAACGGTTTACGGATTATCTTCTGACTATTCATTTGGCGCATGCGTATTATTATTTCTCGGATTGCAACCTAACATATAACTCGCCAAAGTACCAAATCTGTTATGGATTTGTTTATCCATAAAAACCGTTATTTGCAATATTCTAAAATATTAGAAAAGTCTCAAAATATTTTAGTAAGGTTATGTTACAATTCAAAAACTTCAAATAAAATTATCAGTTGTTCCAACCATAGACAAAAATTGATCAGGAGGCCAATTATCGTACAGACAAACGCATTAAGCACGATTTACAAACTGTTGGAAATCTGTTTGTGATTGAAGAGTAGAACGAACCTATACCCATCCACCAAAAGAGGCGATTAAGGTTGTACAAACTATGTTTTGGGGATACCATTTTCACAGGTAAAAATGCTTTTCGGATTAATTCAAACCCATGCAAAAAATATTGATCACAGGGGAGAATAGTTTGAAAAACAATAAAACCATTTTCAATAATAAATATTTGTTTTTGTTTGTTATTTCCGAAATATAAACAGTTACTCCCGCATTAGATTGTCAGTTTTTATTTAAAAAAAAAAATCGTAAAACAGTGTATAAAAAATTCTCACACCTCTTGGTCGTGTTCGAGAAAAAATTGGGGTGTTGGGAGCAATATAAGAACAAACCCTACATAAAATGTAACAGCAAAAAAATAGGTTGGGGACACAAGAGGGAGGGGGTCAAAGTTGGGTAAAAGAGGTTTTTTGAATCTTTGCTTTTAAAGGGAGGCCCTCGTCTTTCTGAACAAAATGATATTTTATAATAGTAAATCGGATATTTTGTTGCTGCTTGTTGTTGTTAATTGTTTGTCCAACATCCCAGGGTAGGTCTTTACGGAATTTACGTCAAAAACAGCGCTAATTTTTACCTATGGCTTGGAATAATTCTCTCGTTTTCGAAGTTAAACGTACAAAATGCCATACGACTATGAGGGGAGAAGAATGCTTCTAAAAACAGATTAAATAGCATCTTACTTCATAGTACTTAATTTATTAAGAAGAAGGTTAATTTGCCTTTGTTCTTTTTATGATCGTAGTTGGCTTCCCCTTGCTGTTTAGGGGCAAGATAAGAATTCGGCATTTAAAGGTGAAAGATGATTTCAAAAATATGACCTGATATACTCTTCATCAAGAGTACAATTAATTTTCTTATTTTTCAACGGAACACTATGTATTTTATATTCTTTTTGAAACCCTTGTGTCGTTATAAGAATTTCTACCTCCAAAACTAATGAGTAGGTAGAGAAATGAACTTTTTTAGCAAAGGTAAACTTTACCTAAATAGATTCGAAATTTAATTGTGCTATTCGTATTCAAAATCGAGTCTGTGTTAGCAATTATTTATCGTTATAGTTTTGAACAAAATAAAACGTATATTAAACTAAGAGAAAAAAAAAACCGTTTCGAATATAATAACAATACGTTTTGAAATACGCATGCTAAAAACAAAACTATTAATCTCATTCACATTAATTGGCTTCAAACGCACATGTATTTCCGGAGCAAGCTGATAATTTAATAACTAATTAAGTTCTTACTAATATATCAATATAAAAATAAAGGATCCCAAAATTTGATATTTACGAAATATTTTGTTTTGTGTAAAAATTCTTAGACACGCAACTTATTTAATTTTAATGATAACGTAGTCGATTTAGGGCTTACAAGCAGATTTAGATAAAGTAAAATTTCCGGATAATTCCTAAAATCCCTTAGTAAATATAATACTAATAAAACATAGGCGTTTGATTAGATTCTTATATTTTCATATGGATGTTTCTACAAAAATTCGGAACATTTCCTGCATATTTTGTTTCAATATTTTTCATCATGTAATCCTGTAA
Organism: Diaprepes abbreviatus; assembly: GCA_034092305.1. Classification (NCBI taxonomy): domain Eukaryota; kingdom Metazoa; phylum Arthropoda; class Insecta; order Coleoptera; family Curculionidae; genus Diaprepes; species Diaprepes abbreviatus. Next base: position 38,622,848 of record JASJET010000022.1, read on the forward strand.
AACGATATAGAACATAAACTATTAATAAAGTGGAAAGAGACGAAATAACGGTAAATTCGTTATCGAATGGATCGAGTTGTCGCGTTATAATCATAATCATTTAAGAATATGCAAGTAACTAGGATATTTTCTTGTTATGTTGTGTTTACCTAAAAGGAAAGACATTTTTAAGTAACTCAAATATTATATGACCCTACAAATAGAATCATAAAAATCCCTGATAAACCAAAAATAATTTTTACTCTTTTAGAATACAAAGGTAATCATTTTTGTGATTGTATTTAAAAGGAAATCTAAGAGTAGAAATAAAACCAAATAAATTAAAAATGCAAATCTTTCGGAGAAACGACTATTAAAACTAGACCATCAGATAGTCAGTTAGGAACCTAATTAAAACGGTCAGTCGAGCTTCCTTGTCCAGTTAGTACCTTAATTAGGAAACGATTCAGTGTGGTGTAATAACATTTAGAATAAGGATACTTAGTCAAAGTAACGAGCGACCATAGAACTATTATAGATACAGTAGGGCCGCATATAATTGAAAGCGTTACACCGATAGAAAGAAAGAGTTCTCTCTTCAATACCGAAAGCGCAGTAGAGAGTTCTTTGCCATCAGCACACGGTGAAGACAAGACACTGGTTGCCTTAATGAGATAAGTACACCGACAAAACCATTAAGCAACCTAAACCATGATTAAACCCAAACCACTCGGCCTGAGATCGCAGCTTATAAAGGGTGTTTTTTTATAGAGGTATAGAACTTTAAGTTGGCAACATTTTTTTAACTGGCGGTCATTTTGTCAGCTGTCAAGTGATTTATGTTTAGTTTGGTTTGGCATTTCAACATGAATAGACTGACGCCTGAACAACGCTTCCAAATTGTGCAAATTTATTTTGAAAATCATGGTTCTGTTCGAAATACGTATCGCGCACTACGTCCACTTTACGGTCAACATAATCGTCCATCAGAGCAATTAATTCGATTAACTATGGAACGTTTTCGCACCACGTTTACTCTAAATGATAATACGCATACACAGAGATGTCGTACAGTGCGTACAGAAGAAGTCACTGCTGCTGTAGAGCGTAGCATAGAGGAAGACCCGAATCAGTCTATCCGCCATCGTGCACAGGAATTGGATATGTGTCCATTCACTTTATGGAAGATTTCGCGGAAAGATCTTGGTTTGCGTGCTAACAAAATCCAACTCGTGCAAGAATTGAAGCCACACGATCACCTAGCAAGGCGCAGATTCGGTGAATGGGCCCAAAACAAGATTGCCGTTGATCCTGATTTTCATAAGCGAATTTTGTTTAGCGATGAAGCTCACTTTTGTTTGAATGGATACGTCAATAAACAAAACTGCCGTATTTGGAGTGATGATAATCCTCAAGTGTATGTTGAGACACCGTTACATCCAGAAAAACTGACTGTTTGGTGTGCTTTATGGGCTGGTGGAATCATTGGTCCGTACTTCTTTAAAAACGATGCTGGTCAGAACGTTACAGTCAATGGTGACCGCTATAGAGCCATGATTACTGACTTTTTCGTTCATCAATTGAACAACCATGATGTGCAGGAGCTGTGGTTTCAACAAGACGGCGCAACATGTCACACAGCTTGTGCCACAATTGATTTATTGAAGGAAACGTTTGGTAACCGCATAGTTTCACGTTTCGGACCCGTGAATTGGCCTCCAAGATCGTGCGACTTAACGCCGCTATACTATTTTCTAAACATTCAATAAGTATTAATCACGGTGGCCGAGTAGATAAGGTGTTGGCCGTAGAGTCAGAAGTGCGGGGATTCTAGTCTTAATAACTTTTTTTTTCCATATACAATTTTTCACATGGAGTAAGAAATATATTTTTAATATAATTATTGCTTTACAAGTAAAATATTCTATCTATAATGTCTCTAAGCAAGCGATGCGAGCTGAGGTATCGTTGTCGATAATGCCCGAAAATGGCAAATAAAGAAAAGGAAGTTTTACCACATATTCTCGATATTTATAAAGATATGGCATACTTATGGGGTGAAAATTATAAAGTTAATTTAAATAAAAAAAATCGATACGAGGGTTCTATGGTATTGTTTACCTAGCACTACCTTTTTCTTTTTTTTTTTTATATGCATACAACCACTATGGTTAGGACAAGGCCTCTTTCTACGTGTTTAGAAATTGGAGGTGCCAAGGTAAATATTGGAGTTTTTTTACACTCGACATTCACTCTACGACTGATTTAGGATCGTGGTTAAAGAAGGTGTAATTGCCGAACTTTAAATATCTTCCTTTCCTACATTCTAGTTAGGAATCCTAAATATCATGTGGTGTGATAACCCTTTTTTTTAGATTTAATTTAAAGACATTTCAGTACCAAGATAATAGACTAATACATTTTTTATCTAATTTTGATTAGCCTTTACCCCTTTATAATATATTTTTATAATTTAAAAATGAAATATTCTCCTAGTTTTTTTTACATATCCAGATATTCGTTTCAGAATTTCGAAGAAAATAAAGTCTGGTGGTTTTCTTTCAGAAAATTGCATCGAATCGCTGCAAACTTTAGGCGCGTAATTTTCTCACGAAAAAAGCCTAAACGGCAAAAATATTATTAGTCCAAGCCATAAGTAAAAATTAGTGCTGTTTTTGACATAAATTACGAGACGGATGAGACCCATTCAGGGGTGTTGGGGGTAATATAAGAACAAACCCTACATTAAATATAACAGTAAAAAATATGTTGGTGCCAAGAGGGGGGGGGGGTTAAAGTTACCTAAAACAGGTTTTTTGAATTACAAGCCAAGGAACGCATTTTGGAAAAAACCAAAAGTTGTAGATATTTTAAAAACCTACATTTTGAGCTTTTGTGCGATCATTTTCGTGAATTTATGATAGCAAAAATGCCAAAAAAAAGACCTTAACATTGGCCATTTTTTACATATCAATTATTTATTGCGAAATTAACTTTTTTTGCATTTTTTTTATGTTAAAGCCCTTGCCATTTTGAACAAAATGATATTTTATAATAGTAAATCAATTCCAAGACGCAAAATGTTTATTGCTCTAACTTTTCTTTGGGTGAACATTTTGACCTCCACAAAGACTCAATATCTTCGTGTAGGAGGAACCTAAATCTTCATATCTTGTTAGGGGCAAATGAAAAAATTAATTTTCAATCCCTTAAATATCGCTATAAAAAAAGGGGTGCCCCATATTCATAATTTTTCGAGCAAAAAAAAACACCGAAATTGGTCCATTCGTTGCTGGAATACGGCGAATTTTTCGTTGCGAGTTCAGTTTTATCGAATGCGCGAGAGATCTATTTCTTCATAAAAAAAAACACCCCATTTTTTAAAGAGATATTTAAGGGGTTAAAAATGATTTTTTCATTGACCCTTAACAAAATATCAAAGTTTATGCCTTCATGAACAGATTGAACCTTTGTAGAGGGCGAAACGTTTACTCAAAAAAAAGTTATAGCAATCAACATATTGCGTCTTGGGATTAACAATTAGCCATATCTCAGCAACAAATTATTCGATTTATTATATTTATAAAATATCACTTTGTTCAGAGAGACGAGGTTTTCCCTTTAAAACCAAAAATTGCAAAAAAAGTTAATTTTGCAATAAATTATTGATATGAAAAAAATGGCCCATTTTGAGAGTTTTTTGGGACTTTTTGCAATAACAAATCAACAAAAATGATCACATAAAAGCTCCAATTATAGATTTTTAAAATTTCTACAATTTCATTTGAAACTTTTCTTTTCCAAAATGTGTTCCTTGGCTTGTAGATTAAAAAAAACTGTTTTAGCCAACTTTGATCCCCCTTCTTGGCCCCAACCTATTTTTTCTGTTACATTTTATGTAGCATTTGTTCTTACATTGCCTCTAATACCCCTGGACAGGTCTCATATATCTCGGAACTTACATTACTATATTTACCCATGGCTTGGACTATATAATCGCTAATCCAATTTACCAACATTAACAAGTCCTAAAGTATTTCAAAACCGTTTTTTAAATTGTTTAAATGCAAACCCAGAATTCCTTATATAAAATTAACTGTCAATATTGAAGTGTTTCTACTTATATTTTATTACAAATAATTTAAGCCCGTGGCAGTGTGCAAACAAGTTCCCCCCCAAAAAAAACGATTATACCCACGCTATGCGCTATTTACCCTAATCATTTCGGGCCACTTTTGACCTCTCTATAACTTAGGCCCTAGAGCTGAAATTTAATCGACGTGATACTCATCATAACACATAATTTCAAATTTTATAAATGCAGCGTTAAAAAATCAGGAGATTTTGACACTCAAAAATACTTTTTTTTTGGCACTAAAGATTTAAAAACCCTTTGAATCATTTCTAGTTAACCTAAAAACGTAAAATAAGACTGGCAAAATTGTTATTAATGCAATTGCTGTCCTGGTTTTTGTTTAGCTTGACTCACTTTGTTTTACATTATACCTACATTTGTATTATTTTATTAATTCGAATTTAATATACTGACTAGTAGATAATTCAAATATTTCTTAGCCTATGAACGTCATTAAATATATTGTTGGTCCTTTATTTTCGTAGAACTACCCGTATAAATCAATAGTATTTCTTTGATAAATCATTAAAAAATTAATCCTTAGTGTAAATTAATAAATACTTCAAAAGATAATTTTTACCTGTAAAACTGTAATTAGAAATATTATCTTTATTGTTTTATTGTGATTGATTTTTGAACGATATAAGGAATGATGAAATCAGATAAAACGCTGATTTAAACGTTTTTCTTTTGTTTTTTAATTGTTTATTTTTATTTCGTTATAATTATATATTTGCTTAACAAGGTAAAAATATTTGTTCGATAATGAAGGAAAAAATAATTAAGGTAAAAAAGGTTATAGACCAAGAAGTACAGATGAAACCTTTCAAACCTACACATATTTTATTAATTTTTCATTTTCAGTCAAAGTTTTATGGTTATTTATTAAAAAAGTAAATGAAATAGAAAATAATGTTGCGAAAAAAATTTAATCAAAATAAACACATAAAATAATTGAATGTTCGCGATTTTGACGAAAGCTATTTGTTATCAGCAAAATCAAGAAAAACTAGACATATGGAGCAAATACTGGAGACAAAAATCTACCCGAAGAATAAATGTAAAAGACCGCCGATATGCGTTATTTTTGGGTTACGCAGAAACTGTTGACGTTGTTAGTATCTTTGCAATTTCGATTAACGTCTGTCTTTGAATTAGTTAAAAGCATGTGGCTACAAAATGTCATCGAGAAAGATGGGATTTTGACTGGAAAGCATATTGAAGCCAAGCACATTTAAAAAAAAATATGGACTGATCATGTCATAAACTGAAACTGACTGCAACGTGCTCTCCGCCATGTTAGGTGTAGTCACTTATGACAACAATGAATTGCAATGTCGCCAATATGAAAATTATAAGCTCGGGATATAACCGGTGGTTTTTACTTGTTCGGTGATCCACGCCATTTTGTTCCCAATTTAAAGACAAAGACGACGTATTTTTAAAATGGAAAAAACTTAATTAGAAGATATTGCAACTTTAGTGAAAAAATAAGGTTAAAAATGGCATGCAAATAGCTCGGCTTTCAATTAAAATATTTCATCGTATGATAATTTTAAATGTAAAAGTTTGCCCCAAGAAAATATGTCATCGGAAATGATATTTAAATAACAATAAACCAACAGAGACGATACAAATTCAAAGCTTTTGTCTTTTTGACATCCCAATTGTTTAAACGAGAATAAGGATAAATACACCTTTAATAAAAATTATATCAAATTTTCAGTGGCACTTCGTCATTCATAGCGACGAGGAGGACACCTAAGCTATTCAGCGATTGAACTAGATTTATTATATTAATATATATATATATATATATATATATATATATATATATATATATATATAGTACAAAAAGTACATACAATTGTGATAATATATTAAGCAATCTAACTGAATTATATTTTTTTTAAGAAATTGGAGATATTTTTTCTAATATTTCAGTATTTAACAATTTAGGATATATATATTTTTTATTTTACCGTCAAGTCGTATCTAAACGCGTTTACTATTGAGTGTGTAAGCGTCATAGGGTGAGCGATTCTTTTTTCAGTGTACTCAATTATAAACAGTTCAGGGCTATAGCAAATGATATGTAGTTAAGTGAGCATACATTGATTTAGATGATGCTGCAACATTAATCCTTCTAAAAGTAGCTTAAAAATAATACTTTGCATCTTTTACTCGTATAATACACTGAAAATCAAGAATGGTTAGTCAGGTACATATATAACCATTAGAAGAAGAGCATTCTAAGAATATTTTCGTAAGTGCCTGTATGTAACAAAAACATTTTTAGTCTTTCAGGTAGAATGGTCCTAGAAATGTCCCAACAGTTTTAGCTATCGGAGGTACAAGTTGAATATAAAAGAAAAGTGATAAACAACAATAAAATAATTAAAAATTATTGACAAAAAAATGTATTAAAAAATTATAAAACTTAGCCCTTTAAGTCTGTTTTCAATAGATAATATTCTCAAATATGTTAGAATGACGCAAGTAATAAACCTGAACAAACCTAAACCATTGCAATTCCTCTAACTGGAAAAATGATAGATTTGGCTCCATTCCATGTGAATCCATTTGGATGCAAAATTATAAATTTCTAGATTAAAAAAAGTCTGCTTGTCGTACGAATATTTATTTGTATGTTAAAACCAATATTCACTCTATGAATTAGATTTTAAATTAATGCCAAACAGTACAACGGCGAAAAAATTACATCACCGATTAATACGGCGAAAAAAAAAGTCATCTTTAAAATGTGCGACGAAAAAAATACATGTTTAAAATGTGCGGCGAATTATCTTCACCGTATTTTAAGAATTATAATGGTCTTCAATGCACTTTTAAAAGTGTCATTTTTTCGCCGCATTTTCAAAATTATAATAGTTTCGTCGTACTTTTGGATGCGTAATTTTGTTCGTCGCATTTTTGGAATCGTAATCATTTTCAGCGCACTTTTGGAAGCGTAATTACTTTCTTCGAAATTACAAAAATGTAATTTTTTCGAAAATTTTGTAAAATCGTAGTTTACGTCGTCCATTTTGAGACGTAATTTTTTTCACCGCATTTAATAAAAGTGATGAAATGGAAGTATATAAAAAACTATAAGTAATTTTGTATTATGGATGTTAATTAGCATCTGCTAGGTAAAAATGGAAAAAGCTGCAGTTTTAACAATTTGTAAATTATTTTTAAATAAGGTTGTTTACTTCAATGAGTTCAAAAACAGAACAAATGTAAATATTCAACTATATCTCGGAAATAAATCTTCCTTTGGAAATGAGTAGGAGAAGAGATGGTTAAAGTAAGTAGTGGTTTTAGCACCGCCGAATTAAGGCAGAGGCTAGGGAGGGCTATAACTTCCGGATATGTGGTTTTGAGGTATATATATTTACGGATAAAAGGGCTCCATTCGAGTCTGTACCCCCGGGACCCGGGAACCCTTAATCCGTTATTGAGTTTTTTTACTTTTTGGAAAAATTATGAAAGTTCTGGATAATTATTTTTTAAATTAGTATTTAGAAGAAAAGTTGTATGAAAAATAATTAACGATTTAGCAAAAAAAAATTGATCGAACTCTTTCTTTGTGTTTGTTAAAGTTTATTAGAATACCTGCAAGATCATCACCCCCTAATTCACTAACATGGTCTAACTTTAAAACCGCAACAATAAGTACCAGTTCGGAACCTTCATAACACAAAAATAAAAAGTTGTTTGTATTTATTGCCGAATCAATTAAAATAAAAAATTTGCTTATTTTCGGGAAACAAATCTCACTGATTCTAAGGCTGTATCGCTAGGTTTTCCGTCTTACTTTCCCTGTTTATAAAACTAGAAGATTTAACTTGTAGACAAAAAAGTAAGCGAGTCCTGACAAGAATTTTCTGGTAGTAATAACTTACATGGCAACTAGATCGGGTCTATGGCTTAAACCTTCTTAGTGAATCCGGCTGTCAAAGACAACAGACTGTTAAGTATACAGGCACTGTTAATCAAAGAAGAACTGTCAATACTGCCCTCCTGACTTAAAAATAGTTTACATACAGATTTTCTCTGTACATTCATATGTGTTATAGAAATATATAAAAGTTCCGATTGCTTATTTTCGAAAGTGCCCCGTACTTAGTTTGTCTCATTTTTGTTACTACCCTTTTCAGACTCGGTCGTATTCCAAAAATTTAACGAAAATGAAAATAAATTTTATTTGGAAATGGCATTGGTGGGTGTAGGAGATGGCTGAAGCAAATAATGACCTTTTACTTTTTGGAAAAATTACGAAATTTAATGATGTCTTTATTGTTTTTATATGTTTAGTAGAAGAGAAGATAATTGCCATATAGCGTTGTACTTTAGGACTGGCAGCGTAGTGAGTCAAGCCAATCACTCAAACATGTTTGCAATACTACTGGCCACGTTAGCTGAATAGTTATAAAGCAAGCTTAAAGAAATAGAAACTAATCAGTTTAAGTTTCTTTCCAGCCCATAAACATGACATTGATGGCGCGGTAATCTTTATCAATTACGGTGCAGAAAACCATCGTTTCAGTTCACTGGCGGCGATTTAACCGAGTCCAAGCGATTTGTACAATAATTTTTCTTGATTACAGTATTTTAAAACGGTTGTCGGGTTTAATATTTTTATAGCGTTGTAAATTCGCGGCCGCGTCGTATTTGAAGTTGAATGTAATTAAACGTCCGACGATCGATGGTCGAGTTTTCTGGCTGCTCCGATTGGCTTTGGTCGTGATGCAAGGCGGAATGGTAATGTAATAAAAAAGTAACGAGTGTCCTCGTTTCAAATATAAAGTTATTTGATTTTCGTTTAATTTAAAATGAACGAAAATCTGGCGGAAATGAAAAACTGAATGACGTTAAAATTGAAGTTTTTAATTGGAAAATATAAACGCGAGCTGATTTAATATGAAGGGAGACATATTTATACATTTAACGTTATTTAAAATATACCTAAATTTGAAATCATTAAAAATTGTTTTGCTAGAGCGTGAACAGAGTTAACGTGGAACCAACGAAAAAGATTTTTTATTTCGACTAATTCTCGAACAGCGTGGGGAAAATGTGGGCATTAATAATTACTTGTAGTCTTTTTCTTTTCAATATTATTGGCTTTAACCTAAATGAACATCTTAAAATAATCACTTACTATGTACTAGCTTTTTGGAAATAGGGTTAAATGAATGAATGAGTGACTAAGAGTGGTGAAACTCGATTATTGCTAAGGCCTCGTTGATCCCTAAAATCCCAACATGACCATGACCGCAAGTTCCTTCCTCTCGTACCCACAGTAATTGAAATAAATATAACGGGTTTGGGAATCCGTATGGTTCGATTGCGAACCCTATCTTTGTCAAATGATCCGCTTCCCCATTTCCGTGTATAGCCGAGTAATCCGGCACCCACAAGAATATGATTGTGCAAATGAAATGCATTATTAGGTACAGGGGCGGATCCAGCTTCTCTCTTTGGGGGGGGGGGGTGATATCACAAAAGCAAGTTGTCGACCGGGGGTGGGGGGGACATAAGCAACATTCCCATTTCTAGTGTAAAAGGCAGAGTCGGGTCTATTTTACTAAATTTGAAGTTCTTGGAGAGGAGGGGCGATCACGAGAAAAAACAAGTTGTCGACAGGGGGTGGGAGGATGCGGGCAGCATATACATTCCTAGTATAAGAGGCAGAATCGTGTCTATTTTCCTGAACTCAAAGCTCTTGGGGGGAGTGGCCATCGCAAGAAAAACAAGTTGTCAACGGGAGGGGAATGCTAGCAGCAAGGCATTTTTTCCTCAACGAAAAATTTATTACTATGAATCTTTATGATGCCTTAAAATATCAATATCTACATAATAATGTTAAAAGTTCATTTGAGATGTGTTCCAACATGACAGGAGTTGGAAAATCTACTATGTACCGAATACTGAAGGAGAAAAAAACGACTGGAATTGTTCGTACTCCCAAGTCACATTCGATCACAGCCAGACGAAAAACCTCGATGGAAGAAGAGACGTAAACTGCAATAAAAGTAGTTGTACATACATCTTATTATGAAAAGCGGATCCCAACCGTCGAAAATATTCTAACTAAAATCAATGAAGATCGGGATTTACCTGAAATTAAAAGAACTGAGTTCTGGAAATTGCTCAGAGAACTTAATTTTTGCTGGGAAAGAAAGAGTTTCTAGAAATAACACAAATAACAACTTACAAAATTAGTAATTTAACAGAACTTTTGAAAGATTTTTTGGCATAAAGTTACTGCAGAAAATTTGGAAAAATCCATATAATAAAAGAATAAAAGAAAATGTGGAAACTCGATCTCATAATCCGTGAGATAGCAGAACCAATTATAATTAATTTGGGCGAAGATAGCTTCACTGACTTGGATTACGAATTAGATACGTAATGTTTACCAGCGTAAACACAATTTATTATTTAAATATTTTTAACGTATAAAAAATTAATTACATTTGAATACTTTTTTAGTATTTAATTGTATTTCTGAAGATGGTTTAAAAAATAAATAAACTGAAACGTCAAATGTCCTAAAAATGTTTTTAATTAATAATAAAATGACCGATAGCCCAAAAAAATTTTCACATTATATGGACGAATTAATTTTTTTATATATGTTTAACTTCTTGTATTTTTGACAATTAGTATTTAAATTATGAAAGGCTACGTTTTATTCTGAATGTGCCTAAAATGGTTTCTATGCTAAAATTAAAAATAATAAAAATACAGTTGTGATTTGTATTAAATATGTCAAAATTATCTATATTTTCTAATGTATGTGAATTATTAAAAAATCATAAGAAATAAGATAATATTATAAAAACTTTTTATTTTAAGTTTATTACCGAAATAATATTCTATGCCATAAATACTTAGTGATAAAATAAACCTCTTTCCGAAGCCTATAACAAGGATTAAAATCCTTTTTAACACTTCACACATCCAAATATTTATTGTTATCCAACCCAAATGGTCCATTATTATAGACCGGTATTTTTGATTATAAAATTTCTAACCCATTCCTATGAAAAATATATATGTCTAACAGATTTTGCCAAAGATACCGGACTAAAGAACAGGTATTTTGCGAAGAAAAAAAACCGTAAAAAATGATTTATTACTCTCTCTAGTTCTTGAATAAACTATAGTATAAAAGGCAAAATCGGGTCTATTTTCCTGAACTCCAAGCTTCGGGGGGGGGGGGGGGGCGATCGCCCCTCCCTTGGATCCGCGCCTGATTAGGTAAATATAGAAATGTACAAAAAGAATCCGCAAAGTGTGTGTCACATACGCATTATGTTAGGGTTCCGTAGCAGTTGTTTTTGCGGAAAACATGCGCCTGCAAAATTTCATGGCAAAAGATGAAATTTTTATAACAAAATACAATGAAACATTAGAGTTTAAATTTTAAACACTTTTTTTATATCTTGTAAATTAATAAACGCCATATATATTAATGAACCAGTGTATTAATGAACATCTAATTCCAGAACAGTTGAGAATGGTGTACATCGCATCAGTACATAGAAAAGGAAATAAACAAAGCTGTGACAACTACAGAGGCATATCAGTTACCTGTACACTTAGTAGATGACGAGAATGATGAAGGAGGGCAAAGTGACTTTCGTTCAATTAGATCGTGCATCGATGTCTTTTGTTTCAAACAGATTATAGAAAAGAGATTGCCAAGAATATAACTCAAATTATATTTGTAGATTTTCAGAAAGCCTAAAATATTCAAATATCAACCATATCATATCATATCATCACTAGCCCCCAGGAATTATATAAAAATTCAAAATCCAGAATCTATATAGGAATATTTCTCACCGAGTTCCCAGTCATAAAATGATTGAGACACGACTGTTGCTCTCTTCAAATTATGTTGTAACGACTCTGAAAAACTCGAGAAAAAAGTTTGGGCATCAAACGTAACAATAGAGGTATGGACACGCTCCAATTTACCGGCAACCACATAGTGTCAGCAAATGATAGGCATGATATGGAGTATATGGTGAGAAAACTAATGGGAGAATTTAACCAATGAGGACTAACAGTTAACATGGAAAATACTAAATACCTTTATACAGGAAGGGAATCTGACAAACTGGACCTTGAGAAGGGACAACACATCAACTACTGTCAAGAATATGTATACTTAGGGGTCATTTTCGACAACACAGAAACGGATTCAAAAGAAATAAAAACAACTAGTAGAAAAACAAAAAAAAAATATTTACGAAGCTATGGTTAAAATCACTCTTTTGTATGGCGCTGAAACAATCAGTCAATATAGATACAATGAGCCAATCTCTGCGAAGAAGAAACAGAGTTAAGAATGAGAAAATCATACAACTGATGGATATAAAAGGTAGCATATTACAGGATATAGAAGCTAAACAACTAACATAGTAACACAGCAACCTCAAGGAGGACGTAAAACAAGAAGACCAAAATGAAGTAGCATTGAGCAGTACACAAAACCATAAGTGAAAGAAACCTGATACCAAACGAATGAGAAGATCGGAAAAGGTGTGGAGTAGGCATCGGAAGTAGTAGCCGAGTGACGTTCTAAACCAGGGGTTGGCAATTAATTTCAAGTGGGGTTCGGATGATTAAAATGTTTCAATCGAGAATCCCAAAAAAAAATTTAAAGCAAATTTGTATACCAAAATAGAAATGTAGGATGTATTACAACATGCATCTTGTACCAGGGGAGATCTAGCCTCTCTTTTTCGGGGGAAGGGAGCAGTGATATCACAAGAGTACAGTATGGCAAGCGAAAGTGAGTTGTCGATCGGGGGAGGTGGGGAGCAGCCGCATTTTAGTTCACTACGAATTCCTCACCCCCACTCCAAGAGCTTCGATTTTAGAAAAGCACACTCTAATAAGAGTGGGGGTAATTCCAATCTTTTCTTTGCTTTTGTGATACCTCCCTCGCCCATACCTCTCAAGGAGAGATGCTGGATCCGTCATGCTCGACATGAATAATTGTTGTAGTCTTAAGCATCCTTAACCATGGGAACAGTAAAGAATTTTGAAGAGTTTAAATCGAAAATACCTATATCAGTTTAATTTTTGATAAACTTATTCCAAATTTTTTATGTTTATAAAAAAGTAGGTTCCACATTCGATCGATACGTATGTTTTTTATGTATAATTTAAACGAAATTTTCTGCATTATGTTCAGGAAGTTGCTGCGGTGATCCCATATTATTTTGACCGAAATTGGTTTAGTAAATCTAAGGCGGCGCTGAAAATATGGAGGACAAAAAAATAATTTTATCGAGTTTTCTCTGAAATTGGTACGAAGAAATTTTTGGTTTCGTACATAACGAATCTCAAATTATTTTTAAAAAATTCAAACTATGGTGGTTCAAATATGGAGAAATAAAAATTTGACATCACTGGATTTTGTCCAACATTGGTATATTGCAGTTTTTGAACGTGTAAATTACGAATTTAAAATTATTTTTAAATAATTCAATATAACGGATCCAATGTGGCGGGCTAGAAATTTAATATCTCTCGATTTTCTTCAAAATTTGTTGCTGGGAGTTTTTGAGAATGTAAATAACGAATTTAAAAAAATCATATGGCAAATGCAATTTGGTGATCTCAAAATTTTATATTTAGTACTGGAGATTTTGCCCAGGTTGATATTGGGGTTAGACGTATGTTACTGATCTTAAATTAATTTCTTCAAACTCAATATGCTGGATAAAATATCTACATAGCTCAAGTTCTTTCAATATCGGTATTGGGGGGCTTTGAGGGCGTAGGTTACGAATCTAAAATTAATTTCTTAAAATTTAAAATAGCGAATTTATTATAGCAGAATAAATAATTGTTTGGTACAATTTCATTCCAAACTGACATTTAGAGCAAATAAAAAGCAATAAAAAGCGAAAAATAACAATATAAATATTTAAATGAAATTGAAATTTTTAAAGTCAGCGTCAAATTATTTATTACCAAATGAAACAAGTCACTTTTAGCACGAGATATGGTAAGAAGGCAATTTCATATAAAATATTTTTCAATCTTTTTATGCGAATCACATTTTGTGAGGTATTAGTTTGACGCTGACTTCAAAAATTTAAATCTCATTTAAAAATGTATGTTGTTATTTTTCGATTTTTAGTGCTTTTTAGAAGTCAGCTCAACTTTTTATAAAAAATTTTTTATGCGAATAACATTTTGTGAGATATTAATATTAATTTGACGCTGACTTCAAAAATTTAAACCTCATTCAATTTTTCTATAAAAATTTTACTTAATTAAATATTAATAATATTCTTCTTTATTTAATGCACATATGAAGGTAACGTTTAAAATCAATTGAATTTCATAAAGCGGATTATGCATCGACTTATCATTTGAATCTATTATCCTTAAGAAGGGGTGGATCAACTAAGATTATTTTTTAATTACTCCCACGGAAAGCTTTCTATAGATATTCACATTGCCGGGTTTATTTGATAATTCCATAATGAAAATATTTAGAGGGGGGAGAGGGAAGCAGATAATCAAATTTCATGGAATACTTTATTGGAGCCAGGAATAATTGAAGTGGATTAAAATTAGATTGCAAATTTAACCTATAGCCTAAGTGAGATACTCATGAGTTTTAGAAATTACAACTCGTCGTTCCACGTTAACTATTAATGCGGCTGAAATTTGGAACATTCACGCGAACGAATTTTGTATACAATAAAAAATAATTTCAAAAATTATAGAAATTTTTAAAAAATTCATATTAAGAGAACAAAATAATGTAATATATTAAAAAAATGAATTATTCTTCTTTTTTTGACCTGAAACTTTTATAAAACTTGGGAATTATATTTAGTATCACTTAAAGGTTAACATTTATTAAAATAATTTTAAAAATATCGCCTGTGAGGGATTACAAATAAAAATATAAGCAAATTTGTTATTGACTGGCGGTTGATATTAAAACATTTTATGCAAAAAAAAAATAAAAACCGACTGAGCTCGTTAATTTATATAGTTCAAAAAATCGTCTATGGGAGTTCACATGTAAAAAGCATTTTTAAAAATATCTGTTTATACAGGGCTTTAATATGAATATACCTAGCCCGTCAATATAAAATATGTGCGGATTTTAAGTTGTGAAACGCCATAGACGATTTTTTTTAAATGAATTTAAGGGTGGTAGTGTCCCATCCGCAAGCGTTTTTAGAAATATTTGTTTATACAAGGCTTTAATATGAATATATCTAGCCCGTCAATATAAAATATGTGCGGAATTTAACTTGTGAAACGCCATAGACGATTTTTTTAAATAAATTTAAGGGTGTGTTTAAAATCTTTTTTTTTTGTTATATAGTGTCAGTCAGGTGTCCTAAACTACTATAAAATTTTCCAAGACAGTCCTAACCAGTAAAATTTGTTCTTTTTTACAATAATATAAGATGGAGTACTTTTGTAAATAAAATTTTGTTTCTCATTTTTCGGTAATATTTTTTTGAGTGTATAATTCGTCTCGGGAACGTTCCAAACTTCAGCCGCATAACTATTATATATAAAAATATGTACTTTCGTAAAAGAAAACTTGAAGTACTGATGACTGAATGACGTATTTGGATTTTTTGTTAACAAGAACTCTTTTTCAGAGTTCTGTCCAACCCTGGAAAGTGGAATTTTCTGCGATGACAATTTTCCCATTTGTTTAAAATTTTTATAATCAACGTTAATTTTTGAGATATTAGCATTTTCAAAAAAGCATAATGAAATTGGGTAGGCGAGAATCCATTTTTGGTTCTCACCCATAGAAAGTGTTGTAATTGTTTTGAAGGGCTTTTGTTAGTGTTCTGGTTTTTTCCTTTTGACATTTGATATCAGTCTCATTTAGATTACTTTAGAAGCAACGTGTGCGTAATTTTATTTGCAGCCGTTAGTTTAGGGCCAATTTTAACATGGAGTGCAGAAACGAACATTTTCAGCATATTTTACTTTTTTATTTCAGTAAAGGAAAGAAAGCTGCTGATGGTCACAAAGAGATATGTGTAGTTTATGGTGTTGATTGCGTAACAGAACGCATGTGTCAAAACTGATTTCAAAAATTCCGTTCTGGAGACTTGTCACTCAAAGATTGATGATGACCAAATCAAAGCGATAATAATTTGAGAGATTGCAGAGAAGTTAAATGTATCATACATAACAATTTAAAATCACTAAAGCTGTCTTGGACTCGCTAAGAAAGTCGATATTTGGGTTCCACATCAATTGAAAGAGATTCACTTAATACAACGAATCAATATTTGCTACATACATTCCACGTGTAAGGAAACTGACCCTTTTTTGAAAAGCGTCATCATTGGCGATTATAAATGGGTCATCTACAGTAACTTCATTATAAAACGATCATGGCCCAAGCGTGATGAACCAGCACAAACCACATCTAAGTTGTATTGCATCCACAAAAGGTTATGATGTCAATATAGTGGGACTACAAAAGTGTCATGCATTTTGAGCTGCTTCAAAGAGGCCGGATGATCAATTCAAATTTTACTGTCAACAACTAACGAAATTGGATGAAGCAATGAAAGAAAAACCTGAATTGGCAAGTAGCAAAGGAATTGTGGTTCCACCATGATAATGCAAAGCCTCACTCATGTTTAGTCACGCGTGGGAAAATACTGGAGCTTGGTTGAAAAGTAAAGCCGCATAGCCTATACAGCCGTGACCTGTCATTATTTAATTACCATTTATTTCGAGGTTTGAAAAACTCTTTCAACAGTAAAACTTTCACAGATGCTGATGACCTTAAATCGTACTTGGTTCAGTTTTTTGCTGATAAGGACCAAAATTTCTAAGAGCGCGGAATCATGAAGCTATAAGAACGATGGCAAAAGGTCATTTTTACCAAATAAAAAATATATAATTAATATAAATTAATTCTTTGTATAAAAAAATAGTTTTATTACACCACAAAAACCGAATTACTTTCTTGACGACCTGTAGTTACGCCAAATGCTATAAGTAATTTCCATTAATTTTCTAAACCTATAACTAATTTCCAAAGTTTTTTGAAAATTAAAAAAAATGCAGTTCCTACCACACCAATAAGCGATAGCAATCGCTCTTGGGATATGTTTTCTCTTGGAAAGAGACATAAATTCTAAAATTTCCTTCCTTAAGATAGAGTGTTTTTTTATTAAATATATATATATATATATATATATATATATATATATATATATATATATATATATATATATATATATATATATATATATATATATATTACTTTCCACATGATTTCCCAGTCCCAAATAGATACTTCAGAAAGCCTTTCAATTATTAAAATTATATAATCTATAATAAATATTAAGAACATTTTTTGACATGAAGCTTACTTTCTGTGCTCTTCCGCTTTTTCAGTGAATAGTTGAAACTTTAGCACAGATTTTTTTGCACATACGAATATTCTTATTCTACGTGATATTTAGGACGTATTCCAGCAGAAAATCCTAACTATTCTTGTTTTTGAAGATTTTCGGCTTATTTCGACTATATTACTAAATAAGCAAAAAGTTACACATGAATACTGAATTACTCAACTTACGTCACCCCTATTGTCTATGACTTGGTAACTATTTTTTTAACGTTTTAACGTGTTAAGACTAAAATATTACAATTCCTGGCGGGAAACACCAACCTATACAAAACAGTCATTAGGCTTTAATTTCAAAACCATAGTATATAATAAATATTTAAAAAGGCAATAGGCAGGAGGACTGATTTTAACAAACTGTTCTATGATGTTTCGGAGGTATCTGCTATTTCCAAAAAAATATTTTATTTCTGCAGAAAATAAAGGTTTGTTGGAAAAAAATGCCATTTTCACTTTAAGTTTCAAATTGACGCCAAAACCTTCATCGGTGTCATGGTGTCGCTCGTGACATCACGCCTTTATTTGTGAACACTAAACATGAGGTGCTAATGCAATAATTTTATTATTTTGTGTTATAAATAATGAATTTTAAAGTGCTTAAGTGGTGTGCGGTCCCTCAGTGTGATAATACATCAAACAAAGGTTCTAGCAAGTTACACCTGAATTCTTCAATTTATTTTTGTGAAGATCACTTTGAGGTAAGTTCTTACTTTATTTCATAGATTTTAAAATAGTGTGTGCGTAATTGTCTTGAATATCCACCACTGTTTATATTTCATCCTTAGACCTACGATTAATTAGTAGTACTTATATATCTTGAGGATCTTATAGAACAAAGTTGGCTCAAGCTTAGAAGGTTATAGACCGTTTTCGATTAGTAGTACCTATCTTTCTAATTTCGGTCAGGTGACAGGGGTATTCAATGGCGTTTGGAATCGTGCTTAGTTTCGTTATTAAAAAGAGAGGGTCTACTCATCGAAAACTTTCTATCTCTTTCTAAGCGTGAGCCAACTTTCTTCTATAGGATCCGCGGTCTAGTATATTTATATTATTCCTAGGTATCAACATAACCTCTAATACTAACCTATCATTGAATGTATATAAAAAGCACGGATTTTGGACTTTTAAACTTTTATGTTTTTATAGATTATTAACGTACTCACGTGGAAGTTTTTTTTTTCATGGCGGATTGCTGTACCATATAGTCTCATTTTGTCAAAAAAATTATGAAACGAGCTTATAATATAAAAATAAATACGTTTTTTATAATCCATGTATCCTATTTCATGACATAAATACATAATTTTGGCGATCCTTGTTTACTGTCATCATGTCTATTGCTGTTAGTAATTTTTGTTGTATAAACATTTCAATACAACAATGTCCGTCTTAAGGATTTTGTATTTCACTCCAGATGTCTACTATCCCTAAGATTAACTAATTTTTTCACACCCTGTTAAAAATAACCTTAAATTTAATGCAAATTTAGTGTACATTCTACATTAAATTTAATGATGTACTTTAAATCGTGAATAATTTACATTTACTTTGAATTTAAAGCGAATTCATTAAAATATCACTTCATTGTACATAAATTTGATTAAATGATATCTTAAATTTCAATAAAGAACTGAAAAGATATTTCAACTTTCTGTACATTAAAATTAATTCACATGTACATTAACATTAAAGGAATTTACATTAATATTCATGGTACATTGCATGAGATTCCGGGAAGCACAACTTGTATTGAACATTTGATTTAGTTTGATCTAAGTTGCTTAAAGGACTCAATTTTCTTATGATGAGGTGTACATGTCTGCCGGTACTGACAGAAAGCAATGAGTTCAAAAACGGTGTTCAGTTGACGGTACAACTATAGAAATAATTTCCACCTTTCCCTGGTAGCAGAATTTCTTGACCTCATATTAATGTTGGTGCACTGAATATGTGATAACATATCTTAAATTCAATGAATACTAGCTGTATATTTAATGTACAGTTACCTTAAAAAGTAATGATCAAACTTTAAATTTAATGTATGATTACATTAAATTTAATGAAATACACTAATGCATTACATTAATTGAATTTAAGAAACAGTTTATGAATTTTGCTTCCAGCACATTTACCTTTAAATTTAATTCATTTCCTTTTTACAGTGCATATTGTTACTTCATACCCAATTGAAATGTATGTAAAATTTAACTACTTGACAGCATTAAAAAGTGTTCCAAAGTGAAATACAGTCGTTAACGTGGCTTATTACTTGGAGTTACTGCAGCATTTTGGTAACTTAACGAGAAAACCTTAATCCAATTATATGCTTATTACAAGACCATAATTTTTTAGGTTTCAACTTATAACAAAATTATAATCTCAACAATAAAATTAGATAACTTTTTTCTCCTATTTTGATTGTGACTGTTACATATTACAAAAACAGAAGCTTTAATTATTTAACATAAAAAAAAAACTAGTATTTTTTTTTCTTACAATCTTAATTTTTCGGTTACATTTATTAGGCAATTAGTTGTCAACGCATAATGGAACAACTAAATTCTCAAATTTCGTGCGTTTATATAAAATGTTAATATCCCTTTTATCTTCACATCTACACATTTAAATTACCAGAAACGTTTGCCCTTAAAACTACACATGTACACATACCACCCCAAATAAATATACGTGAAGGCGTAAAACGCTTTTTCACATCCCCGTATTTTCTTTCAACATTTAATAACATTGCCACAAAAGACCGTGGGGTGAAATTAAAAGTGAAGTACTCTCAGACCCTCCGACCCTCATTGCAATCATTTGTGCTTGTTTGACTCCGGCAATAAGGGCGCTATCCGGTTATGTATAGTGACTTTTAGCACATAGAGCCCTGTAGGCTCATAAAAGATTTAAATTGACGCCTATAACAATTCAAAATAAGTTTTTGAAGTGTATGCTATTTTATAAAATTTTAATACTTATTTTAATCCAATTTGGTCAATGTCACAAATAATACTGTTCCGGAAGGCCGATTTTTGAACACACACTGTATTACTGAACACACTCTGTTATTTCAAAATTTCTTTATTGTCACAACTTTGATAACTTGTCAAAATAATTTAAGTTGCCTCGAGGAGCTCTCAAACTATACTGTTCACGAAAGCCGATCTGGGCCCTTTATATACCCTTTTGGTCGATACCGGAAGATTTCCTTATTTTGTATTTGTAGTATTTCCATACTACATGGTGTAATAAAAATAAGAAAAAGGAATAAACCGGCGATTTCTAGACCTTCTATCATTGGCGTTCCATGTTAAAAATAAGGAAATAGAATTCTCTAAAAAGTTCCAGACCTTCTTTCATCGACGTCTCATGAGGAAATTAACAAAAGGTAAGATTAATTAAATAAATTATAAACTCATGGAAAATATGCCTAAAACCCTACAAACTAGAAACACAAACTAATACTATGAAATGTACAACGCTATAAAGTTCGTTACATTGCCCCCTTTCAAGCTTTGATCATCCCGATCAACTTTCTTGATTCTGATAATGGGCCAATATGTCAAGATCCACAATTTTCATCCTCGCATGAGGGCGTTTCCAAATTCAGTACATCGGATCGTTTAGTCGGGTCACTATATTGTACGGAACTTCCCATGACTTCTGAAGTTTTGGTGAACGCCTTTTGGTTCATTTACGATTGTACAACGATACCTTTTCACCAACCATGAATCCACCAGTATTGGCTTTGACGTCATAGCGGATCTTAATTCTGTCGCTTTCTATTTGTAGTCGTCTCTGTCCTTTCCAAGAACGACCTGGGCGACTTTTTTCTTCCGGAATCCCTTTCTCGGTCGCGGTCCCTCTCAACGTACCTTCTTGGGGATGCTCTGTAGAACGTTCTTCTTCCGTAGCCCCTTTCGCGGTCACGGTCCCTCTCGTCACGTTCTCCACAGACGCCGCGAGTACTCCTTCTATATCTTCCGGAATGATTTTTCTTCTATCGCCTTCACCAGCAATAATTTCAGGGCAATCTCTGTAAAAGTGACCATTGTATCCGCACTGGTAACAACGCATATTATTCGAATGGTACCGGCGACTTTGATCCCTTCTTCTCGGTCTGGCATAAGTCACTCTAATACGACAGCCACATACTTCAGCTCCATCACAAGCCTTGACCAACTGCAGCATTTTTTAAAAATCTTTGTATACAGCAAATCCAAAACAGGGAATACTATTACTTAACCAGACTTCTTCAAGTTTACCATAAGGAGCAAAAGGCTTTCTCCAAGTCGCTTCTTCGAACATCATCATCTTATTAGCAATATGAAGCCGATAGCCATCAGAGCCTCTGTCAGGAACAATATTGCGAGTACAGTGGCTTTGTAGATGCCCCTTTTGGCCACACTTCCAATAACGAATTCTATTTCTAAAACGAAAGCTTGTATTTTTGTTGTCACGTTTTCCCTTCGTTCAAAAATTCTTGCAACTCCCTCATAAAAATTTCCTCGTTGGTCTTGCGATAATCTCGAGAAACTTTAAGTCTTCTTAGGATTCTGGCTTGGTTCCTTGCGGTCTGTTTGGCTGTTTCAAACTGAACGGTATAAGCAAGAGCCTCGGAAATTTTCTTCAGTCTGGCCATTCTTAGTGTTTGACTTGTTTCTGGGTCGCGTAAACCTTCAATGAAACTATTACTGCCAACTCTTGCTTTATTTCTTCCGGATATGTTGGGTAAGTCAAATTTATTAACCTCATAATATCCGCCTCATATTCCTGCAGACTTTCATTGTATTTTTGTCTTCTTCCTTGAAGTTGGGCCTTATAAACTTCTTAGAGGTTGGCTTCACCATAACGCATCTCCAGAAATGTAACAATAAACTCATAATCATTCTGTTTTGGGAATGTTACGTAGAACCTCCATAGATTCACCTTGTAGTGCTAGAAGAAGAGCACGTGCCTTCTCCGGTGAACTCCAATTATTGCCGGTGTCGGCGGCTTCAAATTGACGGACATAGGTAAGCCAAGGTACTTTACCGTCGAAGGTAGTTGGCTTCATCACACTAGTGGCAGGAACACCATCTACCTTTATTACACCGGTACTGGCTACCTTCTCGATTTGCAAATGTAATTTCTGCACCTGTTTCTGGATTCCTGTCACCTCATGTTGTACTTCGCCAAGTACGTCTTCTCTAATTTGCAGATGTAATCATTGCATCTGTTTCTGGATTTTCGTCACTTCACCATGTACGTCTTCTCTAACTTTACTAATCTTCTGTTGCATTTCTTGTTCCATGTACTTCATGTCTACTTGATTTTTGTTTTAAGTTCCTGTCTCATGTCGTCCAGGCTTGTTTTTAGTTCAGGTTAGTTCAGATGTATTCTAATTTGCAGATGTAATTATTGCATCTGTTTCTGGATTTCCGCCACTTCGCCATGTACGTCTTCTCTAACTTTACTAATCTTCTGTTGCATTTCTTGTTCCATGTGCTTCATGTCTACTTAAATTATAGTTTTGTAGCTTTAATTCCATCTATATCAGGCGTGGGTTCACTTCAAAAATCGGATTAAACTTCGGTCACTTCAAATTACTGACGTGAAACGGCGCCAAACGCGATTATTATTTGGATAGGTGACCACTTGGGAAGACCGCATTACCGTGGTCTCGAACCCACGTTAAACTATAGGTCGACACGCCAAATGGTCTATACCAACGCGACTTTAAAACAAACAAATAAACTATCTATACCAGAACTATGTGAAATATTGTAGCAGAATAACTTAAATAATAATAAAGAGCCGACGCAAAAGTTCTCTATTAACCACATACTACATATACACGATGTATCACCCTCTTTATATTTCAAATCCGCTTCCCCTAACTTAACTGAATGGTCCATCGCTCTGAATCACCCTGCTTTGGCCTATTATTTTACTAGTTTATTAGATTATGCGCGACGGGGTAATAATATAGTTTTGCCGTTAACAGTTGCAAGCAATAAAACAAATTAGGGTAAAATATAAGAGATTTGTAACGATTATTTTTAGTTTTTTTAGTGCGATACATTTTTCAAATTTAGAATGTAGTGTGTAGTCCAAAGGTTGAAATTATAAACTATTTTGGAGTAAAATATTTTCCAAATCAATCAATTATTTTAGGAAGTGAGATGTATCTTTATACTAACCACCTTTTCAGCCTGTTGATTTTATCGAATTAAAGTACTTCCTGTTAATAGGAATTGTTATGACAAGCACAGTTTTCTTTGGGCAAGAGTGAAATTTTGTGTTCGAGTAAATATAACCGAAATATGTCACATTGGATGTGGAGCCCTTCCAAAAACAAAATGGCGGTGATTTTCAGAAAATTGAATAAGTTATTTACTCTATTTTTTTCGACAATTTAGTACATCTTATCTTATCTATAACTTATAACAGTTCAATAATGTAAAAAAGCACAACAATCGGCTTCTTGACTTAGTGTTTGGCCCACTGAACTCTTGCAGAGTTGTTGAATCTAATACAATTTTGCAAAGGTACTTGAGCGGGTTCTTCAGGAACAAATATCCTTTTACATAGCGTCAACCGTGACCAATCTTTGTACTAGTACGCAGTATGTCTCAGAGCGTATTGATTCTGGCATTCAGGTCGATGTCATTTACACAGATCTATCCAAAATGGTTGATCGACTTGATCGCGGTATTTTACTTTCCAAATTGTCGGACTATCAAGCTACCTATTAAACCGCTCTCATTATGGTGAATACCGTGGTCATAGATCTAGTAATTTTGTAGTAACGTCGGGTGTTCCTCAAGGATCTGTTTTGGGTTTTTTACTTTTTAATGTTTTTAGTAACGATATCACATGTGGGTGAATAACAGCTACCTACTTTATGCAGACGATTTAAAAATATTCCAGGACATACAGAATCCTAGCGATTGCTTGAGCCTTGAACTGGATCTCATGAAATTAAATGCTTGGTGTCTAAAAAACAAACTGTCTCTGAACGTAGACAAGTGCAATATTATGTCATTCTTAAGAAGTAGAATGTCACTGCTGCATGATTATGGGATCAACGGTGCTTTTCTAAGGCGAGTTAACTTCATTAAGGACCTGGGAGTCACGTTTGACTGCAGACTCACATTTGTCAATCATATTAATGATACAGTATCGAGATCTTACCGAACGCTAGGCTTTCTAGTGAGATCTAGTCATGAATTTCAGTCGTTCCAGGTCATAAGCACGTTATATTATTCTCTTGTACGAAGCAAATTGGAATATGCCTCAGTTATATGACATCCTTATTACCAGGTACACTCTGATAAATTAGAAATAATTCAGTATCGTATCTTAAGATTCTTAATCTTTAAATCGGATAGATTTTATCCACTGGCCACTACACCTCGCGAAAGCCTATTGACGAGATTTAATTTCACAACTCTGGAGAAGCGCAGTAACGGGGCTCGTGTACTGGTTAATAACAAAATTTTGGCAACTGATTTGCTCGCGAGAGTTCATTTTCATGTTCCAGGGATAACTAGATCGCCAGTGTTTTTCTATTTGCCGAAACCAAGAACTAATGTATTAGAATTATTCCCATTATACTCGATATGTTCCCTTTATGATCGCCTGAAAGACAACTTTGATATATTATCTGTGATTAATTTATAGACTGTTATACTTATAGTACTGTCCGTATTATGTATATAACTTTAGGATGTATGTAACTTTGTTCTATTTCCTGCCTAATAATAAGGACTCTGGTCCTGTAGGTAAATAAATAAATCATTCTATACTTGGAAGGTTTTAGACTCCGAATTGCCATGAAAAACATTGCGTCCGTAACCCCAAAAATATTGAAATAAAAGCCTATAAACTAAAATAAAATACGGGTTAATTTAAAAATGGTTTTTATCATAAATTTTATAAATCGAACTATTTTTCTTTCTATTATAGATGAAAAATATTAGGTCTTAATTAAATTTTAGCTATCTTAAATGAGTGGCATTCAGTAAATTAATAATAGTTGAAAGAATAAATTTGGTTTTAACAATTATAAATTTTGATCAGGGTATTTATATGAACTGTCAATATCTCTGAATACTTTTTTATCATTTTTAGGAAAAAGTTATAGAAGTCTTGATGAGTAATTTTAAAATTATATTTAGTTTTTATAATTTCGGATGCGGATTCCGGTTTTAACTTATTTCCTTCTTTGGTTCATTGACTTGAAATCAAAGAAAATACTCTTTCTATATGTGCATTATGCGCATGCAATTTTTTTGAGTTCATGCTTTCTTCATACTCTATGAAAAGGCTGCACCATAATTTATTTCAATTAATCTTTCAGTAAGTAAAGTCATTAATAACAGTTTGATTTATGAATTTTTTGAAGCAAATAAACTCACTGAATAGTTTTTCTTCATTTAATATTACCTTGCGCGGCTTTAAAAATTCGATGAAGAATTCCACATCTGACTTTTTGGCTGATATAACTTTTTTGGTATCCATCCATTCAAAAACTTTGATTTTATCTAGGGGCAAAATTCAATCCAACAATGTCTTTTAGAATATTTCCTGCCACCATAACAGAATTATCTCCGTATTCATATGCATAATATTCATTGTTGAATGAATTACACATATAAAAATACGTTTCTCTGATGCCGTTTTCAAAAAATTGTGTTAAAATTTTCGGTGAATTTACACGCTCAAAAAGTACTTTTTCAAAAGTTAATACACGTTCCATGGCTGGATATAAACACAACTATACTTGAAACGCTGTATATCTTTAAAAATTTAGTAATTGTAACGGTTTTTAGTTGCCATACATCAAAAAAAAATGTTCCTCATAAATATAACTAGGGTCGTTCATTTCGATTTTCTGTACTCCTCTCGGAGTAGAGAAAAATAAGTTATTTTTACAATTGAAACAACATTTATACTTATTTCATAATTTTTAACATGTTTTATTATCTAAAATTTTATAATTCTTCAAAATATCCCATTAATATTTGTATAAAAATATGAACGTTAACACGCTTATCTACTCCGTATCTACTCCAGACATAACATAAATCGGAAAAAACTGATGATTTTCCCTCCTTGTTTCTCTTAATAATAATGAAAGAGATAAAAGATATCACAGGTCAGGAGCAAGGAAACAAAAGAAAGCCGCTGTTATTTACATAACCTTGCCTCAGACTAACTGTGTCTTTATTTTGTCCTTCTATAATAACGGTAAACAATATTATTAAAGGCATTTTTGTCGACAACGTTGCGATATTTTTATTATATTACGATATAAAATAGTTTAGACACTTTGTGCCGCTATTTAATATTGTAGTGTTTAGTGTTTGTGACTTTAAACATTTGATAGCCTATAAATTTTAGACTATCGTTATTATAATAAAAACACTTTACTAGTGCTTGTTTTTATTGGATTTATTTAGGTTTTCTAACTGGATATGGATGTACATATGGATAATTTTAATCAGCTTGATATACCGGTAAGTAACTAATAAAGAGGTTTTTCTTTCGAAAACGTTAAGCAACATTCTGTAGAGCTTTATGAAAATACACAGTATTTCAAACTCATGTGTACACTATGATTAGTTAATACAGCTTGTACAGAATGTAATTAGAAATATTTAAAATATTATAACAAAGAATAATACAATAGCTGAAAACAAGGGAAACTGTTCCTTGAAACATATGCCTGAAATGCTTAATTTTGGAAGAAAAAAATAACAAGATGAACAAAATAGTACACATGCACAAATTTTTTAGTTATTTTTACAGGGAACGTTTTAGATTTCTAGGTATTTATTGGATTTAGTGAAGATTTAGATTATTAGAGTACTTTAAGGTAGTTTTTGGAAAAGAAAACAAAATCGTAGCTCCATTCTTAGTATAATGTACTCTCTAGTATACAGGATCCTATCATTTTTCCAACCTATAATCTATATGTATGCAAGTATGCAGAGTCCTAAATTCCGCCACATAAGAAGCTGTCCTATAGCCCAAGATTGGATTAAATTTACTCACGATTATGTTAAAAGGAAGCTGCCTAATTGTAATCCTATAGAGGTAAATTTGGGTTATGCTTATTTTTATACCTAACTGTTATTAGTCGCACTTTTTAGAAATTGAATTGTTGATTTTAAAAACAACATAGTTGACTCCAGCCCTACTGTTATTTATTTTCTACTACATAACATTTTTTTGTCATATTTGTTTCTAACTTTTGTTTTTTAAGTGATTCAGAAAGTGTTTAAAATGTTTGTCAGTTTTAGTAAAACATACTTCTGACTACAAAGGAACAATACCCTGAAAATAAAATGTGAAACCTTAGTGACTGCACATTTGTCAATAAAATTATATCAATATACATGTATAAAAATATTAGTAAATTTGTTCACCCAGAACTTCCTTCATCATTAATTTGATGTGCTTTAATTGTTCAGTTGAACTCGTATAACAATTTTTTTTAAGCCAAATCACTATTTTTGATTTTAACTTAAATTTCCACCCATGTGCCGACTTATTCTGATATAATTATACATATTCAGTTGATATGATTATTAAATTCCATTACCCAAGAATCCTGAAAACGTATGACAGTGTAAATTCAAAATTAAACTTCTCCATCTACCAACAACCTCTTGTTCGTAAAATATTAAATGCTATAATTCAGGTAAGCAAGTACCTTAAAAATATTTTGAAAATACGGATAAATCCCATGGAATATATTAACTTCCATTCTTTTCACTTTGTCTTGTTACAGTATTGTTTCATCTAATTAGTTTTTGTTTACTTTTCGTTTCCGGAATATATATTTTTCAAAATTTTATATAGCTGGTATAATTGTCAATAAGAGAAAAATTACTTTTAGAATTCTTAAGTTTAAATCTAGTTTATGTGTCCCCTAATCATTTATCCAAAAATCACTTTAAAAATATTTGTTTATAGTATGAAATATGTACATTTAAAAAATTTTCCTTACAGGCTAATTTACTAATTAAAACAAGTAGCAAGGGAAGATCTGGGTAATCAACTTTATGAATTTTTAAAATTCAAATTAGAAATTAAATTGCAATTTTTTTTTATAAAAATTTAAAACAACTTAGGAAACTGCCCAATGCTTACACTTATCCCATACAACTGTGAGAACTTTCCTAAATGTCCCAATAACGACAATAAAGGAAACAAGAAAAAGAAAGAGACCAAAAACTGAAGATACGCCGGAAGCAACAAAATTACAAATTAGAGATGAAATATATATGATGTATTCTGAGGGTAAGTATTTCTAAAAAATTTTATATGTTATATTTTATTCTAACTTGTTTTGTTTACATTTTCTAACCCGTCAAGGTGTATGTATAATGAAAATATAAGTTTTAAAAATAAAAAAACCCAAAAAAATATTTGTAATGAATACAAAAAGTAAACCTAATTTTACTAAATTAAATAGAATATCAAGATTTCGTCATTTCTTCATAACAATTTTTTATTTGTGAAGGTACCTCATTAACAGTCTCAATATTGTTGGAACGATTAAAGGCAAAAGAAATATACCATGGAGCAAGGACAAGTCTAGGCATATTACTAAAGCAAATAGGATTTATCTACAGGTAAACAATCATTTACATACAACAAATAAATGTTAGATACAAATATAAAGCAGTTGCAATTGGGTCAAAATAATGACCGTAAGATACTGTCAGATGACAACTTAATTTAAATATTTTTATATCGGTAAATGTAAAATATAAAGCGTTAATTTTTTTGTGTTTTTTATAGGACTTCTTGAGGGAGCAGGATTTTTCACAGGAGACCTGTGTAATTTATTTTTGGAGGATACACATTTCATTTTTATTTATATATTTATATAGGAAGGATGACCCACGTAGAGCTTTAATGGAGAAACCACAAATTCAGAAAATGAGAAGAGACTTTCTTGAACAGTACTTAAAGAACGAAGAAAAAGGGGAAAATAAATTTGAGCCAGTCTTTATAGACGAGACATGGATATTTCAAAATGGCACCCACAGACGATCATGGCAGGACGATAGCACTCGATCAGTACGAAAAATATCTGGGGAGGGATTTAGGTAATATATCTGTTATTTGCACTTACACAATTTGAATTTTTTTCATCTATAACAGGTTGCAAAAAGCTTTATTTAAATAATCCTTGGATCATTTCCTATTAGCAGGATGTTAAATATTAAATTTTTACTTTAATACTTTATTTCCTGGGGAGATTGAGAAATTTCTTACTTTAATTTCTGTATGTTTTATCAAACAAGTTTGAACTTTTTTAGGAAAAATTTTTACTTAATATGATAAAAATGTTTCCTTAATAAATGAAAGTTAACCAAATAATTTAATTTACATTTTACAAAATAATAATGATCATCTTACTTTGATACAGGCTTTCCAGAAATCCAAAAAAAAAATCTTGTGATTTCTTAAGCGGCTTTATAAAAGAATTTGATATAAACATATATCTAAAATATTTCGTTTTCAAAATACAGGGCGTTAAAAATTATGAAAAAAAAATATATTATCAAAATATAAAAACTGCTTACAGGTATTTTGCTGAAACGTGAAGTAAATCTGTATAGCGAAACTAATATTTTTATATTAAAATATGGTACGTCAGTGTTCTTGCCTGAGTTCTCAGGGGAGTCAATGCTTTGCCAATCGAAACTGCTGAAATGGTATCATGTTTTATTGTGCTAAAAAAAGCCGATTTGAAATAAGTATTATACTTATTTAATTGCACACTCCTCACCCATAATTTGTACAACATAAAGGTGCTTAAAAATAAACCAAAAATGGGTATAATACAGTATATTTTTAACAATACATTATATTTCTAAAAAATAAACAGATGAAATAAATTTTCCAATTTCAAGGCATTAATGACATAAAAATTGAGAAAAATAAATTAATTTTGATATTATCCTTTAACTAAGACCATCAACACATGCAATATTCCGTGTTCTATTTACGTGAAATGAAGATCCCTGAAGATGTTTCGAGCAATCTAGGTAAAAAGTTGCATAACAATTCAAATTTGACTTGGTCTAAACTCAAGAACCACTATTTCTCAATTGACCAAAACCATGAAAGCTTCCGTTGGTTAAGACCAATTTGTGTTTCTGCAAAATATTTCAAATAATTTGTACTGCCACATACTACTCTACTTTTTTTCAGGTACATAGTACTGAATGCAGGAAATGAAAATGGATTCGTTGAAGATGCAATGCTGATTTTTAAATCAAAGTCAAAAACTGGAGATTACCATGGAGAAATGAATTCGGAAAACTTTGAAGCTTGGTTAAAAGATTTTTTGCCAAAACTGGAAACACCTTCTTTAATTGTTTTAGATAATGCTTCCTATCATAGTAGGCAACTTCAAAAATGGCCAACAAAGGGTTGGAACAAGGATGCTATGAAAGCGTGGCTGAAAGAAAAATATATCAACTTTGGAGAAGATGCTACAAAAGATACTTTGTGGTCTTTGATATCTCGGGTACCAAAGCCTGCAAAATGCTTTGTAGTAGATGAGCTAATAGAATCTTCTGGACATAAAGTTTTACGCTTGCCTCCATACCATTGCCATTTTAACCCAATTGAAATGGTATGGAGTCAGGCAAAGAGAAATTATGACCAACTGATTCTACAAGTTAAAGAACCAATAGAGGCTTGGAAAAAGGCGTTAGGAACAGTGACAAAACAGAATTGGGCTAACTATGTGGAACACACAAATAATATTATTAAAAAGCAGTGGGAAATTGAAAAGAAAATTCGAGTTCCTTTACAGCCACTTATTATTCATGTTGGTGAGAGTGATAGCGATTCCTCAGAATAAGAGAAGTCATTTTGACCCTTAATCCTCTTTTCAGTTTTTGATAATATGTGGATGTACAGACATTTTTAATAATTTTCTTTTGTGTTTTTTTTAATCTCTTTTGGCATTTTCATACATAAAAATTTCACCACTTCTAAAGTATTCTCATAAAATTCTTTTTTACATATTTTCTAAATTTTTAACTTAAATTTTTTATTGGCATTTTTTAAGCACTTCTTTTCTTTTTCCATTTCTATATAGGATATTTTTTTCTTTTGCCCATGGCATTATATAAAACAAGAAAGAGTATGGTATCATTTTTTTTATATTTATTATATATAAATAATCAATCTTAATTATAATTAGTTCATTTACGATTTCTATTTTTTTATGGCAGTATTATTTTCATATATGTGTTACTCTGTTTCAGTGAACTTGATGCAACATAGGGGCCCTAGATTTTGCCTCAGATCTAGATGCCCCCAACCGAGCCCCTTTCATTATTTTACATGTTTATATGCTTATACATTTATGTGTGAGGATGTTGCATGTGGAATCTTGAAATGAGGTCAATAAAAGACTCAGAGCCATGAGTCGTGCGATGTATTAAATCTTACCTTTTGGGGCACCCATTTTTTTAAATTTGTTTATTTATTTTTAAGAAAACTAGCTATTTAATGAAGAAGAAACTAATTAATTATTTATATTTTTATTCAATATTTTTGTAGCTTGAATACCTTAGTTTTTGCAGTCAAAGATCATAAAGTTACAATAATTTAATATAAAATACTTATCATTTCTAGGATATTGTATATATACCTATAATTTTTGAAAATAGTGTTAGGTATATAAATAAATAATTAATCTTAATTGTAATTAGTTCACTTACGATTTCTATTGTTCCATGTCTGTATTATTTTTTATGCATGTATTACTCTATTTCAGTGAACCTGATGCAATATTGGGGCCTTAGATCTGGATGCCCTGGACCGAACCCCTTTCATTATTTTACACATTTATATGTTTATAAATTTATCTGTGAGGATAGGGCATGAGGAATCTTGAAATGTAGTCAGTAAAAGACTCGAAGCCATGAGTCGTGCGTTGTGTTAACTATTATCTATTGAAGCATACATTTTTTTTAAATTTATGTATTTATTTTTAAGAAAACTAGGCTATTTGATGAAGATGATTAATTATTATATAATTATTTTTATTCAATATTTTTGCAGCTTAACTACTTCATTTATTGCAGTCAGAAATCATAAAGTTAGTCATTAAGTATAAAACACTGAATAATTTCTAGAATATTGTATACTTACCCACTGTTTCTAAGAATACTATTTTTTAGTTCCGATTCTATTAGAATAGTCAATTTATTTTTAGTTTTCAGTTAGACTACCCTAATATTGTTATACCTAACTGGAGTATTATAATAAAAATAGAACTTTATCAACAAATTGCGTATAATTTTTTCTGTTACCGAAATAGTTACCAATAATTTAGAATATAAACGATTTACTTTATAAAATAAATAAATAAAGCTTTTATTGTCATAAATTTCATAGGTGAAACATGCCAACAACATAGGTTCACTTATAAAAGTGAACATACACATAAGCACTCCACACTTGTACCTTCAGACATCAGCCTACTAATCCCAAAATTAAAAAGAGTGTGTTTAAAATTTTTAGTACAATAGTTTCTACAATTTCAAAATTATCAGCTAACAACATATTAAAAAGGCAATGCTTATTAAAGAATGTACTAATACGTAAAGTAAATTATTTTTAGCAGTAGTACATCTCTTAGTGTAGTAATATAAAAGAGGAAATTTTAATCCGCTTTTAAAATCTCTCATACTTAAAATTTCACTTAAAATATCAAACCCATTATAAGCACATAAACTCCTTCATTAAATAGCCCTATACAAATGGGATATAAAATTATCGATATGTCTAAACAGAAGGAAAAACTTCGATTTTAAAATTTTTGTGTATAACATTTTTCTTTTTTAAGGATATTTAGTTTGTGAAACTTGCTTATAAACTATTCGACAAATTTCTTGTTAAAAAAAAATAGTAGAATGAGCCACTCCGACCCTGTTACAGTTCTCAAAAAAACAATGTCACTAGTTTGATGCATATGTCAAATTTTGACGTAAAGATATACAGCGGTTCAACTATATCTTGTATTTGAATAATATAACAATTTCGTCTTACGTCAGCCTGCTGACAAAATTCCTTTAATGGCTCGGTTCTTACTGTATATATTGAAAAGTGATTATAATTCTTCTGCAACTGTCTATCACAGTATGCAAATCAATATTAGTTGCATAGTCTCTTTTATTATTCAGCAAAGCTGTATGTGTTAACCTGTCATTAAACACAGCCAACCTACTATATGTTTTTAAATCTATAAGAACTTCTTTTGCCTGTTGCAGTAATTGTAACAATGGTTACAAAAATTCGGTAAATTTTACAAAAATTAACAATAGCTAATTCTAGTTTTTCAGAAATTACAAAAGGGTATATTTCTTTAGTGTTCAACTTACGCTCCTTGTTTATTTCAATGCATAAACTTCAAAATTATTTATTTTCATCCACTATCTGTGATTGAACAGATGTTTTGAAAAAATACATATATCATACAAAGATTTTATGGTTTCTTCAGAAGAAGCAATATTTTCTTTCGTCGAGCATGAAAATTTTTGTAACTTGAAAAAAGGCATCAATTCTCATCAAATAGAAGAAAATATACAGCAATCTTAGGGCCAGTTTTCAGTTTTTGTGTTCAGGCTTTTTTTTATCATGAAAAATTTTGACTCTTTCGATCTTTTTTAAGTAAATTTAGGCACGCTGACTTGAGGTTTATTTAGTTTTTTTTCAAAACTGTTAAAAAATTCATAATTTCTAAATTATTTTCAGTAAAAGTATAGTCGACCTAAATAGAGATTCTGCTCCCGATATATTTATATCGACTTTATGTCAATAATTAGACAGATATTAAGCTATTTATTAAAAGTGTTCGTTTCCAGAAGCAAAGAATATATACAAATTCAAAAGATTCTATATAAATTAATATATCACAAGGGCCAATCATGTGACTTTCATTGGTACTTGAAATTTCATCCAGATGAGACCTTTCCACAATCTGTATTATTGTTGGAAGGTTTTCAAAAACTGAATCCACAACCCTGGTGTGAATTTCCTAATAAGTTGATAATTTTTTAAGCTTAGTGTTTTATAATAAGTTTCTTGAATGTTTAACAAGTTAAACAAAAGTAGATTAATAAAATAAATAAAAATTACTAATACAGTTTTTTAATATATTGGAAACCAAATTTATATTTTAAACAAATAAAAATGGGCAAGTATAAACTTTGAAAAAATTACGTAAAGAATCAAGGAATAAATGTTAGTTAGAGGGTATCAAAAAATGCAGTTTTTACGTGGGCGGGGAAAGCAGTCGCCCCCACCTGGCTTCGCCACTGACTCTATGTATACTTTTTACACAAAAACTGATAGAATCTCTTTCAGTTTAACTCTTAATTGACATAGCTCACCTTAAGTGACCAAAATACCTGAACTCCAGTGAAGAAGAGTGTTGATAGGAACAGTTAAGCTACAACTGCTTTCTAAACTAATTATCCAGTCACCAATTGCGCACATACACACATAATTATGTTCACCAAGCCCCAAACTCCAAACTCTAGTTATGTTATAAATTTTAGTTACTCATACTAGTATAGTTATAAATTATATACTATTCCTAATACACCCATTTAATAAATATTTTAATTTTTTTCTCTAATTAGAATGATAAGTTACTTCGTAATTTTTGATAAACAAAACGACAGCTATTATCTATGTACAATGATCACCTTCTTCAAAATAGTGATGAGACGAGCCAAGTAGGCTCACTATTAAACTCAAAAGTACTGGTTCTGCTTGAGTATCTATTGCAATGGACACGAGCTCAATCGAGTATTAAAGAACCACCTCGAAGGTTAGAGAGTCCATTGAGACGATGGCGAGTTGAGGTCATGTTTTTTAAGTTTTCCATAAGTTTTTTCTATTACCAAGGATATTTGTCGAGGAATGTTCTTTTATATAAATTACTGCACATGGTTATTCATGTTAGAAAAGCCGCTGGCAATGTCTAGTAAACTTTAGTACTTTTGTGCTAGATCTGAATACTCGACTTCAGACCAGCTTATTTTATAAAAGACTCGATTCCCAAAAAGAGCGACAGAATTATTTCTGTAATCAGATTAGCATTTTACTTGTCAAAAACATTGCAAGAATACCAAACAACCACAGAACATTTCCATTGGGGCTCAAAAGTAAAGTATTCCTAAAACAGAGAAAGATACATAAATATTACCCATAATATCCCAATAATCACATACCCAATTTAGTCATAAGAAAAATTTATACTTTGAGTTAGAGCGATATCTTAAACAATTCACAATAATTTTTAAATGCCAAATTTCTTTAGAATTGGATTATTTCGACTCACAGTTTTTTTCTTATTTTGCATAGTTTGTAAAATAATTATCCGGTTGGGAATTTCCTACACAGACAAATCCTGCAGCTAAAAAAATTAATTGGGTATTTAATATCAATAAATTGTTTTACCTACAACGTTTATTATTAAAATAATCTCGTATTCTCATCTGTAACTAAATATTAAATATATTTAATTATAATTTAGTTCCACATTATTAATAACAATTAACGTTGGCTGACTATAATGAGATAATTTATTTAATAATATGTAGCGCAAAGTTTTCCGCTCTACTATCTATCAGCCAGTCCATTAAACTGCCCACATTAACACTTTATTCCCGGCAGATTATTTAATTATGTATTAAAACGGGCATTTAAATCTGCCGGCCATAATTTACATTCAATATTTAATCTGCGCCAAACAAATTAAATTCGTATTTTGGGGAAGGAAACTGGGATAAAATGTAGGGAAATATTGGACCATCGTTTTAAAATAAGCTGCTTATTCTACATATATTTTTAAATCAATATTTAGATATATAAAGCCTGGTTGCCAGGTTCGTACCGCAAGAGAAAGGGAATTAAGGTTTAACATCCCCCCCACAGAAAATTAAATCTATTAAAATGTAACTAAAATATTGTAAGTTTGAACATAAAAATCAAATGCTCTCGCAGGTGTGACTTTAGACAGGTGAGTTAATGACTTTAAACTTTATTAGCATACCTGACAATGGGGTGAAAATAAATTAACGCTACGATATTTATTGTGTAGATTGGCAGCAAGTTTTGAGTTGCAGTACAGGCTACAGTTAAGAAAACAAAAGAAAATAATAATTTTGAATATTTCAAATTAGTAATATATGTAACATTTGACTTCACTCAACTAAGTTTCCTACGATGTTTTTAGAGCTTACCATAAAACATCCTTAGCTCTAAAGTACCATTAATCTCTTTGCCCCACCTTTCACTATAACCAATTTATTTTGAGCAAATGTTTGGAAAGGACCCCGCAATATCCTTACGAAAAAGTGAGTTTCGTTAAATTGGTTAAATTTTCGACATTTTGTGTATCCCACCTCTCTGATGGTCTCAAATTCCCAAAACTCCAGGGTATTAAGATAAAGCTTGTTAAAGTAATTCGTGCATTTGAGGTGTATAGATCTAAATTAAAGCATTATTCTTTTTTTTTGTTTCAAAGTGGTTTGAAAATAATTCATAATTGTCATGATTAAGTGATTGAAATATAATATTATATACTCTCAAACGTCGTCATGTCATGGACGTCATAACAGGTAATATCATGTCACGGAACGTCAAGGAACAAATAATATTTTTTTCTTTTAATTCAAGGTTAGAACACCTAACAGGACCGTCTAGGTAAGGGAGAGAAATACATATGAGCAACAAGCAGGGATGGGTTATTTATATGCGTAGTAATTGAGAGCGTTGCAGCATATGCGCAGTATAGGGGGTGATTAGTACGCGTGCGCAGAAGGTAGACAATAGATTTTACATATGCGCAAGAGGTAGACATTTTAGTACATATGCGCAGGACGTGATGATGGTTTAAACGTATGCGCAGTAGGCGGAAAGGGGTACTACATATGCATAATAAGTGGAGATGGTAGTACGTATACGCAGCAGATGAGAATAGGTACTTCACATGCTCAGCAAGTGAAGATAGGCACTTGTATAGTAGGAGAATTAGTTCACAAACGCAGGTGGAGACAGGTAGTATACATGGGTGATAGTGGGGGTAGTGCATGAAAAAAATTATATCGGAATAATATTACGTGGTAATTAGATCACCAAAATGATTCATTCCTTTTATTAACAATGACCTCTATTTATCATTCAAATGATATGATGCAAAAAATTTCAACTATCTATCAAAAAATAATATGACTGATTATCACAAATGATAGTGATGGTATGCTATGACAAGATATGACATAAAGTGAATACTATGATTTAGTGTGTCGTGGTGTGAAGGCTTCAGTGAATGAATGAATGAAGAAAAGTGATGATACTTTATCATCTATTGCGTCATTGCGTCCTTTACATCCCACCATAGCAGCCAGCCATTCGAGACGGATGGCTAACTGCTTCTGTTATAAAAATTGTATCTCTGAAATATCTCTATCTCAGCCCGTTGAGTGCCAGGCACTCTCTGAGGACATGGTCAACAGTTTCATCCTCCTCCAGACACAATCTGCACGTCGGGTCATCTACGACACCGATCTTATGAAGATGGCTCCTATGGTAATAATGTCATGTCAACAATGCCACCACAATTCGCAGCTCTCTCCTTTCTAAAGTGAGAAGTTCCCTAGCAAGCCGTGTACCGGGTCCAGTTATATGTTCTTGGGACATCTCATTCCAGGAGTTCCTCTTCATGATTCAATAAATTTGCTTTCCAGCAACGGTCCACTTCCTCATTCCCGCGTATGCCCGAGTGACCCGGGACCCTCGTGTCTGATTATGCACCCGTTCCTTGTCAGACTATTCAGTACATCCTTGCATTCAGACACCAGTCGCGAAGTTACTCGAGTTCAGTGCCATTATCGCAGCCTTACTATCTGAGTATAAGTTTATTACCCTATTCATGTTTATGACCCTCTTACATATATGAACACACTGCAGAATAGCCTATTTTCCGCTGTAAATATAGTTGCACGTTGCCCCAGAGAGTAGAACTCCCTGACTCCCGTGCTCCTGTCGAGCACTCCATTGAGGCATTTGATCAGAAGAACGAGATACACAACATATCAAAAATATAACAATTTAACAGAAGTAACTTTTCCATAAGAATATTGCGGGGTTCTTTGAAAAAATGGAAAAGCGAATCTAATTGACATAAACTTGTATTTTTGTTTTCACAATTCAGAGTCGAGCGTAAAAACTAATCCGGCACAAGGAAAATCATTAAAATTAAATATTTTAAGATTCTTCACCTCAAAACCTTAATAGAACCGGTCGAAAAAAAGCAGCATTACCCTTTATATCAATTTTCACAGAAAACAAGGATTTTAGCTACTTTTTCAAATATTTATTTGTACCAGCTGCAGAAAACTTCAAAAAAAGACGAAATTCAGAACAGCATATTCGTATTTAGTTTTCCTTTATTGTTACAAAAGTTGCATGATTTGAATTATATGGAATTTTATTAAATCTGTTCTGGTATTAGAGCATGATTATTTTATTTGCTCGTTACTGGAAACTTTATAACCAATTAGTTTCCGGCA
The DNA here is from genome assembly GCA_034092305.1 of Diaprepes abbreviatus. NCBI lineage: Eukaryota > Metazoa > Arthropoda > Insecta > Coleoptera > Curculionidae > Diaprepes > Diaprepes abbreviatus. The sequence continues at coordinate 38,662,026 of JASJET010000022.1, forward strand.
AACTAAAGTTAAAATTAATGTTCACAGAGTTGAAATCCAGGAGTTAATTTTATATTACCGACGTCACTATCTACTTACCTTACGGTAACAAAAGGGCGTATGAGGCAATTAAAAATTATTTCCTGGACTTTTCCTCGAACTAATTAAATTGAAATAAAGAAATACTGTTAAATTGGTATAAAGCCGTAAAATTCGGAGGAATAACTTACATATATTTATATATAACACTAAACCTAGCTAAAATAAGCAACCGATAAGCGAAATTGTTAGCAAAAAATATCGAACTTGCATAAACGTTCCAATTACTTAGAGAACTGAAATTCAGTACATATATTTCAGTCACCTTAGGTGGATGAAAAAGTTCAGAAATTCGAAAAATTCACTATGGTGACCCTAAGATTATTCTTCTTTAAGCGGGGGGTGTGAGAAAATTATTACACACATAGATTGCGTGTTCGCGGTACCGTTTTCTACTGTGTTATATCGCAAAGACAATAAAAATTTATTTGGATTTTTTCCTATCTGAGACACCTGAATAACAACTTCTTATTTTGTGCCGATCTAAGTTTCCACAATTTTCTGAAGTTACCTGTTGATCTGAAAGTACTTTCTAATATCTCGGGAGCATAAGGGGAGATCAAAATGACCCTACCTTGTCTTAGAAAAAAAATTCCTAACGTGCACCTTAACGGAGAAAAAGCGCCCTAAAAGGGTACCCAGCGATTTACCTTATCAACTCATGTTTTGAACCGACTTGTATAATTCAATGAAATTTTAATACTTTATAGAGGCCATAAAGATTCATTAAACTATACTACAGTAGATGTTTTAGATCATCAGAGAAGTCGGAAACGGACTTGCAGCCACACTCGCTGGGCCTAATTTTTGACAAGTGTCATTTATGAGGAAGCGCTGTCTCACTCTTCGAAGGCAAGAAGATGTTATGCTGAAAGATTTCCAGCTCAGACATTGTCAAGTCCAGAAGTCTTTCAAAGGGTTGATCGAAGCCTAAGGGAAATAGGTAAAAGATGATTAGAAAATAATTATTAGATTCAATTATGCCATACAGAAGGCATAAAAATCTATACAAAAGCCATGAGGGTCATAAGCATTTAAAAGACTACTGGAAACAACCAGATAATCATTCCATATGTATCTTCCAGAAGATGAGAAACCCATACACATTATACTGAGAAGAGTAATAGATTCCCTCACTGAGGGCTTTCATCCGCTAAAAATCATTTACTGGCATTACAAAGACAAGAAGTCGATGCCCATGGTTCTTGTAGTACTGCCCTAGAATGAAAGTTCCATCCACAACATTAAGGAAATCATGCACAACAGAATCAAAGTGGAAACTCAATAAAACAGGACCAAGACATTCCAGTACTACAACTGCCAGCTATTCGGGCATGCAGCACAAAACTGTCTGACCCCGCTGCATCAGTTGTGGCGAGGATCATCACTGCTTTGAGTGCCAGAAACCAAAAGAACCATCAAAATGCGCCAATTATGACGGAGCGCATCCTACAGAGAATGCCCCAGCAGACCACAAATAAGGACCCTAGAAATACCATACCCACAAGACAGATGGTGCGCCAATTATGACGGAGCGCATCCTACAGAGAATGCCCCAGCAGACCACAAATAAGGACCCTAGAAATACCATACCCACAAGACAGATGGTGCACCAAATCAGAGCACCTGCTATCAACACACTGACCGACCCCATGATCCAAAAGCTTACAGGCAAGAGTAGTTTTTATTTGTATGAAGCCATAATCCGGTAGATCATCCAAATATTTTTTTACATCAGAATAACGTTTCACCCACTTACTAACAAATGTTTTTGACTTCTTCATGACTTTAGCAGCCGCTCCGTATGACATTTTGGGTCCATTTGAATGTGAACACAAAAACACGACTTCGTAACGTGATGCGTACACAGCATTCATGACAAAATACATCCTTTTTTGACACAGATCGAAGAACAACTATAGCGCCCTATACAAAACATCTCAGAGACGAAGTCAAGTTACTTACTCGCGTCAGTATTGCCACAAACCTTTCGAGCAAGCAGTCCTGTCAAAAACGGGCGAGATTTTAACTAAAAAAGCGAGATTTTTTGGCTGAAACTTTGAGCATTTACCACCCCACTAGAGAATGCATTCAGAGCTTTGCGCAAGTTACACGGTAGAAAAAGAGGGGTTATCTCTGTAGGTTCGATCGTATGGTAATAAGGAGGAGAACAAAAACTTAACGTTCGGAGTAAGAGAGATAGCATGTACAAGAAAAAATTATCTGCAACTTGCCTTGCTTAAACTTACAATTTATATAGGATATAGGCAGCCACATAAACATTAGAAGTGCCACCTATACTACAATAGCTAAACTCTTCATTAAATTGCAGTTACTGTTCTGCAATTCTTGCTGGTAGGTTTTTATTCAATTTTAAACGAAGACTTCTGGAGAGTTTTAAATTCAACTTGTAAATGAGATTAAATGCCGACACAAAAATTTAAAACAGGACCTTCAAAGTCAAATTGGGATTTCAATATAAAACTCCAAGCATTTTAATTTAAAATCACCTACTTCTCTGTTATTTATATTTTCTTTAGAAAGTAGTTCTACTTTAGTTCCCAAGTGCCAATACTTTTTCAATACTTAGAAGTTTTTGGGTTTTTAGGATCTATTTTTTTAAACAGTTTTTATTTTTTCTGACATAGTCTGGATTTAAGTAGTTTCTTAAAATATTTTTATAAAGGTCTGATATTCTTTTTAACAGGATATGGAGATTATTTTTTTCTGACTGAAATTCTAAATTAAGATTATTAGTTATATTTAAAAATAGAATAATAAAATAAAGTTTGTAAATAAGATTTTTAAGTGACTCTAGAATGTTGTTGCATGAATTTTGATTAAAGATTTCATTCGTACAAAAAAAAAAAAGAATTAACGCATCTTAAAACAGCTGATTGGTTTGGGAGCGTAGATTATGAACCGATTTACTTTAGAAGATGCCTTTAGCTTCCAGGGAGCAAAGCTATTTTGTTAAATGTCCAGAACAAGAAAGTTAAATTAAATATTCATTACCTAAGCAACCAAGGTAACGTTAATAAAATTACCGCGGTCATTTATAGGAAAATGACAAAACTTTAAATAGAAAATCATAATCTTGGGTTTAGACCGTGTCAAATTGGAACTATTATTCGACGTTTCGCTTATAATTGCACGAGGCATCTTCAGGAATCTTTACTCTACGAGATTAGAGCATTGAATACCTATCGAGGAGGAACAATCCGATATTTATACCCGACTGTTGCTCAGCGAACAGTGAGCCAGCGTTACAATCGACTTCCACGTGTGATGTAGACTGTAATCTGCATCTCTATTAATATTATTTGGATATTTACAAATTTCAATTGATTCTCTAATTTTACGTTTAAAAAAACCAGACACTGACGCTAGCATCTTAGTTTATTTTACATTAAAAGTGTGGCCTGAGCAATGCTAGTGTTCAGCTATTGCACATTGTACAATTTGTTTCTTTTTTTACTTCTTTCATGTTCCTTAAGCCTAGTGGATATAGTCCGTTCTGTTTTACCTACATACACTTTACCACAAGAGCAAGATATCTTGTAAACGCCTTTTGTTTGAAATGGAATTGCCTTCTTTGGAGACTTCAAAGATTGTCCAACTTTCTTACATGTGTTGAAAATTGTCCAAATGTTTGATTTTCAGAGCAATCTGGCAATCTTGTCGGTGGTTCCGTGTATATAATGTAAGACAACGCTGTTCATAGGAGGTAGATTTATGATATTTTGTTGAGGAGTTGGGTTTTTATATTTATTAATAGAACGTCCGTTGCCTCCCAGATCATTAGTCAGTTTTTCTGTTTCTGATTTCAGTGATTGTTAGTCACATATTGAAAGTGCTCTAAGTACCAAAGAGTTTATGACGGATTGTTTTTGAAAAGGATGATGGTGTGACGTTGCATTGAGATATCGATTTGTATCTACTGATTTTCTGTACACAGAATGTCCTAATTTGCCATTCTCTTTCCTTTGTACTAGTACATCAAAAAAGGATAGGGTACCATTTCATTCAGTTTCCATAGTGAATTTTATGTTAGGGTGTTGTTGATTTAGATGATTCAGGAAATTATGGAAGTTATCTGTGCCATGCAGACAAACTACGAACGTTTCATCTACATATATGTACCCAAATTTAGGTTTTAGAGGAGCAAAAGACAAGGCGTTTTCTTCGAAAGCTTCCATGAAGATGTTAGCTACCACAGGTGATAGCGGAGATCCTATGGCCGCTCCCGAAGCCATGCTCGTAGAAAGTTCCTTGAAAAGTAAAATAAGTGGAAATCAGACATGCTTTAATTAATTCTAGTAAGATGGAGTCCATGTTGTTGTTTCGTAATATGTCCAATCTGCAGTAGCTGAACAACCAGCATTGCCCAAGTCACACTTTTAATGTAAAAGAAACTAAGGAACTCGTGTCTGGTTTCTTTAAACGTAAAATTAAAGAATTAATCGAAATTTATAAATATCCAAATAATATTAATAGAGATGCAGGTTACAGTCTATATTACACGTGGAAATCGATTGCAACGCTGGATCACGGTTTGCTGAGCACCAGTCGGGTATAAATACCGAGCTGTTACTCCTCGATAGTCATTTAGTGCTCTAATATCGTGGAGTAAAGATCCCTGAAGATGAATCTTGCAATCGTAGGCGAAACGTCGGATAATGATTCCAATTTGACACGGTCTAAACCCAAGAACCATGATTTTCAAATTGATTAAAGCCGTGAAAGATTTCGTTCCTTAAAACTTTAAATATATCAAAAATCATCGCGCTCTGATTTTCTGTGTGGCTATGGCAAAAGTATTTAAACGAGGGAGATTTCACAAAGAGGAGCGAGTGAGTGAATCAAGAGGGAGCGAGATCTTGCCCAATCAGGAGAGGTGTGGCACAGCTAACTCATATTCGAACTACGGCTGTTAATGGTCTCCAAGAAAAAGTTTAGCCGTACCCGCTCTTGTCAAACAGACTGTATCGAATCATTCCATCACTGAGTATCATAAAACTGAGTACTTATTATCAAAAAAAAAATTGTAAACTTTCCTTAAGAACTTTTCTGCAGCATGCGATTGATACCTATACATTTTCAAATGGGGTGATAACTAGGTAACGTACTCTTTAGTCCTCCTAACTAGGCAGTGTACATCTACAAAAGTTGTATTTTCAAATACATGATATTCTTAAATAAGATTTTATAGTATGAGTAAAAATAAATCTACGAATAAATGAACAATGTATTAGCAAACGTCCCTTGTTTCTTTATTTTATATTCCAAAAAATTCTGCTCCCTACCGTCAAAGTCGTATTTCGTATAAAAAAGCTGAAAGGTGTCAAACCTAAAAATGGCGCTTAGGCGTTCATAGATCACCGTTATAAAGTTTTTCCTTTTTGGGCATCGGTGCCCGCTCCTGCTGGATATATGAAACAATTCATCATTTAAAAGTATTACAACAGGAGAACTCGATCGCGCATAGAAATGACGTTTTTCATGTGTGCCTGGCTGACGCGTCAGCAGCGCAGGGAAGGGTTTCAATCTTCATTCTTCTCGATGGCAATTATTCAGTCGCGGATTTGCAGGGAAAACATTTTCTGGCCTGGAGAAAATAAAAATTAGACAACAATGTGAGCGATATTCGGATTACCATTTATGTTTAAAATTGAGTGGACAATACGAAAATAATTGAACAATTATTAAAAAATAGGAGAGAAATTATGAAATATTTTTTCTTTATTCCAACCAGGAAGCACTGAAATCAGATTAGAACTATTGTGCTCAACCAAGTTTGATTTAGACGCATTCAGTTATTTTAGTTTCTCAAGCTAACTTGTACACATCTCTTAAGGAGTGGATAAGAATTTCATTCAGCCCCAAACTTGTTAGGCCGAAAATTTGCTATTTTTCTCGATCTAAAGTCTACAGTTTAGGTCTCTGTTGTAAATATGCAATCTTCTGACCAGTTTAGGGTCATAAAAAGCTTGCTATGATCGAATCATGATCTGGTTTCCCAGAAGTGTGTCTATTCTTTTTTTGGTCCATTGATCCCATGTCATGCACCTTCGCGTCACAAAAGCAAGGTCAAGAGTGAGTTAATAAATCCATTCTGACAAACTCACAGGTAATTTTACTAACGAGTATGACTTTATGCTCTGGTGACCATTAAAGTATGGCGTTATTATAGTTTTCCAGAGATAATAATTTATTTTAACCAGACCATCTAGATGTTACCTTCTGTCCCTTAAGGACTTTGTAAACTACCTAGATAGCGTCGGAAATTTACCTAAAGAAAAAAACATGCCTCTTCTTGATTCGAGTTCCAGTTGATTTTTGAACTTTAATATACCAAATAATGCATGGTTTTGATTTATTTTCTTTTCATATACTTTGATCTTTAGGCCCCAAATAGTATACAAGCCAGTAACATATTTTCCGGACCAATTTCCTCTTGAGCGATAACTTGTAAAATACTTCAGACAGTTGTGCCATGAAACCTCGTGAACGTCAGCTGCGGCTGCGTGGGTCGGTGAAGCAGCGGCAACCTCCCACTCGCGTAAAAAAAAATTGTTTTTAATCATTCCCTCCCGACTGAAAATTTGTCAAATGATAGGTAACACAATTATTAGAAGATAAAAAAAAGTCTGGCTGTACCGTGGTGGATTATACGTCAGCTGGTCACACGAACATGCAAAAAAAAATTTTGTTCAGTGATTTCCTCTCAGTTAACAATTTGTTGCTGTCGGAGCTATCTGCCGACACCATATCTTCATTATCCTCATTTATAAAAAGATAAAAATTTAAGTACGTATATTGAACGTAATAAATCAATATGAATTAAATAAAAAAAATACCTTTTTCTGGCTGAATAGTAATTTCAGTAATCGATGTTGGTAACTGGTTTCCAGAAAACCACGTGAAGTTATACTTGTCGTCGACTTCTTCCCAGCCATAGTCTGAAGATGCATCAGTAGTCGGAACCTTCAGGTGTGCCTGCGACCAAATTTGCGCTATGAAACAAGCTCTCAAAAAATGTTGGTGTAATTCCGATTTGCATGGTGGCAGGTACGAGCCATCAATGCTTTTTTTGGCCAACTGAAAAACATCATTTTTGTCGAGCAGTTTGTATGGTTTTTGAAACAACGCTATTCTTGCCTCATTAACGTTGTTCAATCGTTTCAAGCAATACATGTAACAAAGAAACTTTTCTATCGTGTCAATAAGTTCTTCTCGATTCTCCGATGGCTGTGACATCTGTATGAAGCAGTTGGTAAAATCGTTTTCAGAATTAGTCATAATAGAAAACGGACGCACTTTGCCATCTCTAAAAAAGGCCGGGTTGAAATCGCATCCTGTGAGGGCGTGAAATGCTGGAAGTGCTGCGCTCCTGTCCTTCTCTAGAGCTTCGTACAATTTTGTTACGTTGATAAATCGTTTATTATTTCCGACACCGACTTCCATACATATCTGAAGATTTTTTGAAATTTTATCCATATTGGCTAACATAATAATCAACACGTCGGTGTCAGAACAATGAATCGTCATATTTACATCGAAATCTAGCTGATAAATTGTTAAATGAGAGGAAATCACTGAAAAAAAATTTTTTTTGCCAGCTGCCTTTTTTTTATCTTCAAATAATTGTGTTACCTATCATTTGACAAATTTTCTATCGGGAGGAAATGATTAAAACAATTTTTTTACGTGAGTTGGAAGCTACCGCTGCCCCATCCACCCACGCAGCCGCAGCTGACGTTCACGAGGCTTCATGACACAACTGTCTGAAGCATTTCACGAGCTATCGCTTGAGAAGAAATGACTGACAAAATATACTATCTGGCTGGCATACTAAAATGGCATGTTTCCCTAGCCTGGGATCATATAGTCTGATTCCATTTATATCTTCGCGACCCCAATAGCCCAATAGCAATAACCTAGTTTTTATGACCTGTCATTTGCTAAAGTGCAGGTGGCAGTGAGTGTTAGTCGAGGCAGCATTCTTGCTTTAAGCTAAATCACCAAATGTTGTGAAACGAGGTTCAAGATGAACTTCAGCATGGTGGTGAGAAACTTAATCGGCTAAGTCAATATTAAAATTTTTGGTGTCACGAGTGTGAGGTTTCTAAGCTAAAATTAAAGTCTGCTCTTTAAGACATTGTTTCTCGGGTCTGGTATTAGAAAGGAACAAAAAAAATTGTATCCTAAGCCCTATCATTTCAAGATCATTTGTATTGTCGAATTTTGTTTATTGTAATTGATAACAACTTTCGATTTATATTAAAAATTATGCAATTTCTGGGAATATATACGAAATATAATTATATTTAGATCATAATTCGGACAAAACAGCCTAAAACTCCATATGAACAAAGCTCAATATTATATGTTTTACTGCTACGTCCAATTTTTCTCGTCGACTATTTCTCGCCATGAATTCCATTTCAGATTCATTCTAAATGGAAGTTTTATCACTGGCATGTCGGAAAATAATGATAAATTGTAAATTACAGAGGATTTAGAAACAACCTAAATATAATTTGGACAATGATTAGAAAACACATAGTTATTATAAACTTACAAATACTATATGATGTTTTATTTAGTGGAATTATGTCATATTTATTGAATATTGTTTTTTGTAGTAATCTATAACCTTCAAATATATATGTTCGGAAATACAAATTAACAGTGTTAAAATTATATTATTTTATATAATTCGTCAACTAAACATTGCGGAACACGTACCAGCAATGGAGTGCAAGTTTGTGCTTTTGTCTTATACCAAAATCATTGAGTTTTGTTTTACGTTCACTATCAAATGCTTTCTTCTTGCAGCAAATCTGATGGTAGTGTATACCCTAAGTCTACAATAACAAAAATTGCTAACCAACTTTCATTAGAACCAATTCAGCGTACTGTTAGGCACCCATATCCTTGCATTGAAGATGAGTACAAGCGTAAAACATTTGTTATCAAGAAATCTTGGCTAACTCGACTTAACTTCCAGATCTCAGGTTTCTATCTTTTCCAGTTACTTAGTTAATTAAATGCAATAATACCAATATTGCAACTTAATTTGAATTAAGAGACACTTTTTCTTTTCACACTTATCGACGGTATCTACGAAAACAATGACAGCTAAGCAGTATGCGATGAAAAAAAATACGCCTCAAAATGTGCGGTGAAACAATGATTTTATAAAATTTTCAGTGTGCTGAAAATTATTACGATTAGAAAAATACGACCGATAATTTTGAAAATGCGGAGAAAAAAATGACACTTTTAAAAGTGCATCAAAAACTATTATAATTCTTAAAATACCATGAAGATAATTCGCCGCACATTTTAAAGATGTAATTTTCTTCGTTGCACATTTTAAAGATGTAATTTTTTTCGCCGTATTAATTAATGATGTAATTTTTTCGTCGCATTTATTAAAGATGTAATGTTTTTCGTCGTTACGCTGTTTGGCATTCTAGTTTTCGCCGCATATACGAAGATGTGATGATTTTCGCCGTGGTTTTATAAATGTAATTTTTTCCCCGCAAATCTTTAGGCGCTATTTCTTTCGCCGCACATTTTAGCGTCATTGTCTTCGTGGGCATCTAGTGCTAAAAAGAAACCTTCGCACTTTTGATGTATTACTTATAAATATCATTTTTTTACGCACCATTATATCGTTGAAATTGGTGAAAAAAAATTAAATGGTGGAAAATAGTTTTCGTCGCACTTTTTAAAGAATCATTTTGAAAGTTTTGAAACGTAATTTTTTCACCGGTCTTTTACTCTTTGAAGTGTCATTCTTTTTGTCGCAATATTTTTAATGTAATTTTTTTCACCGCACTTTTATTGTTGTAATAAATAGTTTTCATCGCAAATTTTTTTTTCGTCGCAATATTCTGAAATATATTTTTTTACAGAAATTTAGTAGCTGTGATAGTTTTCACCGCATTTTTCAGTAAGGGATTTTTTCAGCGCATATTTTACAGAGGTAATTTTTTTCGTCGTATTTTTAAAATTGTAGTAGTTTTCGTCGCACATTTTAAGCTCGTAATTTTTTTTCTTCGTCGCTCATTTTGAAGATATAATTTTTTTCGCGACATTTATTAAAAATGTAAATTTTTTCGCCCCATTTACTAAAGATGTAATTCGCCGTTATGCCATTTAGCATTCTAGTTTAAGCCGCAAATACGAAGAAGTGATGATATTCGTCGTGGTTTAATAAATTTACTTTTTTTTGCCGCAAATCTTTAGGCACTATTTTTTTCGCCGTATATTTCAGCGTCATTACATTAGTGGACACCATCGACATATCCGAACTTTTTCAAAATAATACCCTCACAAAAATACAATTTCTAAAGTTTCTTATTTAAGCGTCAAAGACCCTTTTACTGATTGCATAACTTGGACTACTTAACTATATTACCAAAACTATGCTGTTTTGCGAAAGTATCTAAAACTCTCTTAAATGTAGGTACTGTCTATGGAATCTAATGTGACTAACTTAATTCTAGTACCAACTAAAACTAAAATAATTATTATAATAAGTAGACTTTGGTTACAATAAAAATTTCGCTATTTTGACACTAATTCATCAATAATCAAAATGTAAAGGTACTTACCGTAGAGAAAAGATATGAAAAATTAAACAATCTAATATATCCCTTTCCGCCTTAACCAGTTAAGGAGTAGATATCTAAGGTTACCTAGTACTGTTACCGGAGTCGTAAGATGGTCCGCCAGACCAAGGTTACTTAAGCTCGTCAGTATTCGTATTAAATTAATGAGTATCCCATCAAAACATATCCAGGTTAATTAAGCGCGTCAATATTCATAATAAACTATTAAATATCCCATTAAAAACTATGTCTCACAACTATCTGAAAGACGGTGACAACTGCTAGTTATATTAAAAGACGTAACAATGGTATCTTAAGTCTACAATATTTATCTTCAATACCTTATACAATAGTATTTCTTAAAACTTAATGTGTTTACGTAGTTTAATGTAAGTAAATGTTGTAATACTTCTTGTTTAACCAGAACCAAAAAATGTCCAATTTTCAGTCAGTTGCGATGAAACTAGAAGTAAACTGATGCCTGATACTTTTAATTAGAAAATGAAAAACTCAGATAGGAATTAACTTTATTATTCCTAGTTGCATAGTTTAGAAACTAGAGCTTTTCAAGCCGCAAAAAATGTTATTTCTCAAATAAAAATATCTCCGATAAAATTAAATTGAAACCCATATTTTTCCTAGTTTGCATTAGTTACGTATTTTAGTCACAAGTATTTTATTACAATTCGTTTGAATCACCCACCATTCGGAAACTGTCATGTGAAGAATGCTTTAAATTGGAGCTTATGTTTACGAGTCAAAACAATTTATTCATGGAGCGTTATACGGTTCAGCAATGCGTGTGAATACTGTTTATGAAAATAACTCTTCAGTAGTGGCAACTTTACGAAAATTAGGATGAGGATTCGGTCACTATAATACACCAAGTGTTAACTTTATTCGTAATCTGGTAAGAAATTTTGAAGAGCCTAGTGCTATCTCAGATGCTTCAAAGTCTGGTCGCGCGTGAAGTGCTCGAACAGATAATGTATCTAAGATAAACGTCGGCCTTCTGAGAAATTAATCATTTGTTGCACGTCTTTATGCCGAATTTTCAACTTTACATTAAATTGTACAAGATTCAATTGGTGCATGACCATCACATTCAACTCGAATTACAGTTTGGTGCGCTCTTGACCATTACTCTCTTGAGGATGATGTTGCCGTTGCTGTTACCGTCACTCGGGAGTGATGTGGGGATTGGAAAAATTAGATTTACGAAATATTTGGTTTCAACAGGATGGGGCTACCTATCTTACTATAAGAACAACGATTGCTATACTAAGACCGTTGTTTCCAGGACATTTAATCACAAGTCGATTCCATTTAAGTACCTTCTTGGAAAGACATTCTTCGCCCATTCTTTCCACGTGACCATATCAAACGAATTGTCGTCATTCATTATTTCTTTTATTCTGTCATTTATGATTGTTTCGACCTTTGAGATGCAGGCTAATCTTCTCCAAAAGCCCGTTTAAAGGGGAAGTAGACGTCACTCTAAGTTCTTGTTCAATTGCAAGGTTTCACATCAGTACTATGCTTGCGAAAGTGAAATGGAATAATGAATCTAAACATCCTATTATCCTTTTTTCTCTTTTAGAATTAGCTGTTCCATTTCCTTTTCCGTGCGTTCAGTAAAGTCCAGTATTATTCCAAAGTACACATATCTTCTCGCCTTTTTCCAAAATGAAATAGATATTTTGTCTTCGTCTTCTTAGCTTAGGCTACCAGCACTTGGTCGTCAAAGTAATGTAGCGTATAGTAATGTATACTTAATGGAATGTTTATTCCAGAGCAAGATAGCCTCAATTTTATCAAGTTTTCATCCAAGTATATTTTAAACAGGTTTGGTAAAATACACTTTCCTTCGTAGATATATGGAATCTGTAACATTGCCACCTGTGTCGTTTTCGATCGTTCGAGCCACGCGTGGCCTCTATGTCTCTCTTTCTGGTATAAATTCTTTTTCGGAAGGGTATAGCGGTCGTTTATTGACATTTTGTGAATGCATGTGAATATATGCGTGTCGGATGTCCTTTTCACGTTAACTTTTCAAGCTAGCTAAGTTTATGACCACATTTCAAGTCGAAAACAAACGTTCTAAAGTTTTAAAGTCGCTGTTTTTTCGGAGTTTTTTACCCTGAAGCACTGTAGTTCATCAGACGAAAATCCCCAACACTCTAAGTGTCCCCCAGGCAAAAATAGTTGGTGCAAGAGGCATTAGGCCGAGGCCAACGGAACTTTGGCGACTTTTTAGCATGACAGAGTTCCTCTCGCTCCCTCGATCGTCAAATTAATGAAAATAATATACGAAAGTTTATCATCTGAAAGTTTATTGGAAAGATATTTGAGCGCCCATACTCAAAATAACAATGTCTGTGAACAGCTGCATCTGGATGTTGGTGCCAAAACATTTGCATTCAGGCAAGCAGGTGGTCGAAACTGCAACTCGTTTGGCAGTCATGATTTTCAATGAGGGATTTTCATCGATTCTACAAACTATGGAAGTCTTCGAAATTACCCTGGGATCTCAAGCAGAGATGTGCACAGCTCGACTCGACGAGGACCGCATCGACCACTCGGAGCGGGGAGTGGGCGACGCGGCAAATACGGACCGAATCCAACAAAGGGAGGTGCATGCGGCAAACTGAGACGAGGAGAGAGAGCCCTATGGCCATGGTATAGCCGATTAGATTGTAAGTTTCTCCAACCACGTTTTACACTGTCATTTATCTTTAAACGCGATTTCCCAAAAGTTGAGTTTTTTTAATATTTTTGTAAGACTTTAACTAGAAATATTTATCGAATTAGATAAAGTTTTTTTTCAGTAAATATGTGTCTCCGATAACGATTTTTCCATTTTTACAGCTTCTGATCGGCCAAAAAAATAGGTCGAAATTCGAACTTTTTATACATCTTTGAGTAATTTTAACAAACTTCAATATAGAAAAAATCGTCTTTGGAGAAACATAGCCAATGTATCACAAAAGAAAGAGGTGTTTAATTTTTTTTGGTTTCAGACAACTCAGATGGCCAAAGCCTTATCGAAAAGTTGCATATAGCTTTTTTGCGGAGACAAAGTCAAGGACATCCCAAGGTCGCGAGTGTGATTATTATTTTTTCCTAAAAATACATTTTAAAAGACAAAGTTTCTACCAATTAGAGAAAAAAAAAACGTGTTTCAATTATCTTCAGTAGTTCCTTTGCAATTAATTCTTAAAAATAGGCTTGGATTTTACGGGTCAAAAGTGGATGACCCCTTGATATTTCCAAAATAAACAAAGGGCGATTTTTTGATTTTAGCAAAAAATAGATAAATAATGTAGTAAAAAATGGGAAACAGGCAATAAAGTATGGTCCATCTAATCTCTAAACTACTACGTTTTTCGAAGGAATATCTCAAAAACTAAACGTTTCCGCGTTTCTATTTTTGCAATCTACGCTCCACAGTATATTCTGACAAAAACAACCGCTTAACTACAATCAAGCAATTACCGTAGTTTCTTATAAAATACTGTTAAAACAAGTGTTAAGGGGTACATAAAAATGGTATATGATTTCCTTCTTAAATTGAAATGCAAAGTGAATACAAGTTCACAATATTATCACCATACAAAATTTACTTACTGGTTATTTTATCGCATACATTCCAGCAGGTTATTTTAGTTCTACTGTGACATAACTTTGAATAAGAAAAAAACTTGATAAGTAAAATAAAAAAACGTAGTGGTAAAAGTGCGATATAAATCGAATGTCGTCTATAAAGGCGAGAAAAATGGTCAGAAATTTTACATTTTCAACATTTGTTTCCTATTTTGACAAAAAATTAGATAGTTCAAAATAAATTCCAAACGTTTGTATGAACAAATTTCCATAGCTTTTAAAATAAATTGGCATCAAAAAAATTGGACAATACTGACTAAATAATAACCTTCAAAATAACAGAAAGAAGCTCTACATAAATATTTCTTTCGCTCATCATTCAAATATACAAAAGAATATATTGGAATACAAAAAATTAACATGAAAATCACATTACAGTAGAAAAATATGTTTGTGAAAAAATGTCAGACTTCTTGTAATACAAATAACATCTGCTTTCATGTTACAACTAGGTTAGAAGTTTTAAAAATAAACCAAAAATATTTACAAGTGAAAAGTGATAAGGTGTTGCAATTAGCAATCATTAGTTCAAGCATTACTCAGTAATCTTTTAAAAGTAAAGCGCCAGTTAACAACGCCAATTTACGTTCGCGAGTTTGGCCAATATCCAGAATATTTTAAAGCTTATCCCGAAGTTTTCCACTCGTTTATTATTCGATTAAAAGTTAACGAAACGTGAACTTAATAAACACTTATAATTTAATTTTCTTTTTTATGCCATATTATTTAATTATTTTTTATTGTTGAGAGTTGATATAAATCTTCGCCTAAAATAGGTTATGTTACGATGTTACGTATGCAACTTTGTAATAGAATTGTTGCGGTTTATAAAAGCATACTTCCTTAGGGGTTTAAAGCTTGCAAAGTGATGGTGGACATCTCAGATTCACGATTGGAAGTACCCAGTTACCCATAATATGGCCTAATAAAAATAAAAATTTGATGGTCAAAATAGTACCTACAAAAACATTTAAAATCAAAACTTTAACAGCCAGATTCATCAAGAAGGTTTAAGACTTAGACCCAATCTAGTTACCTTCTAAATTAGATTTTCTAGATGACCAGTTTTGTTTTTCTTATGATATTGTTTTAATTGTATTTTAAAGGTTCAAAACTTGCTTGACGTATTGTTACCCTTATCAATTTAAATTCTTTGTTGCCAATCTAGACCGGTTTTAAAGTTTAACCATGTTAGTGAATTAGGGGACAATGAGGTTTAGCAGATTTCAATTTCTAAATCCACTGACGTATTTCACTATCGGAGTTAAACATTTTTATTGCGTAATTTGATTCCGGTGATTTTATTACCACTTTAGTGGTCATATTTTAGAGATATAATTCTGGAGCGCATTCCAAGTAAATGGCAACAATTGATCCATATACCATTATTTCAGTGTTTAATATGTAAAACCGTACAGAGGTAGAGTGGGCTAGTGACCCCATGAGAAGAGACGCCGCAAAATATGTTGTAAGCAGGACAAAAAGCTTGAAAGTATTTTGTGGCGTGATCTGGACTCCATGCGGTCAGTATTTATTTTTAATATAGTAAGAAAAAATGTACATGGATTTTCAAATCCAGAACTTTACATTGAAAAACGACAACTGAACCTTTTGGTGTAAAAAATTATTTGGATTAACGTTTACGTTCTTTACAATTGGGATGTTGACTATTTGTGGGAAAGTGTTTAAAACCATGCATAAATACCTAATGTAGCCGATAATATTTAACATTTTTTTAATACAATTAATACTTTAAAAATCATAAATTTCAAATTTCCCTCCAAAACGCCAATACTTGTCACTTTACCTCTATGACGTCACTAGTATATAAACACTGGTAAACTGACAAGGAGATATAGTTTTTTCGTAATTTTTGTAATAAAAGATGAGTTCTAAGTTATTTTAAGTATTGTGCGGTGCCTCAGTGTACAAGTACCACAATTAGAACACATGAAAAGTTATTTATTTAGGTTCCATCTTCGGAAAATAATACGAAAATGTGGCCTCAGCTAGCCCGCAAGGATTCGGCACAACTTGTTTTATTTTAGTTTTAAGTTGATAAATACCTATACTTATTCATTATCCATTGCGGAAATAACAATCCTTGGCAAATTACTTACATGGAAGTCTTCATATTTATAAATTCAGCAGGGCAGAAGTTCTGTTTGTTGCGAAGAAATTGGCCACCATAAAACAATCAACTCTCGGCAAATTCAAATTATTTGCCTTAATAAATCTACTTTCCATCATGAGAAAATTTCCTAAAATTGTTTTCAAAGAGAAAAGTAAACAAATTTCGAAGAAATTACATGAAAATGACTATAAATTATTAACTAGGTAACGTAGCCCTTGGCAACTATCACGAATGTGACAAAACCAAAAAAAATTGTATGTCAAGTTCGTGTCAGCGATGACGTGGGCTGTATTCTTTAGAGTAATTATCAAATGATCAAAGTGAAAAAAGTGATAGTGATTATTTTATGTTCTTTTGAATACGCATTTATTTGCCATTAGGTCGAAGTGATCATGATTACTTCGAGTGATAGAACTGAAAGTAATAATGACAGAAAAGAATAACCGTATCTGGACGAAGTGCCAGCGACGACGTTAATATGGAGTGATAGATATCATTCCCTTTGAGTAGTGTGCATTATCACGTGACTCGAAGGAGATTTAATTACATTTTAATTATTAAATAAAAATAAACTTCCTTAAAATTAAAGAAAAATATTGCTTTTAGGATTTCTATTGTGGAAACTACCGTTTCGCAGCAAAATTATATTTTTATTTAAATACAGTCAACATGCCAATTAAATTTTTATATATAAAAAACACCTGGAAAAATATAAACTAAAAAATAAATCAAAAACAACGACAGCAATGAAGAACTTCTAGTTAAAAAGGTCAACGAAAAGTAAGACAGCAACGAGAGCAATGACGAAGCTTTAGCTAAAAAGATAAAATTCAACAAAGAGAATGTGACTCTAAAATTTAACAGTATTTAGAGAGAGTTGGTTGAAAAAAACTATTGAGGAAAGAGAGAAAAACCAAATATAGAATCGGTAACAGTTCAAGCAGAGAAAGAACAGATGACTGGTGAAAAAAAGGAAATATGTTATTGTCTAAAATACTTAATATAGTAAAATAAGAAGAATTTAAGACTGAATTCGCTAAATTAAATGCCTGAATTGCTTATTCAAAAGTTACGATGTACTGAAATTTGAATGAATGAATGAACAAAGGTGGTGATACTGAATCGTCGATGACTAGGCCTCGTTGGGCGCTTTACATCCCACCATAGCTGCAGGTCATTCGAGGCCGATCGCCTTTGTGAACCAAGCAGCCTCCCTAATTGAACTTTCCTAACTACTTCTGGTAACAAATTTGTATATCCGAAATATCTCTGTTTCAGTTCATGGAGTGTTGGGTACGCTCTGAGGACATGATCAACAGTTTCATCTTGCTCCAGACGCCATCTGCTCCTCGGGTCGTCTACGACACCGATCTTATAAAGATGCTCCTCAGATGACAATGACCTATCAACAATCCCACCATAATTTGCAGTACTTTCCTTCCTAAGGAGAGAAGCTCCTTAGTAAGACATGCGCTAGGTCCAGTTAAATGTTGCCTAGCACACCTCAGTCCAGGAACTCTTCTTTCAATAAATTTGCTTTCCAGTAACAATTTTAATTCACTTTTACTAACGTCAATTGGGACAGCTAGAATTGGTTGGGGTTCATATGGTTCAGTCGCAAATCCTAACTTTACCAGACGATCCGCTTCCTCATTATCGCGGATATCCGAGTGACACGAGACCCATACGGGTCTGATAGTGCAGCCTTCCTTGTCAGACTATTCAGTACATCCTTGCACTCAGACACCAGTCGCGATGTTAGGACACTGGACTTCAATACCATTATCGCAGCCTTACTGTCTAAGCATATGTTTATTACCCTATTCTTGTTTATGTCTCATTCACAGAAATGGACACACTGCAGAATAGCATAAATTTCCGCTGTAAAGATCGTCGCAGTTTGTCCGAGAGAGTAGAACTCTCTGACTCCCGTGCTCCTGCCGAACACTCCGGCTCCAGCTCTTTCATTTGATTGAGATCCATTTGTACACTACCAGGATCCATTTCTCGCAAGATCTTGTTCTCCCTCCCAATCCTCTCTACTTGGCAGAAATATCTCCAGAGAGTGATTTGGTTTTAAAAGCGGCGTCTGCATGGGTAGTAATGAACATCTCTCCACCACGCTTTCCCAGACACCCGAGATGCCCTAGGCAACTGAGATGACAAAGAGTCTTCGGGGCCTCGTTCTCTATGTATAAGTGGAGAGGAGGCAGGTTCACCAAAACTTCTAGAGCCTTAGTGGGGGCAGTCCTCATCGCACTCAATGTTCCCACACAAATCATTCTTTTGAAATGCAAAAAAAAATCAATAAACCACGTTATGCGTGCCATCCAGAGGAGCCGATGGATATGTCAAATTAATAAAGGTTACTAGTAGCTATGGAACCCGAAAAATCGTCTATTATAAAAAAAAACAGGTTTACACTTGATGATTTTTTTAACGCTCTATCTAATGCAATCCAACTTTTATATGAATTGTGCGGGGTCTCATTATGTGTATACTTTAAGGTCATGGTAACCCTTGTAGTTCATTGATTGAGATATTTTTATTTCTGCGAAAGGACAGAGAAACCTTTTTGAAGTTGCATAGATCAAAAATGTTTTAAATTAACAATATGTTTAAATTATAAGTTAGCTTAAAAAAATCAATTTGTTCAAATATCACACCTTTCAGCTATTTTCAAATATGACTGGAACTTCCAGAAATATTTTATGGAACGAGTTTTTGACATAATGACATCTGGAAAATAAATATTGTAGCGTTTTAACGGATCAACTAGGGTAAATAATATTTTTATTCTAGTTTTTGATGTTTTACCAAGTAATTTATATACGCTCCCTTCTTACCCTTAGTCGTGAGTTCCAGATGTACGGTATTAATTTCATGTCTGTATTCATAAAGGGTCAAATCGATTTAAACTTCAATACTGATCATAGAAAAATGAACCGTTATTTGATTTTTTTTTTTCGAAAAGAATAAAAGATAAACTTTTTTCTAGTAGAGTTCTACCGTTACCGAAATATGGACATAAAAATTTAGGGCCATTTTACACAATTTTAAAACAGCATCAGCCACAAAAATTGTGAAAAATTATGAAACCGATTTTGTTCAAGTCTGAATTTATACTAAAATTGTTTTTTTTAAACAAGTTTCGAACTGTTTTATTAAATACTTTCCAATGAGTAAAAAATTTAAAACTAAATTATAGAAAAGTGATCCGTCTATCATCTATTTTTCGTTGTTTAACGTCATCACTGTTTCTGTGGCGAGTATTTAATTATATCGCCGACATACATATTTATTCGCGTAGACACTTGAGTAAAGATTATCATAAGAAATGGTGTGACTGTAAACTACACATTTAACTTTATTTCTATAACTCTCCACGATACCCATTGTTAAATTATGTATATTTTTAAATAAACATTATTTGTTATATTTGTTTTGTTTAACAATTAGATATCTTTTATCAAGAAATTTTTATTGTGTCAAAAAAAAAGAGTAGAGACCGAAAAAACTTCAAAAATTTCAAATACTAAGCGCGGTTTTCTGATAGCTAGAGCCAGTGCCGTAACTAGCTTTTTATGGGCCCAGTGCGAAGTTCTATAACTGCGCCCTTGAAAAATGTTCTAATTTTTCTGGTCTGGTCATTTCTGCGCCCCTCCAAAGTTGGTGCCCTATACCTCGGCACCGCTGGAACCGCCCTAATTACGGCACTGGCAAGAGCTTAAGGGTCCCAAATACGTTGCAGCCTTATTCCTCGCTATTTATCAGTCTACGCATGCATTAACATACATTTTTAGGTTAAAATATTTCAAAATAAAGTTATATTGTGCATTTTATTCATTCCCCTGCAAAAACTTAATGTCATCTTTCTGTTTCTGGAGTACTCTATGTAAATAACTTATTTGTAGAAAATTCAAGCACTAGAAAAAACACATTTTACTGGTGTTATTTTTTTTTCTTAAATTTAAAACTGGATCATATTTTTAATTCAGAATAGTGGAAACATTAAATTTTTCAATGATTGAAAAAATTGTAAAGGAACAAAAGAGTAATTTGCGGACTGTATAAAGCTTGGTTGCGGAAGTGAGAAAATATACAAATAATATACAAATACAAAATAAGGCGACAGCGTGACACCAATACCCATTTCTTCTTGGTAGCCAGCAGGATAATCCGATGCTTTTAGTATTTTTTTGCTGAACAAAATGTTATGTAGTTCTCTTCAAAATTTGCTATGTTACAAAATGTGCTGGGTTTTAGTCGAAGTGGTAAAACTGAAGGGAATAGGTCGGAAAAAAACTAGCTGCAACCGCTAAAAGAAACCTACAGATTCGAGTTCTACGACCCCAAAATAGGAAGTAGGCACAAAATCAGTGAAACATCCGGTGAAGCAGTCATTCTGGTCGCTGGGAGGAAAACAAAGACGATAAAGGTATCGGTGGAAGGTATAAGAGAGCAGAGCCAGGAACATATCAAGTACCTCGGGATATACCTAGATAGAAATATGACGATGGGTACGCATATACGTAAAACAGCAGAGAAGGCAAATAAGGCAATGGATGTCATCAGTAGACTTATACCTAGGGTGGGTGGACCACGAGAGGCAAGCAAGAGAATCCTTTATTCCATTGTAGAATCCATAATGTTGTCTATATGGGAGAGGGCAATGGATAATAAGATGCATAGAAACGTGCTACTAAAAGTACAAAGAAGAATGGCCATTAGAATAACAGGGGCATACAGAACGGCATCAACGAATGCAATACTTGTAATCGCAAAGATCCCGCCGATTCCCCTCCAAGCAAAAAAGAGAACCCAAATAGAGAAGGGAGGAACGACAGTGAGAAATGCGGCACATGAAACAATGATGACATGAAGGCAGGAAGAATGGAACAATGAAGACGGAACGGCTGCGTGGACGAAGAGACTTATACCAACAATTAAAATATTGGCAGAAAGGAAACATAGTGAAGTTGATTTCATTTTAACCCAAATACTCACCGGAGACGGATACTTCCAAGCATATCTCAAACGCTTTAAAATTATTGAAAATCACGAGTGTGTTTATTACGATGGAGAGGATACCGCAGAACACACATTTTTCGAGTGCATAAGATGGGATGAACTAAGACGAAGCTTGGAGCGGAAAATGGGTAAATTAAATCCCAATAATCTTTTACATAAGATGATAGAGTCCGAAGACAACTGGAAAGAGGTATCCAAGGTGGCTAAACTGATTTTAACACTAAAAAGAAGCGACGGAATTGACAAGAATAGATGAAACAGGGAAACGAAATGTATATATCGACTACCAACAAACAGACCAAGACTTCCTGAAGTAATACCGCAAGGTGTCCCAAGAAGTCTTATACTACTAAGGTCCCCAGGGTGTGATTTTAGTGGGTAGGGTGTTCTCTAGAACGGAGGCGCGAGTCCCACACAGAGTGCGTAAAAAGCATTTCCACATCCACAAAAAAAAACTATTTCGAATAATTACCATATTTTAATTTCTTGAATGGCAATCCGAAAGGATATTTTAAAATATCTCAAACGGATAAAACATAAGAAAACTACTATTTATTCTCTTATTTTAAACTGAATTTTTAACCTCCTGAATGTCGTCAATAACACTAATCAACAAATACAAAAAAAAATGTTATAATGTTTGCCCGTGGGAGTTTAAAGTATACTGATTGCGAATTCAACAACGAAAATTTTCCACCAGGTATAGATTTTGAATTATAGAATGTATCCGTTATTTTTTTTTAATACATACATTTTTATATAATATTTATACATACATACAAGTTCAAAACAATAAAAAAAAAACAACATATTTTAATGATAACAGGATTTATTACAAAAATACACATGAAAATACATTTATAGTAAGTCTTTTGTACATAACTTTTTTGCAAATATTGACTTTCGTTTATATTTCTGATCGCTTTCTCTCATAAGAAACCAACAATAATCCCTAATCATTGTTGGATCCCATCTGCCTTAGTAGCGTTGCTCCATTGTTAATATGTGTTAGTGGAACCTTTCTCCTTGCTCGTCACTAACCGCACCCAAATTTTCGAGGAAAAAATTTAAATGGAAGTGCAAGAAGTGTATTTTAAGAGACATGCGACAGCCCATTTTGCAGTAGTTTTCAAATAGTTCTTCTACAAGTTTTTCGTAGCTTTTTACTTTTTGGTTTTCTAAAAACTCCGAAACAATTGTTTTAAGAACTCTATGCAGCTAATTTATCATCACTTAATTTTTGATCAAACTGTTGATCCCTCAGTATTTTCTAATTTGTGGTCCAACAAGTATTCCTTCCTTAATTAATCACTTAGTTTAAGAAATTTGTTTAAGGTATTTAAATTACTTTTTAAAATAATGTGATTAAAATACTCATTCGTTTTTGTTGAAAAAATCATAACTCAAAAATCTTACATGTTAGGAAGTTTTCGCACTTAGAGACCAAAAATTAACCAAAGACTGCCTTTTACGTAACAGTCCCAATTTGGATGTAAAGTAGTGTAATTAATTAAAAATTTCAAAAATTCTAATTATTTATTAAAAACCAACATAAATAAATTATGAACAAATTAAAAACAAACCAAAATAACTGTAATTCTGGAAAATCAATAGAGTTCTATTGGTATTATTTTAGTTTAAATTAATTATCATAATTATGCCCAATAAGGCGATTTCTCTAATTAACTAGAGAATGTTTCTTTCAACGTTCGGAATGCAGAATAAGATATTTTTATAGGTTTAACGTCTAAAATGTAAATTATGAGTTTATTCTATCGAATGAAGAATTCGAAAAAATCTCGGGGAACAGAAAAGCTCATCAATTTAATTTTAAATTGTTAAAATATTTAAGAGCGGTGCTAAAATCAAACCTTGTGAGGGTATTCAGGTTGACAGTATGATTTTATGAACTAACTTGCGAAAATCGATACTATACTATTTTTGTTGTCTGCGCAGGTATGCTACAATAGTAGCTTGATCTTTTAACGTAATATAACTTGGAACATCTAAGCGCAAATCCTTCAGAAAGAAATTGGAGCAACTGTCTAGCTGTAGAAGTTAATTTTAATTTTTTGTTTACCGTAGCAGAAATATAACATACATGTTATTTCTACGTATCTAACGATCTGCTTATTATATGTATTATACGAGGGACACGTCACTAAAATATATTATTATTTTTCCAATAAATCGATCTTGTAATGTAATTTTTATAAGTGCCAAATTAAAACAATGAAAATAGAGGGTCATAAGTTCGTTTTTTTTTTATTTCAAATTAAGGTTGCTTTACACGTTTAAAATTTTGTGCGTTTCGATCGGTTTTACAAAAAATTTTTAAAAAAACCATGTTTTATTTTTGAAAAAGGACAAACGTATAGATGTACTTAAAAACTGATAAATAAAAATTACTTGGCAACTTTTATTAATTACAAAATTTTTGATGGTTTTTTGGAAATTGATTCGTCATCATGACATTTAAAAATAATTAAGCATAAATTAATTAATCTCAAGGAATCAAAATTTTCTGGAGATAATAAAGGCTCATTATTTATCTAAGTAAATTATAGGCATTGCGGCGAGTTGAATATTTTATTGTTATATATATATATATATATATATATATATATATATATATATATATATATATATATATATATATATGAAGTAAAATGCGAACAGTAAATGCAAACTTCTCTCCATCATATCCTTTCTGTGTTAGAGGTTGCACAGTTAGAACAAATTGTTATAAAACGCAATTTATCCTATTCCACCACCATCGAGATGATGGCCTACCTGTACCAACATACCGAGAAGAAAGTCAAAACTTACCCTCCCCGCCACAGTGATACGGCAGAGGTACATGTTTCGTCTCTACTAGACTCATCAGGGTACCGACATGCACCTGGCTGTGCAAAGGACAGATCGGAAGGAAAGCAGCAGCACAGCCAGGTGCATGTCGGTACCCTGATGAGTCTAGTAGAGACGAAACATGTACCTCTGCCGTATCACTGTGGCGGGGAGGGTAAGTTTTGACTTTCTTCTCGGTATGGTGGTACAGGTAGGCCATCATCTCGATGGTGGTGGAATAGGATAAATTGCGTTTTATAACAATTTGTTCTAACTGTGCAACCTCTAACACAGAAAGGATATGATGGAGAGAAGTTTGCATTTACTGTTCGCATTTTACTTCATTCATACGCGGAGCTGCATATAGTTGTACGTTTGCTGAATGTGATTTCAGCACTACAACGGCATAATGTGGATATATCCACTGCTATTGCATCTCACACGGAGGAATCCGTGAAATCCGCATAAACATATATATATATATATATATATATATATATATATATATATATATATATATATATATATATAAAAATATTTCGAAATCTTTTATATCCCTATAAAATGAGGTAGATTAACCTTCGTAAGCAATCATACATTCAATTGAATAATTGCTGGAGCGGAAAAGGCGGACTATTTCCGCTTTCTTGACACGATTCCAGAGATTTTAAGTAAAGTTTATATCTGGGCTAGGTGGTAGCCGCACAAAATTTTTACTACGTTTTCATTTAATCAGTTCTTTACATAATGGGATGATACTTTTACTCAATCCGATGTATTGATTTCATTCCATGATATGAAAAAGCACCCCACACCAAAATAAAACCCCACTATGTTTAACAGTTTCTTCAAATACCTGGAATATAAATTTTGATTAGGAGGACGATGAACATAACACTTTCCATCTGATCTAAACCTAATGAGGCAGACAGGATATATATATATATATATATATATATATATATATATATATATATATATATATATATATATACATTTCTGCAAAATCAAGGCGTAATTTTAAGATGGATTTTCAGAAATAAGTAGCATATTTCGGACAACAGGGATTAATAAAAAGTTATTAGACTTTGGCAAGCTGAGAAAGGTCTATTATTATATATGAGACACCTTACCGATTACGCTTCCCAAATTTTCGAATCTTAACCTCAAAATCTATAAATGTTAATTGGGGGTGCATCCAATTATTTTCAACAAAAAAGAGGTAGCAAACATAAAATCCGATTTATAACAAAATGATTATTCTTTAAAATTAATTGACGATCTTATAAATAACTTTAGAACAACGATACTAGATAGTAAGAAACACATTCCGTCTTCACAATTCCGTACATTAAGGGAGAAATTAAGATGAATTACCTGCAGTTATAATATGAAAATAGCCTTTAAATCAGGACATACTTAGAGCTCATTTAACAAAAACAAAGCCAAAAACTACCAATAAGAAAGAATGTGTTTACAAAGTTCCATGTGAGTGCGGTGAAATGTATATTGGAGAAACCGAGCAATCACTAGAAGCAATATAAAACTGATACACAAAAGGAGGAAACGTCGAGATTAGGTATTGCAAAATACGCCTGGGATAAACAACACCATATAAAATGATCTGAAGCTGCGGCAATATATATGGACCCCAATAGGAAAAAAAGAAAAAATTTATTGAAGCAGCTTACATTAAAAATAATAATTGATTTTTCAGTAAATCCAGTGTTGAGATATTTCTGCCAAGTAGAGAGTATTTGGAGGGAGAGCAAAATATTCTCGACAAGATACAAGAGCTAGAGCCCGAATGTTCGGTAGAAGCACAGGAGTCAGAGTACTACCCTCTCGGACAACGGGCGACAATCTTCACAACGGAAATTTATGTTATTCTGCAGTGTGCCCATCTTTGTGAGAGGGATATAGACAAGAATTGCTATTGGCAAAAGGAAATAAAAATCATTGCTGGAAAGTAAATTTATTGAATTATGGAGGGGAATTCCTGGAATAAGGTATTCTAAGGAACATATAACTGGATCTAGCGCACAGCGTACTAGGGAGCTTCTCTCCTTAGGAAAAAAAAAGCTGTGAATTGTGGTGGCAATCTTCATAAAATTAGTGTCGAGGACGACCCGACGTGCAGATGGTGTTTGGAGGAGGATGAAACTGTTGACCATGTCCAAAAAAAGTGTAAAGCACTCAACAGACTGAGAGAGACATATTTCGGAAATACAATTTTGTTACCGGAAGCAGTTAGGCAAGTTCAACTAAGGAGGCTGCTTGGATTCGCAAAGGCGATCGGCCTCGAATGACCTGCAGCTATGGTGGGATATAAGGTGCCCAATAGAAGCCTAGGCATCGATGATCCAGTACCACCACCCCTTTTTCATTCATTCCAGTGTTGAGATACCTAATCTTTGGCAACCACTACTTTGTAACATCAAATCATTGAAGTGTATACAGTGAAGCGAAACTTTGCGCTCTTTCATGCCACTGGTAAACGACTGTTTTCTTTAGAGTATCATTGTCAAAACAGTTTCCCAACATTTCCAAGGTTTTCGCACCATTGAATCAATTTTTAACGTAAAATTTAATACAAACTCGTTGTTGCAAATTCAAGTCTATTTTTGAAACTGTAAAAAATCGAAGACACGTGTAGAGATAGATATATTCAAGACGGCGTAACTTTTACAAATGTCAAGCTACGACGAAAAAGTTTGGTGGAAATATTAATGAGAGATGTGGCAAGCTAAGCAAAAACAGAACTCAAATCAGCATACTCAGAGCGCCACCTGGTGGTAATTCCGGGAACTTTGTATTCTTTATAATATTGTCTAAGATGAAGGATAGGACTTTTTATAAATTATTAGAAATCAAAATTTCGATAAAATCAGATTCTTTTCAAACATGTGTCATTTCTACAAACGGTTTTAAAAAAATTCCGCTAGCTACCTAAAAATTTTATTTTTCAAACCATACCTCCAAGAGAAAAACTCCACCATCGGGTAGGATTTTCAAAAAAGAGTCCTTCGACGGTTCATATCTGCGAAATTTTTAAATTTCTTTTGTTTCTTCTTCAAATTATTCATAAAAGTATGTATATGTGTAAAATATTTTTTTATATATATATATATATATATATAACTAATAGATGCATCCAAAAAACTGTTACTTTTATGCTCATTTTTCTGAGCGCCGAAGTGGTGTAACCCTTTAAATACTTGTGGAGAGTATGACCAAAAAGACAATATATACATAAGATGAGAGATTACATCACAAAACGAAAGCCCAATCTCTCATCCAGAAGATGAAATGAGAAATAAATTCAACTTTATGAAAAATTTCAACACAAAATTGAGTCGCAAAAGTCAATGGGACAGACCTAAAAAAGATTCCATTAAATGGTATACAGATGGCTCCAAAACAACGGAACTGTAATAGGAGTGTATGGACCCAGAACACCAAGCATCTTCCAGGGGGAAAAACACGCCATCAGGAAATTAATTCAGTTCAGCAAAGAAAAAAACTGTCACGGACAGGAGATTATTATCATGTCAGATAATCAAGCAGCAATCATTGCGCTGAGTTCTCAGCTCAGAAGAACTAAACGAATCAAGTAGGAATAATAAGGTCGCCCTCGTGTAGGTATCGGGACACACCGGCATAGAGGGAAATGAAATAATAGACAAGCTCGCAAGGAAAAGGGCTGAGACACCATTTCTGGGGCCCGAACCTTTCTGTGGAATTAGTGTTGGTGTAGTGTTGGAAGAACTGAAAAGAGAATACGGGAGCAAGAGATCCAATTACTGGACGGATCTGCAAGGACTGAAATAAGCCAAGATACTTCTTGGGAATTACGACCAGAACAGATTCAAAGAATGCATAAGCCCAAGCAAAAACCAACTTAGAATTCTGACAGGAATCCAGAAGGGGCACTGCCACCTGAAGGGACACCTCAAGCAACTCGAGTTAGCAGAGAGAAGAGTGCAGATTTTGCAAGAAGGAGAAAACCTCTATGCACACCCTTTCAGAATGCAGAAAACCCTACAATGCGATTCCTGAGAGCACACCAAATAGAAGAAGGGGAGCTACCCACTTTAAGGCCGCCCAACATCATCCTAAGGTTCCTGAGGGAAATAAGACTGGAAGGTACTCCTAAAGACTTGAAAACAGAAGGGGAACACAACAGGTCTATTACGTAGCACTACATCGATCCCCATTTCTACATACATATATACATACAACCCCTTAAATAATAAATTGGGTTTGCATACGCTAAGCAGCTAAAACATAAGAAATACGGTGAGCAATCACATTCTGTATTGATCGTTTACTGATCCATTAAAATGTTTCGTTTCCATGAATGATATTTTGCGCCAGTTGGGAGAAATGATACTTTTTGTCAGTTTAAAAAGACTCAATGCAAGTACTTCCGTAATCCAGGAATTCTATGAAAAAATATTTATTAAATTGTTTTATCTTTAACCTAAGTACCTTTTGTTCTGGACTAGTTGTTGAGTGCTATAATTTATTTAAATAAATAATGAGATTTATAATTATACAGTTTACAGCAACAATAAAAGGAAGAAACCTTTTAACGTTAAATCGATTTATCCTGATTCTTTATCCTTTTTGACATCCACAGTATACAAAACTTGATAATGTTATACTTGTATACAGCTCATTAAACACAATCAAGTTCCGCAAATCCTTTCAACCGCCATCTAACTACGAGCTATTTTTCGTCCATCGTTAAAATTAACCCCTAATGTCATTCGGAGCGCCAGAAGGGCCTTGCTAAAATCGGGTTCGGTCCGGTAATTGGCATGATTTCGTAACATAATAGGGCTCAGTTCCCCCTTGTAATTTGCGTCAGTATTCAATTCGTAGGGCTGTCGATCCTCTTGGATCCTTGTCGATTTCTCGGATCCCGTTAACTTGTTCAGAGGCGTATCGGTATCATCTTGTTACATACATATATAGTTAATTAAGAAAACAACTGATCTCAAATTCCTAACGAAAAAGCGAAAATTTCATGATACTAAAATCAAGATAAGTCATCACCAATTTCTTACACCAAATGTTTTGGAATTCGGTAAAAATCGATTTAAAAATATTTATCGTTTTCTGACGTTTAGAATAACTTAGTTCTCAACTATTTTTGAATTTTTTTTTAAATCAGAAAGAAATTTGTGTATCTTTTTTGTTAGATCTATATTCTTCTACAAATGACAAAACATTTGATTCTTATGTTTAAATTAGTAGAGTATTAATTAAAAGAACTACATATGTACTTAATTTTTCAATTATCACAATTAATAGTTTATTTAGATTAGACATTTGCTTGAGCTACTTAAAGTATAGCTTAAAATTAAATTAAGTTATTATTTATTTAACTTGAAAATATTTCAAATCTAATTTAATTCATAATTTGTAATCATATAAACCCTTCATCACCATCATCATTCAGCTTACAAATTTGTCCACTGTTGGACGTCAACCTCTCTTGAATGCTTCCACGGTTCTCTATAATGTGCCCTTTACACCCAGTTTGTGTCTATGCGTTGCAAATCGTTGATCCATCTGGTTGGATGACCCCCCTATTTCTAAAGAAATCCTGTCTAGGCCTCCACTCGTTAATTCGCTTAGTCCACCTATGATCATCCATTCTTGCAACATGTCCTGCTCAATACCTCTTTAGGATAGTTATTCTTTCCACTGCATTTTGTACTCCTGCTTATTCCATTGCGTACTGTACGATTCGTACCTTACTAATAGTTCTTTTAATCAGAGTTAGAGTTTCTGAGCCGTATGTGAGAACAGGCAGGACACATTCAGTAAAAATGTTTAATTATTTCTACTGAAGCATATGTCGTGGCCTAGATATTTATACAAGATGGTCTCTTCTATTTAATTTCTAGTAAAAAGTTTATACATTTTAATAAACTTATCGGTCGATAATTCCAGAGGTTTGATGCCTTCGATTGCTATTTCGTCTTCCCCAGGTGCCTTGATGTTTTTTTATGACGGCTAGTGCCTTTCTATTTCCGAATGTTCCGTGAACCTTGGGGATGACTGTGGGTATTGTGGTGTTAATCATGTCTCCCTGTCGCTTTTGGTATAGTTCTTTGTACAATGTTTTTACTGTCTCAAAGGTTGTTTTCTCTATTTGTTACTATTTGACCTTTTTTGTTTCTTATTTTGCAGATATTCCCTCTACCACTTGCCTTCTTCTATCTGTTAGACACGTATTCTCTTTAGTGATCACTTTAGTGGTCGTTTTTGTTTTATATGTTCTCATTTCCTTTCCAACTGCCTTTGAAATGTCTTTATTTAATCCTTTCAAACTTTCAAAGTTTGTACCCTACTTGTCTGTTAGTGCTCTTCTTTTTAGGACAGTATTTCTTTTTGGGCTTTTTTAATCCTAATATTATTCGTTCATGAAGTTTTTCTGCATTTACATAAACCCTTAATATAATTAAACATAATAGAATGTTAGGCCTATAAGTTTTATATCTTATTAAGATTGCCAAGTAACAGATGTCCAGGAAAGTACCGGAATTTTTGAGCTTATGCCGTGTCTAATAATTGATATCTCATATTCCCAAGATCCTTAATTTAACGGAAATCACAAGTAATTTGTATTTTCTAAACAAATACACATTGGAAGTATTATGAACTAGCTGCTATATGGTATTAGATTAATTAACCAAAAAATGACTAATACAGACACATTTTATTTTAGTCATGGGAAGACAAATTTTTCATTTAATTTAATAAAAAAAAATAAAATAATAGCGACACCACTGGATACCACCCTTTTCCCTCAGCCACCCCAGCGGTCTCCGAACAGCACTTTTTGTCACCTCGCTACCCTTATTTTGTGTTTGTAATGAGAAAGAACAGACAACCCCTTAAAAAATAATGGGCTTTTTTGTTACTGTAACAATATTTAAGAGATTTTTTAGTTAAGGGTGGTGAAAATAATAGGAATATTAGAATTTTATCATATACATGTAAAATTTCTTTGAAGTGTGTCAAGGTCAATCAGTATATATATATATATATATATATATATATATATATATATATATATATATATATATATATATATATATTATATTTAGTTTTCTTGAGAATGCGGTTCATTAAGATTGAACTGTTCTCAGCGAGTAACGAGACGAACCGCACTTGAAAATGCCAAATGAGATTTTGGCGAAACGAAAACGATTTTTTGAACGAACGGATTGAAACCCGGAATAACCAAACTATTCATATATATATATATATATATATATATATATATATATATACATATATATATATATATATATATATATATATATATATATATATATATATATATATATATATATATATATATATTTCTTTTCTTTTAAATCGTTATGTATTTTCATCATTAAATTTTTCATGCTACGGCTTTTTACTTTTATTGTAATTTATTATAGATAAAACAATACTTAGATATAGCTTTTCGAGAGGAAGAAGCAATAATATCACAAATTACCAATATGGCATTGGACCCTTAGTGACAAAAAAATCGCCGCTGTTTTGTTTGTTGCTATCAAAATGACATTTTCATTGCTTTATTTGTCGATTATATAGTTTTCTCGTTAAGATGTCACATTTAAGCGATTTAGTACGTGTTAAAATTGTTACTTTAGCCAATGAGGGTTGCAGACAAGAAGATATTGCGCGGAGAGTGTGTATCCATCAATCGACTATTTCTCGTATAGTAAAGCGATACAGGGAAACTGGAGAATACAAAAGGCGTCCTGGTCAAGGACGAAAAAGATGTACAACGCCAAGAGATTACCAATATTTGAGAATTCAATCTTTGCGAAATCGCACACATACAGCTCCGCACCTCAAAAATGATTTTCACAAGTTAATGTATCAAAACAGTAATAAGAAGACTTAAAGAGGTCGGTTTAAATATCCTGACAGAGTTCGCAGGCTTCTCCCACGTCACAAAACTGAACGGTTACAATTTGCAAGAGCTCATCCCAACTGGAATAAACACCAATGGGAAAAGTTGTTTTTACAGACGAAAAAAGGATACAATTATGGAAACCAGATGGACGTGGTAAAGTATACAAAAGGTCTGGAGAACCTTTCGCAAAATGTAATCTTGAACAAACCGTTAGCTTTGGTGGCGGTTCCATTACGCTATGGGGTAGCATTAGTTGGGAGAGTCTTACAGAACTTATTAAGGTGAATTTAAGAATGAATGCTGACTGGTAAATACACAACCTCCTTAAGGAGCATGTTTTACCTTATGCCGGCTTCATTGGATACGATGAATTAGTGCTAATGCATGATAATGTCCGTGCACGTGCCGCAAGAAGTATCTTCAAGCTGCTGGGATTGTGACTCTAGATTGCCCACCAATGAGTCCTGATGTAAATCCCATAGAGCATTTATGGGACATCTTAAAGCGACGTATAAGGCCACGAAATCCAACTCCTAACTCAATTGCAGAATTAAAGTACTAAACTGATTGTTGTTGTATTAAAAAACTGTTATATTTTCGTCATTCTTGTTTTTTCCAATTAAATGTTATAAAAGTAATTAGACTACTTCATTAATTCCTCTTTTAATCC
Organism: Diaprepes abbreviatus; assembly: GCA_034092305.1. Taxonomy (NCBI): domain Eukaryota; kingdom Metazoa; phylum Arthropoda; class Insecta; order Coleoptera; family Curculionidae; genus Diaprepes; species Diaprepes abbreviatus. The sequence goes on from JASJET010000022.1 coordinate 38,695,025, forward strand.
ATTGTAAGGCTTCAATATGTAAATTAATTTCGCTTAATATACGTATAATACTCTGACACAAGACATTTAAAAATAAAAAATACGTAACGTTGTAAAGGAAAACAAGTCAATATAAAAAAAGGCTTAAAAATAAAATATGCAATATTTTTGTCACTGAGTGTATAATTTTTCATAGTATAAACTATTACTGAATAGAAGCAATAGTAGGGGTTATGGTTTTTTCCTCCCTCTTTATTATATAAAATTTTATTGGTTACACAACAATAAAAAAAAATCATTAGATAATAAAAAATCATAAGAAATATTATATTTTTTTGGGCTTCCCTGTCATATCAAAAAAAGGGTGTTTTTTATAGAGGTATAGAACTTTTAAATGGAATAAAACAAAGATGAATTTTTTAAATTGACATGAAATTTACTTTATTCGAAAGATAACCTTCTGGCATTATAATTTAAATATGACTTCTGGCATATGACCGCCACGGCTGGCTCGGACGTGAACGAAAAAGTCAGTAATCATGGCTCTATAGCGGTCACCATTGACTGTAACGTTCTGACCTGCATCGTTTTTAAAGAAGTACGGACCAATGATTCCACCAGCCCATAAAGCACACCAAACAGTCAGTTTTTCTGGATGTAACGGTGTCTCAACATACACTTGAGGATTATCATCACTCCAAATACGGCAGTTTTGTTTATTGACGTATCCATTCAAACAAAAGTGAGCTTCATCGCTAAACAAAATTCGTTTATGAAAATCGGGATCAACGGCAATCTTGTTTTGGGCCCATTCACCGAATCTACGCCTTGCTAGGTGATCGTGTGGCTTCAATTCTTGTACGAGTTGGATTTTGTAAGCACGCAAACCAAGATCTTTCCGCAAAATCTTCCATAAAGTGAATGGACACATATCCAATTCCTGTGCACGATGGCGGAGAGACTGATTCGGGTCTTCCTCTACGCTACGCTCTACAGCAGCAATGACTTCTTCTGTACGCACTGTACGACGTCTCTGTGGATGCGTATTATCTTTTAGAGTAAACGTGGTGCGAAAACGTTCCATAGTTAATCGAATTAATTGCTCTGATGGACGATTATGTTGACCGTAAAATGGAAGCAGTGCGCGATACGTATTTCGAACAGAACCATGATTTTCAAAATAAAGTTGCACAATTTGGAAGCGTTGTTCAGGCGTCAATCTATTCATGTTGAAATGCCAAATCAAACTAAACATACATCAGTTGACAGCTGACAAAATGGCCGCCAGTTAAAAAAATGTTGCCAACTTAAAGTTCTATACCTCTATAAAAAACACCCTTTATATATTATAAAAACTATTAACAATTAAAATACAGGTACATAATAAGTTAAAACTTAAGACATTACACACACAGGTGGTTAAAATGATACTGAAATCATTCGATAGAAACAGATATATGAATAGGTTAATACGTTTCGTCAAAATTGAATCTATGTTGGGTTTGGTTTACATGTTTTTTAAGGGCCGTTGTGTTACGTTTATCAAACTTATGACCATTTAAACGGGATAAAAGATATTGTGTATTTTGTCCAATATAAACACCAGGGCAATTGAAGCAAGGAATCTAATAAGTTGTATGGGTTTTCTTGTTTTTGTTGGTTTTACTTTTAAGCCGACTAACTTGAGCAACAAAATTTTAGTAAATATAATTATAATTAAGCGGCAAAGTAATATTAAAATTTTACTTATTCAAGACTACAGTACACTACTCGTTCCATTACAGTATATGTATAAATACAGTTGTCTACTAATACATATGACAGATAATAGATTGTCGGCGCATTTCTTCGACCACTTCTGTATTTTGAGACAAAATAATGGAAATAAGAGCTAATAGATCGACTTCGATACCAAATAAATGTTTAGCAGTCCCAAGTTAGCTATTTTCATCGAAGGACCTTCTTTAGACAAACAAAAATCCACTTTAAATTTAATATGAAGAGATGAAATTTTTAATATTTTAGAGATTTTTTAATTTTATGTAGTATCTAAAAAAGAAATATATCTGTTTGCTGCTATTTTTTAATCATTATGTATACTCTCAAATTGTCTACCTTTTTAGGAACTTTATAACTTTTGTCAAATGGTTTTTACTAAAAACTTCAATTCCCATTCTCGTATATAATTTACATTCCAACGGACTACCATGAGTAACTAAAAATTTTAACACAGCACATTTTTAAACACTCTATCCGAAGTCATAACTTTTAAGTGTTATGTTATAAAACTTTAATTTATGCATTATTCTATCGATATTAAACGTACAGCTGTGAGCCAGCCCGCAACTCTATAAGCCTTGACCTGCCTGTGTTTGCCAAAAGGGATGATAATCTACCCCTCGCAAAGTAATTCTTTTCCATCCCCATTTTGCCGCCACACGATCTGAACAGGCAAAGGTGATGGCGGCCGAATGCTGGAGCTAAGCAGTAGCGTATCACGGTATTAAAATTAATATAATCCAACTTTATAAGATTAATTCTATTGAACGATAAATGCTAAAAGAAATGGCACAATTATATTCAATCATGTGAATCAACCAACAAAATATTGCTACCAGGATAGGACACTACCACTGTCCCATTCCCACCATATTTGAACTTAGCAGAAGGTATTTATTGACGAATAAGCCAAAATACACTAAAGCGGAATTTTCACTATACGTAACGTCACCGTCATCATCACGGCACCGTCCTGTCACTGTTCCGTCACCGTGCCATCACCGTCCCGTCACCATCCCAAGAGCGCACAAAAAATTGGCGTAAATTCACACTAGAAGTATAAGTAACTGGCAGTTGGGCCTGTGTCATAAATATTTTTAAAATGGTTCACTTAAAAAAATAATTTTGTTATAATTGCACTTACTTTGATTATTTCAGTGATGAAAAGCTGTCAAACTAAAATTTAAATAATATTTTAGGACGTTCAGACATAAATTTTTCTATTTATTACATAAAATAGAAGACAATATATAAAAGAAAGATACTAGGTCGGAAATGGCAATCTTAGCTGCCAGAAAACATTGTTAAATGTATAAATGTATTTTGTATAATAACATCATTGATGTATACGTTAGAACCCGCCGAATCTAAAACTGATCTGATATTTAAAAATTTACCTAGTATCGAAAGTATGTGAAGATTACAAAACATAATCTCGATCAACCTTTACGGTTTTATGACAAGAAAACCAATTTTTATAGAGTGCTTTGATATTTTTAACATACTGAATATTCTAATGATTATTATGAATAAATAATGTATTTATACGTACAAGATATATAACTGTTTTATTAAATTTTTCGCCAATATTTATTTTTATGGCTATGATGATCTAACATTAATAAGCTTAATGAGACCACCCGGTGTATTTTCAGTCTAGCTATAAAATAATCAGGTGAAAATCTGGGACTATACTCCACAAATCATACCAAATTATACAGTGTGGTCGAGAAAATAAAAAAAAAATTTAAGAGTACTTTTGGATATATTTGAAATTTTGGAAAATCCATGCGAGAAGTTGTTCAAAATCATGCCTAGAAACTACGAATAAAATTTCGTTAAAAAAAATTGCGAGAGGTAACAGGATTTTAAATTTGAAATTTCAAAAAAGAAAACGAAATTTTCAAAAAACTTACAGAATTAAGCAATACTATAGCAAATGATACAAAGAAAATGACCTATTAATTTTTTTGATCCGACGCTTATACAGAGTTGGAAGTGCCAATGCATTTCATTTTTCCAACAGGATAACGAGTTGTTCAAAAGTAGTTTCAGGGCAATAACATTCGGGTTTTGCAGTGGCTGGCACAATCCCCATTGAAAATATATGTGAAAATTAGATAAATCTTTCGGAAAGTATTATTCAGAATTTGAGTGCCTCAATGCCAAGACGTTATCGTCAAGTAATAAATAATAGTGGACATTCTATTAATTATTATTACACAGTGCTTGAGACTATATAGCGATTTAAACGGTCAAGAAGCATGTCGCTGGAGTTTTTTAGGTCATCTGTAGAGATGTCCTTGATAATGTCAATGCAATCTTTTTGGTAGACCTCCACGTCGGCATAACATTTTCCTTTCATGGGCAAATGCAATTTTCGGAATAGGAAGAAATCACACCGTGTTAGATCAAGCGCATACGATGAGTGGATGACGATGAAAATGCGCCACCTTCCCTTTTGACGATGTTCTGGCCGAATACGACGAATATGCCATACCAAACGCTTCAAAACACCAAGATAAAACACAGCATTAACCGTCCGGCCAAGAAGAGTGAACTCCTTATGAATTATTCCCTTGGAATCGTAGAAACAAATCAATAATGTCTTATCTTTGACAGCTTTTTTTCGGATTAGACTTAAGTGGATGCTTCCATGCTGTATTTTAACGCTTGTTTTCTGGATCGTATTGAAAAGACCACGTTTTATCACCAGGCACAATGGTGTAAAAAAGTTTGGGTCCCTTAAGTTTTTGATAATGTCCTTCGAATGTTGAATTCTGAACAATTTTAGATCATCAGTCAATTTGTGCTGAACAAAGCCTGATCTTTGATGAATTCAAGCACAGTTTTGATGGCATTTTTTGTTATAACAAATATCGATTGGCGCGTGGAATTTACTATGGGATAAACACTCATCACGATATACTTCTCTCATCAACTAAAGCGTTCGGTAAAAGTTTTATCAAGTTTAAAACGGAACTTAATGTTGGCTTTTTGTTCAATATTCATTTTTGCACCGATGCAACAAACACACTATCACTTACAAAACAATAACTCGGCTGTTGATCATTAAATTTTGAACGAATGTCAGTGAAAGATGTAGCCCCCAACTTAGGCAGCTATTAATACGTGGTGCCACTAGAAAGCGCTATTTTTATCCTGTTTACTTTGAAACGCACCGTATATATACTCTAAAATTAAATTATTAAAAGCTTAAATGATTTGTATTGCAATAGTTAAAGCAAAACACTGAATAAAATTGTTATTGCTTTACTTTTGCCACTCTTGTTATAGTCGATTTTTATAATTATAATTATTTTTCAACCTATATTTTGTTTAAAGTTTACCAAAATTTTGAGAAATATTACCAAAATTGTGAAGACAATATTACATTAAAATGAGCTAGGGGTCACAAGTTCATAATTCTTGCCTTAAATCAAAAATATAAAAGCACACATTTTGCTCTATTTATTCATATTTAACCCCTAGGTAAATTTAACAACGTAACATAGATACAAAAAAGGTATGAAGGAAGTCGATATGCTTTCTATACCTACAGTTTCTTTAGTCACATTTGTATCCTACGCATTACTATACTTTTCCAAATTTGTTATTTGATTGTATATTGCACATAACCAAGATAGGATTAAAGCCTCTAACAGAGATAGACATAATATATATTCTAGGAAAGGTATGCGGGGTTGTATAAGCCAGTGTAGAGAAAGGAAGCAGATTGCCAATAGTTCCTACCTATCAAACTTAAATCCAACAAAACTACCTTTGTGTATTACTTATTTTGTACGGTTTTAATGACACAATCATTACCATACGGAAATTCTAGATAGTTAGCAGAATAAGAAATAACTGATTTAAATATTAGCAGTTGACGATGATGGCCAATAAAGATACCTTTTTGGAAGTGGATGTCTATTATCGAAAAAAAATACACACTCTGATTTTCTTTCCCTAGTGAATTGCACTGTATTACCTATAGAATTTACAAAATTGACCAAATTAATTCTTAACTTAAACGATAACCAATCATCAATGGTAATGCAATCAAACAGAATTGAACAATTTAATTAAAGTATTAAAAATGTATCGATTAATACAATTTTTGGTAAAACGATGGAAACCTGGATAAGTGCAAATATATAAAATTAATAATTCACTAGGAAAATACTAAATGTATGGTTGTGAGCGAAGCTAATTACTCGTCCTAATTTCTACTCACTCGGATGCCACCTACTTATAGTCAGAGAAATGTTAAATATCCTCCAGTGACAATGGTTAGCAACAGGGACTTCAATTGAGGGTAACTCTGGTGAAAAGTCTAAACAGGTTACTTTCAAAATAAAAATATTAGCCGTGATAATGAAAGAACGATGATGGAACCGTGTAGTTACATATAGTGAGAATCGAGCCTAAACCGTTTTTGAAGACTCTAAAAGATGGCTAACCACAATAAATAAACAATTCGATTACCAGCCTCGGAAAAGTACCTGAAAAGGTATGTTAACACGACTAGAAAAGAACATTCAAATGAGTTAGAAAACCCAGTTTATGAACTTAGTGACTTTATTGTGGAGTAAATAAGGCCAACATGCATCTAATCGCTAAGAGAGTCTGAGCTAAGCATCGTTTCAGATCGGTACTGAGACAGTATTCTTATTGGATATGGACTGTAAATAGTTGAAGAAGACGTATTCGAGTTTTAAGCAAAAATCGAGGTAGTACACGAAGCCAAATATTGAACCACAAGACTCGGAAAAAACATTTTAAAAGGTATGTAAAAGTGTTTTATGTATCGTATATGACACTATGAAAATGGTAGGGGACGTCCTATTTTCGATAGCTATATCGGAAATATATATAAAAAAAATACAAGCGATCGTGTTTTATTGGTGTATTTAACTGTAATTAGTATTAAATTTTACATAACTACTTTGTGATCAAAATTTAATCTACGGCACTGATACTCGTATTTCAAGGGTGCGCAAAGAGAAGGCAAATTCCGTGGGGAGAGCCGCCGTTTCGCGTGTAAATGATTAATTAATTTCGGTGGTTGTTCGTTTTACGAAATTTTTAGTCGCGTAATTGTGACATTTTAAGAGTGATGAATATTGCAATGAGCAACAGGGATTCATTCTGTTAGGCGAAAATGGAACGGAACCGACGTACTTAATTGGCTAACCGTGATAAAACATAAATAAAATATTAGATCGATTTATAATTACTCATGAGAATAAGAAAGATATATCAACATATTTCGTTTTTGTAAGATTAAATTTATTTATTTTCATTATTTTTAATGCATCACAGAAAATACGATAATTAGGGTATTAAGAAGATAAAATAATTTTTTGCATATGAACTGTACTCAATTCATATCTATGACATATTTTTCTTGATCAAACACTGATATATGAACCAAGTGGCCAAATAAAAGAGGAAGGCGACTCTATCTCAGAAACCATTAATCAAACAGTTTCCGGAAATAAATATTTATAGTAAAAGCGGCCCTAAAAAATAGATGAAAACTATTTTCAAGTTCGTACGACGGAGAGAGAGCGTAACAACTATGGTCAATTAGTAAGAAGCTTTTTTTCCATATTTTAACAGATGAAATTCTATTGAGAATATTTGCGACTTAACCTTGAACAAATTTCATACTTCTTCAGTTTCACACTATCCATTAAAATGAAGTGGTGAGCGAACATCAAACTTCTTTTCATTAACGTGCTGGTAACTTCGGTATGACGTAACGGAATTGAACTTACGCTCTTTAAAAGGGGTATTTCATGTTTTATATTCTCCAGTATAAATTATGTTTATGTGTGTTTAACAGTGGCTGATAGAAGGCACTAATCGACACATATTTTTTTTTTTTAATTTTAAGTGGCAAAGTATGCCTTTCTATCTAGTTAAATAGAGGATCATTTTAATGAGAACTTAATTTTTTACATGTTGTTATTATTTGAACTGTGGTAATGGTTATTAAAACAAGTTTATTTAAGTACTTAAGCACAATAAAATTTATTTTATAAGATATACGTTGATAAATATCGACCCCTATAAAACTAAGATTTAGAAGTATATAAAGTTAGCAAGCCAAATTGGTCGATTCAAAAAATGATAATTTGGCGCAAAATAGTCATATTTTGCTCACTTGATATAAATTTAGCAAAACACAAAAGGTTATTTTTATTAAAAAATAATTTTCAACAAAAATTAACCGGCCGTTACAGAATGACAATGCTTGGAATTCAGTCGAGACCGATTTCTCCATATATTCGCAATTATTTTTGCCGAAAATCCTATATTCGCGAATAATTCCTGAAAAGCGAATACGACAAATTCCCATAGTTAGAAACGAATTCCCGAAAACCCTTCGAAAGAACGGTGAATTCTTATAGCATATTCGCGGATGAGACATCGAATCCATCGCTTGTGTGGAGGGAAATCTCGAAAATTAATTAAATCTTTGGGAATAAATAGTTAAAACCAATGGCGACATAGTCGGACGGACAACTAATTTGCCTGAACGAACAGTGAATTTCCATGACAATTACGAGTACAAAATACTATATGCCAGCCCCTGTTAGTACTGTCTTACTGAGATGAAGGGAAATTTGATATTACATGGATAATTATCGGTAATTCCTCGAGCCTCACGATAAACTCGCCAGAGTGAACGGCCAATTCCCATGACTAACTCGCATGGGATAAATAAAGTTAAAATTACACGGACGAAAACTAAAAAACACGCAACAGCACTATTGAGGAGATCGTTGATAAGAAACTTTACTTAAACTGTGGAATTCGTGGTTAGTTTGGTTGCCGATGCCGAATAATGCGACGTCTAGCCTTGGAGTAGCACGTTTCGTGTATCGAGTTTTGATATATTCCTTTTTTAACTTACCGTCGCGCCATCACATGGTAGTTTTATACAACATTGTTGGTTTGTGTTGCTCTTGCGTTACATCGAGATGTCGCTACTGTGTCTTAGTATATATATATATATATATATATATATATATATATATATATATATATATATATATATATATAATAAAATAGAATAAAATATTTGGCGAAGCGGACGTGAAAATTTGTCAATCTACATGATTCTCGTATTAAAAAGTGCGGAGCACTCCAAAGTATGGAATAACTCCGGGTCCGACAGATGGCGACAGCGCTGTTTCGTCCTAATATGGGACTCGTCAGGCCACCGCAGTCGGTACAAACCATCATCTCGCCTTTGCATCGTATAAGCCATACTTATAATCAAAATACGGCAAATAAGACGACATCTCGATGGTCCACTTGATAATACAAGAACCATACAGATTATCAAAGTTTGTAAGAGAACCGTCATATGGTGGCGCGACGGTGAATTAAAACAGAAATATGTAAAATCGAGTACACGAAACGCGCTGCCCAACAGATAGGGGTCGCATTTTTCGGTACTGGCAAGCAAGCATACCGCTATTTAAGCAGCCAGTACCGAAAAATGCGACCCCTATCTGTTGGGCAGCGCGTTTCGTGTACTCGATTTTACATATTTCTGTTTTAATTCACCGTCGCGCCACCATATGACGGTTCTCTTACAAACTTTGATAATCTGTATGGTTCTTGTATTATCAAGTGGACCATCGAGATGTCGTCTTATTTGCCGTATTTTGATTATAAGTATGGCTTATACGATGCAAAGGCGAGATGATGGTTTGTACCGACTGCGGTGGCCTGACGAGTCCCATATTAGGACGAAACAGCGCTGTCGCCATCTGTCGGACCCGGAGTTATTCCATACTTTGGAGTGCTCCGCACTTTTTAATACGAGAATCATGTAGATTGACAAATTTTCACGTCCGCTTCGCCAAATATTTTATTCTATTTTATTTTAAATTAGACGGACAAAAACTTATCTACATATTTATATATATATATATATATATATATATATATATATATATATATATATATATATATATATATATATATATATATATATATATATATATATATATATCACGACTCACCAATGAATTTAGAAAAAACTTTGCAATGGATTTTTTATATTACTGAATAATTTTCCCAACAAAATTGCTGAAATTTTTTGGAAATTAATCTTTGAGACATAGAAGAAGTCACTGGGTACCGACAGTTGATGGTTTTCCGACAGTTTAAGTCAGGAGTTAAGAGGGAAAAGGCATAGAAAACTCTAAAATGAGTTTCTTAAAAATTTTCTCCTAAAATTGTCGTAGTATAATTTGAATTCCGGCATGAATATCAGCTTCTAGTGGTGGTGCCACTGTTGAACGTACTTTTACTGCTCGATTTTGTTTTCACACACCTATTTTTTATTGCGTTCATTCATTTGTTTCTGTGAAAGTGAATGCAACCTTTCGTGCACAATAAACAGATCACAGAGACGATTTTGGCTCATTTAGATGCTGGACTGTTTATGCTGAAAAAAAATGAAGTTTGGAACAAAATATCGGAAACACTTGAAAATAATATTAAAGCGGGATCTTTGTATTCATATGTAGCTAATGACCGATCCGATTTGAGTAAATTTAGAAAACAGTGAGTGAATTAGTCTATATTATCTATATGAATCTGTCTATATTAGCTGATGCATCGAAGGAAAAATGCGACGTAACCTTTATATTGCAGTTGAAAAAATCATAATTCCACGAATTAATAGCTGAGACGTTCTGAAGACATAAATATAAAAATGGTCTATGAAGACCAAAAATTGTGCCATTGGTACCACTTTGAAAAGAACTTCATTAATCAAGATAAGGAAACAGGTGGACTTACAGATAAATTCGTTTTTATAAATGCAACCAGAAAAAGTTTAAAACTAATTTGTCTGTTAGCCTTAATAAATGTTTTACTGTTAAAATAAAACAAAAAAGTGTTCTGATAGGACACTGCAACTACAGTAGTCAAATCAAATATTGCATTCTATCTCCAAAAAGAAGACGATGATATAATAAAAATCAAGTGCACAGCTTCCAAAGACACAGGTCAATGCGAAAACGGGAATCCAGAGGCAAAGCTCGTGAAAAAACCGTAGCTCAGTTAGAAGTACAATCTGTGGAAGCTTACAAAGCTGCAGAACTGGTTGAAGAAGGTGATGATTTCGAACCACCTCACTTATATAATGCAAACGTTTTGCAAACCGCTAGGCTATGTAACCGCTAGACACGAAGCTATATAACCGCTAGATACGAAGCTATGTAAAAGAAATGGCGCGATGCAGATCCAATAACAGCCTTAGCTAAACTGAAGCGAGCACCAGAAGTGCGCGGTAACGGGCAAGATTTAATCTTCGTGCACTTTTGGTCACCGCATCAAGTCCGACTGTAAAATGAAATCGTCAAAAAAGGACCCCCTCACAATGTGCATTGATCCTATTGCAGGCATAGTAAATCCTTTAACTCATGTCGACAGAACAAAATCGGGTTTCCGGGAATTGGCTTCTGGCTGTGGGAATTTGTCGTATTCGCTTTTCGGAAATTATTCGCGAATACAGGGACTTCTCAGGATTTTTAGCAAAATAATTGCGAATTCATTCAGTCTCGACTAAATTCCGCGCATTGTCATTCTGTCACGGCAAGTTCCTAGCAGGTTAACTGTTATTAAAAATTATTTACTAATAACAATTGTCTTAGGTATTTCGCTAATTTTATATGAAGTTAGCAAAACCTGCAATATTTTTTAAAGATAAAAAATAACAATTTTTTTTTCTTTCATAGCTAATTAGCGACTATTTTGCAACAATTTATAATCCAGACGATTTTTCGATTCAAGAAATTTGTTTTACTAACTTTACATTGATTATTGATAAATGCTTTGGTACACTGTAAAAAGGAAATGCATTAAATTTAAGGTAAATGTGCTGGAAGCAAATTTCATAAACGTTAAATTTAATCATTTACATTAATCTAAATTAATTTATTCCATTAAATCTAATGTAATCATACATTAAATTTAAAGTTTTGATCATTACTTTTAAGGTGACTTTGTACATTAAATATGCAGCCAGTGTTCATTGAATTTAAGATATTTAATCACACATTTAATGCACCAACATTAAATATGAGGTCAAAAAATTCTGCTACCAGGAAAAGGTGGAAATTCTTCCCATAGGTAGTGTACCGTCATCTGTAGACCGCTTTCGAACTCATTGGTTTCCGTCAGTACCGGCAACTTACACGATACTAAACGAAAAGTTCAATACCACTTGCGCCAATTCCCAGAATTTCATGCCACGTACCATGAATATTAATGTAAATTCCTTTAATGTTAAGGTACATGTGCATTACTTTTAATCTACAGAAAGTTGAAATATCCTTTTAGTTCAGGTTAGTTCAGGTTTTGAAATTTAAGATCCAATTTAATCAAATTTAGTGTACAACGAACTGATATTTGAATAAATTGCTTCAGATGTAAAGTAAATGTAAATTATTCACAACTTTAGGTACAAAATGTAGAATGGACATTAAATTTAGGGTTATTTTTAACAGTGTACCCATCGTTATGATGCACAAACTTAATTATTTTTCCTAATGGACCTGGCTTTCATGCACCTTGTTCACTGTAAACCAAAATGGTGAAAGGTTGCTCACTACTCCGAGTCTAATTTTTTAAAAGCCCTCTAGACGCCACTGCTAATATAATAAATATTTAGGGAGAAATAACTCCAAATTTGCGATCCCTACACCCGCCATGATTTTCAATATCCATTAGCACGATGTTTTGTTTAAGCACCCCGTGTAATCTTCAGACAAACACGATATAATAATATGTTGGCAGAAACTGTACATCGCTTTTTAGATACGAATGAATTATTAATGATTATGATGGCTGATTTATAATAAGCAGTTGATGGCAGCCAGCATTGTTTTCCGATAGCAATTTGTAACCTCAAATAGGACGGTTTTTGCGGTGAGGGAACTATTATACACTTAGTAACGACTGTTCTAATGGGGTGTCTCTCAATAGTCTCGATGACGTAAAACGTTTTATTTTTGATGTATTGCTCTTTGTTGTTTGCAAGCTTCTTGTAATGAGGTTGCAAATAATGCGTTGGTTATTACTGCTCTATTATTTATTGTCCGTAGGCTTTTTGCTACAATGTACGCTATTTGCAATTTTTTAATCAATTTAATGAGGCTCAGTTATATCCTGAAGTTCTCGCGTTTTTCACAAAACTTATATTCATTTAAATTAAAAATTCGCCAACACACAAAACTAGAGGTCATTACATAGGGTGTTCGGAAAAATGTGGGAAATCTCCCGGATATGAAAAAAACACGTAAAAGGAATACTCCAAGTTCATATAAAGTTTTTCCGTATAGATCTCCTCTTCCGAGATATGGGCTCCCAAAGAGCTGCAATGGAATCAAGTTCAATTCTTTCTTCATATCTCCATGGCTTATTTTCCTGTCTTGTATCATCATTAATAGCTGATTTAAACTAATTCGAAGTTGTTCTTCCATTTTTGTTTTCTGTTTTCTAGTTTCTACTAACATACAATTTCGATTCACTTTTTTTCTTTAATCTCTTCTGGATTTTATATATTCATGTCTTTATACATACTGAATGCTGTTTTATAACCTTTTATTTTCGCAATTCTGACAACCTGTCAAACAATTCAACTTACATCCACAATTTCCCAAAATAGACTGTCCACGAAAGCCGATCTGAATCCTTTATATACCCTTTTTGCTGATACCAGAAGATTCTCGAATTTTCTAGGATTTTCATACTACATGAAGTAATATAACAAGAAAAAAGAATAATATAGAAAGTTCCAGACCTTCTGTCATAGAGGTCTCATGAGGAGATTAACAAATTTTGAATTCGTAGAAAATAAACCTAAAACCCTACGACAGCTTTGAATCGTAGCATTGTTGACAAAGCTATCTCTTAGATAAATATGTAGTGATAACACATGTAATATTACTATTTTTTAGTTTTTATTGCTACAGACAGCGCAGAAGCCAACTCTTTGATCCTGGTTAGGTTTAAGTTTAGCTGTGGCCGATCGACTTTTAGACATTAATTCAAGAATAACGTTTAATTAAGAAAAAGTGGTTCGGAAACATCCGAATTATTGAAAACCGCATATGGTAATGATTGTTTAAGCCGTAGCAAGGTTTTGAGTGGTATGCGCGATTCAAGAACGATCGAGAGTCGCTGGAAGATGATCCACGGGAGGGGCGTCCTTCAACCTCGACTACCGATGAGAATGTCGAACTTGTGCATATCGCGCTGTCTCTTAATTGACGAATTGCGGTTGAAATGTTGTCACAGGAACTTAACATCAACACAAACAAAAAGCGTGCACCACATTTTGCACAATGTTCTCGGGAAAAAAATGTGTGCGAAGTTCGTTCCGCATTTCTTAATGGAAGAGTTGAAAGAGCACCGTGCGGAAAGTTCACGAGATTTGGTTAAATGGGCAGAAACGCAAGAAAACTTTTTAAACAAAATTGTAACCGGCGACGAATCATGGTGTTTTCAATACGATTCACCGATTAACCGCCAAACCGCTGAGTGGCGAGGCAAGGGCAAAAAGCGGCCCAACAAAGTTCGAACGACAAAGTCGAAAATCAAAACGATGCTCATTTCGTTTTTCGATTTTCGCAGGATTACTCATAGCAAATTCGTGCCCCTGGACCAAACCGTGAACGCACAATTCTACAAAAGCATCCTGGATCGACTTTTAAAACGGATTCGTCGCATGAGACCGGAATTGTACCGCACCGGTGACTGATTTTAGTTGTGGGTCTTCACAATACATAACCCGCCCTACTCGCCAGATCTGGCTCCAGCAGATTTTTTTTTATTCCCTAAATTGAAAATTACGATGAAGGAAGAACGTTTTGAAGACGTTGTGGCGATTCAAAGGAATGTGACCAGGGCTCTGAAAGCTATTTCAGAGGAGGAGTATTACAGGTCGTTCCAGCAGCTATACGAGCGCAGCAAAATTTGTATAGAACGAGAAGTTTTTCTAAACTCTTGTTTTCATTTGTAAAAAAAATTAATCCCGAACCTTTTTGAATGAATTGTGTGTGGTAAGTGCTATGCTCAAATTGAATATCAAAGTTGTCTTTCGAGCCCACATTATACGAGTGCTTCTGAGATCTTGAAATTAAGTAACTTTATAGATAAGTTGGCATTAAATTATTTTTTATTTTATTTTATGGTTTACTTCAATGCTCTTCCATACAGGGAACCATCAATGCACACACCACAATTATTATCAATACATTGTTTACAAATTTATTTTGCTCCTAAGCACCATGTATTTGGTATTTGGAGAATTTAAATTTAATGTATTTACACACAACCAGTCAAACAAAACAGAGTTGAGAACTGATTTCTGTTACAACCACAAGATAATTCTTCCCCGATATTGAAAGAAGCGTATTGTCCTCAAATTCAAATTAGATTTCTTGATATATTTATGAAGGTCATTAACTGATATAAAGGATTTTTCAATAAGAGCGGGTCGCTGTTGACCACCTGTGGTGGGCATCTTTCGGTGGCATCTGTATAATCTATTGTTTATTATTCTGTTATAAATTCCAAATCAACATGCCAAGTAACACGATTGAGCAGCACGTCCAAATGATAAAACTTTCTTATCAAAATGAGTGTTCTTAGTGCTAACGTTAGGTATATTCTTTTGAGTAATTATCACTTTCAGTTATGTCACTTGAAGTAATCATGATCACTTCAACCCAATGACAAATAAATGCATATTCAAAAGAACATGACGTTATCAGTTTCACTTTTTTCACTTTGATCAGTGATAATTTACTCAAAAGAATACAGCCGTTGCGGTCATTTTATGGCAGACGTAGTGGCCTTTTAAAGTCGACTCTCCAACATTTGGTGGCCAAATTCGAGACCACCCGTTCGGTAAACAATCAGCTAACACCCGTACGTCAAAGGAACACCAGGTTAGACGAGAACATCGCAGCGGTTCGGGAAAGTGGGCAGGAGAACCCGAGGCAGTCAATTTATCGCCGCGCCTTTCGCAGAATACCACTTGGCAAATTTTGCGTCGCGACTGGTGCCTACACTCATACAAGATCCAACTGATCCAGGAGCTCAAAGTTAATGACCATAGACAACGCCGTTTGTTAGCTGACTGGACTTCGGAGCGCTTGAAAGAGAACCCTAATTTTGACTGAAAAATCATCTTTAGCGACGAGGCGCATTTTTGGATTAATGACAATGTTTCAATACAATTGCCGTATATGGGACGACGCCAACCCAGACGAGGTTCACCAGGTGGAAAGCAGCCACAAAAAGTTACTCTATGGTGCGGATTTTGAACCAGCGGCGTTATTGGTCTGTACTTTTTTGAAAACGACATTGTAGAAGCCATCACCGTCAACGGCGAGCACTACAGAACTATTCTAACTGATTTATTTTGGCACAAATTGAACGATATGGAGATAGACGATATGTGGTTCAAGCAGAATGGAGCTACGTGCCATACAGCAGACGCTACAATGAATATTCTGTATGAACGATTTGAGAGTATAGTTATCTCTCGCAGAGCTGACGTGAATTAGCAACCAAGATTGTGCGACTTCATCCCGCTAGACTTTTTCTTGTGGGGTTTCCTGAAGTCGCAGAGCTATGCCAATAAATTTTCAATCGATCGATGCCCTTAAAGTCAACATAACCAATGCCATCGCTCAAATTCAGCCGGATCTATGCGACAGAGTCATTGAAAATGGACCACTCGAATCCGTGTCATCGTGAGAAGCCGCGGTGGGTATTTGAACAATGTTATATTCCATAAATAATGGCATTTATGAGCCTTTAAAATAAAAAAGAATTTCGTTAATACCTCACATACAGCTTGTTTTATTCCATTTCAACATCGACCCGCCCTTATTGTAAAACCCTTTATATTCAGATGATTGTCCTAGATTTGGCTCTTCAATCCTGTGGTACTGTTAATAACAGACATATATTTTTCTTAGCCTCGTTTCCATATGGACTCTAAGGTATCTTTCGTTCAAAGGTCACTCCAAGGAATTTTACCTAAGACGCAAAGAGAACCGGAGTTATAAGTGATCTTATTGACAACTTAAAAAAATTTTCCAATACCATATTTGACTTGTTGGATGTTTGAAGCTATTTTCCAAGGTAAGGTCAATTCATATCAAATTTTGCAGTTTGGTTACTTACAACGTATTTTGAACGAAAAAATTCTAAATTTCCCACTGTATGTGGTGTAAGAAAACGTTATTTCTTAGATTAATTCTCCCCTCCCTTAATTTTCAAAACTGTAGTTTGTTAAAGACACCTCTACTTCATAACATTTTTTAATCCAAAATTGTTTCGGAAAAGTACATGTGACCTTCCCGTTACATTCTAGCAATTGCTCCTCACGCACCGCATGAATAAACCGTGTGGTGGCTCTATCGTCGCCATTAAGAAACCCAAGGTATCAAAGGGCTCGGAAAGCAATCAAATAGAATTCATCGATAAACTGATTATTAGAGGACGAAAATAATTATTCCGTCGATTAACTACATATTATTAAATGAAGAGTCGGACTCGAGAGAAATTTCACGAATGTATGAATTTAGAGTAAAACTCAAAAAAGTATGAAACAATATCAATTTTTAAAAAAGAAGAGATATTATTGATTGTTCTAAGCAGTGCTTGGTGAATTCAATATTGGTAGTATTTCGCTCGCGGAGGCCGTCCTAAATCGGTTGCTGTGCAAGAAAACATTGACGCTCTGCGTGAACTAATAATGCAAAATCGTCATGTGACATACCGTGAAATTGAGGTATCTCTGGGCATTTGACAGTGATGAAGCTATGTTCGCGCTAGATTTCGCATAACTGGACAATAATTTTTAATTGATATATCTAGGTCAGTTTAGGTTAGTTTCAGTTTCCCAAACTAACAAAAACCAAACTAAATCTGCACTAATCAAAAATTTTGGTTGGTTAAAATTAATTTTATACCTGTTTTAACATTACAAAAATTCAACCTATGTTGTTGACTCATGGATAAATTTTATAGTTTCTTTAAAATGAAAGTTTATACTATGACAGTATTTTACATCTGGCAACGTCGCAGCGAATATTCGGTGTTTTCAGTAATTCAATGATCGATGACGTTTACGAAACGTATTTTTGCTTTTACGTTGAAAACACAAGTTTTTGTAAA
Source organism: Diaprepes abbreviatus (assembly GCA_034092305.1). Classification (NCBI taxonomy): domain Eukaryota; kingdom Metazoa; phylum Arthropoda; class Insecta; order Coleoptera; family Curculionidae; genus Diaprepes; species Diaprepes abbreviatus. The sequence continues at coordinate 38,713,013 of JASJET010000022.1, forward strand.
TTTGTTTGCTAAAATTTATACAAAAATAATTCAAAAATATTTCATGCAATGTATTTTAACTAATACCATTCAAAATAACTATGAAAGTTCGGTGTTTTCTTCAGGAATAAAGGTGAGCTTGTTTGGTGAAACATGGTGTGGGCAACAGAGGAAAAAATAACAAAAAAAATCAAGGCCGAATCATGTCCTACGACCACGACGTTTCCCTAGATTTCACTTAACCTAAATAATCACCTATTTTTTTCTTACAGTTATACTAATGGAGTTAATAGACGTTGTTACATTATTGGACCACCCTGAATGATTGTAGTTTTAAAAGTATCCCAATCGATAAGGTAAATGGAAAAAAAAAAGCATCCAAAACTTTCCATATATGGAAAGATATGTTTTTTTTTTAAATTTCGTTTCACGTCTATCCGTATTAATTAAAAGCATATCTAGAAAATCTAGCGAAATTATAAAGATTCCCAGTGGCTATAAAACCCTAAAAAACGTATGAAAAATTTTCCATTTTTTGCCAATATCTTCAAAAGTATTTTAAATTTTATCAATTTAACAATCTCTGTATTTGTTGCCCTTTTTGAAACCATAGCAATAACCTGTTAATTAATAACAGCTTGGACAAAGTTAATTAAGAAAGTTTTGTTTGAAACTTATTTATACACACGTTTAATTTCACCATTTTCCCTAATGCACTAGAAATTACGATCAATAAGCGTTATGTAGCATAGGTCAGTTCTTACGAAAAGTTCATAAAATTCAAAATTTCAAATTTTTGGCTCACTAGGGAATAATTTAACCATAAATCTAATGAACTATATTATTATTTGTCGGTTCACACTATTTATTAGCATCTTCCTAATTATAAGCTAATTTATGGTCTTTCCTTTGTGCGCTTTTTAGAAGTCATGACCGAAATCTTTTTATCTCCAAAATTTATTGGTTCTAGTTTTATGGCAAACCTTCAAATATAATATTAATAATATCTTTAAATTATCATAGTTTATAAAATATGTTTCGACATGCGTGTGGTCATCGTTATAATAATTTTTTCTGTTTTTAGGGTTAAGTTACAGTATGGTAACATTTCCGGGTCTGTTTTATTTACTAAATGACTAATTATATGAACATACTGCTACGATTTTATCTCTTTATCTCGCTCACTGAATTACTTCCAATACTATATTAACTTTTTCTTAACTCTTTTTTCAGCTAAATCACAACTATCTAATTATTACTTCTTAATACCTTCACTATTCAAATATCGCTACATTAAAATTCATATCCTAGCCCTATTTATATACCTATAGAACCTATTAGAATATACGAGAAAACTAGCCTAGAAAAAACAAGAAAAAATTATGACTCATCGGTATAATATTTCTTTAATTTCGAAATATTATAACGTTGATTCATCGATAGAATATTTCTACGGGGACGCATCAGAATAATATTTCTAGATAAGGGCTTATCAAAAATTTCCCCTAATCCTTCGTTACACTGCCCCCTTCCTAATTCTGATCGTCCCTATTAGCCTCGATATCTCCGTGGTATGGTTTCAACCTGTGTGGATGTACTTTTATTTTTGTCTTAGGACGTCGTTGGATTCTATAAACGTCATTGATTCTTTTCAGAACAGTTTATGGTCCTTCCCATGCTAGCATCAACTTGTGTGATTTGCCTTTTTTTCTCTGTGAATTTCATAATCAAACTCTATCACCTAGCTGGAAATCTATTAAGTTTGCCTTGATGTCATATGAATTGACTAATGCCTTCGATACAAGGTAATTACAGGATTTGTTGGAGTATTTAACTAATCCGACGTTGCTTCCGGAACTCTCGTCCAGTCTTCCGTAAATTATTTTCTCCAAACCATTCTTTATTTTGGTGGTTTATTCAGCAATGACTCTGGATGGTTCGATATTATGGTTCTTTGACAGAATAAATTTCTCGGGGCCAAATTTTTAATTGTTAAGCTTGTGGTCGAAAGAAAATCCATGTTGACGAATCAGGTCCATTCCAAGATTAACTCACCTTCTATGTCGACAACTGACATCAAATGGTTTAATTTTAACCTTCCAAGTTGAAGTGCCATTTGCATTTTTCCAATTACATCAACTGCTTCTCCATTTGAAGTTCTTCACGCTACTTTCCTAGACAACGGTTGACTTTGACATTTACCCACAAATCTTGACTTTATCAAAGATAATGCAGCAGTGTCAACAGTTATGATAATAGAAGAGGCATTGATTTGTCCTTTAAGTTGAAAAAATGGCACCAGATCATTGTCTTCAAGTTGATTTTTTCTCATCTTTAATACAACATTTTAATATTAGATACAACTACAATGAGGGAGGGAGTGTTGGATTTATTTTTTCTTGTAAGAGGGGCAGTGGTTTAGAAAAGATTGTGAACCTATGATACAAAACAATGATTAGTTGCTTGGTTGTATTAATTTACTCTATTAATCCCCTGAGTAATTTTTAACAGGTTCTGGACTACTGCGCCTTGGGTTATATTTTAAGATAAAGCTTGAAACTAATTAAGTTATATAAGTAATTTCGTAAAACTCATTATTAAAAGAGTAAAGCGTACAGAGAACAACGTTAATGAAAAATATCCACTTAAAGTCTATCCTAAAAATATGAAAATTCTGATTAAAATGTAAGTCCATTATATCTGTAATTAGCCGTTTTCGAGGGATAATTTAGGAAGCTACTGTATCGACCTAAATAATCCTTAAACGCGTATCATTAAAAATACTATTAAAATCCACTTAGGATAATGAAAAGTATAATGGAAGCTAACGATTTTTAATGTTCCTTTATGTAGCTTTTATTATTTGCCGTCGGTAGACGCTTTAACATTATATACGTTTTAGGTGTTTATTAAACTCGATTGTCATTTATAGGTATGGCGATCAATTTTTTAAAAGCAAAAAGTAAGGATAATAGAATTAGAAGCATAGGACATACAGGACCGCACTAAAGACCAATGGATTAATACTCCAGAGCCAAATCGGTTTGAAATAACAGGGCTTGAGATGAAGGGGGGCAAATATGATAACAGGAGTTCGGCGCATTTTTCTCGTCATAAAAGATGCATTTTTGATAAACCATACTCTAAGTTCTAGTTTATTGCATTACAACAGGTTCAGATCATGTTAAAGATGCCGAAGTTTCCTTAACCGATACTGGAGACATATCACTTATTTAAAAAATATCAGATCTCAATTTTGGCACATGATAGCTATAGAAATCTTTAAAGGATAACATGGGGCCACATCGCAAAAATTTTCAGTTTTAGATTTAGGGAAAAGTTGAATTTTCTAAAAACACCTCTATTTGTTGTTAATTTCATAATGAAAACTGCGTGTCCATGTCCATGTGCAATGTGCTTTTTACTAAATCTGTTTTTAGTAACGGCAACAATTTTAAAATGTTCTAAATTTACATTGCTTGGGACTTTCAAATATATAATTATTTATATTTCAGTGTACAGTTGTAATAATCTATATTTGCAAGGAAACCGACTTCAAAAAAAATGCACTAAAAAGTTAAAAATAAATTATAAACTTTTTGAAGTAATTTTTACATTAATTCTAGGAGAATTAGAGCTGTGGTTCCATTTCAGTTTGGAGGTAGTTCCTATCAAAATTAAATTTGAAGCCGCTTTCAAAAATATGTATTACGTATTTCGGGAATTATAAAAAAATATATTTATCACTGAAAATGATTTTACTATTTTTCAAAATATTATCCATTTTTGCATGTATTTAAACCTATTCGAAAGGCATTTTTGCCCCAATGAAAATGGTCTCCTCAAAACATTGTTTTTGAACGCATGAACAGACTCTTCCAGCTAGTGCCGTAGCCAAGGTCAGTGGTTCCCAGGGCGAAATTCCGATATTACCTATTAAAATGTTCATTATTACTTATTATAGTTTATTTATTAAATATAAGATGTAAAGCAGTACATCGGTCCAGTACTATTTTTACCAATGTGAGCTGAGCAATGTTATATGGTTTATATTATTTTTAACATTAATTTCCTAGATTTTTCGGTTACCATCTTATCAACTATTTGATCTAAATTAATGTTTCTGGCTACATTGTACTCTATCGGCAATATCGCTAGGCCAATTTGTGACAAAGTAATCTTTAATTAATTTTAATTTATTAAACGGTCGTTCACAACTGGCAAAGTCAGCGTTAATCGTAGCGCTATTCCTATGTTGAGAAGTGTTAAGTAATTTACACTTTTTAAATCGGGCAGTAAAAGGAACTGACTTAGTATTGGTACCTTTTAATTTCCATACACAATTCATTAGAGTTTAAATCATCTTTATATCTGAACGCTAAATCTGTTGTGTGATTGTCTCAATTCCTCAATCGACGCTTTGTCCTGTTAGAAAACCAAAAGATGCTATGCTTGACAAACTATTAAATTTTCATTTAACATGTTGAATAAACACATATAACACCTGGTAAAGTTGTATTTTCTAATTCTGAAGTGGAGCTAATGTAGCAGTATCATCTTCGGCTTTTTCATCGAACATTGCCTTGACCTTCATTCTGCAATTTGCAAGAAGTTTTGGTTCTATCAAAAGTTCCATAGACAATTTATTTGCTGATTTTTTATTTTTTCGAAAGCCATTTAAAAATTGTTTAAAGCCCTCTAAATATTTCGAAGGTTCAGACATTCGAAAAATGAGATCTGCCGGAACGCCCCAATAAACTTAATTAAATAAAAATCCTTCTCGAAATCTCCTCTAAAGAATTTACCAAGGAAAACTTCTACCATAATGGCCCGATTAAGAATAGGACCAGGCTAACCCACGAACACTTACTAAATGGATCACCTAAACCCATCTGTCATAAGTGCAATATTTCCGTCACAATAGCTCACATATTTACAGACTGTGGAAAATACGTTAATCACCAGCGTTTTCAAGCTCACAGAAATAATCTGGCATTCACACTTTCATACGACGATTCAAAATGTATTTGCTGATTCTGTTTGATTTTTCCGAAAGCCATTTAAAAACTGCTTAAAGCCCTCTAAATATTTCGAAAGTCTGGCCCTCACAGTCAAAAAGCAAATAAACTCAAATCCGATCATTTTTAATATGCTCTTAGTCGAAGATACAAACTCTAAGGTAAAAGTTCTCTCACTTATTCTTTCTGCTATAATACTTTAAGCACTTTTGGAAAATGGGCGCACACAGAGTGAACCGCATTATACTTTAATGACCACTTTGTGTCAGATTCATCTCTTAAAGTGTTTCAGCGTTCTGTTGACTCAGAAAAGTAATTAAATATTGTTTGCAACGTACTAAAGAATGTAGTTTCCGGCGTCAAACAAGAATCATAAACTCCAACCAAGTTTAAAGAATAAGAAGCACATAATGGAAAACTAGCATATTCATTATGTTGCAGGATTCGAGTTTGAACACTCTGATATTTACTAGCCATATTAGGACCGTTGTCGCTCGCGAGAAAAGGGGATGAGACATCATTTCTGGGGCTCGAGCCTTTCTGTGGAATTAGTAGAAGTGTAATGCTGGAAGAACTAAAATGAGAGGAAGAAAGCAGGAGATCTAATCATTGGACAAAGCTGCAAGGACTGAGTGTCTTCTCATTTAGATAAACAAGGTCGAAAAATAATCGCACGAAAATGTTCGCGAATTAATTCCATTTTTTTGCCGCGATGAAATGTTGAAGTTACTGTAAACAACACAAATAGAGTCCGTATGTCAAAACGTTCTGAGCACGTATATTGTCTAAAATGTCAAACTTTACAATGGGTATATCAGATGGCTACTAACAACGCCAGTGTTGCCAGTTGCTAGAAACTGACTAGGTAATCACCTTTTAACATATATTCAGCAACCATCTGTAACAGCTGCTTCTTGTATTTACTTATTATTATAAAAAAATTAGAAAACGTAATGTACAAATTCTTCGGTAAAAATAATTGTTGATAAAAATAAACTTAAATATGACTCTTTATCCGTCCTTTATATTAGATTAATATTCCCTTAAATATTAACTTTCATTAGGTACCTTAACATTCAAACATCTGTCGTCAAATTAAAGGGATTTTAGGTTTTAGTCCTAACTTTCTATAAACCCAAGTTGATTAAAAACTTTCCGAAATTTCTTTATCAACGGCTGTGCCAAAAGCATTACTGATGGCTCGTCTAAAGACCCAACTCTGCGGCGACAAGTTCTCCCTTATTCCTATACTTACGTTATCCAATTCATCCTTTCTCTTTCGTAACTTTTTTCTAATATGAAGCTTTAATTCTTGACATTTACTTTTCGCCTCATCGAACAGCGGATAATCCCGAACCCCAAGTTTTCGAGCACTTTGATTGAAATTTAATTTAGGGCTAGGGAAAAAGAACAGAGAAAATTCTAATGATGCCGCCTCAGTACTGGAAGAGGGGGAGAGTGGGTAGTCTCGGACACATTTAGAAAATTAAACCCCGCAATATCTCTAATCAACGATTAAACGTTTTTAACAATTTAATAATAAGCTTAATGTAGAATTGGACAGGCGGATAATTTCGTGGAAAACTGAAGATTTTAATCATTTATAGTTTTCACTTTTCGAGTGCAATAAGATGAAAAAGAAGTGACGGTTTTTGTCAGTTTTTTAAAATCATATTTTCACAAATTGGAAAAACTATAATCTATGAAAAATTAATAATAAAAATTAATTGTCAATACATCTTTAACAAAAATATACGGTATAACCAATCATTAAAAAGAATATTTTGGGTTTCTCAGTATTTGGGTTTCGCATGTTTTATAGACAACCGAAAGGCGTTCGACTACGTTAACCATCAAAAGATGATGCAAATTCTGAGAACAACCGGGGTCGACGAACAAAACCTACGCATTATTTCAAAACTTTATTGGAACCCAACGGCAACAGTCGGATGGAGGAAACAACATCGGAAAATATTCTGATTAGAGAGTCCGACAGAGTTGCGTCTTGTCTCCGCTCCTGTTTAATCTGTATTCGGAGTCTGTATTTAGACAAGCATTAGAAAATGCCCAAGGTGGAATTAAGATCAACGGAGCTATGATAAACAACATTAGGTACGCTGATGATACCGTCCTAATAACAAACAACGTACAACAGCTACAAAATATAATAAATTCCGTGGTTCTGTTGTGTGTTCTCAAAGACGCCAATAAACGTACATTTATATGTCAAAAGACAAACAATAGAACAGGTAACATCAACAAAATACCTGGGAGCTAATATGAATAGCCATTGTAACCTGAAAAAAGAAATATTGTCGAGGATTGAACAAGCGAGGAAAATATTTTTTACAAGATCAGACCTTAGTCTAGAGGTCAGAACCAAGATGATCAGATGTTACATTTTCCCTGTCTTACTATATGGGTGCTAAAGTTGGACAATGGACCCACAAATAGAAAATAATAGAGGCCTTGGAGATGTACATATATAGAGGGATGCTGCGAGTTTCATGGGTACAGAGGATCACTAACGACGAAGTTCTTCAGCGCTTGGGTAAGCAAAAAGAACTGCTGAACACCATCAAAGAGAGAAAGATACAATATCTGGGTCATGTACTGAGAGGTGAGAGATATGAGTTACTCCGACTCATAATAGAGGGTAAAGTGCAGGGTAAGAGATAAGTAGGAAGATGCCAAAACTCATGGCTGACGAGATTCTTTCTTGACTTTAGCTTTACTAAAACAAGGAAATTTAGTTTTAAAAAACTGAAATCCATCACCTATCTTATCCATTGCTTTCAAAAACGGCATGATCAATCAGAGTTTGATGTACAAAGGCGGCAAGTAAATAGTTTCCTTCGGGACTAAAGGATTATGAGCGAATTTTTTCTGACCGAGAGTAACACTTTCTCGCAGAAATCATTCAATTTCGCCTGAGTAACGAAGTGACGTTATCGGTGTATTAAATTAACTGAAAATTCCTCATCATCGGTGGACGTATCCTTTGATGGTCCAGGCTGTATCTCAAAGTCCTCCAAATCCATTTCTGGCTGTAGAGGATAGTTTTTCAGAGGCACTGAGATTTACAAAGAATCATTGTGAAGAACTAGTTTTAGAGCTGAAGGAATATTAGGATACTAAATACTATGCTTACTTTTGCTAGAGAACCCGACAATGGAGGTTCACGCCAAACTATCAGCACAGCAAATGGCACTGATTTTCCCGTACCTTTGAGCCATTTGGAGTCCAATCCTTGTCCTGATCGCCAAACTAGCAATGAAAGTAAAACTTATAAAAACTTTTAAGAAGAGAATAAAGGGGCCTTCATTGCACTTTTAATGTCAATTCTTCACATAACAGAAGCTATCGGAATGATTTTTATACTCGCGTGGCGTAATAACATTAATCAGTAAATCAATGCTCGATATTGTTCATAATACACACACAAAGTTTCGACCATTTTACACGACTTAAACAACTTAGAAACACAGAATTCCTGCCTAGAACACCGATATTGACTCTACGGCCATGAGAGATGTACTGACGTAAGATAAAAATAGCGTGCAAAACTATAATGACGGGAGCAATGCAAGTTTTAACTCGTCTGGGCCGATTTTCATGATTACGCAACTTTTCCAGTAATTATAACAGTGTAGAAACACTAGTAAATATGAAGGGCAATACAAAAGCTTTTTTCCAACAATGAAGCAAAAGACTTATCATTTTTTCGACTCCATTACTTCTCAACACAATCTCTCTTAAATTTACCGCACTTGCATCACCTGTCCCGTAATGACTATTCCATCAGAAAAATATGATTCCTATTGACATCAATTTTCTCTTTTAACTGTTATCGTCCACTGCGATGTTTTTTAAATTTCTGAACAAAAGAAGTCAGATGGGATCAAATCTGAACTATACCCACACTCACTGAAAATGGATTGAATTTAGACTGTTTTGTGGACTAAAGCGTTGTCGCGAAGAGGAAGACATTCTTCTGCCACAAAATAGAACGTTTTTGATTAATAGCTATAGATAATATATTACAGAAGTTTTTCGGTATATATTCAACAAGAATAACTCCAGCTTGATCTCAAAAGACGGTCATGAGCTTCATAGCTGAAAATTGTATGCGGGTCTTTTTGGAGATGTAGAACCCTTATGAATCTTTTACATGGACCCTAGATCCCAGTAGTGTACCCAAATCTTATCGCTTGTCACTATCTGAGAAAAAAAGTCAAAGTCTGCACCCAAAGATCCCAAATCATATGAAGAAACTGATCGGCTAAATAAATTTGTTTGGGAATTGACAATCTTGGAACCTACCTTGCTAAATCTGTACTGATGCCTAGTTTATCATATAGAATTGTCAAAACTCTTGGTTCAGATATACAACGATCTTCCCACTTTCCTGTAAACATATGTATCTGCGTCTAAGGCCTTCCCCTTCTTAGGTCATGTTCAGTGGATTCACGGCCCCATCAAAACCTTTTTAACCAATATTTTACTTTAAAATATGGTGGAGCCCGACCCCGAATCCGCCAATTATTCGTTTATGAATAAGTATGATCCTTTCTTAAAAATTTAATTACACTGGAAGGTTCCAATTTCAGAATATTCATTTCTGCAAAAAACTTCTTAGGACACAAAATGTTCAGTGTAAGTTTCTGAGAATCGAGTAGGGATTTCTTACACTGCGTAGAAAACGGATTGAGATAGGAAAGTCTTTAATCTCAATACTACAAATCCTAATGGTTAATAGGAAATGTCCTGTAGATGTGGATGTCTTACTAACTAAGCATAGGCGGATTAACTGAAGCAATTATGCCATTAGTGGACAAGATTTGCCCTTATACAGGTTTTTTATCAGGTGGTAATCATCTAATGAATCAACCGGTTACATCACTGCGGTAAGAAAGGCAGGGAGAAATCATCGCACTATTGTCAAGAATAGCTAAGTGACATGAATGTTTCAACAAAAATGGGGTGCGAAGAATCCACGGGAATAATTTTAAAACGATCTTTACCAAACTTACAGTACGTGTTACCCACTCTGCCCCTACTTTATAATGAGTTTTTATTCTCTTTTCATGATTACTTCTTTATTAATTTAAAGAGCTTTACTGAGTGCTAAGCTACTATTGGTAAGTGTCGGGAAATTTTCATTTAAATTAAAAACATTGATTTCGGATGTTAAAGACGTGCTACAGTGTGCGGAATAAATAGTAGGAAAGGATTGAAAATTTATTGTTGGTTATGTATTAACGGTTGGTTCTAAACATTTTACTCATTGATTAACTAACTATATATAAATGTTTCGCTTATGCTTGCTATTGCAATTGAATTGCACTGCACCAGGACTCATTAGTTGGTTTTTACAACTGGGCGTATCGAGTAACCACAAAAGCGTTACGAGTCTCGTTATAAGTCCACCTATAAGGGTATAATAGGCTAGGGATGGGAGATACGATATTTTTAACGCGATACATTATATCAATACATTTGGTTGGGTATCGAAACATACGATCTGGGACCGAAAAAGTGTCGTCATCTAATTATTACTAGGGCAAATCGTGTCTAAAAAAATTTACAGGTTATTGTATCGTACCTAGCAAGCTAGCTTCCTGTGTTCTAACAGATTTGATTTGGTTTTGCGATGCTAAGGCACTTATCACATAAAACATATCTCATAATAAATTCGTGTGCTAAAGTGATCGATCGGGGTGGCGGGGAATCCCGATTCACCAGGAATCGTGAAATTGTAAGTGTTGGAATTTTAAACATTGATTGATCTAAATCCTTTATCAATAGCTGGAATTTATATGTTATATTTACGAGGCTGGTTTGAAAAGTCCGTGCAAAGTCAGCGAGTTGCCACTACTTGTGCCTATCAAGGTTATTTTCTATTAGTAGCATCTCTTGGAACAACACACGACAAGTTTCAGCAGCCTCAGTCTGTTTCTTTGTGTTTGGCATTCGTTTGAATCAAGTCGAGTCATTCTCCAAAAATGGACGAAAAAGAATTTCGAGTGTTGATTAAACATTACTTTATGAAAGGCAAAATGCCCCAGGAGACTAAACAGAAGCTTGATAAACATTATGGTGACTGTGCTCCTTCGATTAGAACAGATTATAAGTGGTTTCAAAATTTTCGGAGTGGCCCTATGAGCACAACAGACGCTGAACGTTCTAGACGCCCTGTTGAGGTTACTACTCCAGAAATCATTGACAAAATCCAAGATATGGTGATAAATGATGAAGAGTGAAGGTGCGTGAGATTGCTAGTGCTGTGGGCATCTCAAATGAACGGGTAAATAATATTTTACATCAACATTTGGAATGAAATCTTCAGGATTTTAAGCGTCATTTCGTCACTGTGGATGAAACATAGATGCATCACTATACTCGCTGGACTGAACATCAAACTTATTAAAACTGTTAAAGATCTTATTATTGTACCTCTCACGAAACTAATAAACATATGTTTAGTAGAGGGTACCTTCCCCTCAATTCTTAAAAAAGCTATTGTATGTCCGATATTTAAGAGGGGAGACATAAACTTGCCTGATAACTATAGACCAATATCTTTGCTTCCTGTTGTCTCAAAATTGTGGAAAGAAGCATGGCACTGCAAATAGTCGAATTTTTAGAAGGGGATAATTGCTTTACTAAATGTCAATTCGGTTTCCGAAAGGGCAAGAACACTGTGCTGTGTATATTGGATCTTGTATCCTACATACGGGAATCATTCCACCAAATTCAATATAGCTCAGTCCTTCTCTGCGATCTTAGTAAAGCTTTTGATTGTGTAGACCATGATATCCTCCTGCAAAAACTTGCAAAATACAACTTTTCTCTTAACAGCATTAACCTTGTTAGATCTTATCTAAAAGACAGAGTCCAAATCGTGCGGGTTGGCGGGGTGTCCTCGGAGGAAAGTGTTTTAAATATAGGAGTTCCTCAGGGCTCGGTATTGGGACCAATATTGTTCCTGTTATATATAAATGATCTACCCAAGATGGATTCTGGGGCGAAATACACGCTTTTTGCCGATGACACCACAATATCCTGTACGGCTGGTACTGCGGGGGAGGTGCTTGAGAGTACTGTGGAGGCACAGCAGAGAGCAGAAGAGTGGTTTGTAGCAAATAGGCTTATCTTCAATAATAACAAAACCAACAGGGTCATCTTCTCACTAAGAGGTCTGGGAAATATGAATGAGTGGATAAGAACGATATTAGGTTTTTAGGAGTGAACTTGGATCCAAAACTACTTTGGAAACCTCACATCGAGATATTATGCAAAAAATTAAATAAGTGTCTTTTCTTTCTGCGAAGTCTCTCTAACAGTGTGTCTCGGGAGACATTGAGGACTACGTATTTCTCTCTATTCCACTCTCACTTGTCATATTCTATTTTGGCATGGGGATACGCAGCAAACGCTTAGCGAGTCTTTGCCCTTCAACGTAAAGCAGTGAGAATTTTCACAGCTTTTGAGTTTAGAGATGACTGTCGTGAGCCATTTAAAAGCCTTAAAATCTTGACAGTTCCAACGCGGTATATTTTTGAAAACCTCCGTTATTTAAAAATATATATATATATATATATATATATATATATATATATATATATATATATATATATTATGACCTATAAAACTCACCATGACATTCACACATATGAGACTAGACACAAACAAAACATTGTACAACTATATAAGAGAAACTTAGCTCTCAACCAACTGAAAAAACCTTATACTATAAGGACAAACGTGCTCTGTTCTAACACAGTTAGAGACAAAGCAGTATCTCAGATTGCAAGAATACCAGGACAGGGTGGAAGCCTTTCCTATGGTAGTGCACCGCCATCTGTAGACCGGTTTCAAACTTGTTAGTTCTCGTCAGCACAGAATAGGCACTTCAGCATCGGAAAAGTAAATCCTTTAAGCAACTTATACTAGACAAAATATGAAATCTAATACAAGCGGCGCCATCTCCCAGCATTCCACGCAATCTGAATATAAAATCTCATAGAGATCTGTATATTATCCACTTTTGATTTATACAAAACATTGTTCCTACCTACTGGAGGTTAAAGAGGTGCCAAACTGGAGCAGGATACTGGGCAATAAAATGTTTCAATATATTACCGGAAGAAATTAAATATATGGCTGAACGTGACTTTGAAAAAAACCATAAAGAGTATTTTAGTTCAAAATGCGTTTTATAGCACAGAAGAATTTTTGAATTACCACTTTGTCTAAACTACTTTCAATCCACGATGCCCTGTGCCATGGTGTGTATATTTAATTAATGTTTTTATTTTGTAACTTGCATGTTGTATGTTTCCTTTAACCATGTGTTTTGTATAATTTTAATCTCTAAACTGTATTTGTATTTTCAATCTATCTTAAAATGTATATGTTTGTTTTTAATTTTTCTTTTTATATAGATTTCTATTATACTTATTTTATGCTATCTTTGACGTATGATACACTTGTTGTGAATAACATGAATAAACTATTCTATTCTATTCTACTCTTGAGACCAAAGAACAATCTAAACAATGGGTTGCCAAGGGGGAATCTGCACCAAAAAAGGCGAAGACCTTGGACCGGGAAGGTTATGGCGACTATCTTTTGGGATTCGCAAGGGATAATCTTCATCGACTATCTGGAAAAGGATAAAACTATTACAGGTGAATATTATTCATCTATATTGGACCGTTTGAAAACCCAGCTGCAAAAAAGACGTCCTAGATTTCCATCACGACAACGCACCAGCTCACGCCTCAGCAGTTGTGGCTGCAAAATTAATGGAAATAGAGTTCCAACTGGTTTCACACGGACTATTATTTGTTCCCCAATATGAAGAAATGGCTGGCGGGAAAAAGATTTCATTCAAACGAGGAGGCGATTGCAGAAACGAATGGCTATTTTACAGGCTTGGATAAATCGTATTATTCGGAAGGGATCAACCTTCGAACATACCCCTGTAGAAGTAGCATAACGTCAGAACTAGGGCCCGGTTCTTTGAACGCTGAATAACGTAATAATATTTTTATTTATATTTGAAAAATTGTTGATAAACAGTAGATATTTAATTTCTTGGTACAGACATATCGATTTTATGCTATCCTTTTCTAATTGCATTATTTAAACGAGTATCATCGGTACGTCAATTCTGAAAACAAAGTATGAATATATGGTTGCCTATTATTGTTATTTTCAATATGTAAACAATATCTCACAATATTTACCAATAAAAATAAGTTTTTAAATCCTCTTTTTGTTAATATTAATTGTAAACTTCGCATTTATATTAATTTCTAACACTTAAAAACACCGAAAAAAGTCACGACAAGCAATTAAACTGAAAGAGAAAATAAGTAAATATGTTTATGTCTGTCAAACATCAAAAAAGCGTCTCCCCCACTGACCATAAACAGCCTTCAAACAAATCTATTGTTGTGTAAATCTAGGGTATGATCGAAGGGATCAACAAACTAGTTTGTGTTTTTGTTGACTTATAAATTTATGATTTCAAGTCGACTTTGATATTGATATTTTAATACAGCTGTAAGTTTTAAATATTTTAGAAATAAGATTATTTGATTTAAAAATTTATGACATTTAAGTAGTTTAAGGTAAAGTTTATAATTTTTTTTGTTTTTAGGCGTTGCAATGTAGCTATAAAGTTTGTGAACTCATGTGATTTAAGTCATGATTTAAATCTTCTTCTTCTTCTTCTTGGTAGAACCAAGTTCTGTTATCTACACAATGCCTCATCGATCCTCGTTTGAGGTCGAAATCCAGCTGTCTCTACATCTTTTGGCGGGCCGTCCAGGCGGCCGTTTGGTGTTTGGTTTCTTTCTCATCGCGGTTTTTGCTAGTCTGTCATCGTCCATTCGTTCCACGTGATCTCTCCACTGCCTACGACGGTTTCGAACCCACTTCACAACATCCCCCACTCCGCTGTCCCCGCGTATTTTTGCTTTTCTTATTCTCTCTTAAACTTGTTACCGTGATCATTCTCAGCGTTTTCATTGCTGTGGTTCTCATAATTTGTTTTGTCTTTGCTGTTTCATTTCTTGTTTCTGCGCCGTATGTCAGTATCGGTCTTATACAGACCTTGTAAATTCTTGCTTTGCTCTCAACCGTCATATGTTTATTGTTCCAGATTATGTCTCTTATTTTGCCTGATATCATGGCCGCTTTGTTGGCTTGTGTGTGTACTTCTTCCATTACTGCCCTGTTACTTGTAATATGTGCTCCCAGGTATTTAAACTTCCCAACCTGTTCGATACGTTTGTCATCAACCATTAGTTTGCATCTTACCGCTTCTTTTGCTATTACCATTGCTTTGGTTTTCTTCACAGATATCTTCATATTATATTGTTTGGCTATTCGGTTGAAATGTACGATGTAAGTTGTCCTCGCTATCTGCTGTCAAGGCAGCATCGTCGCAAATCTGAACGGTGTTGTGTCCCGTTGGGTACCCAATATTTGTGCTTTTTACCTCATCAATGATTTCGTCCATGATTACATTGGACTTAGGCTATCTCCCTGACTTATTTCTATGGATAGTGGGATTTCCTCTGTTAGAGGTGATTAAAATCGACACAACCTTGAGTAGGAGAGTGGTATAAATCGAAAGTGAAGGATTCATAACGAGACTCTTTATGTGTGTATATATAAGTTTTTATATGGGTCGCTCAATCTATACTTTTGCTTGACCATCCATTGGTATTATTGGTTTTGTTTAGAAAATTTTTAAAAAATCGTGATATTGATCAACTGATCAGAAACAGGTTGAAAGCTGCCATACTGTTTATTTAAAATATAGATGCTTTAACAAATTTTAAATAAAAAATCAATAAGTGCAAAAGAATTCGGAATAAAACGGAGTTTCATATCTTAGCAACACGTACTCGATTGATTCTACACATTGCCATTGTCAACAGAGTCCATGCACTATATTGTATGTATATTTGAATCCACTTTATCGTCCGCAAAGGTATTTAAGATATCAAAAAACTTTATTTAAATGTTTACGAAAGTATACTAATAAAGATAATGTTCTGAATAAACAGCCTCTTTGTGTTCTGACATTAAAGAGCAATAATGGCTTAGGAATCATCCGCACTGTCAGGCATAACGGGTCGGAAGCGTGTGCGGGGCGGCTGCACTTGGAAAAATATGTCAGTTTTTATTGATTCGCGCGCACACGGCCGCCATCGTATGTCTCCGCGCCAGGAGAATATAAAATATCGTTTTAATTTTGGGCAAACAGTGGTGGATCTGAGAGTTGAATCTTAAGGGGTCGATTGCGAGGTTCATTAAAAGTGATAGATAAAATATTTTACATTTAAGCTGATAATTAACCTACCTAAGTACCTAAAATATTTATAAATAATTATTAACCTAAATTTTTTTAATATTCCACCTTTTTAAAACGGACTAAAAAGTATAAAATAATTTGTCACATTGTCCTGAAAATTTGTGATTGTAAATTTTTAACAGCTATGAAAATTCTAGTAAGATTTAAAACGAGAAACGTAGGGTGCAATAGATAATAACTGTAATGTGAGTTTCATCAACGCTAGCTACTTTCTAAACTTCTTCCTAGCATCTATTTTCTGTTTTAAATCTTAGAAGTATTTTCATAGTTATGTGGCAAATTATTTTATACTTTTTTGCCCGTTTTAAAAAGGTGGTATATAAAAAAAATGATTTAAGTAATTATTTTCTGCTTTCTAGTCTTTAGTTTAAAACCGATTATAAAATTTGTACCCAACAGACAAAAATTGATTATAAAATTTGTCCCGAACAGGCAAGTAAAGACAGACAAGAAAGCAAGTTAATATTGCATTGTCCTCTAGTTCTGAGCTACGTTTAAAGTTTCAAATCTCTAGCTCATCGGGAAGTTAGTTTAAAAGTGATTGTAAAATTTGTACCAAACAGACAGACAAGAAAGCGAGTGAGGTGAAAACATACGTTCACGGTTAGTTTCAAGGTCATGATATTGCAATGTCATCGAGTTTATATATGTGTATCAAATCTCAGCTTGATCGGATAGTTGAAACTGAAGTTGACTTTGTAAAGATCTTAAAATATATGTTCAAGGTCAGTTCTAAGGTCACAATATTGCAGTATCATCAGGTTTATATATGTGTACTAAATTTCAACTTAAACGTATAATCGGAAGTGAATTTGATCTTGAAATGACCTTAAAATACACGTTCAGTCAGTTCCAAGGTAATAATATTATATGATCACCTACACTGTAAAAAATCTTCACATTAATTTTAATGTAATGTGCTTGAAGCAAATTTCATAACGCGTTCATTAAATGCATTTAATGTTAATGTATTAAATTTAACAATTTTTACATTAAATCTAATGTAATTATACATGAAATTTGGTAAAATGTTTTCAGTTACTTTATTGAAATTTACGGTAACATTCAATTAAATTTAATGTATAAAGCTTTAATTTCAAAGTACAAGTACAAAATCATTAAATTTAACTAAGGAACCTACATTAAATTTAAGGTTATTTTTAAGTATAGTTCTGAGCTACATTTAAAGTTTTAAATCTCTAACTTATTGGGAAGTTAGTTTAAAATCAATTGCAACATTTGTTCCGGTAGACACATACACGAAAGCCAGTTAATAAAACGTGGTAAAAAGAGGATCATTCTTGTGACACAAACCAGGACATTTTTGGTCAACAATCGTACATAATTTTGTTAATGTATCTTTATAGTTCTCTAGCTTATTAGGGCCAGCTTTTAGATACATGTGGTATAGAGGAAAATTTTTTATATTCACAACCCGTATATGACCGTAAAAAGTTGACGGAAACAGAAATTATAAGATAATCTTTACACAAAAAAACAAATAGTAAATCAAGTAACTGAAAACATGGTATGATCGTTCTGTAACAACAATGGCCTTTTCATGTCGACTATGACTTTGTTTCTAACGCAAAGTGCCGATCGGATCAGAATTAACGGATTAAGACTCTTTAAAATCAAATGCTTTTTTATCAAAAACTGCACCGCCCGATTTACTTATCCCTGTTTCAGTTCTTTACAATAAAACAAAGAAATTGTATTGAAAAAAAAAAGATGCCCGCAGTTCTTCACTGTGTAAATATGGCAACAAGTCTAAATTACTTCAGGTAGGTAAATGTGCCCAGTTCTTTCAAAAAAAAAAAAGTATAACTATTTCTTTTTTACAGGAGTTACAAAATAGTTAATTTCATTCAATTGTCATATATTTCTTGTCTCACTTTTCTCTTTGCATCTGTTTTTTGAAATTTTAATAAAAAAAAATTATAATTTTTTCAAATTACTTGTTTCATAAAAATTATAGGTTAATTATTAAATGTAATGCTTAACATTAAACGCATTTAATAAACGTCTATGAAATTTGCTTCCAACACATTTACCTTAAATTTAATGCATTTACTTTTTAGTGCCACGGTTTTCGGTTTTTAATCCGTTCGTCAGTAGAAATATCTTCACGACGTTTCGCCAAAATCTCAGATCTAAACCAAAAACCACACTGCAATACATAAAAGGTGTAACAGACGTAATTGGAAGAATTCTGAGGAAACATGACATATGCACAATTTACAAGCCACAAACAACAATACACAAATTATTGGGCAATCCTAAAGACAAAATACCATTAAAAAACCAGGGAGTGTACAGCATCCCATGTAGTGACTGAAAAAAAATACATTGGCCAAACAAACAGAAGAATCTCTACAAGGGTCCAAGAACATAAAAATAACATAAAGAATAAGCAAACGACATCAGTTTTATTCCAATATCATCAGGAGAGAGGACACACTATAAATTTCCAGGAAACCAAACAGATCGCACCCATAAAACACTATAGAACGCGCATCATCAAAGAAGCTCTCGAAATAGAAAGCACTAAAAACTTAACAAGAGAGACGCGCAAAATATTTCAAATACATGGAAAACTCTACACAAAACCAAACCTAAAACAACACACCAGAGAAACAGGACAGAAGGCCGAGAAGAGACACAAACCCAGAGAAGCGAAGAAACCAACCAGGCAGAACCAAGGTATAACCTGCGCAACCGCCAAAGTATAAAAAGGCCGTCAGAGGACTAGCACGCTCATTCTAAGTCGAGCAGCCGTCGAGGAAGCATCACTTAAAAATGTCAGCTGAGATGTTGGCGAAACGTCGTGAAGATATTTCTACTGACGAACGGATTGAAAACCAGAAAACACCAGTACACATTCCACCATCCGTGAAAACCTACGATACAACATATATATATATATATATATATATATATATATATATATATATATATATATATATATATATATATATATATATATATATATATATATACAGGGTGATTCAAAAATCGATCACGAAACTTAAGGGGGTGATTCTACTTGACAAAATAAGGGTAGAGCTTCATATAATTTTTTTTCAAAATGTCATTCGTTTTCGAGTTACAAGCCGTCCAAGTTCAAGTTTTTATTTTTTGTTTTTTGAATTACTCGCTTACAGGAAAACCGATTTGACTAATATTTGAAAGATAGGCTAAGTCTTCTGCGCTTCATCATTTTAGTAACAATTCACATTGATTGTTTGCCGCTAGAGGGCACTTTACCTACATTGAAAATTGTTTTTTTGTCATAATTTTTTAGTGTTGACAGCTACAGTAGTTTTTGGCATAATTTCTGAAAGACTGATGCCAGGCCTTTAAAAAAGGTGCTCTTTATTTACATCGCTAAACCCAACGGTTTAGACGTAAATCACCCTTAAAAATTAAGTGGTAAATTTACTTTTCTCATTTCATTACCACCAGCTACCAGGTAAATAGCTATCAAAGTATACTAGAGCTGTCAGTTTAACATCAAATAAATTCGCTTTTTAAACTATTTAATTTATAATCTGAAAATAACTAATAATGGCTAATCACCAATATTCAAATATCGAATATTGTGATATCCATTTTTGTTATGGAAAAGCAAATGGTAATGCAGACTTGGCAAGAAGATATTATATGGAGAGTTATCCGGAAAGAAATATCCCTCATGCTCAAACATTTTCCAGTGTGCACAGGAGGCTTGCGGAATGTGGTTCCTTTAAAAGTTATAATGGAAATAGGGGAAGACCTAGAACTGCTAGAAACGTGCAACAAGAAGAAAGAGTGCTTGAAATTATTGAAGATAATCCAGGTATTAGTACTAGAAAAATTGGGAATGAAGTGCGGCTCTGTCAGGCTAGTTCATGGAGGATACTAAGAGAAGAACAACTTTACCCGTTTCATTCAAAAAAGGTGCAGGCTCTTTATGACGATGATCGGCCGAGACGGTTGGAAATGTGCAATCAGATCCTAGCTAAGTATGAACACGATAATCGATTAATTGGCGTCATATTATTCACTGACGAAGCTGGTTTCACTCGTGATGGCATAACCAATCTACACAACATCCACACATATGCTTACGAGAACCCAAACAATGTGGTAGAAACGAAACATCAGCGTAGATTTTCACTAAATGTGTGGGCAGGGATAATAGGAGATTACCTTATTGGTCCTCATTTCTTTGATGGCCCATTAACTGGTGACGTATACTTAGATTTTATCCAAAATCGTCTCCCATTGTATCTGGAAGATGTGCCATTGGAAGTAAGGGCCAACATGTGGATCCTCCAAGACGGAGCTCCGCCCCACTTTAGTATACGTGTCCGACAGTATTTGAATGCAACGTATCCTGAGCGATGGATAGGACGAAGTGGACCATTGGCATGGGCAGCGAGGTCACTAGACCTTAATCCTATGGATTTTTTCTTTTGGGGTCATTTGAAACAATTGGTGTACGATATTCCAGTAATCAACGTCGAGGATCTTCGCTTCAGGATAATCGAAAAGTGCCAAATTATTAAAGAAACACCAGGAATTTTTCATCGAGTTAGGCGACATTTTTTGAAGAGTGTTAGGAAATGTATGGAAGAAAATGGGGGACATTTTGAGAATCTTTTTTAGTTTGTTTAGTACTGTTTCATTAATTTTTATCAATTAAATGTATATCGCAATAATCCATAATATGAATATTTACTGATTAGCCATTATTAGTTATTTTAAGATTATAAATTAAATAGTTTAAAAAGCGAATTTATTTGATGTTAAACTGACA
Organism: Diaprepes abbreviatus; assembly: GCA_034092305.1. Lineage (NCBI taxonomy): Eukaryota > Metazoa > Arthropoda > Insecta > Coleoptera > Curculionidae > Diaprepes > Diaprepes abbreviatus. The sequence goes on from JASJET010000022.1 coordinate 38,734,206, forward strand.
GCTCTAGTATACTTTGATAGCTATTTACCTGGTAGCTGGTGGTAATGAAATGAGAAAAGTAAATTTATCACTTAATTTTTAAGGGTGATTTACGTCTAAACCGTTGGGTTTAGCGATGTAAATAAAGAGCACCTTTTTTAAAGGCCTGGCATCAGTCTTTCAGAAATTATGCCAAAAACTACTGTAGCTGTCAACACTAAAAAATTATGACAAAAAAAACAATTTTCAATGTAGGTAAAGTGCCCTCTAGCGGCAAACAATCAATGTGAATTGTTACTAAAATGATGAAGCGCAGAAGACTTAACCTATCTTTCAAATATTAGTCAAATCGGTTTTCCTGTAAGCGAGTAATTCAAAAAACAAAAAATAAAAACTTGAACTTGGACGGCTTGTAACTCGAAAACGAATGACATTTTGAAAAAAAATTATATGAAGCTCTACCCTTATTTTGTCAAGTAGAATCACCCCCTTAAGTTTCGTGATCGATTTTTGAATCACCCTGTATATATATATATATATATATATATATATATATATATATATATATATATATATATATATATATATATATATATATATATATATATATATATATAAGAGATATAAAGCCCGTTAAAATGATAATATCCCGTAGATTTTCGTAAAAACCTATTCCGTTTTTATTTTTTTCCTTACTTTATTTGAGGAAATATTTTGAAATAAATTGCACAATCATATTATCACTTTCTCTCCTCTACAGAAAGATACCATCATTTTTAAACCTGACGTTTCAGATTTTGTGTACCATCAACTTCTTTTTTTTAAACACGGATCTGACCTTTTTACATTTTGAAAAGTCTTTTTTGTTTTTAAAATTTAATGATGTTATGGTTGTTATTCACTCAATCGTATGTTAACGATTAAACCACTATAAAATAGTTAGTAAGTTTATTCTAAAGACTGCTAGGTAGGCAGTTAATTTTCACAGGCTTGAGTTACCAGAAATAACATATTACGAATGTAAGTAAGCTTACAAAACCAACCCTCGCCTATACATCAATTGCGATGCAACACCAGCTCCGCATTGGGAATCCCAACAAACAGTGTATCTAAATGCAAATTACCTATTGGAAAGAAAAACAAAAAATGAAAAGGGAACGAATCGCTAGTATTAGCTGAAATTCGAAACATGAATATGTTACGTTTCTTTGGATATATCTATATTGAGATTTACATACTTAGGACATCAAGAAAAGAAATGGTGATTTTCGGAGATTTGGAAAAGTTGGTCAGAAGTTTTTATAATATTCTATAATTAATTTGCTTACTAATTTCATAATTTTTGTCCAGCTAAAACTGATTACATGGCATACCATATACGAGGGGTGATCTCTCCTGACCCATTTAGAATAAGGTTGGACAAAATCTGTAGTACCTTATTTTTCCTAACGGTACTTCTGCATTTCTACGATCTCCTAAACTAAAAAAAAGTTGTCATCTACATATTTTTTCTCTTAGTTTTAGAAACAGGTGATTGTCACTAAAGGCCAGATCGTGTAAATAAGGAAGGTAATTTAATCCTTTTTCCATAACAGCATCCTTGAAAAAAAGTTGTTCAACCTCCTCAAACCACTATTATTTTTGGAAACAGACGATACTCACTGGGGACAAGATTGTGTAAGTAAGGTTGATATTAAAGTAATTCAAATCCTGCTCCTGTAATATAGCCGAGTCATTACACAAGTGTGACGGAGTGCGTTATCTTAATGAAAGAACATACTCTTTGTTAATTTTTCTCTGCGTTTTTCTTCGATTACGTTCCGCAATTTCAGTATAATAAGTAGGGCACATGAGAGTTTTATCACTATATTCCATTTATTTAAATAATTAGTAAAAATGTGTGAGTTGAGTTACAGTTTTTGAATAGATCACTGGCCGACTCGGGAATTATGATTTCTTACTTTTACTCTTTTTTTTTATAAACCTTGAAAAGTAAATGAAATTGGAATTTTTGAAGTCAGCACCAAACTCATACCTGAAAAAATGTGATTCGCTTTCTTACTATAGTGTGTATAAATCTCGAGTTAATATAAGTGCTTCATTAAGAAATAATTTGGTACCGACTTCAAAAACTTCAATTTCATATTAAAATTTATATTGCTACTTTTCGCATTTTAACGTTTTTTTAGCAGTCGGTTCAATTTTTTTATAAAAGATTTATTTTTCGATTTTTAGTTTTGTATTTGTTATGATATACATAAATTATCTGAACTAAGTACTAAGCGGGATCAATGTACCTCGCCATGATTTCAAGGTCGGAAAAAAATATCTATTTTATCTAAAGTTGTTCACGACACCAAAATAAACAACTAAAAATTCTGGCTTATATGTATCCTCTCTTTTCAAGAAAAGCAAGAAAATATATAAAAACAGTTTATTTCCTGCAAATACAACTCTGGTCCTCTCTTCATACGCGTTTCGACCACCTCATGATCTCGTCAGAGGAGCTATATCAAACCGAGAGCCACATTCGCTGGAAACAACTGCTGAATAAAACATAAATTCCGAAACATATCGGCAGGATATTAAAAACCTTCGAAGTCACACTGAAAAATATCGCCAGTCGAACGATATCTATCATTCACCGGAGTAATGTAAAATTTTAAAAATCAAAATTTCATTAAGAAGTAAAAATGTGGATTTTTGAAATTTCGAACTACTCCCTACTAAAACTCCCGTCCGTTTTCGGATATTTTCCGTTGGAAGAAAAACAAACAAGTACATTGAAATAAAATAAAAATAACAGTATAGAGAAATAAAGCTTGATGAAAATGTGTCATAAAATATCGAAACACTAAAAAAAAATCAGTTAAACATCCACAATTTAAAAGTTAAAAATTTACGCTTGGTTGGTTTATAATTCCAAAAATTATCAACTACCATTAAGAATTTCTACTAAACTAACACTTATGGTCGGTTTAATAATCAACTACCCTAAGAAGTTCCACTATCAACTTTCATTTATGAGTTAAATGATACATTTTAGTTCCATCTGTTCATAGTCCCTTCGAAAAATTAACAACTATTAATTATCAACCAAGAAGTTGATCTACTTTCAACTTTTTAAAAAGTGGGCTTAATATGTGCTCGCTTTTTGATGTTTTCGGCTAGAGAAAAATTTGACAAGTACACAAAAATATTAAATATAACGTTATAAACGAATAAAACTCGATAAAAACGTGTCATAAAATAGCTTAAATACTTTAAAATACGATCAGTAAAATAACACAACTGAAAATCAAAGATTTACGTTTTGCTTTTAGGTTAGAATATTTATGGGCGTTTTTGATCGCTCATCCTTAATTTTTACAAATTGTCAAATTTTCAAATATAAACCAAACATTTTTATGTCGTGGTGTACGTGTTCTAAGTGGTAGTTGATAATTTTTAGAAGTCTGAACCAACCATTACACTACGAAATAAAAATATGTGGGTTTATACTTCCAAGTTTAACAATTAATAAAATTAAGGGTATCTAATCAAAAGTATCGATTAATATTTTAACCTAAAAGTAAAACGTAAATTTTTTGCATTTCCATTGTTGTTGTTTAATTTTATTCTAAAATGTTTCGATTATTTTATGATACATTTTTACTAAGTTTTATTTGTTTATAATGTTATTTTTTGTTTTTATGCACTTGACAAATTTTCCATCAGCCGATAACATCCGAAAGCGGACATGAATTATACCGATTTTTTAAAAGTAAAAAGTTGACCAACTTCTTAATTAATAATTGATAGTTGTTAATTTTTAGTTGGGACTATGAACAGATGGAAAATAACTTGCAAGTGAAAGCTAATAGTGGAAATTCTTAGTGGAAGTTGATAATTTTTAGAAGTGTGAACCGTATATTAAGTGTTAAAAGTATTTTGTATAAAATTGCCAGATTTTTGTTCATCAATCCAATCCGCACACGTTCATTAAAACACATCTCCTACCGCATCATGCGTCTTATTTTTAATAAGAAATTAATGTAAAAAAAAAGATTAAAATAAAATAAGCTTGACCACCGACTTTCTTTTTATTCTCTTTTCCCATGCTTTTCATTTTGGTTGGGCTGATCTGCTAGAGTCCAACCCTGTTTTGTGTTGGTGTCAGTTTGACATTTCGTGACAGGATTGATATTTTGTAAATTCTTAGGTTGTCTTACGTTTATAACAGAAACCAATACACAAAGTACGTGTGCTATATGGTTACGAAATCAACGCATTTTTGAAAAGTATTTCTTTATATCTGTAGAAAAAATGCATAATAGACTTACCGCTGCGGAAGGATGCCGATTTGAGGTTGGATACATATTTAAACTTTTCAATTTCTGTTTCAACACAATCAACTAAACATCTCTTTCACTTTTGGTAAAACAAATTTAAAATCCAGTCTGCCACGAAACGAAAAATAATTGAACAAAACAAAACAGGTCGTCTAACCTCACTTTTTCCGGTAGTTAGATAACCTAAAATATTACAGTTCGCTCGTGTTTTCCGAATAAAACAGTAAGTATTTTCGTAAAAATAAAGATCTTTCTACAAAAATTTTAGATGATTAAATTTTCTGTCGCGCGCACAATCCATTTTTCCAACAAACGGCACAAATACGCACTATCCATTCTGTAAATTTCACCTCATCCCTCATCTCATCTCTCTTGAACGACGAGCGGCGGCCGGAGAGTCGTCTGTTTATCGGCGGCGGGAACATTATACCACGTGGTTGTTTTAAGTGTACGTCACAAAAAGCTCAGCTTCGCTATTGGTTAGAATTGCTGTACTCCGCCTTCAAATTTCTTGACAAACTCGTCAAGTCCACGTTGACTGCGATGTTGCCTGATAGTTAAAAATTGTACTTTTACAAATAATTATTTGGGGTCGAAGATTTTAAGGCATTAAGAAAATAGGCGGCATTTAACAAGTGTTAATTAACCTTTTTGGCCTATAAAGTAATAAAATATGTAAATTGCTTTGTCAAGACTTAATTTAATCTTAACCTTCCTACTTTAACATTATATTAAATATTTTTTCCTAAAATTTACCAGCAATTAGTTTTCAAATTCTTAGGATGTCTTATCTAGAAATAGGAAGGGGGGAGATTTATGGGTCTATTTAATAATAAGACCAAAATATTTTGGACTTCCAGTTAAATCGGACATTGACCTATTTATGAAATGTAAGTATAAAAAATAGGAGGACATGTAAGTTGTCTTGCTCTAATATGCACTGTTTGCGTATCTAAGTACAAAAATCGCATTTTTCAGATACGTATTTTAAAAATTATTAAATTTAAAATTACAAATCATGTTCCATATAAACCTATGAAAATAGGTATATATACAATTCTATAGTAAATTCAAAACTGTTAATACAGAGCGTTCTAGTAATTCTATACATTCTCGAATTAGGGAAAGATAGGTATATCTATTTAATAATAACGAAGAAACATGGAATAATTATGACAATTAGGCAGCACATAAGAGCAAGATAAAAAACATTCCAACACACGTCTTATTATAAGGTTTTTAAGATTTTGCGTTGTAATTATTCTAAATAGATATCTACCTACAACGTTTTGGCATTATTTTAATAAAATATGTGAAGGATGTTCCTATTTAAAAATTAAAATAATTTTGTTTTTCCCCTTTATTACATCAATTCATTTTTACTGTGAATATATTCTTTAGCTGTGTTTTTATATTTTTATATTAGGTATATAAAAACTTAAATGTAGGGTGTAAATATAAAAAATATTGTATAATTCCAATTGTGAAAAAATTACTTATAGGATTATTTTCAATAGGACATTTGCTAGGTCATATAAAATATAAAGGAAATTATTTTTAAATTCACGGTTCTAACATTATTATCGACTATTTTGCCAACGAAGATAAAATATCTGTATATTCCCTATCTCTTTCTTTTTATTTGTATAGCCCTTTCCCGAGACTATAGTCAAACACCATTCTAATACGAATCCAAGGGCAGATCCGGCCTCTCTCTTGGGGGGTGCGATATCACAAGAGCAAAGAAAAGATTGAAATTACCCCCACCCCATTGGAATTAAAGACAGTACAGTATGACAAGCAAAAGCTGTTTTGTTCTGTACGAAAATTTCTAATGGCCCCCTGCTTGACATCAAGCGAAAACGACTTGACAAAATGAATTCAATGTCCACGTTCCCATGGAGCAGGCAAGCAAGTCTATTTTTTCTGAAATCGAAGCTTTAGGGGCGATGAGCCACCGCCTCCCCCCCTTAAATCCGTCCCTGCACGGATCGGACCCAAACAAAAGCTGCAACAAAAAAGATGTATAAATATCAATATTCACATAAATTTACTTTACTTGCGCATTCGCCATTTTATATAAAATTAAGCTAATGCTTATAAATAGTACTTATTATAACAAAACTTTTCCATCAAACAAATATAAAGTCATTTTTCTACTTAAATATTTCTTCGTTTATAATAAAAAAAATATAAAGGTCAGTTTTATTGTTCAACTGTCCTCTCTATCCCTTTTAAATCAGGTTCTAATTATATTGACTAAAATCGATCTTAACAGCTAAGAAATTTAGCTCTTTGTTCCCGATTTCCCGAAGTACATGCTGATTTTACACTGACATTTGACTTCTTATCATATTTATATAGTTGAACATAAAATTTTATGTTCTTTCCATTTCTGAAATAAAAAAATGAATATTCCTTTCGTTTAGAGACTGACATTGGTTCTAAAATCAGTGACAGTGAAACATTTAGACCTTTTATCCCTTTTATATTTCCTCAAATTTGTCATCACCTCATAATTTTGCAATATACGCATCTGTATCTCACAACCTTATAGCTTGGTCAGAGTTATGCAAAACCTTTTTTAATCAAATTTTACAAACACATGCTTTAAGACCACCCAAAAATAGACCTAAAAATGTTTAGGGTACTTTCTCTTTTTTGAAAAATGGAGATGAAAACATATTCGCGTTTATCACATCGAGTGGAATAACATTTTTTATTCAGTTGCGAAAGTGGCTGTTCAAATATCCCCTCACCTTTAACAACTTTTTAAAAAAATCGACATAAAAGCACTTCTTGATAAATACATTTAAAATTATTACCGTTAAGTTATGTCTACTTACTAATTTATGATATATAAAAAAAAAAACTAATTTGGAGGTGTGACTATTTGATGAATGCGCCAAACATACAAAGGTATTGTAATTACATTATGTAAGTGTAGGATTATTCTTTTGTCTAAATATCTTTTTTTCTATTAGATGTTTATTTTATTTGGAATTTTTCAATTATTTAAAAACAACTTTAAAAAATAATGACTCGATTAATCGATAAATGTAATTAATATATTAAAAGTGAAAGATTACATATATTAAAATAGAATGTATTACTTCCTTGTCATAGTCGGCAAATAAATCACGAAAAATTGCTAAACGAATTCATAATTTATCACTTTCTGTTTTCGAGAAATTTTGTACTTTGAAATGGCTGCAAAACCCTATGACGTACGTGTTGGACATGTAAGGAGACCGTTTTTTTCTTATATTTCGAACATCCGAAGTGGTATACATTCTCTACTGGTAGTGCCATCTCTTAGTTATAGGAAAAAACAAATATTAATATTCGTACAGAATTCAACACAACCTATACATCGAACTAACTTATTCGATCGATAGATCCCCTTACGAATTTTTAGCAACTTGAATCGTGTCGAATAGTCGATTCAAGGAATGTACCTATTAATTAGAGGGAGATACAATAATATCACAGTGTCGCATAGGTGTCATTTGTGGGTGACCTAAACTAATTTGCTTCCATTCAATTATTGGTAATGCAACGTGAAAGTTGCGAAGCTAACAATTCGATGATAAACATGACAACCATGTAGGAGGAAAGTTTGTATTTTGCCAACCAGAAAAATTCTTTTTGGGATTATTAGTTTAGAAAAACAGAAAGTAGAAAATGATATACAGCAAAATTAATTAGTCAATATAACGTTTATATTCATAAATACGGGTCTATTGATCGACCAAAGAAACTAAATGTTATATTGAAAATTTCTCTATATTTTCGGATTCGCTATCAGGAAAAGGGAAAAATTACAACTTATAACAGAGACTATACTCTTACTTTCTTAGGCAAGTGAAAATATCAGTGAAATTATAATAATAAATAGATTTATTGAAAAGAAAAAAATTATCACAAAACGCAAAGAGCCAAAATTAGGACTCCTTTCTTAACCGAAAAGAACATATAACCACAATAGGATTTACCTGCAAACACTTGAAATAAGATTTTTTTTAATAGTACAAACTATGAAAAGTTACTTATAATTTTCCCTATAGCTATTGTAAAGGTAAAAAATGTAATTTTAAGGTTGAAAAACAACTGCAATAATAATCACATAAAATTTTTAAAAAAGTGCGATTAAAATAATAATCCTTAAAAAATTATAAAAAAAAACTAACATTATGATTTACAAGCCAAACGGCTTCGCACTCCCTCCAGGGATTATTCACTCATACCAGGCATACAAAGACACCAAAAGTATGAAGCTCTGTGGGAACCCTTTCCATGTTATCGGGTCCTAGGTGACGTTGTCTACGAAGGTTCGCGCGGTTGCTAGAAGAATTGCTTTCTGCATTGGCTTATACAGATGCTCACTAAGGCCCAGTCCCTTGATGTTCTGCAGGAGGTTCTTTGGTATCACTCCAGTTGTTGACAGTATTATGGGAATCGTTTGGACGCTGTTCATTGCCCATTGTCTTCGGATTTGAACCTACAGATCTCTGTATTTGGCTATCTTCTCGTTGTATTTTGGCTTTAGGTTGTTTTTGTTAGGTACAGTAATGTCGATTAGTGTAGTTCGCCTAGAAATTCTATCTATTAGTATTATGTCTGGTCTATTATGAGCTACTGTTTGATCCGTCAGAACCGTTCGGTCCCAATATAACTTGAACTGGTTGTTCTTAAGAATAGGCTCGGGATTGTACTTGTAATAAGGCGCTTTTCCTACCTGTAATAGGTTAAACTTTTCTGCTAACTCTTGGTGGAGTATCTTAGCGGCTGAGTCGTATTTTTCCTTATACTCGGTTGCGGCAAACGCTTGGCATCCTCCAGTTATGTGCTGAATTGTCTCCGATGTTCGACAGCCATATCTGCATTGGTCATTTTCTATTGAAGGATCTCTAATGATGAACTTCCGATAGTTCTTCGTCGGAATAACCTGGTCTTGGATAGCTAACAAGTAGCCCCCCGTTTCCGGAAACGTCTGTCCTGAAATCAACCAGTAGTTCGACGCTGAGTTGTCGACAAGGTCCTGATTGACCTCATATTGATGCCGTCCATGGAGTGGCTTCCGTAGCTAGGTTTGCAACTTCTCTTGGTCTGTTTGGTGGTGAGAAGCAATATCTTGTTCCCTCAACTATAGCGGCGTTTAAACGTCTGCCTCGCATATTGCTCGATGTAGTGTGGAAGAGTCCGCTAACCTGTGGAAATATAAACGTAAGTTTATTATTTGTTGGTCGAGCTGCTTACCAATATCCACCAATCCTCTTCCTCCTTGGTGTCTTGGAAGCATTGTACGTTCAATAGCACTCCGAGGGTGATGTTTTTGTGCTTTTGTTAGGAGTGTCCTTATTTTTCTTTGCAGGTTTTGGATATCCATCCTGCTCCACTTTACAATTCCAAAAGAGTAGCTCAGCGCAGAGCAAGCATACGTGTTGAGCGCCTTAAACAAATTTCTACTATTTAAATTAGTTCGTAATACCCGCCTTACCCTCCTGACAAATTCGTCCTTCATAGTGCCATGGTCAATTCTTTTAGCCTGTTTTATACCTAGATATTTGTATGTTTGGTCTGCTTCCATTGCAGCTATAATTTCACCGTTCTACATTTCAAAAGCCCCCGGTTGTATCTTCCCTTTAACGATGTTCAAAATACGGCACTTGTCAAGTCCAAATTGCATTCCGATATCCCCGGAGAACTCCTCCACAATTTCAAGCATTTGTTCCAGCTGGTTTCTGGTAGCAGCCATCAGTTTAAGATCATCCATGTATAGAAGATGATTCACTCTGACTATCTCTTCGTTGTTATTTCTAACACTAAAGCCGTATCTGGTTGAGTTCAAACGGCATGATAGTGGGTTCATTGCAAGGCAAAACCACAATGGACTAAGTGAATCGCCCTGAAATATTCCCCTAAACTAACATTTATTTATTCATTTATTATTTAAGTATGTAGTAACAGACCCAAATGCCCACATAGTAGAGTTAACAAGAAACACATCTGTAAATCCAAAAAACGTCAAATTACACTAAAAAAATATATGTAATAAAAGTTTTAAAACCTTACTCTAATCAAGCCTTGGAAAAGACTTAGGGATAAAGCAATAACATATCAGACCAAGAGTAAACAATAAAAAATACACTTTTCACAGTTCGTCTAAGAAAATTACTCTTGGATAAAACTATTGAGATTTTCCATATACTTTCGAAGAAAACGAGCTTTTGCAGAAGCAACGCATGTTCTTTCAATTAACGCTTTTCTCTTATCCTTTTTGTATTTGAATTTCAGCTTCTTAATCAGAATACTTAAAGACGATTTATCCAGAATCACAATCTCTTTTTTTTTTCTTTTTTTTTTTTAGCGGAGGGGAAATCTTGCATAGACACCTGTACGAAGTGCACAGGTAGTGCCGGATTCCTGCCGGCTAAAACCCCCCTGGACTTAAGGTCCCCACGATCTCCTTCTGTTTGTTATAGTGAGGCTATAGCCGCAGTGCGCTGTGAGTGTCCCATTGGTTTCCGGGCCGAAGCCATGTAAACCTCCGGTCGTCGCTCATTGGTGTTTCCGCTCCAGGTGCCGTTGCACCCATTGCTTCTCACCGCCTTACATTTCGCATACAATATAAGGTATATCACGCTCTCATTCGCTCATCTTTCTCTCATTACCTGAAATTAATAATTTGACCTAGGCTTCGAGCTCCCTTCTTTACGGTGCTATCCTTGGGATTCCTCCACGGGATCTACTTACCGTTCGGTCTTGCTGCTTTCTTTTCTTCGGAGTTCTTTTTTCACTCTTCTACTTCTTCTTCCTCTTCTTCCTTTTCTTCTACCTGATATTATGGCTTCTTCCTGGATTCTTTGCCTAGAGTTGCATTCTAGGTCTTTTATGTTTTCTTGTGGTCTCTTCTGGGTCGTAATCCACTGCTTGTCTTATCAGTGGATTGTCATGTTCTTCGGCTTTTTGAAAGACTTTTGCAGCCTTTAGTCTTAGGACTTCCCTTAGGGGGATCCATTTCATTTCTCTTTTTATCTGTTCGTTCCTGACGAACCACGGGGCGTTTAGGGCCATTCTTAGTACTGTATTCTCCTGGGCATCCAGCATTTTAATGTGTGATTCTGCAGCGTAGCCCCATGCTGCAGATCCGTAGGTCAATACTGGCCTAAGCACTGTTTTTTATTATCGTTAGTTTATTTCTCAAACCCATTTTGCTTCTTCTATTTAGTAGTGGGTAGAGTTGTCTTCTCGTCATTTTGAATTTCTTTATTGCGGCAGTGATGTGCTTTTCCCAGCACAATCCTCTGTCCAGTATTACTCCAAGATATTTCGCTTCATTAGTCCACTCGACTTGTTCGCCATCTATATCTATCATCTCGCCCGGTGGTCTCCTTCTCTTCGTCAGGAGGATCGCTTGGCTCTTTTCGGCATTTACTGCAATTTTCCAAGAGATAAACCAGTCGTTGACTAAGTCCATCTCTTCTTGCAGGTACCTACTGATCATCCTCGGATGCGTAGATCTAGCCAGTGAATATATTATAGACGTGCGGAGAGAGTACGGATCCCTGTGGTACTCCTGCCTCTGGTCTTCTCGGTTGTGATGTTTCCTGCTCAATAATCTCTTTGTTGGTGACTTAAGTATTTATACTTTTTAAAGCAACATGCTTTTCTAAAAATAATAAATAATAAAGACATTAATATTATTAAATATAGACCAAGGATGCTACTTTCAAGGTTAGATTATATTATAACAGAGAGAGTGTATTTCGAACTTCCATTTTGGATCTTTTAGGAACATCTGTGTTTTTTTCTGTTCGACAAGATCTACTTTTTCCAAAAGAGGAAATAATTGAATTAAAATTTTAACGACAGTGTTTACTCTAAAAATAATGATTCTTAATTGAAAATGTTTATTTCCAAATATAAAATTATTAGTCTAACTCTCGGACCGATGAAACTGATTCCGTAGGACCACTGTGTCTCTTCTGCAACTTGAAATACTCACACAAATTAAGCACAAGCTGTTGTGCTTGCCTGTGAAGAGTTTCGCCACGCAATATCTAAAAGGATAAAACGAATCGCATTTTTTTTAATGCGTGATTTTTACAACTGAATAAAGTAGCGCGAAAAACATTCTATTTCTTAGATCATACCCTAGATTTAAACAATAGATTTGTTTGAAGGCTATTTATGGTCGGTGGGGAAACGCTTTTTTGATGTTTGACAGACATAAACATGTTTACTTATCCTTTCTTTCAGTTTAATTGCTTGTCGAGACTTTTTTCGGTGTTTTTAAGTGTTAGAAATTAATATACATGCGAAGTCTACAATTAATATTAACAAAAAGTGGATTTAAAAACTTATTTTTATTGGTAAATATTGTTTACATATTGAAAATAACAATAATAATTTAGGCAACCATATATTCATATCAGAATTGACGTACCGATTATCATATGATACTCGTTTAAATAATGCAATTAGAAAAGGATAGCATAAAATCGGTATGTGTGTACCAAGAAATTAAATATCTACTGTTTATCAACACTTTTTGAAATATAAATAAAAATATTATTACCTTATTCAGCGTTCAAACAACCAGGTACTAGTTCTGACGTTATGCTAATTCTACAGGGGTATGATCGAAGTTCTATTTTAAATTAAAAGTTATCTACCCATGTCGGGCATTTAGACACCGAAGATAGATTTGAAGGTTAGAAATATTTATACGTCTAGGTCTAGTTTTTTAATAAAAATAATACATACTTGCCGGTAATAAATTATAAAACAATAATTAATAGCTTTTGTAATAAAACAATCTTTTGTTTTAATTAATGAAAATTTCTCTAAAACACAATGTAAATAAAATTCTGAACGATGACTGTCAGTCAAATGTTTTGATTCAAGTCAAAAGAAAGTCTGTATTCATAAAAGGCAATGACTCATTTGTCTCGATTGTGTCTTTTTATCTTGCTCTACCCATAATGTAAAATTTTCTGCGATGTATGGCTTGGATTAAAAGAATAATATTTTGTTTTCCGTCGTTTTATTATTATTATTTCTATACAAATTAAGATGATCAGTTCTTAAAACTGTCGTTGATATGTTCATAGATTGATGACGCTTGGGTATTCTCTTACTGGACCAACTGTATAAAAAAACTATGTCCGTTATTTTTTTCTTATATTTCAACGTTATTTTAAGCAATTTTAAAACAGAATAATCACATTTTTGTGATTTTGACGGTTGGACGATTAACAAATAAATTTCTTTAAAAAAAAATTGTTTATATGAAGAAAAATGTATTCACTTTATAACTTTTATTGAAATAAAATATTGGGTATTATAGTAACAAATTTAAAAGCATTTTTGTTAATGTTTAATCCATTTTTTTATTATCTCCATTCATCAAGTTGTAATTGCTAAAACATCCCCCCAAAATTACTTAAGTTTAAAGCTGGTTCAAACTGACAGTCAATAGTGCAATAATAGGTCGAGCAAGTTTGGCACCTAAAAATACAAGAATTAAAAAAAATAATTTTCTTTTATTACTAAACCGCCAAAAATGTAATATTCTGGAGACAACTATTCCTCCTACCGATTTAAAGACTACTCCTAGGTTTTTCTCCTTAATATTTATTTATTGACGTAGTATGTCCAAGTTTAAAGCTGGTCTAAAGTGACAGTTAATAGTGCAATAATAGGTCAAGCAAATTTGGCACCTAAAGATACAAGAATAAAAAAAATAATTTTTTTATTACTAAACCGCCAAAAATATAAAATTTTGAAGAACTGGTCTAAACTGACAGTTAATAGTGCAATAATAGGTCAAATCATAAGCAAAACAAAACTGACTATCTAGAAGATATAATTTCCATGGTAACTAGTCTTAAATCAAAATAATGAATTTGACTGTTAATTCTTTTCGGGCACTACTTGATTACTCTATTCCCTAGAAACGAATTACTTTTTGAGTGGGGGAATTCGTTGCTTTTTTCTATGCTCTATTCCGGCGAACGCAACCATTCTTTACTCTTGACCACGTTGCCACTTATTTGGTGGAGAGACCAACCTATGGTCATAGAAGAAATATACCCGTCAATGCTATGGTAAAACCTAATCCTTTGTGTTGTTGCCAAATTGGAGGTACGGAGAAGATATTTATATTATAGCTTATAATGATTTTTTTGAACGATATTCGACTCTTGAGGGTGCGTTAGGGGCAGTGGCGTAAAAAACTACCACGCGGCGCGGGGGGCGTTCTTAAGTTCCTTGATGAAAATGAACAAATATGGACGATCCAAACGAATGCAAAATAGTAGAGCGCATTCGAAAATCTGCGGAGGAGGGGACATACCCTTAGTTACGCCACTAATGATTTTTTTGTACGATATTCCACTCTTGCGGGTACACTAGGGGCAGTGGCGTAAATAACGACCCCGCAGACCCCGCGGCGCGGGTGGCGCTCTCAAGTTCCTTGATGAAAATGAACAAATACTGCGAGGGGTGTACATACTCTTAGTTACGGCACTAGCTAGGAAAAATAATTTAAATTTTTAGTTTTATGGTGGGAGGGTTCTAGACTTGAAACTAAAAAACTGAGACATTAATTGTCTTTCTGAGCTGTTTGATGAGACTTAAATTATTTGTATAACAAAGGATGAGTGAGACAAATGCGAACATGACCTTAAATAATTATTTTGATATAACGTTCTTTTTTAGTATCTTTGGCAATACAGTGAAACATAATTTTGATTATTTATATTTTCATGCATAGCCTTTTAGCAAGTTTCGAATTGCGATTTTAAATTTTTGTCTCACTTCCTCATGTGTCTATGCGAACGAATTTCCCCGTAGGATTAACATATCGTCAGAACTAGGCCATATTGTATGATTGCTGAATAACGTAATAATATTTTTAGTTATATTTCGAAAAATGTTGATAAACTGTTCAAGTTTTTGTATTTCCTGAAACCCACACCGAGTATATGCTATCGTTTTTTAATTGCATTATTTAAATTAGTATAACATGCTAAATGGTACCTCAGTTTGAGAATAAAGTATCCGGCAATAGAGTGAAAGTATGAGTTTCTGGTTGCCTAAATTGGTATGTTTTTTTAATATGTGAATAATATTTATCAATATCTACCGAAAAAAATAAATTTTTGAATTCTCTTCTTGTTGATATTAATTGTAATTTGGGCAGTTGTGATAATTTTTAACACTCAAAACTACTCGAGGAGTCATGACAGGTAAAAAAATTGAAGGAAAAACTGTTCAAATAAATTTACTGTTCTTTAAATTTACGGTATAATCCAAGGACTATGCGGTTTAGTAATATGGGGCGTCACCAGTGGCGGATCCAACCTTTCTCTTTGAAGGGGGGACGATATCGCAAGAACAAAGAAGGGACAGAAATTACCCCCACCCCACTCGCATACAAGACAATACAATTTATCAAGCGAAAGCGAGTCGACAGAATTAATTCAACGTGCCAAGCTACCCAAATCACATCACATGGGTTCAGCGAGATCCACTTTTCCAACACAATAGGTACACAAGTCTATTTTTTGCATTCGAAGCTTATGAGGGGAGAGAGCGATCACCCCACCGTCCCCCTTGGATCCGCCCCTGAGCGTCACACTTAGCCCAGGAAATCTCTTGCGTAGTAAAGTTAATGTATTTTGATTATGATTTATGCACTAAGAAGGTTTTAAGTCGTCCGTTATTCATTTGTCTGACAAAATCAAAAACTACTGAAGAAAAATCAGTGCCATAGGCGAAATCTAAAAAAGCATTAGCAAAATATTACCTCTCTGCTATATAACCGATTTAGAAGTCCCTTTTTTTGAAACTTATTCGCCTGTCTACGGTGTAAAAGGGGTTGCCTTCCTTGAGTTATGGGGCTATTAAAACTTGGTTACTCGCTTGTCTACTTTGTTACACATACATTGAACTCGCTTTTCCCATGACACTTGGAGATATATATATATATATATATATATATATATATATATATATATATATATATATATATATATATGTATATATATATATATATATATATATATATATATATATATATATATATATATATAATTCTGACGATTAAAGTCATGTTCGTAACAAAGAAAAAATAATTTTATTTCCTAAGGAGACAAATGGTATCCTTTCAAAAGCGGAAAGTTTATAGCTCTTATAGAAATACAGGACCGGATTAAAGATTATGGGATCCTAAGCACAAATTATGAGGGGCACTTTTAAGGAAATCGAAATTGTTCGAATAACCTATAAAAAATCTAAAATTATTAAAGATAATTTATTAAATAGAAAATGTTATTTGAATATAATTAGTATTATCCAATTTGTCGTATGTAAAAACACTTTTCGATTCAAGCTTGTAGGAACTCTCGAAATGTTGGATTTCTCAAAATGTGGGAGCTTTGGACGATCGCCCCGGGTGCCCTTATGTATAAGTATTAGAAACAATTAATGAAAAATATAATGAAAATTTGGATTCGTGAACAAGATTTCTTTGGTAAAGCTTTGAAATAACATCATTTTCATTACACATTTCAATGCTCATTTTATGTTTTTTTAATAGATAGATAAATCTTTATTTATACTAATAAGTATTACTTACAAAAAAAAAACATAAGGGCATGGAACAATGTCCAAAAAGAATATCATTGCTGTAATAAACACCATAATAAAAATTATAGTTTATTCTCAGCTGTAGATAAAAAAAAAAGAAAAAAAAAAATGAAAAGGAAAAAAATCTCAACAATAATTATACAGTTTTAAATACATTTCTTGAATAATTCTAACAAATTAATGTAGTAAAAACAAAACAATTAAAACTTAAGCTAAAGGGCAAAATTATAAATGAAACAAAAAGTAACTAACAAGGGAAACTTATACACATTTGAAATTTAATGATACAGCAATAACAAAAATTCTACTTCAAGACAATGCTGTCTTTATCACGCTCACAAAACTCGTCCAATGTATAGAAGACCATTTTACACAAAAAGATTTTTAGGGCACACTTTAATCGATTTCTCGGTAGTTAATGTACATTTTCAGGTCAAGAATTAAAAACTTTTATTATAGAAAACTCGACATTTTGCTGCAAATAACCAAAGTTATATTTCTCAAAAAGCAGATTTGTTTTATTTCTAATAATGTAGTCATTTTTAATAGATGCACCCTCAAAAAGATCCCTGTTATCAGTAATAAACATCACCGAATCCAAAATGTACATACCTATAACCGTCAAAATATTGTTACTAATAAAGATATTTCTACAACTGTCTTGTTGTTTCATTGCAATAATATACCATAAACATCTTTTTTTTTGCAGAATTAAAATTCTATTAATATCACAGGAATTACCCGAAAATATCAAACCATATCTGAGTCTGGACTGTACAAATGCTGATTGAATAAAATGTTCATATTTTAAACCAAAGTTAACTAATATCCGGGTCATATTTTTTATGATCAGAAAAGGCTTTATAAAATTCAAGTAATATTTTTTAAATCAAAACAGGACAAATAAAAATAATCAATAATACCAATCAATAAATCTATTAAATTTCAGATGCGTTTGAAGTTAATTAAAGTCAAAGAAGATGTAGGAGTAAATGAATACAATGATTATAATTTGGTCGGTCATGTAAAGCTGGACTTCCCCAATATCGCAATTGTATAGTACAGAATTTACAAATACCATAAGATATGCCACAAGGATAATATTGATGCTTTAAATAATTCAGAAGATTGAAAGAAGCAAACAAAATATTGATACATGTCTTAACTTAAATACTAAAATCAATACTGCATATATCGAAGGGTACAATTATGGAGGGATTTTTAACTCAAGAATAATTAGGAGACACATGAATTTGGTGGATTTTTAAATCATAATAAAAATCTCTGTTTAATTTTTATTTCTTTTTCAATTTAAAAGAAAACACTTGCAAGATTCATAATAGCTCTGAAGGTACAGAAAGTACCTTTTAAATTTACGTTAATCCAAAATCTTTTTAACTTAAACGCTTTCTTCTCAATTTTAAGACTAGTTTTAAAGTTAGACCATGGTGGTAAAGTAAAGGGCCTATTTTTTAGTGCACCGAATCCATAAAGTTGATTTATGCTAATTTATGATTGTCCTGCATACTTCGATTATTTTTTGTATTTAACCTACTGCTCCAACTTCATTGGTTAAAATCTTTAAAGGTTGCTCTAAATTTAAAATATATTTTTTTTTATTGGCCTTAAGAACTTTTTTTTGCACAGTGGCAACATAGCAAATGGGGAAGAAAATACGCCCTATTGCCAAATATTACGAACTAATGAAAATGAAAAGCAGTAAAGTATTAATAATATATTTCAATTATTTGTCTTGGAGTTTAATTTAATTTAGAAATTTAAACTAATATTACGTTTAATTAATTTTGGTAAGAAATAATTTAAGCAAAAATTAGTATTTGATTTTATTAGCTGGCAACAATGTTGACTTTACAGCTGTCGACACAGCTCGGCTCGCTCGGCTGTCAAGTAGATTCGTCCTTCAACTGCAATGATAATTACATCTCGGTCACTCTGTGATTTTATTTTGCTGTTTGTGAGAAAATTCAGAATTCAGTATTTCGTGAGCCGCATAAATATCGAGGTGTTTTGAACGACATGGCCGCTTAGTCTGTCGGTTCTGGAATCTTGTGCTGTATTGAAAAAGTTTGGAAGTTAAAATGGATTACAAAAGTGTCGTATACAACGCCGCCAGAGATGGCAACCTAAATAGATTAAAGGTAAGGATTGTGTTTTTAAAAAACGGAATTTGTTTCGAATTTAGTTCTTCCGATGATCAACAAATGCCATGTAGTTAATTTAGCCAGTAAACCTTTTGGAACTAATTATCTTCTGAATTACAGTTTGGATTTTTAAGTCGGCTAAAGTAGTATTAGGTCATAGGTAAATAAAATATTCATTATTCGCCAATACGGGAATCTTTGGATCGCGGGCCAGGAACTAGACTTTTCTATTTTCGTAATTAACCTGGGATCTTTATCTGTTTAGTTAGAGAAACGTCGACGATGTCATTCATTCATCCTGTATTCCATGTTCATTGACATTTCAAACTTATTAGATATCTTACTCTAATGTTGATAAGGGGAGCTCTAAAATATAAGTAATTTTTCAAGCAAGTATTTAATAAATATTTTGCTGAATGATTTGTTTTTACTTTAGGGATTTTTTAAGTAAATAAATACCTACTATTTACTATCGGTGAAAGAATTTTTTCTGTTTTACCCTTAGGATGCTACTTGAATGATTTTCCTCTGAAATTTACCCATCTCTGATAAATTTTTTCATGAATTTCAATTACCAATATTCCATACACATTTAGAGAACTTAAAAAGAATAAGATGCCTTCCAGAATAAGTTATTATGTATGTATTCTTAAATAGGACAGTTCCCTCACATACTAATACTCTGGCGAAATTTTTAGTTTCTTCATCTTTATACATACCATTTCAATCACCGGTAAATATCGCGCTTTAGAACTAGGTTACTGTTGCCGTCTCTTTTTAATCTGTCTAATTGTATGTAATTTTTGTAAATGTTTTCATTTTCATAATGGATAAATACTAAATTAATAATTAAAATGACAGATATTATTAAAAACTATGCTAACAATTTCTGGTTTGTTAACTGTCGTATCCAAGGGCTGGAACTTCATAAAACTAGTAAATACCTTCCCATAGCTCGAGCGCACTGCCAATTATAAAGTAAATATAATACAAAGAAAAGAATATTAAAATATTACAATAGTTCAAATAATAAACATTTATTAATCTGTTAACTTTAAAGTCAAATTTAATATTAGTTCAGATATCTTATATTTTAACATTGATCGTTATGATAACTTAATCTTCAGATAAAAACTTTCTTATTTAAATCAATATTAAATGCTACCTGGCTATAATATGCAAAACTCTGGTTTACTTTTGTAATATCATCTTTTAAAGCTTTTTATATACATTAAATTAATTTTTTTTTTCATTATTTAAATTAATGAATTTTTTCATGGGATAATTCACATAAAATACTTTTATGCTAATTGAGATTTTATTTCTATTGGATAAACAAATGCATATTGAACTTAATTTGAAAGCATATTTCGTAGGTATTAATAGAATTAATTAAAGGTATTATGATTACACAAAAATTGTCTGAAAATCTAACATGACAGTTTAATAACAAAGTTAGATGTTAATTGACATTGATACATGTTTCCTTTATTTTGACCTAACATGATCTTTTGTCTATAGCTTTTGTTAGTTATAACCCTACTTATAAAAGCCACATTTTTGGCAAAACTGAAGATACAGAGGCGACCAAGTTAAATAATATCTTTGAGAGTTCCCTTGCGTTTTTTAGCTCTGTAGTCGGTTGTTTACATTCGTAAATATATTCCGCGGTTTGTTTTGATTCCAAACAAAACCTGTAATACCCATACACATATAAGATATTATAGACGCGGATCCAGTGGAAGCGCGTTGGCTCTCGCTTAGAAAGAGGAAGCGAAATAGTTGACTAGTATTTCTCTCTCTATTACGTGGTACAGAAAGAGAGATACTACTCACCTATTTTGCTCTGTTTCTTTTTAAGCGAAAGCCAATGCTCTTCTATACGATCCGCAGTTGCATTTTAAAGTCTCATTAGTAAAGTCCACCGTATTTCATTTTAGGCTTGACTTGAGTTATTTAAGTCATTTTTAAGCGTGTTTATTTCACTTTTTCAAATGGCTTTTAATAGCCGCTTAAACTCAAGCCGTCTTCAAGTCATTCAGTACGTTTATATCGACAGTTCCGAGCGCGCTTGAAGTCAAGCGCCTTCTATAACGAATTAAACGGGCGAGATTATACTTGAAGCTGGCTTGGATTTGTTAAGTCAAGCCTGAAACGATTTAGGGTTGACTTGGCCCAAGCGAGCTTCGAGTGCGAAATAAACACATCAAGCGCGCTTGAAATCATCTGTTGACTTCTGAACGATTTCGTCATGCGTCAAATGGGCGTTAGTATATTATTTCAAATTAGTTTTAATATTTAAGAACACCTAAGTTAAAAGCTAAATGCAGAATAAAACATTTTACCCCTCACAATAGTCAACAGTTGGTTTTTAAATAAGAAAAATATCAAAACAAGGTTTTATTTTGAGGTTAGGTACAGACGTCAACTTTTTGCGAAAATGACTTGAAGCCAAGGTCGAGTCATGTTTAAGTTTGTGAAATAAACGCCTAGATTTCAAATAAGATATGAGGCGGCTTCGGTTTGAAGCTGGCTCGAAAAATGTCGATTTAAACGAAGTCATTAATATAAACATACTGACTGATAAAACATATAAAAGCCTGAATCACCCAAGCCTGTCATATGTCATTTCTAAGTTTATTCAGTACCCGCAAAGAAATTGTGTTTCATCATAATTATCATTACTCATCTTTAACTCGTGGGAAGTGATATCGCATCTCCCTTACAGCCCTGACCTGGTATCATCTGATTACCATTTATTTCGAAATTTGCAAAGCTCTTTGATTGGTAAAACTTTCACAAATGACTTTAAATCGCACTTGGTACAGTTTTTTTGAGCACGGAATCATGAAGCTGTAAGAAAGATGGTAGAAGATCATTGAACAAAATGGATAATATATAATTGTTTGAAAGTTTATTCTTTGTATAAAAACATTAGTTTTATTTTACACTGCAAAACCGAAATACTTTCTGGCCAACCTGTTATTAATATGCATATATAAATAAAGTAAATAATAAATTAAAATAAATGAAAAAATATGCACATTTTTTAAGATATTTGAATTGAAATCAGCCATGATATTTAAAATAATAAAGCTGAAAGGTTAAAGTTTTTCCTTTGACGGTACATCCTACTAGAAACATAATGTTCTATTTATGGTCTGTTAAGTCACTGTTTGCAACTCTTAATCCAAAATTAAATATTAATGGTACATTAAATATCAACCTGATTTTTAATATTCCTAATTAGTAATATACTGTTGACTATTGTAAATTTTTTCGCAATTTGACAAGGACGTAAGTAGGGTAAATTTATAATTATACATAAAATGTATAAAAGTACAACAATTTGTTTATTGCTATGTTTAACAATAATTTGATTACAAAAACATGTCATTCATTGTCCGTGTCTTGTCGAGAAACCAAAAATTAAAAAAAAAATGAGGTTCTACGACCAATATTCCCCCAGATAATCTAAATATTTTTCCGGCGAAACGAATTTGAAGTCGTGTTTTTTCCACGCGTCGCAGGCTGAAAGAACGCCCCCCTCCCTCCCCCACTGTCGATTTTCTGACTCTCGGAGTAGGTGCAACTTTAAACTACTGCAACATTTTGAAATAATTGAGTTGAAAACTGCTGCATACAATAGTTTAACCATCTCCCTATGAGTTCCTACTTAAATAATCCATTAATGTTCATAAACAACATCCCGGCGATTTTTTGAAAAAAATCTCTATCTCAGCTTCTAGTTGTCCAGAATTTCAAAATTTGCGCCAAAATCTCAACTATTACGTTCACTTATCGGCCTTTCAATATCAACAATTGTCGAAGAGTTATTATATTTGTTTATAACGAAAAAACGAGCCTCAAATTTGTTTATCTGTTTCAACAATTTAAAATCAACAAATCATTTGGTTATTTTTTGTTATTGTTAGTATAAGTCTCGAACTTTCTTTTGCGCACGCGCAGACCGCTGTACGACCTCTAGATCGCTGAGAATAAACAACCAAAAAGAAAACAAATTCACTGTGCAAAAAACTATTGAACATTTTTACTTGAAATTTTGCACACAGCCATTTTAACATATTTTTTTGCAATAATTAACGAACAAATTATCCGATTCGGAGCTCATTTTGTAGGTATTTTTAATGCGCACAACTTTTGTTTGAAACTTTTTTACTGAAAAACAATAGCTTTTCCGAGAACTGGAAAAAACTGTTTTTTCACATTTTAATTGTTAAATAAAAACATTTTGCCAAAAAAGCAAATGAGACATAAGCTTTGTTCGCGGAAAGGATTTAGAACCGATTCTGAACTAATACGCATGCGCAGTTGAAATAGTAACGTTCGTGGATAACAAAGTTCTGAATTCTTAGTTACAGTCCCATATTCGCGGAGAAAATAATTCGGTTCGAAATCGATTCTGAACCAGTTCTGCCGGTTCTAAGGATTGACATAGAATTCCGAACTTACAAGTTCGGAATTTTATGTATCGCCAGCTTTCATGCTGCGGCCGCAATGTGCAACTATTTGACAATTGTTTTTATTTTATTTAGGTTTTTCTTTTGTTTATATCATTTGTTGCATTTGATGTCCCAGTAGATATTTTATTATATTATATTGGTTTTACTTTAATTAGTGTTAATCTACCTAGAATCTTAATTAATAAATTAAAAAATTGTTTTTTATATTTTAGTTTAAACCTAAAAAAATATGTTTTTAGTGAATACTCCCATTATGTCAAATCATTTATCGTCCTGCGATGAGGACTTTGAAGAAATTATAGAGTTATTCAAAATTTTTAAAAAGTGCTAATTATTTTGAGGAAATAAAAATCACAAAATAAAGAGCAAACAATAGATTTCAATTAAAATATATATTGTTTTATCAAAAATTGTATTCAGCAAAAAACGAGATGTTTTATTCTAAAAGGAACTCTCAGTTAGACTTTATATTATATAAGAACTACAATTATAATTCAATATTTCTTTAAAATAATACATATAATAAAACCTAATAAAAAACAGTTCTAAATTATTTAAAACAACAAAAACAACTAGTTTAATCAGCATTTAGCACCGTATGTTAAATAATGACACTCATACCAAAATCGTTCGTGGTAAAAAAATCCTGAACCGGTTAATAACTGGGCATGAGCTGTACGACAATCCTGAACTAATTCCGTACTAGTTCTGAATCGGTTCGGAAAGTGACCCGCGAATAAAACTATAAGATACTACATAGTTACTATTATCATTGTGAAGGTTTCTACTAGTCAGAAGTCTACTCATACTAAATTTCAAAATTACCTCATTATGCGGCTAACTCCGCCGGCCAACATGCAGGCGCGGATCCAGGGGGCGGGGGGGGGGCGATTCCCCCCAAAAGCTTCGAGTTTAAGAAAATGGACCCGATTTTTCCTCTTATACTACAGTTTATTTAAGAACTAGAGAGAGTAATAAATCATTTTTTACCCTTTTTCTCTTCGCAAACTACCTGTGTTCTTTAGTCCGGTGTCTTTAGCGAAATCTGTTAGACACATATATTTTTCATAAAAATGGGTTAGAAATTTTATAATCAAAAATACCGGTCTATAATAATGGACTAAAACGTAGCCTTATTCTCTCAAAAAATTCGAAGTTATAATCTAAATACTTACAAAATATCCATTGTCAAAAATACAAAAAGTTAAACATATATAAAAAAATAAATTGGTCCATATAATATTAAAATATTTTTGGGGCTATCGGTCATTTTATTATTAATTAAAAACATTTTTAGGGTATTTAACGTTTCAGTTTATTTATTTCTTAAACCATCTGCAAAATTACAATTAAACACTAAAAAGGGATTCAAATGTAATTACTTTTTATTTGTTGTAATTAAAATTAGACCTACTGATTTTTATTTCTATTGTACTGATATCTTAATTTAATTTACTTTATTATATGGAAATATGATGGCACCAAAAAAATAAGATAAACATGATAATTCTACACGCTTAAGAAAAAGACACAAATACAATAATAAAATAATAAAAAACTTACGGCTAATTAGAATTAAATATATATAAAATTAAAGAGTGGGACATACTAAAATAAAAATATATAAAAAAACTAAAAAACATATAAACAACATTAAACAATAAAATACAACAAAAACAAAAATTTAAATAATAAATTGTGATTACACTAGTAAACATTAAGTATTTAATTCCTAATCAAAGTCAGTGAAACTATCTTCGCTCAAATTAATTATAATTGGTTCCTCTATCTCACCGATCATGAGATCGAGTTCTCACATTTTGTTTTATTCATTTATTATATGGATTTTTCCCAATTTTCCGCAGTAACTTTATTCAAAAAAATCTTTCAAAAGTTTAGTTAAATTACTAATTGTGTTATTTCTAGCAACTCTACCTTTTACTTAAGAGAGATATTTACTTCTCCTTCGGACAGTTTCCGGACGATCTATAGGAACAGATTTTCTATCTGGTTTTTCCCAACAAAAATTAAGTTCTCTGAGCAATTTCCAGAGATCAGTTCTTTTAATTTCAGGTAAATCGCGATCTTCATTGATTTTGAGATCTGCTTCTTATAATAAAATATATATACAACCCTTTTAATTGCAGTTTTCATCTCTTCTTCCAATGAGGTTTTTCGTGTGCCTGTGATCGAATGTGGCGTGGCAGTACTAACAATTCCAATCGTTTTTTCTCGTTCAGTATTCTGTACATAGTAGATTTTCCAACTCCTGTCATGTTGGAACACATCTCAACAGAGTTTTTAACATTATTATCTAGATATTGATATCTTAAGGCATCATAAACATTCATCGTAATAAGTTTTTCGTTGAGGAAAAAAACAAGATAAATCACTAAGAACAAACTGTAAGGTGTACTTTGCTCACTGACAGAAATTAAATTAAACTATCAGAAATTTATAAAATATATTTAAATATAATGAAATATAATTAGATTTACGGCAATTCTCAGTTACCTGCGGCACTGGAGCAGGTACGTTGGAGGTTTCGGTAACAGTTTTATTACTCTCTCTAATTCGTGAATAGAGTATAGGAATGTGTATGCTTGCAACCCCCCCTCCTCGCCTCCCAAGAGCTTTGAGTTCAGGAAAATAGAACCCATTCTGCCTTTTATATTAGGAATGAGTATGCTGCTTCCACCCCCCCCCCTTTGACTAGTTTTTCTTGCCATACTGTACTTTTGTGATATCACTGCTCCCCCCAAAGAGAGAGGCTGGATCCGCCCCTGCCAACATGTATTGTGTTCTACAAATGAAGCATATTTAAAAGTGAATCTACGTAATTTTTTTGAGCAAATATTCACATTTTGGTAATAAAGCTTGATAAAAGATGAGTCAGTCTTTATTTTAATGGAACATAATTTTAACTCCTATGTCCTTAAATACGGGTCGACATGGAAGATTTTGATACTGCCGAAACGTATCTGCAGGGAGTGATAGGATGGATAATACACTACTTTTTTATAATATTGGGTTTGGATATTTATACTTGTTGTTTTTTAATGTTTTTAAAATTTAGTCATCAATAAAAATATGCACATACTAATAACTACCTTCAAAAATCTCACAATCATCGTATTCTAATGATGACAATGATTCCTTGAAATAAAAATATAGGGCATGATGCCCTCGGTTTTATTTTGTTTTTTAAAGAAAATTCACTATCGGCGCTCGGATACCTAGGTCATTTATATATGAGCATAGTTCGATAAATTTTAAGAAATTTGACGGCTGTTATTGTATATAGTCTATATTGAATCGAAATATTCTATTTTTTGACTGAGAAATAAAAATAAAATGCTTGTTTTTGATGTGTCATCTTGATAGAATTTAGTTTTGATAAATATGAATCTAATTGCGGCTTTTTGTGTTAGTAAAATAGACTAAAGTTGAAATTTTCTTTTGCTGCTTACATACAAGCCAACGTTGGCGTTCGCCCGTGACATGCGGAGTCGAAAGAAATGGACCGTTTGAGCGAATGCGATGTGGATGGGTATAAAATGTGTCCATATGAACCTTCAGGGGTCAATTGCGATCTACAAGGGGTGTATGTCAATGGGAAAAAAATTGCGGAGTGTATGAGACGTAAATGGAGGTCCATGAAAGTGAATCCTTTTTCAACAGATCATTCCAAAATTTAGGCGTTGCGTAAATGTCATGTACGTAAAGCCGCGTCCACATTAATAAAAAAATGTTTTATATGTTGAATGTGGCTACAAATATTTGGGGCGCAAATTTTGCATGTTGCCGACATAAATATTTATGTTGTGCGCCGTGTGCCGTGATCAAGGAAATTGGAAGGGGATGGAAAACTACAAAAATAGGCTAAATGCCCAAAAAAGTGCTCCACCATGCAAAAAATAAATGTCATAAATTGACATCGACTGGCTATGTGGAGCAAGCGCAAAAAGAAATTTCGTAGTAAATTTGTTGCATGAATTTAGCAATTACTGCCCTCGATTCATGGACCGGAGCAACTCAGAGCTGCTCAGGTGCAAAAAGCCCTTGCTTTATTCATGTAGTGCATTATGTCTCGGAGCTTGTCAGATTTGCTTCACCCTTACCCCTCGAGCACCACTAAAAATATTTGGTGTATAAAGCCCTAACAGCTATCAGTTATCATTTTTAGATGCTATTTTTGGTTAAAAAACATTTTATACATGAAATGGAGGGACAAAAAAATAAAATTATTTCACAAGCCATCGGTCTTACGTTCGTAGTTTTTTTTAACGAATTATGAAATATTTATGGCCGAAAATGCGATGACACCAGACAAAATTCAAAATAATAAGTAATAAAATAATATTTTTAGCTTTTTGTCTTCAATATGTCTTGATAGGCATATTAAAAACACCAATTCCGAAAAAAATAATTTGGAGGTTATTTACTGTTCAAATTAACACTTTAACGGCTTTATTCACATCTACTCGGAGCTACTTAGGGTTTGATGCACCTGAGCTTAAAACTCACGCATCGAGGGCAGTAAATGTGAGAACGGAAAACCAGAGCAGGGTTTGCGACACGATCGGCGTCATGGCGTATTCTTTATGTTTAATGCGGTTGTTTGCCATCTTCTTCAACGCTTATTTTCTTTGTTGTGCGGTGCAGTATCATTAGTTAAATTTCGGAATTTATATTTGTGTATGTTGTCAAGACATTTGTATACACTTTAATTTATAACAATGTATCAGTGTATGGTATTGTTTTGTAAATCGCGTGGTTCAATCCCGGAAATTCATAATTTTCGGTAAGTACCTATGTTTTTTGTATTACATCAATATGTAAGATTATACTGAAGGTCTTTTAATAGGTCGACGATTTTAAAGTTTTGTTTGCGCTATTGTGTAGTTTTTATCATTTTTTTCGTTTCATTTTTTTTTTATCAGAAATTAATTATTTTAAAGTTTAGAAGGTACATGGAAAACACTTTATTTAGTAATAACATAAAGGAAGAGTAACATATAGTTAATCCCTATGGCCAGATCTTTTTTAACATTGTAAATAAGGCAGTGTTTATTTCATTAGTCGTTTTATAACCTGGATTTTAAATTGTAATTTTTCAATAAAACAACATAAATAAGAGGTTTCTCAAATCCAGTCCTGTCCCTTGACCCACTGCGCAAGTGCAGCATAGCCACATTGAGGGGAGTACAGAGTTACATGAGGAACCAAATTTAGTTTAGGGTATTCTCCTTCCTTTTACCCCTTCCAACTTCCTTGGCCGTGATCAATCCGTGTGTGAACTTATGCGTTATTTGGTTTGGTTTATTATTTTTGTTTATTTTAATTTCACATTGGATTTAGTCAATAAGAAATTGATTTAATCAAGGACTACGTTCTTTTGTTAATACAAGAAAGTCAAAAACAAAGCATTTTATAGGACCCAAGTAATAAGTGACATTTTAATAAAAACAAAAAGTAAGATACAATTTAACACCATTAACTTATTTTTTATGTTGATATAGAAGCCAATATCGTTTGTTTTTTTTTCTTTCTATTTTTTTGGATAAAATAGTACATAATAATAAAAGCAGCACATTTTCTTTTCAATATTACCCACATATCACACTAGTTCATTTAAAATCAGGTGAAAAAATTGGTGGATTAGTGGAATTTAAACTAACATCAATTTATAAATGATAATAATTTATAATAATCCCTTTGATATATGAAAAACAAATTCACAAGCGACGGATTGCGTGAGTTAAATGTAGCGAAAATTTTTGCGTGCGGTAGTATGCAGTGAACACGTCCACACCCGCATAAATCGTGTATGAACAAGTTTGAACGTATGTACTTAAATAATACTTAGAAGAGGCAAACCGATTACCTATTTATAAATCTTACGCTTTTGATAGCAACGCGTTACGCTCATACGCGAGATAGCAACGCACTACGATCAAACGCGAGGTAGCAAACATGTCTACATTTGAACCTGGTGGCGTAGACTTGCACGAACTTGTTTAATTTGTCTATTAATACCATTCCCGTCTCGCTGCGTTATGCGTTCGATCACCAGATTACAAGTTTCAGCTATCAAAAACACCTTTTATCATTAGTAATACTTAAAGCAAATTCATAACAATAAAATTTTATAATTTCTAGACATGCTTAATTATATTTGAACATTTCATATCATATGCATATTCTCATATGACATATTGGTTTTTAAATGTATAACTATTTTAAATTATAGCAACATAGCTCCTTCGATACTCTCGACTTTAGATGTCGATGGATCATTAACTTCATGGTAAACAATGTTATTAATGTTGTCGAATGCACATTTAAATCAGGAGATTTTATGGGGCCAGTGTATATTATTAGGTTCGAGTTTAGTAGCTCCAACCGAGATGTTTACATCAAATACCTTTCATAGCTTTTTTCAGGCAATTAATTTATTTATAGGAAGTACACCATAACAAAAGTTTACTTATCTTCTTGTAAAAAACTACTTCCAGAACAGACTTACTCATTTAGTATAAAATAATTATGATCATGACCAATTTGCTTCAGCCGTTGAATTTGAAGTTTCTTCTCTTTTGGATACCTAAAATATTAGTTATATTTAAGAAGTCTCATATCATCATATTCGTAAGATTAAACTTGTTCCCCTTATATTCGTAATTTAGGTCTGGGGAAAATTTTATATAAAAGTTAATAAATGGTTTCAAATTTACCAATGATAATGTAATAAATTACATTTTACCAGATGAGCACGTTTTACGATGAAGTACTTCATCTTTTTGAATTACCAAAAATCACCGTTCCTGTTTGAAATTACTAGTAAAACATTACATGAAAGCAAGCAGTTTCTGTCGAAATGGAAACTATTCAATGTCAGTAATACGCTTTAATCAATATAATAAAAATTTAGGGAATTCATTCAACCAATATGGCCATGTAATAGCATCAAAGAGTGGGCATATAAAACTGTATTGCTCGTGTAAATTATTTTTGACCTCTCCTTGCTGGTCGCCATTACGTGCGAATATTTGCATGGTAGCATTGAATTCCCTGCTGGTTTCTTATTTTGGCATGAATGTGTTGTGTATAAATGTTATTTCTATTATTCTATTTAAGAATTTTAATGTCTATTATCCTTAATATGGTAAGAATTCGTAAGGAGGTAAGTCTAGGAAAATGGTGTTTTTTTAAAAAAATTTCGGTCTACATATATTATATATACCTGTATAAAATATATATATATATATATATATATATATATATATATATATATATATATATATATATACATACATACATACATGAGCAGTCCAGTTTTAAGCGTCAAGTTCGCAGATGTGGTCATACCCATCGACGAGGATCTACCTGCGACTGAAATTTCGAACGTGCTCGTGTCGAATTTCACACTTCACAAAAATATGCCGTAAAAAGTGAGAAATTAAAATTTATTAACATATAAGTACATACAAAAATCAGACCATGAACAGGTCTAATTTTATAATAAATGAAACAACACTTTGACAATTTTATGACAATTTAGGATATTTAGACCACCCCTTAAGAAAAATATTTTAAGAAACTTTTTTGATGGTATAAAATGAATAATTTACCAATATTTCATTTTACCGATCTCAATGTGTTAATATTAAAGCGTTTTATGCCATTTTTTCCAAGATCGGTGGCGTCCTAGGATTCTTCGAAGTATCCATATATTGAAATACTTTAAAAAAATGTCCATTGAAAATGTACACAAATTTTATATTGACGGAGTCAGTGTAATTGTATTAAATATTTCTGGGAAAATTTTTGTTAGAAACTGTGGTACTCAGAACACTAAAACTACCCCTATATTACTACAATTTTAAAAATCATCTATAACCGATTAAAAATAAAAATGCAACCTTATTTTATATTATCGAGCTAAGTACGTGTGTATTAAAACCTATATGAAAAAAAAAATTGAAATCGATGGCGGTCGCGGCACTTAACTGTCCCTATGTTTATATATTTTTAATGCTCTTTAATTGTTAATAATAACAAATGTTAGTGTTATTACTTTTCCAATTTTCTTTTCAGACAGGACTTTAATTTACATTTAATAAAAGTCGTTTAGAGTATCGTTTTGATGATTCGCATACAACATACAGAATAAAATTGTCGGCTGATCGTTATTTTTAATTTAACACTTAATTTTATTAAGATAACGTGGGTCATACATTGTCTTGATAACAAATGTCGACATCGTTGGCTTACAGGATGCTAATTAATTAACAAAGTTTAGGGAATGGTTTGTGTGAAAATAATGAGTGCGATAAAGACTGTCCCTACTAAGGCTTTGGAGGTCCTAGGGAACCTATCTGTTCTTAACTTTTTTATATAGAACAAGGACTTGAAGACTGTTTTTTGCCTTGTCTTGGATATCTCGGATCTCTGGAACTGACGGTTACCCGTCTTACTGGAGAAGCGTGATGGAAAAATGCAAAGAGATTACATAGCGCCGGCTTTGAAACCCAACTACTTTTTTGAGATACCTTTAGCTAAACAAAAAGAATTGGGGGAAGGAACAAACTCTTCCGAGAGATGGATTCTGACGATTTACACACGAATCTCGATAGTATAAAAGCTAGTTCGTCTCATTATCGAGCTTGCCGTAGAGTTCATATGAATATACGAATATCTCCTCTCCTCATCATCCGAAAAGCGGAAAATAACCACTGACAATCTGGTTTATCCATGTATAAATTTTTGTCATTAAACGAAGAAGACATTATCAACTCAAAACGGATAATAAAATTCAGTTTTCAACAAATACAAAAAAAATTGCACTGATGTTATAATGGCTGTCCGTGGGAGTTTAAAGCATCCTAGTTGCAAATTCAACAACGAAAATTTTCCACCACGTATAGATTTTAAGTTATACAAAACACTGATACATAAGTTCAAAAAAGTAAAAAAAAAACAAGATATTTTAAGGATAACAGGATTAATTCACCAAAATATACATGAAATACATTTATAGTAAGTTTTTTGTACATAACAATGTTGACTTTCGTTTATATTCCTGATCGCTTGCTCTCATCAGAAACCAACAATAATCCCCTATGATTGCTGGATCCTATCTGCCTTGGTAGCGTTGCTCCATTGTTAATATGTCTTGATGGAATCTTTCTCCTTGCACCCAAAATTTTTGGAAAAAAATTTAAATGAGAGTGCAAGTAGTGTATTATAGGAGACATGCAACAGTTCATTTTGTAGTAGCTTTCAAGTAGTTCTTCTACAAAGACTCCTAAACAATTGTTTTAAAAGAACTTTACGCAGCTAATTCAACTTCATTTAATTTTTGATCAAACTGTTGATGTATTTTTTCTAATTTGTGATCCAACAAATATTCTTTCCTTAAGCCTAGCATCACGTAGATTCGAAAAAATTTGTTTAAGGTATTTAAAGGCATCTCGTTGTTTATTTAATGCTTTAACGAAAATTTTAATCAATCCCAGTTTAATATGTAATGGAGGTAACAGTACCTTTTTTGGGACCCACAAGAGATATATTCTTTACGTTAGCTTGATCTGGAATATATTGATCTCTCAGAAGCCATTCTTTTACTTGGTAATGGTTCTGTGTTGCTCTACTGCCACAAAGACAAAGAAAACAGCAACACTTCGTAAATCCACCCTGAAGCCCTAATAATAGCCCTACGACTTTCGTATGTTTCCTTCATGCCAACTGCATATGCAAGAGGAATAGAGGATCTTTTCTTGCTATTATGGAGCAGAACTGTTTTTAAACTTATTTTCGAAGAATCTATAAATAAGCGCCATTCGCCCGGGTTATGGGCAAAAGCTAATTTTTCCATAACACTATTTGGATTAACACAAATACACATTTTATCCTGCAGAGTAAAAAACGAGGATAGCTCGTAGTTACGGTTCCTAAATATTGTAACTTTGGTTCCATTGGCTAGTAAATTCCGTTGTAATCTAGACCTTAATACTTCAGCATACTCTTTGGCCAAGTGAAGGTCCCGAACTAGATCATTTAATTCAGGTTGTTCGATTAAATGGGGTGCTTTTCCTTCACCTTCGGGAAAATAGGAATCGCCCTTTTCTGATACATTATCGGGTTCTGCCTTATCATCATACATTTCTAAATCTTCCTCCCAGTTTGCCGAAAGCGGTGGAAAGCGCTGGAACTGCCAAACCTTCTCTATGAAAAACCGGTTTTATTGCTGAGGGAATATCCGGATATTCAATATTATGTTTGGTCCTTCTTGAAAAACCAAACACTTTTGTCATGCAATAGTAACAGTCGTTAAAATCATTTGTTGATTCTCGCCAAATCATTGCAACTGCAAAAGGCATAGGAGAGCGTTTGTCATTTAACCAGTTACTTACATTTGCTCCATAGGTTTGGCAGCAAATGTGAGGAGCCCATTACTTTGGTCATTTTCTTAATTATCTTTTTCTGCGATTTAGGGATAAACTGACCACATATGTAGCAAAAACTTTCCGCGGGGTTAACACAGCCACGTTTCTGTATTTTAGACATTTTTGTACTGTCCCTTACGTCGGTTCAGAGATGTAATACTACGTTTACAGGCGTCACTATTTAGCACAAAGATAACACAAATACAAGGCTCCTACTATTGGCTTGTTCGCGCACTTCGCTTCTATCTATCTAATACTGACCACTATTCGTGCTAAACCAATACTGATGATACGACTGCCGGCCAGCTACTTTTATAGCTGTTCCGTACTTTTGGTTTTTTTCTAGAAACATTGACTTGTCATCCTTATACACCTCACGTGGTATTGCCACATTGTGCAGAATTTCCCCAACTTATCGAAAACGTAAATTTGGGAGCGACGCGCTGCGGTATATTACAAATTACTTTTTAAAATAATGTGATAAAAAGACTAATTCATTTTTACTGAAAAAATCATAACTCAAAAATCTTACATGTTAGGAAGTTTTTACCACGATTTTCTCATTTAGAGACCAAGAATTAACCAAAGACTGCCTTTTACATTACATTCGCAGATTGGCTGTAAAATAGTGTAATCAAGAAATAATAGCTACAAAACCTACAGAAAGTTTCCCAATTTTTGTAGAAATACCCGTATGTTTACCAAAAATAGTAGGTTACAGTAAGTTGAGTTGACGTACATTATTTTCACAAATTCGTTTAAACAATGGTTCATTATTTATGGAATTGTATGAATATTTTTGCATTTTCCTTTTTTTTGCCACTTGTACACATATAAGAATCTGATAATGCTGCGCTAGATGTTGTTAGATTCCTGAATGGTGTTTTGTGTTCATACATATTAAAAAGAAGGTGTAACTCCTGATAAACGAGCTAAAGGTAGGTTGATATAAAAATTTGTATTCAGTATAGCGCTTATTGTTGAACCAAATTCCAAAATGAACCATAAAGTTTCGGTCATTAATGTGTGCTTCCTCTGGACCTGTATAACATATTTAAATATAGGATTGAAATTTTTTAATTGATATTTGTTAATGATTCAGAGAAAAAATTAGAGAATCACCAATTTTCTTTTAATTTAGATAAAAGTATACTAGATTTTTAAAAATAATTGACATTATCACGTAAACTGATGGAATCCAATTTTTAACTTTTTGTATCAGAAGCACTATTGACTACAAATTTTCTTTTAGAAAAGAAGGGTTATGTAAAAGCACATTTTAGTAGTATTTTAATTCTCTGCCTTTTGATTTTGAAATTCCGATAGTTGGTTGTAAAGTTATAATAAACTTGGATACATAACCAATTTATTAACTTATAACTCCTCCAACAATGATCACAATCTCAAACACAATTTGTTTAATTAAAAGATATTAAAACATTCATTTTTATTTAAACTTTTGACCTTTAATGTGTTGTTCGCTTTTAAAAGTAAGACATGCAATATTTTTTAAAAATAAGATACGATAAATTTTTTCTTGCACAACTAATTAGCGGCGATTTTACAATTCGAGCAATTTGTCTTGCTAAATTTTTATACTATATAATAGATGTATTTAATCTGCGATATCAACCAGTATAAATCTTTCATTAGCGGGAAAACAACATACACAAGAGTGTATAAAATCATATTAATAAATACGCCAGTCAAATAAGTATTTCGCCGGGACATTCGATCGTCCAGCAAACGGACCAGATTTTCAGGTAATATAAGCCTGCAGAAACAAAACGTATACTTTTTCTGCGCGAGATTATGTGCAATGTTCGAGTTATTAACAAAGTCAAAGAACGCATTTTTTTGCACATTTTTGCTTACCAGTAAGAACTGAAGTATTTTTTGGACAGAGCATCTTATAGAGAATTGGAAAACCTTTAAAATGTTTTTTTTTGTAGACCTCGATATCTTTATTTGCTACTGAGAAAAGTGTAAATGAAGGTCAAAATTGACATAATTAACAATAACTATTGCAAAAATCAACCTGCGACTTTGTTACTTCGTTAGAAGTTGGGTCTTGTTATGCTAAATGTGTGGTAAAAATTTTAGATCAGTTAATCAAATAGTTTCTGTAAAATTTAATTTGTTTATCCCAAACGACTTTTTTTGTAATAACACTAAACCTAGGGAAATGAAGTTACAGTGGTTCTGAGCATACATCGAAACTTAAACTCTATAACTATGAAGTGGCGCTAATTTGGTTTCGTAATTATTATAAACAATGTGGCAGTGAATGTAAAAAAAATGTTAACTTCATTTCCCTACGTATAATGTTATTGCAAAAAAAGTCGTCTGAGATAAACTTTTAACGAAATAAAGTCGCAATTTGATTTTTGCAGTATTTATTGTTAATTGAATAGTATATCGATTTTGACCTTCTTTTGCACTTTTCTCAGCAACAAATAAACATATCTAGGTCCACAGAAAGCCATTTTAAAGCTTTTTTATATTTCTACAAGATGGTATTCTCAGTTTGTTAAAAAATACTTCAGTTTTTACTGGTAAGCAAAAAAATGCATTTTTTTACTTTCAATTGTTAATAACTCGAACATCACACATAATCTCGTGCAGAAAAAGTATACGTTTTGTTTCTTAGATCTATAATTACCTGAAAATCTGGTCCTTTTGCTGGATGATCGAATGTCCCCAACTGGGCCTTTTTTTATTATTTGACTGGCATAAAATTGGACTTGCAGCTTTTTGGAACTGAGAGTATTTCTATTTTAAAGTAATAATCGTACTCCACTATTTTGTTCTCGATATAAAACTTGTAAGACCTAAAAAATACACCTTAAGGATAAAAATCATCCTAATAAAATTACTATGTTTCATCAAAAAGTTCCCAGAATTTCTACTCTTTTTCTGATAAATATTCATTTCTTCATTGATGTAATCAATATAATCCCATCGGATATAAACCAGCCAACTTTTTTCAATTGTCAATTTTGGGAGAAAACGGAATATTGATAACGCTTATATTTTAAAATTTTGTTTGTATACCCTTGTCAATTTTTTTTGTATGTTTTTAACTTTAAAACGTTATGTTTAATTTATTGGTAATTTGTATTTTTTGTCCAGTACTGTAAATGGGGATATACAAATTACTGTCTATATCCTAGTAATTTATGTATTACGACGAAATTATATGAATGGTATATAATACAATTAAGCAAATTCTAATATGTTGTATTCTTGCTGTGTAATGATTCCTATAGTAATTATTATAATACACATGTACATAATAAATTGTTCGTGACCTCTACTTCATCGGAACAATTATTTTATAACTTTTTCCAGGTGGAGTTCTTTTCTTTGAATTTCTGTTGTTAGATATTTGAAACAGATTAACAGGTTGATTTATGTAGAGATTTCTACGAAAATGTTTGGGTTTTAGTCATAGACCTTTGTTACAAACAATAACTCTGCAAATGTACGTATTTCATAATATTTATACCACTATACTAATAATAACAGAAAGGGATATGGACATAAACATATTTTACATTTATTGACTCATGAAATTGTTTTCCAATTTACATTTTTAAAATGCGACGCGACGAAATAGTACGCAAATTGCTTACTCTAAAAATAGCTCATTCTTATCATCCTCGTTCAATTATTTATTTATTTATTTATTTAAATAGGCACCTAACAGATTTAAAGAATCCAATTACAAATTTTAGTAGTAATTTTTAAAATATTATGATAAAAAAAAATGTATTATTCTTTTATAAAAATCTATGTAGAGTTGCTTTAAAAGCATTAAGACAGTCCATAAACAAATCACATCCACACTGCACTATATTATATAAGCTACAAGTTCTTGATGAGGGTGAATTAAGGGCAATATTGTAGTTTATATGAGGCAAATTAAATAAATTTGGATTTCTCGTACTATCCATTGGCACATTAAAGTTTAGTGACTCCAATATCTCCCCATTTTCAGTACTTTAAATAAATATAGGAAATATGTAATTTTTCTTCTTTTTTCTAATATCTTCATATTATATTTTTCCCTCAAAAATTCTTTCGAAATGTTAAAGTCATATAGGCCTGATTTGTTAAAATACATATATCTTAACACTTTGATTTGTACTTTTTCAATGCTATATTTATGGCACTGATAACATTGATTCCATACCTGACTATCATACTCTAAAATGCTGGGAACAAATTTCTCAAATAATACCCTTATACCTGATAGCTGTGAAAGTCTCTAGCGCTTCTAACAATAAAGCCGTAAGTCTGAGACACCCTCTTACAAACAGACTCTATATGTGTTTTAAATGTCAACTGCTCATCAAATGTGATCCCCAAATCCTTAATCTCGCTGACTTTGTTTAGTGTTGTGTTTCGCATGTTGTACACATAATTATTAGATTTCGTTTTTTCTAGTACTGAACATTTCTCTATTTTAAAATGAAGCCCTTTTTTATTGACCAATGCACTAATTTGTCTATATCAGATTGAAGTAAAATACAATCATTCAAAGAGGTTACAACTCTGTAAACCTTCAAATCGTCAGAAAATAGTTTAATTTTTGAATCATTTGCACTAAATGTGACAGTGATATCGTTGATAAACATAAGAAAAAGCAGCGGGCCGAGGTTGGAACCTTTGAGAAATCCCTGATGATACAAAAGAGCGAGAGATAATACCCCTAAGAATAACACATTGCTCTCTATTAATTAAATAAGACGACAGTAGCTGTAACAAATTTGGATGGAACCCATAATGCAATTCCAACTTCTGCAAAAGTATAGAATGGGACACCACATCAAAGGCCTCAGCAAAGTCAGTGTAGATAACATCCACCTGACCATGTTTGTCCAAGGCTCCTGATATGGTGTTCACAACTCACAATAAGTTACTCACACATGATCTGCTTATGAACGTATGCTGATCGGATGAAATTAAGGGCAAGACCCAGTTGTATATTGATTTAAACAAGCTTGTTCAAATATCTTGGCCATTGTCCTAATATTCGCAGTTGGTTAAACCTGATGGTACCAGCGCAGAGGGCACTTCGGACACTTCAATTTTGTCTCTTATGACGTCTGTTGTAACAGTTATCGTTTGGGGGTGGAGCAAACATTTTTTTTTTTAAATCATTCATTTGCAACGTGTCTGAATATTTTGCGCATATATGTGTCGTTTTTATATTGCCAAGGTTTACGATATTTTAAAATTCTGAAATAACAACTATTACGGACATTGTTAAGTTTGGAAATATCTGCATAATAGTATAAAAATAAATATTCAATAATTCCGTGCAAAATTTATTTTAATTTAGCTATTGCTAATTTTTTTCACTGGAATATTAATCTAGGTTACTAATAAATAAAAAATCAATATACATTTCATGTAGACTCTTCTCCACACCACCACAGAGGTAGAGTCCAGTCACTCATCCTGATTTTCTTCGGTTTCTCCCTCGTTGTTCTCAATGGTGTCAATGAAACCGAATACGTAATCATCGTCATATTTATCGTTCAGCTCTGCACATAATTGTTGACGTATTTTACATGTTTCTCCCGCGCAGTTCTTGCAAACAACTGAACATTTATGCTTGCTTTTCTGCATCTACAGAATTTGCAACATTTTCCAATACATTTGCACGGTATTAATTTGAGCAGGGCGCTGTTTCTTTCTGTATCGTAACTGGCTCGAGTACAAGAACGTGACGATTTTTTTCAGCCTCAATCTTCTAAGTTTCATAATTTTTTTCTTACCATTGTACTTTTAAATATGTCGACGGAGGAGGGGAGACGCCAGCAGTTTTGAATTTGGAGCTCTTGGGGGGGATCGCCAGCGAAAGAAAGTTGTCGACTAGGGGGGGGGGGAGATGCCAGCAACATTGACATTTCTAGGTTAGAGGCAGAGTCGGGTATATTTTTCTGAATTCAAAGCTTTTTTTTGGTGGGGGGGACGCTTGTTTTCGACGGGGGGATGCCAACAGCATTCATATTCCTAGTGTAAGAGGCAGGAACTTACATTTTTCAATAGAATTATGGATTTTTTTGAAAATGCAACGAATGTAATAATACTGAAACAAATTTTCGAATATTGCCTGTCAGTGGTAGGCTTACAAAGACTAATGTTATTATAATATGGGTTTAACGTTATAAAAAAATTGTGCATTATTAATCACAAAAGTATCGAATATGACGTCATTAAGATGACAAAAGACTAGCTGCCTGAAACGCTGCACGTAAGACGCTCAATATGTGTCGCTTCCGCTAATCACGTATGTGATTCGCACTTTCTGATGGTTATTTTTACTTCAGATAAATTACTCCACCCCGGTAATAATTCTTGGAAATGAGAGAAAATACCCCTCAGTTTTGCGAATAAATTTATATATACTTATATAATCTTTTGTATATGTGTATTTTTTGGTTGTTGGTTTGGTTTTTATTTAAAAAGCAAAATTGTTAATTACATTTTTTCAAAGTATTTTAAACTTTAAACAGAACTGTGAATCACACCATAAATTAAGTGTTGTAGACATTTACAAAAAGCAACAACAGCACCACATCTCCACAGCATCGTAGTCATAAGAGCCCAGGGC
Source organism: Diaprepes abbreviatus (assembly GCA_034092305.1). Taxonomy (NCBI): domain Eukaryota; kingdom Metazoa; phylum Arthropoda; class Insecta; order Coleoptera; family Curculionidae; genus Diaprepes; species Diaprepes abbreviatus. Next base: position 38,774,895 of record JASJET010000022.1, read on the forward strand.
AAGATTTGAATTTTGCTCCCTCAAAAAACTTATTTGGTGGAAAGAGAAACAACACAATAACTTTAAAATCTAATTTAAGTTATGCATTTAAGAATTAGATATAAAATTAGTTTTTACTTATTTTGCAGGAAGAAAAACAATACAATAACTTTAAAGTTTAAGTCTGCGAGTGAGTCCCCTTGAGGTTTGCGCCCCTGTCGGCGGCTCTCTGCGGCTATTCCCTAGCTACGCCTCTGCATTTGCCTTACTCCTACTCATTCTGTATGATCAGCATTCATTGTTTGAATTATTATTACGTGCATTCGGAGCCCAGAATGCTTTTAACAAGGGAATGAAGAAGACAGCACTGTATTAAAAAAATTGGTCTAACCCTGTTGCTCGATCAAAAAATTCGTCAAAAATGTAGAAAATTCATTAAGACTATGCTTAATGCTTAATAAGACAGCGACATTTTTTACTCACCTTAGTATACTAACATGTTTCATATCTTAGTAGACACACTGTTAAATACACTGTAAATAATTTCTGCCAACATATACCCATATATGTTAATTTATATTAATTTAATAAGCTGCTCAAATAATACGTGTTTCGGTTAGTAATGTTGACTTTTTCACAAAATGTTAGCATTTGTTTTCAGAACAAAGTAAATTACCTTAATAATCAAAGTATTGGCCATCGTTAGAGAGATAATTTAATGAAAATACTTGAAAGAGATGAAACCGAAATTAAGTACTCAAGAACGACTTTGTGGAAGTACATCTAAGGAATGAGATTTAAATTCAAAAAGATTAATAAAAGACAAATTCTAATGGAATCCAGGTGTCTTCAAGAATGGGGGGGGGAAGTATTTTAGAGAAATCAGTGACTACAGAACGCAAAAAAGACCAATAATTTATTTAGATAACACATGGATTGATACCAATGACGCCCCAACCAGTGGATGGGACGATTCTAGCGGTAAATGTTTGACACGTGCACCGTCAAACCGCGGTAAAAGAATAACAATTTTAAATGCTGGATCTGAAAACGGGTTTGAGCCGAATGCTTTGTCTCTTTCATCCAAAAACATTAGAGATTCTTGTGTTGACTATCATGACGACACAACAGCGGAGCTATTTGAAGATTGGTTTAGAACTAAATTATTGCCTAATATTCCGCCAAATAGTGCTATTGTTATGTCTATCTTAAAAATGCAACAGAAAAATTAATTATTAATCTAGATGTCCGTAGCGACAGTGAGATAGATTTAGTTTAGTAATATAGAACACCACACACAATAAGTTACCCACACATGACCTTCTGCTCATAAACGCATGCTGATCAGATGAAATTAACGGCGAGACCGAGTTGTATATTGATTTAAACAAGCTTGTTCAAATATCTTGGCCATTGTCCTAATATTCGTAGTTGTTTAAACCCGATGATACCAGCGCAGAGGGCATTTCAATTTTATCCCTTATGACGTCTGTCGTAACAGTTATCATTTGGGGGTGGAGCATTTTTTTTATTAAAATCATTTGCAACGTGTCTGAATGTTTTACGCATATATGTGTCGTTTTTATATTGCCAAGGTTTATGATATTTTAAAATTCTGAAATAACAATCATTATGGACATTGTTAAGTTTAGAAATATCTGCATAATAGTATAAAAATAAATATTCAATAATTCCGTGCAAAATTTATTTTAATTTAGCTATTGTTCATTTTTTCACTGGAATATTAACCTAGGTTACTAATAAATAAAAAATCAATATACATTTCATGTAGACTCTTCTCCACACCACCACAGAGGTAGAGTCCAGTCACTCATCCTGATTTTCTTCGGTTTCTCCCTCGTTGTTCTCAATGGTGTCAATGAAACCGAATACGTAATCATCGTCATATTTATCGCTCAGCTCTGCACACAATTGTTGACGTATTTTCACATGTTTCTCCCGCGCCGTTCTTGCAAACAACTGAGCATTTTATGCTGGTTTTTCTGCAACTACAAAATTTGCAACATTTTCCAGTACATTGGCACGGTATTAATTTGAGCAGGGCGCTGCTTCTTTCTGTATCATAACTGGCTCGAGTACAAGAAGGTGACGATTTTTTTCAGCCCCAATCTTCTAAGTTTCATAATTTTTTTTTACCATTGTACTTTTAAATATGTCGACGGAGGAGGGGAGACCCCAGCAGTTTTGAATTTGAAGCTCTTGGGGGGGATCGCCAGCGAAAGAAAGTTGTCGACTGGGGGGGGGGGGGGAGATGCCAGCAACATAAATATTTCTAGGTTAGAGGCAGGGTCGGGTATATTTTTCTGAATTCAAAGCTTTTTTTTGATGTGGGGGGGGGGGGACGCGTGTTTTCGACGGCGGGATGCCAACAGCATTCATATTCCTAGTGTAAGAAGCAGGAACTTACATTTTTCAATAGAATTATGGATTTTTTTGAAAATGCAACGAATGTAATAATACTGAAACAAATTTTCGAATATTGCCTGTCAGTGGTAGGCTTACAAAGACTAATGTTATTATAATATGGGTTTAACGTTATAAAAAAATTGTGCATTATTAATCATAAAAGTATCGAATATGACGTCATTAAGATGACAAAAGACTAGCTGCCTGAAACGCTGCACGTAAGACGCTCAATATTTGTCGCTTCCACTAATCACGTATGTGATTCGCACTTTCTGATGGTTATTTTTACTTCAGATAAATACTCCATCCCGGTAATAATTCTTGGAAATGAGAGAAAATACCCCTCAGTTTTGCGAATAAATTTATATGTACTTATATAATCTTTTGTATATGTGTATTTTTTGGTTGTTGGTTTGGTTTTTATTTAAAAAGCAAAATTGTTTATTACATTTTTTCAAAGTATTTTAAACTTTAAACAGAACTGTGAATCATACCATAAATTAACTGTTGTAAGCATTTACAAAAAGTAATAACAGCACCACATCTCCACAGCGTCGTAGTCATAAGTGCCCAGGGCAAGATTTGAATTTTGCTCCCTCAAAAAACTTATTTGGTGGAAAGAGAAACAACACAATAACTTTAAAATCTAATTTAAGTTATGCATTTAAGAATTAGATATAAAATTAGTTTTTACTTATTTTGTAGGAAGAAAAACAATACAATAACTTTAAAGTTTAAGTCTGCGAGTGAGTCCCCTTGAGGTTTGCGCCCCTGTCGGCCGCTCTCTGCGGCTATTCCCTAGCTACGCCTCTACATTTGCCTTACTCCTACTCATTCTGTATGATCAGCATTCATTGTTTGAATTATTATTACGTGCATTCGGAGCCCACAATGCTTTTAACAAGGGAATGAAGAAGACAGCACTGTATTAAAAAAATTGGTCTAACCCTGTTGTTCGATCAAAAAATTCAGAAAATTTGTCAAAAATGTAGAAATTCATTAAGACTATGCTTAATGCTTAATAAGACAGCGACATTTTTTACTCACCTTAGTATACTAACACGTTTCATATCTTAGTAGACACACTGTTAAATACACTGTAAATAATTTCTGCCAACATTTACCCATATATGTTAATTTATATTAATTTAATAAGCTGCTCAACTAATAGGTGTTTCGGTTAGTAATGTTGACTTTTTCACAAAATGTTAGCATTTGTTTCCAGAACAAAATAAATTACCTTAATAATCAAAGTATTGGCCATCGTTAGCAATAACTTTTTCCCATCTTTCTGCCAAAGAACTGTTTATTGTTGAGGCCAACTATTCATCAAGCCCAATTTTCACTTCTTCATAAGAATGTAACGGTTGTTCTGAAAGTTCAGGCTGGTTTGTTCGAAATAAATGGTAGTCCAAAGAGGCTATAGGGTATTCAGAATTATTAGAAACTGACTAAAAAGTCGGGTAAACATAGGGCAGGTATACATTTACAGCCGCACAGGCCCGGAATAATTTGCAAATGATGGTAAAATTCTAGGTATTATTTACATTTACTATGTATAATCTAATTGAATCTGAACCGAAATAGCCAGTTTAAATTGTGTCTTTAGCCATAGTCCACGTGGTTGTTTCGTATTTCATTTGGTACCGTAAACCTAATAATTATTTAGAAATGTGGCGGCCTTGGAACTCTAGTGAGATTTGTAAAAGTGAAACAAATCGAAAAGTGCATCTGTCAACAGATGCTAAAGAAATTATTAAGAACGTGTTTCTAACCTTATGAAGACCAATATGTTCCAACTTTAGGCAATTTAATGAAAATACTTGAAAGAGATGAAACCGAAATTAAGTACTCAAGAACGACTTTGTGGAAGTACACCTCAGGAATGGGATTTAAATTCAAAAAGATTAATAAAAGACAAATTCTAATGGAATCCAGGCGTCTTCAAGAATGGCGGGGGAAGTATTTGAGAGAAATCAGTGACTACAGAACGCAAAGAAGACCAATAATTTATTTAGATGAAACATGGATTGATACCAATGACGCCCCAACCAGTGGATGGGACGATTCTAGCGGTAAGTGTGTGACACGTGCACCGTCAAACCGCGGTAAAAGAATAACAATTTTACATCCTGGATCTGAAAACGAATTTGTGCCGAATGCTTTGTCTCTATCATCCAAAAACATTAGAGATTCTTGTGTTGACTAACATGACGACACAACAGCGGAGCTATTTAAAGATTGGTTTAGAACTAAATTATTGCCTAATATTCCGCCAAATAGTGTTATTGTTATGGACAACGCGAGTTACCATAGTAGACAATTAAACAAAGCACCTTGATCATACGATCCAAAAGCCAAAATTCAATATTATATGTACGATAATGATATATATTTTCATGAAAACTATACAAAAAAAGAGTTATTGGAAGTGCTTAAAAGTTTGTCTATTAAAAACAATATTATTGCGATGAACTTACGGAAAGTATGGGTCACACAGTATTGCGGTTACCACCTTACCACTGTATATTCAACCCCATTGAGCAAATATGGCACCAACTTAAAGCAGGAATTCGTCGTAATAATATTTCACCTAAACTTAATTCTAATGTATTAGCTTTAATAGATAGTGAAGCGAAAAAAATTCTCAAATTAACTGGGAAAATTGTGTAAAACATGTAAAGGAAATAGAGAAAACTATATCTATCTTAAGAATGCAACAGAAAATTTAGTTATTAATGTAGATGACAGCGACAGTGAAATAGATTCGGTTTCGTAATATAGAACTTAGTGTTAACTAAGTATTTATACATATGCAAATATTATAATATATTATATTATTATCGTGCTTTATTTAATTTAATATAAAAATCAACTCTTGCCTGTTAACTTATTTCCTACGAACATAAGAAAATTAGAATTAAAAATAAACATTACTCCGGACCTGGATGGATTTCGGTATAACATTACAGCTGTTGTTGAAAGGTTTTACTGCAGTTTCATTGTTGTAAATGATTGGACTTTTTAGTCGGTTTCTAATAATTCTGAATACACTGTAAGTCCTATGAATATGACGGGTGGAGTAGGACGTTCCATTTAACGTTGTCCAAATAATTCTTTTTACACACTTTGCATGTTGAAAAAGGATTTTATCGTGTCTTTCGGCCTATATCGGTCTTTTTCCTTCAATGCTCGGTGTAATTTTATCTGTTGTTGTCGATATAGATCGCTAGTAATTGTCTCACTAGGTTTCAGCAGTTCGTAAGACACAGCATCATCATCATCCCACCAAATGCACAATAAAGCCTTCTCTCCATATATATTGCGCGCTGGTTGTACCCATGATTTTTGCGTCCCAATAAGTCACTAGGCTGCAGTGTGAGGGTTTGTAAACCCTGGCTTGCTGTATCATTCAATCAAAAGGTTAATTAAGTTAATGCCAAACCTACATTTTTTCAGTAATAAAGATGCTATTATAATATATAATGTTTTAAATTGTTTGAATTATAAAGTTATGTGAAACATAAAAAAAGTAATAAAAGTGTTGATTTTATTTTTTAAGCGGTTTTTCGGTGAAACTTATATTTAAATCAAAAGTAGGTCTTATTATTAGTACTAAAAATAGCTTACTGTTAGAATCAATGACTTTTATCCGTGTTCTTATATTTAAAGCAATTATATTTAAAAATGAGCAAAAATACGATTATCCTTGGAGAAAATTTCGTTTTATTTGCAGAATATATAGAGTGATTGACATATGTCGAAGAGTATGATTTAATACCTATTAGTTTAAGAATAATATAGTGTTTTTTTCCGTGTACACGAAATAAAAGGTACAAATAAAATGTGTTGTTTGTTAATAAATATGTATTATATGAATATTTGATACAAACAACATTTCAATATTTGATAGAAATAGAAAAATACTTATAGGCGGCATTGCACTATAGTTTGAAAAGCCGGAAATTAGTAAGAACTACCGAAGTAGTTGTACCGTCTTTATTTTTTTTTTGTTGAATATCACGACTTTTCGGCTTGTAGTTATCTCTGGCCGTTTTTCAAATGAAACTAAATAAATTCCTAAGCTACAGTACTATTTATACTAAAAATAAACGCAGTAGAGTGTGACTGAACTGGGTACGGTTATGCGTGCTACGCCAAATCTCATTTATGCTGCATTTAGTTTTAATTTACAATTATTAAAAAGTGGTTACCCCACTTCTCTTATATCTAAAAATGATTTACTAAAGCAACTCAGGTTCTGATGCATAACCGCGGCTTTTTTATATTTTCGTTTTCACCAGTGTTGTTCTCTATGTAGAATTTTAGCTTCAGACCATTTTATGTGGTGTCCATGATACAGGCATGGTTGGCGGCACCAGATTTTTTTGTTTCTCCTCGAGATGGGTATTTTTGATGTTCTTTGATCCTTACGTCTAGGGGTCTCTTTGTTTCGCCAACGTAGAAGTTGCCATATTTACATGGTATCTGATTACACACAGTTCTTCATGTCCCTTTGAGTTGTTGATTTGACCCTAGTGAGCCGACTTCTCAGAGAGTTATTTGAATTGAAAACAACATTTGTTTTATATTGTTTTCCTATCCTTCTAATTTTTTCCGAAGTGCCTCTAACAAAGAGGATGTTCAATATTGATTTTCGTTCTTTGTCGATATTGTCCTATTTCTGCGTTGTTCTAGATTTTTTTCCACCTGATATATTGGGTATCCGTTAGCTGTCAGGTCATTTTTAATATGATCTATCTTTCATCAAGTTCTTATTGGAGTTGTTAAGGCTCTGTCTACGAGATTTCATATAATTCCTTATTTAGTGTTGTTGCAGTGATTGAATGAATAATTTATGTAGTATTTAAGTTTTGCTTTTCTGTAAACTCAGGTTCAAATTTGTCTGCCATTTCTTTCAACCAAAACATCTAAGAAGAGTAATTTATTTTTTTCCTCTTTTTCTATGATGAATTTAATAGTTGGGCTGATATTGTTGAGATGAGAAAGGAAGTTTTGAAGTTCTTCGTCGTTTCCATTATATCGTCTACGTATCTAAGCCATAACTTTGGTTCAATTGCAAAAGTCTCGAACCATTCTGCATCATCCCGAATGTAGAATTTTTTCTTTTCCTAAAAATAGGAATTAGTCAAACAACTTTCCAACAAGTCCATGACGGCGTGCGGTGGTAAAGATGTTCTTTCTGCTAAGGTCCGGTCTTCTTCAAGTTTCTTTCTTATGATTTTTACTAACTCCTTAACTGGAACCTTGGTGTATACACTTTCTACGTCAAAGCTAATAAAATGGTCTTCCGGTTGTACTTCTATTTCACGTATAATTTTTACGAATTGTTGCGAGTTCTTGACCTAGAACGATGTATTTCCTTGTAACGGTCTCAGGATTGGAAGAAAGGACTTCGGAAGCTCAGAAGTCGGAGAGTTCCGGGAACTCGTGATAGGTCGTAAAGGCATGTCTTGTTTGTGTATCTTTGACAGTCCATAAAGATGGGGTGTTTTGCAGTGGTGTGGAGGAACAGAAAAATCTGGTGCCGCCAACCATGCCTGTACTCATGGACACTACATAAAATGGTCTGAAGCTAAAATTCTATCCAGATAACAACACTGGAGAAAACGAAAATTTAAAGAAGCCACGGTTATACATAAGAACCCGAGTTTCTTTGGTAAACCATCGTTAGATATAAGAGAAGTGTGGAAACCAGTTCTTAATGATTGTAAATTAAAACTAAAAGCAACATAAATGGGACTTTGGCGTAGCACGAACAGATACACGTTAGATACCTACATTTCACTTTCTCCAACGCATCAACTAATAATCTAGTCCTCTCAACAAAAAAAATATTAGATATGGAGTCTTCATTTTGCTTGCTAATTCCGGGTTTTTGACTTTTCAGATTATAGTGCATTGTCCTGACTAATTGACGTATCAACGCACAACTCAAACTATTTAAGATTTTGGGGACAGTTTGGCAACACCATTTAGGCACTCACTAAGAAAAGATTTTTAAAAATTCTCAAATCCAACGTTTGAAACGAGCTATATTGTCATTTGATATATTTATCGATATATCTTGTTCAAATAGAGACATGGACTCTACATATCTAAAAGCTAATTTCTTAATTTTTCGTTATTGGTGTTTTAAAAGGCCAAAAAGGGGTAAGACGTCGATTTTACGATTGCTCATTACACAAAAAAAATATTTTAAAAAATACAGGGTGTCCCATTTAAAAAATTAAATCCTGGTATTATATCTCCGTAATTAAATCTCAAATTAAAAATCTGACTGCGCCACTGGATTCTACAGAAAGTACCTTAAGAATGCTTTATTAGTATTATCGTAGTTGCTTTGATAAATAAAATATAGTACATATCAGATTTTTAAAATCTTTTACGGTTTCCCAGATAGCCTATAAGACATCCAAACTGATCCACCCTGTACAGGATATCCCAAATTCGATACTTTTATTGGATTTCTCGTTAACTATTAAAGGTAGCAAAAAACTAGCATTGTCAGAGCTGATTTTAGGAAAAATGCCGCAAACAGAACCTAAAAATTTTCTTTTGTTTTGATGATACAGGGTAAAATTCAAGAGTTGACAATTTTTATAATGCCCTGTAACGTATTTGAAAAGATATTACAACATTTTAAACGACTTGATATATTATTTTAATCTAAAATCTAATGATGTAATCACAACTTTAATACGAGATGTGGTTAAAAAGTTATTCATCTCACGAAAAGGGTTTTTCATCGAATGAAGAGGTCATTGCAGTCGTAGAGGGGTATTTTAAAAGCCTTCCGGAAAATGACTTCAGGGATAGGATACGTTAATTGGAGAATCGCTGAACAAAGTGTATTAAACTCAAGGGCGATTATATTTAAGAATAAACGAATTTTCAATCATTAACTAATGCTATTTCACGTGTAGTCTAGAAACTTTTCAAATCACCTAGTACATCGTGACTCTGTGTACAAGTAACATTTCCATATTTGATAGAAAAGTATTTACCTCCAAGAGCCGTCTGCGTTTTTGAGATAGTGTGAATATGTTTTAGTCACAAGACGATTTATTTTATTTTATATATAGAAATCGCGATCCACTTTAACTGGACTAATTTTTATGTTTATTTGTTTCAAAATGAAAGCTAATGACCAGCAGATTTGTCGTCGTAAATGTTGTTTTCCAACATAAATTCCATGTGTAAAAACAAAATAACAATTCGAGGAATTTTCCGATTGAACCTTATTCTGTTTTGTAATATATTTTAATTACTAAGATCGCAAATATTGAATAGTTGAATATATATTTCTGTTTTCGTCTTCCCTAAGATTTCGATTTAAATATATGTTTGGGAAACGTTCTTCAAACATTCATTGGACTGCTTTGTTCTAACATCTCTTCTACGAGGTCATGTGTAACTTCCATAAATTCTTTTGTTCTTCTATTGGTCCATCCATTTTTGATTTACCTGCTGCTCGTTTTCAGTAAGTAGTCGATTTCATTGCAGTGCCTATTACTTGATTTGCCACTCTTCCCTGCTATAGGTGATAATAATAAATTTCTTACATATTTTAAGATTGATAATTTTTGATAAATATATAATATATATATATATATATATATATATATATATATATATATATATATATATATATATATATATATAGGCGCGGATCCAAGGGGGGGGGGGGGCGGGGGGGGCGATCGCCCCCCCCCAAGAGCTTTGAGTTTAGGAAAATGGACCCGATTTTTCCTCTTATACTATAGTTTATTCAAGAACAAGAGAGAGTAATAAATCATTTTTTACCTTCTTTCTCTACGCAAACTACCTGTGATCTTTAGTCCGGTGTTTTTAGCAAAATTTGTTAGACACATATATTTTTCATAGGAATGGGTTAGAAATTTTATAATCAAAAATACCGGTCTATAATAATAGACTAAAACGTAGGATTATTCTCTCAAAAAATTCTAAGTTATAATTTAAATACTTACAAAATATCCATTGTCAAAAATACAAAAAGTTAAACATATATAAAAAATAAATTCGTCCATATAATAATAAAATATTTTTGGGGGGTATCGGTCATTTTATTATTAATTAAAAACATTTTTAAGGTATTTGACGTTTCAGTTTATTTCTTAAACCATCTGCAGAATTACAATTAAACACTAAAAAGGGATTCAAATGTAATTACTTTTTTTTATGTTGTAATTAAAATTAGACCAACTTATTTTTATTTCTATTGTACTGATATCTTAATTTAATTTACTTTTATATATATATATATATATATATATATATATATATATATATAGAAATACGATAGCCCCAAAAAATAAGATAAACATGTTAATTCTACACGCTTAAGAAAAAGACACAAACACAATAATAAAATAATAAAAAACTTACGGCTAATTAGAATTAAATATATATAAAATTAAAGAGTGGGACACGCTAAAATAAAAATATATAAAAAAATAAAAAAAACATGTAAACAACATTAAACAATTAAATACAACAAAAACAAAAATTTAAATAATAAATTGTGTTTACACTAGTAAACATTACGTATCTAATTCCTAATCAAAGTCAGTGAAACTATCTTCGCTAAAATTAATTATAATTGGTTCCTCTATCTGGATCCGCCCCTGTATATATATATATATATATATATATATATATATATATATATATATATATATATATATATAGTGGTATGTATGTTTTCTTTTATTGCTTTATCCAGTGTTCCATTGTAATTTTCATTCCTAAGTCATTAACATTTTTCATCTTTAAAATCTTACTACCCGTATACATGTATTCAGTTTTATTATATTTTAATTGCAAGACTCAATTTTCTGTATTCATCGATTAACTTCATTGTCACATAAACTAAGTCGTATTATTAAAGTACCACAATCTGGGCATCTGCGAAGTGTAGAGTATACAGTGCGGTGTGGTTTAAGGGGGTCGCCCAACTTTGCGGTTTTGAAAAATAGATTTTTTTTGCATATTTCAAATCTAGATGTAATAAGGAACACGCCATATGAAGAATTTTATGAAATGCACTTTCCTTCGTCGATATATGGAACCTGTAATATGGCCACCTCTGTCCTTTTCGTGCGCTCTAGCTGCATGTGGCCGCCCCGTTTCTCTTTCAGATATAAATTCTTTTTCGGAAGGCTATAGCGGTCTTTTGTTGACGTTGGGAACGAGACTTAAACAGCTGAAAAAACAAAATCAGGATATTGGTGGTAAGAAAAAAGGGAAACTAACCGACCTAGTCATCGGGGAGCTTACAAAATTTTACGGACTGGCAATTCGCAGAAACTCTGATGCTGTAGAAAAAATGAAAACTGCGATTTGGGCATCCCTGGAGCACTGCAGTTCATCAGACGAAAATCCCCAACGCTCAAAGTGTCCCTCCGGCAAGGATGCTTCGTGCAAGTGGCGTCAGGCCGAGGCCAACGGGCCAACTCAGATGGCCAAAACCTTACCAAAAAGTTACATATGGCTTTTTTGCGGGGACAAAGTCAAGGACATGCCAAGGTCGCGAGTGTGATTATTATTATTTTCTAACAATACGTTTTAAAAGGTGAAGCTTCTACCAATAAAAGAAAAAAACATGTCTCAATTATCTTCAGTAGTTCCTTTGCAATTAATTCTTAAAAAGAGACTTGAATTTTACGGCTCAATGGTGGACGACCCCCTTATTGAGATGCCCCTGCCCTTCCTATTTCATTCCCCTATGATCTAATTAACTAAACAAATGCAATGAAGATGAAGTGGGTCCGTTAAAGTACCACTGTAACTTCAAGGTGACACACGTGGTCATCTTGACTTCTGTGAATCTACGAAAGTTAAATTCTCAATAGAATATACTTTTAAATTAATTTTTATACGTGAATGCAGTGTTGTTCCTGAATTATTGTTCAAGCTACACACTGTACATTCTGACGAAGGTGAAAAAATTACCGAAACGTTAATTTTTTAAAAAATGTAAAATATAAAAAGTACAACACCACCATTACATTTTGATTTCATTTTTAACGGACCACAATGCCAAGAAAAACAAACCAATTATATATATATATATATATATATATATATATATATATATATATATATATATATATATATATATATATATATATATATATATATAAAACAGTTTATTTTCCAAAATACACCTGACAATATTTTGTCATCATAATTTTAAAACCTTTCAGTACCCAATTCTTTAAAAATGAAAGTAGGATTGTCTTTGTATTTTATTAATGAAATATTACATAAGAATAGAGTTCAGACGTTATTTTACAAAGGAGAACAATACCTTATTGACCGTTTTAAAGTTCTGTCCCACAAATGTATATTGCAACTTACGAAAGTCTTGCAGCAACTTTGTACAATAAGTTGCGAAATTTTACCTACACGGTTAAAAATAACCTTAAATTCAATGCAAATTTAATGTCCATTGTATATTAAATTTAATGATTTTGTACCTAAAATTGTAAATAATTTACATTTACTTTAAATCTAAAGCAATTCATTCAAATATCAGTTCGTTGTACATCAAATTTGATTAAATGGTATATTAAATTTCAATAAAGTAACTGAGAAGATATTTCAACTTTCTGTACATTAAAATTAATTCACATGTACCTTAACATTAAAGGAATTTACATTAATATTCATGGTACATTGCATGAGGTTCTGGGAGATGGCGCAACTTTAGTGAACTTTTTGTTTAGTATGATATAAGTTGCTTAAAGGACTTAATTTTGTTATGATGAGGTGTACATGTCTGACGGTACACTATGTATGGGAAAAATTTCCACCTTTTCCTGGTGGCACAATTTTTTTGACCTCATATTAATGTTGGTGCATTAAATATATGATAACATATCTTACATTTAATGAACATCGGCTGTATATTTAATGTTTGTAATATTAGAAAGTAATAATCAAAACTTTAAATTTGATGTATGAATACATTAGATTTAATGGAATAAATTAATTTAGATTAATGTAAATTATTAAATTTAATGCATTACGTTATACGCATTTAATAAAGGTTTATGAAATTTGCTTCCAGTACATTTATCTTAAATTTGATGCATTTCATTTATACTGTGTACACTGTTAAAAATAACCTTAAAATTCATGTACGTCCCTTAATCAAATTTAATGATTTAGTACCTTAAATCATAAATAAGTTACATTTACTTTGAAATTAAAATTTTGTACATTAAATTTAAGTGAATGTTACCTTAAATTTTAATAAAGTAACTGAAAACATATAAATTTAACGTATAAATACATTGGATTTAATGTAAAAATTATTAAAAAAACTTCACATCAATTTTAACGTAATTTCATAAACCGTTTATTAAATGCATTTAATGTTAATGCATTAAATTAACATTAAATGCATTTAATAAACGGTTTATGAAATTACGTTAAAATTGATGTGAAGTTTTTTATGGTGTACTATTCTATTTTATTTTCTGTGGAAATGATACTTGTTAAATTATGTATTTTCTGTACTCGTCGTCGTTTTATTTAATTTATTTATTAATATTTCAACCGCTGCTATACCAAAAGTTGGGTGCCATCATGCAGAATGGAGGAAAGGAGGAAAGAAAAGAGTAACAACCTAATAAAAAATCGGGTGTGTTTGGCCCGTATAATAACATCTTGTAACGGTTTCTGCTAAAATTCGATGAAACTTTTGCCTTGCCAATACCCACGTGGAATCATCGACGGCTAGAGGAAGAAAACCTTGAACAAAAATCACCTGACTCTCGTGGGGTTGGTATTGAGGCATCAGGCCAACACATAATACGCCTAAAAGGCGCATACAGTTAAAGAAAGTAATCTTTAGTCTCGGAACACGGACGACAAAAACTAAGGGAATGAACCATGATTTATGGATCATAGAATGTGCAATGTATTTCTCAGAAAATAAATAAAATTCTGTCTGATATTATAGAACGACGGAAATTTATAACTTCCTGGGAAGCAATCAGTGAACGCATCACCAGTCATATGGGCGACAATAATGAAGATATACGTCGTAACTGGATGACTGACTAGGCCTAACAATAAGAAGAATTAGTTATTTGAATAATTCAATCGAGTAATAATAGCAACTAGAAAGAGATAAGACTGCTAAAAATGTAAGCAATTTTCTGTAACTGACAAAAGGTAGAAACAACGAAATTCTGAAAATCTTATGATTTTGACTGCAGATTTATTTTTTGTAGGTTTTTGCAAACTCCAGCTAATTTTTTTTTTTGCTTTATGTTTTGAATGTTAACATACATATTCGTACTTTACAGTTCCACCTTGTAACTTATAGATATCTGACCTACTCCTGCATTAGATGTTACATAACTCGGTTAGTATGATTCAGTGAAATTTTATAGGAAGTAAAAAATAACGAGCAGTAAGTGGCAAACCTACAATTTCTCTCTGTTTGGACCACCAGTCTATTGAAGACGGTTGAATAATTTCAATAGTGAAATTTCTCCTTGTGTACGCTTGATTATAGTGCGACAAAGTAATACAGTTTTGACGCAAACCTGGTGTACAATAGTTTTTTTTGCGGTATCTTAGTGAAGTGTTGTTTCGAAGCATTTTAATGTCTTTTGGTGGTTGTTTTAATTTTTTTGGTAACATCAGCCGTTCAACTAATCAGGTAATATCAAATTATCTTTATGTAATGTGTTACAGATGTTGCTTGCTAGCAAAACCGTAACTGTTTTTGAGCTGTCCAATAAAGTAAAGTAGAAATGAAATCAAACAATCCACGTAATAATTATTTAATATATTTTTGAAACTTATTTTAATTAAATCGTCAATTCAAGGGTGATATAAAAATTCGGAAAAACCTTATGAAAAATCATTTATTTTGTTAATGTACAGAGTATTGGCCGTAAGTGGACCAACAATATTTTTAAAAGCATATATTTTATTTTTTATCAAATAATGTTGGTTCGATTAACCCTATAACTGTGTTTTCTTTTCTCAGGATGGGAGGGCACTTAGTAATACAACAAGATTTCCATTATTTTATACCATTTATTTGTCAAGTGCAAAAATTAACTTTCTCTCTGGAGAAAAGTGGATGAACAGAACAACAATTTGGTAACGTCCATGATCAAATACTAAACATTTTTCATTGAAAATGAAGACCTAGTATTTGGTGTAGTATCCTGTGATTTAGATGACTTATCTACATCTTTGTGGCTTTAACTCTAAAAGCCTGCTAATTTTTGACAAATCCATATTTATCCATGTTTCTACCAAAGCCTCGAACAACTGGTCCCGATTTGTGAAGTTTTTGTTTCGTACTTTCGGATATTTCCCAGAGGGTTTCGATGGGATTTAGGTCTGGGACTAGGACGGCCACTTCATGACAGAAACCGTTTTTTCACTCAGAAAATTTGTGACCAACCTGAAGGCATATTTCGGATCGGTATCATGTTGAAAATGAAATAAAATTAACATTTTCTCTTTCACATACGGAAACATTTGGTTTTCTAAAATGTCTTTCCGAAGAAACGTGTCCCTGATGCCCTCTATTGTAAACAATGGACTCATACCGTATCCCGAAAAGCATCCCCAGATCATCACAGATTCTCCTCCACACTGTAAAAAGGAAATGCATTAAATTTAAGGTAAATGTACTGGAAGCAAATTTCATAAACGTTTATTAAATCTGTTTAATGTAATGCATTAAATTTAATAATTTACATTAATTTAAATTAATTAACTCCATTAAATTTAATGTACTCATACATAGAATTTAAAGTTTTGATCATTATTTTTAAGGTGACTATGTAATGTACATTAAATACACAGCAGTGTTCATTGAATTGAGGATATGTTATTACCTATTTAAAGCATATTAATATGAGGTCAAAAAATTCTGCTACCGGGAAAGGATGGAAATTTTTCCTATAGGTAGTGAACCATCCTCTCTAGACTGGTATGATACTCATTGATTTCCGTCAGTGCTGGCAAACATGTACACCCATCATAAGAAAATTGAGTCCTTTAAGTAACTTATATCATATTAAAGAAAAAGTTCGATACAATTTGCGCCATCTCCCGGAATTTCATGCAATGTAACATGAATATTAATGTAAATTCTTTTAATGTTAAGGTACATGTGAATTAATTTTAATGAACAGAAAGCTGAAATATCTTTAGTTACTTCATTGAAACTACCATTTAATCAAATTTAATGTACAACGAACTGATATTTGAATGAATTTGCTTTAGATTTAAAGTAAATGTAAATTATTTATGACTTAAGGTACAAAATCATTAAATTTGATGTAGGATGGACATCAAATTTGTATTAAATTTAAAGTTATTTTTATCAGTGGACGAGTTTACTTTTGCTGCAGTCTAGTGTTTGGGGGGACGTCGTAAATATCGAATTCGAATATGGAAGAAAGCAAATTAAATTTGGATTTGTCACTAAAGCGCACATACTTCAATTTTGCAACTGTCCAATATTGATGGTTTGTGGTAAATTTCAATCGATCCTATACGTTCTCCTTAGAAAGTGGAAAATTTTTCGTAGGTCTTCAACAGAAAAATTGGGCCTCCACCAACTTTCTTCTTATTGTTCTTGAGCTGGTTGGTGACATTCCACGTTCTTCAATTCTCGCTTTTATTTTATTTGATTTGATAACAAAGGGATTTTGACAGGAAATCTGTTTGATCATTCTTTTAAACCTTGAACTAACTTTTTCTAGACGACTCTGCTTCTTTTTGTTGAGACATTCCCAAATGTCTGATACCTTTTAGTAGTCATGCATTCAGTAGACCTTCCCATTCTGAACTGCCTAGCAATATCTGATTGACGATCTCGCGCCTGGTAAACAGCTACAACACGCGATTTTAAATTCGAAGAAATTAATTCGACGCGGCAGTATGACCAATTGTTTACTTCGACCTACTTATCAACTACAACTAAAGAGGCAAACTGATAAATACTGAGGCCAGTATTATTATAATCTGAAAATATTTGTTCATCTATTTCGTCCATAGTAGTAAACAATTTTTTAAGGTTAGATAGTCTATTGATAAAGAATGTGAAATTTATTTTTAAATAAACATCATGAGAACTATTATTTATAAACAATGTGCCAAAGAAATTGGCTCTGCTATAGAAAAGGAACGATAGAACGCATTTTATATTTGTTCATCCACTTATAGCCATTACTGTGGCATGTTAGAAAGGATGCGACTACAAAAGTCGTTTTTAAATGTAACAGTATATAAATAAATAAAGATAAACAAGTCATTAATACTCGAACATGACAGTTGAAATTTTTTAATCAAATACGGAACATTTTTAAAAGTTTTTGATGCTTCTAGGATTGCGCAGAGAACCATAAATATTTTCATTTTACCTGGTATTTTAGGAGTGGATTTCATTGGAAAAAAACTTCAGCATTTGATTTTTGAAAATTATTAACAATTTTGCAAATTAATTTGTATTGCTCAATATGCAAGACATTTCAAATAAGTAATCTTTTTAGCAATTGATACACGTCCTCAGTATGCGTCCGATTGAAACAATGCCTTTAGAGTCTTATTTTGGAGTACTTGAATCTAACCAAAATTAGTCGCATCACAAATTCTCCATACTGGGATGAGATCTTTATTTTGATTGCACTGAACATACAATCTTGGTCAAAAAGTTTCCGGAATTACCACCAGGTGCCGCTCTGAATCAGCTGATTTATTTTTTTCTGGTTATGTTGCCACATCTGCCATTGACATTCTCGACAAATTTTATAGTCATAGCTTGACATTTGTAAAAGTTACGCCGTCTTGAGTCCATCTACTTCTGCACGTATTTTCGATTTTTTGCAGTTACATTGGAGTCCAATTTGCAACAACGAGTTTGTATTAAATTTCACGTTAAAAATTGATTCAATGGTGCGAAAACCTTGGAAATGTTGGTTAACTGTTTCGGAAATGATACTTGAAAGAAAACAGCCATTTACCAGTGGCATGAACGCTCGAGTCCGTCGAGGATGACAAACGCCTTGGCAGGCCTTCGACATCGAAAAGCGACAAAAACATCAACAAAGTGAGAGACATATTGGTCAATAATCGTGAATTAACGATCAGAGAGCTGGCAGAGGACTTGAACATTGCTTATGGATCCGTTGAGGACTTTGTAGTTCCGCCGTGTTGATGCAAATTGACATCTTCAAAGACATGATTTCCAAGGCTGAATTCGACCCAACATTCATCAAACGCATCATTACTGGAGACGAGACGTGGGTTTATGAGTACGACACGCAATCCAGACATCAGACTAGTGAATTCCTAGCTCGAAATGAGCTAAGACCAAAAAAATGACTTCAAACTGTTAATAAGGAATATTAATTGGGCTTTTGGAGGCGTTTGTGTGAAGCAGCATATATATATATATATATATATATATATATATATATATATATATATATATATATATATATATATATATATATATATATATGCCCAATAATTTGTGTATTATTGTTTGTGGCTTGTAAATTGTGCGTCTATTACACCTTTTATGTGTGGATGGCAGTGTGGTTTGGATTTGTCATCTTCTTTTTTATCTGCTATTGTATTTGTGTTCTATTTTATGGCCTTTTTGATATCGTTCTTTGTAGTTGTTTTGTTTTAAAGCTCTTGTGATATTGTTGAATTCTTCTTGGCGGTTCGTGGGTTTGGTTACTGGCAAGGATCTGAAGATCAGTGTGTTGGCTACCAATTGTGATGGATGGTGGTGTGATTCGGCATTCAGGTATCTGTTTTTCTGTGTGTTTTTTCTGTAAACCGTATAATCCATGCTTAGGTCTTCATGTCTGGTGATTAGAAAGTCAAGGAAAGATAGCTGCTTGTTGACTTTGACCTCCAATGTGAATTGAATGCGGTGATAAATGCTGTTTAGTTCTTCTAAGAATATGTCTAGGTTGGATCTTCCGTCTGACCATATGATGAAGATGTCATCCAAGTAACGTTTCCAAAGGGATGGTTTTGTTTTGGATTTTCTTAGGGCTTCTGTTTCAAAATATTTCATAAAAAGGTTTGCGATGACTGGTGATAGCGAAGGTCCCATAGGAAAAGTATGTGTTTTTGAGACAGTGTTCGGAGAGGTCGATAAAATGATGTGGGAACTCCTCGTTCACAGCAATCTGGTCTAGAGGTTCGTCAATCGGTATGCTTGGATATACGGACTTGATATCCGGACTAGCAAGAATGTTATCTTTTTGGAGTTTCAATCCTTAAAGTGTGCTAACCAGGTGATCCGAATTTTTCAGATATGAGTCTGCAATTTCGGTCGCCGGTTGCATATTTTGTGCCAGGTATTTTTCCAGTTGTTGAGTTGGTGAATCTACTGCACTTACTATGGGTATTATCGGTGTTCCTTCTTTATGGATTTTTGGTAGTCTATATATATATATATATATATATATATATATATATATATATATATATATATATATATATATGTTGTATCGTAGGTTTTGTGCACTGGTGTTTTTCCGGTTTTCAGTCCGTTCATCAGTAGAAAAATGGCGCTTGCTCACGTTGTACCTTTGTTCTGCCTGGTTGGTTTTCTCACTTCTTTGGGTCTGTGCCTTCTCGCGGCTCGCTTTTCTGATCTATTGTTTTTGGTTTAGTTTCGAGTTCAAGAAAGACTTTTATATTTAAAAATTTTGAGGCACTGATTTGTTAAAACAAGTTCCGTCCTGAAATTTTACTTTGTAATAATGTTGATGATTTGAACAAAAATTTAAAATAGTTTTATTTGGTAATAGTTGGCAACTTTTTGAAATGCCCTCGTGTTAATTTGATATACTTCTAAGTAGCGTTATTATTATGTTGCGTAAGTATGAATTTTAGGCTAGATCGTATCGGCGCACAATTAAAGTTTAAGAAATCTAACAAATTTGTCTAATTTTCTTGTGATTTGAGTTAAAAAATGAATTTTACACAGTCGATTTTTTATGTGTACCTACTGTTGCTCTTAAATATGGTATGCAAAATTATCTCTTATTATCTGTACTTGTTTTGAACGTGATTATGTTAATTTATTTAGTTAATAATAAGAATTTATTAATACCTAAAAGCATAAAAGAGAAACTGAAATAAATTATATATTGTTTTTGAAAATTAACGTAATTTTTTTATTCATTCAATTCATTAACAATAAAATTTCTGTTATGTAATTCTGGATATAATAAGAAAATCGTGCCTTACTGTTGGTGATTTTGGAGGCAAAAGTCTATTGATTTGATGCGTAACGAAGTAATTTTTTTGGTATTAGAACTAAATTTTGCACCATGTGGCAGATTACATTTCTTTTTACAGCTAAATAAACTCGTAGAAGTCTTTCCCAGTTTTCCGCCATTATGTTTTTGTTGAAAGAAAAATCGTGTCAAGAGCCAATTTGATGAGAGACCAATAGAAATCTAAATCTATTTTATATGTCCTTTCATTTTCTTGCTTCTCGGGTCAAAAATTGAAATTGCCGAAGATGGATATCAACATTTTTAAATCATATTTTAAAAAACTGAATATACAGTTTATTACGGACACTGCTGGACTAAATTCTTCCAGTCCAACATTGAACAAATTTACATATGATTACGTTGAATTTATTTATTATAATAAACGTAGTTATTTTATTACACTAGCTTTCTACAAAATTTTTGTCATGCGGCTCGATATGTTATATAAAATATTCTGAGCAATAGTCGTATAGTATTAAATGTGTTTATTTCTCCATATGCTACTCATATAATTATCCTGTATATATTGGCAGTTAATTTTAAAAAGATAAAACAAAAATTAAACGAAAAACCGAGCTTGGTAATTATTGATTAAATTAGTATTACACCTAATTTGAAACAAAAAATTGGCCATCTTAAACATGTGTAATGAAAAGTGTCGTAATCTAGAATGAAAATTATGTTAAGTCTTATATACTATCTGTTAACAGGGTGGCACTACATTCGACGTGATCTGCACGTGGACAACAAAAAATTTCATAAAATTATTTTTACATATTTATAATTGTTTCAACTAGAATATGAACCATGGACAGGATGTTTCATTAAAAAATTTTAAGTTTTTTATTGAACATATTTCGAAAAATGTGCACTTAAAGTTTTTTTTTAAATTGTAAAATATAAAACAATAAAAATCTTTTTTTACCCACTGCATTATCTAATTATAAAATTGGACTTATTTCACAATAAAGGGTTTTAAATGACAAGTTTTAAACCTTGAAAAGGACCATGATAAAAAACAATCATATTTCATTATTAAATCGCTAAAAATAGAGAATGTTGTTTATTTTCGTAAGAAAGTTATTTCTCTTAGGTATTCCAATGCTTTATCTCTAGGTTTTTATCCCTAATTTTAATATACTGCCGCTCAAAAGTATTGGCCACCCAGAAAAAGGCATTTAGTAAAAGTTTGAATAAATCTAACTACTTCATAATAATTTTAATTATTTGTTAGCAATTCTTTAGACAACAACAATATTGTTTTTAAATTTTTGACTCATCCGTATGTCTATCATTGTTTTTAATGACGGGCTCACGAAGCTTCGGCAACCTAGCCACTAGTTTTTCCATCTTCTGCCATTCTTCTTGAAGTTTTCTCCACAAGTCTTTCTAAGATGTAGAACAATATTCTCGTACCTGCCTATCAAGCTGATCCCACAATAATTCTATAGGGTTCAAGTCCGGACACCATGTCACGATTTTCAAGACCTGTTGTTGTTATTTTTCCTTTAAAAACTCTTGTACAGCTTTGATGTGTGTTTAGGATCATTATCTTGTTGAAGATCAATATAACGAGTCCCAGAAGGCACAACACTTCTCTGTAATAGGTTTTTGTTACTTTTTTTAATTTCTTCTATTCTCAAAAGATCCCCGACGGCGGAACTACCGAAGCACACCCAAACTATCACTGATACTCCACCATGTTTAACTGAAGCCACAGTACATGATTCATTTACCCTTTCGTTCGACTGCCGCCGAACGCAAACTCTTCGTTTGGATCCAAAAATTTCAAATTTTGATTCATCAGTCCAGAGGATCTTTCCCACTCTGCAGTTGTCCAATTTTTGTGTTCTCTAGCCCAGCTCCTCTTTTTATTAATAGCTTTAAGAAAAGGTTTTGAGACCGCTATGCATCCCTTCAGACCTGCATCAAGAAATCTTTTGACTGTGGTTATACCGACAGGGATATCAAGGCCCACATTGAACGGTGCTGCTATTTCTGGTGTAGTTAAACGTCTGTCACGTTTACTTTTGACCACTATGCTTAAATTTTCACTAAAAGTTGTTGATTTTGGTCTGCCTGGACGTCGAGTACTGCAAATGGTTCCTTGAGTCGTAAATTTCTTAACAATATAGTTTACAGTATGCCTTTGTATCTTTTATAGTCTTGAAACCCCACGATTGCTTTTACCCGATTTACGAAGGCCGATAATTATGCCTCTTGTCTCTTGAGAATATTCTTTGCCCATTTTGTTCAAAAAACAAAACGCGCAGAAGTAAAAAACAAGAAAATAGTATCACACTTAAGATATTGAGCCATGGAGTGTGTATTTTCTGGTCGAATAACATCAGGTAACTAATGCAAAATACTTTTAAGTAGTTATCCTAAATTGTATTTATGTTTATTACCAAATAAGTTCATCAAAACAAAAGTGTCCCATGAAAGTTTAACTTCAAAGAAATTCCGGCGATAATACTATTTTGGTTTTATGACTAGCAGTCCGCAAATAACAATAAACTGTATACCTTTTTATTATAGATATGCATTTGCGGAGAGATTCAATGAAACCTAATAAAATGGTTTTAATAAGATGTATTGTTTGTAATACAGGATGTTCGGTAAGTACCTCCTAATTTCTCGGGAGCATACAGTGGAGGTCAAAATAACTCTACTTTTTCACAGAAAGAAATTCTTAAACTGCCCCATAACGAAGTTGCAGAGCTCTAAAGAGGTATCCAGCGATTTATCTTATCGGCTCTAAGTTTGAACCGATTTGTATAATTTAATGAAATTTTAACATTTTATAGAAACTCATTAAGCTATATTACAGTAGATGTTTTAGATCATCAGAGAAGTCGGGAACGGACTTGCAGCCTCACTCGTTGGGCCTAATTTATGACAAGTGTCATTTTATAGAGCTGAATACTGTTTTTTTTTTAAATACTTTGGCCATGCCTCTCCAAAAAAGGTATTCTTAAATTATTTCGATAAAACTGGCGGTTTTCGTGATAAATAGGTTTTTATGTGAAAAACTCAAAAGTTACTAACGCTAAACACAAACAGGTAAAAATAATATACCCAGGATATGCTGATGTGCATTAATTTATGGGGAAGCTCTATCTTACTCTTCGAAGGCAAGAAGATTTTATGCTGAAAGATTTCCAGTTCAGATATTGTCAAGTCCAGAAACTTCTTGAAGGGTTGATCAGAGCTGAATTGATTTGCAATATTATTAAAATGCGAAAATAGTGAAAACGTTTAAATGTTATTTTGGTAAAACTTCAATATTGGCTCCACGTACACTACATTTTCTTATTCTTCAAATGTTTTCCCGTTACACTGCAAATATATTCCGACATTATTACGGACTTCGTTAGAATGTTGTGCTATCTACTGGTGTTGAATAAACTAGTTCTTTGAGATGTCCCCAGAAGTAAAAGTTAAGGGATTTAGGTCTGGTGACCTTGGTGGCTATAAAACAGGCGCACCTCGAGCAATCCATTAGGGGCCAAAAACGTCAGTGTTGACATATTGTACGGAAAAAATGAGGTGCATGTACCACATTTGTTCTCTTCTATCAAGAGGTGCGTCTTCCAATAAACTATTTAAATTTTGCGGCAAAAATTGTAAATAAATCTTACCATTGAATCTAATTACCAAAACAAATGGACCTATAAGGTTATTTCCGATGATGCCAGCCCACACATTTACAATAAACTTTTGTTGATGTTTGTTTTGAATTATATCATGCGGGTTTTCATCAGCCTAAAAATGTAAATTGTGTAAGTTTATTGTGTCATTTCTTGTAAAACAGGCCTCATCGGTAAATAAAATGAGGTTAGAAAAATTTAGATTTAGGTTATGTTGCTGTATAAACCAGTTGGAGTATTAAAGTCTTGCAAGATAATCATCCTGAGACAGCGTGTACTTTCTCAACGCGGTACGAGTGAAGTAATTGTTCTGTTAAAGTTTTATGTACAATCCATTTTGTAACATTGCTTTGTGTCGCGAGCTTTCTTATGCTGTTTGAAATTTGTTCCTCTATGTGAGAGTCTCGTGTTCTCCTCGGAGGGCCCTCACCTCCACGTCGCGACAAAAATGGCCCTAAATAAAACATGTAAAAAATGTATTCGTTTATTCTAATAATTATTTTCTAATCATCTTTTACCTGCTTCCTTTAGGCTTCGATCAACCCTTTGAAAGGTTTTTGAACTTGGCAATGTTCGAGCTGCAAATCTTTCAGCATAAAGTATTCTTGTCTTCAAAGAATTTGACAACGCTTCACCATAAATTAAATGCATATCAGTATATTCTCGGTAAGAATATTCTTCCGTTTCCTAAAATTATTTTTACTTGAAGGCGGTTTTGACAAGTTCGGTCAATAGTATTTCATTATGTAGGTATTAACAATAACAACTTGATTTTAACCTGTTTATGTTTCACATTAGTAACTTTTGAGTGTTTCGCATAAAAACCGATTTATCTCGTAAACCGTCAATTTTATTGAAATAAATTAAGAGTAACTTTTTTCAAGAGAAATGACCAAAGTGTTTAAAAAATCAGTTTCCAGCTCTGTAAAATGGCAACTGTCAAAAATTAGGCCCTACTAGTGTGGCTGCAAGTCCGTTCCTGACTTGTCTGATGATCTAAAACATCTGTTATAGTATGGTTTAATGAGAATTTTTGACCTCTATAAAATATTAAAATTTCATTAAATTATACGAGTCGAATCAAAACTTAGAGCTTAGGTAAGTCGCTGGGTACCTCTTTAAGGCTCTGTATCTCCGTTAAGGGACACTTTACGAATTTTTTTTCTATGGCTAAGAAGGGTTATTTTGACCTCCCCTGTATGCTCCCGAAAATTAGGAGGTACTTACTGGACACCCTATATAAAGAAAAATGCAGGTGGCTAAATACTTTTGAGCGGTAATGTATATTAAGGTTTATTTGCTGACATATATAAGACAAATTATTACAATATTATTAGCAAAATAAAACTGTCCGACTGGAAGATCTTTTTAAAACTAGATCAGAT
The DNA here is from genome assembly GCA_034092305.1 of Diaprepes abbreviatus. Lineage (NCBI taxonomy): Eukaryota > Metazoa > Arthropoda > Insecta > Coleoptera > Curculionidae > Diaprepes > Diaprepes abbreviatus. The sequence goes on from JASJET010000022.1 coordinate 38,800,674, forward strand.
CTCAGTTTTAAATCTTCTTAGAGAATCTGTATGTTAAAATTTTTATATAAATTCGTACCAGTCAGTCCTTAGGGATTACGTTTCTATTTAAATTTTAATATTTCAAAATAAACATTTAGTTTGTTACACGTACAATGAAAATTATAATGTCATAAGCAAATAAAATGACATTTACCATATCTCTATATGAATCTGTAGCATTCAAGCTATTTAACTTAGAAGAAAATATTTAGTACGTCGGCCTCAAATTGTGGACTCACTACCTGATTTTTATAATTGGGTTCTCAATTGCGGACTAAGCTTCATTTTATACAACTAAGATAAGGGTAATATATTTTTTATTTTAAATAAGAAAATTATAAGTTTTTACAGAAATTAATTTTAAATCAGTTTATTAAACAACTAAACTAAAATATTACATACAATATATGGGGTAGTTCAGGTTAGTTCAGATTTCGTTCGTCTTTGGTCCGCAATTCATGGGTTATTAAAAACACGTTCCAAAATCTGAAAATTGTTTATGGTTTTTGGTCTGCAATTCATGTAGGCCTATTTTGTACGTTACTATATAACCGAGGGGGGTGTATTACAACGTAAATAGAAAACACCTTAATTGTGACAAACTGTTGAATGAGGATCAAAACCTCTATACTGACAGCTCATATTTGAGAATAAATCCTGAATTGAAAAAATGGTTTTTAAAGTTCTTTAGAAGGAAGATAATGCATATTATTTTTCAAGTATGTGATGCGCCACCCTGTATTTGAACACTTTCCAAAAATTCTATTTCCGTGCTTTTCAATCACAATACAGCTGAATTTTTTGTTGGCGCATTTCCCAATTTTTTGAGATTTAAGGAACAATAAAGTAATTAGAAATAACAAGATTACTTGTTTGCTTTCGAACCTTATTTTGGAATTTTGGGACATTACAGAATGATACGGAATTTTAATGTTTGAGAAAAAGCAATCAATAATTATATATAAATTATTTCAAATAAGGTCGTCATGAATATTTTCAATGTATACTGCGGCTATCTATCCTAACATCAATTATGCTTCTTTTTCTCTTTGCCAAAACATATATAAAACTTTTTTGGTATTAATAGTACTCCACTAAACCAATTAAGTTTTGGATGCTTCAGCTACCGAATCAACCAATCGGAATAAAGTTGTTTTTATCTTTACCTAAAGTCCATAATTTCTGTCAGTGACTCATCGCTCGCATATAGTATTTCCTGGATTGTGCGCCGCCAGGGAAATCAATTCCAGTGGCTTGTGCATTCCAGCAAATAATATATGATGAAATTTCTACTGGCAGTCCAATGTTATTCAGTGAGGCCTCCGGTTTCCAAGCAATTAAACCTTAACAAACCTTTAGTCTTCACTCAGCGTAGCTGCTCCAGGTGCCGGTTGCGCCCAATGCTTCAAACTCTTCTCACATTTTGCTTAAAATGGAGGATTGCCACTTTGAGATATTTTATATGCAGTTTAGGTGTCCTTACGGTATTTTATGCATATTAATCGAAAGTTGGTTACTTATTTGCTCCTCTGACTGGCATTCAGTGCATTTCTGTTCTGATTTGTTCGTTTCGGACCAACCAAGGGAGTCTAGTGTCGTCCTCATTGGCAGGAAATAAACTGTTTCTATATATTCTTTCCATTTTCTTTGCCTGCAAGGAGAATAACATATAGGCAACTATTTAAACACGGTACATAGATTTCATTTATTTTTTACTGCAATTTTGATTCTTGTATGGAGTTGCTTAAATTGTTCTATTTAATCTATCTGTATTTGCGACCACCTTTCCATTATTGCTAAGGAAACGACACTATAAATCTTCACATGCATATATATATATATATATATATATATATATATATATATATATATATATATATATATGTATATATATATATATTAGTGACGAAATGTAAAGCAACTTTATAAACTACGAAACAAATTTTTTTATTTCGAAATTAGTTACTTGTGAGTACATTCAATAAATGTTTCAAATAAATATCGATTTTTTGATTTAAAAACATAAAAAATTAAAATTTTACTTGGGATAGGGCAGCTTCTTGTCCAAATTTATCTACAAATTTTTGATCGGATTTAGATCGGTATATTGAGATGCTCACTGGAAAACATGGAATTAATGTTGGGTGGCATTGTCCTGCTGAAAATAATTGTCATCATCAGATTATGATATTAAATTTTTCTCCATAATATCCTTTTAAATAAATCGGCTATATTGTCTCCTATCGGATTTAAACCACTCATATCAAAATCTGGAAAGTAACACTAGAAAAATAATATTTTGAATTACATATTCCATTGTAAAACTACTAAATAAAACATATTTTGAGGTCTCCATTTCCAATAACATGTTTCCGATCATAGCTTAAATTTTAACGAATTTTAGTCGGGTATGTCTATTTTTCTCAAAAACTATTTTTTTCTATATAATTTGGCTTTTAATAATTTATTTCCGCAGTTTTTCCATTACAATATTAGTGGCACTAAGGCTTTTTATTTTTATCGAAATTTGAACTGATTTTTATATATATATATATATATATATATATATATATATATATATATATATATATATATATATATATATATTATCTTGGTATTCGTTGGTTTTTTTGGATCTTTGTGAGTTATTCAATGATAATACACTTCTAAACTGTTGCCACAATACGAGTTACTTGACTTATTTTCTCAGTATCGATTTTTTCTTGCCATCACGTTACAGTGACTGTCTAAATAATGACCGCTTGATTCATTGGTATCATTATAAAATTTATACCGGGCTACAGATAATCATTTCACGTCTTTAAAACTTATACTATCATTAGAATAGCGATCTAAAAGCTTTGGCAGCAGATGCGAAAGTCACAAGCGGAACGCGGCGTGGATCGAATGGATTATTATATCATATATACTAGGAATAATAAACGGTGAGAATTTGATATCTCTGTTCGAGAGAGTTCGTGCGGTCACCTAGAGTTCCGCCTGCGACTTTGGTGACAGCTGCCTGCTTGTGAGATCGCTTTTCTGATGGCAGTACAAGTTTATATAACTTATTAAATGATGATCATTCTCACAGAATACGTTTTATGTTACAAATGAATGTACGTGTCTAACAACAGTACATTGCATCGTCAACTGATTGGCAGCACTGTATTTTTCTCTTATAAATTACATACAATTCTCAAGGTTTCAGCATGATGTTGACAAACATTTTGGTATGTTTTTTTTTACATACTCCAGGCGCCGCTGTTCGTCATTGAACCGGATGTGCGCTGGTAGCACTTTCCATGTTAGACGTTGTCTTAATAATCTAAAAAACGCAGTCTAACATTGATGCAAATTACCAAAAAAAACTGTTGTGAGCGGATTATAGATAATATCAACTTATCAAATAAAACTAAATTCCAAGTAGGTTCATAAATAAATTATTTGATATTTTGGAACAGTTGCTCTGCAACCAAATAATTTTTTATCAAACTACGGTAAAACACAATTCGTTGGAATTTTATTCAGTATTACATTAATCTTTAATATGACCATATTTTAAGGACAAATTTGTTGATTAATCTACAAAGTTATTAATTTTATTAAATTTTTAAAAGGCCTTTATTTTTTGCGACTACTGTATATCAGGTTTACATTTTTGGCTCACAAAGAGACAAAGAAATGTGGGATTTATTTTGGGCTACCCTGTATAATGTCATTTTGACCGGTTGCATCGTTTCGTGGCAATTCTGCCTTTTCCGATTATATTGTTCAATTTATAAGTTTCAAGATTTAAAGTTTAATTACGGTATTGTATGCAAAATATTTATCGTTGTGCATTTTCAATATTTTTTATAACACATGTATTAATAAATACTTTTTCCATCCATTAGTTAGTATTTCTAGCAATTAATGCTAGGCTAGGTCACTTAATTAATCAGCTGATCAATAAAACGGAGTGATATATACTTTTCCCGCATAACGAGAAAAAAAACATGTCTATCAGACCACGGGTCCAAAGTCCTTACTGACAGTTTATTAATAAAACTAATTATCATTTGCATGCCTGATATTATCTTTTTATATATTAATTCAGTTTTTTTGCATCCAATTTAAATTGCAAATAGTTTTTCTCTTGTAAACATTTATACTAAATCATTTTATATAGATACGGTTTATTGATCAGATAAAAACTAATCACCCAAAAAATTTCTACACTTTCGGCGGGAGGCGGAACTTTTTTTTTATCAAATTGACTGAAATTTTTAAGGTAGAACCATTAACAAGTCATTGTTCTTTTGTATGTCATTAACCTTACTAATTTTGCATTTATTGCTGTATCAAGTAAGCTACGATGCGTAAGATTTGATTCTCAACAATATTCGTTTATCATCTTACAAATTGAAGGTGTAATAGTAAAATTATCTCTATGTTTCATTGAAAAAGTTGAGTTCGAAAAAGTTTATACCATTACCACTATATGAAAAATTTAGTAATTCCATGGCTCCCCACACACAGATGTTCTTTCTTGTAAGAGGTTGTGGCGTTCTCCCTTCTTTTAGGGTAGAGCAACGGATGCGTACGGCAGCTCAATATGTCGGAGGCTTTGCCTTGATTATCTAATAGGCGCCACCTGTTTTACATTGTCGGTGTTACTTACCTAGTGATAAAACAGGAAAACACATAGGTTTCAGCAATGATGTTAATTTATTGACTCCTGGTGTATAGCTCCATAATAAAACGACTATTTAAAACACAATAACAATTCCATTTTATTCCCAGTAAATATATATATATATATATATATATATATATATATATATATATATATATATATATATATATATATGAAAAAGAACACTCCCTGCAATTTTTTATACCCTTTCGTGGTAACTATAGGTGTTATATAGTTTTTAAAGGTTATGTAAAGAATTGACCGCAAAACGTTCTAGAACCTTTAATTGCCATGAGCATGGAAAGTAATTTTTATAAAAAAAACTTACCAAGATGTTTTTACATTTTATGTTATGTTAAATGTAAATATATTTATATTATGTTTATGGATGTATAAAAAAAAATCGATGTCCAGGTCCTATTCTCTTAATTAAAGTTTTCTCCTACCTTGTGTTTGCTTATGTACACGATACCTTCCACTTCTATTTATTTGATCTAGCGCTGTTATCTGGATCCTTGATGGTGATTGTGGATGAATGGAGCTTCATAAGGTTAATCCGTGTGTTAATCCGTAAAATGCGCCTAATCGTAAAGATCAAAATAGTTGTTGAAATACGGCCAGGAAAAATAGAGCCAGAACAGTCAGAAAAATCAGAAAACTTGAAGAGCCGGAAAAAAATTAGAAAATCGAAAAAAGCAGGAAAAGAAAAAGGAAGCCCTGAAACAAAATTAGTTATTTTTACAACATGTTTGTAAAGATAAGAGGGCAAAATCTTACCTCATTGATTAGTGGACTATGACAAAAAAACACATGGCAGTCTGCACTTTCAAAGCTAGAGGCAAAATCTCTATCGCAGCCTCACATGACAAATTTTAGTGATATTTGTTCTTAATTTCTGCCAACCTTATTCTCAACCTGGAGGACTCTCGCCTAGTTTCGAACTTACTCTAATTGCCAGGTAATAAATCAAATATTGGCAAGCCATGGAAAATTATCAAAAAGAAAATTATGATCAAAACAGTCCAAAGTTCACGATTAAAACAAACTTCAAAAAATGTTACAAATTCCATACTGTATACTCAACCTTAAATAAATGATCGAACTCTACATGCCGCACTCGTGTCAAACGAATCGGCTATACATCCACAACATATGCTAACTGCGCTATATTACTGACTATAACCTTACATTTTTAATGCTGAAGTGGAATGTAAATAAATGAGAATTTATTAAAAATAAAATATTTTATTACCATCAAATTCAAACCAAATAATGTGATATATAAACTACAGCATTTTACAAACTCTGTTAAGAAGAAAGAGTGATAAGTTATAAGACCAAGAGAGTGTGAATCAAAAACGAATGTTTACAAACTTTAAATTACAGAATAAATAATTAAATTTAATCAGGTAAAAATATACAAATTATATCATATTACTAAAGAACATGTTGCATTGATGCAAACTGGTAAATTTAAATGCTACAAGGTAAACCGCAAAAGGACACATGCTAGTCAGTGCCTTCTGAGGAAATTATAACTGTACTGAATAAATGATATAACCTGTCAATGTTTCGAAAACAGTTGAATTTAGTAAGCATCATTAAAAAATTGAAACCACTTTATGTAAAAGTGTCACTGACACAAATTGAAGGATGGTTCAAATAAATTGGGATGGAAAAATCTACAGTTTCTTCAGTTGTCTCAAACAAGAAAAGTGAAAGTTAAGGCATAAGGCCTCGACCTTATTTATAATACAGGCCCATGCATGCGCATAGCGCCTACCTTCTTGGGGCGTGTTTAAATTTTTGACACATATGAAAAGAATGACAGCTCAAAAATGACCCTAATCAACAACTGTCGACTGAAATAAATTTGTTGGATAAACCACTTATCATCAACATTCTTGGCTCAAAATCAAATAAATAACCAATTATTTTTAAATTCTAGAAATATATTTTAAGTAAAGGGATAAATTTCTTAAAAGTTTGGACCCCGTAGACTAAATGTTGCTCCGAATCAACTATTACAAGGCAAGTTACAAAATAGAAATTTATGTAACCTAAAAAACATAAACATTACTTGAAAGAATAGTTGATAAGAGATGAAAAATAACCTGTCAAGGCAATTTCGACAGTGACACAACTAGCCTGAAAATAATATATACAAAGTAAAGTTTACAGAATTAATCAAAGACATTTCAAGAAAACTGCCATATAACACAAAGAACCGAGTAGCCAAATATAACGAGATTTAACTGGATAAAAGGTAATTAATTCATCAATGAAAATAATCACCCACAGTCTAGTAAATATCAAGCAAAACAATATAATATATGATAATTTAAAATCGTACTTTGTAGTGTAAGAATGTAGCCAAAATTCAGGAAGATAAATAACCGAGCTGGGAAAAATTAGCAAGAAATGAGAACTACGGCGTTCGTAAAAACAAAAAAAAATGTAATTTAACCGACAAATGGTTTGTTTTTATTCAAGGGATTTATTAGAGATATTCAAGAAAAGGATATTGTCTTTGCCCATAACGTGAGTATTTCAACAAAAAGCCAAAATATATCAAGTTAGGTATAGACAAGCTGAAATTTGAATCGTGACAATTTAAATATAGCTATTTTACCGACAAAAATATTCAACTAATATACGAAGTGTGACTATAAAATAACGAGACTCTTACTGTAAATCATTTTATTTTAAATTTATACATATTTAGTTATTATCAATTTCAATATACACCACTCTTCTATCCCTACAATGCTCCATGCGAATTTTCCATTGTTCGAAACAGTGCTGGAAATCTCCTATAAGCTCCATCATAACGCGTGTTTTTTTCCAGCTTGAATGGACTGAAATATAGTTTCTTTTAATGCAGATTTGACCTTGGGGACAGATAAAAGTCACACGGTGCAAGGTCAGATGAATAAGGCGGATAGTCTAACACTAGATAGATAGGATATTATACTTGGCTAGAAACGTCTTCACAGATAATGCAGAATCAGCCGGCACGTTGTTTTGATGGAGAACCCATGACTTGTTCTTTCACAATTCAGGACTTTTTTCTTATTCTTTCACGGAGTTGAGCAAAAACTGCATGGTAGTAATGTTGATTAATTGTTTGACCTTCAAGAACCCAGTAAAGATACACCACAATCTCATGAATATCGAAAAAAAAACAATCATCGCTTTGAAGGTCATTCGAGCTTTTTTAACTCTCGGTAAAGTTGGACCCTTCCAATGCATGGATTGGCGCTTAGTTTCGGGATTATAAGTTAAATACTAAAATTAGTCACTCTCTTCAACAAGTTCTAGTCCTTTTCATTGCCATTCAAAATGACAGTGTAAAATTTTCGCATGCCTCATTCTGTTCGATTCTGAGAATTTTAGGCACCATTTTCGCACATACGTTTTGCATATTAAAATTGTTATTTAAAATTTGCTTTACGCATTCTTTGTCAATTCCTACGTTTCAGCAATTGCTCGAGAAACTAACCGACGGTAGATCAAATCAGATTCCCGACTTCGTCAATATTTTCATCCGTTTTTGACTTGGAAAGGCGACTTAGGCGTGAATCATCCTCAACGTCTTCTCGGCCATCTTGAAAACGCTTAGCCACTCAGAAACTCGTGCTCGTGATAAACATTCACTGCCATACACTTTCACTCCCATACACTTTCACTGCCATACACTTCTTTTAATAAAAGATAAGTTTCAGTAGCGGTTTTTTCAAGTTTTCATTTGAAATTTTACAATTTTTTGCTCTCTTATTACACTTTTCATTTTTTTTTGGCAGAACAAAAACAGCTTTTATACAGTCGAAAGCCACGGCCAGACTAACTTGTCTACAGACACGGAGGGCGCCGCATTCGAAAGACAAGGCTTCAGGCTCCACAGCTGTCAGTCGTTCGTCTTTGGCGCATACGTACTTTTTCTATAGAAGCATCAGTGTCGAAAGCTTTCACGGCTTTGGTCAAGTTGAAAATCACGGTTCTTGGGTTTATACCGTGTCAAATTGGAATTAACATCCGACGTTTCGCCTACGATTGTACAAGGATCTTCAGGGAACTTTACTCCACGAAGATGCCTTGTGCAATCGTAGGCGAGAAACGTCGAATAATAATTCCAATTTGACACGGTCTAAACCCAAGAACCATGATTTTCAAGCATCAGTGTTATTATTTTATAGCCATGGCGTCAAAATGATAATGTGAAGGAAAAAATGGGTTTTATTGGAAGATTTTTTTTTACTAAAATTTTAGATTTTAAAGAGTTCTAAAGCTAATCCTTCGAACTGTTTATCATCTAATTCTGTATTATTTGAACTCGAACCTAAATCTATCTAGTCTAACATTGCAGTCAGTTAACTTATCAGCAGGTAACAGGGCTGCTAAATGAAGTTTCTAATATACTCAGAACATAAGGTACATAGAAATGAACCTACATCATATATTATTTTTTTTAAAGGGGGGTGTTAACCCTTTTCGCGTACTTATTAGGTTTAAAACTTGTTCTAGGGAAATCAAATATTAATGTAGTTGACATTTAGGTTGAAAAAAATATATTTGAAATTTGCACCTCTGCTTTGAAGAAGTATTTTTAGATTCGGTTGTTCGTTGTACACAAATGCGCGCCAGCGGAATTTTCTCATTTTGTGAGTCAGTTAGCAAAATATGCGTTTTAATAGTGCAGTGACATGGGAGAGGATAAAGGAACATTTCTATTTCCGCACATTTTGTTTTAGCTTTCCTAAAATAGTATTGCCCGAACTTTTGGCTGAAATTGTTTTCTTTGTTTCAGAAATTACAGTTTAGTGGGTTTCGAAGACATTGGGCGTTAGTTGAAATAATATTTGAACTGTATAGAATTCACTATCGGTTCACATAACGATTCGTTACATTTTCATTTACATTTTTTGCGATAAAACTACCTCATATTAAAATAGTTGATCCAATGACTTTGAATATTCTTGCTTTCTATGTTTTTTCCAACTAAGTACAAAGCTGTTCAAATGCTGCCTTTTTCTACTTGAAATTGATTGTATTTTTGCCATCTGACCAGAATGTTGATTTGTATCAAAGCAACCGACAGTCTTTAGTTAATCATTTTGTTATGAGTGAATAGGAGCATAACGATTTTTTTTTAACCTAAAGGTTCTTATACCACTCGGTATTTAGGGATCTTAACTGAGTGAGACCCTGAATTCCATATGGTTTAATAGCATTTAGAGCAGTATAAGACCTAATTAAGACGATTGGGCGATGCCGATCGCTCTTAATCAGTTAGTGCACTGATTAGGAAACAATTTAGTGTGGTCTAATTGCATTTGGTGTCAACGAGTGACGCGAGCTGACGTATTATTGTCTTGATGGTTGGTGACGTTCAAAGTGACGAGTAAAGAAAATAAAAATTATTTGAAGAGAAATATTAGATACTTTTGATAGAGTGCTGTTCGTCCAGCACTTTCTTTTTATTCTCTCGCATCTAGACAATATGGCTAGGACAAGGTCTATTTTTTACGTACATAGAAAGCGCGGATGTCTTAGTAAATATTGAATTTGTGGCGCGCCCTGAATTTTTCCCACTCCTACATCCTAGTTAGGAACTCTCAAGTAGCGTGTAGTCAGTCTGTAAGCTTTAAGCTGCAATCGGTTGAATTTTGAAAAGAAGAAGGATCAAAATAATCTTAAAACTTTAAGCAAGATAGGAAAAATTTTATATACATAGTAAACAACTTGTGTATATGTAGTAAATCATTTTTATTAACGTTAATTACGATAAGAGTGTCGATAAATTAATGATTAGAACTAAAAAAAAGACAACAAATATTATATATACTATATGATTACATAAAGATAATTTTTAGGTTAATTTAGTTCATACGAAATAGGAGGAGTAGTATTATTGCTTGTTGGTAAACATATTAACAGTCGTTTTCTCAACACGTGAGAGGAATTAAGAATATCGAATTCTTTTTGATTTGTTATTTATATATAAAATTAAAATTGATGGTAGAGTATAACACATAACTAAAAACCGGAAAGAATCACTTATATGTATGAAAATGTTCGGAGTGCAGTGTGGTGGATGATTTAAATTATGAAAAATGTATATAATTGTGATAATATTATTGCATGAGGTCACGTAGAAAGATTTTGACATGGATAAAATTTTATTTTTCCACATAATTGGTTTTCTAAAAAAAAAGGGTTGTCCAAACTCCCCAAAGTTCTGAAATATGGCAGAAATGGTATCTTCTTCGGATGGAGTCTCTCAGTAAAGAGGCTGACCATGAGAGGTGGAGAGTTTTATTTTCAGAGTTTCGATGGATTCACGTTTCATCCATGGTCTAAGTCTAGTTAAAAGAACCTCACTAAAGGAGTATACCTGTCAATTGCAGATCCAAATAACTCAGCAAACGCCTCACTGTCTCAAGTTGCGCAGCCACGAAATTTTGCCTTTATCAGGACTTCTCCTACTTTTAAACTTTCCTTGCAGTAACAGTTGTAGGATGCGATATTTTTCGCTTCTTATCACGTGTCCAAAATAATTTAGCTTTTGTTCTTTTACTACTTTTAATATTTTTGAGGATTTTTGGGTACACTGTAGAATGGTTACGTTAGTGACACGATGGGGTGCATGATAATTTCATTATACGATGATAATACCATATCTCGAAGACATACTTCTACTCCGTACAATAGGGCTGAGAGAGCATAATATTTTCGTCAGTGTTACCAGATAGGAGACTAAAACCCTCTAGATTACCACCCATGATCATTAGATCAAGAGTCACATTATTTAATTTCAAAACATTTTTATTCACAATAATTTAATATTGACTCTAACTAATAGACCACACCCTTGAAATTATATATGATAACCATAAATAAAATATCCGTCACTAGGTAAATATTTTCCTCGAAAAATTCTTCTAGGAATTTTACCTGTTTTCCTTCTAGGAAGCTTGAGAACCCTTTGGACCTACAGGTAAACTCTTTAATCTGGCAACACTGATTTACTCGAAATGTAGTTTTTACATAAAAAAATATGTCACATAGCACCTCCTCCAATTGGTTGAATGCAGATCTTGCCTTTTCAATGCAAGTACGAATTTCATGCGAGTATCATTGAGAGTACAACCCAGATAAATGAATGTGCACACAGCAGTGGTTCTCCCGCAACTTCCAACCCATCACTAATAATAGGATTCTTACTCACAACTTAGATGTTAAGTCGCATGCCATATTTTTCATTTGTTTATGTCATCACATATGTCAATCTTTGTATGCATTCGGCATCTCATCGACATGGCTCAAATTATTAGGATTTCGCGATTTACCTTTATACCGTCTTTCATATCTCCTAGAGTTTTTTCAGAGAATTTTGAATATAGATCAGATAGAAGCGCTGAAAGGAGACATTTTTGGTGCACCCCTATATGTATTTCAAATCTGTTTGGTACATTCTGCTCGACATGTATTTGACCTTTTTGATGTTGATGAAGATTGGCAATGACTTAGGAGTATTTGTTGTTTATTCAGCATTGTTGTAAAGCTTTTAATATAATATGGTATTGGACTCTATCGAGAGCCTACTCAAGATTTAAGAAACACATGAACACGTCACAGTTTACGTCCTTTACACGTTGGATATGAACTTGGCCACTGAATAATACTACGCATGTCCCTAAACTCTTTCTAAACCCAAAATTGCTTTTTAGTTAAGGATTTAAGCTAATGGTCCGATGTTCTTCGCATTTTTTCATGTTGTTTTTTTTTTGGAATAGGAATAGAAGCCAACCCTCTGGCATGTTTCCTGTTTGATATGTTTCATTAAACAGTTGCAGTATTATATCGAAGTGTTCCCCTTCTAGCATCTTCAGCAGTTTACCGTGTATTATATCAAGCCCCGGTGTTTTGACGTGTTTCACCCGTTCAATAGTCCTTTCTATTTCCTTCTCAGAAATTTCTGGTGCAACTTTATCTGCTATTATCTGGTTTTCATGCACTTCGTCATAAAACAACACCTCCATATATTCCTGTCATTTCTCATTTCTTTTTTCTGCGTTCCATATTGTTGTAAGCTTACGTTATTTATCTTCACGATTCCTACCGCTTCTTTGATTTTTCTGTGTATCATGCTTGCTTCCAGGTCTTCAATTTCCGCACATTCCTACACCAGACATGCCTCATTAATTTTTCTAGTTATTGATTTTTGTATGTTCTTGTACTTGCGCTTATTATTTTTGTATGTACATTTTTGATCCATCAACTGCAGTATCTCATCTCTTATCCATTATTTTCGTTTTCTAATAATTATTTTCAAAAGATTCTTGTCTGTAGTGAAGTCGATAGCATTTTTTAATCTTGACCAGATCTCTTCTTCATTTTAAGAACTTCTTGTGCATAAGTACTACCACAATACCTAAATTCATACCACCACCGTTTCGGAATGTCATTAAGAAACAGCGTAGTTATCCAGAGTATTCTGAAGTTCTCGTAAATTTAAGTAGGCGTTATATCTTTTTTTCTGAAAATATATTATCGGTGCTCTGTGCTCGACACGCTCTATTTTAATATTAACACTAACGTTTAGTGTGTGTATGATGAATTAGAAGTTGGTCATGGTTGGATCATAAAGATCAACCCTCGTAACATAACATCCTTTCTAAAATATATGTTCAACTTTTATATTGTAAATAATGAGGTTACCAAATTATTACTAGTTATTTACAATGTTTATCTTATTTGTATATGCCATCGCATCATCATAATAGTAGGTGAAAGAGCTTTCAAAAACAAATTTATCTGCAACGTCATTATGATCTATTCTTAACACGCCTGTTACTTTTATTGTTCACTTAAGAATTTTTTTTCATAACAATGTAATCGTTTGTTACCTTGTTTAGCAACACTTTGTGAAACTAACCTTTTGTTAAATATATGATTTTGAAAAATTGTCAATTGTTTCTTTCATTGTTTTTTCTTTTTATTATATATGCATATAATTTTTTCATCAACTAACGGTCAAGGTGAAGCATCTTTTTTTTCTCAAAGGATTGTTGTAAGATTCTTGTGAAATAAGGTTAGAATTTATTTAAATTGTGCTACTAACCTAAAAAAACTCCTCTGTTCGTTGCACTGACCTTGTGATTGATTTCAATTACTTCTCCCCTTTAAAAAATTCAATCTAAATATGTACGCTGTGTAGGATTAATTGGCTAGCACCTTATTTTAGAAATTACCATATAATTATTTATTATTTTATTTGCTTATTAAAGTAAACGCCAAATTTCTCTTTTTTTTTTGTAAAAATATCCAGTATAAGTAAATCATATTGCCAGAATATGCCATCACTGATGCATTTTTTACCTGTTTTTTATCAACAGCTATATGTATTGACTACGATGATTATTTTGTCACTCGTATCATAGATTATAGGAAACAATTTGTGCTAGTATAAGGAAAATATTACCGTTTAAAAGTAGAGACGAAATTTAGGAGTATTATTCGGATACGAATTCGAGAATAACAAACAAAAATAAGTATTTATCATTGAAAATTATTTTATCGTTTTCGAAATATTCTCCACGACAATTAATAGACTTTTCCATGCTTTTGAACCAATCCGAAAAGCATTTTCGCCACTGTGAAGATGGTATCTCTAGAACATGGTTTTTGAGCGCTTCAACTCTCCATGAAAACTCACTGACTAATCACTGGTTCCCAAATTAAGACTGTACGGTGGATGTCCCATCAGTTCCACGTTTTGAGTACTCAAATAGTCACTGTGTGAGAGCTCACATTGACATGGTGGAAAACGATTCACCGTGTCCGGTTTGTTCTCCACAACTCACAGAAGACTACCGGAAAACAAAAGATTGTGTACCATTCAGAATTGATCGTTCTACAACTCTCTCAATGACCAGTTTTTCCGAAAGAAACCATTTGCGCGAAAAACTTCTGTTGATTTAGACTTATCATGGAACGGCCCGTACGGTCAACTGCTGTTCACTTTCGGACTCGTATGCATAGATCCAAAACTCGTCACGTATCATGGTCTTATAAATGTTTTTTAGAAAGTGCTCAAAAAGGGCAATTGTCAAATTTAGCGGAATCCAGTATAACCATACCTTCTTCACTGTCAATTTTACGCGGCACACCTCGTGCAGCAAAATACAAGAATTGAAAAATTGAGAAAAAAACAGGTAGGTCACGTTACATAGAATTAGAACATATCACTTAGAATACTCATAATTTCTTAACATATATAAAAATATCAATACAAGGAGAATCATTATTCTTGTTAAAATTGCGCTGCAATCTCGTCAGCGAACAGTGCATACCATAGTTTGAGGCATTGAAAGCATTTCCATTTTGGATACAATGATTTATGTTAAAGTTTAACTTTGATAGAAGATAATGAGAGCCAATTAAAAATGTGAACATAAAAGACATATCTAAATAACAACGTCTTGATTTTAGTGAGCGCAAATCAAGAGTAATAAGAATCAATGAATAGTCGCAATATGATAACTAGCTAAACGGGCCTACCTACTAACACAAGACCGCAAGAAACTATGCTGTATACCCTCAATAGCCTGCACAAGTACCTGGTAAGAGGGGAACCGAAGCACACTGGGGTACGCCAGACGATCCCTCACAAACGAGCACTACTATAATTTAAAGGTATCGCAAGAAAAATCTTTACAAATTCTGGAAATATATCCAAAGTTTTATATTCACTCTGTTTAATCGAGGTGGTGACCAAAGAATGTGAGGCCTTGTCCAGTATTACACCAAAATCCATAATCTCATCCACCCTAGATGGAATAGTATTGTCAATGGTGTAGTGATAATCAAAATGCTGACGAGACAGACAAAATGAATTACAGAAACATTTATTTGTATTCCCCCTGAAGCATAACTCCAAGGATTCAATCTGTCTAAAGATTCCTAAATCGTCAGCAAATATGAGAGTCAATAAAATTTACTATATCATTAAGAAACAAAATGAAAAATAAAAGTCCACAATGTAACCCCTGCGAAATTCCTAAGTGATCGGTGATCTTTGAAAGATAATTGTTAATTTTTACCCAGTGCAATCTTCCAGTAAGAAAACTGCGTTGACCACCGAAATCCCACGCCCCGAGCTTGACCACAAGCAGTCCGTGATCTATCTTGTCGAACGCCTTCGAAAAATCAGTATAAATGCTGTCAATCTGAATATTGTTCTCAAAGGCATCCTGCAGATAGTCGTGATAGGTCAATAAGTTCTTACACGTCGATCTACCAGTGCAAAATCCATGTTGCTCAGGCACCATAGGTAACCTACATTTCCAAGGTAAAAGGGATGCAACAAGACAAACAAAAATTGTCGAAAAAGCTGATTGGAAACATTCTTCAGCAATAAGGTAGGCACGCTATCGAGTCCAGAAGAACAACTGATCTGCATTCAACAATATAATCAAATACATGGGCTACACGTACATTTAACTGATTTACATCAACACACTCCTTCAACTTTCTTTAATAATCAGGTATCATTACATTACTTGTTGAATAAACAAAAGAAAAACAGCCTGTAAACATATCCACTCCAAGAAAAAAATATACTGAATAGTACAAAACTCGGTACAATTGATTTAAAGCTAAATTTACATCGTTCTTGTTCAAATAGAAATCCCAGTCAATGCTCGATAAACAATCATTGAAGGATATCATATCCACATTTCTAAAGTTATAGTATTTCAGGTCAAACTTTACTGGCATTATTATCACCGCCAGAAAGTACACAAGAATATGCAGTATGATTGTTACTGTTGGAAAGAATAAAGTTGACTGCTTCATGGATAGTGCAGTCCTGCAAATCCGAGACGCATAGGTCTAGAAAAACTATTACCTTTAGGGACGACGATATCACCAACACCAAATATAAATAGCTACCCTCGTATAAACATTGATGGGTTTAAATATTCCGATTATTTCTCGATAACCCTATTCACTAATGATTCTATAAATGGTGCATCCGCGATTGGAAAAACGAAGTTTATATTTCATTTTATGGAATATAGGAAAGTATAAACTGATTTCATATAATACACAATGTTTTTAACAATTTTCAAGATATTGATGACACAGAAAAATTCTAGGGATATCGCGGAGCCGCTTTTTTTTTATTTTTATAATTCTCAGTTACATTAGCATTAAATATCATGCGTGCCACAGTAACCCTAAATTTAGATTTTTATTGTCATTTCATTATGGACAAAACTTATGGCAAGACTGTATAAACCAGTAGGCGTATAAATTATAAAAATTCTATTTATTTGAAACTATTATGTTGTCAGTGAGGTTGTTGGATAGCCGTAAATGCCATTGCAGTTGCATAACAAAATGCAGCAATAGGCAATAAATACATTTTTAGATCGTAAGTGAAAGTATAACGTTATCTAATTTCTAGGAGAATTATTGGCATTTTAGAGAAAATTGGTTATTCGTCATTTGTGAATGATTTAAGTTGTACAGTCGGTGACGTAACGAAACCTTTCCGTATCTGCTTGTGAAGTTAAAGACATTTTTGCTGTCCCGTAGTACATGAATGAAATTTTGCTCTGGTTTTAAGTGTCAATTTTATGATTATATTTCTGTTCTCTTTGCTTTAATTTTATAATATTAAAATATGCTCGTGTAGATACTGTAAACATCTCATGAGTTAACCATTTTTCTTTTTTTCCTTATAAATATTTTTGATTTAAAGTTAACCTTTAAAAAAATGTAGGCTTAAGTAAAAAAAATCATCACGAATTTTTTGAAAAAGAAAAAGTTTTATGAGGCCTATTGCATATGATCTACCATTTTGGCAGTGAGACACCGCACATTATCTATTCCTTCAAACCTTTAAAGCTTATTGTAAAAGCTCAGAATTTGGCGGAAGAGGAAGGAAAATGGCCATAAGAAGTACAAAAAGCAAGTAAACTGAATAAACGAAAATCAAAATTAGTAATTCGATGTACATATTTAAATGAAGGATACTTATTTCATCACATACCATCGACCACAAAGCGTAACCTAATGGAAGAATGGCCACAAATATGTTAATTAAATAGTTGTTACCACCGACGTGGATGGACTAGGAACTAAATATTAAAGGGGGCTATTTAAATCTTGAGCGATAAATAAGTACATTTAAAAATACTTTTTTAATTTGCACGTGTAAAAATCTGTTATTAAATATCATCTTTTATATACAAATATAAAATGGGGTGGTTAAAAAGTAATATTAAGCAAGTCCTGATACCAGCAAATTAAAAATGTACAATACTTTCATATATTTTTGTATTTTTACAAATGAACTTTATATACAAGAAATGGTAAGCAACAAAGACAAAAATCTTAACAAATTATTTGTTTATTGCTTTTACGTTACAACAGGTCTAAAAACTACCTTAATATTGTCCGTCTATCTACCTTGAACATACCATCCAGTTGGGCAAAGAAAACCAGCGTGCTGAAGTTGCTCGGAAGGTACATATAATAATCATAGACTGCCTTTGGTAAACTGAGCTATATAATGAAGGATAAAAATATTGCTATCTATTTTAGAAGAAAAGTCCACAATGGCTGTAAACTATCAGTAGCTACATATGGACTGGAAACTATGGTTTTGACAGAGAAAAACTGAGAGTAACGCAACGATCAATGGAAAGAGCAATGTTGGGAACATCTTTGAGAGACAAAATAAAGAACACAGGCATTAGAAACAGAACAAAACTCACGGACGAAATGGAGAAAATTGCTAGTCTAAAGTGGAGACGTAGCCAGACACCACGTAGACAGGTGAATGAGTCATGAAATGGAAACTACGCGCGATAAAAAGAACGTCGGAAAACCACCATTGAGGTAGAAGAGGCCTACATTCAGCAGTGGATTAGTAAGGGGTAGAAAACGAAGAAGAAGATAACTAAAAAAGTCCACCGTATCGCAGTTTTTATTCACATTTACTCATATTCTACACCAGGAAATGCGCAAAAGGGTTTGACTATATATTTATATCCACACAGTAATCCTACAATATCACAATAAATAATATTGTACCTAGATGCTGCAGCACCTGTATGTGCAAAAAAAAAACAAATCATATCCTAAAATTACAGTGAAAGCCAAAACATGGAAACACTTAATCAATTAAAAAAATCAATATGAGTACAGCAAATAGATCCACACTAATACACAATTTAATTCTGACGTATAACTTTTTCAAATAAACTACTATTCTTTAAAATAAATTCTTTACATATTTTATTAAAGGTTTTTATTTTATCTATTTGACGGATACCGGCTGAGAGAATATTGTTACATTTAGGAGCCAAATAATCAATAAATTTAAGATTCGTCGTTTTTTTGTTCTCAGGCATTATTAAAAGTTTGTTCATATTTGCTCGAGTCGAGTAGCAATGATTTGTGAAATTCTTAAAATGCTTTGATTTGTGACAGTATGAACATATCAACTGTATGTACAAACACTTTATACTACATATATCCTGACTAT
This sequence comes from Diaprepes abbreviatus, assembly GCA_034092305.1. Lineage (NCBI taxonomy): Eukaryota > Metazoa > Arthropoda > Insecta > Coleoptera > Curculionidae > Diaprepes > Diaprepes abbreviatus. The sequence continues at coordinate 38,819,933 of JASJET010000022.1, forward strand.
ACAACAGACATGATGGATAGGTTTTATTTCGCCTATATATAATTTTAATAATATATTTTTGTATAATATTTAATGGTCCCATATTACACTCATAAGCACCACCCCACACGATCAGACCATATCTTAAAAGCGATTCAACCAACGACTTATAAATTATTTCAAGTAGTTTGGTACCTAGGAATTCTCTCATTATGTAAAACTTACTAATTAATTTACGGATTTTATTTGCTAGATAACTGATGTGTTCATTCCATTTTAAGAACTGATCAATGATAATACCTAAATATTTGGTCTTAGTGACAGGAAGTATTTCTAACTTTGAATTGTCATTTATCATTAAGGTTTGAAAATCTGGCCTACCAGCTCTTGTTAAAGAGAATGCCATATAATTAGTTTTCGCTATATTGAGAGACAACTTTAGGGAGTCCAGGCAGTTTTTTATAATTTTAAAATCATTAATGGCAGTTGATCTTACCTCTTCCCAAGTATTTCCTGAAAATAAGATGGCCGTGTCATCGGCATAAGACAGTATTTTACCCTTAATATTAAGACAAAGTAATGAATTTATATAAGAAATAAGTAGGACTGGACCCAAAATTGTCCCCTGTGGCACACCCATCAATATTTTTCGTGGTAAACTAATATTTGATGCTTTACTTTACTTTACATAATAATAGATTGTGTTAGGGTAGTACCATGTAGCAACCAACCTCGGTATATTTTTTATTTTATTTGGGAATCTTCTTGGGTAATAGATTGTAAATAAATTTCAAACGCTGGAGCGTATATTCGGATGTTCGTTTGTACTATTGAAGATAACAGTTTGGCATCAAGTTCTGCGGATAATATCCTGCCGACATTTTGCGAAATAAAGATTTTAAGTAGGCAGTTGTTTTCGGTGAATTTTGCTCTCGGTTCGTTACAGCTCCACTGACGAGACCATTAGGTGGTTGAAACTAGTATGGAGAGAGGACCAGAGTGGAATTTACTGAAAATATACTGTCTGCTTTCTTTCTTAACAGTCACAAGGAGAATAAAATAATATACCGTCAAAGCGGCTTACTTGAAATTATGGTATGACTTGATAACAATCTTCATTGTCTCAAATTTAAATCCGCTTCATTTAGCGGCATGAGAATAGGAGCTCTACGAATTGTTTCGCGTTTGACCGTGGTTCATATTTACTTTTACGCAAATGAGCGTTGTTTTTATATGAGTTATCGATCGACGAAGGCAGTTTGAAATATTTGTTTAAAATAGGCCTCTTTTCAATCGCTTGAACTTTGATTTAGCTGACATAGAGGAAGTATAGTTTATGGTAGGTTTTTGTAATATTTGCTTTAAAAAAAAATAGTTTTGTTTGTAGGTTTAATATAATTATGCATTAATTTTCATTTCTACCTAAGTAACATTTATAGGGTGACTTGATAACGAAATGTCACAGAAATATAAACGCAAAATTGGTGGACGCAAGTATATCCAGCAGTCAAAAGAGACGCTAGAAAAGGCTTTAAACGCTGTAAGGAGAGGAATGAGTTATACAGAAGGCAGTGAGACTTATAACATTCTGGTAATAACTTTATGGAGAAAAATTCACAATAAATACCCTAAAACACATTGAAGTAAATGTTTTAAAGGCACATTTGGCAGAAAATATGAAAAGAGTGGGGGCTGGTGTAGCAGCACAAGATTTTAATGAATATTTTGATAGATTGGAACTTTCTTTTAAAGATGTCTCACCAGAAAATGACGATGAAACAAATTTTTAGATGATTCTGGCGGGTCCAAAGTTTTATATAAAACATTTAGCACTTTCAGTTTGCAAATATATCTTCTAAAAAATATAACTTTGTTTTAAGTCATCCTTTTGAGTCGGTGTCTTGCCGAAGAAACGAATATTACAGCTATTTTTCAAGTCACCCGAATTGCGGATGACGCGAAATTATGACAATTATATACTTTATTCTACAAATGGAATGACTTATAAATACAAGTAATTCAGGATTAGTTCGTTGAACCCTTCTGTAAGTTTTGCAAGTACTTTTTGCCAATGTACGTTGTACCTTCTATTCCGTACAATTATGTTTATGTCAAGATCGTTATCAAGTCACCCACTTTGACGTTATATAATTAAAAAGATTAAATTATTCGAAGTAATATTGAGACTATACTAAAACAAATCAAAAAAACTTTTTATTATGTTATGTTCTCAGAGGTCCACCGCCTTATAGGTTAATTTCATATATAAAAAACTTATTATACAAAACTTTCAGTTTAGATAACTAAAACAGCGAAATTTTAACATGTTTTTTTTTTATTTCACAAGCTCTTTGTAAGATTTTAAATCCGAATTGGGTAATAGTAATTATTGCATGATATTGTGTGGAGAAAGAAGTAGCAGATTATTTAGCGGCTTTTTATATTCTGATTAAAATGGTTTTAATATATATATATATATATATATATATATATATATATATATATATATATATATATAAATTTCTACCAATAGCTCTTAAGGAACCGCTCTGTTAAGAAGTAGCAGATTATTTAGCAGCTTTTTATATTCTGATTAAAATGGTATTAATATATATATATATATATATATATATATATATATATATATATATATAATAATTTCTACCAATAGCTCTTAAGGAACCGCTCTGTTAAGAATCTTTAATTCATTACCCACGAATATCGATTGTTCAAAATAGAGAATGTTTGTACATTTCTCTAAATTTTCGGGAATTGTTTTTCAAAGATATAATTTTTAGCAGCCATTAATATATGCATATGAATGACATGGTATATGTGACATCATCTTGAAATTGCTCATGAATAGACATGTAATTTTTATTGTTTTGTTAAATCCTCGATGAGCTTTTCTTATTTTGATTTAGCATTTTTTTTTAATAAAAAGTAAAGCACATAGTGTGTATTTTTTATAGCGACACTTCAACTCATTTCAGGGGTTTTCTCAGCTTTTTAGATACAACAAAATATCGTAACTTTTATTTTTTACAAATATATTGATATTTTTGCAGACAAATACAAAAAATCAAAATTTGTTTGTGAAACGAAATAACGAAAAAACTGCATGATTTGATTACATGGATTTATTTGCACAATAAATTAATTCGAGGTTTGACAATCTAAACGGCGATCTTCGAATGCATAAAGCTGTAAATATGTCTATTATATCATTTTTAAATCGTTTAGATTGTATTAATTTAACCCACCTTATTACTCCATGACTTGCATTACTTACCCAGTTATCCAATACAGTTACTTGAAACTAAAACTATTGTTTTAAAAGTGATTTATAATTGTAATTCTCTAGATTATATCAACAACCATTACTACTACCTACTATTCCAATATTTCCTAGGTCAGTTACTACCAATTGAAATAATTATATAATGTATTATATATTATTTTAAATCTAAATTTATAGTAATAAATAAGTCTTAAATGTTTACTACGTTTACAACGAAGTTTTAAAGCTGATTTGAACTCGTTCTTGAGATCAAGATTTTATTAGTCGGAAAGTCCTGTGGGTTATCGTAGCCGATAAAGTGTCATGGCTTCACAAAAGTTTTATATATATATATATATATATATATATATATATATATATATATATATATATATATATATATATATATATTATATTGAGCCCTGATTATAAATATTTTTAACAAACAATATAAAAATTCTGCATTGTGTATTGTTCCTTCTATGCCCATCTCCATTCAAGATCATCCACCTACCGAAATTAACAAGATAATGACTTAGTTTTCTAGTCTCGTGAGTCGACCTACGAAGTGCATAAGCAATGTTATCCAAATTAACATCGCATTCCCGATGATTATCAGAAACATATAACATGGTCCTTAAGGTTCTGTTTACTCTTTCAGTTGAATTAACACATGGATAGTTCGCATTAAATATCAACCGGACTCGGTACTCTTTGGCCAATTTTAAAAATAGTTTTTCCCGATACTGAGATCCGTTGTCACATAAAATCGTGGAGGGAGCACCAAACAGTAAGAATACTTCCTTTTCCATAAAATGCAAGACAGCTTCTGAAGTAGCTTTGCGGAGGGAATGGAGAAGTGAGAACTTACTATGATAGCCTGTCACCACCAACAGGAATGTGTAGCTTTGTTTTGATCTAGGTAACGGCCCAAGAAGATCAGTGGAAATTACCTTCCATGGACGTTGAGGCTTTGAGTGACTAATCATCTGTGCTTTTGGAGGTCCCACCTCGGTTTTGTGCTGGGCACAAGTTTGACATCGGCTGCCGTACCTTAAAACATCACTTCGCATCTTCGTCAGTAAAACTTTTCTGCGATTCGTGAGTAGGTTTTATACACGCCCGTATGTCCAGATGTCGTGGTTCATGTGATTCCGATATAATGTATTCAGTGTTTTTACGTTTTTGATAAGATGGAGTATTGGAGTAGGTGTGACCTTCAGTTCATTTGCTCTTTTTACTTTTTGTTTGTTTTCTATTAGTTTTTGCTCTATTTCAGTTTCTTTTTTAATATTGGAGATTTGTGCAGGTTAATTTGGGACTATCAGAGTTGGTTGTTTATGATGAACTTTTATCCATGTTTTGCAGTTACTGGAGGACCTTGGAGGTATGGTTCAAGGGAAAAAAAGTACTTCCGTCTTTTTTTCTTGATGAAAGGGGGGATTGTTACGTTTAGATCCCGTTTCAAACAAGCAACTTAAGTTATCGCTAGTATTTATGCGTATAATCTAAATATTTGGGGCTTACCTTATCATTTAGCCACTAGTTACTGATAACTAATATAATTCTGTAAAAGTTATACGGTTTTAAAAGGGTGGAATACCATTAAATACTGTTGTTTGCATGGGGACTTCTCCCGAGGAATTTTATAGCTCTGGATATCAGGGAAGCGTGATAGTATTATAGGTTTTCGGTTAGGTATATTTCTACCATTTAAGGCCGTATTCTTAACGTTTAATTCCCTTAAAACATTAAAAAGGGTGAAAATATTAAATGTAAAAGATGTAAACAAACCGATGTGGAAAGAAAGATAGGTTAAACATTAGATATCATCACTGTACCTTTTTCCATACTCTCTTGGGGCCTGCTTGTAATTTATTGTTGGAATAGTTGTAGTTCTTGAGCCAAGATTTGTTCTTTTTCAGAGAAAATGTGAATTATTTTCTAGCTTTGTTACATTTTTCGTGACGTTAGAACTGTCATAGGCTAAGGATTATTTTGGTTGCCAAGCCGTCTGGCGTAGCTTTGACGTCACAGGTCGAATATTGTTTTCCTAAAGAATTCCCCTGGGATGAGGAATGTAACAATTCTGCGCTGTGTATTGTTCCGCACTATTTGTTGGTTCATCAATGGGTCAGCTGTTGTGTATGATTATGTGGTTGCATATCCTACGTCAACTCACGAGACTACAAAACTAAGCCCTTATTTTGTTAATAATTTAATAAGAAATAAATAACTAAATAACCGAAGGCAATATCTGATAAGCTTTTCTGTTTTGGGGCTAACTTACAATAACTGGTCAGTTTCGGCTAAAACAATTGGATTCCAGTTGATGTTAAACAGAACGTCTCAATAATGTTTGGTTGTTCGTGCAGGGCAGTTATTGTAAGGTTTCTATAGAAGAAATAGTTGCATATATTTTAAGATCGTCTTCAAGTAGTAAGTTATTACAATCACGACAGTCAAAATTTAAAACATTTGTAAATATAAATAGAAGAGGCTTATCTAAAATAATAACATGATCGGCTCTGTGCTTAATCTAAACATTGGATTATTATAAATCGGAGAGAACAAACAAATGCAAATAGTTCTCATTTTTATGCAACAGCACTAGGAGTGGCGAGTATTGACGCGTATGATGATTCTAGACTAACTATTTTGATATTGTGTCGCTGATTATGTTAAATATTTCAAAGAAATTACTGACGCTATATTTGGCCTTCCAAATTGTTTTTTCGCATTGTTTTGACTGGTTATAAATCTTAATATTATTGTTCGACTAGTATTTGTTTCAGAAAAATAGTTTTGATTTGAAATTTATGAAATCAGTATCGAACTTCATTATTCTAATTAAAAATCAGTTTTTTTAATTAATGTTTTGTGTGACCCATATCAATAGTTAGGTATTTTGATGATTCATATTGCAGCCCAGTAGCGAAGCTCCTACACTGCAGCCTAGGGCTCGATTCTGTAAGCATATTTTTTAATATTCTATTTCTTTATCTCTTTTAAGACAATGACATACTTATGCATTACTCCAAACAAAAGAAAGACGCAATATCCTTATTATGACATTTTTTTCTTTTATTTTTATAGAATCCCAGCATTAGGGACTTTTTTTGTCGTCTGTTATACTTATATCTGTTCTAAGTGGATATGTTGGTTCTCTTAATTAGATTTAGGAACCTGTTCACTGGTTTGTCCTCTGGAATAGACCTTCAAGGTCCTTAAAGGTGTCTCCAGTAGGTTAGAGTTTTGCATTCGAAGATACTGTGTAAAACTGTTTGTCCTCTTTGTGACGTAGTCTACATATTGGTTTTTCATTATAATTTTCTTAAGCTGTGATGGCCGGTTTCCTATCTAATCAGTTGCCTACGTAAGCGCAGAACATTACGGCCTAGTTTGCCGGATGGTTTGCTCAGAATTAGTTTGCTGTATCTGTCGGAATTCTGGAGACGTTCCGACCAAGAATACTGCAAAAAATGAAAAAGACACTAATAAATAATAATTTCAATGAAAAAACTATCACCGAAATAATTAATAAACGAACATATAAATTTTATAATAACCTAATAACAAGCAACATAGAACATAAACAGCACAAGCATGTAGCATTACCGTACACTAGTGAACTGTTAGAAAAGATAAAACACATTTTAAAAAGGTATGATATTATCGTATCCCACAGGTCTCATAATAAATTAAATACACTATTCACTAATTTAAAAAGTAAAACACCTCTCATGAATAAATCAAATGTAGTATATTCGATCCCTTGACAAATTGTCCCAAAAAATAAATAGGCATGACGAGCCAATTATTAGAGAACGGGTTGAATGCCTATAGATATACGAAAAACGCCTCAACAGCGTTAAACAAACACACACAGGACGAAAACATACCTTTGATTATAACAATACCATAATTAAAAACAAAGATGTGAATTACCAAAAATTGCAAATAAAGGAAATGATGGAATTTAAAAAAGATAAAAAAACTGTTAACGATCGAACGGATATTGAAAATTTGAGCCACATTTACACCAGCCTAATTTAAATAAAAATATTAAGTATTTGATCCTGTTAATAAAACATCAAAAATTGAATATCCTCTTAAACATAAAATTAAATATATGCATTTTTTTTCAGTTTTTTTTGCTGCATTGGAAAATATAAAAAATAAAACACATTCGCATTCCATGCATCCTCAATACCTAAATAGGTGATGTAAAGGTTGCATTTCATTATTAAGTAGTAAACAAAATGTCCAGGTGTGTACTGGTAAATTAAATACTTTTTTAAAAAATTTGAATAGTGTTTTAAAGTGTTTGTTTTCTAAAATTGTAGATATGTTCTTGTATGGATGTTTTTAATTATATAAAAAATATTTTTAGGACGCTAAATAAAAAAACAATAAATGTTTAAAATGCCTTAAATAAAGGGCGAAACGTCAATTGTTTGGCTTTTTTATTAAATAAAGAACCTAAACCCAAGAAAAGACAAAATAAAAAAGTATATATATATATATATATATATATATATATATATATATTTGTGTGTTTTGTTATGTTCTATTTAATCTATCTGTATTTGCGACCACCTTTCCATTATTGCTAAGGAAACGACACTATAAATCTTCACATGCATATATATATATATATATATATATATATATATATATATATATATATATATATATATATATATATATATATATATATATATATATATATATATATGTTATGTCGGATATTCTCACGGGTGTGATGTGTAATCGAAGGTTTTCGGGCATCCCGTGTATGTGCGGAGTCCCACTCAGGACTACAAGGCAGCCGACATTTCGGTGAAATTTCATTCACCATTTTCAAAGCTTACTGTACAGCATCGCTCGTAGACGTAGACGATGTCGTAAGATCACAGCATATCCAATATGTTGCAATGAAAATTTTTTCGATTTGGATCAGTATTGTTTTTTATGGCTGGGATCTGTTTAATATAAATATTTGCTGCGGTTGAGACAAAACGAAAGTTTATTTTTTTAAAACTTAACAATCGGGGGTGAAAAAATATTATGTAATAATAAAATCAACACAAATTATGGGTTTTTCTTAAAATCTTTGGTTTTCGAATTTAGATACGGGTACGTTAGTATATTCTATCATATTAGAAATCATTGTTCGTAGTATTGTTTTGCGTTTTAAGTTGTTCAAACCATTTAGTTACAGTCCATTAAAATTATCTAAATAGATTCTAAAAATTAAGGTGTGTTAGCGTCTTGATTTCATAACATATTTTGGGAATAGTTAATGGGCTGGAAAGATATTGCAATGTATACTAAGTATAGGGTTTCCCTGAGGTCACTTTTTGTAATTTTTTTAACCTAAACTAACTGACCAGAAATTTACGCCGCATTTTTCGGTCGCATTTATACTGCTTTTTTTTGTTACTTTCGTTTATTTTTTTGAAATTACCTAGATAAACTATAGACAAGTTATCCAACTTGGTCCATAACAGATGAACATATAAACTGATTATCAAACGAATTATTTTTGCATTGTATACCAAGGTTGATCCATACTCTCTACCACAGACCTATTTAAAATGAAAAATAAAAAACCTGTACCTTATTTTTCCTCATAATTGCTGCAATTTCTATACATTTTTCTCAATGGTGTTCCAACATTTCAAAATTAAGATAAACGTTACTTAACAAAGTAGACATACAGAAGAAATATATATATATATATATATATATATATATATATATATATATATATATATATATATATATATATATATATATATACATACATATTTATTTATTTATTTATATAATATCACAAGGAAACAGAGCGAATGAGGTCATTACGAAGAGGCTACGCAGTACTCATAGAGGTGGAATTTAGTTTTCTTTTATGCTTATATATAAGTATTAAACTTTTGAACATATAGCATTATGGTGAAGTCATAATGCCATCTTTTTTAAAATACTCTCTACATGAGGTTTTCGGATTCAGGTTGCTCTCACGCACCTGTTTTGAGATAGAAAAATACACAGACTTCCAGCCTCACTCTCCCAGAATTCCACCGAATACATCATTTTTGAGTGAAAGTACCCATCGTATATATAAGGATCTTTGATGATACTATGTTCTTTAGAACCCGTATTGGATAACATATAGAATTTAGATTAAATTTTTTTAGGCGTGTTTCACACTTAAAATTTATATCCAAAATAAATCCGACTATTTTAATTTGTAGCACGGTTTGTATTGTGTAATTTGGGATTGAAATATTTTCACATAAAGGCCCAGAATTTCCATTTTTAAGTAAACCTAAACTTAAGTAGTTTTATCTACATTAAATATCAGATTATTTGCAGCAACCCAGTGTTCTTAGTTGCTGCCACTAAAGCTATAATATTATTATCACTTAATATGCAAGTCATGTCATCTGCATATAATGTAACTTCCGCCGCTACATCATCCGGGAAAATGACATTCACCATCTTAGATTCACACGTTCCACTGCCATCATGAATACAAACATACTAACTTCTACCAAATAGACCAACTTTTGTAACAAACAACATTTAATAACAAAACACATTTTTCCTTCATTACGCCTTTCATAAATATACTAAACACTTTCCATTAATAGATTTGACCTAAATCCATGTTAACAGGGTGTCACTAAATTGTTTTTTTCTTAAAATATACAATTATCCAAACTATAGATACTTGCTCTCTTTATTTACTGAGTACATAAGACAAGAAATCCTTTCTCGGTTACAAAGTCTTGTTAAGAAATTTAGCCCCTCAATTCACTAACATGGTCTAACTTTAAAACCGGTCTAAGTTGACAGTCGACGTTTGTTGACACCACACCCCAGCCAAACTACACATCTTTATGGACTCCCTAAGATACATGCACAAAACATATCTTTACGACCTATCACGAGTTTCCGGATCTCTCCGACTTCTGAGCTTGCCAAGTTCCTTCTTCCAATAAGGAAATACATCGTCCTGGGTCAAGAACTCGCAACATTTCGTAGAAATTATACGTAAAATAGAAGTACAGCCGGAAGATCATTTTATTAGCTTGTGCGTGGAAAGCCGATACGCCAACGTTCCAGTTAAGGAGTCACTAAAAACCATAAGAAAGAAATATGAAGAAGACCAGACCTTAGCAGAAAGAACATCTTTACCACCGTACTCCGTCATGGACTTGTTGGAAAGTTGTTTGACTAATTCTTATTTTCAGGAAAAGGAAAAATTCTACATCCAGAATGATGGACTACGGATGGGATCCTCACTCTCACCGATGGTCGCAAATATTTTCATGGAATGGTTCAAGACTTTTGCAGTTGAATCTGCAATTAAGAAACCAAAGTTGTGGCTTAGATACGTAGGTGATATCTTTATTATCTGGAATGGAAACGACGAAGAACTTCAAAACTTCCTTTCTCATGTCAACAATATCAGCCCAACAATTATACTCACCATGGAGAAAGAAGTACAAAATAAATTACCCTAGTTATTTTGGTTGAAAGAAATGGCAGATAAATTCGACCCTCAATTTACAGAAAAATACACACTCACAGTATAATATCCAAAACTATTCATTCAATCACTCCAACAGCACCAAACAAGGAATTATAAGAACTCTCCTAGATAGAGCCTTAACTCTCTGCAACTTCAACGAGAACTTGATCAAAAAAAAAATAGATCACATTAAAAATGACCTGATAGCCAACGGATATCCAGTATATTTGATGGATAAAATTCTGGGAAAAATCAGAAATATCGACAACGAACGAAGAACGAAAACCAGTATTGAATATCCCCCGTGTTAGGCATTTCGAAAAAAGTTAGAAGAATCGGAAAACGATATAAAATCAACGTTGTTTTCAATCTAAATAACTCTGGTACCGCCAACCATGCCTGGACTCATGGACACCACATAAAATGGTCTGAAGCTAAAATTCTACACCGAAAACAACACTGAAGAAAACGAAAATTCAAAGAAGTCTCGGTTATACATCAGAACCCGAGTTGCTTTGGTAAACCATCTTTAGACATAAGAGAAGTGTGGAAACAACTTTTTATAATTGTAAATTAAAACTAAATGTACCATAAAAGGGACTTTAGCGTAGCACGCATGCCCGGACCCATCTCAGTCACACTCCACTGAATTTACCTTTAGTATAAATAGTTGTGTAGGTTAGGAATTTATTGAGTTTTACTTGAAAACGGCTAGAGATAATTACTAGCCGAAATATAGTGCTATTCAACAAAAAATAAAGGCAGTGGAAGTTCAACAGATATCTACTATTTCGTAGTTGACAGTAGAGGGTTTAAAGTGACAAGTACAACAATAAGTCAAACTAGTTTTGAATTTTAAAAATACAAGAATGAAAAGTCTTTTTTATTTTTTATCGAACTGTCAAAAATGGAAAATTTTGTGTGTATTCAGGAGACAAGTATTCCTCCTATTATTTCCAATGCTTCATTTCTAAGTGTTTATCGGTAATTTTCCTATATAAACTTTTATATGTAATATAAATTATAATAATATCATCATCATAGTGAATTGTGGGGTGACCGAAGAAACGTCCCTATCTTGAAATTTTTTGTTTCTCATGAAACTTGTACTCTTGCTTTGTATTTAACTAGCTTTTACCTGTGACTTCATCCGCTTTATTGAGTTGTAAGAGTTCTTTTTTTTTATCTGTTTATGTTAATAGTATCCTGTGATTTTTTTGTCTATTTTTGTCCTTGCCATCTAGGGCTTTAGTCACGGAGATATGTTATTTATTCAAGAAAGACTTTTATGACACGCAATTTTTATTTGTTAACGTGCACGACATAGAACACCCAGGACAAATGCGGAAATCGAACCCAGCGATCATCTTTCCAAATGTGAACCGAGACTGATAACTTTTGTAAACTCACACCGGCGACGATTGGCAGTCGAGACCCGATATCCAATGATTATTTCCTTCATCTTATCTGTAGAAACAACTTTTCATTGTTTATAATAAATACAACCTCCTCTCCATGTCAGTAAAGTTTCATCAAAATCGTTTCAGCCATTACGAAGATTAGTCCGTACAGACAGACAGATAGACACTTCAATTTTATTTATATGTATACATCTGTATTGTTTTATCGATATCAGTTTTTTTACATTAAAAGGTATTAGATTGAGTACAATCGTTTGTTCTTGCCCAAATCTAAGCCTGACAGCTAAACTAAATTTAGAATGTAAACCTGCTATTTATTTTGAAAATGGAATATATAAGCCAGACTTAAATTGTTACAGTACAGATGAACATTAGTTCGCAGAAAATATAACTATTTTGATTTCAATTATTTTGAAATTACTGCTCAATTCAGCGTAGTCTTCTTCATTTTTCAATTCGACTTCAGAGTTGTCAGCCATTTAATTTATGATGTTTTAATTTTAAAAGTTTATTAATCTGCCTAAATTTGTTCTCTACTTTCCTTAGTTCTAGGTTAAAAACTGACACGGGGCCTATTTATGGTATAAATCTAAAATCATTGGTTTTATCAACGTCTTTTGTTGGATTATTCGCAAATAATAATAACTCGGCTTATCTAATTATTTTTGGGAAAATATAATTATTTATTGATTAAAATAGATTATATCGGTTATAGTGACTATATGCAAAGAATCCCTTGAAAGTTATTATTACCGATTTACATTGTAGCGTCAACTCATTCTTCCTAGAATGCTGCCGGCTGGAGTTTAGTTAAAATTTTTTAACCGACTTCTAAAAGAAGGAGGTTCTCAATTCGTCGACTATGTATTTTTTTTTTTATGTATGTACACCGATTACTCCGGAACGGCTGCACCGATTTGAATGAAATTTTTTACGTTGTATAAAGGAAGTTGCTGCGGTGGTCCCATATTTTTTTAGATGAAATTGGTGCAGTAAAATCCAAGATGGCGCTTACAATATGGCGGCCAAAAAAATTAATTTTGTCCGATTTTCTCCAAAATTGGTATGGAGGAATTTTCGAGGTTGTACCCAACGAATCTGAAATTATTTTTAAAAAAATTCAAAATGGCGGATCCAATATGGCGGACAAAAAAATTTAATTTAGTCCGATTTTCTCCAAAATTGGTGTGGGGGAGTTTTCGAGGTTGCACATAACGAATCTAATATTATTTTTAAAAAATTCAATATGGCGGATCCAATATGGAGAACGAAAAAATCAATTTTGTCCGATTTTCACCAAAATTGGTAAGGGGGAGTTAACGGGATCGCATATGACGAATCTAAAATAATTTTTAAAAAATTCAATATGGTGGACGAAAAAATCAATTTTGTCCGATTTTCTCCAAAATTGGTACGTGGGAGTTTTTGGAGTCGCATATAACGAATCTAAAATAATTTAAAAAAAAATCAACATGGCGGATCCAATATGGCCGACAAAAAAAAATTAATTTTGTCCGATTTTCCCCAAAATTGGTACAGGGGAGTTTTCGGGGTGGCACATGACGAATCTAAAATAATTTTTAAAAAATTCAATTTGGCGGATCCAATATGGCCGACAAAAAAATCGTTTTTGTCCGATTTTCTCCAAAATTGGTACGGGGGAGTTTTCGGAGTCGCATATGACCAATCTAAAATAATTTTAAAAAAATTCAATATGGCGGATCCAATATGGCGGACGAAAAAATCAATTTTGCCCTATTTTCTCCAATATGGCGAACAAAAAAAATCAATTTTGTCCGATTTTCACCAAAATTGGTACGGGAGAGTTTTCGGAGTCACACATGACGAATTATTTTTAAAAAATTCAATATAGCGTATCCAATATGGTGGATAAAAAATTAATTTATTTTCTTTAAATATCGATATTGGAAGGTTTTAATGGATTTTCCATGACAGACTAAATATTCGTTTGACTAAATTTGATTTTAGGGTGATTTACAACTTTGGATAAAATGGGTGTTTTTTTGCCAATTTGGAGTCATTGCGAGGTACACTAATCTCGATTAGTCCTTAGTTCAAATAATTTGTGAATATCATAATGAATTCTAAAACTAAAAATAGAAAAATAAAATTTTTATAAAAAAATTGAACCGACTTCTAAAAGTGCGCTAAAAAGTGAAAAATAACTATAAATTTTTATATGAAATTGAACTTTTTGAAGTCGGCACCTAATTATTTGTACACGAAATAAATAACTACTAATATATACAAATTATGGTAAGAAAGCAATTACAAATAAAGAATTTTTAATCTGTTTATGAAAATCACATTTTGTCAAGTATTAGTTTGGCGCCGACTTCAAAAAGTTCAATTTCATATAAAAATTTATAGTTATTTTTCACTTTTTAGCGCACTTTTAGAAGTCGGTTCAATTTTTTTATAAAAATTTTATAATTTAATATTATCAAGTAACGATAAAGGTGATAATGATGATGACAATGGCAAGTCGTCTTACACATATTAAACTAATGCGTTATTCATTAATTTTTTTTTCTAGTTGAAGTGGTAAAAATTATCTTGCTGTTACCTGTTTATAAATTACAATAACGCAACTACATCAAGGTATTGCCACATGTATTGCGTTGCTATATAAAATAATAGTAGGGAAATAAATTCAAAATGATTATATTTATTTGTAATTTTTTACATATCTGAATTTGATACATTGATTTTTTACCTTTTTTTTTCTTTTTGTCGCATTGATAATTATTTAAATGTGATACAAGGTTTAGATTTATGGCAATAAATGCAATGAAAATATCGTGAAAACACACCTCTGATACAATAAATTATTGCAAGTCATGTTGTTAGTAGCAATAACAATAACAAATAAAATAATACTGGAGTCAATAACAGATACAAAAATTTGATTATTTACATTAATCATAAAAATAATTTATTCATCAATTTAATTGATACATTATAATAGGATTATGTTAAATCTTAACAGATAAAATAGGTCATCAATTTTTAAACTATTAAAATATTTAAAGCACACAAGGAAGTTAGAGGGGACATGGAAAGCTACAAAAATAGGCTAAATGTCTAAAAAATTATCCTAACATGCAGAAAATAAATGTCATAACTTGACATTAAGTGGCTACGTGGAGTAAGCGCACAGAGAAATTTCATAGTAAATTTGATCTATGAGGTTGCCAATATGAAAACCAGAAACCAGAGCAGGATTTGCGAAAATGGCGATTGGCTGCCTGGCGTATTCTTTGTGTTTAATGTGGTCGTTTGTCATCGTCCTCGACGCTTAAAATTCTCTTGATTCTTTTGTTGTGCCGTGAAGTGATATTAGTTAAATTTTGGGATTTATATTTGTGTATGTTATCAAGACATTTGTGCAGATTTTTTATTTATGACAGTGCATCAATGTATGGTATTGTTTTGTAAATCTTGTTAATTCACTATTTTCGGTAAAAACATTTTTTTTATAGTTTGATAATTATTTACATTATAGTGAATCTAAGAAAACGACGTGTTTTGGAAAAAATTCTATACTTACCCCCAATTTCGAGGTCATAGAATACGATTTTGCCTTTGATTTTTCACTATTCACCAAGTACTTTTAATTCTCAAGAAGACACCGAACTTACATATTTATTTTTAAAAGTACTTATTAAAATATCGTGTATGTGATATATTTCAACTATTTTTGCACAATTTTAGTGAATAAATTTAGAAAAACTGGATTTTGCAACGAAAAACTACAAATACGTTCCGGATAGGCTATCGACCATCAGACTCGCGAAAACGACTAATATTCGTTTGACACGTTGCCAGATATAAAATACTGTCGTCGTATAAACTATAAAATTTGTCCCTCTCAGTCAACAACATGGTTTAATTTTTGTAATGTTTTATATAGTCTCAGGGAAAAATTAATCTTAACCACCCAAAATTTTTGGTCAGTTTTGGTTAGTTCAGGTTTGGCATAATTTTGGTTAGTTTGAGAAACTAAAACTAACCTGACCTAACCTAGATTTATTAATTAAAAATATTATTGTCCGGCAGAGACCGTAAAGGCGGGAAAATCTGTGAAAAAAAAGAATATATGTGAATTACACAGAAATCATATTCGCAATCTGGCAACAGCGCTAATTTTTCGCGTTTTTTTTAGGAACGAGTTACACCACTATTTAATATTTGAAGCCATTTTGTTTTGATTTGTTTTTTGATAGTTTTCTTGATTTTTCCGATAAAAATGTGCAAATTTATTAATTTTTATAGGCTTCTATCAGTGTGAAATTTGTGGTTGTAACAAAATTTTAACGATTTAGTACAAAAAAATTGAAAAGTGAAAAGTTTTTCACTGTTTTCCGCAAAACTGAGGAAAAATTATTGGAAACGGAGATCAGATTTGTATTCTACGACTTCGAAATTGGAAGTACAGACATTTTTTCAAAAAAACATGGTTTTTCTAGATTTCCCATAATGCAAATTTTTACCCAGAGAATTATGTTTAAATCTATTTTATGTCGGTATTTATTGTATTAATCATTTAATAATGAATTCTAAATTGTAATTTTCCAATATAATAACTTAATAAAAGGTTGCTCAAGTCCAGTCTTGTCTCCTGATCTACTGCGCAAGTAAAGTATAGCCCCTTTAGGGGGGTACAGCTTTATATGCCGGGCCGAATTTATTTTAGGGAATTCTCCTTCATTTTATCCCCTCCAACTTCCTTGAAAGCACACAACATGAATATCTGAACTATTTATTACTTTTGGATGTGGATGTTGCTACCAACATTGGAAAGTGAAAAATGCTAAAATTTTAAATTTTATTGAACGAGAATCTGTTTTTATTATTTTGGTTGAACTACCCGTAAATATGTGTTATTCATAGAAAATATGAATAACAATAATATTATTTATAACAGAGTACATAAAAACTTTACATCATTTATTGACGTAAATTTGCTTTTATTTTTCTCAAAGTAGGTTATATTTTGTTTACATTAAAAAAGGTTTTGCAATGTGACCTAAGTTTCTTTAAATTAGAAAAAAATTAAGTGTGTAGTTTATCATTTTTGATTATAATTTTTGCAAAGCTTTTTAAAATTTTGTTTGAGATGATAAGAATTTAATTATTTTAAAACTATATTGGGCTTATATTTTAATTTGTATATATCACCCAATGGATTTTTATATAGGAATATTAAAAATAAAAAGTGAGAAGTTGAGTATTGGATCTAATAAATAAGGTGTCTTTCGCAAATAAAAACGTCTTCCATGTTTATAGGTATTTTTGTTTAGTAAGTTGTTGGAGGTTCCCAAACTTTTTTATCCCGTAGACTATGAGCCAATTTTTTCTGTCTCTTGTAGACCTTCCCTGTCTTCCTAATACTAAATTTTTTGCAATTTTATCAATTTAAACGTGTTTTTGACAGCTAAATTCTGAGTCTGATGATCGATGATAGAACGCGGGGAATCGGCTGTCATATGAAAAATGTCAAGGTAAAAATAGACACTGTTGACGTTTTTCATAATATTTCTGATAATATCTTGACACAAATCTATGCAATCTGATAGGGTAAAGTACTAAAATGCAAAAAAATGTTTGAGTTACTAGTCACACCTTTATTAACTAAAACAACACAAAATCAAATCTTTCAAAATTCATAAATTAAATATAAAAATAAAACCAATCCTTTTATCTTACTCGTCAAATGTTATGACATGTTCTCTTTTGAGGCATCGATTTCAACCTGTCATAAACTTTGACCAGGGATTTCTAACCAGGCTCTTTTTTTGTAAAAAGATTGACAACCACGCTGAAATCTCTTTCCACGAGGTGTGAATATAAAAACTATTGAAAACTTTAATGCGATCGTCCATAATAATACCTAATACCTACTGTTAAATTGGGAAAATTCTCGCCATCCAATGTTTTGCATAATTCTGGCAAGAAAAGCTGCAATGATGGACTTTGTTTTAATTAAATTTCACATTGCAGTTGCAAGTTAACCTCGTTAAATCTCGTGAGGAAATGTTTTAAATAGGCAATTTGTGGTTTCAAAAACTAAAAAAGTTTCGTTTTCTTCGCATAACTCCGAAAATAACCCAAATTTCAAGGCATTATTCCGAATTTTGCTAACTGTGTTTACGACAAATTGAAGGGATTGACGCAATCTTAGATTTTTAACAACTGAATGTTGTTTTTACCAACCTGTCGAACAAGCTGGATTCAGAACACACTTTAACTCCACAGATTACCTAGACACCATAAGAATACTAATTGAGAAGTGCACCGAATATAACGTACTGCTCCATATGGCTTTTGTAGATTTCCAGAAGGCATTCGACTCCGTCGAAATATGGGCAGTATTATAATCCTTAGAAAACGCAAGAATCGATTCAAGATACGTAAACATCATAAAGAACATATACGAAAATGCAATCATTCACATAAAAATAGACGACAAGACGAAATTGGACTCCATAAAACTACAAAGGGGAGTGACACACAGGGAGACTATCTCGCCAAAACTGTTCACCTTAGTCCTAGAGGACATTTTTAAGGAACTTAAATGGGACATCAAAGGTATGAACATCGACGGAATATACTTGAATCATCTCAGATTTGCTGATGACATAATCTTAATAGCAAATAATCTCCAAGAATTGAACGAAATGCTACAACAGCTAAATGACGTATCCGCATCTGTAGGCCTTAAAATGAACTACAACAAAACAAAAATAATGAGCCATAACACACATAACAATACAAAACCAGAGGATAGAAAACGTCGAACACTATGTATACTTGGGTCATGACATCAGACTAGGAAAATCAAACAAGGATGCTGAAATAAAAAGAAGAACACAGCTGACATGTGCCGCTTTCGGTAAACTTGCATACATCCGGAAAAATAATTCAATTCCCATAAATCTGAAAAGAAAAGTATAGGACACATGCATATTACCGATGTGTAAGTATCGATTAGAGACCATGTCCCTCACCAGAAAGTCCGGTAAAAAATTAGAAACAGTCCAAAGAGCGATGGAAAGAAACATGCTTGGAATATCATTAAGTGACAGGATTAGAAACACTGAGATAAGACGCAGAACGAAAGTCAAAGACATCGTGAAGGAGGTTGCAAAGATGAAGTGGCGATGGGCTAGCCACATAGCCCGATATGAGGGCAACAGATGGACACGAAGAATTCTGGAATGAAGACCGAGGGAGACAACAAGAAGCACGGGAAGACCTCAAAAAAGATGGGTAGACGACATAAGGACAGTGGCGGGCAAACAGTGGATGAGATTGGCGAAGAATAGAGAAAGATGGAAACAATTGAGAGAGACCTACATCCAGGAGTGGATGGGCAGAGGTTGACAAAGAGAGAAGAGAGAGAATGTTGTTCATGGATAATACAGTAAATTATAAACACCCCTACTACGTTTTGTTTTAAATGGCTTATAAAACCACCATAAGACCCAAACGTGGCCACCTATTTGTTAGTGCTGATATATGTGATAAAGGAATCGCTTTTTCCGTGATATAATTTCTCAAAACATTATATATTAGTTCGCCTGTAGTGTCTGTTATCAAAATTCTCCCAAAAAGCAGTTCTTTGTGGATTGCTTGGTCCGAAACCAATACGAATAACAATGCCTTATTACCAGGTAAAGATGACTCGTCCAATTGTATAGAAAACTGGGTGGTTTGCAGATAATTACACAAGGGGCTTTCAATATCACGACTCACTTCATCAATACATGTTTGAACTATGTTGTTGCTCAAAAGCATTCTTTTCAGTATATCCTATTCAGGCTTGTGTAGAACAGTATTAATAACAATATCTGGTATAATTAACTCTTCCGTGAGAGTATGCGGCTTATCTATAGAGAGATATTATAAGACGCTCGCAAACCGTCATATCTTTTTGGTATTGAAGCAAACATAATGTCCACCGTGGGTCGCTTCTGAAATTTTCTCTCAGTTTTGACACTTTTTCATATGATTCTCCAGCTTGGATGGTTTCATAACGTTATTGCTTAAAACTCTATTGCATATATGGCACATAGGCAGGTGTTTGACAGTGAAGGAATGAAACCAAATTTCAACTTATCAACGCTATAATGTCTACATTTCCTTTTAGATTACGCCAGGTTTAATAGCAGTTATCTTTGAACAAAATACAGCTATTTAAATATGAAAATACCTTATTTTAATCTTTATAGTATTTTGTAGTTAGGTACAGATAAATCATACACCATTAAATTTTGTCCATAAAGTTTCGGACAAAAAGAAAGAAGAAAAGACAGAAAGTAAATAATATCGATTGCTAAAACGAAAAACTAAAAAGGTAATTAAAAATTTTTAAAAAGTTAATACGAGTATAAGCGGTTGATTGGGATATTGAAGCACCCTTACCTCAAGTCATGATCGGCAATCGAACTATGGGAGGAATTAAAAAAGAATAATGTTATTAAGAAAAGGGACTTACAGGAAGACAATTTTGATTCGCGTTAAATGGTATATTGTTTATTTTTATTCCTGGAAATATTTGGTTATCACTTTTCTTCTCGAAGTTCAGAAAACTAATAAGCAATGTTTGCTTCTGATCTTCGTATTAATAATACACGAATTAAACAAATCCTTGCAGCTCTGGTTCAAGTCTGGACATGTTTACTATCACATGTATGAGCCCAATGCGTTATCAAATACGCAAGTTTTAATCGAATCGTCACTTACACAATAATTTAATAAAATCTGATTAATTAATACACAGTGTGATCAGTAAAGTCAGCATCATATGGGATTTTTTTTATTAATAGCTTTATTCTAAATTTGACTTTGGCTTCAATTTTTGCTTCGGTCGAGATGAAAATTAACTAGAAAAAATAGTAGTCACTTGATTAGCATTATCTGTTAAATTTTAATTTGTATCCGAAAAAAAAATAAAAGTAGGGTTATATTTCAAAATATCAAAAAAGTTATTAGAAAAAGTTTCCTAATTGCAATTTTGAGCTTATATGCAAAATTTCAGGTGTTTAAGATAATTTAGATTTTTTGCCCACTTTTTGTAAATTGCACCACTGTCGCAAAATAAAACTCAACGCAACCTACATAAAACTTCTTGGTTTTGACAATAGTTCATCCCAGACATATTTTGTTTAAAGTAGTGCCACATTGAATGCGTGTTTTTCTTCAAAATTGAAATAGGGCTATTCAAATTTGGTTCCGTGTGATGCAAAAGTTTCTTCATTTTTGACCCTGTATAAGGTAACTTCATAAAATAACTTTTTTTGTAAACGTAGTTTGTGTCTAAAAGTAATATACCTTATAATTAAGACAAACAAATACACAGTGTCATCAGTAAAGTCTGGATTAAGTGGAAAATAAATTTTTATTTTACTGTTTTTTATACTATAATTTTTTATTAGAAAATTTGAGTCTCTTTAATTAAACTATTATCTTAATATTAATGTGAATTACTTTTAGATACAAACTACCTTTTCAAAAATAGTTATTTTATGAAGTTATCTTATACAAGGTCAAAAACAAATAAACTTTGCAGCGCATATGACCAAATTTTAAAGCCCTATTTAGATTTTGTAAAATAACACATTTAACTTGGCGCTACTTTAAACAAAATATGTCTGGAATGAAGCATTGTCAAAACTAAGAAGTTTTATGTAGGCTGCGTTGATTCTTATTTTGCAACAGTGGTGTAATTTACAAAAAATGGGCAAAAAATCGAATACAACTGAAATTTTGCATATGGCTAAAATTGCATTTAGAAAAACTTTTCAATATTTTGAGATATAACCTCACTTTTGAATTTTTTTTTGGAAAAAGAATTTAATTTGGCAGATAATACTAATCACGTGGCTACTATTTTTTTTTTGTTGATTTTCATCTTGATCGAAGCAGAAATTGTTGCAAAAGTGAAATTTCGAATAAAGCTGTTAATAATAACGGTCGCAGTCGATCCATGGTCGATACGGACCACTTTGGGAATTAATTTTTTTGAAAACAGTTAATTTTGGGGTGTGTCTAAATTAAAAAAAAAACATATCAGACTAGAATTTTTTTTTCTGTTGATAACCTTAATAAACTTAAATTTTGTTTTATTTATTTATTTAATTTCATTATTCGTAGTGCATGACATTTAACATATATTTTGAGATTTCTACATATACGATAATAATTTATTGCCAAATAAATATAGATAGAAATCTCTTAGATTTTTACAAATCATTAGAAAAGATATTTGGTCACTTAAATTCAAATGAAATTAATAGTTTAACGTTATTAATTAATTATATGATTAATATTATTTTTCTTTTTTTCAGGTGAGCAACAACGAAAATTTTTTAACGAAAAACATGTAAGTACACAGTGGTATGGTAGACATTTCTTTAATAATTTAAAAAATCATATACTTAATTTTTTGTCACTTATTAGCTCGTATTTAACCCTTACTTTAGGGTGTATAAATTCAGCATATATTTAAATATCTCCGGACTTCCGTGAAATTCGACGCCAAATTAATGCCAGTCAACTTCAATGTGATCTGTTAAGCCAACTTATTGGTCTGTTGATCCGTACAACATTTCCGATCATATAGACATTATCAGATTCTTCAAATTCATCAAGTTACTTTTATGTAGGAGAAGAATGGGACTTGAACTTGGATCATTTTCCACTACCCCTGATATTGAGCGAT
Source organism: Diaprepes abbreviatus (assembly GCA_034092305.1). Lineage (NCBI taxonomy): Eukaryota > Metazoa > Arthropoda > Insecta > Coleoptera > Curculionidae > Diaprepes > Diaprepes abbreviatus. The sequence goes on from JASJET010000022.1 coordinate 38,842,903, forward strand.
GACATAAGTCAGATTGGTTGAGTTACAAAATTAAATTTGAAGAATTGCTAAATCTCGATACCACTAAGAATTGAGGAACAGTGAGATGACGAAGTTAAACTATTTGTTAACAATATTCTACGAGCAACCTGGGAAAATACTCCTGAGGTAACTCGCAGGACAGAAAAAATATTAGAGTTGCTAAAACAGCCTGCATTTAAAATGTACAATTCAGTGTATTAAAAATAACTCGATTTGTATTAACAAATGACCACCAAAAAACTAAAACGACCTATCCTTCAGTATCCTAGAATCAAATGTGCAGAAGGAAGTTGGACATTGAACAATTTACAACATGCATCTAGATATCCACATTTAAAGATTGCTTTCCATCTGAAGTGGATTAAACCAACACAAAAAGACGTAGTCACTTAAAAGAAGTCTCTTATGAAGTTTTAACCAATATCAATTCTAAAAAACTCCTCGTTTTAATCTGATTATTGGACAAAACTATTTTAAAACTGGCTAATCTTAGTGATGCCTGTTGCAGGGTGAGGTACGTTACTAAGATGTGGAAAGTAGCAGAATTCATGATGATTCCTAAATCAAAAAGCCCCCACAGAAAATTTTATCATACAGGCTTATCTTTTTGTTATCTCTCATGCCTTAAGTTACCGAAAAGGAAAATAGAGAGAAAAAATCAGAAGGCGATCCTGATAGACGAATGCAGTTTTGTCAAGAAATAGTGAACATTACAGATCCTCAACTTGATTTTGGAAACCATATTTTATGTTCTTATGAGGCCACATTCTGTCCTAATAGCTTCGTCAATAGGCACAGCTGCCGATATTGGTGTGACCATAATCCTATTTGATAATGGAACACCATATGCAGCACTCTCAAAAATTAGAGCAGGCATAATTGGAAATCACATTATGGGATCTATGTATATTCCTTTATAAAAATTTGACTGCTAATTCCTACTTAAATGTTTTAATCAACACAATGGTATTAAGATGCGACATTTGATTTCAACAATATCAAGCGTTAGCGAATTTTGGTGGACATGTCAGAGACTATCCAGATGAAACATTTTATGGAAGGTGATTAGCCTTCTGGGTCACCCGATCTTTTTCTTTAGATTTCTATCTTTGGATAATTTAAAGTTGCAGTTTATAGTACAAAGCTAAACTCTTTACAGGACCTTGCAAACAGAATTTCAAATGCAATGCATGATTTCTTCCTTATCGTCATTTACGAAACGTGCTTGCCCAGTTTTCAGGAAGGCTTGAACACTGTCACGTGAGTGAAGAAAAACAATTCGCATATATAATTAATAGTTCTTACTTAATTTATTGTTTTTTATTATTTTTCTGTTAAAAGACTTTGTATTCTTAAACTGTAAGTTTCAATATTTTCCATAGAGTAAGTTTGTTGGGAATTTAAAATAACTGATAACATACAGGATGTTCCATTTAACAAATTTATAAGTGACATTATCATTTAACAGTTGTCACTGGCATGGAATGTATCATCAAAGCTATAATAAACATAAAATGCAAATGGAAGGATTGTAGTTCTGAAGGTTGAAGTAAACCTGGATCCGCTATCACGTTCTGTTCGTCCGTAATTACGCCGTTATATATATATATATATATATATATATATATATATATATATATATATATATATATATATAAACATACATACATACATACATACATACTTGGTTATGAAAACAATACTAAATTAGTTTCAAGTTTTTTGCGCTGACGAAATTTCTATTTAGATCTTTTATATTTATATATGTTTTTTGAATGTTCAACTTATGTTTCCTCTTTCATCTACTGGTATAATGTACGTGTAATGCTAATGGGATACGTAGACAGAAATAACGCAAATCTCTTTATGGTAGTCGGAAATTTTATAAACATTTAATTATCGGTTATTGTTTTCTTTTTGGGTATGAATACGTCGAGTTATACCAGAAGAATTATTGTGCAACTTTTTTTTAGTTGTTTTGAATTATACAAAAAGAATACGCAGTAAGTACACGATTATACCGATGATCTTGACTTTTACGTTATAGAAAAAGCAGCGTGATAAATGAATAACAAATAAGCTTAAAGTAATGCGGAAAGTGTTAAAAAGGAGCCATATTTAGAACAACGAAGGACGTCTTTGTCGTAGAGACCACGCCAGAATAAAGAATATGAATGGCTAAAGAAAACGCGGCAATGTACCATCAGGATTTTCTTTGTTTCCTTGAGTGGCTTACCCGTTTGTTTTTTAGCGTCATCACCCGAGTTTTGTGTGTGTATATTTATGCTTTTATTATATGATTTATTTTTTAAAAGAATAATACTGTTCCGTGGTGAATATTTTATTTGCCTTTGAATGCCAGATCTGCAAGTAATAACAATAAAAAAGGGTTTGGCCCCACTTTAAATAAAATAAAATTCGAACTTGAAGGTTTACATGTCTCAATAATCTTAATTTATCTTGTTGTAGATGTTACGGCTAAAAAACTTAAGATTAGTTCTACGTAGCATGTACTAAAACTCGATAAAAAAAAATTCACGCGTCGCATAATTGGATTTGTTGATAATAGAATATTGTTAATATATCTAAAAATATAATTGTTATTTTGGGCGAGAAGATTAGACTGATAAGAAGCTATAATAAACGTAAAATGCAAATGGAAATTTTTTCTCAGCTTTAGCGGTTCAAATTTTGTTTAGCAAATATTGTTTTATTAACAATTAAGGGTAAAAAATTGGGTTTCTTTATTTAATTCGAAAAATAGTGTTTTGACTTAAAAACGTAATATTATAAAGTTATAGGTAATAAAAATAAGCTTTGAAATGCTTTTTTGTTTGTGAAAGCTCATTCGGTGCTTACTGAGATATTTGCAAAAAAAATACATAAAAAGGCTTTTTTGTTATTAGTAATAATTTTGCAAAAAAATCTTAAAATCATTAGCGAATCTATGGATTTTTTATACAATTGCAATTGTTTATCCTGCTAAAGTAAATCGTACAGATTCGCATGAGGAATAATTTTGTTCCTAAACTAGCATTATTAAAAATGTTTATATGCCAAAGAGAGCTACCGTTTTTATACTTTTTTCACAATTTGTCTTGTAATAACAAAAAAAAACTTAAACCGACTCCTAAAAAAGTCCTGAGAGCGAAAAATAACAATACATATTTTTTTATGAAATTGAAAAGTCGGCGCCGAATTAATACCTGACAAAATTCATATAAAAAGATTGAGAAGTGCTTTATTTGTAAAAGTGCTTGTTTGTCGTAGCTTCTATGTATCTTGTGTTAGTAGTTATTTTTTTTTCATTTAGTAATAATATATATAATAAAAAATTCTTTGATTCTGAGAATTCCCCAAATACCAGTTTTGTATGAAATTATACCAAACAAATATTTAGTCTGTCTATTGAAAGAATTTGAAACATGTAAATTTTTTAGTCCGACATATTTTATCCTGCATTTTGCGGATGAAAAAATTAATTTAACAGACGTAATATACGCCACAAGAACCCCCAATATCAATCTCGAAAAAATCGGAAAAATGTAAAGTTTTTAATCTCCCATATTGGATCCGCCATATTGAATTTCAAAAAAATAATTTTAAACTCTTAATCTAATCTTAATCTACACCATGGAAAACGCCCCAGCACTAATTTCGGACATAATCCGAAAATATAGAATTTTTATATGGCCGCATCACATTTGCCATATTGTTTTTTTTAAACAATTTTAAATTCGTTTTTTGTACTCTCAGAAACGTTCCAGCAACAAATTTTGAACAAAATCAAGTAATGGTAATTTTTTAGCCCGCCATATTGAATTTTTTAAAATAATTTTAAATTTGTAATTTGCACACAAGTACCAACCTTTTGGCCTTCCAGGAGGAATTCGTGATAATCGAAGAAAACAGTCATCATGACTTTGATTCTTTACTTGCTTTCACGTGCCTTTTTTTAGTCCTTGCAATTCTTTCAGACTCCATTCCGATGATTATTTTTTTTTTCGAGACTTTGAGCCTCTGGCTGTTTTGGACCTTCATTTGATGCTGTTTTTGGAGAATATTCAGTATCTTGGCACCATCTAAGAAGTGACGCGTTTCGTGCCTAATTTTTCAATCAGAATCACATCGCATTGAATTTTCGATATTCCTAAGTCCTGCAACCCTCTAAACGAGAGATATAAAATATTAATGGCTACTATACGCTAATACGCGTCATCTTCAATGTCTTCAGGGTAATCGCCGAATATTTAACATTTCTAATTGTTGTGTAAAGTTTAAAACACAAAACTTAATACAATTTTTTTGCTGAATTGTTCATGGTAAAAATCGCCATGTAACATAAAAATGTCGAATCAAATTCACTGTATCTTAACTTATTTACTAACGATCGCCACTTACAGTTGTGCCAACTTAAAAAATGACATATGCGATTCCCATAGATGCGCGGGGTTTAATTCATAATTTACGTTTATTGCTGAACACTAGTAGCACACGCGGACATATGTAATATCAAACATAAGCATAATTGTTTTATAAATAATACGAGATTGATAGTATAACTGGATCTTTATTGGTATTAGAAATGAGAAAAAAGATGCTGATTTTATTTTCCCATCCAGGAGGCCACTTTTTCTTCACAGATCTTATATCTCACGAAAAGAATTTGTGATAATATCACTTTTCACAAACCCACCAAGAAATAATAGAACTTTACTCTTTTCAAATAATTTTGAGTGGGACTGACAAAAGTACAGATATCAATCTTTTTGTTGAAATTTGTAATCCAGAAACAGAAAGAAAAATTAAATGCTGCATTGGAGCCATATTGTTATTGTTTCCGTAAACTAAATACTCTGCAATGTTGAGTTATTTCAAACAATTTTCTAGGGGTGGGGGTGTATATTTTATGCAAAACTCATCTGTAACTTTAGTAACTGTCATTATTTTTAAGATGGATATTATGATAACAAAATTAGTTTCAGTAAGTAGATGTTTCGCACATAAATAATAAAGTTGTTCAATGAAAGTTTCATCTTATCAACTCTGTGATTTGATCTCTCTAATAAGTAAAAGTAATAAATTTCGCGGGTCTTTTTTACATTTGAATACATTTTTCATTTTTAATAGAAATTTAGTTTTGTGCATAAATATAAAAAAAAACTTTTTATCTATTATTTCCTATGAAAAAGTTGCTATAAAGTACATTGTCTTGAAACAGAAAGCGTCTAAGAAAAACACCGTATATTGGAAAGAAGAATTGGCGACTAACCATCGGGCAGTGGTGACTGGGATTTGCTTGCGGAGTCTCATTTTGTTTAGTTTGAAGTTGACTTCGATGGCTTGATTTGTCTAGAAAATTTTTTAAAAAATCTTGGTATAAAGAAATAAATATAATTCAAATTAAACCATCGATAATATCTATATAATATTCTCTTCCTCCTTTTTTTCAAAAAGCACGAAACTGAAACCCGAGGTTGAAAACATTCTCGCCAATCTGTCGTCGAGCATTGCAAAATAAATGATTTTTAAAAATAATCTGATTTATATAAAACATAATTTTATATAAATCCTCCTTTTGCATAGCTTGTTCCCTCAGCCTTTAGCTTTTTAACTTCTACAGATTTAGTTTGTTTCTTTTTTCTTTTCATGACTTTTTTCACTGTCATTTCTGCTAGCTCTTTATTTTTCCGGAGTTATTCAGAATCTCTTGAAGCACTGCTTTTCTTAGCAACTTGAAATAATACGTCTCCTCATATCGAACACCTCAGAGAATAAAATGCTTCACAGCCCATGTCGAATTCCGAAATTCCTAATTTTGCAGCAGGTTCCAATACTTTTCTGGACTAAAAGGTATCTTTACCGCAAATAGGCCATATCTTGTGATAAAGACTCTCTTTGACATTTGGTATTCCACCACGAACACATCTCGCCAACAATTCATCATCAAAAAATTTCTCATGTATATGTATGTGTATGTTTGTGGAAATAGGGATTAGCACACTACGACCTGTTAGATCTATTGTGTTCCCCTTCTGTTGCCAACTAGAGCAAGTCCTCCAGTCCTATTTCCCTTAGGAACCTTAGAATGTTGAACCGTTTTAAAGTGGGTAATTCCCCTTCTTCTATTTGGTGTGCTCCCAAGAACCGCATTCTAGGGTTTTCTAAAACGCTACTCTTTGAAAGGATGTGAATAGAGGTTTCGTCCTCTTCCTCGCAGAATCTGCACTCTTCTTTTTTTGCCGATCCGAGTTTCTTGAGGTGTCCCTTTAGGTGGCAATGCCTCGTCAAGATGCTTGCCAGAACTCTAACTTGGTTTTTGCTGAGGCTTATGCATTGGGCTGGTTTCCAATGTTGGTCCCATGAGTAGCTAGGGAATGGAAGGTCGACTCCTGCAGAGCCCCGCATGCAGAAGCAAGGGTAGTGAAACTGGAGGTCCCCATATATCCAGAGTTCGCATATTGAAGATAAAGCATCCCCTTTACCACACAGCCCTCGGCATATGCTGTTCCACCTTTGTTTGGGGGGAGTTTCTTGGCTCCCATCCACTTGGCCGGCCAATTAAGGCAAGTCTCTACATTTTTCAGACACTTCCCCAACGACCACCACCCTGCAAAACACAGTATATACCAGGCGCGCTTCCGCGAGAGAGGACCCCCGCTCCACGCCCCGCATACCCAAGTTGACATTAACATTTCTGTAATAATCACCTAAATCGCTCATGATTTTTTCTGTTAAGGCACCAAGTTGCTAATATGCGTCCGATAGATCTGAAAGAACAGATTGTTGTATGAAGAATTATAAGTTTAAAAAAAAATTATACGTCAATAAAAATGGAAACAAGAAGATTTTTTGTGTATTATATACATTTTTGGGTTCAAAAAATGGCATAAAAATGGAGTTTTTGGTGATTTTTCATGGTTTTTTTGGGATAGGCAGCACCCTTAAATGGACAAGCAAGTAATAACGACTGAAGATGTTTAAAATGAAGATGGCCATGGGGAAAACTATATTTTTTACCTAAAGTTTTATTTTATTATTTTTAAAAAATCTTCGTGTTTCTGTCTAGTCTTAATTTACAGTACGTCATTAATTGACATTGTTTCTATCCGCTGTTTCCCCTTAATTTTTCCCCAACGCGTGTTCTATGATCCAAAATACAATTGGCGTCCTTTCGAAATTATCTGGTCTATGAAAAATTTTGTTTTTATTTTTACAGATTGTCCTTGTTATGTAACAACAGTACGTGGAAGTCCTTGATTTTTGTTGTTAAATAATAATGAAAAACAATAAAATAAACAGTTAAAATCCCAAACAGCCTTGACCTAATGAGTTTTTAATTTTATTGAGATGATGTAAATTTTTAGAAATCAAAAAAATAACTGGTTCGGAAAATGACGCCGCTAATTTATTGTATTTGTCTTATATTAACTCATGCATGTCAAACTTGCGGTCCACAAAGCATATCTCTATAGCCGAGCAAGCATCGGAATCGGAAATGAATCTTTAATTTTATTTTATTTTTTCTAATTAATTAACCTTGCAAAGGATATAACCGAATATTCCCCATAAATAAATTTTTGTGTCAAGAGAAGATTATAAAAATGATTGTGTTAGATATTTACGTTGTGATAGCCTACTAAAATAATTTAGATCTTTTTATGTGTCCAATTAACATAAAATTATTTTAATAGCTTGACTCACTAAAAAGTTTAGCTTTTAAATCCGATCTAGTTGCTATGAAAATTAATCTTCTAGGAGTCTTATTTTGATTAGGATATTTTGGTATTTTTTTTTATAATTTTTAACGAATAAACATTTTTTAGTAAAATTAAGGATCAAAACCTAGAGGTAAAGCCTTTGAATTGATTAGAGGTATTATTCTGAAATTAAGGAAGTCGTTAAGTCAAGATAAAAACTGGTGAAATTCGACTTTATCTGAGCTTAGGATAAGCGGCATTTGGCAGTCTTAAGATGTATTCTGAAAGAAAAGTTATTTGTATCTAAAAAAGGTGTTCGAGCAAGGCGTTTTACCGGTGATCACGTACGATACGGAAACTCTAACTCTTACGAAAGGCTTCGTACAAGTCACTCAAAGAGAGATATGAAAAGAGCAATGCTTGGGTTCACTAGGAAAGATATAATTAATACCTAATCGAATCATCAGGAAATAGACTAAACTTAAAGCCCATTTTCATAATTTGAACTCCGACTCATTCTATGTCAGGGCAAAGTAATTTTTCTTCACCCCTCCCCACGGTAACTGCACCAGTAATGGATATTATAATGAAGTAATTGTTTAAAATTTTGTCCTAAACAGAAACACCAGTAATTGACAACAACAAATTCGAAACAACCCAGTATTTGCATCTAAATGTACTAGTAATAGACATTCCAAAATTATTTTTAAAAAATCAAATAAGGACAGGTACGTGCCAAATGCTTTTGTGAATTTAATTAGATTAAAGTTAAATCTTGTAGATCAGCCAAGAAGATAGCTCTGACTTATACAAGAAATACTCTAAATTTAACTTCAAACTACTGAGTTCTGCTTAAATTTCCTAGGTAATTCCCAAAATAAATAATTCATTATGTTAAATATACCACCTTGATCAAAAAATTCTCGGAATTCATCTAGAAAATTCAAAATACAAGTTTATTCATCAAAATTGATGTTGTTTCCTTCAAAATACTCCCCATCAACTGCAACACACTTATGTCGGCGCTTGATTTAGCTCTTGAAACATTTCTGTCACTTGAACAAACAGAAGAAAGTCACAGGGAGCCATAGAGGGTGAATTCGGTGGCTGTTCGATGATATTCGTTTCGTTCTTGGACGAAAATTCACCGATTATGATGCATTGTATGTCTTTGGCAATGTCAGCTGGGTCCCTTTTGGCATGAAATTCAGTTCCTTCTGGACTAACTTTACAACAACACAGCGGAAACCCAAATCATTAACTTCAATCTCCTCAACAAATCCATAAGTAATGTTCAAGTTCTCTGCTAGCTCTCTGATTGTTAATTTGCGCTTATTGATCAAACTCACTTTAATGATGTTTTCGTCTGTTTTCGATGACGACCTGCCACTGCGTTCATCATCCTCGACGGACTCATGATTACTTGTGAAGCATTTATGCCACTGGTAAACAACTGTTTTCTTTAGTGTCATTGCCGTAACAGTTTTCCAACATTTCCAAGGTTTTCGCATCGTTGACTCCATTCTTGGCGCAAAATTTAATAAAAACTCGTTGCAAATTCAGCTCCATTTTTGAAAGTAAAAAAAAATCAAAAACATGTGCGTAGATAAATGTACTCAAGACGGTGTAACTTTTACATGTCAAGCTATAATGATACAGTTTGGTTGGAATGTCAATAAGAGACGGCAACCTAACAAAAAAACATAACTTACATCTGTTGACTCATTGCGCCACTTGGTGAAAATTTTGAGAACTTTTTGATCATGGTGGTAGATAAGCAAACGTGAAATAAAGAAGCCCACATTCAATGGGATTAAGGAAAACCAAAATAAAATTTAACAAAAAATTAAAGATATAATAAATAAATTAAAACTAGTTTTTTGTTATACAGGTTCTAGGTGTGAGCAGATATAATTTTCTTTAATATATTATTATTTATTAAAAATAGATTGTTATCAATCAAATCTATTGAAATGGAATGTGAGGTATAAATGAACATCATCAGTAGTTTTTTTGTGACCATATAAAAGAATTTTCTGCAATTTTCTTTAAAAATTTGGTGGTTGGAGAATTTTTTCAAAGACAATGGATAAAATCCTGCCCGTCATAATAAACTGCGCAGTTGTGTTTTGCTTAGACTTAATTTATTAAAATGGTACGAAACTGAAAGATCTTTGTCATCTGCATTATTGCACATCAAATCTGAAAAATACTTGAATGTAATTATAATGCATAAACAAGTACAATTTCTTTCTACGTTTTTTTTTATTTTTGTTAGCTTTGACTCTTCAGTTTCTTTTTTCTTCTGTCTCCCATTATCTGTTTTCTTTTTTCCCGCTTTCTGGCCAGTTCTGACAGTAGCTGTCATACTGTTTTTAGAATATCGAAAAAAAGGCTTTTAACTTTCTCCTTGACTTTTTAAACCTACAGAAATGGATACTGATTGATATCAGTAATTAACACAACACATTAGGCATGTCAATTACTAGATAAATTGAAGTTATGTTCTTCATATTAATGTGAGACATAATTCAGACTAAACAGATCAGATTTAAATTAAAAAAGTTAATGTAAATAGGTTTAGAAATAATAACCAGTAATTGGCACTAATGTCAGTTATTGGAAAGAGAACATTTTTTTGTTTCAGTAGTTAACACTCCCATATAAATTTTTTAGTAAGAAAAACTGACTATATAGATACACAGAAAATTAAAAATAGAATTTCTAGTTATTATCTGTAGGAGTAGCACAGATTTTATATTTAATTTTACGTAAATTTATTTAAGAAATTGATTTCTCATAAATGCAGGAGTAAGATTTCTATACAAATCAAAGGTAGTCATTTCGGGATTAAGGACGAGCAGAATTTTTTTTAATTTAAAAAAAATACTTTTGTAAGAGCTATTTCATGCCGTACACCCCCTCCCTCCCTGCCCGTTAACGTCATCAAAAGATTTTTCAGAGCTCTGTTCCCTGGATGTCCTTACGTAATTTGTACGTGGCACTTTATAGATATTATGGACCAAATTGTAAGAGTTAAATGATGAAAATGTACATGTCATATGGGCAGAGTAAAAGTCAATAGGTGGACCTTGAGAATTATACAATGGAGGCCCAGAACTGACAAAGGAAGTAGAAGCAGACCACCTACCAGATGATGCGACGTCATAAGGAAAGTTGGTGAGAACTGCATGAATACAGCTCAGGAGAGAAAAAGATGGACGTACAGGAGGCCTATACTCAGTAGCGGTTGGAGGAGACTGTTACATGATGATAGTCTGTTATCAGAAATAATTAGCTGATGGATGCGTAGAAAGTGAAGGGGAGTGAGATCCTGTGGCATATATAAGTCCAGTTGCGTATTTCGCTTAGTACATAATTTTTTTGTACTATAGTATTATTTTTTTCATGCATATTAAAGCATACCGTGGTAGTAAAAAACACAACAATGCCAAACTAAATTTTAGTCCTACTAAGGTGCATATTTACAAAGAATGTCATAAAAATTTATTATGAGCTAAACTTAGTTTTTTTTAATAAAGTACCCTATGCATTATAGGCACTTTTTGATTTTAATAATAATTGTGGATGCATTTTATATTTAACACTGCAAATCTTTTTCTAAATATTGACACTTTAAAAATGAAATTTTTTTACTCCTTAAAAAAACATAAGACTTTCCCAAATTACTTTTTTCGTAATTTAACAGTTCACCTACACTTAAATGCCAACGTTTCACTTTATTTTTAACCGGTTCTTGTAACTGAGTTAGACTACATGTTGGTTTGTGTTCTATAATTCTATAAAAATATTCGTTACACAATAAACCAGATCACGAAACCATCCGACCGCGGTGACTATGCAATAACCGTGGGTTGATTATCTTCGAAAAATATTTAATAAAAAGAATGGGAATTATTTTTCTACATACAACTGTTAAAAAACAGTACTAGGGTAAGTCGTTGAGAACGATCGATCGGATCGCAATTACTATCAGTGGAGATAATACACAGCTTTGAGCATGACGGTGAAGCTCGATTTTCGAAAATGAACAACAAAAATTAGTTTTTGATATAACACCACCAACTGAATACAATAAAAATGGACCATGTTCTGCTGTATGTAATCAAATTGCAGAATATAGTGTTTGTGTTCTCCGTCTTATTACTTCTTATAATCGCATTCCACCGGCTATATGCCTTATACCATACCGACAGTGCGGTGTAACATTTTGTAATATTATTTTTTACGCTAGGCTGTGCGTTTTATAATATCGCTTTTTAATTACTGTAAATTACAACTAAATTTTCTAATCACGTCACTGGAATTATTTTTAATAATATACTATTAGATGGAATGTTAGTTATCAAGCGTTGCCGGATCTTTGATTATATCTTCCTAATTCACTGATATAGTCTAATTTCAAAACTGGTCTAAGTTGACAATAAAAGGTTTAAATTGATAAATGTAACAATGAGTCAACCAAATTACTAACCTTAAAAATATAAAAATAAAGAAATCGTTTCCTTTGTATATATAACATGCAAAAATACAGAATTTTCTTTATTTCGAGAGATAATAACTATTTCTCTTACCCATTTCAAGGCTTTATCACTAGGTTTTTGTTCCTAATCACTACATAGTATAAAACAAAGTCGCTTTCTCTGTCCCTATGTCCCTTTGTATGCTTAAATCTTTAAAACTACGCACCGGATTTTGATGCGGTTTTTTTCAATAGATAGAGTGATTCAAGAGGAAGGTTTATATGTATAATAACATCCATTAAATAGTGGAGAAATACTGTTATTTTTGAGGTTTCTAATGTGATGTCGTTAATTATCATATTTTTTTCCGCTTACATTGCAAACGCAGGCTGAACCCTACGAGATTTATCAAAATAATGTACTAATTATTTGTACACATTGAAAAGGTCTACAGAAAACTCCGCGATGGTATATGTCTATCTCTCATGGATATCCCACAATAACATTTTTTTGTCATTTACTTTTTACGACAAATAATGGCAAATTTTGAAGCGATTTTAACCAATACAGCATTAATCCTTATCCAATTAAATAGCTTAAATACATTGTTGATTTAATATAGATCTATATGGTCCTTTACAGCACAAGATTTAAATTTATATTTTCGAAGATATTACAGATTTAAAATTGCGGGAAGTAGCGCTTGCGGCGGTACTGGCCGACCGGGGCGGCGGCAGCGTGCCTATAAATAGCGCGTCGGAGGCCGATGTAATAATTGTTGTAAAAATAAAAGAAATAGTCACAGTTTTTCTGTAGTGTATTTAGTATCAGCATTGCACCCGTGCGAAGCCGGGGCGGGTCGCTAGTATTCTTATATAAAAGTTTTTGGTTGACATAAGTAAATCAAAACTAACCAGCTAGAAGATATACGGGCCTATTAGACCATCCAATACTGAGATATCCTGAGTTAGGAACAGAGTTTGGTTAGGACATTTAGGGACCTAATTAGGACAGTCTCTTAGGAAACGATTTAATGTGGTCTAATAGCATTTGTGATACTTACAAGGAAGATACCCGAAATGTACAACTTCATTTTTGATGAAACTTTAAGTAAATCCAATCACTAGCTATGTAAGATTTTGTAGAATCTTATGGGAAATCAGGATCTTGACATTTTCCTTGCATTCATTAAAGTAAAAAATTAAAAATTAGCTTTTTGAAACATACATGTTGATTTTTTGCAATAAAATATTTAGCTTACCATGGAATTTACTGAGATCACTTGATAGACATGACATAAAATTTAAGATTAGCCTCCACAGCACTAATATCTTCTTCTGTGCGCACCGTACGGCGTCTTTGTGGATGAGTATTATCAACCAGAATGTACCTAGTGCGAAAACGATCCATTGTTTGCCGAATAACTTGCTCGGATGGACAATTATAGGGCTACTCTTTTGAGTCATTATCACTTTCACTTCTATCACTTGAAGTAATCATGATCAGCCCAATGACAAGTAAATGCAAATTCAAAAGAACATGAAGTTATCAGTTTCACTTTGTTCACTTTGATCAATTGATAATTACTCAAAAGAATATAGCCTATGTCGACCGTAAAATGGACGTAACGCACGGTAAGTTTGGTGAACTGAACCATAATTCTGAAAATAAATTTGCGCAATTTGCAAGCGTTGTTCTGGCTTAAGTCTATTCATGGTGAAATAGTAAAACGTACTGACTACAAATCAAATGTCAACTGTCAAATTGACAGTCATTAAAAATAGTGTTGCCAATTTAAAAACCGAACCTCTTAAAAACACCCTTTAGAAACTGCCTTATAGCCAATCATCCACCTGAGGTTTGGTAGCTTTAAAATTTTTGCACTGTGTATTTTAGATCTAATTAAGGCCAGACAATATTTTATTTGCTTTGAGACAGACTGGCACCAAAAAACATAGCCAAGTTGATTTTTTAAAGCGTACATCGCTTAATTAGATGTTTAGTTCAAGGATTTAAAAATTTGTTTTTTTTTCTCATCTTAGTTTCTTAATAGAAATTCCAGGTATAAAAATATTGGAGCCGAACTATTAATTCTGTGTTTTAGGTTAGTCGGTTAAAACTGACGTTTTATGTTATATTTTAGGTGGAAATGTAGATATATTTACTTTGGAAAGTAGAATGAATGATTAGACTTTGTAATCTTGACCTAACGAAATGCAACGATAATTTGTCATTTGCACATTGCATTATGAACAAGCTTTTACTAAGAAAATTTAATTGTTTTCTGCGTAAAAACAGTAAATTGTGCAATTTTGTGATAATATATTTTGTTTATCCATTTAATACGAGATTACATTATACTAAAAATATCTTTATCTATAGGCGTGTTGAAAGTACATGCAATATCGAATTTAATTCTAGACAATATTAATTTTAAACTTTTTATTATATAATAAATTGTATATCCTAACTTATAGGGCAAGCCATAGATAATAATGAGTGCTGTTTTTGACGTAAAATCTGAGATGGATGAGATCTATTTAAGGGTGTTGGGGGCAATGTAAGAACAAATCCTCTATGTAACAGCAAAAAATAGGTCGGATCAAAGTTGGCTAAAACAGGTTTTTTGAATTTACAAGCCAAGGAGCGCGTTTTGGAAAAAAAGTTTTAAATAAAAGTTGTAGGGATTTAAAAAATCTGTAATTTCAGCTACTATTTCCATCCATTTGTTATTGCAAAAAGGCCAAAAAATCCTCAAAATCGACTATTTTTTGCATATCAATTATTTATTGCAAAATTAGCTTTTTGTGCACTTTTTTGCTTTTAGAGAGAAGCGCTTGTCATTCTGAACAAAATGATATTTTATAATAGTAAATCGGATAATTTGTTGCTGCGTTATTGCTATTTGTTTATCCCAAGATGCAAAATGTTGTTTGCTGTAACTTTTTTTCGGATAAACATTTTCACTCCACAAAGGCTCAATCTCTTTGAAGGCCTAAGTTTTCATATCTTGTTAGGGGCAAATAAAAAAATTAATTTTCAACCCCTTAAATATCGCTTTAAAAGAGGATGTTTTTTTTTTCATAAAAAAATAGAACTGGAGCCTCCCTCTTACACGTTGGACATTTGTAATTTGAAAATTCAAATAACTGACTTCAAAATGAAGATTTTGAAAAAAAAAGTTCAACATTTACAAAGTATGCGTAGAGAACAGATGTCCATGGAGAAGTGAAGGAAGACGTGCAAAAAAGATTGAAAGAACGAATAGGGGGCGGCTTGGAATTCTCAGCCGTATAGCTATGCTTGGCCTTGATAAGGGTCATGGTCTCTGACATAATTAGACGTATTTTTACGTTAGGATAATTGTGCTCTTAGATAAAAATTATTTTAATATTACTTTATTCAAAAAAATCGTATTTTCAACAAGGTCGGTTCGCACATTGTAAGTAAAATATTTCTTTTTGTACCGGTTGAGTGTTAGGGTTTTATACACTGTTCGTGCCAAAACTGGTAGCCTCGAATAATTGTGCGGAATCACAATATTTGGTGTATAGAGGTTTTTTGAGTAGCTCAATCGATTTCCGCGGTTATTTTATTGATATATGACATCTCCAAAGAGTGAAAAATTGGGGGTAAAATTATCATTTATTTCAATTTTTATCAAACTTTTCTAAATTTTGTACACAAAGGTTTTTTTAGCTCTGATTCTAATTTTTTTTCTTTTGCCACCTCCAAAGGGTAAAAAAGGGGGGTTGGAGTGAAATTTCCATTTTTTTTTTAAATTTTTTACCAACCTTTTTGAAATTTCATTTACAAGGACTTTTTAACATATATACTATATTCAACCGGTTAATATAATTAGTGGGAGATGCATGATTTCCCGATATTTTTGAAGGTGAAAGTTGATTTGTCAATATTTAAGACCCAGCTTTCCACCAAATTATCTTAAATAAGCCTCGAAAATGATAATATTTTAAATAGCATTTTTGATAACAATAAAGAAGAAGAAAGTTTACCGGAAACAAATAAACGGAAAATTACATAAATAACTTACATTATTGGAGATTTGCTACATAATTATTTTATACTTATATAATAAATAAATGAATGAATAGATGAAATAAATTTTTTTAAATAAAAATTTGCATTTTTCGTCTTTGAATATGAAAAAGTTTGAATAATTATTTACTAGGTATAGTAAATTAAAATTGAAATTAAACATGTCCACCGACTTCAAATTTTATAAGTACTCAAAATAACACAATCTTTTTTAAAAACTAATTGGATCAGTATTCATAATTTTTCGAGTTACAACAGAAAAAAAATTACAGCGAATTTTTCCGACTGCCACTGATTTGAAGTTGCGAGTTCAGTTTTTTCGAGCGCGCGAGAGCTCGACGGCGGGTTCTCCCACCACCGCAGTCGGCCAGTCACTTTTCGGACGCTCTATTTTACGTATGATTTTTTATAAGAAAAAGCCGCATTTTGTAAAATATGATCATGGACTTTGAAAATATAACTCTCTTAGTATGAAATAACGTTGGATTTGTTTCCTAATTGTTATAAACAAAAGCACTGCGATTTTTTGAAAAAAAAATCCTAACTCGGCTCCTATTGGTCCAAAAAAGTTTTTCTTTTTTTGAACTCAGCTATTCGAATTTTTAAATTGTAAATATCTAAAATCCAAGGAGGAAGCTCCAGCTCTATTTCTTTACTTTAAAAAAAAAACACCTCCTTTTTTAAAGCGATATTTAATTTTTTCATTTGCCGTTAATAATATATGAAAATTTAAGCCTTCAAGAAGAGAGAACCTTTGTAGAGGTCAAAAACTTCACTCAAAAAAAGTTATAGCAATCAACATTTTGCGTCTTGGGATAAATAATTAACATTATTTCAGCAACAAATTTTCCAATTAACTATTATAAAATATCATTTTGTTCAAAAAGACGAGGCCTTCCCTCTAATTGCAAAAAAGTAAAAAAAAAGTTAATTTTGCAATAAATAATTGATATGAAATATATGGCTGATTTTGAGAATTTTTTAGCCTTTTTGCAATAACAAATTAACAGAAATGATCTCACAAAAAGCTCAAATTGTAGGTTTTTAAAATCTACAAATTGAAAATATGTTTCTTCGTTCAAAAAGCCTGTTTTAGCCAACTTTGACCCCCTCCCCCTTCTTGGCTCCAACCTATTTTTTGCTGTTACATTTTATGTAGGGTTTGTTTTTACATTGCCCACAACGCCCCTGGGTAGGTCTTATCCATCTCGGATTTTACGTCACCATATTTACCTATGGCTTGGACTATTACGTGAAAAGCGTTATTCACATTTTGAAACCAAACAAGATAAATCTGCCAAAAAAAAATTAGATAAATCATGCTATTTTTCACATAAAATTGAAAAGTAGCATATTATATGGCAGAATGTTATATCAAATATTAATTTAAAATTGGATTGGGATAAACTAATGTTATAGAAAAAAGAAATTGTAAATTAGATATGCTTTATGAGAGCAAAGTGAAAGTTTTGTATTTTGTACCGTAACCGGGTTTTTGCTTATTATCTATTATTGTTTACTTACTTCTCAGATTATTTTAACGATTCAAACAATTGATGGAAAACTTCGACAATATAGTCTATTCCTATTAACATAACATTTACATTTGTGTTGGTCGGGCTTTTATTAATGTCTTATTTGGTAGGTCAAGGAAGACAATATAATGTTAATTATTTAACTTGCTAATAGCCTAGAAAAATTTTGTAATGACCTTCAGACTATTTTGAATTGAATAATAATTTAAATGGCAGATATAATAAATTTTAAAAATTGTTTGTTTTCGAAGCATATCCTGATGGTCTAACCAAGATTATTAATGTTTCCTATATATTTTTAATTTATTTTGCAAACATTTCCAAAAAACGAAGGTCCTGTTCTTCGGTAAGTACTAGCCATTTCCTTCATATTTTAACCTGCTGATGAATATGCAGCATATAGAACAAGGTCATAATTGGAAATCTTTCCAGTCTTGACTTCAAAATCAAATATTGAATTTCACGAAATCGTTAAAATTTTAATCGAGGCGGCATTTTTTAATATGGAAAAATAACTTACGTAAATTTTACAAACGATTCTACACCATTTTTTGAATCATTTCTCGCTGCCGCCCGCGTTCTTGAAATTTGTGAACCACACTATCTGTGTCTAGTCTTTGAGAGACCTGACAAATATTTGTAGAGGTGGGTGCGACCTTCCTGGATATCGTTGACCATAAATACGCCTAACCCCTAGAGAATTTTGGAGAGCTTCTCCGGAGATAAAATGCATGTCGTAAGAGGCGCGGATCCAAGGGTGGGGGCGATCGGCCCCCCCCCCAAGAGCTTCGAGTTTAGGAAAATGGACCCGATTTTTCGTCTTATACTACAGTTTATTGAAGAACTAGAGAGAGTAATAAATCATTTTTACCCTTTTTCTCTTCGCAAGCTACCTGTGTTTTTTAGTCCGATGTCTTTAGCGAAATCTGTTAGACACATATACTTTTCATAGAAATGAGTTAGAAATTTTATAATCAAAAATACCGGTATATAATAATGGACTAAAACGTAGCCTTATTCTCTCAAAAAATTCGAAGTTATAATTTAAATACTTACAAAATATCCATTGTCAAAAATACAAAAAGTTAAACATATATTAAAAAATAAATTCGTCCATATAATATTAAAATATTTTTGGGGCTATCGGTCATTTTATTATTAATTAAAAATATTTTTAGGGTATTTAACGTTTTAGTTTATTTATTTCTTAATCCATCTGCAGAATTACAATTAAACACTAAAAAGGGATTCAAATGTAATTACTTTTTATTTGTTGTAATTAAAATTAGATCTACTTATTTTTATTTCTATTGTACTGATACCTTAATTTAATTTACTTTATTATATGGAAATATAATAGCACCAAAAAAATAAGATAAACATGATAATTCTACACGCTTAAGAAAAAGACACAAATACAATAACAAAATAATTAAAAACTTACGGCTAATTAGAATTAAATATATATAAAATTAAAGAGTGGGACATACTAATATAAAAATATATAAAAAAATTAAAAAACATATAAACAACATTAAACAATAAAATACAACAAAAACAAAAATTTAAATAATAAATTGTGTTTACACTAGTAAACATTACGTATTTAATTATTAATCAAAGTCAGTGAAACTATCTTCGCTCAAATTAATTATAATTGGTTCCTCTATCTCACCGATCATGAGATCGAGTTCTCACATTTTGTTTTATTCATTTATTATATGGATTTTTCCCAATTTTCCGCAGTAACTTTATTTAAAAAAATCTTTCAAAAGTTTAGTTAAATTACTAATTGTGTTAATTGTGTTATTTCTAGCAACTCTACCTTTTACTTGAGAGAGATATTTACTTCTCCAACGGACAGTGTCCGGACGATCTATAGGAACAGATTTTCTATCTGGTTTTTCCCAACAAAAATTAAGTTCTCTGAGCAATTTCCAGAGATCACTTCTTTTAATTTCAGGTAAATTGCGATCTTCATTGATTTTGGGATCTGCTTCTCATAATAAAATATATATACAACCCTTTTACATGCAGTTTTCATCTCTTCATCCAATGAGGTTTTTCGTCTGCCTGTGATCGAATGTGGCGTGGGAGTACTAACAATTCCAATCGGTTTTTTTCCTTCAGTATTCTGTACATAGTAGATTTTCCAACTTCTGTTATGTTGGAACACATCTCAACAGAGCTTTTAACATTATTATCTAGATATTGATATCTTAAGGCATCATAAACATTCATCGTAATAAGTTTTTCGTTGAGGAAAAAAAACAAGATAAATCACTAAGAATAAACTGTAAGGTGTACTTTGCTCACAGACAGAAATTAAATTAAACTATCAGAAAAATTAATTTGCAGTAAATTTATAAAATATATTTAAGTATAATGAAATATAATTAGATTTACGGCAGTTCTCAGTTACCTGCGGTACTGGAGCAGGTACGTTGGAGGTTTTGATAACAGTTTTATTACTCTCTCTAATTCTTGAATAGAGTATAGGAATGTGTATGCTTGCGATCGCCCCCCCCCCCTCTTCCAAGAGCTTTGAGTTCAGGAAAATAGAAGCCATTCTGCCTTTTATATTAGGAATGAGAAAGCTGCGGTCGGCCTTTACAAATAAGCAGCTTTTCCATTGTAGTTGATTTTGGGCTTTTTATGATTAAAATAAATGCTTTATCTCTGGCGTTGAATATACGAGTATTAAAAACTATCGCGACGTTGCCACATCCTTTTTGTTGGATGTATGAAGTTTTTTTAATCAAAAAAACTGTTTTTAACAATTTTAGTTAGCTTATTTGTAATTTATTCATTAAGTAACAACCAGTTTATATTAGCCAAATACGATTTTAGACATATTTGCTAAAAATTTTAATTCTTATCATAGTTTTTCGATTGCTAATTTAATATTTTTGACTTTTTCTTGCGTGAGCCGCTAGGGTTTAGATCCTTGTTCTAAGGAAATGTTTTGCGTAAAATGAGGTGCAGAATCGTTGGTTATATTTACAAATAGTTAGACGAAATGTTTTCGCCCATCATCGCGGATTGCCATGATATAAAAGGGAACGCTCGATGGTAAAGGAGTTCAAAGATGAAAAAGCAATACCAATATCACAACTTTCCAAAATAATACACCTGATCGTTTGAGTCATATAAATAAAAAATGCATTTTCTTGTTTCATGTCAGCTGGTATAATGCCAGAAAATATCCTCAAATGGGAGACCAACTCTAAATATTTTATAAATATATCTAAGGATACTAAAACTTCTTAAAGGAGCAGTTTTTGAAATACTTGATAATTTAAAATTCATTAGCTCTACTAACACCATTAAAACATTATTAGTCATGACAGGTATATTATGTTATAATGCTCAATGGAATTAATGTTTATTGTTTAAATTCTGATTTTTTTTTATAAAAATACTCGGTTAATGTATTTTGAGAAAAAACTAGAAAGTTTTACTGCAAATACCCAATAACAATATAAAATCATATGTATATATATACAGGGTGTCCAAGATAAGGATCCTAAGCATGGGGATCTCGGAAACAGTTGGAGATACGAGGTCGGTTAAATTAGAGAAAAGTTGCGCAATTTAGTGCTAAATTAAACGCAGTTAAAAAAATTTAAAAATTTCAAACAGTTCCGGAGATTTCCGGAAAAAAACGAAATTTGGCAAAATCGTTTTTAATTTTTGCAGGCTTTATTTAAAGAGATATCAGAAAATAAAAGGTAGATTCTCATTGCCACTTTCTATTTTTTATAATTTGGTCTAAACAAAATTTAAATCCGACGTTTCATTTCTGAGATACCATCATGAACTTTCATTTTTTATATGGAACAAAAAAAAGTATTCCATGTATTTGATAGCATTTTTTATTACAAATTCAACGGTGTATCACCCTTGCATATCGAATACGTAGTTCAAGTACTTTCCATAAGAGCTCCGTGAGAGCGAGAGAGAAAGGTATATCAGTTTTATAAAAGCCAATGAACTACACACTTGATATGCAAGTGTGATACACCGTTGAATTTGTAATAAAAAATGCTATCAAATACATGGGATACTTTTTTTTGTTCCATATAAAAAATTAAAGTTCATGATGGTATCTCAGAAACGAAACGTCGGATTTAAATTTTGTTTAGACCAAATTATAAAAAATAAAAAGTGGCAATGAGAATCTACCTTTTATTTTCGGATATCTCTTTAAATAAAGCCTGCAAAAATTAAAAACGATTTTGCCAAATTTCGTTTTTTTCCGGAAATCTCCGGAAGTGTTTGAAATTTTTAAATTTTTTTAACTGTGTTTAATTTAGCACTAAATTGCGCAACTTTTCTCTAATTTAACCGACCTCGTATCTCCAACTGTTTCCGAGATCCCCATGCTTAGGATCCTTATCTTGGACACCCTGTATATATATATATATATATATATATATATATATATATATATATATATATATATATATATATATATATATATATATATATTATACTGCTTCAAAAACATATATTTTCATAATCATAGTAAATCTATTTGAAGATAATTTACCAATGTTTCAAAATTTTTCTATATAATCATAAGAAAATTGCCAGGTTGGAAATTACGATGGTCAGAATAAAAGCAGTGTTTAATTAATATGTATTTTTTATATTTTATATTATCAAAAAGTATTTCCATAATAAAAATAAAATTTTAATAATTAATTCTTATTGACAATAACAGTTTAAGTGTTACATGGTGTCCCAAAATCCTGGAATAGATCTCCGAAGTTCTTTCTCTCGTCCCTCATATCACCTCATAGATTTTTTATGCGGTTCAGGTCAAGGCTTTGCGCTAGCTACTCCAGGATATCAATTTTCTGTTTTTCCAGAAATCTCTTAGTAAAGTTTGACACTACATTATTATTAAACCCTCATGTGTGACAGTATTTATGGTATATCTAGCACGATATGCAGTGTCTTGGGAACATCTTATATAGCTTCTACATCCTACATTATCAAAAAGAAAATTCTTCTTTCATTCGACCACAGAATATTGTGCCTTTTGGTCAATGGTCATTCCAGATGTTACCTATCAAACTGTAAACGTCGATGTATTTGTCTTTTATTTAGTAAAAAGGCCGTACTGGGGAATTTGAGCTCACAGGTCTGATTCTTATAGACGATATCTACCTTTTCTGAGGGAGATATCTATTCTTAGAACGTCGTAGGTTGTTACTATTTTATAGCATATGCCACCATTTTTACAGAACTATATTTTAGATTTCTACCTACGAACTCCTCTCAAAACCTAGACGTCGAATCAGATCCCGTTGTTTTTACGTGCAATATTTTTTTTCTTCTTATTCTTCTGGCACCAGTCAGAACCGGATTCCTATTATCTACTGGTTAGTTTGATAACCTCGCTCATAAACGGACAGTACCGGTTCGACGGAATTTTTATATTTGTGATTTAGTAGACGGATTTTAAATGTTTTAAGTGACTTATTGATTTATGTTTTTTGTTGTATTTAGTATAGAGAGCTCCAAAAAGTATATGTTTTACCAAAACAAGAGAAAAGTAGATTTTTAAAGTACTGAACTATATTTACGTTTTAACATCGCAAATTGGTCATTATTGAGATTAAACTTTGTGGGTGTAATAAATATTTTATCTAGGATTAGAATCCAAAATAATCTTAAATAACTCTATTTTAAACAAAAAACCACCAAAGGTGCAGTTAAACAAGAATTTTATCAGACTGTAGTCCTTTATTTCTTAGTTAAAATATTTATTCTTTGTTTACGTGATTAATTTTATTATGTTTTACCGCTACCATTATTTTGACCACAACTGCACATTCATCTAGTTTTTATTTCATTG
Organism: Diaprepes abbreviatus; assembly: GCA_034092305.1. Taxonomy (NCBI): domain Eukaryota; kingdom Metazoa; phylum Arthropoda; class Insecta; order Coleoptera; family Curculionidae; genus Diaprepes; species Diaprepes abbreviatus. The sequence continues at coordinate 38,866,568 of JASJET010000022.1, forward strand.
ATCGAACGTCCTTTATATCCATCTCATTTAAATTATAATAGTTTTCTAGATAGCTGATATTAAGACACTCCGTGTATATTTTTGCCCACATTAATTGTCGAAGTGTGATTTATCAACACCTCAAATAATTTTTAGCTCTAGCTATCTACTGTTTAAAGGAACCTACTTGGCGCTTTTCCATTTTTTGCGAGTTCCCGGAAATCCTCTATTAAATTTTAAGCATCATAGATAGGTGTTCCATTTGCAAAAAAAAAATAACGTGGGATATTGTAGACAATTCCAAAACTTCTGCCATAGTCGACATACGAAGATATAATAATCGTAACATTAATTGAATATAATCTTTAAAAACATACACATAATCTAAAATTATATCTCCTTGTAACCTTGTAGTCGGCCAATTTTGTTTTGCTTATGATATTGTTATAATTTAAATTGTATATGTCAACAAAACAAACAATGATATAGGAAAATTTTGGATAAAAATTTAAAGATAAAGCCTTGAAATCAGTAAGAGAAATAGCATGTTGAATGAACATCTTGGATTATTTCATTCGAACAATTTAATACTTAACAAAAATAATAAATCGTAATACAATGTCACATGTACAAGTGATACTGATCTATTTTATTCAAATAATTTACCTCAAGTATTGTAAGTTTATTTTTTTGAATTAAATAAATACTTGCTTATAAACATTAATAATTTTTTAATAAAAAAAACTTTGAAAGTGCGCTTGTAAATAATGTTAACATAGGTCTATGCAAAATTTAATCATAATTAGGCGTACATCATACACTCTTATTTTAGATGACCTTTTGTTGTTTGTTTTAACGTTCGGAATGCATTTGTATATCTTTATAAGTTTGCTTAATTTGTATTATACACGTTGACCTTTTAAATGAAAAAGTGATTATTTTTAGTAATTATAACTGATAACTGAGTATTTAAAATAGCAACTTTTGGAATTTATATCTGTTAAACTGAAACCTTCATATATGTAGGCATAATTACGAAATCCACATGTACAGTTTATTAAAAAAATGTACGGCAATAAATATACTTGTTATTATTACGATGGTATACGACATTAAACGATGGAACATACAGTGTAGATATTTACGATCGAGATCTCAGATTCAAATCTCACAATTAGAATCAGAAGTGTTTATAAATCCGTATTAATAAATGGGAAATCAATTTCGAATCTATGCTATTTTGTTTCAAATTTAATAACAAACATTTTCAGAATTGAAGAAAGTTCATTTGATGCCGGAATATTGCAACATTAGTGCAAAATTAGTGGAAGAAATGGTATGAGTGCACTGCGCTCCAACAAAATCGAATATAACTCGCCTTCTAATTAATTTTTTTTTATCTTTTCATACCATCAAAAAGGATTTTTTAAAAATAATATGAAACTGAGATGATGCAAGCTCCAAATTTTCGATATTTTTTTATTATCTCAATTTTTATGAAAGAATAGGGATTACTAGCATAAAGATACGGCTAACAAAAGTTATACCAAAAGATTAAATTTTTGTTTTGAAATTAATTTAAATCGGACTTGCAAATTTACGTAATGACATGGTGGACACGTGAATGTATATATTTATATATATATATATATATATATATATATATATATATATATATATATATATATATAATCTAAATATTTTGACCTTTCGTCCTCTATTTAAGGCATTTTCAAAAATTTTTTTATTCATTTACCATCCTAAAAAATATTTTTTATATAATTAAAAACACTTCATATACAAACATGTTTACAATTTAAAAAACAAACAACACTTTAAAACACTATTCAGTTTTTTAAAATATACTTATTTTTACCAGTACGCACCCTGTAAATAATGGTTTAAGTATTACATGGTCTGCCAAGATTCTTGAATAACTCTCCAAAGTTCTTTCTCGCATCCCTCATATCAGCCCATAGATTTTTTATGAGGTTCAGGTCAAGGCTTTGCGCTAGCTACTCCAGGATATCAATTTTCTGTTTTTCTGGAAATCTCTTAGATTTTTAACAGTAACGTTTGACACTACATTATTATTAAACCCTCATATGTGACAGTATTTATGGTATATCTAGCACGATATGCAGTATCTTGGGAACATCTTAGTTGGCTTCTACATCCTACATTATCAAAAAGAAAATTCTTCTCACATCCGACCACAGAATATTGTGCCTTTTGGTCAATGATCATTCCAGATGTTCCCTATCAAACTGTAAACGTTGACGTATTTGTCTTTTATTTAGTAAAAATGCCTTACTGGGGAATTTCAGCGCGCAACTTTGATTCTTATAGACGATGTCTAACTTTTCTGAGGGAGATATCTATTCTTAGAACATTGTAGGTTGTTGCTATTTTATAGCATTTGCCATTTTTACAGAACATTCAACTATATTTTAGATTTTTATCTGCGAACTCCCATCAAAAGCTAGACATCGAGTCAGATCCCGTTGTCCTTACATGCAATATATTTTTCTTCCTATTCTTCTGGCACCAGTCAGAACCGGATTCTTGTTATCTGCTGGTTGCGTTAATAATATCACTCATAAACGGACAGTACCGGTTCGACGCAATTTTATACTTTGTGGTTTTTACCTTGTGAGTTGTATGCGATTTAGACAGATTTTAAATGTTTTTAAATTTTTTATTTTTTTATTCATTTACTATCCTAAATATTTTTTATATAATTAAAAAAATTTACCCTGAACATTTTGTTTAATAATTAATAATGGGGTGCTACTTTTACGTCGTCTATGCAGGTACTGAGGATACATGAAATGCGAATTTATTTTATTTTTTATATTTTACAATGCACCAAATAACCCGAAACAACGCATACATTTTATTTTATATTTAACAGGATATTCAATTTTTGATATTTATTAACAGGATCGGTTACTTAATATTTTTGTTTAAATTAGGCTGGTGTAGATGTGGCTCAAATTTCCTATATCCGGTTTGTCGTTAACAGTGTTTTTATTTTTTTTTTCTTAATTTCTATAATTTCCTGTGTCTGTAACTTTTGGTAATTCATATTTTTGTTCTTAATTATGGTACTGTTGTAATTAAAGGTATGTTTTTCGTCCTGTATGTGTTTGTTTAACGCTGTTAATGCGTTTTTCGTATATTTATGGACATTCAATCTGTTTTCTAGTAATTGGCTCGTCAAGCCTATATACTTTTTGGGACAATTTATGTAAGGGATCGAATACACTACATTGGATTTATTCATGAGAGGAATTTTACTTTTTAAGTTAGTGAATAGTGTATTTAATTTATTATGAGACCTCTGGCATATGATAATATCGTGCTTTTTTAAAATGTGTTTTATTTTTTCTGACAGCTCACTAGTGTAAGGTAATGCTACATATTTTTGCTTTTTATGTTCTATGTTTTAAGAATCTGGAAAACATAATTATATATATATATATATATATATATATATATATATATATATATTTATTTATTTATTTTAAAAATTTTCTCTTATAGTAGTATTCTGGATCTTGGCAATATATACTTAGTTTGTAATTTTCTTGGGAATGAGGTTCATTGATGCTCCAGGATGTTATGAATTCATTTAATAGACATAAAATATATAAATAAGACGTTTCGACTATTATACAGTCTTCATCAGTTACTGTTAGTCTTAAATAAGAACAATTACTCAGTTATATAACTTTTCGTAATGTAAAACGCGACTACGTTTCTTATAAACAAGTTATATCTTACTTGCAGCAAACGCTTTTAAATGTGGTTTCGCGGTAAATTAAAAAATTTGATCTCATAAATCGCTAAATATATATATATATATATATATATATATATATATATATATATATATATATGTCTTTTCATATTATGTTAAGTGTTAAGTGCTAATGATTGTATCGGTTGAACAAAACCTGGCTTTTTATATGTACTCACTTTGATGGGACTTTTTTCTTTATTTTATAAGAATAGAATTAAGGAATGTAATATTCTCTTTTGTTGAAGTCCTGATGAAGGGAATAAAATTTCTCGAAAGCTAGACTAACAAAAAAGAGTTTTCTTTTCGGGCCAACCTTCCTTCTAATAATATGTTTCTCACATTCCAGAACAATATTTCGATTCCCATATTTCTAGAAAATAAAGGCTTTTATTCTTGTGGAGGTTAAAAAAATTTTTTTTTGTGAAAATATACTTCCAGGTTTTCAAAATCGTTGCAGGACATGCATTACAGTTGATTTTGAATCCTTTCGTAATATTAATTATTTTTTCGCCATCACGATATAGTTTAACAATACGTGTTTTTATTCCAGTTAATAGAACATTCCTCTAGGCATTCCGAATGAAATAATTGCTATCAGCTTATCAAGTACAACTAATTTCCAAGAAATGTAAATTATTTGAGTTTTTGAAAAAATTGTTCCAATTATTTTCTATTATTCAAACCAAGATTAAAAAACTATTCTTGAAAATGTATCACGCTAATATACCATGTGTTCATATTTACAATGTTGAATTTGTCGACAAATCTATTCGTTTTATCGCAATTTCTAAAAAGTAGGCTCGTTCGCGTTAGACCCACTTTGTCTGGTATTCTTTCTCAAGTTGCCTGATTGTACAAACCCGCAAAATTCATATATCTTTTTTTAACTTGATTAAAAATAGAATAGTTCAAGTAATTCTACGCAAAACCGCATAAACGTAATTTTTGCGATTTGTTTACAACTATTTCCCAGAAAATACACGTATAACGCTCGGTTCCGTACAGACATTTTCTTGGAATTCATCTGGCATATAATTTGCATTATTTTTAAATAGTTTAACATAGTGTATACAAAACTTTTTTTTCAGGCTCTTACTGATTATTCTTGAAACAGAAAAAATAATAGTTGAGTAAATAATCAATCTTAATTATGCTTAAATTTATACAAATGTTTGTACATGAAAAATATTTGCGTTCGTTATTTTGGTGTTTATTTTCTACCACATGGCCATAAAGTTATTAACCAGGACGCTATAACCATTTTGAGATAGTAAAATGAATTTGCTACAGTGGTCCAGTAGTACTGAACCTAGCAAACCAAACTTAATAGGAGTGTAGTAAATTTTCATATTTTCCCATTGTTCAGGAACTTAATTTAATTTTTTGGGTAAAAAATTACTTAAATTTATATGATAATAATGTAGCTCAAAATTACTCTTAAATTTATTTTATCTTTGTAATTATAAATACTTTTTATTGCAATGCATTTTTTCCCTATTTTTCATTTTTATGCACACAAGTCGATCCGAGAGAGGTTGGCGACTTAGCAGTAGATATTATTATTGTATGGCTATTCGTCTGATACATACTCATTGACATGACCAAAAAATCCAATAAATTAGGCTAGCTGGGCAACCGGTATAAATCAATACAAGGTATGCAAAATTCAGGATTTTTTTTAAGCAATGTAATGTCCAAAAAAGCTGGATTACCAAAATTTATTTATAAGATCTTTTAAATTTTGCGATATGCTAAATATATTTATACAGTTTAAAACTCAAAATCAAAAATTAAAGTTTATTGTTATTTTACTTCATACAATACTGCTTTAGAGCCAGGGAAATATTCCATAAGTTTTTTCTTAGTTTTTTAAAATTTATTTACCCGTGCCATCCTCTAAAAACTAAAAAGTTTGAAATATTAATATTAGAACCACCACCTAGCCTCCGTAACATGAGGACTGCAGTAAGCTTTATAAAGGTGCGTATAAATATGGCGAATTTCTCACGAAACCCTTGTAACTTCGGCAACAGACGTCAAATAAGATAATAAGATCATCTGGTTTGTTATATATGTAATTCTCCTTTCAGGCAGAGAATATGAAAAATATATGTACAAACAGTTTATTTCCTGCAAATATCGCTCTAGTCCTCTCTCCATACGCGTTTCGATCCGATACAGCTCCACTGACGAGATCATGAGGTGATCGAAACGCGTATGAAGAGAGGACCAGAGCGATATTTGCAGGAAATAAACTGTTTGTACATATATTTTTCATATTCTCTGCCTGAAAGGAGAATTACATATATAACAAACTATTTAAATACGGCAGAAAGATATCTTTATTTCTTATTGATATTTTGATTTTTTTAAGAGATCATCTGGGATACAGCAAGCCAATTTCATTATATTTTCATGTCTTCGATCTCGTTGCGAAGTAAAAAAAAGAGCGTGCCATTAAGCCGTCCAACTAGATTACAAAAGTTCCTTTCAGCTCGCACCAAAAACCGATAAAAATGGATCACTGCGAGCCACGGTCGCGCTGCTTGCGAATCATAGAAACATGATGACGCCTTTATTATCTCCTTTGACGCTGACTGTCTGGCCTGACTCGCCATCATAAGATGCACTTTAAGGGTTTTACAAAACTTATAAATTAAGTGACGATACGCAAAGACGACTCGCAAAAAGGCTATATTATAGTTTGTGCAGGAAAAGATTATTTTCGACAGTAGTGCATCGCCTCGGCCACACACTACGTAAACCTTAAGGTGCGTATAAATATGGCGAGTCGCGTCCGTAACATACCCTCCTTTAAATTTTGCTGATTTCGGCGGTTGGCGTCAAGAGAGATAATAAAAGCGTCATTATATTTTTATTTTCGCGAGAATCACTACCGACTCGCAGTGATCTATTTTTTGTCGATTTTTGGTACGAACTCAAAGGATTTTTTTAAAATCTAGTTAGACTCTTTTATGGCATGCTCTTTCAAAAAAAAAATTTTTTTCACCGAGACCATGACACGAGAAATGTGATGAAATTGGCTTCTTGTATCCCAGATGCTTTTATTGGCTGTATTCTTTTGAGTAAATTATCACTGATCAAAGTGAAAAAAGTGAAACTGATAATTTCATGTTCTTTTGAATATGCATTTACTTGTCATTAGGTCGAAGCGATCCTGATTACTTCAAGTGACAGAACTGAAAGTGATAATTACTCAAAAGGGTATACCTATTATCTCATTTAACGCCAACCGACGAAGGCACAAGAGTTTCTTTAGACATTCACGTGGTGACCTCGACATCAATTAAAGTCAGCTACATTCAAAGCAGGTTCGTCACAGGCGCAACTCGCCCAATTTATACTCATCTTTATACTTGTATTTATTAGGTCTTTCTTAGGCACAGGTTTGTTATAACTGAAAACAGCCTTAATATTAGAAAAAATAGTAAAATAAAAATATTGAACAAAACAATTTTTAAATTGTTAGAATCTTATAATGTTAAAGAAAGTTTTTTTTAATGCTTTTATAGCCTAAAATAAAAATGTTTTATTATTGTTATTATGACACGTTTAGTGGTAATTGTAGAATGAAAAACCAACTAGAGCGCTGCATCTCCAGGTTTGAAAATCTATTTTTAGCACGGTTCCCTCTTCTTCACCGTTCGTGCGGTTTTTTTTAAAAAGATTTACACTTATTGACGATCTTATCCATGATATCAGTGAATTTTCTACATGAATTTACTTATTTTTTATACTAGTTTAGGATAAGCAAGAAAATAATGAAAATATTTTAAAATTTTATAGAAAGGTTTAATCGGTATTTTAATTAACATTGTCCTATCTTAGTTTATAATTTTTTTATATAATTTTAAAAATATCAACTTCTGACAGGCCTATTTTTTGAATTTTATCTATGTATACTGTTAGTTCTGTTTATTTTACGAAAATAATAATAACATTCCCTATTTGTATGCTTCGTTTAAAGTCACTATAATCTAGTTGTTGATTTGTTGGTCGTTAAACTGCCAACACGTAATCGGTGCGTTCTTGTACAAAGCAAGAATAAGACGTGGTATGGTCGTTTGGGGACAAAGGCGGGGGCTCGGGCTGATTGTACGGTGTGAGGTGGGAATTTTCGTGACGGGATGGGTTTCAAAGTATTTTGGGGAAGTCTGTGTGTGGCTGCGTACTCTACGGAGTACGGGGCGATTTTCGTCCCACAAATCGTTCCTCTGTATAGTAAAAGTGAATGGATTTAACTGTGGCGGATGGTCAATTCAGCATCCGCGGGTTCAAGCAACAGAATTGGTCTGAATTATATAATTGTTAATCACCCGTATGACCATTCCTGGTTGAATGATGGAAGTATCCAGATTATCTTAGATGAGGTATCCTTTTGGTTTTTTTATCTTGAAAAACACATCCGGTTAACATGTTCCCGACGGGTGTTAAAACACGTGGTGGCGATCCTTGGCTTATTAAAAAAATCATTATCTAACAATTAATAAATATTACATTATTTTCCTTGAAAAAAACCTTTAATGGCGCATGTATCATTATTAAGAGAAGTTAATTTGAAATTAACTACTATTTTGCCGATACTTATCCCTACAAATGACACGATATACAAGTCAATGAACACGCATTTTTTGCAGGTAAACAACTTTTTTATTTATTATTGCATTTTATTATGTTGTTTATTAGAATTGGTTATTTAGCATATATATGTCATAGTAAAGGTGGTTTCCCAGATATATATTTAAAATATCAAGCGAAATACTACCTAATTATAATGCATTAAACCTGTTTTAAGTGCGGTTAGTTAACAAAATATTGAATCAGAGAGCGCGGAGAAATATGTATTTAACAAGCTTACTTTTTATTTTCCGTTAGGGATTGCCGATTTTTCTTGGTTTAAATATTAACAAACAAAAGTATCTACAATTTCCTCTTATTTTTTCTATATTTCAATGCATTCTTCATATCATTTAATTGTGACTTGTATGCTGTTATATAACCAATTTCGAATAATTATATATTTATTTATGTATTTATTTTTTTATTTACATATACATCACAGAATAATTTCCAAATAGTACATAGATCCTACAAACTAAATACAAAAACAATATTGGTAATATAGATTAAAGGCTACCCAGTAATTCTTTTCAATTGATAGAAACTTACATAAAAAAAATCTGTATTTAAAAAGTGTTCTTTATAAATTTTGGTTAGGCAGTCGATAAAAGCTCTCGAACCATAATTTGTTCGGTGTACTGTTACAGCAAATAACTGAGTTTGTCGAGTATGTCTACTGGGTACTCTAAAATTAAGCTGGCCAAGAAGTTCATCACAATTAATCAAACCATTAACAAGCTTGTACAACAAGAACAAATAATCGTTTCTTCTACGCACTTCTGAACTTGGGAGACCTACCAACAATAAACAAATATCGTGCCATAAATTCTCATATGGGAATCGGTGTTTATATAGCAAGAATTTTACAAATTTTGACTGTACTCTCAAATTTATCTATGTGACACTGATATCATCATCATCATCATCATCACACAGCATGTAGCGTCCACTGCTGAACATAGGCCTCTCTCAATCGTTTCCAATGTTCCCGATCTTGTGCTGATTGAATCCAATTTGTTGCGATTCTCTTGATATCATCAGTCCACCATGTTGGAGGACTGCCCCTACTTCTAAATGCTTGGAACCTAGGACGCCACTCTATAATGCGTTTAGTCCACCTAGCGTCTTCCATTCTCGCCACATGTCCGGCCTAGTTCCATTTCATGTGTTATACTTTCTATAGCATCCTTGATCCCTATTCTAGTTCTAATAATTACATTTGGAACTTTATCTCTCAGTGTTATTCCCAACATCGACCTCTCCATGGCTCGCTGAGTCACTCTAATTTTTTCGCAACTTTTCTTAGTGAGTGTTAAAATTTCTACACCGTACGTTAGCACAGGGGGCACACACTGTTCATAAACCTTTCTTTTCAAGCAAATCGGTATATTGCTTTTAAATACGTCCTTTCTCAGCTTGCCCATGCTAGTGTTATGCGTCTTTGAATTTCACAGGTCTGGTTATCTCGGTTTATTCTCCGTTCATGGCCCAAATATTTATAAGATGTTACATACTCGATTTCAGATTCGTTTAGGGATATGTTGCTACTGAGAACTAAGTTTGTCATACATTGAGTTTTTGTACGGTTAATTTTTAGACCTACCAAATCTGACGCTGCACTTAGTGTCGTTAGTAACTCTTGGGCTTCTTCAAGGTTGTCAGAAATTAACACGATATCGTCAGCAAAGCGTACGTGATTTAATCGTTCACCATCTATATTGACTCCCATGTTCCCCCAATCTATTTTTTTAAACATGTATTCTAGCAGCATTGTAAATAGTTTTGGTGAGATGTTATCACCTTGTCGTACGCCACGTTCCATTCTAAATGTAGATGTTATTTTGGAATGGACTTTCACACTTGCTGTTGCGCTATTATATATGTTTTTAATTAAAGCTGCATATCTGTGGTCGACTCTACAATCAGCTAGTGCAGCAAATATTTTGTTTTGGTCCGCTGAATCGAACGCTTTCTCGTAATCCACAAATATTAAGACCAGTGGTTTGTTGTACTCCACTGTTTTTTCTATGAGCGTTTTCATAACTAGCAAGTGGTCATTTGTACCATAACCGGATCTGAAACCTGCTTGTTCTCTAGGTTGGTAGAAATCTAATTTGAGAGTCAATCGTCTTGTTATTATTTTTATAAATAGTTTGTACATGTGGGAGAGGAGACTGATTGGACGGTAGTTTTTTACACTGATATATAGGTGCCCAAATGGTACAAGTATACTCCAAGATACTATGAACTAAACTGTTATAAAGTGTTTGGATAGACCTTGTGTCTTCGATATGTCTACAGTTTCTTTTTATAAAACCCATCATCTTAAAACTCTTTAGTACAATATACTCAATATGTATATTAAAACTTAATTCTTTATCGAAGATAATCCCGAGATCATTAAAAAATGGCACTCATTTTAAACATATCATAACATTACATTGTTTACATTAAGAGTTAAAAAATTATTATCACACTGACTAGCAAATCTACCTCTCGTTGAATATAAACCTAATCGTCTAACGAGGAAACAATTGCAAATAGTTTTAAATCACCAGCATACAAAAGGCAATGACAAAATTTAAAAACATTGATAAGATCATTATTAAACTCTAAAAATAAAATTGGACCTAAATGAGACCCCCGGGGAACTCTAGATAACACGAAAATCTCCCTTGATATTTCACCACACAATTTAACACACTGCGTACGCCAAGATAAATATGAGGCTATCCATTTTAAATATGGATTACACACACCGAGACACTTAAGCTTGTATACCAGTAATTTGTGGCAAACACTATCAAAGGCTTTAGTCAAATCCGTGTATATAGAGTCCACTTGATATCCTACCTCCACATCTCGAACCAAAAGATCTTGATAAACAGCCAGATTGGTAACCGTTGACCTTCCTTGGAAAAAACCATGTTGTTCTGGGCCGATGAAGTTTTGAACGCATTAAACAATTTATCAGTTATTATAGACTCGATTATTTTTCCCATAATACACACCAGATTTGAAAATAGAAAACAAGGACTGTTTCCATCTCGAAGAAAAAATTCCATCAGTAAAAGATTTTTGATAAATGCGATATAGATGAGGTACAAGGGAAACCATGCACTTCTTGATAAAATGTGGGGATATTCCATCAGGTCCTGCACTCTTATTATAGTCTAACGAGTCAATCTTGTTCTGAACTTCGCCCAAAATAAATATATGGGATTGCAAATGTACAACCTCATTTATTAAGTTGACGTGAATAGAATTAACGTTACTGTGATCAGAATAGCACGACTGAAAATTCTGAGCAAAGGCTCCGACGATATCATGTGGAATATTCAACTGCTTGTTGTCATATTTCATTATTCATGGAATGCCGTTGTCCTGTCATAAATTGTTAACGTAGGACCAGAACTGTTTTATGTTATTTGGAATTATTATTTCAGCATTAGAAACAAATTTCAAATAGCAAGTGTCAGTTTGAACCTTAGTCTCACGACGCACAGCAGAAAAACTTTTATAATCCAACTGAAGCCCAGATCGTTTAAAAAATTTTAAGTAGACATTTATTTTCTGTGCATTTTGCTTTCGGGAATTTTTTTTTTTTTTTCAAAATATTGAAATGCATTACAAAGATTAAAATGAAAAAAAAAAAATATGCAAAACTATCCTCACCTCATCTTTGAAGTTTCACAATAAACGCTCTTTACACGTTTCGAATTTTCCTACCGGTACGTCTTGAATTGGTTCTCTTATCCAATTTTTGATCATTCTGGCACTCGCGAAACTCTAAATACAGTCATTCCCGAACAGCTAAAAACAATGCATCAAATGCCCATCTTGCTGAGAGTATACGGATTGTTTAATGAGATTAATCCAAAAAAAAGTATATTTAACATTTCCGAATAGTTCTATCATACTTCTTCAAAGATTGAAGGTACAATTACACCAAACATTAACTTTTTTGGAATACTGTCTTCTGCAACATATTTGGAAGTGTGAATTTTCATTCGTACACTAACGCTAATTGTTAATAATTCCACTGGTTGAGACGGTGGTTTCATCAGAAAAAAGAATTATTTAAACAATTGCTGATCTATGAATATTTTTCGGCAACCCGTTAACAAGATTCCAGTTTCATTTTCATCATCATTTCGTTCCAGTGCATGAATAAATTTATCTTCTTTTAAAATTACTTTTTAATGTGAGCTGCTTATATTTTCATTTTCTGATGCTCTCCCCAGAAACATTTAAGCACAACGTTGAATAAAATTGCTGGAACACTTTCTTCTTCTTTTAAAGGATTCTTTGTATTTTAATAATATTCAACATACTTCAAATGCTCATAAATTTAACAATTTTATGAGTTGCAGTAAGATTTGGCCTTTTGTAATTTAATTTTCTTGTCACAGAACAAGTATGAAATATTTCGCCAAACCCTAGAATTGAACAATAAATTCTTTTTGCTAAAGTGCAAGGATTTTGAAATAATTTTCTAAACGAAACGCAATATGACAAACAGATTTTAGCGACATGAAATTAATTAATTAACACAATACTCGCGAACAATTAAAGGTGAACAAGTAGTTCTGAAAAAAAGTTTATTTTTTATAGAATTCCATAATTTTCTATTTTGAGATAATACAAACAACTTTTATTTGTATCTTTATAAATAGTGATACTTTGTTCTTAGGATTTTCTATATCTTTTCTAATCTCTAAATGTCCTATACACAGTTTTGTTCCTTTAGTATTTTCAAGTTAAGCAGGATTTCTTATTAAAATATACTTTTTTTCATAAATTCGCAAAAAAAGCTGTTTCCTGCTTCCACTTAATCCGTGAATACACTTCACATGTATGTTATCGATATTACACATGTTTTATTTTCAAATGGATTTTAATAATATCCCACATTTTTTGGCATTAAGCTGGTCAGCTATGCTAAAATTATATTTTGTTACATTAAAATAATTGCTAGTAATCATGTTTAACATTCACACGGAACAAATAAAACCCAAACAGGAATACCTATTTCACGCCATTGGGGCCCGTCAAGGCGATAGTTCACAATTTAATAATTTTGAAAAATAGTGACAAAATTCACTAAAAAAAATATTTTGCCTTATAATAATAAATAAGATAATGAGTAAACAAATGAGTATAAGTGGCCATTAATTAAGTTTTTTAATAATTATTAACATGTGAAAAAAATTGTAATTTGACTTTGATCAACAAAAATTTTATTTAAAAATACTGGAAAATATCAAAGAAATGTTTGAAAAGTATAAATATCGAAGAGTGGAAAACAGTAGTGGTCTATTTAAGATGTTAATGTAAAGGTGGAAACTAATTCTGTTATTTTACAAAAAAAAACTTTTCAAGCATTGTTCTTTCATTTATTAGCGTAGCCTAAGTGACATTTTTGAACGCTGCATAACAGTTAACGGTCCTGGTTCATTGAACCGAAGAAGCCTAATACAGTATACATCAACCATGAAACAACGGCTTTTTTGTCAATTGTTAAATTTTGTAGCCTTCACATCTCATTAGAATAAAATAAATTCTTTATAACCTCTATATTTCGTCATTTAAAGTGCATTAAATTCTGCTTGCTGGTGATGTTTTAACGGAATTATTATTATTATATTTTTTATAAATATATTTTAAAGTGATACTTTACTACAACACTGGACAGAAAATGTGAAGAAGTCAAATGACCGAAAATCGGCGCTGTTTTATTTTGACATTTTTATCCTCTAAAAGACGTGAAAATAATTGAATTTTTTAAATCTGTTCAAAAGTACACACTATCTGCGAAATATATGTGGTTCAGTCTTCGAATCTACACAAACTCGAATAGTTCTGATTAAAAATTGTCGATCTAGGTATTTAAATTACTCCTTAATTGGTCAATTTCGTTTTGCTTATAATATTGTTACAATTTGTAATATATATGTCAACCAACAAACCTTTATATAGAAAAATTAAGGATACAAACAAAACGATTTTTTATTCTTGCATTTTTAGTACAAAACTTGGTTGACTTGCACTGAACAACGGTTAAAAAATATCCCAAATACAAACAACCAAAAATAAGCTTCCCTTGTTTACCAGCGCCTACTACAAATATTTGACGTCATCAGACGACTTTGTCGGTACACAGGTATCAGATCAGGAGTCTCTAGCAGTGTTGACAACCAAGCTAATGTAAAAATCCGTAGATTACGGGAAAAATCTGTAGAATTTTTTAAAAGTATTTTTACTGTGTAAAATAACCAGATATTTTTAACAAACAATGTAAAATAGAAAATAACATAAACACATAACAAAACACAAATATATATATATATATATATATATATATATATATATATATATATATATATATATATATGAAGCAAAATGCGAACAGTAAATGCAAACTTCGTTCTAACCATTCCGTGTTGGACGTTGCACAGTTGGGACAAATTGCTATGGAACACAATTTATCCCATTCCACCACCATCGAGATGATGGCCTACCTGTACCACCATACCGAGAAGAAGGTCAAAACTTACCCTCCCCGCCACAGTGATACGGCAGAGGTACATGTTTCGTCTCTACTAGACTCATCAGGGTACCGACATGCACCTGGCTGTGCAAAGGATACATTGACTATGTGTGGAGGCCTAGACAAGAGAGATACAAAAGTGGAAGGCGTCCACCAACTAGACGCACTGATGACCTGCGACACATTCACGTATTGGATACAGGTTGTACAGAACAGAGAATCCTGGAAGCAGTTACGGAAGACTTACGTCCAGCTGTGGACTAGAATAAGCTTTTTTGGTGAATGTTAAAATATTTGGCTCCGTTTAAAAATTGGGATATTGCGTGCAGTTATCGGTAGATCGGTAGAAATGTTGTAAAATCGGTAGATCGATCAATACATCGATAGGTTTGGCAACGCTGGTCTCCAGTAAAATACAGAATAGCGTTGGACTGTGATGTCCTTCAAGTGTGTTAATAATCCCGATAGCTTTTGTTATATTTTTGATGAAGTCACTTTTGCGTCGCAAATTCGATCTTTCACTCCGATGGTTAAAAAACATATTATCTTTATTTCGGATGTATATTGATAGATCAGGACAAATCTTGTGCTGTACATATATACTGCAATAGCTGTACTTCAGATCTAATTGAACCCAAAAAAGAAATCGATCGTTTTGCTGTTCTAATAATAGGGAGAGAACCGTCAATTCACCTAAACAATGGCTATTTGTGCATTATGCCTCCAGTGAAATAGAAAACGGACATATCCAAAAAGAAGAAATCTGTCTCCAATTACCTTTTATATCATCCGCAATACGACCTGTTTCACATAGTAATGATTTCCCTATTTTAAAATGCCGCGAAACTCAATCGAGCGATCCAGATTCTGAAGAAGATGAAGCAAAGAAGACCACTACAGAAAGAGATATTTGCCTATTAGGCAATAGCTTGAGCCAAGACCGAAGAAAATTAAAGTAGGTACACAATATCTTGAGGGCAAACTTTCAAGATGGTGATGAGAAGACAGCCTGGAACAATTTTCGCCTGAAAAACAAGAAGTCGCATAACTAGAATATACTTATTTATTTATTTATCGACGGAGAACACTGGCTATTATACCATAATTAATTACAGAGCTAGAGTGAAACATAACAATGTGAAATCGATAATAGTATAACAAAAGGGTGTTTACAAAAGAAAAAAAGTGTACACCTGTCAATCTGCAACAGCAAAAACACAAAACATCAATCAATAATCAATTCCAACAGCCTTCATCTAAAATGATTCAAGAACGTATCAAGTCATCTAGCCTATTAGCATATCCGGCCCCCTTGGTATAAAAGAATGGCTTGCGTTATTTGTTCTGTGAAAAGACCTGTGAAATATATGGGAAGTACGAGTACTCCTGGGTACCTATTCTCGTTCTTGAGAGAACGATCACTTGATGGAAAGTGGGCGTGGTTCTCACGTAAAAGTATGAAACCGTATTCTGGGTAGCTTTTCTCGTTCTCGAGAGAACGATCATCTTGATGGAAAGTGGCCGTGGTTCTCACGAAAAAGTAAGAAACCGTATTCTGAATATGTTTTCGTACTTTTTCGTGAGAACCATACCCACTTTCCATCAAGGTGATCGTTCTCTCGAGAACGAGAATAGCTACCCTGGGAGGGACCCACAGACCAACACTCCACAGCAGGCGCGGGCAATCGGTGATACTGTTTATAATTTTAGAAAAAAGTTGTAAGTCTCTACGATTTCTTCTATTAGCAAGAGGGAGCAAATTCAACTCGGAGCACAAAGCAGCATAATCAAGATCAGCAACCCCGTTGAATTTCAAGTTAATATATATCTGAGAAACCTTATCTGTACCTCTTCGAGCCGGTACACATGTGATTCATGGTGGGGGTTCCAAACACAAGAAACGTACTCAAGGTGTGCTCGAACCAACGAGCAATAGAGTATTTTAGGGGACTTCAGGGGGGAAGCTCCTTAGCATGACGTTTAATAAAAGCTAACATCCTGAGGGACTTACTAACAATGTCAGCGATGTGAGGAACGAATGAAAGGGTGGAATCAAAAAGGACTCCCAGGTCGCGCATAGAATCAACGGAGGTCAGTGGCCTACCATCCAAGTGATAGTGAGAGTCCAGTGGATAACGCAATTTGGAAAATGTAATGAATTTACGCTTAGGAATATTCAAACTCATCCCATTCACTCCGCACCAGGAAACAAATCTATAAAGGTCCCCCTGAAGCTCTAAGCAGTCACTGTAACTATCGATGACCTTATACACCTTCATGTCACTTGTAGAAAACGTGTTATCGTTTCGAAAGATGAGATGCAATGTCTTTAAAAGTCAATTTTCTTGATTTTCACCTAGACAACTGCGGAATTGTAAATGATGAGCACGCTAAGCATTATGAGAATGAATGAAAGGTACAGGAAAAGTGGAAGGAATACTGCCATGCTGACAGATTATTGCTCTACACTTGTTAGAAGTGTTCCAGAATTAGAAGAGAAACGAGTAGCAAAACGCAAATATTTTTGATTTTTGAAATACTACAAAAATTGTTATTTGTCCTAAATGTGCTTAATTTATTAATAAAATATCTTGAAAATCGTAACTAATCTTTCATCTTCGTTCGTCATTTTCATATTCCGCATAAGTTTTATCTATTATTTGTATTCTATTTTATATAGATTAGTGATTATAGCCCAAGGAAAATGAATTATGTGCATTTATATCTTCTCTTTTTCGTTGAAGAGGATAGAGAAAATTAAACACATTTAAGAGAAAACTTCTTTTCTGAGTTATTTTCTTATCCGGAGCAGGTCGCAGATGCGTGAGAAAAATTGTCAGAATGTACTCTCAAATATTCAATTTAAGTATATTTGATAAATCAATTAATCAGAAAAAACGAATTATCAGAATAGCCGAAATACCAATTAAGCATTAACTTTCAATTAGTCGATTATTGGCCAATAGATTCAAATGAGTCTAGCCCTGCACATATTTAAGATAACAATTTGTCAACCTTGATAAACCCAATCTAAGTTTAGCCTAGGGCGTTATGATATTTTAATTCATATTTCGTAATTGTGCTGTGTTGGAGTTGAGATTAAGTAATAAAGTGTGCGCCGTGGTTGATGACCCTTGATAATGACCTCCTTTCGCCAATGCAAAGCTTAGAAAGTAGCAAAACTGCACAACGCAAGATTCCTTTCAATGTGATCGAGCTAAAATATAATCATGTTTTACTGTATTTTTGCTTAACGGTAAAAGAACTAAAGCATAAGTTATGCATTGTAATTAAAATTTAAAAAGATGTCTGAAAATTCCGAAACGCTCTCTACGAAAGCATAACAAAAGTATGGATTTAATTAATTATGTCAGCAGTGCATTAGGAAACAAAACACATAATAATTATCGTTGTTTACTCTTATATTATCCTTTTTCTTCAAAATAACAATTAACAACTTTAAAAATAACAAAAAAAAATGTTTTTATTCAAGCGATTTTGAATATAAATAAGGTTTACACGATATTCAATCAATAATACGAATAACATGTCATCGTGATAAAATTTGAACCGAATTCATGTATACACGGTGTTCCAGAAAGTTTTTAAAGAAAATAAAAAAGAAACTTGACATGAATATGGATTCAGAAACGCTTCATTTCTTTAATACAAATTCTGTTGTATAATTACGCTCAAGTGCCCGTAGATTTCCTTAGGAAATTCGCTAGATGTCACTTTAATGACAGGTATGACCGTAGACTTCTATGCAATAATAGGCAAACAAGAAAAAACTCGATATGAAAATGGCATAGGACCGAATAGATTCGGATAAAGAATCAGCAGAGAGGAATTACTAGCAAATTATGTCACCGAACACTACTTACACATAACAAAGACACTATTTCGAAAACCGCAAAACATGACAAAGCCCATAGATTACAGCTTATGTAATAATAATATAGTTATAGATACGGCAGTACTGAACAGCATAAATACGGGTAGCGATCGATTATCGACTACTAAGGGCTCGAAAGAAATAACAGAAATAAGGAAAGAAGAAAACTCATACAAAAAGCAAATAAAGTAAAATATGAAGAACAAATTTAAGAAAAAAACAGAATTTCAGCGAAAACTTTCAGGATTTATATAACAAATAGACGAAGACTCGTAACTCAGAGAACTAAAACATTCAATTAACGAACAGTATACTGACATCTACAAAAGAAATTATTAAAGACATCCAGAAAGAAAAACCTCAAAAACTAAGTAAAATAAAGTAGCCATTATAGAAATAAGAAAACAACTTTTACAAAATTTAATACGCTATAGAAATTACAGAAATTAATAAAACAGTAGATTAAAGAAAAAAAAAACTCACAAATAAAAAAACGTTAGAAGAAAATAAAAGCTTAAAAGATCTAAAGGAAAAGAGTGAAGGAAGATACTAAATAACAAAACTGTTGAAAATAAAGAAGTCATATCATACAAAATACGAACTAATAAAAATGACAGAGAAATGTTGCCGAGAACTTTATAGTAGTAAAACCTTCGAACATACTCCTGTATAATTAGCATAATGTCAGAACTAAGGCCCGGTTGTTTGAACGCTGAATAACGTAATAATATTTTTATTTATATTTGAAAAAATGTTGATAAACAGTAGATATTTAATTTCTTTGTACAGACATACCGATTTTATGCTATCTTTTTCTAATTACATTATTTAAACGAGCATCATATAATAATCGGTACGTCAATTGTGAATACATAAAGTATGAATATATGGTTGCCTAAATTATTATTATTGTTATTTTCAATATTTAAACAATATCTAACAATAGTTACCAATAAAAATAAGTTTTTAAATCCTATTTTTGTTAATATTAATTGTAAATTTCGCATTTATAGTAATTTCTAACACTTAAAAATACTGAAAAGAGTCACAACAAGCAATTAAACTGAAAGAACAGATAAGTAAAACATGTGTATATCTGTCAAACATCAAAAAAGTGTCTCCCCACCGACCATAAACAGCCGTCAAACAAATCTATTGTTGTTTAAATCTAGGGTATGATCGAAGGGTAAAACACCACCGAACACCGAAGCAAACAGGGTTACGACAAGAAATGTTGGATTTGAGGAAATACCGGAAATAACAAGTGAAGAGTTACAATAAAATTACAATTAATTATATTTAATAAATGTATAGAAATGAGCAAAATATCATCAAGCCTGGTTAAACCCCCTATTAACTTAACTTCAGTTTTCTACAAACTCTTTACAATGATTATAACACAACGTCTAACAAAGAAGCTTGATAGTTGTCAACCCAGAGTACAGGCAGGTTTCCGAGGAGGATATAGCATTCCAGAGTATCTACAAACACTGCCAAACCTCATCCAAAGTTTTTGATACCCACGTTAATTGTATGCTATGCTTCTCTAATTGCATTATTTAAATTAGTATAACATGGTAATCGGTGTGCCAATTCGAGAATAAAGTAATCAGGCAATAAAGTAAAAGTATGAGCTTCTGGTTACGTAAATATCTAATGATATTAACCGATAAAAATAAGTTTTTAAATCCTATTTTTATTGACATTAATTATAAACTTTGCATATTTAGTAATTAGTAACACTTAAAAATACTCGGAGTCACGGAACCAAAAAAAAACTGAAAGAAAAATTAAATAAAAATATTTGTGTCTGTCAGACATCAAAAAAGCCCCCCTCCCCCAACAGAAACAATGTTCAAGCAAATTCATTGTTCTTTAAATCTACTGGTATGATCAATAAATGAACATTTCAAAAAATAATCCCATGATACTAAATTTGAAAAAACGTAAATATTTTAGGCTTATCACTTTTCTGTCAGTGTATTTTCCAAATAACAGGTTAGGCGTGTTCGAATTTCACCAGTGAATCACATAGCTACAAATTAGTCTTTTTATTAATCGATGGTTATTAAAACACGCCATAATAATAGCTAGTTCCAGGTACTAGGCATTATTGAACAATTTTTTTATCCAATAATCGCTTATTTAATTACATTAAATTTTCCCTTAATTTGTTACGTTTCCACACTTAATTGATTTGAAATTAATTCTGTAACATTAAGGAAGTGTCTCTGACACGGTACTAATATCTGGTTCCGAGTAATGTATTATACTTAATATTAATTGTTCAGTGTACAATCTGCCATAGTCTGTTGACCGCAGATAGTAAAACGACGGCATTTTAATTGACAAGCCACCCGTACAAATCTCTGTGCGGACAGTATATATATACAATATTAATTCTTTTGAATAATGTTAGTTGGTGCATATCGAATTTTCAAAATTTAATATAAAAAAAGTGATCGGGGACTGGATATGGACCGGGACTCTAGCCATAGCCTTAAATATTTTTATACCTAATATTTGAAAGCGTGAAACTTGTGGTGTGTAAATTGGCGTATTGACCAGTCGCAGTGCATTTCAATCAAAACCACTAATAAAAGATATTGTATTTTTTATGAAATATTTATGTTATAAAGCGTTGGAGGCATATAAAATTTATCGAAAAATTAACGTGGGTATTTTCAAATGCTAAAACTTAAATTGTATACAACATTTATTAAAAGTACACTAACACAATTATACAAAATGTAAGATTTATTTTTGCGAGAAGATATATACTATTAAAATTAACCTTAAATGTAATGTACAGGTTGAAAGCGAAAATGAAAGAATGTGTATTTTTTAATGAAATTAGTTTTTTTATTCAATATAATCTTCCTCAACTTCAACACACTTATTCCAACGATCCTACAATAATTTTATGCCATCTTTGTAATGATTTTCGGGAAGCTCTGCAAAATAATGTTTCACGGCTGCAATAGTTTCTTCATTCAACGAAAAACGCTTTCCACGAAGAAATTGTTTCAAATTCCTGAAGGGGTATTAGTCAGAGGGAGCCAAATCTGGTGAATACGATGGGTGTTCAAGCAATTCGTACTTTAATTTTTTCAATTTAGCCATCGTCAAACCACTTGTGTGAGCACGTGCATTGTCTTGATGAAAAATGATTTTTTCCTTCTGTAAGCCGGGTCTTTTTTCATGAACTTTTTTATCCAACTGGTCCAAAAGGTTGCAATAATACTCAGAGTTAATTGTTTTACCTTTTTCAAGATAATCAATCAACAAAATCCCTTTTGAATCCCAAAAAACTGATGCCATAACCTTTTTTGCCGATCGTTCTGACTTGACCTGTTTTGAAGCTGAACAACCAACTTCAGTCCATTGTAAACGTTCTTGTTTCAGTTTAGGATCATGATGGTAAATCCAAGTGTCATCCACAGTTACAAAACGACGCACAAGATCGGTTTTATTCTGCTTAAAACGCTCCACATTACGCTTACAAATTTGTTTTCGATTCAGTTTTTGTTGAATTGTTAACGAATGCGACACTATCTTTCCTAATAGCTTTTTCATACGTAATTCTTCGTGTAAAATATAGAGTACTCGTTCGTCTGAGATGCCTATGGTATCAGCAATTTCACGCTTAGTCGCACTTGGACCTCTACAAACAATATCATAGATTTGCTCAGTGATTTCTGGCGTTGTTACACTTTTTGGACGTCCACTACGTGGTTCATCTTCAACGCTTGTGCGACCACGTTTAAACTCTAAAACCCATCGATGCACAGTTGAAAATGAAGGAGTAGATTCCTTCAACACTTTCACCATTTTTATATGAATTTCTGGTGTTGATAAATCTTCCAAAACAAAGAATTTTAGCACTGCCCGATATTCGGTTTTATCCATTGTATAAAAATTCACTAACACGTCAAATGGCTTGTAAACAAAGAATGAATTGACAGAGAAATAAACTTTTGTGTGTGTTCATATAGAAGATGAAATATTAAAATGGCGTATAAATTTTGATTCCTGTACTGGTTAATAGGTGTCGCTTTCAAAACTTTTCGACCAACCTGTACGTTCGTTATTCAAATTTAATGATTTTGTAGCTTAAATCGTGAATAAGTTACATGGATTTTGAAATTTTGTACATTAAATTTAATTGAATGTTACCTTAAATTTCAATAAAGTAACTGAAAACATACCAAATTTAATGCAAAAATTATTAAATTTAATGTATTAACATTAAATACATTTAACGAACGGTTTATGAAATTTGCTTCCAGCACATTACCTTAAAATTAATGTCAAGTTTTTTTTACAGTGTACTTAATCTTCATATGACATGCTCATAAATTTTTTAACGATATATTAAAAGAGTTGGTGGTAACTTTTCTGCAATACGTAATGTAGGATTTAATAATAATAACATAACATTAATAAACTTTAATCCTATATACATGGTAATCAGTTCAATTTTGCCCCGATTTTCCGCGTTCATTATTGGAATGTGTTTATAAAGTAGCCTGTAAATTCATCATCGCTTCAATTTTACCCTTTTTGAAAAAAATCATACACATCAATTTTAGTTTATAAAATCACAATTTTTTGATATTTTCGCAAATTTAAAATTTTTTGTGGTGAGGTGTTGGCAATGTCATATACTCTACTAATCTGACGAATACTCTTATGTGGATTTTTTTCCATGAACAAGAGAAATTAACTTTCATCTCCTCGTTAATAAGAGGGCGACTGCTTTTTGGCACATCATCAACAAAATCAGTTTCTCTAAATTTACTTATAATTCTGCTTATTGTGAATTGATTTATGAGTTAGGTCTGAGTATTTATTATACCCGGTCATCATATACAATTATTATTAGAATTTCAATTATCTGGGTAGAGATAATTTTGCTATATTTATAGTATAATATTTAGAGAATAAATTCACATATTATCGAAAATCTATTCTGACAAATACTGACAAAACCTACACATAACTGGTGGTTTTATTCGTATTAAAAAATACAAAGATTGAACTATTCCAATTTGAGCAACAGTAACAACATAAATTCTTTTTCATGTCATAAATAGCAACTATTTCACTAATTACTGTTTTTTATTATAATAAACTTGCATTATACCAACGACGCGCTGTGATTATTAAAATATTCATATTTAAACTATCAGGCTTCGACTGGATGATCGAAGTAAAAAATTGTCGATAACGTCACTGCTTCAAAGGGATTATTATCAACCTTCGATCATACCCTATAGATTTAAACAACAATGGATTTGTTTGAAGGCTGTTTATGGTCGGGGGGAGAGGCTTTTTTGATGTTTGACATGTTTACCTATCTTTTCTTTCAGTTTAATTGCTTGTTGTGACTCTTTTCAGTGTTTTTAAGTGTTAGAAATTACTATAAATGCGAAGTTTAGAATTAATATTAACAAAAAGAGGTTTTAAAAACTTATTTTTATTGATAAATATTGTTAGATATTGTTTACATATTGAAAATAACAGTAATAATTTAGGCAACCATATATTCATACTTTTATATATTCAGAATTGACTTACCGATTATCACATGATACTCGTTTAAATAATGCAATTAGAAAAGGATAGCATAAAACCGGTGTGTATACCAAGAAATGAAATATCCACTATTTATCAACACTTCTTCAAATATGAATAAAAATATTATTACGTTATTCAGCGTTCAAACAACCGGGGCCTAGTTCTGACGTTATGCTAAATCTACAAGGGTATGTTCAACGTCATCAACATTAAAATTGAATTTCAAAAAGTTGTGATTTTATAAACTCAATATGAGATTTTTTCCAAAAAAAAAAAGTAAAATTGGCGAGGTAATTTTGCTTTACTTTATAAACACAGTGTATAAAAACTACAAATAAAAAGTTCATAAATTATTAAACAGTATTGGTACATGGTAAATACATTTTTTTAATTGCTCAGTAAGGACTACAGAATTATCAGATTTTCAGATTCACTAAGAAGGTTTCAGTTTTAAAACGGATCTAGTTGCTATGAAAGTTCTTCTAATTGGCCAATTTTATTTTGTTTATGATATGGTTATAATTTGTAATATATATATATATATATATATATATATATATATATATATATATATATCAAGAAATAAATCTTTATATGGAAAACTTTTGGATAAAAACTAATCGATAAAGCCTGATAATCGGTAAGAGAATTTTTTATATTTTTAAGGTTTAGAATTTGAAGGACTCATTATAGCACTTGTCAATTAAAACCTTTTATTGTCTACTTGGACCAGTTTTAAAGTTAGATCATGTTAGTGTGTTTTTAGGGGGTAAATGTTAAAATTTAATACCAACATGGCCTAACTTTAAAAGTGGTCTAAATTGACAGTAGGGAGTTTAAATTGACAAGTGCAGCAATGAGTGGAGCAAATTTTGAACTTCAAAAATACAAGAAAAAAAAGTTTGAATTTATTGTTGTATCGTTAAAAATTCTGTTTATTTTCGGGAGACAATTATCCCTGTCACCGATTCCAAAGTTTTATTTCTAGTTTTTTGTTCTCAATTTTCCTATAAAAGTGTTTATTTGTTAACATTTTTAATCCAAGTTATAACAATATCACAGGCAAAGCACAAATGGCGAACTAGATATTACTTCCGTGGCAACTAGATCGGATGTCCTAAACCTTTTTAATGAATCTGGCTGTAATATATTATGTTTAATAAACAATTAACCCTGGAAAGATAATCACATTTTAGATGGCGTTAAAGATAATATTAGCAGTGTGTATAACGAATTCTTTTGACTTATTGGAATAATTTTCTCATATATTAGACATATTTATAAAATATATCATGTTTCGAGAACGCTTACCATAATTATATCTTGGTGCATACGGCTCTTACTTCTGCGCGTCAGCCTTCCCATGGTAAGTCCGCTTGACGACCGTGTTGGTTGGAACAGTCAGCATGCTTCGTGTTAAAATAAGGCGTTAATAATAATTATCAATAGATACTTAAGGAAGTAGATCTAGAATGTTTGTAGTAGTACTCTTTTTATTTATATCTATTAAATCGAATTTAATAATCCGGTAACAAAATATAAAGAGAACAATGTACGATAAAATGCGTAACAAGATTTAATGAAATTGAGAAAAGAAATATATAATTCTAAAGGTTAACGAAATGCATTACGTAAATGAATCAGTTTTAATGACGCTTGTGGTTTAACGCAATCGCCGTCATACTGGTTTTTTTTTTTTGTAAATAAGTTGATACAAAAAAATTTGTATTGTATTTTCACCACTTCTTTATGACGATAGGACTTTTAGTCCTTTTTATTCCACGGCGGTTTAATTAAATACTTCCGAAATATCATAAAGTTTGTTAAAATTTTAGGATTTACGGGAAATGATAGAAGCTGGGTTATTCACATCATACCCTTTTTAGAATGAAGTGAAGGAAGGCCGTTTTAGGGCCGAGTTACCCCTTCTCATTATTTAAATGTTGAATAATATGTCTCCTTAAATATAGGGATTACATTATTTTTCAGAAAAAAAGTAATAACTGTTTCCTTTTAAGTTCATTTACTTCCAACAGTATTTCATTTCTTCTTTTTGATAATTTTTCAATTTCTGAAATTCTGTACTACTGAGACTACAACCCGGATTTTAAATAATAAATATAATTTTGTTGTTAAAGTAATCTTTGATATATGAGCGGATAATTTTGACCTTTATTATTAGTAATGTAGATTTATATTTTCTATTTCATTAAAAAGAAAAAATTAATTGTTAATGGAAAGAGGGTCGGCAAAATCACAATAGATTTGATGGACTATGGAAAAATTAAAAAAAAAAGTGGTATTTTATTTTATAATCAGTGTTTTTATTAAAAAAAAAAAACATATAGGCCTTTAATTTGTCACATTTTTTAATTTCATACCTAAAAAAAAACATATCAGATTTCTTAAATCGAAATAAGATCAAATCAAAACTTTTCTCTTATGCATATAAAAAAACTAAACGAAAAAAAACCTTTTTTTGATCAATTATACACATAAAATTATGAGAATCAACACTTACTCTTAAATTGAGTCGAGCTTTGGTAAAAATTTACTACTTACTACAGTCAACGCATTACTAAATTACGGTGTTCTTTGCAAATCTACTTCAAACAATTCGAGCATTTAGATGCAAACTTTTATCTCTTTTTTTTTTGCAAAGTCCACATCTTCCTTCCTTAGTTTTACTCGCCCTTTCATTTGAATCTTCTTGTGTATTAACTTTCGAATTTTTGGATATTATTTACAACTCTTTGAGTGCTGGAACCAAATAGTGAAGTTTGATCATTGGTGTGTAGCTTTTGATATTCGCTGATTACAATTTCAATTTTAGTACCACCATTGTAAGTTTATATTTTTTCAGCATGTTTGCCAAAGAAATCGACGTAAACCAGTAAGTTATATTTATATTCTTACCATGAACCAATTTTGTCGAATTTACCACAAAATAATCAGCAAGAGGCGTGCTTCCATTTGAATGAAATCGCTTTTCCTAAAGATGGCATTATTCCGATTATAGAAATCACATAAGAGGACCAATTTCAGACAATACTTATCAAGTTTGCTAGGAATATAGATTCTAAATTTGCATCGTCCTCTGAAACCCACAGTTGTTCATCGGTGGTACAATTGACGGATGTACGAAACATATCTGAACAGTCTTTCATAAATTGATTCCAATATCTTATATGTGCGAATTCATCACAAGCCTTTCTGGTCTCTCTGATCACACGGTCATCAAAGCTTAAACAATTTGTTAAAAATTTTAAACGCTCTTTTGACATGATTGTTGAGTAAATTTCACTGCCAGAGATGTCCCACAAAAATGTAGATGACACTCTATCATCTTTCTTTACAGCAGCAAGAAACAAAAGGCCCAAATAGGCTTTTGGTTCTGATATATCAACATCTTTGATATATGACGTATTAGGAACATAGTTTATTTTTTGTTTTCCTGATTTGTATGAACACGTATTGCTTCAACAATTTTTTCATCAAAAACAATTAAATGTTTCCAATTCTGTCACTTTGACAATACCCACAGGACCTGGTAAATAAGGAACTATATTTTTAGCAGAAATTCGATGTGGAAGCGTTGGTGCAGTATCCCCGTTTTTCCTTGCCTTCTAAAATTCTTTTTTGTAGCATCAACATTTGTCCAATACAAGTAAAAGCTGTATTACCCAATTGTATTGATATTCTATCTATAATGGAGCAGGAACCAAAGTCACGAGGTTACTGTGGTTTATCAACTTCCATTCCCACAGGAGCCTCGAAGATAGTGGAAGAGGTTTCTGTGTCATCGTCGACACTTTGTGTATCGTCTTCCTGGACATCAACTTCCACGAAGTCTTTTCTTCTGATGTCTCCTAGTCAGTCGATGCATATTCTAAAATAAAAGTGGCATTTAAATAATTGATATAATATGCAAATAACTGCTAAAAAACATAAAAAAGTTTATCACTTACGGTGCAGGTCAGTAGGCCACTAGGGCGTCAATGGGTGTAAAAACACAGGGTTGCCAGTGTATTTTCCTGCGTGTTCGAGAGCTATTGTTGGCTTAGCAGAACACACGGAATCTCGAAAGTGCTGCGATAAGAACGAAAAAAAATATAGGCAAAAAATTAAGTGACCTGGAAGTAAAAATATAATTGTAGATATATAAAATCAACTGTGTAAAAACCTAAGATTAATTAGCTAGCACTAGACGGGGACCCGTCATTAAGCATCTGGTTACAAATTTTGAAAACATTTTTTGAAACTTTACAACAAATCTACAAATTTAATTGTACTAATTTCTGTAACTACAACCGATACATCATGTTCTAAGGTAAAGTTAATTAAGGATTACTTACGATAGAACAGAGCTTCGAATTTAGAAAACAAATTCACTTGTCTGCTGCATTTGTTACGTGGTTGCCGCTGAACCTTCCCCCCTGACAACTCACTTTCTCTCCCTTGTCATACTATACTGTCTTGTATACGAATAGGGTGGGGGTAATTTCGATTTCTTTCTTTGCTCTTGTAATATCGACAAAGAGAGAGACTAGATCCGCCCCTGATTTGAAATGGGCCAAAAACGATCAGAAAGTGATATTTTTTCCTTGTTCTCTTTTATGTTTATGCACGTGCAATCTAAAATTATTTATTTTACCTTTTGTTTTTTAATAATTTGAAATATTATTAATATTTTATAATTTCAACCCTGTTTTTTGTTTCGAGTTACTGTTTACGAGTTTATCACTTACCCACTGATTGCCTCAGATAAAAAATACTGACAAGTCTGAAAAATTTATCATAAATTTGAAGTGTATATAAAGACGCCCTTCAGTATTTCACACGATGACGCATTCCTGCCTATAGATGAATTAAAGGTGAAATATTCTTGCCAATATGATATATTGTACCATTTATCAACCAGTCACAAATGTCATTATAATACTTTGAACTATTGTGGAATTATGCTCCAAGGTAAAATTTAATCTGCAAATAGTGTTTGCTATACTTTACACAAAAAATATATCCCTATATCATTTAAAATTTTACAGACATGATTTTTGCCAACAACAAATTGTAAATCTTTTAGCCACCTATGCCAAATGTTATCTAATCTAATAAAGTGTAAAATATTTAAACCATCAATTAGATACATAATTTATTTTTAAAAAAATTAAAAATAAGCATATTGTTTCGAAATGGTTAAAACACATGTATTTATTTTCAGACATATTTAGTTTATTTTAGATAAAATATATTTAAATTTATCAGTACATATCCTACGTATGTGATACAGATACTGGGTGGGGCAAAAAAACAAATCAAAGAAACTGTAACATTTGTTTATGCAAATAAAGCCTTAGGTACATTTTACAAAAAAAAAACATTTAAATCACGCGTAATGAAAAATCAGTCATATAAACAACGTTTTTGACCCCTGAAATGGAATAGTACTACCAAATTTGTAATGTGCCATGACTAGTTACATTTGAAATCAAATAAACTCATTTCTTTTGAGTTTTTACTTCACGTTTGGTATGTTTAGTTTATAATTTTTTTTTAATGAGTTTTTGTGTCACATAGTGTTTATTTAGACTATGACTCTACATTTGAATAAGCGGGATTTTGCTATAATAGGCATGATGACTGATTTTGGGAAAAATACTCCACGATGTTTTTACGCACCTACTTTATACAAAATAAATCTTTTTTCCGCAAAAATTTATGTTTTGAAGGAAAAATTGACCTTTTTAAAATACAATTTAAATTTCGCACCAAAACGCTAGAATAGTAATGGCGTCCGTCTGTGACGTCACCCTTTCGTAAACACTTGACAAGTTGTATTTTATTGCTTGTTTTGATTCATATTTTCCATTATTTTGTGCGATAATCATGAATTCTAATGTGTATCGATGGTGTGTAGTTCCTCCATGTAATAATACATCGATAAAAACTCCAAATAAGTTATTTATTAACGTGCCAATGAAGAAAAATATCAGAAATACGTGGCTAAATCTTGCAAGGCGAGACGCAGCTCCTGTATCTGTTAATTCAGTGGTTTATTTCTGCGAAGATCATTGTGATGTAAGTATTTATTTTATATAAATAAATGTCGAAGCTCGCAAACAAAATATATGTAAGGTAAATATTTGTCAATAACACTGTCATCCCGTTTGAGGTTAGGTTTCATTTCTTTATTACTGTATTATTTTTAAAGTTCCTAATTAAAAGTTTTTTTCTTTTTCCAGTTACCAAATGATATGGAAAATTATATACAGTACCATGTAATGGGTTCAGTTTTACAAGTGCGCATAAAGTCAGGGTGTATACCCACAAAATTTGAATGCTAACCAGGCAGAAGCAAACAAACTGACACCGCTGAGCGTCCCTATGTTCTCAAAAAACAAAGAAGGTGTCTAATTCAAGAAAGTGACAAAGATGTAGCACAAACAAAACCACCTACAGAACATTTAGAACTCACAGGCACTTCATCAGAAAGTTCAGGTACGTACCCATTGCTTTTTTTATACCGATAACCTGTTTTAGTGAATTCAAGTGTATATCTTTTCTGTTAGCCGGTTTAATCATAACATTATAGGTAGTTATGATTTCAAACAATCTTTGTGGTATCTATTTTTATTATTATAATATTATTATAGTCTGTTGCAAAAATTATAGTACATAATAATGTGTAAATAGTTACAGTTTGTTCACAAGTACTTATTTTTATTTTTTAGCTTTACACACAATTGAAGATCTAGAAGCACCTACTACCTTTCCAAAATCAGCTGATAAATCAGTACAAGTAAATATATTATACAAATTCAGAAGTTAAGCTGTCCAGACTGAAAAAACAGTGCACCAGTTAACCTCTTGGCAAATTTGAGCTGTTGGCCTTGACAAATCCTTGTTCCATGACGTTGTTGTACTTTTGATAGCAGGAAACTGACACACTTGATAGTTTTATCCACAAAATATCTGATTAACGATGCAAATAAAGACAAATTCGAACGATAAAGGCGATAAACAATTATGACTGATGTGATGTTTACGAAAGCATGACGTCACGCGCTTCTGATTGGTATTCGAACTAATATGGCCGATTTCCTTATTTTGTGTTTTTATATTTACTAAAATAAATATAATCTCACTTGTAATCTAAAAATAAATGTGTTTTTTTGAATCTGTCTATCCCATATAATTACTTCAAGTCATAATTTTAGTGATTCTTCGTTACAGTCATCATGCCTATTGAAGCTTGTTATCTAGAAAGAAACTAGCGCTTAAAACGCATTACGAGGAAAACATTGGTCTATTTACAATATCAATTGGGAGCCGTCCATAAATCTCACGATCATCTTGAGGGAGGGGGTTCACAAAATCATCCTGGTCACGTGATATTTCGTATTGTAAGGTTTTTTTAAATCTTTTTAATTAATTATCTATAATAAATTGAAATGGAATTTGTCGAAGGCAATCGAAAGTAATCTTATTAATAGAATTATTTATTTTTACAACTTTTAGTAATTTTAATTTGAAATCTTTATTAAACATAATTGCGGCGAGATAATAACATATCAGGGATAAGATAAACTATTCTACAGTCAACAAGCCGTTAAGATGCATCAACGTATTCACATCGCACTAAATTTAACTCATAGCAAGACTCCAAATTTAATATTGAAGAATCACGTGATGTTCTAGGAGGGAGAGGGGGAGGGGAAGGTGGTAACAAAACCTGTTTCATCACGTAAGGGGGGGTCCAAAATTCCGAAAAACCCATCACGAGATTTACGGACGGCTGTCAGAAGATTTAATTTAACAGGTTCAGTTTTAAGAAAAATTGGAACTGGGAGGCAGTGACTCCGAAATGATAATTAGCTTGAATAGTTGTCTTTATCTCAAGGACACAATCATGGTACTCATTTGTCTCAAAGATAAATCAGAATTTTAAGTCGATCGGTCGGTAGATGTTTAGAGCGGCGTGGTTAATGGTATTCAAATTGAATGGAATCCTGGGAGATGGCGCTGCTTATATTAGGCTTTGTATTTTATCTGAGTTAAATTGTTTAAAGGATTCGCTTTTCCTACATTTAGATGTGCTTGCCTATCCTGTACTGACAAGAACCAATGAGTTCGAAACAGTGTCATAGTAGAGGTTTCTACATTCATGGTATTTCCTTGCAATCTGAGATAATGCTTTGTTTCTAACCGTTTTGGAACACAGAGTACACCTGTCCTTATATTATAAGGTTTATTTTCCAGTTGGTTAAGACCAAAAATAGTTTCTCCAATATAAATTTATTTATTGTGTGTTTAGTTACCGTAAAAATATTATTTTTACATTATTTTGTTCAAAAAAAAATTGTTTTTCTATCCTGGGGAAATCACAGGACTCCAAACTAGATGCGTTTTTTACTTCACCCGGTTTATTTATTTGTGCCATGATATCGCTTTTTATAAATAATTTTTACATTTTTAGTTTCTAACTTGACGAAATTAAAATCGTAACTTGTAATTGTTAAATTACAGCTTGCTAATATGAAGCTGCTCTTAAATGCAGAATTAGACCTTTTATGAATGTTGAGATTGATTATAGTAGTATTTTCACCGAGAGTTGTAAAACAATCGTGTATAGTTTTGTATAGCGGATAATTTTGAATACATAAAAATTAATTGCAATTTTCAGACGGCGTGAATGTAAACATAAGGTAACCTAACTCTACTTCTTATTGTTTTCAAATTTCCGATACCCTGAAATTTTTATATTTCGTATAGTAGTTAGTGGATCATTTAAATCAATTTTGATATTTAGAAGTTAATTTTGTTTAAAAAAAAGCTGGTAATAATTAACAACTTTTCAGGGGACGACAACTGAAAAAAAATACATTTGGGCTAACACCCGAATGCAACAAATGTATTTAAATTTAATCCAAGTCCAGTTTAGTCTTTACATTACATTAACAATATTGTTATGATTTTGTCTCTTTAAAATTGTTCCCTGGGTTCGCAGGAAAAACACAACAGCTTTCACTAATACTTCCGATACTTATATTAAGTACTTCTTAACACAACTATCTTATTACAATTTCTTAATATCTTCACTACTCAAATGCCACTATACAACTAACTTAAGCTCATATAATATCCATATTGATATATCTATGAAATTCCATATATAAATCTAGAACATAAAAGTTGAGATCTATCTAGAAATATAATTCATCGATATAATATTCCTTTCGACACATTATGATAAAGATGACTCATCACATCGGA
The DNA here is from genome assembly GCA_034092305.1 of Diaprepes abbreviatus. NCBI lineage: Eukaryota > Metazoa > Arthropoda > Insecta > Coleoptera > Curculionidae > Diaprepes > Diaprepes abbreviatus. The sequence goes on from JASJET010000022.1 coordinate 38,900,294, forward strand.
ATATTTGTATACAAGCTCGTACCAATAAGTTTCTCATAGTCGTTCATAACAATATATATGTAAGTCTACAATATAAACAGAATATTTGAAGGTTGAAAACAATTAGGGCAGGTCAGAAATTTTGAACTATTTTAACCTGAAATTTGTTCGAGACTATGTAGTGGCTTACAATTTAAAAATTAACCCCTTAATTTACTAATATAGTCTAACTTTAAAACCAGTTTAAATTGACAGTAAGTCTTGGACCTTAAAAATGCAAGAATAAAAAGATCCGTTTCTTTTAATCCTAAACCGAAAAAATTGAAAATTTTGTATAATTTAATGAGACAACTGTTCTTGCCGATTTCAAGGCTTTATCTGTAAGTTTTTATCCTTAACATTCCAACACAAGCTTTTATTTCTTGGTATATGTAAAGTAAATTTTAACATTTTCATAAGCAAAACAAAATTGGCCATTAAAAAAAGATATAACTTCTATAGCACCTAGATCGAGTCTAAGTTTTAAACCTTCTTAGTGAATTTGCCTGTAAAATTTCAGTAAGCCGTAGAATTAGTTTAAAATTGTTTATATTATCCTTCGGGCAGTTAAAAATATACAGACAGTTTATTTCTTGCAAATACAACTCTGGGTCTTCGCTATATACGCGTTTAATGACGTCATCACTGGAGCTGTAATAAACCAAGAGCAACATTCCAAACTAATTGTACGGCAGTAAAGATTTCCTTATTTCTTACTGAAATTTAGGATCCAAACCACTCTGTTTTATCTATAGATATCGTTCGACTGGCGATATTTTGCAATCTGACATCAAAAAAATCTGCAGGTTTAATATCCTGCCGGACTTTATATTTTATGTAGACACTTGTTTCCGTTAAATGTTGCTCTTGATTCATTACAGCTCCACTGATGAGGCTATTAGGTGGTCAAAACGCGTATAGAGAGGACCAGAGTTCTATTTGCAGTAAATAAACTGTCTGTATGTTTTCCCTTAACTGTCTGAAGGAGAATATAGGCAACTTGTTAAAGGCTTAAAATTTGTTGTTTTAATTAATAAAAGAAATAATAAAAATCTTTTTGCTTCTAGATTTATCTGCACTGTAATAAGGGAAAAGACGAGGTGTCGATGCTCGTAGCAGCCAAGACGTCCGGTGCCACGCCGTTGGTCATTGCTTGCCGAAATGGGCATTATGACGTTGCTGAATACCTGATCGAGAGATGCCATGCGGATATCGAGCAACCTGGATCTGGTAAGTTTAGACAATAAAATATTTTAAGTTTAAAATAGCTCTTTTATAAAACTTAATTGGGAGAAAAGTCTCTACAATATGATGATACCAAGTTGAAGGGAAAAATAACTCCCTAACGGTCATCTATCTTGAAGAGAAATCACATAATTAATAGATTGATCGACTTACCTGTAAGTATGATCGATCTGAATTATTCAAGCTGTTGTCCGAAATGATTATTACACACTAGTATGCATTCGTCATACCTAGGCCAGCACAATTTGAAAGATAAACAAAAATATCCTGACTCGTGTTATCCTTTGGTGACCCACTTCATCTTCATTGTATTTGTTTAGTAGGGGAATGAAATGGGAAAGGAGGGTTGTAATAATCATTTCGGACAACAGCTTGAATAATTCAGATCGATCATCCTTACAGGTAAGTCGATCAATCTATTAATTATTCTTCGCTGTTATCCTTCATGATTATTACACACTCTAGATGTTCAAAGCATAAAGGCACAATCTAATTAACAATTATTTTATTTATAATCGAAACAATTACTTGGCGAATGCTTATAAAAAATAATAATAATTTTATTATGTAGTATAACATTTAAAGACTCTTTTTAACAGTTTTAACATGCTTAATAACTTATTGTATTAAATGCGTATATATGCAAATGGATAAATTATACATTGTGGTTCCTATTAATCATCACCTGTACTATAATAATGTAAATAACATCCCCTAGTGAGATAAACAATTTGAATAATATGAATACTTCCCGATGAATATTTTCATCAAAATTAAAGTTATGATTTGTCCAAGCTTTCATAACATTCCTGAATTATTTTTTAATTCAGTTAAATTACTGTAAATGATAAGTTTAATAAAAATTTTATTTTTTTCTGGTTTTGAAAAATAAAAATATTGCCGATATTAACACCAAAAATCTAATTTTACCAGTTTTAAAGAGTACATTAAAACTGATCTGAAGTAATCTGTTCATGATGAAAAGTTTATGTGCATAAAGTAACTAATATCTTTCCAAACTTATATGCGATGCTTAAAATAAATCTTACTATGTATATCCATCAATTACGGGAATATACAATAAAGTTTAGGAGTAGAAAATTCGAATATTTTTTAAAGAATTGATTGAATAACGAGAATAATAAATATAACGAAGTATTATGTAAAGATATTTCGATTAAAAATACTATTTTTTTAAAAAAGATCATTTTCTGGGAGGTTTTTGAAAAAAAATGTGTTTACCAACCATGGCTCCTGCAATTTGAATCAAAAATAAAAAAGACAACAGAATACAATCCTTAAAGGAAACATTTTTGTAAATGTTGATTAGGAATAATATGGTTCTCATTTAAAGTTGATATATCTTAAAAATTGCCTATATTCTCCTTTCAAGCAGTTGAAGGAAAGAATATATATATATATATATATATATATATATATATATATATATATATATATATATATATATATATGTTTATACGGCTTTCACGGATTCCTCCGTGTGAGATGCATTAGCAGTGGTTATATCCACATTATGCTGTTGTAGTGCTGAAATCACATTCAGCAAACGTACAACTATATGCAACTCCGTATGCAAATGAAATAGAATGCGAAACAGTGAATGCAAACTTCGCTCCATCATATCCTTTCTGTGTTAGAGGTTGCACAGTTAGAATAAATTGTAATAAAATACAATTCATCCTATTCCACCACCATCGAGATGGTGGCCTACCTGTACCACCATACCGAGAAGAAAGTCAAACCTTACCCTCCCCGCCACAGTGATACGGCAGAGATACATGTTTCGTCTCTCACTAGACTCATCAGGATACCGACATGCACCTGGCTGTGCAAAGGACAGATCAGAAGGAAGCATGCAACACTGAACGCGGCTTCGCCGACCTCTCGTCGGATGGCTTATATATGTTTATACGGCTTTCACGGATTCCTCCGTGTGAGATGCATTAGCAGTGGTTATATCCACATTATGCTGTTGTAGTGCTGAAATCACATTCAGCAAACGTACAACTATATGCAACTCCGTATGCAAATGAAATAGAATGCGAAATAGTGAATGCAAACTTCGCTCCATCATATCCTTTCTGTGTTAGAGGTTGCACAGTTAGAATAAATTGTAATAAAATACAATTCATCCTATTCCACCACCATCGAGATGGTGGCCTACCTGTGCCACCATACCGAGAAAAAAGTCAAACCTTACCCTCCCCGCCACAGTGATACGGCAGAGATACATGTTTCGTCTCTCACTAGACTCATCAGGGTACCGACATGCACCTGGCTGTGCAAAGGACAGATCAGAAGGAAGCATGCAACACTGAACGCGGCTTCGCCGACCTCTCGTCGAATGACTTATATATGTTTATACGGCTTTCACGGATTCCTCCGTGTGAGATGCATTAGCAGTGGTTATATCCACATTATGCTGTTGTAGTGCTGAAATCACATTCAGCAAACGTACAACTATATGCAACTCCGTATGCAAATGAAATAGAATGCGAAACAGTGAATGCAAACTTCGCTCCATCATATCCTTTCTGTGTTAGAGGTTGCACAGTTAGAATAAATTGTAATAAAATACAATTCATCCTATTCCACCACCATCGAGATGGTGGCCTACCTGTACCACCATACCGAGAAGAAAGTCAAACCTTACCCTCCCCGCCACAGTGATACGGCAGAGATACATGTTTCGTCTCTCACTAGACTCATCAGGGTACCGACATGCACCTGGCTGTGCAAAGGACAGATCAGAAGGAAGCATGCCACACTGAACGCGGCTTCGCCGACCTCTCGTCGGATGGCTTATATATGTTTATACGGCTTTCACGGATTCCTCCGTGTGAGATGCATTAGCAGTGGTTATATCCACATTATGCTGTTGTAGTGCTGAAATCACATTCAGCAAACGTACAACTATATGCAACTCCGTATGCAAATGAAATAGAATGCGAAACAGTGAATGCAAACTTCGCTCCATCATATCCTTTCTGTGTTAGAGGTTGCACAGTTAGAATAAATTGTAATAAAATACAATTCATCCTATTCCACCACCATCGAGATGGTGGCCTACCTGTACCACCATACCGAGAAGAAAGTCAAACCTTACCCTCCCCGCCACAGTGATACGGCAGAGATACATGTTTCGTCTCTCACTAGACTCATCAGGGTACCGACATGCACCTGGCTGTGCAAAGGACAGATCAGAAACTGTGCAACCTCTAACACAGAAAGGATATGATTGAGCGAAGTTTGCATTCACTGTTTCGCATTCTATTTCATTTGCATACGGAGTTGCATATAGTTGTACGTTTGCTGAATGTGATTTCAGCACTACAACAGCATAATGTGGATATAACCACTGCTAATGCATCTCACACGGAGGAATCCGTGAAAGCCGTATAAACATATATAAGCCATCCGACGAGAGGTCGGCGAAGCCGCGTTCAATGTTGCATGCTTCCTTCTGATCTGTCCTTTGCACAGCCAGGTGCATGTCGGTACCCTGATGAGTCTAGTGAGAGACGAAACATGTATCTCTGCCGTATCACTGTGGCGGGGAGGGTAAGGTTTGACTTTCTTCTCGGTATGGTGGTACAGGTAGGCCACCATCTCGATGGTGGTGGAATAGGATGAATTGTATTTTATTACAATTTATTCTAACTGTGCAACCTCTAACACAGAAAGGATATGATGGAGCGAAGTTTGCATTCACTGTTTCGCATTCTATTTCATTTGCATACGGAGTTGCATATAGTTGTACGTTTGCTGAATGTGATTTCAGCACTACAACAGCATAATGTGGATATAACCACTGCTAATGCATCTCACACGGAGGAATCCGTGAAAGCCGTATAAACATATATAAGCCATCCGACGAGAGGTCGGCGAAGCCGCGTTCAGTGTTGCATGCTTCCTTCTGATCTGTCCTTTGCACAGCCAGGTGCATGTCGGTACCCTGATGAGTCTAGTGAGAGACGAAACATGTATCTCTGCCGTATCACTGTGGCGGGGAGGGTAAGGTTTGACTTTCTTCTCGGTATGGTGGTACAGGTAGGCCACCATCTCGATGGTGGTGGAATAGGATGAATTGTATTTTATTACAATTTATTCTAACTGTGCAACCTCTAACACAGAAAGGATATGATGGAGCGAAGTTTGCATTCACTGTTTCGCATTCTATTTCATATATATATATATATATATATATATATATATATATATATATATATATATATAAATAAACAAACAATTGTATGTTGTGTGAGGAAACCACAACAGAAGAGAATGGCAAAAGTTGAGAGGGGCTTAGATTCGATGATGAGTGAAATAAGCTGTAACAGACCTTATTTTTAAAGTAGCATTCGGATACGATGCAGTTACATCTGCTTGAAATTCACATAATAAACGGTGCTGATTAAAGGCTTGATCGAACGCAAGATTTAAACATACATCCGATGGAAATGTTTTTGCACGTTAAAAAGGAATCGAATGAAAATACAAGTACTTCAATAGTTGATTACTTCTTTTTTTTTTATTACCTAACCTATAATTTTTATTGGAATTTTTTATATAAATTTCCTTCATTAAAATGTCACAAACAGAAGCAGAAAGTAAAGAAATGAATTTATGGAAAATGGGTGAAATTAAATATTTATAAAGGAGAAGCAAGTTGACTTTATTTATATTTTTTCCCAAAATAATTGAGCACATCTATGTACTCAAAACAATTTACAGTTGTTGCCATTTTTAAAGAGGGAAAAACAGCTGGCTTCGTTCCTTTGATTTATTGTAAAGAATTGAAATAGGGATTAGTGAATCAGATAGAGCAGTTTCCTATAAAAACGCGTTTGATTTTAAAAACTCTCCATCCGATCGACATTTTGCGTTAAAAACAAGGTGATAGTGGTTTTATTATAATCATTATGGCATGTGTCGTGACCTTTCTTGAACTATTTAAAGTAATTATAATCTTAGCATTGGTTTTGGTTTTCCATTGCTTTTAAAATAATAAGATACGGTTTTTGTTTTCGGAACTTTACAGTCATGATTTGGTTTAGTTTGTAAAGTTTTTGCCGTAATCTAAAAGGCTATAGACTTTTTGACTTTCAATAAAAATCTTGTGGCAGTTTTATTTTTTTTCCTAATTTTTACTATAATTACATTGACGCTGGTGTAATTTAAATGTCTTAAGTATTTTGGAGTCGGCTATTTTATTCACCGCCGTTTGAACAGTTATACTTCTGTTAAAAATCCGAGCCTTAAAATACATAAAACGAATAAGATATAACTAACCCAGACATTGACATTATTTTTTTTTCAATTGCATTACAAAAAAATGAAACGTTTATTAGTAATTTTCTTATTACATTTTTTAACATTTAAATTTAAAAATATATTTGGGGTCAATTTGTTCATTATTTCATTTTTCGCTGGCTTTCGACATCAGACAGAATTTTATTTTGCTGGGCCTGCTCTTGTGTAGATTTTAGAAAAATTTTTAATTTTCCGATATAATGCATTAGATCATCCCACCATATTTTTTAAATAAAGCCAATAATGTTTGTGAGTATTATTTTTTTTAAATCATTCTTTTGACACGAAGAAACGTAATGACTCCAAAATTAATGTGCTTTTTGTTTTTTCATCGTCATTTATCCTGTTAATTTAGTCGCTTATCTGGCTTATGAGTAAGCAAATTTCAAAAAAATATATATGTAACGATTTTATTGTTTTTAAATCATTAAATATTTCATAATTCTCCATGACTTGATACTTAATTATTATAAAAAAATAACTCAGTGATCAGTAGTTTTACATGATTCTCAAATAGATGATTTCATTTCATTTTTCTCCTTATGAAGTAAACTGAACTGTTAAACTTGAAATTTCGATGGAGACTTAAATGTGTTAGTTACATTTTTTATTAACACCTGTAAGTTTGCGTCATATAAACTATTATGACATTAAACTAGTTTTAAATAGCTTTTACAAATAGTCATTTTAAAAAATTCAATAACTTGTTTAATTTATAATTTTATGCTTTTAAAATCGTGTATTGATTTAATGCCGACACCCCTTGCCTAACGTGTTACTCAACCTAAAATGGATGTAAGTGTCAAATAGGAAACAATAAATATTGGCGGTAAACACACCGCATTATATTAACTTAAAATGTAGTATGACCCGAATATTGGACACAATTTTCTTGGATAATTCCTTGCCTCTTTAATTTTTGATGCAGACTATAGATGCTCTGCATTTCACTATTTTAGATCTCTACTGCGGAAAGTAATTACTTTTCTTACCAATGTCGAAAAGATTAACATACCGTCACCAGTGGGTAGTATTTATATTTTTAAAACCATTTCCTTTCACGTAGGAGCATAAGTAAAAGTTGTAAACATAAAGCGGCTATGAACTATGTCGACTGTAAAATTATAAATCGGACAATGAATATTGCTCCAACGAGACGTCACACCCTGAGCAATGCCATATCATCTCAACATATCGTGAGTAAACAGCAGTTGATTTAATTTTTCTTCAGTATTTTTTTACTCTTGTAGTGCCATGTTTGTTCTATCCGAAATTGTAAATATGTCCACAAATTTTAGTTCCGTACTTTGCAAAGGAGTTCTTCATTCCAAAGCAATAATCATAGCTCTGAACATACATGATGCACTTGTGCATCAAATTCCTGTAAGTAAAAGAAAAAATGGAAACACTGTGAAGTTATCTAAGATAAGTTCTGGTAGAAATCAGTTAGAAGTTGAAAAACTAGTCAAAAATATGATAAGAAAAGTCCATTACTTTTATTTTAATAATGAGATCCCAACGAAAAATAAAATTTTAGCAGCTATAAAAAAAAGATGAAAATGTACCAAAAATGGGAAGAAACAAATTGTGGAAAATACTGCACGTGTTAAACTTTTCTTAGCAGAAGCAGAACAAAAAATTAGTTTTAATAGGATAGAGAAGAGATAACATGTTGGAGAACACAATATCTAAGATATGTCAGAAAGTAAAGAAGAGAACAACGAAACATTTATTTCATGGACGAAACGTGGGTTAATGAAGGGCATTCGGTGAGTAATAAGTTCTTGCCAGGTTTTTCTACAGGACTTGCATCCTGGCTTCAGAATTGCTTTCGGTAAGGGTCGCAGATTAATACTAACTCATATTGGGAGCGACGAAGTTTTAAATAGAGGTTTACTTGAATTCCAATCAAAGTCAACCAAAATTACCACGCAGAAATGTCCGCAGATGATTTTGAAGATTATTTTTCTGAAATGATTAAGTTAATTCCTGAAAATTCCGGCATTGTTGTGGGTAACGTCAGCTATCATTCTAGACTAGCCGAACGAATGCCCTCATCCTGCTGGTAAAAGAAGCTATAAATTTGCTGAATGAAAAAGGATTACCTTGTTAAAATGATACCTTAAAAGCGGAGCTTTTAAAAATAACCAGAGAAAATGGATCAAAATTTAAATTGACTAGTTATTGATGATATGGCTGTGGAACGTAGTACAATTGTACTTTGGTTGCCACCTTATCATTGCGAATTAAATCCAATAGAGTTAATATAGGCTCAAGTGAATGGACTAAAATATGTGTGAAAACTTTTAAGAACGGTGTTGGATAACGTAACTGTAGAAAACTGGAGCAATGCTGTAAACTTTTTGATAAAACAAGAACAAAAGATGTGAGACCTCGACAACCTTGTGGAAGAGACTATAGGAGAACCATTAGTTATAACTGTGACAGTACCTGATTTAAATGAAAGTGAGAACATTTTTGATTGATTTTTTTTTTCATTTTTATTGTAAAAAGTCTATATTTCTATTTTCAATGGTAATATATTTATTTTCTTCTAAAAATAGAATAAAAGTTATATTTGTATAATAGTACAGGCGACAGGGAAATTTTCCCTATGGTTTTCTTATAAACCCACCTACTCCACTGTTTTTTTTTGCTTATGCTTAAAATTCTATATTTTTAAGTCCGGGAAGCAGGGATGGGGAAGCGAACGGGTGTAAAACTGTTTTACGACTCGCGGCTCCTAAATTTTTTGTTCCAACCATTTTGTCTAGCTTATATTTTTATTTTACCGTTAAAAAAAAAGAATAAACTATAAATCCAGACATAATTGTATTCTTATTCTTATTTTATCCAGGGGGTTCCCTTAGCTATTTAATACTTAATAAAATATTTTAAAACGTTATTATGTCCAAAATAGAATTACTAATGTCATATGTCACTTCTAAGTTTATTCAGTATTTTGACTATATATGCATATAAATGTTATTCCATATAACGTAAAATAAATATTTATATATACATATTATTGATTATAAATAGAACTAATTTCAATTTAAAATTAAGTTTTTTAAATACAGTTAATTAGACAGGCTATTTTACCATGTAAGTAAAATTTGCCAATTCTTTAACATAGTTTCTATTTAGTCAATTTTATTAATTTATTTTATCTTTTGCGCAACGACCAATGATAGCAGTATTTTACGATTTTAAATAAGTATTTCAAACATATATCTTCCAGTACAGAGAATGAAAGGGATACTAAAATAAAATTCTGGTTGTACGAAAAATAATAGTGAGGATGACGAGAAAAGTTCCAATTTTTAGAATTGGGAGAGGTGTCTCTTAGAATATAGATTGTGAGGTAAATGTCTTAGAGAACTAAAACATTAGAATTTAACATTGTATAAGTTTTATATTCTTACGCAGGAACCTATTAGGTATGTATATATATATATATATATATATATATATATATATATATATATATATATATATATATATATATATATATACTGTTATATTATTTTATTATTGATATAAAAATGAATGTTTTATTGTCATGAATGTTTCATTGTCAAATGATTTTTGGACCTAGTATGAGGAGCGGATCCAGCTTCCATCTTTGGGTGGGGGATATCATAAGGATACAGTATGGCAAGCCAAAAATGAGTTGTCGACCGAAAGGTAGAGAGGTACAAGCGAATCTATTTTTCTAAATTCAAAGCTCTTGGGGAGGAGAGGACGGGGTGATTGCACAGGGTGGCAAGTGAAAGCGAGCTGTCGACGGGGAGGCGTGTGTCTATTTTTCTGAATTCTGAGCTCTTGGGGAGGCGATCGCCACTCCTCTCCTGATTCCGCGCCTGCCTAGCATACTGTAGCTTTCTCTGTACAAGACAGCCTTTGTATAAACTACCCTTTTCCAAGCAAATGGAAAGAAAAAATAAAACTGGGATTTTGATTACCAGAGATAATAAAAGTAAAAATTGTATATGCAGGTCTCCACCTAAATTTTGCTGTATAAAGCTTATTTATTGTTTCTCAAAATAATTTCCATTAACGACTAGGAATATATTGAGACTAGGTTTTAAAAATGGGCGTAATCTTGATGGAGAAGTTTCGAGGTAGGGCTTATTTTTCAAAAACTTCAATAACGCTGATAGATATTAGTCCGTATAGTATGACAAAGAGCTGTGACAGTCCTCCAGTTATCAAAGACTCATGAATAAAACGATTATTGTCATTATCTTAAAGCATTCACACCTTTGTAATTTCATAGGAATAGCGTAAAATGAATTCAGATTTCGTCGAATGTAACGATTGAATCAACTTTATTTAATTGGACGTAATTCATTTTTGAGCATTTTTTTTTGGTATCACTTCATTCTGTTCTCCCTCAGAACACTAATTTTGTAGTGAAATACTCAAAGTGAGTAAAGTGTAAGTGTTTGCAAAGGTTCATGAAGCATGCTGCTAATGGTAAGTGCACTCAATTTGAGTGTTTCTCCTATCTGACGGAATCTACCTGTAGTTTTCTTACATTCTTAACTTTTTTGTCAGTATTCAATTCAATCGGCCTATCAGACCTTGAATCATCATCTAGATCAAAATTTACATACACGTAGACAGTTTTGTAGAATTCACATTCAAATGTTTAATGTAGCGACGCAAACGCTATCAATGTCGTCTATTTCTTCTATATACGTGTCACGGGTCATAGCTACTTTTTCAATGTGAGTTTTTTCTTGTGTGTTTGTTATTCAAACTTTTTCCATTTGTTCCAGGGGAGTGTTTACTATGTAAGTGGTGCATCCTCAGCATTTTTATTTTTGTTAAATTGTAAACAAAAAAGCTCATTTGATACCAAAAATTAAAGTTAAAATAGAAATCTCTGGTTACAAATTAGTTTTTTCTTTTTTCGTATCTGCTCACTCAATAGCATCCTCTGCAAAGGTCTAGACAAACTCCTGCGTGTATCACTTTTCATCTTCAAAGAATTTTAAAATACAACTTTTTATTAATTCCAATTGTGTATATATATATATATATATATATATATATATATATATATATATATATACCAGTCACAAATAACCACTATTCTTCGAACATACCCCTGTAGAATTAGCATAACGTCAGAACTAGGGCCCGGTTGTTTGAACGCTGAATAACGTAATAATATTTTTATTTAGGTTTGAAAAAGTGTTAATAAACAGTAGATATTTAATTTTTTGGTAGACACATTCCAATTTTATGCTATCCTCTTCTAATTGCATTATTTAAACGAGTATCATATGATAATTGATACGTCAATTCTAGAGTACATAGAAGTATGAATTTATGATTGCCTAAATTATTATTATTATTGTTATTTTCAGTATGTAAACAATATCTAACAATATTTACCAATAAAAATAAGTTTTTAAATCCTCTTTTTGTTAATATTAATCGCAAAGTTGGCATTTATAGTAATTTCTAACACTCAAAAGAGTCACGACAAACAATTAAACTGAAATAATAGATAAGTAAACATGTTTATGTCTGTCAAACGTCAAAAAAGCCTCTCCCCCACCGACCATAAACAGCCTTCAAACAAATTTATGTTGTTTAAATTTATAGGGTAGGATCGAAGCCCCTATTACTTAAGTACCTTTACTACTACGGGGGTTTTCGTTAAATTTAAGGTTGTTTTACAGTACGAGGTAATGTTTCTTCATGAAATTGATCATATCATCTCTAAGTACTACTCTTCCCCTTCACAGTCCACTGTGAATCGTTTATATTGTATATCTTTTTTCCTCTCCTAGAAATCATTTTATGAAGACGCATCGTTTTTCATAGTCGTTGTTATGATATGACATAGAAACAATTTCGCTTTCGAGAAACTCCACTCAGTAACCCACACTGGTTGTTCATCTCACCTACCCAGTGACTAAATCGTCTGCGAACTGTTAGTGATTTTTCACTTTCATGTTAACATCTTTTGAAAACCTGACTGCGTCAAAAAATAAAACCGAAAATTGGTGTTTTTGCTCTTGTTTCAAAATATCAAATTTTGCAGGCCTATGTGTAATTCACTTATTTTGATTTATTTTATTCACAGGTGATTTTTAGATTCTAAATTGAATATGATTTTTTTTCAGTAATGTTTGATGGTGAAACGATAGAGGGAGCTCCCCCATTATGGTGCGCAGCGGCAGCAGGACACTTAGACATAGTAAAACTTTTAATAAGTCACGGCGCCAAAGTGAACACAACAACAAGAACAAATTCGACGCCATTAAGGGCTGCCTGTTTTGACGGCCATTTAGAAATAGTTAAATATTTAGTACAACATGGAGCAGATGTTGAGGTAAGAAACGACAGAATAATTGTCCTATCGTTGAATCAATAAACACATTCGAGTAATATATTAACCACAATAAGGCTATTCTTTCGAATCATTATCAGTTTCACTTCTATCACTTGAAGTAATCATGATCACTTCGACCCAATGACGAGTAAATGCATATTCAAAAGAACATGAAGGTAGTAGTTTCACTTTGTTCACTTTGATCAGTGATAATTTACTTAAAAGAATACAGCCAATGATTCTCATTCGCTTACGTTGCGAATTCCAAATGGAAGATTGTCATTTTAACCGACTTCTAAAAGAAGGAGGTTCTCAATTCGTCGACTATGTATTTTTTATATAAACCAGTTTTCCCTGAAATTATACATGTTTAAGTAGTTTCTATAAAGTACAATTCAAACGCCTGATCCACGCGTGATTTTGTATTTTTTGATGGAAACTAAATTTTAATAATCATGTAAATAATCTCACCCTAACCACTTACTTAAGACGTCTTATAAACATAGATTCTGCACATACTACATATTATAATCATATGAGTCCTATTTTGTATAAATTTTTTCATTGTCTGTTCCATAGTTTTGCATGTCAGATTTAATTTCATACACACTAGATTCAGCCTAAATCTGTTTTCATCGTAATTTTGAATTTTATAATAATAATAATATTAATAGTGCCTTAACACAGCGTTAGTTCGCCTTAGGGTATACAAATATAACTGCTACGTACTAATGCCGATCGGTCTACAAAGAAGGCAATCCGGGCAGCACTACGCTTCAACCGCCTATTATTACCCTAGGTACTCTTTTGCAGGCCGAGTCGATCTAGAGTCGTATTAACCGACTTCTAAAAGAAGGAGGTTCTCAATTCGTCGACTATGTATGTTTCTTTTATGTATGTACACCGAATACTCCGGAACGGCGGCACGGATTTGAATGAAATTTTTTACGTTATGTTCAGGAAGTTGCTGCGGTGTTCCCATATTTTTTTGGACGAAAGTGGTGCAGTAAAATCCAAGATAGCGCTGACTTTATGGCGGCCAAAAAAATTAATTTTGTCCGATTTTTTCCAAAATTGTTATGGAGGAATTTTCGGGGTCGTAACAACGAATCTAAAATTATTTTGAAAAAATTCAATATGGCGGAAAAGAAAATTTTATTTTGTCCGATTTTCTCCAAGATTGGTGTAAGGGAGTTTTTGAGGTCGCACATAACGAACCCAAAATACTTTTAAAAAATTTAATATGGCGGATCCAATATAGCGGACAAAAAAATTAATTTTGTCCGATTGTCTCCAAAATTGGTACGGGCAAGTTTTCGGGGTCGCACATAACGATTCTGAAATTATTTTTAAAAAATTCAATATGGCGTCTCCAATATGGCGGATAAAAAATTAATGTTGTCCGATTTTTTTCAAACTTGATATGGGGAAGTTTTTGGGATCGCACGTTACGAATTTGCCATTATTTAAAAAAAAATTAAATATGGTGGATCCAAGATGGCGGACTAAAAATTCTGCAGCTCTCGATTTTGTCTAAAATCAGTATTGGGAGATTTTTGTTAGTGTTAATTACGAATTTAAAATATTTTTTGGAAACCTGAATCTGGCGGATTCAATATGACGTCCTAAAAATTTTACATGTTTCGATTTTCTCCAAAACTGATATAGGGGGTTCTTGGGGGTGTAAATTATGAATTTAATAGTATTTTTCAGGATACAATATGGCGGACTAAAAATTTTACGTTTTTCGATTTTGTTGAAATGTGGGACTGAATCGTTTTCGAGATGTAAATAGCATATATAAAATTATTTTAAGAAAATCTAATATTTCAGATGCAATATGACAGTCTGGGAATTTTAAATTTCTGGATTTGATCCAAAGTTGATACTAGGGTGCTTTGAAGGGTTTAAATTTAGATTAGATTAAGACATGAAAATTATTATTTTTGAAATTCAATATGGCGGATCCAAGAGGGTGGGTTGAAAATTTCACCTTATTCGCATTTTTTCAGATTTGGTATTAGGGTGTTTTCGGGGTCGGGTATTAGGAATATGAAGTTAATTTTACATTTTTCGATTTTGTCTTAAATTGATATTGCGGGTTTCTTGGGGCGTATACAAATTCAATATGCAGTATAAAAAATATCGAACTAAGAAATTTACGTCTCAAGTTTTTTAAATATCGATATTAGAAGGTCTTGAGGCCTATATTACCAGTCTAAAATTAACTTGAAATTTAAGATAGTGGATTTACTATGACAGACTAAATATTTGTTTAATACAATTTCACTGGTTTTCGGAGAACTCTAAGAATCAAATAATTTTTAGTGGTTCATTATAGGGTGATTTACTTTGGATAAAATGGGTATTTTTTGCCACCTTGGAGTCATTGCGAGGTACACTAATCTCGATTAGTACTAGTTCATATAATTTATGAATACCTCTATGAATTCAAAACTAAAAATCGAAAAATAAAATTTTTATAAAAAAAAGTTGAACCGACTTCTAAAAGTGCGATAAAAAGTGAAAAATGAACTATAAATTTTTATATTAAATTGAAATTTTTGAAGTCGGGCGCCAAATTATTTCTGAAACAAATAACTATTAATGTATACAAATTATGGTAAGAAAGCAATTACAAATAAAGTATTTTTATACGAATCACATTTTGTCGGGTATTAATTTGACGCCGACTTCAAAAATTTCAATTTCATATAAAAATTTATTATGGTAAGAAAGCAATTACAAATAAAGTATTTTTATACGAATCACATTTTGTCGGGTATTAATTTGACGCCGACTTCAAAAATTTCAATTTCATATAAAAATTTATAGTTATTGACTTTTTAGCGCACTTTTAGAAGTCGGTTCAATTTTTTTTATAAAAATCTTATTTTTACTACTAAAAAATGCGACTGATGATCGCCGTATCGGCGATCGAATCCAGGATCTTTCGATAGATAGGCAAATACTGTACCACTCATGGCTCTATCGAGCCTCATATCTTAAATTTAACGCGACGTAATATAGTTTATTCCCGAGTACCAAAAAGAAATTTAATTACACTGTGAAAATTTTATCTTCCGAGTTCCTGCCCTGATAAGGATTGCACTGGCAGGGGGGGAAATTTGATAATCAAAAGCTTTGAAACAATTTCGTTTAGATATTTATATTTACATCACTACGTTTATATCGGCAGTTCCAAGCGCCTTCTATAGGCCGCTTAAAAATAACGAATTAAACGGGCGAGATTATATTTAAAGCCGACTTGAGTTTGTTAAGTAAAACCAGAAACGATTTAGCGCTGAAATGACCCAAGTGCGCTTCTAATATAAACACCTTAAGCACGCATAAAACAGTGTTGCCAGATTAAAGGGTATACCTCTAGAACTAGAGGGTTTTGAAGTCCCCTAGAGGGAAAACAAAGATAAAAATTCACTAGAAGGATTTTAGAGGGATATCTAATGAAAAAATAACAGAAAATATTTAATTAATTACGCTATATTTAAACAAATGCCAATGGAATGTTTTATTTATTTTTATCATACATAAAATCAACAAGTAAACAAACATCAGTCAATAATTAATTTTTATGAATAAAAATGTTTTGAAATTAAATGATGCGACTCCTGATCTAATGATCATAGGTTTGCATCCCAGTAACGTAAAATTTTTCGTCATTTTCCTCTCCTTTAATTAACTCGTAAGATAATTACTAAATGTTAAACATTGTTGATTAACAATACCAAAATTTATTATAAACTAGAATCTAGAGGTAAATAGTTTCAAAGGGAGTAATCTAGAGGGTTTTGAAAACTCAACTAGAGGGTTCTAATTCTCCCATCTGGTAACACTGGCTTGGAATCAGCTGTTGACTTCAGAACAATTGTCTCATGTCTCAAATGTGCGTTGGTGTATTGTTTTAATTTTTAAGACCACTCAATAGAAAGGCTAAATGCAGAATAAAACAAACCACCTCTCATAATAGTCAACAATTGGTTTTTAAATAAAAAAATCAAAAGAAAGCGTTATTTTGAGGTTAGGTACAGGAAAGGCGCCTGCCCATAAGGTTTGCGAAAATTATTTGAAGCTAAAGGCAAGTCATGTTCAAGTCTTTGATAATAAACTCATGGAACTTAATTAAGATTTGAAGTGACTTCGGTTCGACACTACCTCGAAAAAAGTCTGTGAGTGCGTCAATGATCATTTTTTATTTTTTTATTATTTATTTTCGAAAAATTATAGTATTTCTAGTGTTTTGTGACGTGAAAAGTCGAAAAAACACAGTATAAGGCTTTAGAAAAATTTTTGGAAAACGATTCAGACTGCGACTTTATTGTTAGAATGTAATTCAAAAAGGTCCAGAAATCTTATCGAACAAGAAAATCCTGGGTGATCACTAGGTTTATTTAAAGTTCATCCAAACATACCAAGATCTACCTACAGTTTTGAAGGTTATCTTCCAAGTAAAAGAATTTACATTAAATGAATTTACATTGACATATGCGTTTTCAGCAAACATGTGAATTTAATAAGCTATATTTTTCATTGAAATTGCTTTCGTACTAAGTATTTTAATAACATATTAGGGTTTGATTAGATAATTTTGATAATTGACGCAATGTTTTCGAATATTTATGTCGCAATAAGTTGTTATGTGAGTTGTTTATTAAGAATATGACTTCTTTGACCATATTCATCAGGAGCAACTGCAAGCATGCAAAATAATGAACCTAACTAAAAATATTACACAAATCGTCACATGAATTAAAAGTTATTTAGTTGCTTATAAATAAAAACAATCTGCTGTTACTTATAATAATTTAGAATAAATTCCTTCTACAATTACGCATTTTACGCTCAAAACAGTATAATAAAAGCGTGCACATTCAACTTTTTATTTTATATCTATTGTCTGATTAAATACAATATTACCCAGGGAAATATATATTAGAATTTAATTTTGGCGTTTGTTGAAATTTAATAAGTTACAATAGATTTTGCTTAATTGATTTGTTTCTGTCTTGTAATTAACATTTTATTTTTTTCAATATGATACATTTCGAGAAATCACCTTTTTTTTATAATTTTGTTTAGATGCCAAAATCTTAACATTTTCAAAATCAAAGTTGTGGCCAGTCTTTTTGTTATGTTCGACCAAAGCACAAGAATTTTTTCCCAAACGATAATCACTCTTGTTTTGGGTAATTCGTTGTCTTAGCCATTGTGATGTCTGACCCGTGTACTGCCCATCACACCCTAAACAGAACAACTGATATATAACATTGCTCTTCAGTAATAATGGTGTTTTTTTCTTTTACTTTCGAGAATAAATAAAAGTTCTTTATTGAATTGTACTTTGCTATTTTGATACCTGGTACGTGATTAAATAATTTAATAATATTGTTGGTTAAGCAATTTACGAAAGGTAGTTTTGTGTATTTTATTTGCAGAGGTGCATTATCTTCTGTGGGTCTATCATAGCTATTAGAATTAAATATTAGTTTTCTCAAGACGTGCTTTAGATAACCATTATTCAAAAACATGTCATACAGTTTGTTTATGTTCGTTTCTGTAGAAATATCATCAGAGATATGTACGATTCTAGTTTTAAGAGCTACTACGGAGTTGTATTTTTGATTTTGGGGGTGATTGGAATAAAAATTCAAAAATCGTCCTGAAGCAATAGGCTTTTGATACCAATTTAAAATAATTTTGTTATCTGGGGTATATTCGTAAACAAGGCTATAACATCCAACGAAATCAGTACATAGTTTCAGGTAGCTGGAAATTTCTTATAGTATTTATAAAGGTAATAGTGTCTTTGATATTATAAGTTATTAACAGGTTGTACACCGAAGAAATCAAGAAATAGACGGGTTTTGTATTTCAGTGTATGTTTTTATTAAAATCGGCCAAGCGCTTTCGGTCTAACAGACCATCCTCAGGGCTCAGACCCTAAAAACAAGAGAATATGGTCAGCAAATAAGCTTAGTACTTACCAACCATACTCACTCGTCAAAGGGCACACCTTAACCCTGCCAGTATGAGAGCAGTCGCCAGCCGTAGCCTCCACACAGAACAAATTGTACACAATTAAAAAACTTTTAAAAACTTTGTCACAAATTAAAATTAAAACAAAACATTCAACATACTAGTACATCAACACTGTTAAACAATAAACCTCTTTAATAAAAATCCAAAAGAGTGAGGTTATGCCACCCAGTCATAGTATAGCATAGCAACAAAACTGTCCAAAAATTAAAACTATATACAAGTACTTGTATATACAAGTACTTGTATATACAAGTACTTGTATATAGTTTTAATTTTTGGACAGTTTTGTTGCTATGCTATACTATGACTGGGTGGCATAACCTCACTCTTTTGGATTTTTATTAAAGAGGTTTATTGTTTAACAGTGTTGATGTACTAGTATGTTGAATGTTTTGTTTTAATTTTAATTTGTGACAAAGTTTTTTAATTGTGTACAATTTGTTCTGTGTGGAGGCTACGGCTGGCGACTGCTCTCATACTGACAGGGTTAAGGTGTGCCCTTTGACGAGTGAGTATGGTTGGTAAGTACTAAGCTTATTTGCTGACCATATTCTCTTGTTTTTAGGGTCTGAGCCCTGAGGATGGTCTGTTAGACCGAAAGCGCTTGGCCGATTTTAATAAAAACATACACTGAAATACAAAACCCGTCTATTTTTTGATATTATAGACATTCTCATCTTGTAGTGCATTTGTTAAGATATGGGCTAAACACTTTGATAAATTATAGGTAGTTGACTTAATAGAACTAATAATTAGTCGAAGAGGAACATTCATCTTGTCACCCTGGTTGTTGTGGGGGTTTTGAATTGTAAATCATAAGCTGTTTAAACTCTAGGTCATTGATTTCTTCTTTAGTGTGTTACAAGTCACATCTACTTCGGGCGATGCCGATTTCCCTTATTCAGTTGGTACACTGGGAAACAGTTTGCTTGGTGGTTAATGCCGCGCGAAAAAGGCGAGTAAAGAAATACCCGTTTTATTAAATGTTGTTCTCGATCTGCCTTACTTATGAAATAAAAATTATTTGAACAAAAAAATTAGATACACATCCTATTTAGTAATCCTGAATATCGTTTAGTCTCATGGGTTTTTAAGCGTTTTCATGAAACATAATTTTTTTACAATCCTTAGAGATAAACATATTTTTTTTCATTTCAGGTAGCCAATAAACATGGACATACTTGTTTAATGATAGCGTGTTATAAAGGACATATCAAAATAGCTAGGTATTTGTTAAGTCTTAAAGCCAGTGTTAATAGAAAAAGTGTTAAAGGAAATACAGCTTTACATGACTGTGCGGAAAGTGGTAGTTTAGAAATTCTAAAGTTACTTATCGACAATGGAGCGACAATGGACGTAGATTCTTATGGTAAGATTATTTTCTCTAATTTCTTAATAATCTAAGTTATTCTTTTATCTGATTATGAAAATAGTTAGAGTATAGTAAGTACTAAAAGCAGTATAGTGAGTACTAAAAGCCTACCTCGCCCTCGTCTACCTTTTGATAAAATAGATATTAAAAAACGAAATTAGGAGATACTAAACGAAAAACGGAAAACTTTTTTTTCAAGTTGGAAATGTGATTTCTTTCAAATTATTGTTATTTTTAGATTTCATAAATTTGAATTCTTAAAAGATTTGTTCATTTGTTCATCCGTTCCGTCGTGTGTACTTATGAATAATGATTTTATTATTTTAATAAAGATTAACTTCTTTTTTTACTTTCCTAAAAAATTATAGGAAACTTAATCTCCGCTTAAGCCTGAGCCTAGATGAAATAGATATATAAATCGTTCCGACGTACTTTTTTCATCTTGATACTATATTTTTAAATCAATTTTTCTATTATAGAAATCAAACCAATAGTTGTGTTTGCTTACGTAACTGATAAAATTTTCAATTTCTGAAAAACCTGGTTTCGTTGTAAACTCACTGCTCGTAGACCCAACTTTAGTCTGACATGGTCAAATTAAGATGTAGCATAACCCGAATTTTACGTGGTTTTATACACATTATAAATATGTTTTATATTTTACTAAAAATATGTTTTAAAATGCTCTAACTATACATGAAAGAACTCGTTGATTTGACAAATGACGTAAAAATGATATCGATCGTGAGATATAAGGAGTTCTAAATTTTCCTAGAGCAGTAAATTCTTGTTGTATGCCGTATTAGCCCAAAATTGCTAAAATTAATGTTTGTTTGTAGTTCTTTCACCTCGTTAATAGTTTTGTGTATAAATAAATACAAAAAAAATTTGGTTTTTCCTATACTTTATTCTTTTATTCTATCTATTTTATGTCTTTAAGTGGAATAATTTAATATAAAATGGTGAAAGAAATTGACAGGCCGATCCTGAAGTTTATACCAACTGATAAAAGTTATATAAAACAGGAAAACTCAGGCCTATCATTAATGTCATATCATTTAACAGTTTAAGAGTTTTGAAATTATTTATATATATATATATATATATATATATATATATATATATATATATATATATATATATATATATATATATGGTTTCTAATTCAAATTTTTTTTACTTCTAGATAGATTGATTAGGTTTTAATTAAAATAGGAATTCATTCAAATAATAATTTCTGTTGTAGGAATGACGCCGTTGTTAGCAGCTGCAGTTACGGGACATAACCACATAGTAGAATATTTAATTAAACTTCCTCATCTTGTTTCTCGACGGGAACGTATAGATGCTTTGGAACTCTTAGGAGCAACCTGCGTAGATAAGAAACGGGATATGATAGGAGCTTTAGAATTATGGAAACGTGCAATGCATGAAAGGTATGATAAAATTTATTTTTATTAAAATCGTTAATGTGCGACAAGTAGTAATCCAAATAACAATTTAGACGTAACGGACTTCACTTTGTAAAGTGTGTTGGTGTCAATATCAGTTGGTTAATTGCTTAATGTTAGTTTATTAACATTATATTATTTTTTCATCAATGCAGAATGGCACCTTAAAGGGAAAATAATTTTGATAAGCGATTACAAAATTATAAGCTGGTTCGAGTTGGTTTTGCAATCAAGTTGTGTTGTCGCTATTAATGTAAATAAATAATTTGAAAAATTATTCCTAAAAACCATTCTATCTTCTTATTTTTGTTTTAGATATCATGGGAATGGAGCACCAATACCCAAGCTAAAAACCCAGAAAGTAGCCGCCTATGATTACGTAGTGGAGATTTCTGATCCTCAAGCTTTAGATGATCTCATGGCAGACCCAGATGAAATGAGAATGCAAGCATTAGTTATGCGTGAACGTATTTTAGGGCCTGCTCATCCTGATACTAGTTACTATATTAGATATAGAGGCGCTGTTTATGCAGATGCTGGTAAATTTAATAGGTGAGTAAGGTGTTATTTTTTTATTTATTTATAACAATAATAATAAAATAATAAGTAACAAACCTGAATTTAAACACATTAAACACTGGAATAGACAATAACAACCTACATATGTTCACAACATGAGATCAGTTATATATAACAGTAAATCAGAAAAGCCCGAGTTTTAGCAAATCGATACCCCTAAAACGTCTCAATTGAGCCATGAACTCAGTTCGATCGGCAAAAAAATCTACAGATACAAGATATAAAAGAATTTAAGCCATAGTTGGTTATAACAATAATAGTAAATGCTTTATTTGCATACGAACTAGTACAAATCTTAAAAACCTACACATTGTTTTCGCATCGTTAATCATTTAAAATAACAAAAAAAAAAAAAAAAGAGTAGGAGTCTAATACTAATAAGCTTAATTACTCCTAACTACTATAAATCGGTAAACTCTATTGACATACACACCAACAAGACATAAAAATATATAGAAAACATTAAACGAAATATATAATTTAAACAAACGCCACCAGTAACGCTGGCCAACCTAAAAAAATAAGTAAAGTAAATTTGTCTCGAAATAATGTTTCCTTGTAAAGATTAACTGCTAGTAAGACTTTTTTATTTTAAATTTATTGATTGGCATATTCTTGATTCTACCAGGAAGGTGGTTATAATATTTGATAGCAGAGCCAACATAGCTTTTTCGAGTGTGGAAAAGTCTGTGATCTGTTATAACGATTTTCGCTCTGAATCTTGTCTCATGGTTATGTATATTTCAGTGTCTTGCCAAATTGCTCGAATTACTATAGGCATATAATAGGCAGTGGTAGTATAGTGCTAACAGAATCATAATATTTAATTGCTTAAAATTTCTATGGCAGGAGTGCCTTTGTGAAATATTGACAATTACCCATATAGCTCTTTTTTGTTGTTTAAAAATTGTTGGCCAATCCACCGTATTATCCCACAGTAAAATACCATTTGCTTTGGAATAAATCCATATAGGCTTCTCATTACCTCAAGAAATGAGTACTGTTTTATTTTTGGCAGTAAAAAGATAACACTAGATAATAGAGAGCTTGGTTTTGCTATATGGTCTTTAAATGTTAATTCTGAATCTGACCAAGAAAATTAATTGTACTCTTTTCAGTGAAAACTGTAGAGTGTTTGTTGTTTCAGGATTAAAGGCCAAACCATCGGCTTGGAACCAGTCTTTTGACTTAATTAAACTCATGTTAATATTCTCAGAACGCTGTTTGTTATTTTGGGCAGTATATAAAGTCGCATCATTGGCATACTGGCATATCCCATTGGTGAAGACGAAGTACGGCTATTCATAAGTAAACTCAGGAATAGCAATGAATACCTATGAATAGCCGTACTTCGTCCTAACCAACGGGGATTAGAAACAGACTGTCTGTGCTATTTATAAGTTTGATGTCATTTTTCCTGGGTCTAGATTATTTCTTGAACCCTGTGCTGCTCCAGCGAGAATTAACGGCATTTGTATAAAATCATTATTAAAATTATTTGCTTCGTGTAGGCTACATACTGTGCAGATCTTGTGTGTCTAACTAGACATGAAGATTAATCCTACCTATAAAAGGCCCGAACTGAGAATTAAAGATATTGTACAAAAGTTTAAGGTTCTTGAATACTCGCCTATTCTCCAGAGATCCAATGTGATGTTCCAGCCTCAAGCGATCCGTTCCATGTGAAACCCTCATGAACAGCTTCAAGACATCCGCGAACAGTAAACAATGGAAGTAATTGAGACATGCAGGAATGTCATTTATAAATACATTAAAAAGCAGTTGTTCCAGGTGAGACTTCTTGGGGGAGTCCAGGTGGCTTGGGAGCGAGGAGAAAAGTAAGCTGTACCATTGATTGTCTGACCCACGTCAATCCCCGCCAATATAAAAAGTTACTCATTCTCTGAGCTTGCCGACAATACCCTACTTGACCCTGCTTGGAATGTTGGAGTTTACTGCAACAAGTACACGTCCTCTTTTTGAGAAAACATTAGTCTCAGCAGAGCGGTCTTTTCTGTAAATATTGTAATCCTACAGGTTAAGCTCGGCGTCGTAAATCTTCGTTAATCAGATCTTATTAAACACTATGACGTTATAAGCAGAGTTGCAGACATTTTCGCGCAATTAATGGGTTTGGGTGTTAAGACCTTAAACGGTTTGGAAGTAAACACTCGATGAAATGAATCTTCTTTGTTTTTTGGCACAATTCTAAGTACACCCCTGGAATATTTGTTACTAATGTGTTTTGTCAGAATCTGATCGTTTTTTTCACAGTTGAAAGTAAGAATACAGATGCACGCGTAGATAATATAAACTACTGAATTCGGAGTCGTTATTGGGTGCTATCAGGTGATTTTCATTATGGTCAAAATGGTAGTATAATAGTATGTGTCACAATTCCTTATTATTAGAATAGAGAAATAGTTGACGCTCAAAATGTAATGATCTTGTTTTTATTACATACTTTTTATCATTCTTTTTTCATTCTAAATACTTCTCTACATATTTTTACCATGTAACCTATCTTGAATTATCATTTTGTTTTAACGATCAGATTATAAGGAATTTCACACGTTTTCCATAATATTACTAATAAATTTGGTAGTAACTATTGTTATATAGCTTATTTATGGCAAAAAAAAATCGCAGCGGAATTAGCTTTAAAACAAATTAGTTCTTTTTATATTTAAAGATTGTATTAGTGACATTAACAGTATATAGGAATTATTCTGGGTTGTCTATTTTGCTATGAGAATATGAGGGTGTGTACTTGACATTGAGTCAAGCAAATATCCTCAGTAGCAAATAAAATTCAGAGTCGGACATAAAGGAGAACCAGATTCAAATACAGAATAGCTTCCCCTCTTCCAAAAGGGAATAATTTTATAGCAGTTTATGATCGTATAAAGGAATTAACACCCGCGCCAGAATCCTGGAATTTTTATTTATTCACAAGCAAACAAACCAAATGACTAACAGATACATAATCCAGTTGAGGCACTAATACATAAATTATTAAAAATGACTCTAAATTAGTCAGCTAGTTTATACTCTGTTAAACTCACCAAAGCTCTACAGAATCTATATCAACTTCAACTTCGTTGATTAAATAGATAACATATTAGATAGAAGCGAAATCTAAATAAGACATTTTCTTAAATCTTGTGTGGACCTGATTTACAAACCGGGGCTGTCAGATCAAGTTTTATATTGGGTAACCATTAATTATGTATTCCAAAAACAATTTGAAACTAAAAACTTTCCCTTTTTTTTTGGTCATTTTAATCTAAAAATTTAAAATTTGTATCGATTGCTTTGACTGAAATAAAATACAATTGAAATATGATCATTTTCTATAAAAAGGTTGTTACCATTGTATTCTTAACATTTTTTCTTTGACTTTTAATATCCCCATATTTTATGAACTAATTGTTGTTCTGATCTCTATCTGATAAAAACGTTTATTTTAAGGTGCATTGAACTCTGGAACTATGCCCTAGATATGCAACAAACTATGTTAGAAAGACTTAATCCTATGACCCAGAGCAGCCTTTTTAGCTTCACAGAATTATTTTCTTTTATGATGGGCGAAGAAGGTAAACATACCAGTAGAGGGCGGCTGGTACCGCCAGTAGATGTTCTAGAAATTCTTCGAGTTTTTAAAAAAGCCGTTAAAGAAATCGAACTCGGTAATCAAGTTCTCGACAGAATGCCTAACCAAGAAAGAGACATCACATATTTAACTAGGGTAAGTACTGGACTGTATTAAACTGGACATCAAAGAACATCTTATTTTGGTTCATATATTATGAAATTATGGACTCCACTAATTTAAAAGCAATAGGACGACCAAGTCCATACAATTGATATATTTTTTACAAAGTATTTTTCAATTCAGGTAACGGTTATCACCCTTCACTTGGCCTGTTTACTAACCAAAATGTTAAGCCATAGATCTACAACAGAAAACGTCCAAGATGATATTCATAGAGCCATTTATGACCTTAATAAATTAGGACTAAGAACGAGAATCAATAGGACGTTATTGCATTTAGCATGTTGCAAAGATGTAGCTCTTTTAGTAAGGTAAGATCTCGTACATATTTTATGTTTAATGGAATTATTTTTATGTGTAACAGAGACAAGCAAACATGTATTGCCTCTTCGAACATACCCCTGTAGAATTAACATAACGTCAGAACTAGGACCCGGTTGTTTGAACGCTGAATAACGTAATAATATTTTTATTTATATTTGAAAAAGTGTTGATAAACAGTAGATATTTCATTTCTTGGTACACACATACCGATTTTATGCTATCTTTTTCTAATTGCATTATTTAAGAGTATCATATGATAATCGGTACGTTAATTCTGAATACATGAAGTCTGAATATATGGTTGCCTAAATTATTATTATTGTTATTTTCCATATGTAAACAATATTTACCAATAAAAATAAGTTTTTAAATCCTCTTTTTGTTAAAATTAATTGTAAACTTGGCATTTATAGTAATTTCTAACACTTTAAAACACCTAAAAAAGTCACGACAGGGAATAAAACTGAAAGAAAAGGTAAATAAACATGTATATGTCTGTCAAAAATAAAAAAAGCGTTTCCCCCACCGACCATAAACAACCTTCAAACAAATCTGTTGTTTAAATCTTGGGTATGATCGAAGTATTGTCTCGACGTAACGCGCCGACTACTTCACGGACCCTATTCACTCGTGTGTATTCTTCGTAGCAGCGCCAACTACGCATGAACTAAAGGGCGATATTTGCGTATATGGACAGTATAATGGAAATTCTCAATTAAAAATTATACTTTCAAGTTTAAATAAAAATATATGGGTTTATACAACAAGTGAAAAGATAAAGTTTATTATTATTATATATTTTTATTACTTTAGCTAAAAAAAAGTAAGTATGATTAATAAAGAAATAATCAAAACTCATTGAAATTTAGGTTAAGTAATGTCGAAATAAAAAAAAACTACTATTAAATAACAACATGGAATAAAAATTATTATTGCTGTGTATTTACCCTGAATGGCTATTAAAATAAAGAGAACCATAGAACTACGTATTTTATTTCTTAATATAGACTGCGGATCCCATAGCAGAAAGTTGGCTCATGCTTAAAAAGAGATAGAGCGTTTCGGATAGTTCCTCTCTTTCTAATTTCGGTTAGGTGACAGGAATATCCAATTACGTTTGGAGTATCGTGCTTAGCTCCGTCATTAGAAAGAGAAGTACTAGTCTTCGAATACGCTATATCTCTTTTTAAGCGTAAGCCAATTTTCTTCTATAGAATTTGCAGTCTATATTAAGTAACATTAATTTGTCTTATATCTATGCATGTGATATACTAGCGTTCTTAACCTTATCCAATAATTTCTTTGATTTAATTTCCATTTTGCTATTGGAAGTTTATAAAATTTAGTTTTTTTTTTGCTAGTATTTTTACAATTTACAATACAGCTCCTCCGCTTGTTCATTATATCATTTTTAATTATTTTAAAAAAATAAAATTGACACCTATATTTGATACGTGAAAAGTACGAAATATCGCCCCGAAGTACTTGAATTATCCGTAGTTTTCGCTAGTATCGCTTTGCTCCCGCTTCCATGACTTCGCACTGAGCGAATAGCATGACATTTTTATTTTACATACAAAATTCCGTGACATCGGGAGTCGAACACGCTACCAATGAGCCATATAGCCGTTTCCATTGGAAAAAAATTCTAATATTTAAATTGTTAGGAAACAACTATCTGTTTTATTAGGATAGGCTTGATAGCAAACGTTACGACTTTAGTAAAAGAATAATCGACACCTTTATAATTTTTTATTTTGATACATCCATTCTGCATACAGTTGTCCTTTAACCAACCTGTCTCTCGATTTATTTTCAGCTGATTGCAGTGCAACAGGATATTCAAACCTTACTCAGACACACAGGTTCTAAATTCTAATATATTTCAAAACTTCACGTAAAACGAATTTAACTGTTTTTTAACCTACCCACAACTTGTGTTTATCAGCGCCCCAAGTCTTACCTAACGCGGAAGACCTAAAATGACCTTTGTAGTATGACATTGCATCAATGTCGCCCTTTTAATTCTATACATTTGATTTTTACGGTTTTATAGATTGCTTACAAGATATATTTATGAAATATGAAACAATTGTGAATAATATTAAACAAACTCACTTTTAAAATCATATAAATTATACAATATGCATACTATAATGGATATCACACTTCAATAGTATAGTAGATTTAAACATTAAATTTGTTTGAACGTTGTTTATGGTGGGAGGGGCGTTTTTGACGTTTCACAAGCGCAAATATTTCTATTTCATTTTGCTTTCAATTTTTTTTTTCTTGTGACTCCTTGAAGTATTTTTTAATGTCAAAAATTAAAACAAATGCGAAGTTTATAATTAATATCTACAAAAAGAGGATTTAAAAACTTATCAGTAAAATATTATTAGATATTATTTACATATTAAAAATAACATTATAATTTAGGCAACTAGAAACTCACACTTATACTTAATTGCCAATTAATTTATTCTCAAATTGACGTACCGATTAGCATTTTATACTAGTTTAAATAATACAATTAGAAAAAGTAGCAAAAAATCGATTTGGGTATCAATAAATAAAAGAACTCACATTATTTATCAACATCTTTCCAAATATAAATAAAAAATAATATCACGTTATTCAGCATTAACACGACGGGCCCTAGTTATGCCCATATGTTAATTCTACTGGTAAATTCGTTGGTTTCTCAACTACAAATTGTACCATACTTGCGGTTCAGTTGGCAACACTATTTCTGCCTAATGAGAACACAATCTGTATTAGAAACCAAATTGGTGTTCGCATTTTTACCAAAAATATTGTATTTTGCATATTTTTTAGATATCCAGTCTGTGGGTTCCCTTCAAGTCACCTCATTAAAGCCCTTTTAACTGTGGGTGCTGATCCAACGGTCCAAGATGATGAAGGCAATACACCACTACATCTAGCAGCGATGGCGAACCCGTGTCCTTCAAAAGTGGCGCAATGCCTTTTAGAAGGAGGTGCACATTTGGATCAAGTGAATATTAATGGAGAAACTTTCTCAGCTTTGTTAAAATGTCAGCAAGCTCATGAACTTGTAGATGTGATGAAAAATTCTAGTTTAAAGTGTGCCGCCGCCAAAGTTATTAAACAATTCAAGATTCCTTACAAACGAGTCGTACCACAGGCTTTGGAATCTTTTATTGAAGTTCACTGAATTTGTATACATTATTTTTTGTGATGCCTCCCTCCATAGTTGTGTTTATTATTCCGTTTTAGTTTGTTGCAGGTGTAAAGAAAGTGACATATGTGCCACTGGAATTTTATTAAGTACTTTGTTTTATAAAGTCTCTTATGTGTTCTGAACTAGATATATTCTAATGGTTTAAAAAATTTGTGTTATATTGTGTTTGAAGCTTCAAGGTCATTGTTGCTATTTTAAAAACTACATCAAATAAGAGATTAAACTAGAGCAAAATTATTTCGGAACACTTCCTTCCTAAAAATGTTTTAGGCGAAATGCACATAATATAATTTTTTAAGCTCTACCAAATAATGAATCCATTTTGTGCTATCAAAATATGTTTGCAGTCCTATTTCTAAATTCTAAATGGCATATTACTAGATATAAAACAACGTTATGGTTTTTGCTGGCCCTCAACTTTGTATCCTTGTTAAAATTGTCTTTACTAGAGCGTCAGGCGATTTTAATTAGATATTTGACTTTCTATTACAATGTTTGTATATTTTAAGTCGCTCATACCAACCATAATTTTGTATGGAATTTAAGTGTTATAACATCATAAGGACAAGAGTGCTACATTTTCTGATGTAGGTGTCAGTAAAGTTCTCATTTTTACACGGCTATGTTTGGCTATAAATTGGTTATGAAATATAAAAAAAATTAATGTTAAAGTTGGTGTTGTAATGGTAATTTTTTGCCCAATATCATATGTCATTTAATATCCAGAGTTGAAAATCTCATTCGCACCAAAAAGCCTATTAGTACTGCTGTTTTACCTCCTAAGTTGGGAGATTTTTAAAAGTTAGAGTGCACATAGTATTAGCAAGTTTAGACATGAGAACAATAAAATCATAAAAGATAAAAAAAGAAAATTTTATAAATCGACAAATTCACTAAAGATTAAGTAAATACGCAAATTAAAAATTTTCCAGTGAGATTGTCTCGTCACTGACAATAAAGAGCTTAAATTGACAAATGCAAGTTTGACGTGATAAGCTGAAACTGACCAAATAGAAATTTTATTTGATGAAACTACTAAGTCAGGTCTAAACTTCAGTCTTTAGTGAATCTAATGGATTAGTATGTATTGATAAAACGGGTTGGGGTATTCCTTGGTAGGCATATAGATAACTACCCTACAATAAATGTATATGAATTTTATATATTGAAACTTCCTTCTGAACGTTTACGGATAAGTATCTGTTCTATAAAGGCACAAAGTACCTTCACAAATGTTTTTAAAATAAATAAGGTAAAAACTAATTATGGAAGCTTTAACTATTAAAATTTCTCTCAAAAATATGTTTACAGCTTACTTAGTACATATTTTTAAAAGTTATTTATACTGTTTAAGAAAACTTTTGATTAGACTTTGTTATTAAAAGTTGAAATTAGGTAATTCTTAGTTATTACGATTAATCCAGGTGTACATAGAGAAAAGAGTCTATTAGTGGGAACTCGATGTGCAAAAACCTAAACTTACTATCATACAGGGTTTTTCCAATAAAAATATCTCAGATTATAACCAGATGTTAGCACAGCAAGGACATAATGATTATAGGCTTAGCGCTTAAAACGTGTTTTTATTATCCAAAATGATCATACAATATGTATTTTAAAATTTTCTTTCTAATTTTAATATAAAAAGGATAGTTTATATTTTTGCTTGCCCATATTGAATTTTACAATGATGACTGAATAAAACCCATATTTGACACTTTTTTTTTTTTGTTAAAGTATTTAGCGTTGTTGGTATAACTACAGTATGGGCTAATTTTAAATTAATTCTGTAACTATTGATTATTGAAAGGAGATGTATATCATTATTTATAATTATTAACTATTATCCATCTTTCATTTTAATCATAACTGTAATTGTTTTCTGCTTGCGAGAATTTTTTAACGAACGAAAATGTGATAAATATTTTTAAGGACAATTAAAAGAAAAAAACGCATAAATATTATATTTTTTGTCTTTTACATTGCGTCTATGAGGTTTGTCTATAAACTAACTTTATTGAAATACGTACAAAGATGAAATACTTATTAGTGTTACTGTGGGAATTCTTCCTATTTTAGCGTAAGGATAGTATCTCATTTAGGAAAATACTTTTAAGCAATGTTAGTCCTATTTAGTAATAATTTTTAGTAAATTATTAACACCCAACCGTACTGAATATTTTCATTAAGTTCTTTTAAATGGTTAATAACTGAATATAATTATAAACAAAAGCTTTCTGTAACTGACAAAAACGTTTGATATGAAAAAGATTCAAAAAAAGATGAACTATAACATTTTATAATATATATATATATATATATATATATATATATATATATATATATATATAATCTTAAGAAAAAAACTACTGGACTACCTTGTTACCTAAAATAGTTATAAGCCAGTTCCCAATGTTGCAATCATTTTGTTTATGTTCGATGAAAAGAGAAATACATAGCTGAACAAAAACTCTTATTTATCATTTTAATATTTTGGAGATATTTAGAAAATTTTACTAAAAGAAATGACTAATGTGCGTTTTTGTGTATATATATATATATATATATATATATATATATATATATATATATATATATATATATATATATATTTATATATAAATTGTTGATTTAGCCCATTTTTTTCTCGAAATTGTCAAAAAAGCCTTCAATCTGGTAACCCTAATTTGTCCTAAAGGACGAGAGCTTGCCATCTAATTATTGAAATGAGAAATGCATAGCTGGCGTTTATCTGCTCATTTTTTAATATATAATTTTTCATCTTTATATAACTTGTGACACTTTGGAATACATAATAAAGCTACCAAAGAGATTTTAGGTTAATACAGAGACGAGCACAGATAAGAAAAATCCGGTCCAAAACTCCAGACCTACGGAAATATTTAGTGTCTCACTAGTACTCGTGTAACCATACTTTGTCGCCAAGTCTGCGCTGTGTTCCTCAAAAAATATGAAGTATTTAGAAATAAAGAAATTTTATTTTTTATTACATTTTTTAATTATTTAAATGTTTTAAGACATTAAATAACGTAATTTCAGGAAT
Source organism: Diaprepes abbreviatus (assembly GCA_034092305.1). Lineage (NCBI taxonomy): Eukaryota > Metazoa > Arthropoda > Insecta > Coleoptera > Curculionidae > Diaprepes > Diaprepes abbreviatus. Next base: position 38,933,088 of record JASJET010000022.1, read on the forward strand.
GTATAGAATTTTTCGTCCAACAAATAGCTAGAATTTTTAATATTGTAACTTCTCCTGATTAACTGCAAGAATAAATGTGTAGAATACACGCATATCTTGAAAAAAAAAAAAAAAAAAGAATGGCGGTTTCTAGAGAGTATCATCTTTGTTGCGACGCATAAAATGGTATAGTTTTTTCTTCGCGCGTTCATAGCAATTTTCGCTATAAACAATTGTATGGTTTGCAGTACACTTAACCTCTATTAATTTAAAATCTCTTTAAACGCTATAATTAAGATTGCCTTGATGATTCGATTAGTAATTCTCGAGATTTTGGCAAAAAATACGTTTCCTCTTTATATGATAGTGAGATAATCAAGCTGCTCCAAACTTCTGAAAGAATTTTTTTACAAAAAAACGTTTTACATGAAGAATGAAGATTTGTCTATTACTCTATCTATACTATTTCCTAAACGTTTTAAATGTGCGCAAGAGATTGATGTCATTCCGATCTATTATCAAGCGTGGCGGGTTACAGCGTAACCGTGATGTAGCAGAGAGCAAACATGCTTTAATATTTGATTCTGATTGGATAAGTAGGTTTTCGAATATCTGTTCCAAGCAAAAACCTTCTTCATATAAAGGTATAGATAACTAAACAAATAAGATTATATTGTATTAATTTCTATTATACGTGACACCTAAGAAATTTTTATACAAGATCAAATTAAATAACGAGAAGATACTAGATAACAGGAACAAAAACACTATCCCAGTACTGATCTAGCAAGTTTGTGTAGTCATTTGTGTTCATATAAATTTGTCCCAACAATCCATAGAATTATAGTGTCCATGACCGAAACGCACATTTCTGCAGATTTAAACAAATAAAAAAAAATCTCATTTTGTAATTTATTGTATTAAAATTTTGACGAATTATTTTACATAACTTAATTTCCTAACCCTTAATTATCAAATTAGACGTATTTTAGGTTTAAAACGATTAAATACTCTGTACTGAATTTTTGTGCATAAAAGTGATAAAAAAGGCCTCAAACTCTACCGTATTCTTCCCATATTTTGTAGAATTTCAACTTCAGCATTTTTCTGTTCATAAACAAAATGACGGACATTTATGACATGTATAATAAAAATTGGACTAAACATAAATTTAGAAATAAATGACGTTTAAAATAAACCAGTAGAATAGTACATAACAAAAACGAAAAAATTACTACAGTTACAGATTACTTTTGGGATTTAGGTACTATTTATAATGGAGTGTGATTTTTTGAGTGTTAAATATTCATTATAGTCATAGCTCTACATTTTGTTATATAATTAAATAAAATATACTAAAATTGTTGTTTTAATTTATTTATTTGGGACCAAAATACACAAACACAATATTTATGCTATACGAGAAATGGAAAGTTACATTTTAATATAACATCTAAAAGTGTAAACTAAGGTGAAAATTACGTCTACCATAAACAATATCTCGTGTAAAGTTTTTTTTTTAATATGAAGAGGCTTTCTTTAATTTTGTGCTAAACACCAAATATTTTTTCCAAAAGTCTACAGCTCTGTACTATGAGCCTTCCGTTATTTACTATATTTTCGAGTAAATATTCTAACGTACAATTTTCCAAGGTTTAAAAAGTTACATGATAAAATACTTAAAATATAGTCGAAACATAATCTGGTCAATTTATTTTTTAAAGAACAATGCAAAGGGTTCTTGAAATTATAAAAAAAAATCTTCAACACGCCAATCATCACAAAAAAAAATTAAATTATCTTAATAGTATGTTCTTGCTTCAATGTATCGACCATCTATTCGGGCCTTGTCCAAATTTTTGATTGCTCTTTCTGCCTGCCATTCGTTAGCATAAACAACAAGGTAACTTCCGGTCCCTTTCTCCTCCCAGTAGGACACTTCACCAAACTCATTGAGTTTCTCTTGTAAAAGCTTGAAAGGTGCAGAAGGTGGCAACTATAACAACAATAATTGTTAAAAATTGTTTATGATTAGTTGTTAAAAATTACAGAAAAAAAAACATGCTCATCGAAAACAAAGTAAATTTTTTTGTGAGAAAGTAATAGAGTAAAAAATAATTTGATTATTTTGCACCCTTCTTACTCATTTATTATTCTTTTAATTCATTATTTGGCGCATATCTTTAGATGAATTAATCAAAATATAGAGTAAAAAGTACCATACACATTTTAGAAAATTACTGAATTCTATCAATGAATAAATCGTTACTGTTATAAAATTTCTAAAGACAATTCCAAAAATTTCCTCTTAAATTGTAAATTCAGAAGGGGTAAATTGATTAATGCGTGCCGTGTACATGATTTGCCGCTTGTCGTGATGGCTGGTTAGAACTTCGACAAGTTCTCAGACGGGAACTGTAACCGGTTTGTAACCAGAAGCACAGTTTTGGGTTTACCTAGCGGTAATGTTGAGTTTATTTTCTAGTTCATATGAGGATAGCAATAAAACGCATAAAAGCTTCGTGTATATGGATATAAATATAACATTTAAAATTTCCATCCCTCTCCTCGGTAAACATGATACCTACATTTTGTAAGTAGCTCTATTTGCGGCCCTGAACTATTTTAGTGTTCACGTGTCTTTTCCAAATTTGCAATTTCAATAAAGTATATGTATTTCAACTACTCCATGCTTTTATAATTACTAATTTGACGAGAGATAAATTTGAAAAAATCCTAAATTAAAACGGAAATTTGATCAAGCAGTAATCTATTGTAAAACGAATGAGTGAAATCATACAAATAGCTGCACATGCAGCAAAGATTGGCAGATGGTCAATTGCTTAAATTAATATCAAATACATTTTTCTAGAAAATTAAAATAGTGAGTTTATTTCAAGAAAGCTGTTTAATGGAATGCTGTAAGCTTTAGAGTAAAAACCCAAAAAAAAAACTACGTTAATATGAAGAAAATAAATGTTACAAGTTAACATAAACCGATTATATGGATTACGAGAACCAAGAAATTTACTGGTAAGTTTAACCTGAAGCTTGGTATCACAGTAAGGCAAAACCAGAGTAGGTTTTTCGAATGCGGTAGCTAGAGTTGGATATTTAAATTTAATAGATTTTCCTTTGTTATGCTACCAGTAAATTAGAAAACTCTGAAATTCGTATTTATAATTTTGTTTGTGTGTATAATCAGGATTATACCTCTATATTTCTTTATAAATTTCTCAGGTTCTTCATAGTACATCACCAGGAAATTATTATAACAATTCCCGTCCGAGAATTTTAACAGACCCATAATTTTTATTTCTTGACAGTAGTAGTAGTAATGTAACAAATTATTTGCACCAATGTGCTGCTTTTACCTTTTAGGTTACTTTGGAAGTTTTTTTCATTTGATCTTTCAGACCAAAAACATTATTTATTTTAGTTGAAAAGCTACTTTCTTTAGTAATAATGTAAAAGAAAATAATACAGCTGAATAACTAGTATAATCTAGGAAATAAACCATTTGATTTATAGAAGCCTGCAACTTTAAATTTTTTTTTTTACTTCAAAAATTTTGTTTCCTGCGAGTGTTTTTTAAGAAGTACTAGCCAGAGTATTGTATCATGAATTAAAGACGACAACAACAAAAAATTGTATTTCACCCAAAACTTCTTAAATCAAAATCTCTTGAACTAATTATAATAAGTCCAACAATGACATTAATGAAAATTTCGTAGATTTATAAGAAATATATTAAATAGTGTTTCACTTACAGTGCCACTACTGTTCTGCATCTGATATAAATATTGGTCTTGAAATAAATAAAAAGTTGTAAGTCCGGTTCTGCTTAATTATATATGGGCTATTATGGGAAGTATTACACATATATAGTGTATCCTTGGATGGGGTACCGCACTCTAGTAAATTTTAATATTTTTTATTTTTCGAAGAATAGCCATTCTGGACAAAAAGTTTTGCTTGCCTTCAGCTATCAATGTTAAATTAAATTTAAAAAAATACTTTGCATTGTAATTTTTTTACAAACTTTATTGAACTAAATTGTTCTGAAATAGAAACGAAGCCTAAATACTTAGTTTAATAAAAAAAAAAAAAATAATTTTCTCCGATAAAATTTTTGAGGTAAGGCATGTAATAAACAATCCTATTTTAGATTGAAGAGGTGTGAATTAATTCAACAATGGATACTTTTCTGTCAACGTCAAATAAAGACATTATTTGTTTTGTCAAAAAATAGTTACTAAATAACTAATTGACCACGCTAACCTTAGAATAACGGCTTTGCTGAGTAAAATGTTCTAGAATGACAAATGTATCTTATATCAATATGTGACTGAAGTATTCAGTGAAAAATACCCAAATGTGTGTACAACTTGAAATGCCGTCCGTAAATTCAAAAGTTTAATGCTACTAGGAATGTGAAAAATATAAAGGTGGTATAAAAGCTGCCACCATGGTAGGTCTCGACTTAGTTCAACAAAATCTTAAATTATCCTCGACAAAAAAAGCAAACACCTTAGGTAAAGTTAGCAAGTCTGATACTCATAATACATACAATTTCAGACGTTTAAACCAAAATTTAGTAACAAACTGCAAGATGGAGATGATACCATTTGGAGTTTGATAATGGGTGAAAAAAATTTGTTAATGGATTCTTACAGGAACATCGTATTTTCCGATATGGCACTTTTATGACTAACGACGTAGTCTGTTGACCAAATTGTAGTACTGGGCACAGGAAAATCCAAATTTTACAATTGCCACTCACAGTCCATCATGTCAAGAAGTTAATGTTTGGTGCGGCGTAATATATCATAGAATAATTGAACATTATTTTTTAGTAGACAATTTAAATCAAAATTCGTATGTGGAAATTTTAACCAATTTTGTTATGACCGAACTGGATAATGAACATTTACAGCCAGATTCACTAAGATTTAAAAGTTAAACCCAATATAGTTGCCATGAAATTTAAATCTTCTAGTCGGTCAGTTTCATTTTGCCTATGATATTGTCATAATTATATTACATATGTCAACAAGTAAATGCTTATGTAAGGATATTAGGGATAAGAACCTTGCGATAAAGCCTTGAAATATGTGAGGGAAATAGTTGTTTAGCAAAAATAAATATAATTCCCCATTTTTGGCGGTTCAGTAATAAAACAAAAAAAATTTTTTTTGCTTGTATTTTTAGGGTTTAAAACTTGTTCGACTTATTGTTACTCTCGTCAGTTTAAGCCCTCTGCTGTTAATTTAGAACGGTTTTAAAATTAAACCATGTTAGTGAATCTGGCTATTAAGAGTTAAAAAAAAAAAAGAACAACTTATTTCTCAACAAGACGGAGGTGCTGCCGACTCTTACATTATCAGTGAAAAACTGGTTAAACTTTCACTTCTAGGGTAAATGGATTGGTTGTTTTGGACCATTGGCCTGGCGTGCTCGGTCACCTGATCTAACCTCATTAGATTAGTTTTTATGCAGTTACTTAAAGCGAAAGGTTTAGAACAATGATTTTATTGACAATATTGAGCTACTAAAAAAAATTGTAGAAGCTGTGCCCATTATAAATGCAGATATGATTGCATCCGAGTATAAAGAACTTAGGATACGATTAAAAAAATGTGGAATGGTAAGTCTACAAGTAGAATTTTATTATTCGAAACTTATTGTTAAGGTTTCACAACTTTGCTTAAAAAAAATAATCCAAAAGTGAAATTAATTTCTGTATGTTTTAACAACAAATAGCAGTATTTTATTTAAGATTAATTATACTTTTTTTTAAACATGTTTAACACCCTGTTATCTCTCGACTTTGATCACTGTTTTTGAAATACTAAGTCCAGCAAAACTTTTTATCAAGAATGACCTTTCCTTGAAAAATAAATCTAGTGTGATACCCCATCCATGGACACATTGTATACTAAAGGCTTTTCCCCTATAACGCTTTTTTTCATTTAATCATGATTAACAATGTTATTATTTTAGTATTAAATCTCTAAAACAAAATTCTTAAAATTCCTCATGAACTTTGGCACAGTTCGCCACAGAACTTGTATATTCAGCTTAGAATGATTGTTTATTGCAAAATATTTCAAGTATAGTGTAAATTTGTAGAACTTTTGAAAGTTGTTTTCTGAGAACTATCAACTGAAATTTAAAAATTGAAATAATTTTACAAGTTTTCAAAAAGTTACTGCTTGATCTCCCCCTTTATGGCTTTACAAGTTGAATCCATCCTTACTAGAATCACAAATATTCACGAAAGTGTTCCCATGAAGACATAATTTAAGAGTTTTTTCGATTACCGTTTTGGGATAAAGATGTTAAGCATATAAAGTTTCCAAAATGACAAATCATAACAACAACCTGCACATTTTTCTTCATATTAATTTTTTACTTGTAAGTTCGCGATGCTATTTGAAATATTAAAAGCGGTAAAGTTAAAGTTTTTCAATTCTTCTTTTACTTATATCTTAAAATTTACATATGTGCCAAATATTAAAGGAACTCGAGGAAGAGTGGGGTCCTATTAGGTAGTTGGAAAAAGCAAAAGCTTTTACCAAAGTGGTGCCGATTTTAGTAACATCAAATTTGCATGTAATGAGAACGCAATTAATAAAAGTGGATAAATATCTAATTGTAGATATATAGTTTCAGCGAGAACTTAACTTGTGCACAATTGTATACCTAGATATTGTACTACATTATTACTTACATTAGAGATCAGAACTTTTCTGGAATACGTCTTGTTCTCTGACGATGACGACTTCATCATATTACTCCTTATATCCATTTGTCCATAACTGCTGTTACCCCTACAATATTATACCAAGTACATAATAAACAGTTAACCAGTTAAAACATTGGATTAGTTTTAATAGACTTTAGATATAACTTCAATTTAAAATTTTCTCTTTGCTAAAGAGATTATAAACTTTTTCAAAATCACTGAACAAAATGATATTCTGAATTATAAAAAAAAACTATCCTTAAAATAATGATTAAAAAATCCATTCTAGGCTAGTTCCAAAAACATCCTTCCTTTTTCTAGTTGTTGTATGTATCTATTTTAAAAACTAGTCTTAGTTTGGTTACTTACTGAATATGCACATTCTTTTTACTATAAATATCTCGACCTGGAATTTTCAGATCATAAAAATTGTTCAGAAGATATTTCTTGTAAAAATTGAGAAGGAACAAGAAAAAAACCACCCTGGTAAACTTATTTTAAAATTCCTTTTAAAGTATAGACCAACCAAAATACATCAACGAGAAAAAAATATTCCCACATTAAACAACCTCTGCGATAGATATTGGCAAATCCATACAAGATATAAACATAAGTAAATCAACTTCATCATGAGGAATCCATAATCCGTTGGTCTCTATGCTCACCATATTTTTAACGACCGTCTACTCTTGCAGCGAATGTAGGAATAAACGTCTATTGCCGTGGAAAACGGAATTTTTGCAGAAAATATTCCAATCCTCAATGTGAAATACAAACAAGAATTTATTGTAAAGCTATATTTATATGCTTTCACCAATCATTCTCATTAATTGTTTCACAAAATAGAAATCGAATTGGAAATATAACAAAATGAGAACTATACCAAGGCTAAATGATGATTGAATATACCAATCACTGTATAATCAGGGTAACCATTGTCTTATAATAATGAAAAATTTCTTCAAGACTCAATAATTCAGTTTTATTCAAATTGTAAAGTTGCTTTTTGTTTTAAAGACCAATCATTTTACTTTAAAAGGTCTTAAATGGTATTGTCCAAAAATTTAATCTCATACAAAGTATCTAAATAATTGTAGCCGAGGTAATTTTCACAAAAAATGTACTTGATCTTAATGGCTGGTGGTAAGAAATGCCATTATTCATATAGTGTAGTACTTGTAAGTTTGAAATGTTATATATTATTTAAATAGTTTCAATATGAAAAAAATAACTACGCAGTTTATTATTTAGTAAATAGGTTGAGATATTTTAATAGTATTCCAAACTCTCCAAATGAGGCAGAATTCTCAAAAAAGTTATGAGATGTTTTAAACAATACTGAAAAGTGTTCTAAAGTAAAACCATAAAAAACGAACAAAATAAAATTTCCAACTCAAATATTGACGTTTAAAAGTAAATGATTTTTTTTAATACTTTAAACCCATTTGAGCGTTCTAGGTATTAAAAACTGAAAAGGATGCCAAAAACTCAACAACCACTTAAAATCAAAAAGAAGACTTCTTTGGTTTTTTAACCAATACCAAACGATAGAGCGAAAAAAAAACCATAGCCCCCAAAACAAAATCTTAAGAAAATCACTGTAACAGAACCTATATTGGCGGCTTTATCATACAATAATACATCTTGACAAAGGAAGTACTAGCTATCTTGATACCAAAGGCCCTGTGTACAAGTAAAATAAATGTGAATTATTTTTAGATATATCTTCAGATTAATCCTTTATAGATTTTCCTGGTCCATCCAATTTAAACTCACCTTGAGCTACTTCCATAGTTGGTTGGATAAGTGACAGGTGCATTAGGATTATAACCATCATTTGCGGATCGGCTAAAGCTGGAATTAGTGTTGTTGGGTGCAGTAGGTGGGGCCAAATTTAATCCAGATGCAGCATTTCCACCAAGATTAGCAGATCCTAGAGATTTTGGGAATATGATCAAATAAAACATACTACAAATTTTCTGGGAATCTCAATGAAAATACTGTGCTACTGATCAGTATATATTTATTAATACAAGAATTAAAAGATTACACATATACCCTACACAAAATTAACACTATAGTTTACCAAAGGAATATATTTTTATACCATTATTTTTTTTATAATCGCTGAATCACTTCAGGATCCATAAGAGAGCTTCCAACGAACTTAAAGACTGCAGTTATGCATTGTCAAAAACTATTACAGTAAAAGTCAGTTTATGCTTTGTAGTTTCAATATTTTCAAAAATTTGCCCTAATTCACAAGAGAAAAACGCACTATAATTATATCAAAATAAAAAGTACATCTTCCCCTGAATAAACTCATTGTAGTATGGCTTTTCTAGAGTTGGCCAACTAACAGAGACAATCACTGTGTGTAAGTTTCAATTAAGTTAAACCTAAAAATCCATGCATCCCTAGAATCCCGTTAATTATAACTTCCACACATATTACAAGTAATTTAATACAAAATTAAAAATAATTTGGTACAGATATTATGAAATAAACTTGATTTTTTCAGATTTTTTATCATTGAAAAAGTAAAAAATAATTTCAACTAGTCGGTAGAGTGATTACAAGATAAACTGGATTTTTTCAGACTTTGTGTTATTAGAAGAGCTAATATTATTCGTATTTCAGTATTGAAAGCCATTATTCCCAAAGTTGGCTTGGCCAAAACATCAGAAGTTGGCTATAAACTTGCTAAAACGGTAGAAATTCGTCGAAATCAATGCATATGATTGATGAAAAACTAGTTATAATTTTATATGTACAAAAAGATTTTTACCTAAAATTTACTCAATTTTATATTTAAACTAAAAATGTAATGTTATCTTCTATGCATTCACAAGATTTCACAAAGTCGAGGCGCCTATCGAATCGGGAAACGAAAGAACTTTTAACTCGGAGTGAAATTACTTAGTTGTCTGCTCACTAAAGAATTCAACCCCTTTTACACTGTTCACCCTATTTTGTGTAGAATATCTTGCATATATTTCCAATAAAACCAGAACTGCCACAACGCATCTCTCGTGCAACATATATTACTTTAAACAGCATGTTTGAGCCCACATCAATGAGTCCCGTTCATATATTTTTTTAAAGGATATTTATATTTACTCCCAGCATGAGATGTAATCTGGTAGAGTAGTGGAGTATTTTGAGAAACAATATTCTATTGTGAATTTGAAATCTCATAAAGTCGAGTAAGTTTTAGAAAAAAGAAAAAACATCTTGTTATCTACTAATTAAACAAACAAAATTCTAAATCTTTTTTAATTTCATTGTTTTTAATGTTTGGAAAAAGAAAGCTTCTAAAATATGATTTGTAATACAGAAATACGAATAACCCAAGGGAAAAAACTCATTCAAAAATGTTCTTCACAAGATTAGCTCTGCTCACAAGAAAAAAATAAGAGTTTATTTTACAATCTTTTTACCGATTATTTTGATTTTTGGCTTAAAATATAGGGAATATCGCACAGAAATAATATGTGAAGGCATTTGAGACGCACAGATCTGGCTGAACTTAATTCTAGCTTATATATTTATTGTTTTTTTGGTTAGAAAAGGAAAAAAAAAAGACAATTAATACGGACATATCCCAAAATAGGAAAAACCAGTTACTCATTTTTTCTTTGATCTTAGAACTATCAATTTCAACAAATCGAATCGTAAAGTTATTTGTTCAAATAAACCAACATCATTGGAGTGACCTTCACAATAAGGTAAAAAAATTATTTTTTTATGTGTTCCTGGTTATAATCACAAATTTTCATTAATGAACTTGCACACCCAAAAGACGAAATACTTGGCACATCGGAGGATAATCAGATTTTTAGAAATATCGATGTTATAGGCACACGTAAATCGATTTTCTGTTATCCGTCGCATGCTTTGCTACCGTCACTCGTAAGCGAACAGTACCGGTTCAACGCCAATTTAAATTTTTATGGTTAATACAAGCAGGAATATAAACTATAGAGAAATCAAGCTCACACCCCAAAAATAATATTACGAAATTAACAGCAATCTGAAAAAAGAAAGTAGAAAAGAAGAAAACCAATTACTGAGGAAAAAAGAAACTCGTAGAAAATTTTGTGGGGCGCGTGCCTAAAACCGCGGGACTATGTCAATAATTTTCATTTCTGCGATTACACTTTGCAAGTCTCATAAATTCTTTATCCAAGGTTATACTGTAGAAAAACAAAATCACATCTAAAATTTATAACTTTTTATAACCCTTTTATTTCGTTAGTCTTTATTTAAAAATGATACTTTTGATAACATATTGTTAACATTTCTTTCCGCCGTATATTTACTGCAATTTTAACACGAATTAATTCTCATAATTGAATATAGGATCGGCAACTGGTTCGTCGGCCTACTATGGGCTGTGGACTGTTCAGCCTTCTAATCAATAAGCTTCAGGTTCAAATCTAGGGCTGAATTTTTTTTTTGTAATTTTTTAAATTAAAATGTATTGTCAATTCATATTAGGACATGTTCAATTTTTTTAGTTTAAAACGTAAATTATGGACTTATTTAAAATATTCCCATAAATGTTATGTCCATTTACCTAAGATCATTGTGTCTTAAATTTAGTTTAATTGTATTATATTTAAATTTAGAACTGGCTCCAACTGTAAATTCGTTTTTATAACGTGTACGGAAGTATTACAATTTCAATGACAACACAAACATTCTGCAAGTGTGATCAGTAATATCTTGTTTTAGATACCGCCTCTGCTGTCCTAAGTTTGGTTTTTCCCCTTGATTACAACTTACTTTTAAAAAATAAACACATTTATATTTTATTTCACTTAATATTCTAGTAACTCTCAAATAATTTTACACTCATTTGATACAAGAATAAATATTTCTTTTAAGATACAGTATCTTAGGCCCAGAAAGATTTCTTACCTGCATTTTGTAACGCAGATAATTGTTGGCTTTGGGCTGCCAACAGATTAGGATTTGATGCCATAAGAGACTGAAGATCAGTTGCGCCAGAAAGTCCATTCTGAAGGAGGTTTGATGTAAGACCACTTAAATTGGTCGCTCCTAACACTGATGGATTTAAACCACCCAAAGCCGAGACATTTCCAAATCCAGAAAGTGCGCTGGCAACCTGAAAAATAAGTATTTAAAAATACTACTATACAGTGTGTCAACTAACGGAGAGAGCGATTCATGAACAAAGAAAAACCAACTGAAATTCTCTAAAAAAGCTGACAAGTACCAATTTTCAAATAACTATGGTCATCATGCTCCTGACATATTTGAAAGCTGTCTATTTCAACTTTATTATAATTAACTTAGTAAATTTTTTATAATAATGGCGTTTAATAAATACATTTAAATATAAACTATGGTGAAATGTCGATTTGCTAAAATTTAAAGGGCAAGTTTTACAGGAGTGTTGAATTATTTCTTTGTTTTTAATTTGTGGTAAATCTATTTAAAGAAGAAATGCTGAAATATATTAAGAATATTTTTGCATGACCAAATTAAAAACTAATGTTTTCTACTTATTACACCACCCTCAGGTGAATTATCGCCGTTGTAAGCTGGGGCAAGAAATTTCATCTAAATTGATAGTAATTACCTGCAAAGCATTAGCATTTGGAACCGCTCCCAAAATTCCAGCACCAACCGACGATTGTCCAGCATTGCTGCTAGGTAAATTATGAGCAACATTTTTTAAGGGTTCTCCATTTTGTCCCAATCCCATGCCAATAGATTTCAAACCCTCAGGCAATTTAAGACCATCACTAACTCTGTCCATACGTACTGTCATCTGTCTATCAAATAAAATCTAAAACAAAAACACAAAAATTAATAACAGTTATATAAAAACTTAGCAGCGCTCAAGTGTTTTAAAGCCATTTTTAGAGGTCAAAAGTAGTAGGTTTCAAAACCTTTAAAATTCCAAAGAAATTTTAAACACTTTTAGAGTGTTAATTTTTTTTAAAGAGAAGATTCTACAAGCCGCTAGTGTATTTATGAACCTCAAGAGGCCTAACATTTAATGGATTTTAAGTATTTTAAAAACTTAAAACCCTTTTGCAGTATTAAAACAAAGAAGCTGAAAATTATTTAACAATTTTTATAAGTAAAACAAGATTTGCCACAAAATTTATGACTCGTGACATTGGGATGATTGGTGTGCGAATTCTCATACAAAAACAAACAACCTTTCATATCGTGCATTTTCATAATAGAAACTTTAAATAAGAACAGAAGTTGGCAAAACGGGATTAGTTAAAAAAATTATACAAATATGAAGATTTACCTGATTATGAAGCATAGAAATTGCTTGTACAGCCTCTACAGGGTGATCATATTCAACAACAGCAAAGCCACGGCTGCGACCATCTTTATCTAGAGACATATCAACCCTTACAACCCTACCAGCTAATCTAAATACGTCCTTAATCTTCTTTTTGTCAACATTGTATTCAAGCTAAAAGATAAATGTTAAGTTAGTTTTAAATATAAACATAAATTTTAAAAAAGTTTGTTAACATTAATATTATGAAATTAACAAAATTCAATTTTTTTTTTGATATTGTTACTAAAAACAAAAAAAGAACCATTTTTAAATATACCAATTAGTTTTTAAGAAAAAAATTACCTTATGTTACTTCAGCGTTCAAGCATTTAAAAATAGTTTATTGAACAATTCCTAGAATTATTTTACGGTAAATAAAACTGGCACATAAAAAACAAATTGTAATTTAAAAAGTAAGCAATTTGCGGAAATTATATATTTTGTAAATAAACATGTATTTAATGGAGGAGTAAAGATGAAATTTTCAGTTAATTAAAGAAAATGTAGTGTCCCCATGTGTAGCATATATAGGATGTCTGGATACATTAGGAAACTTAGGAAAGAATTCTATATGAGAACATAATTTCTTGTTACAGGTCATTTATTATGTATTTATTTCACAGTTACTTTATTCCTAGGTAGATTAAGTTGATATTTAACATATGGGCTAAGTCTAATGAACAGTCTCATCCAAAGGTAAAACTGTCTCCTTAGCTTGCCACCAGAGGACACTTTACCTCAAATATAAGCTTATTTCTTTCAAGCTTTTAGATTATTGTAACAGATAAGGAATGTCATTTCAAAGTATGTAAAAAATTCATCAAGTAAAATGTTCTTATGTCACATTGATAAAAGTTTTTTGTAGATGAAATATACTCATAATAAGAGTGATTTTGCTTAATTTTTTGTCTCCTTCAAAATGGTATCTTCGCTTTGATATCAAAAAGTTATGAAAGAGAAAACTTTGATTTTTAAATAAAGTGTCGTCTGGGAGGAAAGTTTTACTGTAGATAAAATTGTTCATTGAAATTAGCCTTAATGACAAATGAAACCAAGAATTTACATCCAACAATTTTCACTTGCAACTTAAATGATACACTTTACTTTCATGTGTTCATATTAAAATATAACCACCAAGAAGTTCAAGGGCATTCAACATCTTAGGTTAATTCTTAATTTAGGATTAATTCGTGTCCATTTTCGAAGGTTTTCGGCTAGAGGAATAATTGACAAGTACATCAAAATAGAAAAAATAATACTTAGTAAAAATGTACGTTTTACTTTTATGTTAAAACATCTATGACGATTTTTACTAACTAAAATTTTGAATTATGGGCAACGCATTTTTATTCTTTACGGTGTTCGTTTAGTGGAAATTCTTAGCGTTTTTAATACTTTGTTATATATACAGAGTAAAGCCCAAGAATTCTTACTTCCATTTTTTATTTTCTATTAAAAAAAAAGTTCAAAATGGGATTTAGTTTTCATGCTACTGTGCTCCGCTAATTCAACCAACTAAGATTAGTTTTTATTTTACAGTACCGATCTCAAAATGAATAACTACATTAACATGTGAACAAAATAAAAAATCCAGTGCGGCACACTTAATATGATCCTGCACATTATCCGGAAACTTTTAAAAACTACCAAAAAAGGTATTAATGTTATGAAAAATTTTTAATACATTTTAATCTAAACATAGCTACCGCTATTACTTTTAAAAAGTAACAATTATTTTTAAAATTAGTTGAAAAATTACCTATTGCTGCATCAGAGAAAAGTAGTTGAATAAACAAACTTGTAACTAAAAGTAGTTTCAGCAACAATTACTGATATTTGAATTATTTATATGTAGCAGAATAACATTTGGCAATAATTCAATTACTGTATTTGTAACTAAATTATCAAAATACTCATAAATTACTAGCAAATTTATCAACTTCCCGATATTGTAATTCATTTATAATTAACCAAGGGATAGTAAAATCAGCAAACAGAAAATCTAATGTTAAGAGAGAAGGTCAAGGATCAAAATTTCGGTAAGAAATAAATAAATCTGCCGTGTTTAAATAATTGCCTATATGTATTCTCCTTTGAAGCACAGAAAAAGGAAAGAATATATTGTTGTAAAATTACATCTCACCGATAGATTTCGTCAAGGTGTCAGAAAGGCAACGATGGACCCACTGATGAGTCCACCGTTGTTGACCAAGGACGAAACACCTAACTTTTAGTGGTCGCTTGTGTGAGCCAAGCCAATCTATACGTTTACCGCATTAGGGAGAAATTTTGAAAATCAAAATTTCAGTAAGAAATAAATAAATAAATCCATTAGCCTTGTTTTTATTACCTATATGTATTCTCCTTTCAAACAGAGAAAAATGAAAGAACATAAAAACAGTTTATTTTCTGCAAATACAACTCTGGTCCTCTCTCCATAGGCGTTTCGATTACCTTATGGTTTCGTCAGTGGAGCTGTAATGAACCGAGAGCAACATTCGCGGGAAACAACTGCTATATAAAATATAAATTCTGAGACATGTCGACAGGATATTAAAAACCTGCCTGCTTGAAAGGAAAATACATATAGGTAACTAAGATCAAGAACTTTGCCAACATATATTGTAAACAAAAACCATTATTACTAGATGCACAGAATATAAAACACAACAGATTAAACTATAAAAAAATAAAGACGTATTTGTAAATAGATATACATTTGAAATTTGTCTCTAACAGCGCCAACTGCTGAAAATGTTGAGTTAGAAAAGCGTATGATCTCAGCATAGACATAAGAGAAATTCATATTATTTAATAATTGGCTTAGGATGGTATAGAATAAAGTTGGGTCACGCTTAGAACGAGAAAGAGCGTTTTCGAGGAGTAGTACCTCTCTTTCTAATGGCGGAGTTAAGCATGATATTCATTCATTGGATATCCCTGTCACCTGACTGAAATTAGAAAAGTACTACTCCTCGAAAACGCTCTATCCCTTTTTAAACATGAGCCAACTTTCTTCTATAGGATACATCTATGGATTTCAGCTAAAACAACCTCTCAACCAGGAGCAGAGGAATTTTTATTATCACCATAATTATTATAAAAATTAAAAACTTCGTCTAAAGCAGGTTGTTTGTTTCTCTCCATCTTAAATTTATATTCTGTGCAATCTCAATTCATTTTTTTTCTGTCTTTTCAGTTTAAATTGAGGCAATGTGAGAGACATAGTAACCTTCCAAATTCAAGGGACAGGAGCAACAATAAGTCGAACAAGTTTTAAACTCTAACAGCCAGATTCACTAACATGGTTTAAATTTAAAACCACCCTAAATTGACAGCTGAGCTCTTAA
Source organism: Diaprepes abbreviatus (assembly GCA_034092305.1). Taxonomy (NCBI): domain Eukaryota; kingdom Metazoa; phylum Arthropoda; class Insecta; order Coleoptera; family Curculionidae; genus Diaprepes; species Diaprepes abbreviatus. The sequence goes on from JASJET010000022.1 coordinate 38,949,499, forward strand.
ATTGACAAAAGCAATAATAAGTCAATCAAACTTTAAGTTCTAAAAATAAAAATATAAAAAATCATTTTGTTTTATTACTGAATTGGCAAAAATGGAGAACTTTATTTGTCTTTGGGATACAACTCCTAAATATTTCAATGCTTTATCCCAAGGTTCTTATCCTTAATATCCCTATATAAGCGTTTATTTGTTGACATAACTAATATAAATCAAGACAATATCATAAGCAAAACAAAACTGGCGGACTATAAAATTTAAATTTCATGACAACTAGATCGGGTTTAAATCTGAAATCTTAGTGAATCTGGCACTAAAAATTTGTTTTATTACTGAACAGTCAAAGATAGGGAATTTCATCCATTTTCAGGTTACAATTATTTCTCTTACATATTTCAAGGCTTTATCGCTAGATTCTTATCCTTAATATCCTCATATAATCCTTTATTTGTTGACATATGTAATATAAATTATGACAATATTATAAGCAAAACAAAACTGGCCAACTAAAAGATTTATCTTTCATAGAGACTAAATCGGGTTTAAATCTTAAACCTTGTTAGTGAATCTGGCTGTTAAATGTGATAATTTATCTTTCCAATTAGTTATCCTGAATCTCATTATTTCTTTCAAGATTTGAAAGTTCAATTGTAAATGATGGAATTCAGTGGTGAAACCCAGGTAATTTAAAGTATGTTTGAAGACTTATTAAATTAAGACATTACATCATGTTGCCAGGGTTATGCAAATTTAAACTGTCTAATAATATTGTTAGCGAAGTTGAACTTACAGTTTTTACCGCGGTAATTGAAAAATCAATTAACTATTACCTTCTAGCAGCAGTAATTGAATTACAGTGGTATGATTACCAAAAAGTAATTTAACTAGTTTTCACAATTATTTTAAATTACCAACATCTCTGAATCATTAATCAGTTATTTTGCTGGAAATATTTTGTATTTCATATTTTTATATTTCTGTCAAAGTTGTTGAAAAACCTATGTAAAATATCCTAGATTTCCAAATAATTCTTCTAAATAAATGTATAAATAATGTTTTGCATTTTGACAGTATGTGGTTTTTGAATGGTGCAAATTAGATTAAAATAAGTTTAAAAATCCTATTTGGTTTTATAATTTTTGATTTACAAGTATAATCTAACAACTTCTAAAAAGCGAGTTTTTACTAAGAGAATATACTAACAACTTCTAAAAAGCAAATACTAAATATTAAGGATATTTAACAAATGCCACACATCATTTCATCTGAATAAATGCTATAAAATGTAAACCTTGAAATTTAAAAAAAGTTGGTAGTATCTCAAACAAAATGACTAACTCTTGTAACTTAATAATTTTCTAGATAAAATACAGGATCACATTATGTGAGTCACAATTCCTATATTTTAAGAATAATAAATGGCAATACCAAAACCACGTAACTTTATTCATTACTGGAAAATCACTTATTAAACAGATCTTAAAAAAATAATAAAATTAAAACCTACATAAACTAATCTGAAATACACTTCCCAACAAACTGAACACTCAGCAAAAAATTCGCATGTCATCAAATTTTAATAATTGAGTTAGTTATTTATTACTCGTTTTTATCATTTTTTTTTTTTGTTTAAAAGGTTTATAGCTCTAATCCGAACATTTTACATGCATTGTTTTGATTACTTAATGTCATACGACTATACTCAAAAAAAAATAAGGATGACAATTTTTACAAAATTTTTATTAGAGGTAAAATTTAAGAACAATAAGCCATGAAAGAAATTTAATTTTTTTAAGACTGAATAAAAAAAACTTAAATTAATTGAAAAATTGATGGAAATTTTGAAAAAAATTGTACTCTCAGAAATCAAAATGACTACTAAAGAACATTGGTTATGGTAAAAAAAATAGTTAATTGTGGCATGGTGTATAACTAAATAATTACCAAAATTCGGAATATATATTAAAATAAATAAGACTATTGATGTAATTATGTCATCATCCAACAAGACCTAAAAAGAGTAAATGCCTATGGTGCAATAGCACTTTTTGTTGCAAGTTGAAACCCATTTAAAATAACGTCAATCACAGAAATCCTGGGAATCTATGAATGAATATGTAGTACCTACTCGCGAAGTAGTAGATATCTGTTGGACTTCCATTGTCTTTATTTTTGTTGAATATCACGACGTTTCGGGTAAAGATAATAAATATTTAGGAGTTGTATATTCGTTGTATAGCCATGATATTCAACAAAAATAAAGACAATGGAAATCCAACAGATATCTACTACTTCACAAGAAACATCATTGTCTATGACCTTCAAACATAGTACCTACTCGTTTTGATTGTAACCATAGACCTTTCAAAAAAAAAATGTGAATCTTATCAGTATGTATCAGTTTTGCTGGAAAGGATAATAACTTTTTAATACCTATATCCACTATAAAATACAAAATAATTTCTTCTATATTGTTTTGTAGTAGATATGGCAGTAAATTTATTAAAAGTTGGAATTGGGTAATTTGGCAATATGGTGATGATATATTAAAAAAAATAATAAGATGCAGAACAAAGCACAAAAAAAATGATGTAGAAATGTTTAAGCCACTTCATATTAAAATACCTCAATAACAACCATTTTATAAAAGGGGAATTTTTTATACTATAATAATTTTTCCAAGTTAAAATTCCCAATCCATTACCATTCCAAAACTAGTCCAGTAAATGTTAACCTAGTGCAGCAATAACCTCTGAACGCATCAATAACCCAAACAATATTTTCAGTAGTCTTAATTTATATCATGTAACCTTCATAGACAACGGTAATATGAAGCAAGCTCAAATTTTTTTCCATTTGCAAAACATAAACTAAAATCAATATTTTCTAAAAATGATATATACCATACACAATCATGGTAGATTACCACAAACCAAAATAAATTCTCATAACTCGTTTTTCCATATATTTGTCAGTACAAAAATACAATATCTGTCAAAAATAAAGAACCAAAATTTTGAATCCCTTATTTCTTTAAGAAGGTCCAACTTTAATACAGGTTTAATTAAACAATAGGAATAGCAAGCCAACTAAGTTGGAATATCAGGTCAATAAGTCGAAATAGCAGACTATATCAAATTTAGAGGGTCTCCCTACTTGGCAATGGCTTTTCCCAATTTTTAACTCTAAATTTCCAACAAAAAGGTCTTTTTGGTGACCTTATATAAATTATAATAATGTAGTCAAAATACCACTAACCAAATAGAAGTTCTAACTTCCATGGCATCTAAATAAGATTTAAGCCTTGGATCTTCTTAGTGATTCAGTCTATAAAGGGGCAATATATATTGTGTACCACCTTTGTAGATGATCGAAAGTAACATAAGTTTAAATTCATTTTTGTTAATGAGCTCCCCAAATATAAAATCACCTAATTGCACATCTGATGGAAATGAAATTGTATCTAAAAACTGCAGAAACATAATTTTACAATTTTTAATTACACATATCCCACAGATTTTCATCTCTTACCACAAAAGACTCTAGGAAGACCACAAGGAATTCCAGATATAAAAATTTATAGTACAAGCATGATTAATGAAACATCAATGCATCAAATTTTCAATAACTTAATTCTGCAACTTACAAATACGTACACTAATTAACAAATCTTAGTGTTTACTGGTAGGCCCCTTTTCAAAACAAAAGAATTTTCAGTCTATAACACCAAATGGAAGATGTTTAACTAACAGAATTTCTTTATAATATTTAAATATGCTGTTTCACAGTTGATTTATAACTTCATAAATAAAATTCAGTAAAAAAATCTTTCTTTAAAATATGTAGCTCAGGTTCAATTCAGCAACAATTTCAACAATAGTCCTCAGAATTAAAAAAAAACTTTTCTTAACTATTTGTAGTATAGTATTTTTTGAAAAAATGTAGTTAGCAGACTAAGAGAGTGAAAGTTACGAACAAAAATATTTTGCTGATCTGACTTGATCAATATGCTGAACATTCAAAATGCCCATCTTCAAAAATACAAATATTTTTTACTCAATAAAAATAGTTTGTATAACAATCCAGAGCAAAATGCACCAGTTACTATTTGACAATTTTAAATGCCATCTTTATATAACAATTTCCCATTTTCAGTACTAAAACTTTCAAGTCTCCTCAATCTATATTACTGGGTACCATAAACCACAGTATTGCAGCATTGCAGCAAACAAAAAATACATATATAAAAAAAATTCAAACAATGGTTTTAGAACAGATCATGTTCTTGACTCAAGTATACCACCAATAGTTCAATAAGAAATGAAAATTCAACCTATTCAGTTGGTATTAACTACTAGTACTTTACTTTGAAAAGTGAAATGGGAAGTGCTATTTCTAATAATGAGTTGGAAAACACAAAATAATCTAATGTTCAGAGCTGTCAATGCTTTCCTCCCACTCAAAAAAATATAAAAAAATTTAACTGAAGTCAGCTATATGGTACAAGTTGTGAGGAGACCCACTGTGTTTACTTATCAAATTAAAAGAATAATGAAGCCTGAGTAACAAAAAATAAATATTTAGTTTTAAACCAGTATTTTAAATATTACTACAATCGAAGGCTGCAATAATTACTAAAAATATCTCATTTCTTTACAAGTACCTATCCAAAAGTTACACTTTAGTCAATGATATCCAAACTACTAGTGTCTAAAACACACAGATGGTTATTATAGAAATTCTTCTCTCAAAACAAAAATTTACTCATCCAAATAAAGGCCAACCAACAACACTAGGTATTTCTCAAATCAACAAAATAATAAAGGAATACTTACATTAGCAACAAAAACCCTGTTAGAAAGAGGGGCATCAATATGGAGTGATTCAAGAAAATGAGGACTTAGTCCATAAGTATTTCCCCACTTGCCATCATCCTGACGCATATTGGCACTGCTGCCATTGCGACGATCTCTATCATCCCTGTATCGAGGACCATCATCGTGACGCGCCCTTCGGCCACCGCCTCCTCCAATGACACTACCATGCTTGTCCCTCATATTGCCACTATCTTCCTTAACAACAAGCTTACGGCCTTTAACCTCATATCTTTGCATAACCTCAAGACATTTTTTAACCGAAGCAGAGTCAGAAAATTCGACAATACCACAACCTTTGGGCTTATCATTTTCATCGACAAACATTTCTACAAAGGCAACATCCCCAACTTGTTCACGAAAAAGATCTTTCATATCCTGCCAACGGTACTCATAGGGAATATTAGATACATACACTCTATTTACAGATGATTTGGCGCCTCCCCTATCTCGACCTCTGTCGGGGCTGCGGTCCCTGCTGGTTTCAGAAAACCGGGATGGTCTATCACGACGGGAGCGGTCGCGAGATCTATCTCTTTCTTGGCTCATTTTCCTATAAAAATAAGTTATTTAGAAAACAATGTTAAAACAAACATGAAAAACTTACTTGTTTGATCAAAAACTAGTTTTTAGAGAACTAATTTCACTCTTAAAAAGATTCCGTCCAAAATACGACTTCCACAAAAACGCCGATTCGAACAAAATGGACGCTTGCTTGCCGTGACGTCAATATTTAGAGAGCGTCACCAGGGCAGCCACTACAACTAACACAATATTGATTGATGATGTCATATTAAAATTGAACCAATCAAAAATAGAGATCTTATTTGGATAAAATTCTTAAACCATTTTTTAGTGTTAAAATATTAACAGCTTGTTGTCAAAAATGCGTAAATCATCACTAGTAAATATGAAAATTATCTTTTAAGCAATATATGCTTCCATAAAATAATAATTTTGAAATCGAAAATTTGGGAATATGAACAAAAAAAGTTTCCATCATTGGGATCATTTTCAGATTTTTTTCCTTGAATTTTCGATAATGTACGTTTGCTTAAATTATTAGTTCTAAGAATGTAGTCATGATGTCTTCACCATTTCTCATAACTTCAAAGTTGTAAATTTGAAACTTCGTAAACCCTGGTAACGAAATAATTTATGACATATTCAATATTTTGTTAAAATCTAAGTGAAACCGTTGTATGAGAAGGAAAGCAAAATAGATCAAACATCCTAAGTATAATTTAATTTTACCAATGAAATAGTAACATTTCTAATGAGAATTTTATACAAAAAGTTATTTTCATATACAGAGTGTTGAAGTACAGATTTGAGAGAGTTCTAAGTCTCAGCTAATGCTTTATATCTTTTTTTTAAAAGTCTTGAAATTTCTCCGTCATAGAGGTGTTTACTTTTCCATTTCTAACAAAAATAAAATTCACTTTGAAATTTTGTAACTACTGTCTAACCCAGAAAAAGCTTTCATTTAACATTTTTCACTAACTCATATGGTTTACGAAATAATAATCAACCTTTTTTCGCTATAACCTCGAATTATTTTATCTTACAAATGCGGCAGAAGGCATTCTCGCCAAAACCAAATTCGGTAACCTTGCAAGCTTCGCGACCTACTATTATACTAAGAGAAACTATTCAAATTAGAAAGAATACCGCCACAGATTATTTCTTCTTAATGCAGATAGGACAAAAGGCGTTCTCGCCAAAGCTAAATTCTTTGTTTTGTATGTGAAATAATCATGTGCTTGCCGTGATTGCACGTCGTAAACTGGAGAAAATGTTTTTTTTTAATTTTCTAAAATTCCCTTTGAAGATTGTCAGAAATAATGTTCTCTCCAATTTTACACTTTATCCCACTCTAATAATGGGTCGTCTTCTGACGCAAGCAAGGTTACGAATTTTTTATGCGGAAACTTTTTTTGTCTCTGTGTAAGATGAAATTATCTGTTATGCGAACATGAAAACTGAAAAATGACAATTGACACAAACTAAAGGCGGATTCTGTAAATTGATAGTTCAATCTTTCGCTGACATCAGATTCATCTTCCGACTGCCATCCGTACAGAAAATAAGGTGAAGCAAAAGACAAATTATTGATAAATTGAGATCACCCACAAAAGTTTTATACAGATATTTACGTTGTAAATCGACGTTTTATGTGCGTATTTAAAACAACGTCCATAAGACGTCTTCATTATGTCTAAGACGTTCAAACCTTATCTGGCCATAAAAAAGATGCCCACAAAATGTCTGTTAATGTGCGAGTTTGGGCCTCCTGTATCCAGTTTCCCTGAATGCGCTTTATCTCATCAGTTCTGTGAAATGGAGAACGATCTCTGCTGCGACATATCGCAACTAAGGTCAAACCCTTATGTCTGTTCTGGGTCGCCATTCTAATAATTTTTTAGTCCACTCTTGAATAGTTGATCTCGTAATGTATCCAGCCCAGCCTCATTAGTTTTGTAATTTGTCGTATTGCACCTTCCACTCTCGTTCTCTTTCTTATTTTAACATTTGAGGCCCTATTTGAATGTTATATCCTAAACTGATCGATCGATATATCTTTATGGTAGCTGTTAAACACATTTTTCTTAGCTAGTGTCAATGTCTCTACCCTATAAGTCAAGACAGGAAGAATACACATATTAAACCTCAACTTCCCAAAAGTTATCCAGGTTAGACTTATTCTTTGTATTATTTATTGTATTTGAATCTCACTTGTACTAGGTGATTACCTGCAACAGAGTGGATTTTGAAAAGTTAATGTTGAGTCCTGTTTATTAGCGGGGACTGTTCAGGTTTTCGAGCATCGTTGACATGGTAAGCAATGAGTCATTGTATGAAAATCGTAAGTGGCTAAGGCACTCTCTATAAATATTGATTGCAGTTTGTCCCACTTCATGTTTTTTAGTGCGAACTCTAGAGCTGTGAACAATTTAGAACGTATATTATCACCTTGCTGGACCCCTTTTTTTACTGGAAACTTGTTGGTTTTTATAATTGGTGTTATATATCATTAATAACAGTGAAGTATATGTACAATATAATGTTTTATGAATGGATTTAAGCAACTATTTAATCAGACCTTCTTTTGAAAATTAGTTTTCTTACTCAAATCACTTACTTCGTCTAGGCATTCCCAGACCATCTTGGAACTAATAACTTGAGAGCTCAGCGCACTGATGGCTGCTTGACTATCCGACAAGATGATAATATCTTTGTTGAGTTGAATATATTTCCTAATGGTATGTATTTCTGCCTGGAAAATTCTTGTTGATTTACCCAAGCTATCGTAGTGTCTGGTGCCGGGTCCATACACTCCTATTCCAGTTATCTCCGTTATTTTGGAGCCATCTGTATAACATATAATGGAGTTTTTGTTGAGTTTTTCAATGGTGTTTCTGTCTCATTCGCTTTTGCGACTCAACTTTGTGCTGAAGTTTTTCAATAAGATGAATTTCTTTTTCATTTCATCTTGGGGCATGTCCCAAATTTGTTGATTTCTGGATAAGAGATTGGGCCTTCGTTTTATGACCTCATCCAGTGGCGGCGCGTTCATAAGTGCTGCGGAGCTGCAGAACACACATAATTTCGACAAATTATATATTTTTTAATGTAGTGTATCCCTAAACTAAACAATAAAAATATTAAATTATTTCTCTAATAGCATTGGCAAAATGGCAAACAAAACACCGCAAGTTTTCCGGCCTGAACACTCGAGCGTAGGGCCGCCGCTTACGAGCCCGCCGCGGATTTGGGTTCACAGCTAATGATTTCTGAAAACAAAGCGAGTGATTGGTTTAACGCTGCACGTGGCTTAATACGGCGATTTATGGAAAATTTGCGGCTGCAGGACGGCAGCACCCAGCAGTGGTTTTGTAATTTTATATGCGCGCGGCCGGCTATTTGTTTTGTCCTGTTGTTTTATTTAGTTTAATTATAATGAATTCGATCGAGTTTTTGCAGAGTCATAGTTTTAGCTCTTTGGCATACGAGGACAAAATTAAAATTAAAGAACTTGGTCGATCGACACCACAATTAAACATTGAAATTAGCGGTTCAAGTCGAAGCAAAACATACAAACGCCAGTTTAATGACACGGTTTATAACAATACAAAGTGGTTGTGCGGTTGTGACAAAAAACACGCGCTTTTTTGTTTCCCTTGTATTTTGTTTGGAGGTGACAAATCGTGGACAGTTACGGGTTTTAGAGATTTGGGACATTTAAGCCAAAACATTAAACGGCACGAAGGAACACAGAAGCATATTTCCAATACGGTAAGCCTGGCATTATTAGGAAACATAAACATCCAAAAGCAATTGGATAATGCCTACTGGATTAATGTAAAACGGCACAACGAACAAGTTGATAAAAATCGTTATGTGCTATCGCGTATTATTGATTGTATAAAATTTTGTGGAACGTTTGAGTTAGCCCTCCGTGGCCACGATGAAAGTGACGAGTCTGATAATCCCGGAATCTTTCGTGGATTGGTGAATTTTAGTGCAGATCTTGACAACGTTTTCCAAAAACATTTAGAATCTGCTACGTTATTTAAAGGTACATCAAAGGACATGCAGAATGAACTATTACAATGCATGCTGGAGGTATGTAGAGAAAAAATCTCTGATGAAATAAATGAATCAAATTATTTAGCAGTTCTGGCAGATGAAACTAGTGATGTTGCCTCAAAATTTCAAATGGTGGTCGTTTTACGATATGTACATCAAGGAAGCCCAGTTGAAAGATTTTGGGGTTTTATAAATCCTGAGCAACATGACGCTCAATCTTTAGCAGCCTGTATTAAATCCGTTATAGATCCATTCTTAACGAAAGATTTCAACAAGCTGATTGCACAAACCTACGATGGCGCTGCTGTTATGAGTGGCAGACATAGAGGAGTACACACAGTAATCAAGGAAAAATATCCCCAGGCACATTTTGTTCACTGTTACGCTCATCAACTCAACTTAATAATGGCCCAGGCAGTGTCTCAAGATACAAAAGTGCGGGTATTCTTTTCAAATGTAGATGACGTTGTAAATTTCTTTTCGAATTCTCCTCAAAGAATGGATGTGTTAAACGAAGTAGTAGGGAGAAGATTACCACGCGCCGTTCAGACTCGGTGGAATTTTAAAAGCAGAGCAATAAACGTTATTTATGAGCACAGAAATTCTTTAATAGAATGTATGCAAGAAATTCAACGGAGGTTTGCTAATAGAATAGTCGTAAGTCAGGCAGTTGCTATAGAACGTTCGCTTAATGATGAATCATTTCTGTTTTGGCTAAATATTTTTCATCATGTTATGCCGCATGTTGACATTTTATATAACCAACTACAAACAAGGAAAGCCGATTCGGTAGAAATTAAAAACTGCGTCGATACTTTTGAAAAGTGTATCCAAGAGTTGAGAGATAATATTGACGGGGTAATAGACAGAGGAAATCTTCTCAGACAGGATTTGGAGCCCACTGTTAAACGAATTTGTCTTTCAAAAGAGAACCTTCGTGCGGCAGCATTAGAAGTTTGCGACACAATAATTCATACTGCCAAAACTAGATTTGATTATGTAGATCATTTAGCAGTCGCGACGTTATTTACATCTGAATTGTTCGAGAAGTTTTCAAAAAAATTTCCAGATGGGATATTAAACTCTGTGCTAACTATGTACCCTTTATTTGAACTAGAACGCCTAAAGACTGAACTGTCCATAATTTACATAAGGCCAGATTTTAGGAATCTTAAAGGGGCAGTAGCATTTTTAAATTTACTTACATCTAACAATTTGGATGAGTCTTTCAAAGAAACTGTCAAGTTATTACAAATAATTATAACTATTCCTATGACAACGGCAGAGGCAGAAAGATGTTTTTCTACTTTAAAAAGAGTTAAAACTTTCCTACGCAATACCATGGGTGAAAGTAGATTATCCGCACTTTCTATGCTGTCAATAGAAAATGCCTTTATTAGAAAAGACCCCAATTTTAATGAGAAAGTAATTGAGAAGTTTGCAAGAGCTAAACAAAGACGTATTGATTTGATATATAAAAAGTGAACTTTAGATTTTTTTAAACGTTTAAATTTTTGTTGTTGTTTTTCGTTTTTTGACATTTATTGCCCCTTATATTCAATGTGCTACCAGGTTACCACCTGCGACAAAAGGATTGCATGTTGCATGTTTGTACCTTGTACCAGAGCTTAGAAGGAATACAGGTAGGTCTAATAATTCTTTTTTTGCTTTGCGTATTTCGCGTATTTTCAATGCAGAACACACCCTTGAACATCCCACACGCCGCCACTGACCTCATCCCTCATCATCCTATAGATTGTCCTCTTTACCATACTCTCTAGAAATATTTGTAGAGGTGTGAGGTTTAGGATTACTTCTCTGGCGGCTGTTGGCCAGGATTTCATTGCCCCGGTTATACACGCATAGGTCAGTCTTTGAACTTTCGAGAGGTTAGCTCTAGTACTAGCCAGACTGGTTCTTTTGCTCCCAATCACTGCCCCATATGTGATTTTTTGGTTCGTACCCCATCTTTTTCGTGCCAAGTTTCTACAGATCATCAAGGCTTTTGTAGCTTTGTTAATTACTTCTTTTTCGTGGTTGTTCCAGAGGAGTTTGTTATCTAAGGTCAGTCCCTCTGACTGCCACTCAATAACATTCCCATTCATTTTGATGATTTTCAGATTGAGGTTTCTTTTCCTTGTGAAGGCTACTAGGGTAGTTCTGGTAGGGTTAATGTTTAGTCCCATCATCTGGCACCATTCCCTAGTGTATTCAAGAGAGTATTCTAGAATTTGCCTCTTGCGATCACGACTACGTCATCGGCATGCCGAGGTCAGTCAGATCACAGAGGAGACGATCTACAATTAAGCTTCACATAAGTGGAGAGGCTGCTCCTCCCTGAGGGCATCCTCTGATGGTACAAAGGGCGATAGTGTCCTGTCCTATCTCTGTCTCTGTCTGTGGAGAGAAGTCGTGTTATCCATTTGGATATCGTTTTATCCACTCCTTTGTCACCAAGTGCTCTTTTGACTGCCTCATGTGGAGTTTTGTCAAAAACCCCTTCTATATCAAGAAAGGCACATATTACAGTTTTTTTCTGTTCAGTGCTTCTTGAATCTCATCTGTTAATTGTATCAGTGCGGTTTCCGTAGACCTACCCGCTTGATACGTATGTTGATGAGGGTACAGTGGCGCCTGTTCAAGAATTTCTGTTCTGATATAATTATCTACTGCTTTTTCCATCGTTTTTAAAATAAACGATGTGAGACTGATGGGTCGCAGGGATTTAGGGTGTGTGGTGTCCTTTTTCCCCCCTTTCGGAATGAAGATGACTCTAGCCCTTCTCCATATTTCTGGCATATAACCCAGTTTCGGACTACTTTGACTGATGCATACTATGTGTGGTAAAATCTCTTCCTGCCCACATTGGAGCAGGGCCTGGATTATTCCATCAATTCCTACCATTTGGTTGGAAGGTTGCCCATTTTAAACGACCGCTTCTGCATATGTATTGCTGTAGCTTCTCTGGTGGGTATTTCGCGATGTTCTATTACATCATTCGCGATGCTAGGCTTGCTCTCCGGAAAGTGACTGTTGAGTAAAAGTAATGCTCTTTCCTCCTCGCTCTCCGTGAAATTACTGTCTGGCTTTCTCAATGCTATTGCTGTGTCAATCCTACCCTTTGCCATAACTTGGTGTAGTCTAGCTGCGGCAGGTGTGTACTTTATGTTAAGAGATGGTCCTTAGTATTGAAGTTTCTCTGGAAACAGGCCTGTTCCCCTTTTGATATAGATCGAATTTTGATAACATAACATCACGCACACCAACAAATTGTGAGCTCGTGAAGCTATTGTGGTGAACACGAAAAACCTAAGACCGTAAAAAAAAATTATGATGAAGAAAAGGGCTCTCAGGTTTCCGTTTGTTTTAAGTTATATTATAGATTATTATGATTATAAATTAACTGGGTATGGTTCACATGTTTAAAATAAAAATAAAAAATTTGTTAAAGTCTAATAAAATAAAATAAAGTAAAAATTAGTCACATGTTTAAAATAAAAACATAAATCTTTGTTAAAGTTCACCATCTGCACTCAGAAATAATAAAAATAAAATAAAGCAAATTAAAATCATTTTTATCGTAATTTACTTCCCTTACTATTCCATTAAATTGTTTACTATACTTCAAAATTATCACAACGACCGGCCGAACAAATAACATATTATTCAACAAAGATTCTGAATATCCCCACTTCACCAGTTACAAATTAGATCCAACTAGCTTTGTTTATTTAGGTGTCCTTTTACGCAGAATTTTGCACATGTCACTCTTACTTTTTCATACGGTTCGCAGGAAACATATAAATTCCGAGACGTATTTTGAGGATATTAAACCTGCCAACTTTTTGATGTCAGTCTGAAAAATGATGCTCTTGGTTCGATACATCTCCACTGACGAGACCTTTAGGTTTGTTTATGTATATTCTTTCGTTTAACTGTCTGAAAGGAGAATAAATTATAGGCAATTGGTTAAACTCGGCAGTAAAAGATTTATTTACTTCTTACAGTAATTTTAATTTTGAAGTTTACCAAACTCCGATGGATGTATAGATAGCGTTCGACTGGCGATATTTTTCAGCCTGACATCGAAAAGATTGGGTACCAAGAAATCAAAGAACCCGCACTATTTGTTAACATCTTTCCAAATATAAATCCTAGTTCTGACAATATATTAATTCTACGGTAGAATTCGTTGGGCCAACTATATTTTTCATTTCGATACCGATACCACAAAGTAACAATACTTACTTGGAATCTAAATAAAACTATACTAATAAATACTTGGTACTTCAGTAAAAGTATAGATATTGTTACGATTTTATCTCTTTAAAATTGATCCCTGAGTTCGCAGAATAAAACACAACACCTTTTACCAATACTTCAAATACTTATATTAACACAACGAAATAACAATTATCTTATTACTACTATTTAATGTCTTCACTATTCAAATACCACTATACAACTAACTATACTACATTTATCCTTTCCCTATTTATATACCTATAGACTTTCCTATATAAATTCAAAACATATAAGTTGAGATCTATCTAGAAATATGACGCATCGATAAAAATTCCTTTCGGCACATGACTCATTGCATCGAAATATTTGTATACGAGGGCGTATCAATAAGCATCTCCTAGTCGTTCGTAGCACTGCCCCCTCCTAATTCTGATCGTCCCGGTCAGCTTCGATATCTTCATGGTATGGCTTCAACCTGTGTAGATTTACTACTTTCATTCTGGTTTTGGAATTTCGTTGGATTCTATAAACAACGTCATTGATTCTTTTCAGAATAGTATATGGTCCTTTCTATGATGGCATCAACTTAGGAGATATGTCCTTCTTTCTCTGTGGATTCCACAACCAAACTCTATCACTTTGTTGAAACCCTGCTGAGTTTGCCTTGATGTCATATGAATTGACTAATGCCTTCGGTCCCAGGTATTTACAAGATCTGTTGGAGTGTTGAACTAATCTGACGTTGCTTCCAGAACCCTTGTACAGTCTTCCGTAAACGATTTTCTTCGTGCTTCCCCTTATTCTGGTTATTTGTTCGGCAAGGTCTCTGATCGGTTCGCTATCACGGTTCTAGTAAATAATAAATTCTTCGGGGTTCAGCTTATTGTAGAAGAAAAATCCATGTTGACAAATCAGGCCCATTCCCAGTATAAACTCATCTTTTATGTTAGCAATTAACATCAAATGGTTTAATTTTAGCCTTCCAAGTTGGATCTCAACTTGCATTTCACCAATCAAATCTGATGCTTCTCCGGTTACAGTTCCCAACATTACTTTTCTGGACAATGGCAGGATTCTATTTATCAATAAGGCTTGCAGCACCAGTATCAACAGTTATGGTAATAGGTGTAGCATTGATTTTTCCTTTAATTTGAACTTGGTCTTTACTTATCTGAGTTGTACTCCAGTCTGGACCGATGTCAAAAGTGATTCTCCGTATAGGAAACCTTTTTCTCTGTTCTATTTTGCTGCAGTGCTTGTATTTTTCTTTAGATGGCCTTCTTAACAAGGTATCTGCGTTGTTATACACTCTTTCTGGTCTATATTTGATATTAAAATTGTACGGTTACAGTTCTTCGCAGTTCTCTTCTGTGCGGTCTTTGGATGGTGAGGTGAATTAGACCTTAATTGTACCTGACAGTTCCATCTCATGTGTCCAGTTGATCCACATCTGAAGCATTTTATGTGTCTTTTTAATTCCATCAAACAGTGCCTTCTCTTATGTCCAGTTCGATCACATCTGTAACATTTTATCTGGTCTCTTAATTGTACTCGACAGTCCCTAGTCATGTGTCCATATCGTCCACATCTATAGCAATTGATCTGGTTTCTGCTATAACATGAAATGTCACTTATTCTAGGTTTGGCTTTAGAATTAAACTGTTGTAGATTTTCCTGGCTTTCTTTAATGCGGTCTCTGGATGGTGAACGAGGCCTTAATTGCACCTGACAGTTCCATCTCATGTGGTTAGTTCGTCCACATCTGCAGCAATCGATGTGGTTTCTGCTATAACGTGAAGTATTATTTATTGTTTTTGGTACTATCTGGTTTCGCGAAGTATTACTTACTGTCTTGAATTTCTTAAGCATTTCAGGAAATATTGTCTCCATTGCCTGGATCGGTGAATCCTTGCTTTCCTCTATGGTAACGGCTCTTATTTTTGGCCTTGATGCACTATTAGCTGCTTCTATTTCCAAAGCCCTGCCCAACGCCCCACTATAACATATGCTGAATTTCTTGATCCCTGATCCTATCAATATAATACTGGATCGTCAACTCTTCTCGGAATTCTTCCGTAGCTCCAGGGTAAGCCAGATGCACACAGCGTCGGACATCAGTTTCATATTCTTGCGAATTTTCACCATTTCTCTGGTGTCTTGATTTGAACTGTGATTGATACAACTGGCACCGATGATGATCTCCAAATCTTCTGTCCAGCACAGCACTAAGGATTTCATAGTATCTCTGTTGAGTTATGGGTATGGTTTGCAATAACTCCAGTGCTGGTCCACGAAGTGCAATTACTAATGCAGTAGCCATTTCTTAAAAATTCCAGTTATTTGCAGTAGAGGCAGCTTCAAATTGTCGTTTGTACATTATCCAAGATGTTTGATCGTTATAAGTTGGGGGTTTGATGTTCTGTCCGGTGGTTATTATTTTATCAGAAGGACCATGCTTCTTTATTTTCTTGACTTCTCTCTGAAGGTCCTTCATTTTAGAATCTATAACATCCATTTCTGATTCCATTCTATCTACGGTTTCTTTCACTTTTTGTAGCACATTTAATTCAGTGTTATGTACTTCCTGGCATATTTTTACCTCGTCTACGATTTCTTTCATTTCTTGTTGCACTTCTCCTATATCTTGTCACACTTTTCCTATGTGTTGTCGCACTTCTCTTACGTCTCGTTGCACTTTTTCAACCTCATTCTTAAACTTTTGCATTTGTCCCCGTACAATTTGATTGAATTTTGTGCTGTTCTTGTACAATGACCTCTTTTATCCATATGCAAAATTTATTTTCATTTTTAATGCGGCATTCTTCTTCTCGTTTGTCTTTAAGGTGACGTTCTTCTTATTATTTGTCTTTAAGGCGACGTTCTTCTTCTTGTTGTTTCCCTTTTTGGTAACGTTCATTTTCTTGTTTTTCTTTAAGGAGACGGTCTTCTTCTTCTTGTTTTTCTTTAAGACGACGTTGTTCTTCTTTTTGGAACCGTGATTCTTCTTTTTGGAGTCGTTCTTCTTGCTTAGCTTTATGGTGACGGTCTTCTTGTTTTTCTTTCTGGCTCTATGCTTTTCTACTTATTTTTCTTTTTGGCGCCGTTCTTCTTCTTCTTGTTTATCTCGAAAGAGACATTGTTCTATATGTTCCATAAAATCAGCTAATGTTTTATTTATTTGTTCTATTTCGACTGTTTGCTATCTAGGATTTACTATAAAAACCCTAGAATATTCTCGAGAACTCGTTTCTAAACTTCTTTCTTGATAAAACATTTTTATGGTATTCGTTTTTCGCCATATCTTCTAGTTTCCAAATAGAATTTTCTAGAATTTTGTCGAAAATTCTGTTTTAAGCTTCTATATTGATAACAAATTCGATGATGAAGTTCGTTTTTCGCTATGTCTTTTGGTTTTCAAATAGAATGTTCTAGAACTTTGTCGAAAATTCGATTCTAGACTTTTTTCTTAATGACAAATCCTGCTGAAGTCCGTATATCGCTATCTCTTTTTGTTTTCATATAGCATGTTCTAGAACTTTGTCGAAAATTCGGTTCTAGGCTTCTTTCTTAATGACAAATCCGATAGTGAAGTCTGTTTTTCGATATCGTTTTGAGCTTAAAAATACGGCGTTCTGGAATTTTATCGAAAATTAATCTTCTTTTTTACTCGATAGCAAATCCAACAATATAATATGTTTTTCTCCATCTCTCCTAATTTCCAATACAATTTTCCGGAAACTCGGTGATAATCCTCACTTCTAACACCAATTATTACGATTTTGTCTCTTTAAAGTTCGCAGAATAAAACACCTTTTACTAATACTTCCAACACTAACCTTAACACAACAAAATCACAACTATCTTATTACTACCACTTAATATCTTCACTATTCAATTACAACTATACAACTAACTCTACTACGCTTATCCTATCCCTATTTATATATAGATTTTCCCATACAAATTCAGAACATAAAAGTTGAGATCAATCTAGAAATATGACGCATCGATATAATATTCGTTTTGGCACATTATAATATCGCATCGGAATATTTGTATACGAGGGCGTACCAATAAACATCTAGTCATTCGTAACAATATTTTAGAAGTATCGTTAGCATCCCTAGACAATGCCGATCCGCCTTACTGAGTTAGAAATCACAATTTAGTATGGTCTCACTTTCTTGTTCTGGGGTGTGGTTGAATAGCATTTAGGAAACTTAGTCGCCGTGCGGTGAGTGACACGCATTGGCCCAGTGGGCTGGTGTCGCGCGAAAAATGGTAAGTAAAGAAAAGGAAGTTCTAAAATGTTCTCGATATTTATACAGATATACAATACTTAAGAAATAAAAATTATAAAGATTATTTTAACGTAAATATTACATACGATGTTTATACTATACTTTTCGCCTTTTTATTTTTTTTTCCACACAACCAGCCATTAGGGCTAGAACAAAGCTTATTTTTACGTGCTTAGAAAGCGCGGTGTTATGGTAAATATCGGAAGTTTGACGTGCTCGGTAATCATTCTTATCCGATTTAGGATCCTGAATAAGGCCGGTGTAATTGGCGCGCTCTAAATTTCTCATACTCGTGCAACCTAGTTATAAATGCTGAATATCGTGTAGTCTAATAACCCCTTAATTACTAAATAGGAAATTGTAAAAAAAAATCAAACATTCTCCTTTAAAATTATAAAAAATGAATTATGCCACTTTATTGGCAACGATATATCGATGATGGCTACGAAGAAAATCACTCAACGATAAGAGCGGCAAAGAAAATCCCTTCCTTCATTAAAATTGCGGGGAAAAAATCCCTTCTTCTCAGTAACGTGTAAATAACCCCACCACAGTAAGATTCGTCGCTCATTGTCTGGGAATGATTATTTTCACGGCACCTATTTAAGAAGGATTTTCCTCGCCGCACAATTTTTTAGCGAGATTTTTTCCGGCGACACTGTAAACGTCGGTGTAAACAATTTCTCTGAAAATTTCTGCGGCGAAGAAAATCCTCCCTAAATAGATGCCGTGAAAATAATCTCTCCCAGACAATAAGCGACGAATCTTACTGTGGCGTGAATATTTACACGGTACTGAAAAGGAGGGATTTTTTCGCCGCAGTTTTAACGAAGGGATATTCTTCGCCGCATTTCCGTTGAGTGATTTTTCTTCGTAGCCCCATCGATATGAGAATGGTGTACAGATGTTATTTTGATACCTATTTAATTGATTGTTTATTGTTAATAAATTCCTTTAGCATAAAAAAAAACTATAAAAACTAATTTTACTTTTTAAATTTTTATTGAAATAAGAGCTCGTATAGCACTATAAGCATATATATTTATTACATATCGTGTTAAAAATCCACTAAAAGCAAAATATCACGTATTCACATTCACAAAAATACAACCTAAATATATCCAAAGTTTTGATTATGTTGACGATGAAAAATGTGTAATACAACAATTGATTTGAAGATATTGCTTTATTAAATTGAATCATACAATGGACATTAAGATATGTAATTTTTTTTATGCACCCTCAAACTAAAACTAATATTTACAAATAAAAATTTTGATAAAATAAAACAAAATCGAAATTATATCAAGTATTTATTAAACTTAACTAGAAAGGCATGCACTAAAAAATTACAAAAAAATTTGTTTAAATTTAAAACATTAACAAAAATCAAATCTCTCTCTAGCAAAAAAACTTCATACTCCATATATACTCGTATTTAAATTTTGTAAAATATATCAATAAACAAAGTTTAATTGTTTGTATTTCCAATTAAAGTAAATCTCTATTTTAAAAACAATATAGAAAAATTCAGAGTACATAAACTGTCAATTTTTCACACAAGCCACAATATGATTTTGTATCGTTTTCTATTACTGATAAACCACATAATATTTACTATTTTTATGTAAGGGGATTTAGTTATCTTTGGTAATTAATTATCTGTAGAATCATTTACTGTAAAATTTTGAATTAAGATGACTGGGAACCTAAAAAATACTAAGTACTAAAAAAATACCTTCCCGAGTTCTAGTTAAATAAGCACATTCCTATTTTAACATTTGGATGGATTGATCTAACCTGTCCCAGTCTATTATTAATTTCTAACAATAATATTAAACATAAAATCAGAATTATTGTTGTACTAAGACACTAAAACGGAGGAGCTTCAGCTATCATCAATGAACTTAATAGTATCAAACATTTTCATTTAATTATTTTAGGCATAAAAATTAAGCATTGGACAAAAAGTTGCTTCATAGTTAACAATATGTACTGAAAAATCTTTAATAAAAATTAATGTACTCTTTAGGATAGTCTAAAATATTTTCAAAATATTTCCTTATGATAACTATTAAATGGCACTTGATTATACATATTATATTCTCGTTTAGGCTAGTGCGCTAATTTATGAAATTATTGTGAAAAATTTACCTTAACATTTAATGGAAAATTCTTACACAGATTAGGACGTGGTTACAAATATCAAAAACCTCCATTGAAATTGCTGGCTGTTTGTATGTCAGTTACTCAGTAACGATCTCAAAGATATTTAATTTGATAAACGTTAGGAAGTGCGGAGAAGGTGTTCAAGTTAAAATATTTCAGCACTTAAGGTTTTTTAAGATGGCGTTAGTGAATCTGTAATTAATAACTTAATATTTCTATTATTTCGGTCATATATTATTTCATCTTACAGATGCGACAGCTTTAACGGTGCCTTTGATTTTGAAGGGTCTAATTTTCGCGATCTTGCTTACCTCGCCCTTACGAGGCTGGTTTGAAAAGTCCGAGATGGCACTACTGGTGCGTATCCGAGGCTATTTTCAGTTAGTAGCATCTCTTGACAGAACTAACACACACCAAGTTTTAGCCGGCTCGGTCTATTTCTTTGTGTTTGACATTCACTTGAATCGGGGAAGTCGAGTGATTTTCCAAAAATGAACGAAAAATAATTTCGTGTGTTGATTAAACATTACTTTATGAAAGGCAAAACGCCTCAAGAGACTAAACAGAAGCTTGATAAACATTATGGTGACTGTGCATCTTCGATGAGAACAGTTTATAAGTGGTTTCAAAATTTTTTGGAACGGCCATATGAGCACAAGAGATGAACGTTCTGGATGTTCTGTCGAGTTACTACTCCAGAAATTATTAACCAAATCCATATGGTGATGGATGACAGAAGAGTGAAGGTACGTGAGATTGCTAGTGCTGTGGGCATCTCGAATGAACGGGTACATAATATTTTACACCAACATTTGGACATGAAAAAGCTATCAGCAAGATGGGTGCCGCGATTGCTCACGATCGACTAAAAACGAAATCATGTAAAGTGTTGCAAGAACGGTTTGCAGCTGTTCCAGCGAAATCCTCAGGGCTTTAAGTAGCACTGTCAGTGTGGATGATACATGGATACATCACTATACTCCTGGGACCAAAAAACAATCTAAACAATGGGTTGCCAAGGGGGAATCTGCACCAAAAAAGGCGAAGACCATTCCTTCCGGAAAGGTTATGGCGACTGTCTTTTGGGATTCGCAAGGATTAATCTTCATCGACTATCTGGAAAAGCGTAAAACTATTACAGGTGAATATTATTCATCGTTATTGGACCGTTTGAAAACCGAGCTGCAAGAAAAACGTCCACGATTGGCCTACAAAAAAGGCCTTTTCCATCACAACCACGCACCAGAAGTTGTGGCCGCAAAATTAATGCTAATAGGGTTCCAACTCGTTTCACATGCCCCCTGTTCTCCAGACTTGGCTCCCTCGGACTATTATTTGTTACCCAATATGAAGAAATGTCTGGTGGGAAAAAGATTTTATTCAAACGAGGAGGTGATTGCAGAAACGAATGGCTATTTTACAGACTTGGACAAATCGTATTATTCGGAAAGAATCAACAAACTAGAGCAACGTTGGACGAAGTGTATAAGCCTAAAAGGAGACTACGATGAAAAATAAAGAAGGTTTATCTGAAAAAATTAATTGGTTTTAATTTTTGCACGAACTTTTCAAACAACCCGTGTATACTGAGAGACATTGTAAGTTCTTCACTAACTAAAAGTAAAAACAAAAGCCTAAATAGGTGTACATACTTGTTTTTTTTTTAGTAGTATCATATTTCTTTAAATTAAGAGAGAAGAAACTGATTCCATTCTAGTATAACAATTTAGTTATTTTTCTTTTTCTTATGTATGAATTGGGAGAAATGTTTATAGAATACATTTTTAAAAACAGTTACACTAAGCATTCTTTACAAATATGTGTAACAAAATAACTTCATATTCTATCTTTTTTGTCAGCCATTCAGACAAATATTTTTACCCTAGATTAAAGTTAAACTAGGTTAATCATTTGTTTAATTTTATTAATTTGGACCGTCACATCACTTTTTTAATCTTATTATTTATGACACTATTCAAATGCTTACCCTACAGATTTTTAGAGAATTTAAGTTGTATTTTCTTCTTTTTTCGATGTTCAGTCAGTCACGGCAAGCGCAGGAAGTTATTCGTACCATTTTTAAACTCAGGAATTATTGTGGTGTTGAAACTAATTTTCCTCCACCATCAGCTATCCTCTTTTATAAATACAAGTTGTTATATTATGTATTATCAACTACATTTTACATTTCGGAATATTCATTTGGAATGGTTCTGTTTTAATTGACAATTCAACCATGAGCGATTTAGCGAAAAAAATTATAGCAATTTTGATAACTATAGGAGCATATTTGTGTATCTTTTTGAAAAGTTTTTATAACATGAAATTTAATACAATTTAACGTGGGTTCCAAAATACGGTCCCGCGGTCTTCCTAAGATGATCATCCATCCAAGTAACAATCGCGCCCGGCGCAGGTACACTTCAGTGATCAGACATGAGAAGGCCTGGCCACAAGTGAACCCGCGCCGGGACAAAATACATTTTAAATGTAATTGAGTAACTATTGAATAACTATTAATTTGAAATGGCTCTCTTTTTTTGATATAATTTAGCATATTTTTTAGGTTACATATAAAGATTATATATATAGAAATTGATTGGACTTTTTTTGAAATATTATGAAATCATCAAAAAATTTTGATTCGATTGGCTTAATTTCGTGTTTCACTTACCCGTTATTTTCGTTTTAAATAGACGTAAATAATCTTAGGTTCCATAAGTTGAGTTATTGAATTTGTTAATAATTTTTTCATCATTTTCATATTTCTGAATTGTTTATCATTTATCCTATTGAGTTAAAATTCTATCCATTTTCGGGTTATTGTCAAAATGTAAAAAAATTATTAACGAAAATTAAATGGCGATAATATTAAAACCCTTAAATTGATAAAAACAAAAACCTTATAATTTTGAGGGTGCAGTTTTTACTAACAAAATATGTTGATTTTTGTTGCATTCAACTATTTAATAAATGTACGGACATAAAAAGAAAACTAAAATTTAAAATTCTAACAGCTTAACAAACAATTAATACACATTATGTTCTACAATTTTTGAAAATGTGAAAGACACCAATAAAATAATAAATTGTACAATTCAAAGGCACACCTATTACATAATTTTTAATTTGTTTTTCTGTACACAATATGTGATTCACATATTACTTTAAAGCATTAAGGAAATGGGACAGATTAGGTGCGACAAAGATCTACGTTGCTTCGAAATTTTTCATGGGTATGGAGATTTGTGTCTAGTAACGTAATTGCCACTTTTCGATATTTAGTTAGTTATTTAGTTACATAATAAAAATTTATACAGTGTGATTATCGATTGAACTGAACAAAATAGCTATATCAGATAAAATTATATCGTTCATTTTACTTTTCAACAGAAAAGTTGAATTGTAACATGTCAATACTGACGTTAAAATAATTCAAATGGAAAAGATAGTGTATTACTCGTTCAACGCCGCTTTGTTATAAAAATCAAGTACGATACCACTAAATAAAATGTTATCTGATCTTGTTTGGGTCTAAAGTTAGTATGCGAAAAAGACAACTTTACCTTTTATTTTTTGCAATATGTGTCAACGAAATTACAACCCAGATTGCCATTTCCTTGTAAAGAAATACATAGTATTCAAATTATGCGAAACCAGATGTTTCATTCAAATGCACATTCCGTGCCAGGACATTGTTTTTTGTTTCTGTTTTTAACTGGAACTGCTTTTAAATCTACAACATTCTGCGTATTTTTCGACATTCAATTTTTGTATAGTGTTCAGGAAATGTCTGTTTTCATATGAAATAAATAAATATTGCAAAAAAACCCTTATTACGTGATTTAAGGTTATAACAAAATTATTTAAACTTACTCGAAGGGCCCTTTAACTCAAATAATGCCCAGTAAATTTTAAATCTTATATTTCCGAAAATTTTTTTAAAGATTTTACGTATTTCATTTTCTACAAGTCATCTTTAATTAAATTAAATTTGACTAGTGGAAATAACTTAAAAATACAAAACGATATAATAAAAAATATTTAGAAGCAAGCAAGTCTAAGTAATAATATTTCAACCTCATTTGTTCTGTCTTTAAACAATACATTTAACATTATTAATAGACAATTTCACGAAAACTATTAAAGATACGTATAGAGTGAGAAGCTCTTTGCAGAATTTAAATTTTGCAAAACATAAGATAGGATAGCCATTACTAAAAACATTAATAACGCTTTTAACTATACTGAAGAGAAACGAAATACGCATTTGGATTAACCATACAACAATCTAAAATTAGAAATCAATAAAACTTACAGGCTGGGTGATAATTTTATTAAAACCAACTACTTTTTTGGTTCCTTAATAACCACGACTAAGTTATTGCTTAATTTTAGAAAATTAGGAGCAAGTACAATTTAACAAAATATGAAGGTGTTGTTAAAATGAAAAATTAATAGGGCAATATGTGGAACAATTGAAAATTACATATAAATTAAGTATTACCAATCTTATTTTTATTTTTAATACCCCTCAATTTGAATTTTATCTATATTTACGCATAATTTTGTATCGTAAAGCAATAACTTTCATAATATTTGATAAATCTTTGAGGCAGGGGCGGTGATAAGGAAATCAGAAAACTATCTTTGCACAAAACTATCGCTTTTTAATTGCGGATTATCACAATTCCATTATCCCCATGAAGATATGTTCAGTCATGGTCTTATAAATAGCATACAGTGTATTTTTCCTTTTGTGTTTCGATATAGCGACATTTATTGAGAACTCTAACTGTATATAAAAACACATATTTTTTATCTGTAAAAATTAAAATAAGCTAAATTTCTCAGATAGTTTGCATCTTACTGCATCAGTTTTAAAGATATTGTTTGCTACTGGACCCATAAATAGTACAGTTTCAAATAGTTCGTTTTATTT
Organism: Diaprepes abbreviatus; assembly: GCA_034092305.1. NCBI lineage: Eukaryota > Metazoa > Arthropoda > Insecta > Coleoptera > Curculionidae > Diaprepes > Diaprepes abbreviatus. The sequence goes on from JASJET010000022.1 coordinate 38,974,617, forward strand.
GACATTATTCCTCAATTATTTAAATGTGTTAATAGTGCTCTAAATCCATATAACCTTACCAAATTAGAACTCCGAAAAACTGAAAATATTCAAAACGAACGGATAGTATGATTTAAATAATTAGGAAAGCCAGTATATTTTAAAATTATTCCCAATTTATGAAGCAAAGATTAGAACAAGATGATATGTAATTATCAAGCGGCACTATAAGATATATATTAAATAAAGCGAACCAAAGATGATGTGTTGCTAAGTGGAAACCTCTTGGATCAAAAAACAACAAGGAAAAAAGATTGAAGTTTATTTATGACAAATCGCACAAAAACGTTGATTTATGAAAAAAAAGTTTGGGAAGGAATGTTATGGAAAAGAGTTGGGTGTATTTTTCGAATTAAGGGTATAATGGATCAACTTCTCTGCAAAAACATCCTTCAGAATGTGATGGAACCATATGATGAAGAATTTTTTCCAGTTACATGTTTGCTTGTGTACGATCACGACTAAAAACAAGCATCAAATTGTTAGGAAATATATTAGAAGATAATATTGCCCAAGGCCCAGACCTGAACCTTGACAGATTTTGGGAACGTCTAGATCGGGATCTGCAAAATAAAATCTATCGAATTTAGAAGATTTGTTGCTGTATATTCAAGAAGCTTGGGACTCCGTTTTAGATAGCTGTTGTCAAACGTTTGTGGAGTCGATACCTTCTAAACTAAGGGCTGCGATAAAAAAAACATATATATGAGCTTTATTACAATTATCAAACATGTTTTACTAAAATCACTGTACTTTCAATCTGTTATTATCCAGTGGAATAGTACGGCATTTAAACAAACTCATTATGCGAGTGCAGTTATAGTTTTTAACGGAATATCGAATACGAAATGTCGTTTCTAGAAATATAATATGCCATATTTTTTTATTTCCTTGCATTTTTTCTGAAGTAGAAAATCGTTTGAAAAATAATTTTTTTTTTTTTGAATCATTGATATATTGCAAAATCGAGATGCTAAAGAAAATCTTTTTGAGTTAATTTAAAACTTTAAAGTAGGATATTCAGAGTTTTAAATCTATTTTACCTATCCGAAAGTTTTATTTATTTTTGAGAAACTGTCTACGTTATTAAAACATTTTTTGAACATAAAGACACAATCTACAGTATGTGGTTATATTGTAATGAGATGCTAAAAGACAAATTGTAAAGCACTCAAAGCTAATTAGATTATTGTCCCACAATAAAATAATTAAACATTTTATATAACTTTAACTTTAGAACCTAAAGAAAATTCATTTAAAAAAACCTAACAAAGAAGCTGGTTTAGTAAAAGTCCTCTTGCATGTCTTCAAGGAACAAAAATTCATTTTTTAAAAAATCTCCCAACTATAGAAAAAATAAAAATCAGTATTTACTTTTCTAATTTTAGAAAGACAGTCGAGCCAGGTTACAAGAAGGCCTATGGGGATGTAGGGGAAGAAACTTCATTTGTCATCTACCTATTATATCTTGATCGAACAATCTTTACTATAAATATTAATTTTGAAATTAGAAATAGGGGTAATATTATACGACATAGGATAGAAAAAAGAGATATGTAAATTATAGGATCTCTGTGTGCTGTTAAAAAAAAATAAACCTAAACTCCTCCATACTACGCTTTATAAAATTCTCCCTTAATATACCATATTGGCCGGGAAATTCGTCCATATATTACTCCTCCTGTTTCCATTAGTATTTTTGCATTATAAGGTCGCTCCGCATATTTGGGCAAAATCGAGATATAATTTAACAAAACGTAAGCACATAAATTTCTCTTGATTATTATTTATTGGATCAATCAATTAAATGATAGTTACTCTTTTTCCATTTTAATTTTTTTGCTCAATTAAAGGTAACTTATTAAGTTATTCATCTATTAATTCATAATGGATTCAAATATATGAAAGTTTTGTGTAAATGAAATTGAAAATGTATAATGGTTAAATCACTTATTAAAAATTATGGGGCTAATTCGTCATAAAAATCATGTTTTCATTTCGGTCTCACAATGAGGGAACGTCACTTATTTTTGTGACGCGTGGGGAGGCATTAGAAATAAGTTGCACCAGCGAGTTTATAACGAGAATCGACTGTACAATTTAAAACTTTCACGAGAAAATTTTCGAAATTCGAATCGACGAAATTCCCAATTTAAAATCATTCAAAGCTTGTACTTTAGATCTTATTGGGTGGCATCTTGGGACAAATACGAAGAAATAAAATGAAATGTGACCATAAATACGTTCAAAAACTACACTCAAGAAAAAAATCAAACTGTACTCTTAAATTGACAATTACAAACTGTATACAAAATCCATTATGAAACATTTTTGTTAAAGTTCAAATCACCGCTTCTTGTGGCACTAGATTTACATTTAACTAATTTAGAAGAGGTAATTGAAACTGTTTAAAAAATTACTTGCCATTTAAACCTTCAAAATTTGATAATCATATCCATGAAAAAATTTAAAAGCTTTTACATACTATAATTATAATTTGCTTTTGCCTGATTAATTAAGGATATAATAGAGATCCAATATTAATTCTACATTTTCATTGTGAATACTAATCCAAAAAAAATATCAGGTAGTGCGTTTAGTTACTAAACATGAAAAAAACCCAAAAACCTTAAAATCCACTAATTGCACTTGACTTATTGCGTTTGTTAACAACATTTAGGGTGACAAAAATAACTTTTCAGGATTTTAAAATTTTTAGTCGGCCATTGGGAAACAGGCCTTTTGTGCTTAAAGTTTAAAAGTGTAATCAATTCTATTAGGGAAAAGTCTAACGATCGCCTAAAACATAACAATAAAAAAGCTAACTTAAGTGTAGGTTAATAACAAAACTACAATAACAAATAATAATAACACACACAGGGGCACACACTATGTGGCGATTATACACCAAACAATAAAAACTAAGTAAACTATTACTAAATACGACGCAGTACCCGCTGAATGTTCCTAGAATGCCTTTTTCTTTTGTAATGTTATTCTTATCTATGATAATAAAATTAAAAAGTACTGAAAACTCTAAAAATATTCATGAAAAATAATGTTTAACTTGTTAAATTGCAGTTTATTATGAGACTCACTGTATGTTCAAGCATTTACTAAAAGTTTTATTGAATCATAAATTAAAAAATATATTTGTTAAATTATTCAAATACTCTTGTTCATTTTTGTTTATGTAGGTTTTCAATACTTTTGACGTAAGCAAAGAATCGAAAGGACTTAAGTTATATGGTAATAAGACAAATAATCACAAAAATGAGATCATCTCAGTTTATAATTTCTCTGTTCGTAGTTTTAAAAAACTTATCTTTTTAAAATAGCTCAAGTTTAATAGATTTTTTATTGTATGATACTCAGATCAAGAAAGAGGAGGTCACGCTTGCCAATTCACTAATGTTTGGCGTTTGTAACTGTTTTTAAGCGGCAGGCATTTTATATGTTGGAAACAAACGCTTAGAACATGTGGCTTTTAGTGTTCTAATACGTAAACCGCAGAGAAAAAAAGGAACTTGGAACTACTATTCAGAGGTAAAAATGGTGATGGCGTTTTAGGATGGTTACCTTTATATTAATTTTTATGGTACTTAAAGTAATATTTCGATAAGTATGTTGTCAATTGTATATTACATGTTTAAGTTTAACTTATAACCTGTCATTTAAAGGTCATTTTTTCGTTCAGGGTCTGTATATTTCCATAGGCATAGGTATTTACTTTTAATTTTTGTAAATTACATTTTCGATTCATTCAAATTTATATTTAAATCGATTTTTACCAACAATTTTTCCTGAATCGTCAAAATACCAGCAGCTAAAACAGATAAATTAATTTTTTTATGCGTGTTTATTTTTTTGTATGTTATGTTTTAATTTTGTATTTTTTCTTTGATTAAATGGTTTTGAATTTATGAATCTTTTTTTGTCTTTCTTGTTACTTAGCTACATCTTGCTTCAGCTTCTACAAATGTGAAATTAAATTAGCATAGAGAGTATTATTTTGTTATATTTCTAATAAAACATATATGGTTATTTGCATACTTAGGTGTTTGATTGTTATGTAATTAAATTAATAGAATTGTTCATTGCAATATATAGAAAAAAATAAAAATATGCATATACTTATATATTTTATGAATTATAATAAACACCTAGTAGTCCGGACCTACAGACCCATCAACATCCATTCAAGACCCCCAAGACATAAAATTTTAAGACAAGGATAATTTAATAAATGAGGAAAGCAAGGTTAAGAAACTGCTTCCTATCTTCATATTTATGTGTTTTTACTTTTTTAGAATAAAGTATTTTTGAACTAATTGATATACTTTGTGGTTACTAATAACATTAACTTTACAAAAAAAAATTCTTAAAAACATTTAAAAAAAAATTCATATTTACGATGCAATGAAGATAGAAGTAATTTTTATTTCAGACCCTATCTTCGTAATTAAATAAAATATTTTTCGACGCAAGTAAACATTTTGTATGGCTAACTTAAGACCTCGCAATGTATATTTTTTTGTCACAATCCTTTTTACTTGTCGAAATATAAAAATAAATTTTTATTATCAATAGAGCCAACAAATAAAATATTTAAAAAACTTAATAAATAATTTTCCAAATAAAATAAAAGTCTGCAATATTTAATTTTGGGGAATTTGTGTGAATTAAATTCTGTATGTTTTGTCCTGTAAGATACGCCACTGGTTTTTCAGGATATGTAACAAGGTGGTGATAACTTGACCTGGGCAGTGCGGCATCCTTTCTTTCTTCTAATCTAAAGTACGATACTTTAACTGATTTAATGTATGTTGTGATATTCCAATAATAGTTTTTTTAAACAACAAATACTGGCATAAGCTCCATATAGTTTTTTTTAAACATAATTGCTTTAAAATTTGATAATAATTATAATTAACTTAAAGCGAGATTTGCAACCCATGAGTATTTTTTGTCTACATACTTTCATTTAAAATTTATTCATTTGCCTTTAATTTTCATTCACATTATATAACAAAAGTACCAAACAACATTCTTGAACATTTGCTGTATATCCTAAACATTTAAAAAATGTGGAGACGACAAAGACATAGAGATGTCTGTCGGCCAATTATTAGACGTCAATATTTAATTTCCTATATTTAAAAAAATATTAGAAATTTCAGAAATAATTGATATTTCTTGAAGAGTGCGATTTACTTTAACGAAAATATATTTTTTGTCAATTTCCAACTTTCTAATATACAGTAAAACAAAAAAAAAACCGTTTACGTTACCAAAAGCATTTTAACGTGTAACTTTCGTATACTGTGGTTCATTTATCAAAAAATCTGAAAATTGTAAAAATTAGTTTTTCATAAATTTATTCACAAATCAAATAAAAATAAGTTTTGACATAAAGGAAAACCCAATCATTAAATGATACAATTATCAAAAAATATACAAGGGCTTTTAACACTACTCTAATCCTCAGAAGCTTAAATCATACCGGTAGATTTAAACAAAATATATTTGTTTGAACGTTGTTTATGGTCGGTGGAGTAGGGGATTTTTTGACATTTGACAGGCAGAAATATTTTAATTTAATTATGCTTCGAGTTTTTTGTGCTTGTCGTGACTCCTTTGGGTGTATTTAAGTGTTATAAATAACTACAAATGCGAAGTCTATAATTAATATCTACAAAAGAGGATTCTAAAACTTATTTTTATCAGTAAATATTGTTAGATATTATTTACTTATTAAAAATAGCATAATAATTTAGGCGACCTGAAACTTATACTTTTCGTTATTGTCGGTTACTATATTTTTGAATTGACGTACCGATTAGAATGTTATACTAATTTAAATAATGCAATTAGAAATGGATAGCATAGAATCAGTGTGTGTACCAAGAAATAAAAAGATATCACGTTCTTCAGCACTCACACATCGGGTTCTGATGATATGCTAAGTCTATGGAGAGATCAGAAGTGTGTTAAATATTTTTTTAATGTAATGTAATGTATTCATATCTATAATACATATGTTTTACATCCAAATCAATTGAAATATTCCGAAGATAAAAAAACATTTCCGAAATGTTGTTCTTTTTGTGCCGGAAGGATTAAATATTGAAATTTAATACTTTGTAGAAATTTAATAAATATTGATAGCAACCTACCAAAAAAAATAACACACATGATCCGCGTAAAGGCAGTATCGCTGTTCTCATTCAACTACAAAAAATAAGATTCTAAATACTTTAATTAAAAATTTAACAGAATTTAAATAAAAGTAGGTTGCAATAAATGTGCATGGGTGGCAAACAAGGCCTTAGTCCAATATTTATAGGTATCTTTGCAAGAAACAAATTTTATGCTACTTGTTTGTTAAGCAATTTGTATTTATAAATTAATCATATGTATTAATATGAAAAAAAAATTAAACTCCTACTTCCATTTTTTTATTAGAGTTAACAATACACTAGTGTTTGTACTGTCATTTAAAATCGAAGCGTAAAATTAAAACTTAACTAAAACCTAATTGTGATGGCTCGGCTAAGAACACTTTTGCGGGCGCCATGTTGCTTTTCATTACAGACTTTATCATGTTAAGAGGTAGTTAACAGTGAAGCGAATATAAAAACACTGACACACACAAAATACAACAATCAAAGAGTTTCAAAAAATTTTGTTTCACTCATAATATGAAAAGTTTATGTGTTTTATTGGCAAAAAACATTTGGATCAGTTTTCAAAAGCAATTGACAGAAGGTAACATTTGCTCGACTTTTCAAAACTAAACTAACTCGCTTCTATTAGTACAGGCAGCAGGTAAATTTGTTTGACAAACTCACCTATCTTGTTGATTTTTTGCTTATGCTTTAAGCCACTGCATGCATAAAATTTTATCAGTCACATTCACTACGGGGATTAGGACTAAACCCGATCTAGTTGCCATAATTTATATTACATATGTTCACAAATAAATACTTATAAAGAAAAAAAATAAAATTTTCCATTATTGCCGGTTCAGTAATAAAACAAAATGACTTTTTTACGCTTGTATTTTTAGTGTTTAAAACTTTCTTGACTCATTGTTGCTAATGTCAGTTGAAGCTCCGATGCAAAAATTGTTTTTCGATTTTTTCGGCTCCTATTGAAGTTACGATAGAAGTGATGGCACAAGCGTAGAGGGCGCTTCAAGCACTACAACTTAACCCTTCATGACTTCTATCAAAACTGCAATAGTTATCAATTGGAGGGGGGGGGGGGGAATTTCTTTCAGAGCAAAATTTTTTTTATTGAAATAAACTCATTGTTTTTACTATTTGAACCATTCTGCGATCATTGTATCACTTTATGAAGTTAATAGCGACTATAATTGATCGCTTATACCATTATGACCACTGCTTAACATTATCATTGTGCAATATTTTTTATCGCGCATTATTTCAATAAAAACATTTCAATTATACGAATTCTAGAACTTTTGAATATTTTATTCTGCTATAACACACTATTAAAAATGTAACTATAAATGATTTGTGTTATAGGTTGAACGTGGAGAAATTGGCAACACAGAACCAAGACCAAAACAAACTCTAAGATTACAGGAAAAAAATCAGAGAGTAGAAGCAACGAAACAATTGTGGAATATACCTAATAGGAACATCAACTAAAAAAAAATGCGCCTTGAACTCTACCTCTGTGGTGTGTGTAATTCAAGTGTAAAAATTATGAACAAAAACCGAATTAATAGAAAAAAAAATGCAAGGAATTATTGATTATTTATTTCCAAACTTGCAATGTCCATCATGATTGTTTTTTTTCAGAATTTTAAAGTATCATTGATAAAATAAAAAGGATACATATCTGCATAAAATATTCAAAGACATATTACAAATGAGTGATTTCAATAAAAAAAAATTTGCTCCATAAATCTTTGCCCCATCCCCTAATAAATTATTGTTGCAGTTATGATAGAAGTCATGAGAAGCAAAGTATAGTGAAGCGCCCTCTACGCTGGTACCATCACTTCTGTCATACCTTCAAAAATAGAAAAATAATTTTTGCACCTGTTAGTCCCCCCCTCCCCCCGCGCATTTTGGACAATAAGGTGGGAAGGGGGCTTAAAGTATATGCAAAAAATCAGTGAAGTGGGTGGGTTTGTCAGAAAACCATAGGAAAAATCTCCCTGTCGCCGTACTATATAGGATGTGGTAAAATTGAATAAAAATTTTGAAGAAAATCCTTGGGACGTGTAATGAATTTTGATTATAATTGTAAACGAGATTACCACCCTGCCTGTCTTTCTTGTAATAAAGAAAAATATCCATTTCAAATTTTGTGAAGTTAATGATGAGTGAGTACTCTGGTTATTATATCTGGTTTAATCACAAATATTAACTAGAAACAAAATTTTAATTTATAACACAACGACAGAATGGGTAGTAATAAAAAGTAAAAGAATAGTAAGATACTCAGAAAACTAAATTAAATTCTACAGGAACAAAAATTTTTTTACAAAACGCAGTAAACTGAGCAATTGATTTTTAAATTATTTTACCACCAAATGACATTTTTATGAAAAATTTATAATTATTTCACACAAAAGTCTAACAAAATTTGTTAATATAGGAGAATAAGTATAGGTATTTTTTGTTAAGGATATAAAGGTTTTTGTGTATATGCTATTGATGGTATATAGAAAAATGGTTAATATAAAGAATTACAATTTTTACAAGGAACATTTTAACGATTAAATTATTAAATAATTTAATTTTCGATAAGTGGAACATCCTGTGTATTTTTCAACTATTGGAAAGATAAGTTATTATCGACTTCAAATACATATATCAGGTTTTTAAAATTACAATTTTTAATAATTAATAATTTTTGTTTGTTTTGGATTAAAGTCGCATAGGTAACTGAACCATTCGGCGACTGGACCTATAGTTTAACGTGGGTTCCGAACCACGGTTTCGCGATCTTCCGAAGCGGTCACCCATTCAAGTCTAACTACGCTTGGCGCAGATGTGAAATGGCCTGACAACTGAAGTTCTTTTTTTAATACAATAGTCTAATAGTACAACTCGTACTCCTGTCCTAGATATTATACCACATATATGTACTTCAAATCGGTATAAATAAATATGGAAAATGATTAGAAAATTCTACTTCGATTGTTAGCTTCTCCTGATAAAAAATTAAGGTAGTTACAAAACTTATATGTTAAAACATCTTTGGATACGGTTTAAAACCAGTGTAAAAATATATTGAAAAACCCTGCATATTGAAAAGTAAGTCACAAAAATCCTTTAAATATTTAATACATTTTTTTCTGTCCTAAGGACTCGTACCAATGAAATTAAAATCTTAACGAAATAAAATAATTTTACACTTGAGCATAATTTGGAACATGTACAGCTACTTTCTCCAGCTACGTGTCTTTTCTACCAAATTTGCGCACAATTGCTTTTTGAAAACCAGAGATACGTATCTAAAACATTGATTGCAAGGCATTTAAGCGTGTTTTTACACTTTCTTACAATAATACAGAACAATGTATAGGATTGTAAGATCATTTTCAATTTGACAGAGTTTAGTGTCATTTCGTAGTGAAATTGAAGGTTTTTAGATAATATTCTTAAAAATTTTTTCGAGAAAATTGTTTTCTGCTATAGTGAAGTAAAAGGTTAACATATTTTACGTAGGTTTTTATGTCACCATTTCTGGGTCACAACTAAAGGTTCAAATATTAGATGAATTTTGGAAGAAGGGCCTTTTTTTATTTTATAGTCATGGTTGACAGAAATACCCGCTAGAAAAAAATTGCATTACTGAACATCCTCGTGGTGCAATGGTAAGAGGGTCAGCTTTCGAGTCGAATCAGCTCGACGAATGTTAGTTCGAGGCTGGCCGCCGGAGAAGATATTTTTCTTAAATATCTCGTCTGCCGGTTGGCACGGTATCGACCGAGATTGCCCTTAGTAGTTGGGATAATAAAACAACGACTCTGTTCGGAGAGTTGGAATCAATTGCGAATAATAATAAGATCTTTTACTCAACACATACACAACAAGACATTACATAGAAGGCAACAGGAAACCAATACGTAGAACAAAATTCTCTAATATGACAGATCAGGGGTTGGTGCAGGCCATTTACATCTTGTAAGAGTCTTAAGCACAAAAACCTTTTTCCAAAGAAGCAATAACTCTCCTTGAAATAATCTGTCGGATGAACAGGATCACAATTCCCTAATTTTATACAGATTATTGTTAGTGTAACTTTATAGGGAAAAACAATTAAAACATTTCAAAAGACTGTAGCTTTTAGAGTGGTTTGTTTAAAATATTTTCATTAATGGATGGTTAAAAAGACACTTTAACTACGTTGATCAATACTCGATGACAATGGTGATTTAGAACAAGTGTCTGATTTTTAACAAAATCACTACAATAACTGGAAAAAGATTTTTATTTTTTCACTAGTTAACTTTAAAAAAATAGACTCTAGACTTTTTTTTTTATCTAAAACCGTTGGCAATAAAATGTATTCATTTACGGTAAACAAAAAATGAAAAAATGGTTATTAATCTTACAATCCTACGCAAGTCTATGATCGCTAAAATGATGTACAAGACAAAAGATGATAAAACATGTAAGATTTTTATTTGATAATAATTACAATCTAAGTTACTGGCAACAGAGGCAACTAATGGCACCTGGAGAAGATTTCCTCATTTCTTACTTGTTGTACATATATTTGGGAAAGATTTCTACGAGTGCATATTTGAACGAAGCAGTTTCTTATTCATTATTGTTGAAATAATCGGAAGCATTACCACGACATATTGGACAAGTTCTGTTTGACTATAAGTTAAAAAATAATAATTAATAATGTTCTATATAAAATGAAATAATTTACATTTTCAAATATACAAAGGAAACTAAAAATATCTTCTACCTAATAAGGAAACAGAAGACGCTACCTTAATACGCAACTATTTTATAACGATGAATGAAAACGTAACTAGTCTGTTTAAAAAAGGTTCCTATTCTTGGTGCATCAACATAACCTTTTAAATTTAAGGCAAGAAATCAGGGAAAATAAAATAATATTTTTTAATCAGATTTTTGGTAAGGCCCTCCGACACTTTGTGAATCTAAGCAGCTTCGTTGATTGAATTTGTCTAACGGCTTCAGATGACAATACTGTAATTCCGAAATGTCTATGCCTTAGTCTGTTGAGTATGAGGCTCTCTCTGATAACATGGTGAACAGTTACATCCTTTTCTAGACACCATCTGCACATCGGGTCACCAATGACACCAACCTTATAAAAAACGGCCCCGCAGGTGACAATGTCCTATCAACAGTCCCACCACGATTCTAAGTTCTTTTCCTTTCTAAGGTGGGAAGCTTCCTAGTAAGTCGTGAGTTAGGTCAAGCTGTATGCTCCTTAGCACACCTCATTCCAGGAGTCCCTCTCCACAATTCAATAAATTTACTTTCAAGCCATAATTTTAATTCCCTCTTACCAATGGTAATTGGAACAAGTAGAATTTGTTGGGTCCATATAGTTCAATCATGGACCCCATGTATGTAACACTTTAAAGATAAAATAACTTCAAATACTTTTATACTATAAATAATTAATAACCATTTATGACAATTATATATAAAATTCATTAGTTTGTATTATTTTTTCCACTGTCGGTCGGCATTATTTTTAAAATCTTTAGTGTACATAAGTCTGGAAACAACTGCATTTTGAGAAACAATATATTACTTATGGTAGCTAATTACTTGACGAATAATAAAAAAAAAACAGTATTTTATACAGCTGTCTTCCAAGGCGGACTCCCAAAGATTTGCTAGATTTTAAAACTTTAGTTAGTACTACAAGTATTATGATTTTCTTAAGAATAATATTAATAAAATTTATAATAAACATTATCATATATTTCTTAATCGGAACTTTAGATACTTACTTAGCTCGTTTTCAGTGTAACCGAGTAAAAAGTATATTTTTGGTTATACTTCAGGATATTTCCTTCAGACTTCTTTTAATGTTAAATATATGTAAAAGTGAATATTTCAGTTATAGAGGAACTTCACTGTTTTACTATGGAAAATGTGTCAAGCTTTATTTGTTTTTCACAAAATGACCGATAAAAGTAACCTTAATTAAGCCTTATGAATTCGTGATACGTAATAAGATATCAAATGTTGAAGTGGTCCTGCAAACTAAGAAAAATAACCATCTCCTTTTTACCGAACACTGGATGAAGGACAGGCAGCTAGAGTGTACGAGGGTAGTCGTTTATATTTCAGGAACTGCAACAATGGCGTTGTTAGTTTACGGGCGCTATTTGTGATGTTTACAATAACTTGAAACTTTCATCTCGGCCAAAAATGGAATTAACTCGTGAACATTTTCGAGCCATTATTTTTCACAACTGCCGAGGTGGTTTATCTCAATAAGAGTACATCGATCAATTTAATTCTTTATATGGCGATGAAGCACTCACAAAAACCACTGTATGTCGCTGGTTTAGTGAATTCTATCGGAGCCGTCGTTCGTTCACAAACGAGTTGCGTGAAGGTAATCCAAAATTGATTTTAGAGCAAGAAGACATAGACGCTCTGCGAGAATTAATAATGCAAAATTGTTGTGCGACATACCGTGAGATTGAGGCATACCGGGACATTAGGAAAAACTGGCCATTGTGTCTTTAGAGAATCGCAGAATGGTTAATTCTAAATAGTACATAACCCATTTACTTGCCGGAAGTCTTTGGTAAACTGAGGAAAACAAATCGTATACGACGAATCATTCTCCATCATGAAAATGTGAGGGCCAATACATCGGCTAACACAAGTGGCTTTTTGAACACTGAAAACGGAGTTCATCCAATAATTTCTTTTTGGTCCTGTACATGAACAACAAATTGCGAGCGAGATTTTCTATGCTAGAAGAGGCGATTGATGAGTTCAAAAATCATGTTTTGGAAATACCATCTTTAAAGTGGCAAAAATGCTTTGCAGATTGGTTCAAATGCATGTAAAATTCTAATGATCATCGTGGAAAATATTTTGAGAAACAATAAAATCACTCTAAATGATAAATTTTTGTTTTTGTTTGTTATTCCCGAAATATAAATGAATAAGCTCGTATTAAACTACGAAACTTTATCTCTTTAAGTACGTATTGTCGTAAAACAAGCATATATTGGTCTAAAAAGCAATAAGATTAGGGATTTGGTTGAAGTTACATATATGAACACTGATTTTATGTGTGAATGTTATAGAGTTGGAGTGGACTTTGGTTGTCAGAAGGTTGCTATTATTGGAACCTAGAGATCTGGAAATCGGATATAAATTCATTTCTAATATGATCAGAGGTTTTTAGCTGACCTGATCCTAGAATTATATATAACCTGCATAATGTTTTCCAAAGGGACTAGTTGTTTAAAAACTGGACGTTCCAGCATTGACTACTGCACTACAAACGTGACTGGAATATATTTTCATATTGCTTTGATGTCGCATATCCAACCAAAAAAGAAACATACCATAGACAATAAAGGCTGGGTTGATGCTGAAGTTATTACTGAAAGCAATAATATTAAATACATGTTTGGGCTATCTAAAAACTGAAACTGTAAAATTACAGTACAATATTATGGAACAACAATTCTCAAAAAGAATTTTTTTTCCAAGATCTAATTGATAAGTCTAAGGAGATATGGAAGTAAATGAATATCCTACTTGGAAAAAGGACCTTGAACTAGTCCAGCTCTACGTTTATTGATGGACATCTTAAAGGTGGGTTTTCTTAGCAGCGCACATTTTACGCGGCGTAGAACTTAATACGGTCGGCGTAAAACGCCGAGAACTTCTCTAATGAAAATCAAATGCAGGCGTTTTCCTACACTGCGTAAAAACGATTTGCGGCAACTTAATACGGTTGACGCAACAGGACGACTGCTCCGAGAGCAGTCTATTCAGTTGTACGCTGCGTATAATGAAAGAAGTGCTCCGATATTTTGCTAAAAATGAATTCACAAAAACAACAGATCCGTTTTAGTGCTACCGAAGATGAACAATTGGTAGAAATAGTGAGTGGTTACCCTATTCTTTGGAACTTGAAGCTTCAAGAGTTGAAAAATGTTGTCATAAAGGACACAATTTGGAATGAAAAGAATAAAATGTAAAATACGCTTTAAATTTTACTTCGTCGTCAAGCAGATGTCTATGGATAAGTAATTTAAATGCTCTTTCGCTGCTTCTATTTTGTAATAATTGACTAGCAGAATTTCTAGTGCCACTATGAATCGTGGTTAATAAGTCGATCTCTTCTTTCAAAATTTCGTCTTGTAATATTAATAAAGCCAAAGCTATTCTTTTACTTTTAGATAAATTCATCGCGACGGTCGTTACACAACTGACAATCCTAGGAAAACACTTTTCGGCAGCGCATTGGTTGTTGCGTTGCGTCGGCCGAATTACGTTCTACGCCACGCAAAATGTGCGTTGCTAGGAAAACCCGGCTTAACGAGGATACGGTGTAAATTTGAGAAGCCTTCTGCGAATATTTGGTTACTATTAGATGTATAGTGTCTACTTCTGGAACGTTTAAAGCTTGAGGACTAAACTATGATTTAATAATTTTAACAGCAATTAACTTAGCTAGTAACATACTTGAATCTGAATTGGAATTTTTCAGTTTTACTATTTTTGGTAAAGACCTTTCTAACCTAACAAGTGACCAAAAAACAGTTGAAGGTGTCCTTATAACGACTCGGGACACCAGTCCATGTAAACAAATTATATACTCGGAGAATTTTTAACAGGACTTTATCGTACTTGACGCATCACACTTATGAATTATTTGGCTTTGTCTGAATTCTTGAACTCTATCGCAAATCATTATTCTGATGCTGAACTTTGGTAGTTGATTTTAGTCAATCTTAAGAATTAATTGTTGTAAAATTGGCAGTGCTTTCAGTGAATAAATACATAATAAATAATAATGTTGGCCATAAATCATAAATTACACAATATTAGAATTTTACAATACAGCCATTAATTGCTTTGTCTATTTGCTTTCGAGAGATAACTAATGAAGAACTGAGGGAAGTTAAGTGCCTATAACAGTTTTAAAGAATTGCTTAGATACAACTGTTTACTCATTATCTTTTATTTTCAATATATTCATTGCCACAGGTAGTTTCTTGGGTAAAAGAAGGAAAAATACTCTTATGTAATTCCGGTTCATAAGAGTGGCGAAAGAAAAATAACTGTTTGTAAAAATTGTAAAGTTTAGATTTTTGAGCTTCTTGGAGTCGAATGGGGTTCTTAGCCCCTGTCAGAATGGCTTTAGAGGAAATCATGTTATAACTACTGCTGGACTTGCTTTATTGGATGTGGTGCATCGGAAGTTGAATATTCTTTGACCTTACTCGGGCCTTTGATTGTGTAGCTCCGAACAACATGCTTGCTAAGTAGGAGGTAGTGAGAATTCCGGAATTGGATGGATGGGTTCATTTGTGACGGAATGAGAGATAATAATCAAGACTGACAATATTTTCTCCTGTACAAAGATGCATTAGCCTAGTGTTCTGCAGGGCCCTACTCTCACCGTTATTGTTCTTGGCCTTCATTAATAATTACATGACATATGATAAAACACAATTAGTCTTATTTGCTGGTGACACCAGGGTGGTAGTGGGTGTTCCAAGCCTTGAAAGATTAAAAATTGTAGCCGGGAAGATACATTTTGCATAAAAAGAAAGAAATTTATCATTTTGATCCAAGTCTTAACGGGGAGAAAATTTCTAAGTTAACTTCCATAAAATTTCTGGATTGTTTTTTGGATGATAATCGGTGTTTGTGGTGCCTCAAAAAACGTGTTGTCAGTGAGCTGAATTTGGCATACTTTGCTATTCGAAATCTCATATATATTTCCGATAGAAAACGATTTATCAATACATATTATGCGCGTGCATAACCTGCTTTGAGGGAGAATTTTTGTATTTCTGGTTGACTCCTGGCATAGTTTTTTTTATGAGAATCATATTCTGACTTTTTCTCCTGTAGCAATATTAGCAGCTGCAATGATTGTAAGAAGGAATCCCATTTTCTTTCCTTTTAATTCTTAGTAACATAATACAAGATACAAGTCTAATATCTTAATTGACACACATCAATTTTCAGCCTTCAAGAGAAGAGTGGCGATACTCAATCTTCGATGCTTAAGCCTTGTTAGGCCTATTACATACAATGACCGCAAGTTTCGAGGCAGATCGCCTTTGCGAATCCAAGCTGTCCCCTTACCTGACCTTGCCTGATTGCTACAGGTAATATTACGGTATCCCCGAAATGTCTGCCACGGTCCGTTGAGTGGTTGATCCCCTTTAGGCACCATCTGCATACCGGGTCATCTGCGACATCAATTTTATGAAAATGGCCCACAGGTAATAATGTCCTGTCGGCAATTCCACCACAATCCGCAGTTCTTTCCTTTTTAGAAAAATAAGCTACCTACTAAGTCGCGCACTAAGTCCAATTATATGTTTCTTGACACATCTAATTCTAGGGACCGCTCTCCAGCATTCAACAAATTTGCTTTCCAGCAACAGTTTTCAGTTCTCTCTTACTAACAGTAATTGGAACAGGTATATAGGTTGGGGCCGTAGAGCTCAGCCGCAGACCCCTCCTTTGCCAAACGATCTGCCCCTCCATTCTGTGTGTGTGAGTGACACACATGAATCTGATGGTGCAGCCGTTCTCTGTTAGGTTCTCAAGTACCTTCCTGCACTTAGACACGTCGTGGACTCCAGGGCCAATATTGTAGCCCGACTATCCAAGCATGTTAACAGTCCAGACTCTGTTTATGTCTTACAGCAGAATCTCCGCTTTAAAGACCGTTGTGTACTGTCCCAAAGAGCAAAACTATCCGACTCCAATGCTTCTACCCAACACTACAGCTCCAGCTATACGGATACGGGATACGTCTGGTTTAAATACTTATGTAGTACTTACTACATTTAATAAGTTAGCCGATAATTTTAAGAAGTCATAGTTAAAGTAGTTTAAAAAACCACTGATATCATTTCCTTTTGTAAAGACATTTTAGTCCATTAAGAAATAATTCGAAAACTAGCTGCTGTTTTATACTATTAAATTCTATTTGTTGCTCTACATTGTGTTGCGTTTTTTTATAATACATTAAATTTATTTATTTATTTCAAACAGTACATCACAGAGTAAATCCAAATAATACATTCCTTATTGTATGTTACAGAAATAAAATAAAATAACTTATCTAATACTTAACATGGTACAAACCAGAAAGAAGAAAAAAGGACTATACACAAAACAAAATAAAAAAAAAAAAGTTGTGTAGTAATATATTCTAAATAACAAATGAAATGAACCGTCGAAGTTGCAATACACGAATATTCAAGTATTATGTAAAGGTCATTTTAGTTTCTTTTCGAGCGTAGACAGGGAGCATTCAAGATCGAAATTAGAGGGAAAATATGTGTTGAAATGTTGCATAATACGGTTCATTATATTATTTTTACCAACATCAGTCCGGCTTCTCTTAACCGAGAACATTTGGAAAAAGCGAGTGTCGCGTGAATAATAAATTCAAAAAGAATAGTTAAATTTCAGGCTTTCCATATTTATTAGCTGCAATCTCTGAGAATGGGAAAGAAGATTTCTGTCGACGCCGAGTTTATAGAGCATAAAATTCACAAACTTTAACTGTATGCGTTCAATCCGCTTAATATGCGTTATGTAACAAGGGCTCCAAACAACGCAGCAATATTCTAGGTGGCTACGCACAAGTGAATAATATAAAGACTTTAAAACTTCAATACTTGAAAAATACCTGCAGCGTCTCAGTATAAATGCGATGTAATATGTTTTTTTTTAGTAGCCTAAATTACTGATTGATCAGAAGTAACAAATCTTATTTCTTTTTAGTTTATAGTCAATAACTTTCTTTTTCGCCAGCATTTTATTGAGTTTTATAAATATCACAGTTTATGCTTTTAAATTAAAGGCTCATTTGATCAAATAGGTAAACTAGTTTGTTCCAAAGCTTGAAAACACTACGTTTTAATTTTTTTTATCGTTTTGTGAATTGTTTTTGCTATGATTAGGTAGATAATGTTTTTAGTTTCCTTGTTATCTTATATAAAAAGCCAATAAAAGTAAACTTACCCTTAGCCATTTATCAATACATTTTGCATGGAACTCGTGAGAGCAAGGTAATACTCTGAGCATCTGCCTGGCTTCAAAATCGCACATGCAGACAACGCAGGAGGTTTGATCTCCTTCATGTGTATCAGCATTGTATTTGTAGCTCACTAACTGCTCAATTTCCAGCTTGGCTAAACCTCGTGGTTTAGCTTCACCCAGCTGTTCAGCTAAGTTGAGTAAAGCTTCATAGTTCTGTTAGAAAAAGAAAACAGGAAATGCGTTAAAATAACTCTGATTGATAACATGTAATTGGTCATTGTGTGGTATTTTAAGATTTTGGAAGGTGATTATGTATGCAAAATATTACCGTAAATATTTTACTGCAGCAAATGTCATGGACCTTTACAATAGTGCAAGTGAACTAACATTTGGTGATATCTTTCATGTAGATATTGTTTCTGCATGCAAATATTTGGCTCTCTTTATTATAGCTCGTTTATAAATGAAAACCTTTCTGCAAAAACCTTGTAAGTAACGAAAGAAATGTACAGACATTTACAATATACATTGTTTCTATAGCATATTTTAAGTTATTGTAGAAGACTTTGAAATAGCATTAGAGTATGTTCGTCAGTTTTATTCGACTTTTATTCCTACTTAAATTTTGTATGAAAATCTTTTGAAACTGAGGTAAAATTTTAAGATTTTGATGAAATTTTTTGGTTTAAATTTGCAAAAATGAAATTGGTCCAAAAAAAAATACCATAATATTTTTTTAAATCTAAATAGTCAAATTCTGAGGGTACGCGGTGGTAGGTAGATACACTTCATCTTTTTTTTTTTTGTGAAATTGTTATGCTTTTCCTCTTCAAATTTACTCACAATGTTCAGATAATAAAACCATTTTCAATAACCACTTTCAACTCATTACTAATTACTTGCTAATACTTTTGCTAGCAAATTACAACTAACCCTTAACTCTTATCCTACTTTCCTTTCGAACACTTTAGAATAAAAGTCTTGAATCTCCCTATAAACAAGACCAACAACGATGGCTAATGAGATGGTATTTCTTTAAGAACATGGTCTTATTCAGGTAGTCTTCGTTACAATATAAAAAAAAAACAAATACATAAAAAAAAGCTAGAGTTTAAAAAATTTTGACATTATGTAACTTTGTTCCATTCAAATAACGACATCATTTAGGTGTTTCACTTTCTGTACATATTTTATTATTTTTAAATCGTCCTATCTTAAATTTGAATTGAATGTATCTTTTTTTAATATCCTTAACGTGATGGGATAGCGATATTAATGATATCTAAGAATTTGGAATTTGTTAAAAATAATAAACATTAGTTTATATATATATATATATATATATATATATATATATATATATATATATATATATATATATATATATATATATATATATATATATATATATATATATATATATATATAATACTAACCCACACAACTAACTTAGCAGGTTTATGTATTTAAAACCAAGATTAAAAATTTAAAGATCCTTATTAATACAATCTATACCACTTACCTCAGTTTCCGTACTGTCAGAACTGCTTAGATCTGTCTGACTAAACGGTGACATTGGCGGGTTGGAGAACATCGCCAGGAAGTGCAGTAGGAAGCCAGAGTAACGTGCGGAAGTCATGATCGGCGGGCTATGGTGCCAACGATGGGCCCGAGGTGGTGCCAGTCGAGCGTTATGGTGTGGCGCGCCACGTTGCCGCAACAGTTCAAGCGGGCCGCCGCGCGCTTCTGAAAGGAAGAGTGAAGCTGAAGGAGGTACCTGAAAAATAACCGTTTAAAAAAAAATCATTTAGATACTAAGTAACGTTTTAGAACAGTATTGATTCACCCATTTGTACAATGTTTCGAATATCCACCACATGTAGTTATAATTTTTTATAATGCCGTGTCAAATAATCATAACTCTTGGAATCCACTCATAAGGGCTTAAACCTAAAATGTCTAGCGGGCCAGATTTTGTTCCAGCTTTCTTATTAAAGACACTATAAACGTTTTGGCTGCTCTTCTATGTAAAATTTTTGATGCCTCTCTTAAGCAGTTGGTATACCTTGAGAGATGGAAGATAGCTAAAATAGGTCCCGTATTTAAGAGTCAAAAGAGGACTGAAGTGAAAAATTACAGGTCTGTCTCCCTGATATGTGATTTTTCAAAGTTACTATATAATTTCATTATCAACAAAGTCGAGCATTTGTTGTCTACAAAACAGCATGGATTTTTGAGGGGTAGGTCAACATCCACTAATCTAGCGTCCTTTCTGCAGTTTATAGCGGATGCTGTGGATGCGGGCGGTTAGGTTGGTGTGGTGTTTACCGACTTCTCAAAGGCCTTTGACAAGATGAGCCATAGTTTGATTCTGGCAAACCTTGCAAAGCTTGGTTTTACTGATCAATTTGTATGGTTTTTTAAATCATATTTATTTAATAGGTCTCAGTATGTTCAATATAATGGCTTTCAATCTCAGTGTTTTGCGGCCTGGTCGGGGGTACCGCAGGGCTAAAATTTGGGGCCTCTTTTGTTTTTAATATTTATAAACAATATCGCTGAATCAATTAATGTTGAATTCCTGCTGTTTGCTGATGATTTAAAAATGTACATCCAAGTTCAGTCGAAGGAGGATCGTGATAGATTGCAAAATAGTGTTAGTGCAGTCCAAAGGTAGTGTGTGAGAAATCAATTGTTATTGAATGTAAGTAAATGTTCAGTAATCTATATAACTCGTAAAATATCTCCAGTTCTATATGGTTATCAAATAAATAATGACCTACTTAAAAGAGTTGATTTGGGTATTGTACTGGATTCTAAACTTAATTTTAACCTTCATTATGGCAGAAGAGTGTCTGAAACTAATCAAATGTTGGGTCTAATTACTAGAAACTGTCGATTATTTAAGAATATTTAAAGCCTAAATTATTGTTTGTAGCACTAGTAAGAAGTAAACTTGAAAACTGTTCACTTGTTTGGGCTCCAATTTATAATAAATATGTTTTGGCTATGGAGAATGTTCAGCGAAAGTTTATGAAGTATTTGTGGTTGAGAACTGAGGGAGTGTACTCACCGGTCGGGATAGACAATCGACTGTTGCTGGATAAATTTGGTTTGCAAAGACTTGAAGCAAGACGTACCTTATATTCAGTTTTATTTTTATACAAGCTGGTCAATGGTCAGATTGTTTGTCCTTAGCTTTTAGGCGAGCTAAATTTTAATGTGCCACGAGGGGCGAGCAGACATGGTGTATACTTTCATTTAAGGATACCTACTAATGTATATTGTATGTCGCCAATATATCCAAGCGCGGATCCAGGCAGGGGCAATGCCCCCCCCCCCCAAAAAAAAAAAATTATATGAATATGCTATAAAAGAACGGAAAATTTTAAAACTCAAGTCAGTGAATCTAAAAAAAAAATCGTTTTTCAGGAGCTTGGGTTTTAGCTTAGAAATTTATAAAAACAAAAAACTCGCTTGTTTGTTATTTAATGAATGTCGAGCTCAACGCGCGTGCGATATATGGTTTTGGGTTGGGAGCTTGGATTTTCTGCTTGTGGTTTCCCGCCAAAAAATTTTCTGGACCCGCCCTTGTTATCGAATGTGTTCTGTGTTTAATAGAGTGTCGCAGTCGTGTGATCTGAGTATGAGTTATATCTAGTTTTACGTTCCTATTCAGTATTATTGTAGGTCTGGGACTGGTAGTGTGATATTATTTCTGTTATTTTGTAATAGGGATGTTTTTTTTTTATGTTATATTTCATTACGGCCCTATTCATTATTGTTGTTGGGCTTTGATGCTAATAAATAAATAAATAAATAAGTACTCAGATTATTTTTAATAAACAAAAAATATCTGAAAGGGTATCTACTGAACACAATCAAGAGATAATTATTTATAAAGATTGATGAGATTAGTCTGAAAGTTTATTTTTTTTTTCTAATGTTGAAAATGAATTAATAACACTACTCTATACTACAATATGATGTGATAATGCAGAGGATACCATTGTGTAATATATCTGGAGGATTATGGTTCTGTCTAAATTGTAACAGAGCTGCAACAGTGCTTTTTAACTTTTATAAAAACATAAACAATTTGATCATTCTAAGCTATTCCCTGTCAAAAGTCGACTCTGAAAGGGCAATGGATGTGTCATCTGCATAGTTAAATAGCAAACCATTCAATAAACGTAATGGCAAATCATTTATAAAAAGAAAATAAAATTAAAGGACCTTATAAATTCCTGTGGGATCCCACGATTAACACTGTATTGGTCGAAGGCGGAATTTTTAACACGTAAATATTTTATGATTTGTAAGAAAACAAACAATATAGTCCAGTAGAGTATCCCATATACCTCTATTAAAGAACTTATTTCTAATAATATTATTACAACTTTGTCTCTTTAAAATCGCTCACTGGGTTCGCAGAATAATACACAACACCTTTCACTAATACTTTCAATACTTATACTGACTAGTTATTAATACAGCTAAACCACAATCTTATTACTACATCTTAATGTCTTCACTATTTAAATACAACTATACAACTAACTATACTACGCTTATCCTATCCCTACTTATTTACCTATGGAATTCCCTAAATAAATCTAAAGCATAAAAGTTGAGATATATCTCGAAATATGATTCATTGATATAATGTTCTTTTCGGCACATTATAACAAACATGACTCACCACATCGAAATATTTTAATACGAGGGCGTATCAATAAGTTTCTTCTAGTCGTTCGTAACAATATCAACATTAATAGAATGAAAGGCTTTTGATCAGAGAAATACCTAGCATCCATTTTTTTAGAAATTAGGTTCATAAATTCCATTGCCACAGTTTCCGTCAATTTGGTTTCAAAGTCGTACTGATTACTGTTCAGAACATTGTAACACCCCAAGAATGTGCAAATTCTAATAAACATAAGTCTTTCTAAAATCTCTGAAAAACAACTTAATATGTATACAAGTCGGTAGTCATCACATAAGTTCGTATCGTCTTTTTTAGAAACCGCTGTAATTGTACCAGTTAACAGGAAACTCATCAGTAAGAGATGACAGGTTAATAAGGAGGGTAAGCGGATCAGGTATAGGGTCAACTAATGGCTTTGAAAAGTAAATAAGGGGTTCATATGTATTTTACTTTCATATCGGTACTCTCATAAGACAACTTATCACTTCAAAGTAGTGTAATTGTTGATTGAAACATATGTGGGTCGTAAATGTTTGAGATATTTTTTTGAGGCCATGTAAACAGTTCTAAATTTTAAAGATTAAAGGATAAATCAACTCAATAATTTTTGATGGCATAATATTTGTGGGAGGGATCGAAGCAAATTAATATACTTGTTATAAGAATCATCAAGAGCGGCACAGCCACTTCTTACCTATCAGGGAATGAACATATGCATATTTACCACTCCTTCTTGTGCTGCCAGGAAATATTTGTTATAATATTTCATGTAAAAAAAGTTCCCTGAAAAAATTATAAATTAAATCTATCGACATATACACCTTCATGTATTTAAAGAAAAACCTGAACTAACCTGAAGTTGGGGCACATGTAGTGGTGGATGAGGTGCCAAATGTGCCTGGTGAGCATCGCTTCGGTGCTGTAGAAGCTCCAACTCAGCTAACTGATCTGGTCGCGTGCCCAACCCATAATGTTGATGCCCTGGTGGAACTGGCACTGGAGCTGGAGCGGCTGCGAAAGGAGGAGCAAGGCAACTTGCGAGAGGAGGAACTGAAGGAACGAGAGGAGTACCTATAATCACAAAATGGGAGGTAGAGTTATATTTTATTACAATATTTTAGTACTATGTGAAAATTTTTTATCTTTAATTAATCTAAGACCATTTAATTTTCATTCCGTTTTCTTTTTAGGTGGCGAAGAACCTTTTATAAAATTATTCTAAAAATCTAAATCTGCCACAAAATATACATTATATTCATTAATTCTTAAGTTTGTTGACTCTAATAGAAAAAACTTAGATATTAAATAATTTACTTACTGTACACATGGCCGTGCACATGACAAGAATGAAGATGTGGAGGAGCGCCCGCAGGAGCAGCACATAATGAAATGTGTGGTGTACCCGCTGGGTAACTCCAAACTGCCGCAGGTGGTCCGTCATGATGGTGATGATGATGATTCATTGGAATAGTTACAGGAACCTGTAAAAAATGTGATAATTATGTCAAAATAGTGTTCTGTTTTACTATATTGTAAATGTACCAAAGAAAAGGTTTTTATGTGTATTTTGGTAACATTAAAATCCTAAAGCAAGAGAGTCAACGGAGGATAATAAATATTGCTATAGTAAGGTATAAAATAGATACAGTTGGAGGTACACAACACATTGCAGTAGTGATCATATCACAAAAATAATTAGAATTAATTTTTTTTTACATATAAAAACTTTTAGAAAGTTGGGCACAAAGTATTTTGTAATTTTGTTGATAATTCTACTTTCTGTATTATTTTTTTTACGAATTCACAGGCTTGCTTGCTTTTGTTAGTGATTTTTGCATTCAACAAGACCCCTTTTAGACATAATTACTCTGCGAGTGCATGTTAGATGATCTACCGGTTGTTATAAAAAAATATTACCTCAATTAACAAAAAAAGGCAAAAATAAGAAAACATTGTGCTGAATAGTTTTAAAAATGTAGGATTATTTCATATACTGGAGTTTCAAACAAAACTGACTATAGCATTTTTATATTCTAGCACATTAATGCAATAATATTTTATTGATCTGTTCCGTCACGAAAGCGAGATAATTTTTTTATCTCGGGCATAACCTTATAACAGGTTATTGCTTAATGATGAGTCAAAATTGGAGGGAGAAAAATGACACTCAGAAGCAGCGTTGCCAACCGTACGGTAATTACCGTACAATTACGGTAATTTCACTGGTTGTACGATGCGTGAACCGACCCCATTACCGTACCGTAAGTGTACGGTAATTTCACTAATTCGAAAATATGTGAAAGTAAATCGACATAATTAATTTTCTTTTTAGGACATTTTTGAAAAAATGTTCCATTCTGAATATTGAGTGGTGTCATCTATCAGCACATAGCGAAAACACCTCGGAATTGCGAATAAATAAAAATTGTAAATGGTTTCTCCGTTCGATAGATGGTGGGTGTCGAATTTAACATTTCACAAATTTTTGGTCGGTCGACGCTGTATAGGTTTTTACCCGGCGTTTTTAGAAATCTGAGGTAGAAACAAAGCAAAAATGGTACGGTAATTTAGGTCATGTACGGTAATTTTTATGGCCTCGGTACGGTAATCTCAAATAAGATTGGCAACGCTGCTCAGAAGTATGTTATTTTAAGCTGACGCATTTGTTGACTGGTCATTGATCGTTATGTAATGCCGTTTCTAGTTCTCCTTTTTGAAGGCGAGTTTTTTTTGGCAAAGTAATCCCATTTCGACTTAAGTCCTCCTCTTATTTCCGGGTGCTGCCTTTGGCTTCCTTTTAGAGGGTGTCTCTATTTGCTCCTTTGCTGTCTTTTGTTTTATTTTAATTTGTTCCTTCAATAATTGTCCTTCTGCGTTTTATTTGGGATAATGAACGAGAATCGGGGAAGCACATGGCCGATCCTACGTTATATTGATTTTTTTGCCACCTTTTTTGGTGGAAGTTATATCCAGCTACCTGTTGGCGTAAGGCGGTATTTTCTGGAATTACCAGCCTCTCCATCAGTACAGGACAAATCAGAGATAAGGTCTGTATACTTTAATTTAACTGAAGTATAAAAATAACATATTTAGTAAATCAAACAAAAAAATTAAATTTTGCTTGCGAGCTTGCAATCTGAGTAAGAAGAAACTAAAATTTTAACATGTATGATGTGTGGATTAACGTATTATAAAGTCTGTGCAACCAGAGATTGCGTCAATAAGGTGGAAATTATTAATGAGACACTGTTGAAATGCAACAACTGTAAAAAAAAGTAAACATAACCCAATTGAAAGAACAAGTGAACAGGGAAGAATAAAGTAAGGAAACAGAAATTTATTTATTAATGAAACTAATACAGGAGATAGAAGATAAAAATAAGCTACTCATTTAAAACAAAAAACTTCTTGAGGAAAAGCTGGAAATTATGTTGAGTGCAACTAAAACTAAAAAAAAACAACATATAAAAAAGGCAGGAATAACTAACTAATTTGTTATTTCCAATGGTTTCTTGCTTGTTAGCATCTAGCAAAGCTTTTTCCTCATCTCCACACTTTTTTTCCCGGCAACCCTCGGAAGGGCTTACACGTTTTCCGAGTTCGAGGTTTTATCGTGATTGGAACTCGTAAATAGACGGGTATGTACGCCTAAAAGTTTCTTTTTGTCAAAATATTTAATCACCTGTGTGACCAACGTTTTAAAATTTTTCCACATGTGGTAGTAACTCTAGTTTAGACCGATTGTTTATTTTTGTTTTTTTGAACGACCGAGGTTATATTTCCTTCACCTGGCAAAGTCTCTTGCACATAACCTTTTCTGTCAGCCACATCCCGACCACGCCCCTTCCGCAACTAGCATGGCCGCCCATGCTTTCTCAGCTCAGAAGGAAAACGCAGCGAGAACAAGAATTATAGGAATCATCGCTCACTCCCCTTGGATTCCACGAAACATCCCCCAGTCGCTCGCTGAAATTCCCTCGCCTCACACGCATTTTTCCGACCTCCGCGGAACCCACACCGCCGCGATGTGAACAACATGAATACCGGACGTGAAAGAAAATCTACAGCCACCCATAAATAAATAGGTGGCTACTACAACAATGGCCAAAGATCCCTAGACCAGCTCCAATTAAAGAAGCCGGCCAGATGATAAACATAAATTTGAAAATTGGTAGTAAGTAATCATGGTTCTTCCTTACCGATTTCGACCTTAGTACAACGGATATTGATGTCAGAACATACATGGAAGGACACTTATTAAAATGTATGGTTGAGAAACTCAAAACAAAAAGGGATAGTCAAAGAAGCTTCTTTAAGGTGGGCATCGAAGAAAGGAACAAAAGTATATTACTCTCACCAGAAAGTTGGCAGGGAAGGCATAATAGTTAATTATTTTCTCAACCTTAAACGAAGCCCACTAACGGGACTAAATTTTGATGAAAAAACTAGTGTGCAATTTGGACAAATTCAAGTACTGCACTTAAATGTTAGGTCAATGAGAAATAAAATTGATCAAGCAGAAGCTTTCCATTATGATAAAGATGTGAATGTTGTCTGTTTCATCGAGCATGGGCTAAAGGAGGAAGAGCTTATCGAGTCAAGAATCGATGGCTACACTTGTACATGATTTACGCTAGGCAACTACACATCGGCAGTGGATCTGTAATTTATACCAAAAATAATCTTAGTGTTGAACTCATTGACTGTGTAGTAAGCTTAAGTATAGAAAAATGTATGTAGTGTTTTTGTAAAAAATTTAATATACATATTTTAACTGTTTATAGATGTCCGGGTGTTCATTTCGACACCTTCTTGTCAGTATTTGATAATCTTTTGAGTTATTGGGGTCTTAATAAGAGAGTGTTGCGGGCTGGTGATTTCAATCTGCATTTTGGAACAAATGAGCGTAAGTTTGTTGTGCTATGCGACTTACTGGGTGGCTTAGGTTTTCAAAAAACGATTGATGGGCTGACCAGATCGTCTGCATGCCTCAATAATATATTCATTAATTTCCCACCATAATTCTCAAATAGTAGGAGAGAGGAGTTTAGAAAATGAAGGCCAGTTACCCAACGAGGTATGTTAGACTTTTATAACTTAATAGAAAATAAAAATTTTAATTTTATTAATGTTCCAGGTTCCAGTGTGACTGATTAATGTCCAGGTTTGTGCATATTCTAAAAAGGTCCTATTTGAAGGCTTTTTCTAAAATAGTTTACAGGGTTAGATCGGATCAGTCTGGTAATACCAGTTGGTTTAACGATGAGTTAAAGGGAATGAGAGAACATCTCCAATTTTTAGGGCAGTTCAGTAGGCAATACCTTGGTGCAGGAACACTCAGGTTTATAGGAAGTTTAAGAAACTTTATAAATTATCAATTAAGAATGTTAAGATGGCAGCTAATGAGAGAATCGTTGCCTCTGCCGCTAACCCTACCAGGGCTATGTGGGATATCATAAATAAACATAGGAACTTAAACAACAAGAGTGACAGGGTACCAAACATAACTCCGGATGAGTTCAGTAACTATTTTATTAATATTGCACACAAGTTAACTAGCAAAATCCCTAATCATTAGGCTGATCTGCTGGGAGGTTTCGCAGAGGTTGTTCCCGGTGATTATTTTGTTTACAGAAATTTCTTTCATTGAAATGAGATAAATAATCGATCATATAAGGAACAAGTCTAGCAGGGATATTTTTGGGCTTAGTAAAAATCTAATAAAATTAATAAAAAACTTAATCATAATTCCTCTAACTGGACTGGTAAATGGGCACTTTAGGGAAAATATTTTCCCTGGTATACTCAAACAGGCTGTGGTTATTCCACTGTTTAAACGGGGACAGAAGTATTGTGTCGAACTACAGGCCAATTAGTTTATTGCCCACCATATTCAAGATAATTGAAAAATGCATGGCGTTAAGGCTGGTGAGTTTTTTTGAGAACAATCTTAGTGTGTGTCAATTTGGCTTCAGTCGGGGGAGGAGCACAGTGCCGGCATCCTGGATCTGGTTGGGAGGATCACACGGTCGTGAGTCGAGGGAGTATAATGCCAACTTATTCTGCGACTTAAGCAAGGCGTTTGACTGTGTTGCTAGTGATCTCATAAAAAAGTTGCACTACTACAGTCCTCGGCCAGAGGTGCGATATCAACAGGGGTGCCTCAGAGTGGGGTATTGGGGCCCATACTCTTTTTAATCCATATAAATGACCTGCCTTCGGGCAGGGATGCAGATTTCACGCTTTTTGTCGATGACACTACTCTCTCGGTTTCAGATATATCTCTGGAAGGGGCTTT
Organism: Diaprepes abbreviatus; assembly: GCA_034092305.1. Classification (NCBI taxonomy): domain Eukaryota; kingdom Metazoa; phylum Arthropoda; class Insecta; order Coleoptera; family Curculionidae; genus Diaprepes; species Diaprepes abbreviatus. The sequence continues at coordinate 39,003,919 of JASJET010000022.1, forward strand.
GGAGAGATTACGAGTGGCACGGTCTGGGGCCAGGGAGTGGTTTGATGCAAATAGACTACTTCTGAATGAAAATAAAACCAAGCAAGTGGTATTTTCCCTACGTGACTTGGGGGACACAAATGGGGGTTTGCTGAGTATTGGCTTCTTGGAAGTCCAGATCGATCCTAGCCTTACTTGGGAAGTTCATACAGAGCAGGTTTCAGGGAGGCTTCTTTGCAGTATGTTTGCCTTGAGACGTTTGGCGTTATGTATTGACATGTCGGTTCTGAGAGCTTCATACTTTGTCCTGTTCCATTTGCTGATGTCATTTGCACTGTTTGTTTGGGGTCACGCATCGCTGGCGGCTCGCGTGTTTAAGCTGCAAGGAAGACTGTAGAGCAGCATTCTCAGAACTGAAAATTTTAACATTGTCTTCGCAATCTATACTGGATAACTTACTGTATGTCAAAAAATACAAAGATAGTTTCAGAATGCACAGTGAAGTCCACAGCTGGAATACAAGGCACAGGGACAACTTGGTGCCTGCATATTTTCGTCTGGAAAGATGTCAGAATGGGCCTGGTTGTCTAGCAGTAAAATTCTTTGAGGTTTTGCCTCTGTCATTGAGAGAGTTTCCGGATAATCTTTTTAAATATAGTATAAAACAAATTTTAATCACGGTTTTAAACTAAGCATAGCCTATGGTACATGTGTGAAATATTTAATTCGAATTTTAAATGTAAATGTATTTGTAATGGTTTTTTATTTTATTTACTGAAGAATATAAGTGTTGTAAAACATAGTACTGATCAATAAATTGAAATAATTTAAAAAGAAAATTACAAACCTAAAATACTTTTTATTGGTTAATATCAGGCTAATTTAAACCATATCGTAAGCATAAATTTAACCTTTTATAAGTTTTTAAGATAACAGGGCTTCAATATAATTTTAGTTACGTAGCAGAAATTTTGAATCTTATTGATGTTTCCAACCTGAGACTATATAGTAGTATTAATGACAAACCTGTACGATATAGCATCTTACAGGTTTTTTATTTCCACAAAAACATTTTAATAGTACTTTTCATATTTCAATTTGTTCAAACACTAACCTGATTTAGATCGACCATAACAGTATTTTGATGTGGATGTGGATGGGCGTGAGCAACTGGTGGAGGGCTTGGTAGAAACTGTTGATGGTGGGAATGGTTAAAGTCATTTCTGTCTCTGTATCGGGGTCTACGTAACGGTGGACTACCCTATTATGTAATAAAAAAAAAATCGTTTCATTATTTTCTATAAATGAACAAAGGGTCTACAATAATTAGTTTTGTTGCAAACAGATCATTTTTGATAGGTACATATAAACGAACAGTTTAATATTATTTCACATTATTAAATATTACACATATTTAAGTTAAAAACTTGCTTTCTGTTGATAGCCTGAAGTTAACTGCAGAACAAAACTTACATAGAAAATGTAGTAATTTTATTTTGTACAGAAAAAAAGTTTTTATTTGAAAACGCTTTTTCGACGATTTTTGCACTTTGTAGGGAATTTCTGAAAATATATAAAATGAATTTATGCAAATATATTATGAATAAATATTTACTATAGATGAATGAAGCATCTTGGTTTATTTGTACCTACATCTTAACTGTTAGTTATAAAAGAATGGTTACTCACTGCTGGCATCTAATACCTAAGATTCACGTATGATCTGGTGAAGGTAGTAGTAATTCTGATGATATCTAAATTTAAGTATATTAATAAAGTACTTGTACTACACAATTAAATAAATCTTTATTTATGGAATTTGGCACTTGCCGGAATGTTTACACTAGTTGCTGAAAATATTTTAAATATTATGTTTTTATTGTTGGGCTGAAACAAACCAGATTACCTACCTTCCTTTTAATATCAATAATACCAAGACCACTGGCTCAATAATATATCAATTGAAGGTCACACCGTTTTCCTACGGGATTATTTGAAGTTTATATAATAATTCGAATATTTGCAAAAATGAAATTATTATCATAAAAAAGGAAAATAGCTGAATGCTTGTATATAAGCGATATTGACTCCTATTAAAAACTACAAAATCAAAATATAAATTTCCTGCCAGAGGTTGCTATAACAAGGTTATGATATCAAGATATAACCTGATGTGGGATGAGGCGAAGCTAGGTAGGTGGTAGGGGCCGAAAATAAAAAGTCTCTGCTATTGATTGGAATGTTCGATACTTTACTAAGCTTTGTCTTCGTCCTCGATGTAGCCTGCAAACCAAATTTAAGATGACTATGGACAAACGCCAGGTTTGTTCAAACTTAACTTGTAGATATCATTATCATAGCCTCAATTGAAATTGCGCGAAGAAATCTGTCAGGCAAAACAATAAGAATCTAAATAAATAGTAGGTACGTCTCAAGGAGTTACAAATAACCTTAAGACTTGAGTTGGGAGTATAACTGGACATTATCAGTTAAGGGAAAACGTTTATATCTCAAAGCTAAGTGAAACACCTCTCTGTAGAGACTGTGAAGAAGATCAAAGATATATAGAGATATGTCCTGTGCAACAAATCCCTTTTTCGTTAATTTGGGAATTCAGTTTCGATCGATACTTTCTTTACGAACGTAGAAGTTTGAAACGAAGCTGTGGTTTGCACAGAGTTCTGTGTCATCAACTAATCTACTGTAAGTATGTAGGAGTGTGTAATGTTATTTATAACTTAAACCGATAGCGTCTTGTGTTCTGCGATTTTAAAAAATATATTATAAAAAACATATTATAAAATGGACAGTGGCATAAATCATAATTTCTGAGTCTAAAATGGTGACAATAACTTTCCTTATCTTTTCAACTAGTCAGGAAGTTCTAAAAGCGCTTGTAAATCATAAAATCTAATAAGAAATAATTCAGACTGTCTTCAAAAGCTTATGGTCCTGGTAAAACACAAAGTTATTCTTGAATAAATACCAGGGCATAAGGGTATCCTAGGTAACGAAAAAACAGACAAGGTCTACTACCAAATATACTGGGTCAAAACTAGTATTTGGCATTTCTAAAACAGCTGTGCTAGTGGATTAACCATCAATCACAGAACCACATTGAACGGCAAACTATTGCTGAGTAAACCATCAGGCAAGCTAATCCGCGATGTCCTATGCCTAAGCAGATAACAAATTAGGCTGGTGACAGAAACTGATAACTGGGTATTGCAGCTTAAGGAAACACCGATACATTGTGAGCATTTGCAATAAAGAAACAACATGTAGACTATATATCACATTATCTTTGAATATTAACCTCTAACCTACTGAAGACACATTCAACGATCTACAAATCTTAAAGGCTTAAGACAAACTAGCAACATATTTTTAAACCTGATTAAGGTAACTAACCTGTTCACATAGAACAGACATAACAAGCAACACAATAAGCCTTCAGGCTACAGTGTAAGGGCTTCTTAACCTTAGCTTGCTATATCATTCAATGACTCATTCAAAATCGCTTTTGGTACGATCAAAGAGAAATAAAAATTCAAACTATCTATCATACCTGCATTTGATGGTGGGAAGTGGACGGAGGGTGCTGTCTTGGTGACCGTCTAGGGGGAGATGGAGGTCCTCCTGATTGCAGTTCCAAGTGATGCCCCGATCGAGATAGGCGCCTGCGCTTACGCGAGGGGCTTTCACTTTTGATGCTGTCATCGCTAGCTTGGCGGTAGTATTGAGGAGACTGTTGTTGAAAGTGGACAGGGGAAACGATTACATCTAAAATGAAAAAGCAAAAAACCATGCAAGTTAACTCTAAAAACAAAGGATAAAATACATAAAGTGTCGTTCATAAGTTTAGAAAAGGCTACTTATTACAAAAATTATTTCAACAAATTAGGATAACTGCAAGTTTTTAGATATGATACTAAGGTATGACTTACTCACATGAACTGAGTAACAGAATGAACGAATTAATGAAATTTGTCCAATGAAAAATCGTTTTATCTTGCCTCTAATAATAACAAACATTTCTTAAAATATCGCCTTGCTGCCGTAATTTCATAAGTAGATACTATACGTTATATTATATTATTAAGTAAGAATATTATATGGCGGAAATACTTAAAAATTAGCAATATGCTTGTGTAGTAGGTGCCGAATTAGTTGTATAGTGAATTTTTTTATTCATTATTTTTATAATATATAGGGTGTTGGTAAAAATCAGATCAAGTTCAGTTAGAATTTCCAACTACATTTGATGCTAGCACTAGGTGTTTGTGCGGGAGCGGGTGTCTTTGTGAAGAAAAATTGCTAACTGAAACAATTAGGTTCTACATGTATACCAGATGGGCTATAAGATATCGCAAAAAAAAAACTCTTAGGAAGAAACGTTTGATTGAAGGAGAATACGGCAAGGCCCAAGATTTCCTTCTGAAAGACCTAGGGATGTTGCTTAAGGCATTGATGACCATTTCGGGGTGAGGCCACCATGCGTCAGGTAAGCTCAGGCTGCCAAGATCGAAAAGTAACTTGTTGCAACTTCATTTTATGTTCGGCGAAGAAAGAAGCTGAGGGGGCGAAAACGATAGAAAAATTTGTTTCATAAAGATAATAGTTTCTTTTTGTTTCCCTTTTATCCGTCTTTGGAGGGAGGGGCACGTACCTCCCCTCTCCAAATCCGCTCTTGATTATAAATATCGAAGTCTTTTGCTCTACAGAAATTTAGCTTTAGGTTTAGTAACATTGTCAGTCTAGACACCTAACGTGCTATCCTAGTGAGACAAAGTTCGTGGATTTAGATTGAGAGCAATTAGGGAACGTGCTTGTGCTTTAGACAGATAACGCAGCATGGCGTGAAATTTGTACACAGAACAAGAATAGTAATTTCTTGTAGATTTTGGGTCGCTGAATTTATTTGAATCCATCAGGCTTTTTAAATACCCTAATCTAAACGTGAAATAACGCAATTTTGGCCCATATTTGAGGTTATGTATCGTCGCGACATTTTTGTTCCTCAAAAAATTAAAGCAGTCTCCTAGAAGAAAGAACCTAGAATTCAACCCGTTGCTTCAAATTTTGTTAACTGCGTCTATGACAAATTGAAGAGACTGGTGCAATCTGTCACTCAGATTTTTAGCGACGAAATGTTGTCGATGGATGGTGTTGTGAATTGCAAACACCCGGGGTATATTTTGTTTTAAACGGCTTATAAAACCACAGCAATATCCAACCATGGCAGTTGCTCCATCTGTTGCAGTTATTATTAGATTTGATAAAGGAATCGCCTTTTCCATGAAGTAATCTCTCAAAACATTGAATATTAATTCGCTTTTGGAGTCAAAGTTCTCCCAAAGAAGAGTTCTTAGTGGATTTCTTGATCTATAATAAAACGAATATATGCCAACAAGCCTCGTTAGCAGATAAAGTTGACATTTATGGAACGCCTAAGTGTTTATAATGATTTGCCGAAATAGGATCCACTTTCGTGGACCCCCATTTACATCTCATGCACTCCCAAATTTTTCTCCCGTCGACATGGACATCTTGCAGGTCATAGACGAGCCCTGGGGATCTATACGGACTACTTTGGGAATCAATGATCTTGAGGAGATCCTGCATTTATCCATCATTTAGTAAAGTCGATGAAAAGTCGTTGTCTGAAGGTTATGGAAATATCGGGTATTTTAATAAATATTGATATTTCTATTCACTACAACAAATGCAATACAGATTAAAAACTGCTTTGTTTTTTTTCCACAAAAAAATTTAAATCTTTTTCCATGTTTGCAAAAAATTTTACATGTATTTGATCACGAAGCGACAACAGAAATGTCTTATGACCCTTTAATGTTCAAACTTGTGTTCTTTACATTATAAACATTTTGCGTAGAATAAATCTATTTCAACGGCATTTAAATATCCCTAGATATATTTCATTAATATGTGACTTGGTTTTAAATAGATATTCTGTTTAAATTTGGTTCTCTAAAAAAATGTCGGGCAGTGAACAACATTCTGACTATAAGGATGTTTTTTCCAAAAAGAATTATCACAGAACTACGTTGATTTTTGATGGAATGATGCTAGGATATAGTCCATCCGAATTGCGTTCTACCGAATAACGTTTTCCTAAATATGATCATAGACAACTAAGGTTGCTCTATGATATATTATTGTCAATATTATGACTCAAAATAAACAAAAAATATTACAAAACCAAAAAATAGTGTATTAAAGTATTTTATTGAATATCAAGATCTTTAATGAAAAGGTACTGAACATTTATAAGTTTAGCCTTACTCAATAGCTAAAATGTGCTGCAAAAATAATATACGACGTGTGGCTATAAAATAACGAAACTGATGCTTCTACAGAAGAAGTACGCATGAGCCAAAGGCGAACGACCGATAGCTGTGTAGCATGAAGTCTTCTCTATCGAATGAGGCGTCTCCCGTGTAGAAGAGCTGTTTCTTCGTGTTTCCGAAAAAATAAGTATAATAATACAGCAACGAATTGCTGGGAAATTTCACACGAAACTTGGGAAAACCGTTACTAAAACTAATCTTTTATTAATGAAGTGTATGGCAATGAATGTGTGGGAGTTTTTGAGTGGTTTAAGCGTTCTCAGGATGGCCGAGAAGACGTTGAAAATTATTCACACTTGGGTCGCCCTTTACATTAAAAACGAATGAAAATACTGAAAAAGTCGATAATCTGATTCGATGTGATCACCGGTTAAATATAACAGATTGATTGCTGAAAGTGTAGGAATTGACAAAGAAAGCGTAAGGTAAATTTTACATAACAATTTTAACACGCATAAGCGTGTGCCAAAATGGTGCCTAAAATCCTCACAATCGAACAAAATGAAGCTTGCGAGAATGTCTGTACTAACACTTTGAATGCCATTGAAAATAACCCAAACTTGTTGGAAAGAATGATATGTGATGAATCTTACTTATGATCGTGAAACTAACTGCCAATCCATGCATTGGAAAGGCCCAAAATTTCATTGAGAGTTAAAAAAGCTCGAACGAGCAAATTAAGATTCAAAGTGATGATTGTTTTTTTCGATATTCAGGGGATTGTGTACCTTCATTGTGTTCTGAAGATCCAACAATTCAATTAATCATCATTACTATCTTAAGGTTCTAGCTCAGCTCTGTGAAAGAATAAGAAAAAAACGACCCAAATTGTGGAAAAACAAGTCATGGGTTATTATCAAGACAACGTGCTGGCTCATTCTGCATTGTCTATCAAGACGTTTCTAGCCAAGTACAATATCCCAGTATTAGAATATCCGTCCTATTCGCCAGACTTTGCACCATGTGATTTTTATCTGTTCCCCATGGTCAAATCTGCAGTAAAAGGAACGATATTTCAGTCGGTATCTTGAAGGTGCTCATATAATTTTCTTTTATTTCCAAACAGGCAAAAATGAAAAATTTTATATACTTTCGGGATATAACTATTTCTTTTACTGATTTTAAGGCCTTATATTTAGGTTTTCATCCCTTATATCCCTTTATAAGCGTTTTTATGTTGATATATACAATATAAATTACAAAAATGTCATGAGCAAAACAAAACTGGGTAAATAGAAGATCTAACTTCCATGGCAACTACATCGGGGCCAAGTCCCAAATCTTCTAAGTGAATCTTTTAGGTGTATCTTCGCCAGGAAACTGCATGACCGTACACGGTGAGCAGCAGTCACTTTCCCGCAATTTTTTTCTAAATGACTGAAAATTGTTTAACAACACACACGGAAAATTGTAGAGGGAGCTTCAAAATTTAAAATATATAAGAATTTATACTTATATCTTTTGGTTTAATTGCAAAAAAAATTCTCAAACAGTATCCATAAAACAGGCGTCTAGGTAGAAAACGCCTTTAAACCTTTTTGACCAATAATTGGTCCAATTCGAACAAAAAATAACTGAAAAACCAACATTGGGGAAGCTCATAAGTAATTCTTCCTCCCACAAGTTGGAATATAATGATTATGGTATGCAGAAAGCATAATTTTAAGATTGTTTAAAATTATTTTCAGGAGATCGTAATAAAATTAATAGTTCTGTAACTGTAAATAACAGTTATATAATTTATAGAGATACAATGTCTGATGTACACAAAACATTGTAAGAAAGAAACAATTGATAAATTAATATATGTGCAAGTGTGTATTGTTTTGCAAAATTTGGTACAATCTATTAAAATGCCTATTCTCCATCTACTGTACAATAAACTCTGAGATTCTGAATATGACAAGGTTTGAGGCAAATATTACAAATAAGAGAAGCTTTTGTTATGCATTATCAAGGCGAGTAAACAGCGGAATAAATCTATTCTTAATTTCATTATCAGCACTCCTACGCCTGTTGTTATAACACTGATGATTATAAATATTTATTGAAAAACAAGAATATATGGTGGAGAAAATAAATAAAATTTTAACTGAAATAATATTTAAATAAGTTAAATTAATGATTAGGGCAACAAATATTGAACAAAAAAAATACAAGAATATTGGTACATGCAATTTCTCAAAAACTACCAAATCAATTTCAAAAACCTGAATAAACCAGAATTTTCTCATTTTTAAAATTAGGTGCAAATTGGCATCCGTTTTTATTTGAAATTTTGCGGATGAAATTCACCGCCGCCAAGATATTGAATATACAGCGCTGGTAATTGATGACCTACATCTCCAAATAGCCTGGTGTCTATTTTTTATTGGGACACACTATATAAAGATATTTTAGAAATTCATTTTATACATTCAAAAATATTACTAAAATCTAGAGACAGTTAATGTAAAACACTTTTGATTATTACCAATAAACAATAAAAATCTTAAAATGCAAACTATTCCATAAGTTTAAGCTTTAGTTATCTATAAAATTTGGTTTAACTAGAAGATCTTACCTCTGGCAGGCCTCCTTTGCGAAAAATCCATCATACTTCTTTGATGCATATTCTCAGCGGGACTGTTATTATTATCGCATATGTTGATATGCAAGGGTGGTGAAATATGACGTCTATCAGACAAACCTGGCATTAGCCTGCGATCGCTGACGGTGTGGTAACTTTGCTGAATAGTGTGTCTTCTTTCAGGAGGATTGGGCATAATGTTGTGCCGTCTGTCTTGATGCTGATGACCTTTTAATTTAAAAAAACATTTTTTCCACAGTTAGTAATGCAGATAACTATTTCATTTACAGTCAATATTATGTAATATTTTACTTAGTTTTTAGTCGGGGAAAATTCGTAAGGAGTCACTGGTAATAAACTTAAAATTAAACACCACTGTCTACCTGTGGTAGCGTCCTGTATTCTGTTTGTTCTAAATAGTTTTCAAAGAAGCTTTACCACAAAAATTAGTTTAATATTTCTTATTTAGATTTAGGACATCAAATGGTACATTTGAGGGTGACGTTGAAGTTAACTTTGGGCTTGACTTTAGAGGTCATGTTGATTTCTTTAAATGGGAATGGGAACTTTTGAAACTTCAACAGTCTACAGAATTGCGAGTTTTGAAACTTTTTAGTCTTGCTAACAAAGAAATTGCGCATCTTTAGAAAGAGTTTTCTTTCTTTCTGGCGTATCTGAAAAACTTTAAAACTAACATTTTTATAAGCATTAGAAGTTGCAGAGTGCAATTTTTAAAAATTTTTGGAGCTGTCTGCAGAATTGCAAGTTTTTAAGCCTTTTGGAGAAGCAAGAAAAGAAATAACAAATAGCTTTCAAAGGTACGTATTTCTTTTTCAGTATTTCTTCTAGAAACAGTTGAATTTTCTAATGCATCATTCTAAATAAAGATAAAAATTTCGAATTCAAGGTGAAATATCACAAAAATTATGAGTTTTCGAGTTATGTGCCCATTAAAACTTTTGTTTTACTCCTCAAGAACTACTGTTTCCACAAGTTTTAGGAAATTTGACAGAGAGTCACTTTCCATAAGGATTCTGAGTTTCTTGAAATCAATACAACTTAAATGGACTGTACTATGTTACTATAAAGTAAAAAGAAATCAAAGTTTTAGCATTATTAATATTACAAAGCGAAGGGTAACGTCAGAAAAATAGAAGTTTTTAAATGGTCACATAACTCCTACCCCCACCCCGCATCACTTACTATGCAATGATCATTACACCAAATAATATCTCTGTTTACTGTAGATTTCACGACCTTATAATACAGTTGCCGATTCAATCATGTTTTACTACAGGAGGTAAAAAACATACAATGGTGTTTTATAGAATCTATACAATGCCGTCTTACTACAAAAATATTTCTTTACATGAGACTAAAATTTTGAAATTAAAAATAGCTGAATATAATTTTTTTTTTGTAGCATAACTTATACATTTTTAAATAGAAAATTTCAATCATCGTCTTGCTATTTCTATTGTGAAAATTATCTCTATGCAAACCATTATCAGTTTAGCATTTTTAGTTAAAAAATTACACTTATTTTTGCAAAAGTTGCTAATGAATCTTAGAACCGGTTTTATAAGCGATATACCTACCTGCTGCCTCATTGGAATAATGAATGTGATTGTTCCTAGACACAGGACTCATCTGAGAATTTTTGGGATATCCATGACCATAGTTAGATTCTTTTGGACTGGTGTTTGGCGCTACCGAACACTCGCTGTAAGATAAAATATTATTTAAAATAAGATATATATAGATTGTATTAAAGACAGGCAAGAATATTCATGTAAAAGCTTTCATTTGTCAATTCGTTGACACATTTTTATACTAATTACATCTATAATGGACAATTCTTCTATCTACTAGTATAACTGCGCGAAAAAAGTATTAATTATATATTGACAAAGAATTAGTTATAACCAGGGCTTTTTTTTTAAATCAAAAACTGATGATTTTTATCAAAAAATTTTAACAAATCATGATTATTTCGATTTCTTCTTTTTTAACATTCCCTTTCAGATGAATATAATACTGAAAATAACTATACTAATAGCAGATGTGTACTTTTTATAGTCTAATTAATAATAATTATTATTAACAATCCTTCTAATGATGGACAAAAAAGCAGTTATTTTGCAAAAAGTGCCCACGATTGCCACAAGTAACCGCTTAAGTAAATCAACTCCATGAATCGAGGCCCTTTATCTAAGCCGAAAATTGGGGAAGTTCCTCGCCGACCATGAGGGAAATCCAGGCGATCCAAGCGTATTTTAACAATGAAAATGTTTAAAGTAAACAAGTGCGTCCCAAGTTAATTAAAAGTAAATAAGTTTAAAATAAAAATAAGTTGAAGGAATAAAGATAATGTTTGGGATTACTTTATAGAAAAAACAAAAAACATAGACTGATGGTAGATCAATTTGTAGAAATTGTAATGAAGAAATGCAAGTTTTGTTAAAAGATTAAAAGACCATCATGGAAAGTACAAAACGTTAGATGTTGATACAGAAATCGCTGAAGTAATTAACGAAGAAGTTGATTTAATTACCGGTATGTAATGTGATTTATTTTTACCTTCTTAGTATGCTAGCAAAGGTAGTTATTGTTTTCGGATTTTTTTTTGATTGCATGCAAAATGCACGTTTTGGATGTCTTTAAGTGGATCTACACTATTTTCAAAAAGTGTCTGTTTGTCGGTCTGTCTGGATGTTTTACAATTTCACTTAAACTCTTTAACCGATTTGAAACAAATTTTGAAGAAAAATACATCTCAATTCGAAATTGATTTTGAGTTTGAACCCCAATCGAAAAGTGCTTTTTTTGACAGCTGTCAAAATTAAAACGTTTATATCTCCGTTATTTACGGACGGATTTCAACCAAATTTGGATGATTGTGTAATTTAAATTCTTGTATTTTTTTTACTTTCTTGGCAGATTTCGGCCGAAAAAGTGGAGATTTGAAATTCATTAAAAATTTGTACACTGGTTTTAAAATTGCTGTATTTTATTTTTGATATTAATAGGTATGAAACTTTAATAAATGCATATATCCCCTTTATCTTTATATTTTATCCCGTTTTAACCAAACTTAAGACCTTTTAGAAAGTTGAATGGTGGAATTAAAAATAGCTGTGAAAGTTTGTATTTATGTATTTATATTTTTTTTAGAGAAAATGAAAACTTAAGCAACGCAAATATTCCAGGCAATGCGGTTTCAACAAGTTCATCCAGTAGTTATCAAAAACGATCATTTCCAACCAAAGATTTGTCTGAAAGTTTATCATTAGCCGAGGCAATACAATTCACTAATTAACTATAAGAAAAAGAAAACCATTTCCTCAGTAAATTTATCGAACTTCGTTGTACGAACACCTGCAAATGAACAGTAAGAAATAAACATACAAATTGCCAAAGCTGTATTTGCAACCAACAGTAGCTTTAGATGTGTCGGCAATCCGACTGTAAAAATGGCGATCGAAATTTTATTTATTTATTTTTATTTACAGTACAGTATATTACAGATCTAAAAATCCAAATAGTACACATGCTGTCCAGAGCTAGTTACAGATTAAAATCAAAATACAATAATAAATTGAAAATTTAAACTAGTTTAACAAAAATACAATAACAATTAAAATATATATATATATATATATATATATATATATATATATATATATATATATATATATATATATATATATATATATATATATATCATCATGGTACCTCTGAATGTCAGACATCGTTAGATATGAGTAAATTCAGTTTTCGTTGAAACGTTATCACTGTACTGTTGAATTCAGTGTTAAAGGGGACATAAATGTTAAAATAATGCATAATTCGATCCATAACACTGTATTTGCCAACATCTGTTCGGCTCCTGTTAACCGAAAATCCCTTGGTGAGACGAGTGCTTCGTGAAGGAACCCGATAATTGATAAGCGCCAAAAGACCAGAGCACTCTGTAATTATCGTAAACCCAAAGAGTATATTCAAGAAGATTCGGCTTTTTCTAAGTTGATCATGCTCAGAATTGATAATCGCTGCTGGTATGATAAAAGACTCTTATCAATTCTTAGTTTATACAATAAGAAGTTTGCAAATTTTGACTGACCTCGCTCCTAGCGCTTTATGTAAGTTCCTTGATATGGTGACCAGACTACGCAGCAATATTCCAAATGACTTCGAACAAGAAAATAATATAGGGATTTTAGGGCTTCGGTGTTGGAAAATTCCCAGCAGTGTCTCATTATGAATCCAGCCATTTTAAAAGATTTTGATAACACATAATTGATGGGATCTCTAAATCTCAATTCTGAATCAAAAATCACACCTAAATCATTAATTAACTGTACTCGAGGGACTGGAGTGTCTGAGATAAAGTAAGTATGTAATATTGCCACTTTCTTCCTTGAGAACGAAATGATTTTACATTTAGAAATGTTTAACTCCATCCGGTTTTCATTACACCAGTCATTTATTTTACGAAGTTCAGATTACAAGATTGGGAGTCGTTAATACTTATAACTTTTCGGAAAATTTTTAGGTCATCTGCATAGAGAAGAAATTGGCAACCCCCAAACACATCGGTGAGGTTGTTGATGAAAACAAGGAACAGAATCGGACCCAGGTGTGAACCTTGAGGCACTCCCGAAGTTACCCTGATTTCATTGGAGAGAACATTGTTTATTTTAACTACTTGTATACGGTTATGAAGTTAACTCAATAACCATGCCAATAAAGGACCACTCACACAGTACGATTTTAGTTTACCGATGAGAATACTGTGGTCGACTCGGTTGAAGGTTTTTTTTTTTTAACCCAGGTTGACGGTGAGAGAGAATATTTTTTAGATTAAAAATGAGTTTGTCGACGACTAGATTCAAGGACCGTTGCCATACAGTCTAGACCAGATATCGAACGGTAATTGCTCACGTCAGCTCTATCTCCACTCTTGTGAATCACGGTCACATAAGCTGACTTCCATATGTTAGGGAATAGACCTTGATTTAGGGAACGTTGACAGATATGACTAAGTGGAAAAGTCAAAGTTGAACTGCAGTTTTTTATGAAGATGGGTGGAATATCGTCTGGTCCAGCACCCTTGGTTTCATCAAGTTCAATAAGCTTCTCCAATACAGTAGAGCTATTAATATTTATGTTTTGTAGATTTATGTTATTTATTGAACGAATATGTATAGGTTTTGAGAGGGTCAAACTTATTGAAGTAACTGAAAGAAGTCGTGAATAAATTCGCAATTAAATATGGGTCAGTGAGTTGTGTGTTATTAAACTTCATATGTGAAGGATGCGCAGCCGCGTTTCGTTGAATTTTGATATAAGACCATAAGATCTGGTTATAGTCCTCCAGGAAAAACAATATCTATAACCCTTTTAGATCAAATATATGATAATGAAAAAACAAAATGTTTTGGAGATCTTTCTGGACAGGGCGTTAATAGGTCAACTGATGGTTGGTCTAATGTGCATAATGGGCATGTATTCTGTACCACGATAACTACTGAAGATGGACGAGTATTCTTATGTGAAACAATAGATACTTCAGGCCATTTGATTCCATCTTGTAAATCTCAATACAACTGTGACATTAAATCGTTTGTAACAGAAAATGCGGCGAACACGCAGTTATGGGAAGAACTATAGAAGACAAGTAAGACATCAGTGGAAGAGTCATAACATATAGATGCTCAGGTCACCTTCTAAACCTACTCAACAAAGACTTAGAAATAAGAGACGTTAAAGAACATATGACACAAGTCATTAAATATTTCAGAAATAACCACTTGGCAGGAGCAAAGTACTAACAGCCTGATGGAAAATCACTAGTATTTCCAAGTGACGTAAGATGAAACAGTAGGGCAGATTGTCTAGATGCACATGTAAGCCAATGGGTGAAACTGTTAAAATTTTGTGAAGAAATAGACTCGACCATATACCAAAAAGTTATAAAAATATTGGATTTTTTCCATTTATTATAAAACTCCAAGCTAAAATTGAACCATTTTCAACAATTATGTTTTCAGATGAGGTTTTATCTAATGTTAGTGCACTACAGTGGTGGGTCTCACAAAAAAACACTCCTGCTATCGAACGTTTTCCCCAAATCTGGAGCAGTTTTTATGTGCTGTCTCGACATCACCTTCAGTAGCAAAGGTTTTTTCTACTTTCGGGCTCGGTCACTCGCAAGTTAAAAGTAAATTAGGAATAGAAAAAGCAGGAAAATTAGTATTTCTTTACAGATATTACAATGAAAATTAAAAATGTCATTAATTTACTTATAAACTACCTGTCTGTTTTAAGAAATGTTGTCTTACTTATGATTGTTTATGTATAATATATAATAATATATAATGTTTTATGTTTATTTTGTATTAAACAATGGTTACTCCTATATTTCTAGTTCTGATTTAAATCATGAATTAAAATAAAAAATCATGTGATTTAAATCGGTCGAACTCTGGTTATAACAATATTATATGCACATTATTTCTGCTAAAAACAAAACATTATTTAAGGACGAGAGCAAAAAATCTAGGTACTGAGTTAAAGAATTTTGTTCCTTAAATCACCTAGTCATAAATTAAGGCTATTAAGTTTTTTACAATTTTTAAAATCGGTTGTTTATAATAAATAATTTATTTTTTATATTATGTGCATCATCTGTTTTACTCTTAATGTTCTTTATTGAATTATTAAATTTTCACACAAAACTTGGACAGAGTTCAACTTACATAGGTCCTAATGCAAAGTACAGAAAATTTTATTTTAGATATTCCAACTTTTTTTTGGGGCAAGTTATAAGTCATTATAATTAGTTTGAGGATGGTGATGTCACCATTTAATCAATTTATAAAATTTAGAAAAGGAAAAAAATTATTGATAAATGATTTCACCATATTACCCATGATTATCTTGGATGGCTCCAGATTTTTCAGAATTATAATGGATTACTTTTGTTTTGTCCACTAGATAACCTCAGTAAGAGACATGACTGTACCAGAACATATAATAATAACCATGGAAGAACTTAAAATGCTAAATATAATTATTAGTTCCGAATTTTGAGTTCTGTGTTCTGTTAGGATTATTCCTTTATTACCCTTCTCTATCCCAAATTATGTCCTAATTTTTTAAAGCACGATCCTTATCTATAATATTTCAATCATTACTCTGTTAAACATTTAAGTAAAATGTATCAATATAATTTATTTTTAATTAATATAATTACTAAAATATAAACACATTTTAATTTGTTGATCATTTAAAAATAATAATGTTTGTAGTAATTTTTAAACATTTTGGGTCATGATCTTTTATGTTTTCTAATAGATATTAGGTATCAATAGGTTAATCACCCCAGTTTACTATATATGACATTATAGGAGTTTGATTCTCCATTAAGTATTATTTTTTTTTAAAAAAACAGTTTCAATTTGTTTTAACCTTGGTTAATGTAAACACAGCTAAGAGTTAAGAATTACATTTAAGGTTAATTATCAATGAATTAATTGATCATTTTAGACGGACAGCTGATGTTCAATGCA
Source organism: Diaprepes abbreviatus (assembly GCA_034092305.1). Lineage (NCBI taxonomy): Eukaryota > Metazoa > Arthropoda > Insecta > Coleoptera > Curculionidae > Diaprepes > Diaprepes abbreviatus. The sequence continues at coordinate 39,020,412 of JASJET010000022.1, forward strand.
TAGTTATACTCCAAAGTTGTCTAAAGAAGTGTCACAAACATTTAAAATAGCTTAGTTTCCACATCAAGGACTTTTATAACAGTGTGGTTACAGCTTTAGATGTGTTATTTAATTTATAAGATGGTATAAAATTAAAAAATAGGACTTTCTTGTGCTTTACGGACCATCAAGATGATTTTCAATAGAACATAATAGAATATTTAGTTTACAGTATAGAAAAAAATATTCAATTATTTATATAAAATTAAGCTTTAATACGGAAATATGTATATGTATATGTATATATATATATATATATATATATATATATATATATATATATATATATATATATATATATATATATATATATATATATATATATACATATACATATACATTTTTTTGAGAGACAATTCGCAAAAATGTTAAGATGAAGGGAATAGTACATGCAAATCCTATACTAATATCTATAAAACTTGTAATGGCACTACTGGAGTAATTAAATCATAATGTTTTATATGAACCTAATTTTATATTACCTATTATTTACTTCTTGATAAGGCTATTCTTTGTTAAGTTTTTAAGAAACACATATTTATCTTAAGGGGAAAAACGTTTCTAGAGGGTGAAATCAACCCAGAATGTCTATGGGCGTATTTTTACATTTCCATATATTTGCATTTGCTATTATCAAATAGGTTCAATTCAAGCAATTTGGAGTTGGTAACAGAAAGCTGCAGAAATGTGTTAAAAGGCTAAAAAATTATCCTAACATGCAGAAGATAAATGTTATAAATTGGCAAAAAGTGAATATATGGATTATGCGCACAAAGAAATTTCCCAATTTGTTATTAAAATTGCACGAGTTTGGCAACAAGGTAACCAGAAAATCCGAATTGGCTTTGCGCATGCGTTAGTTTTCTTTGTTGTGCCATGCAGTATCATCTATGGAACTTCAAATTTAGAATTCCAGTAAGTTCATAAGGCATTTGTGTATTTTTTATATAAAACAGGCATCAGTGTATAGAACTGTTCTGGAAACCTCGGAGCACGGTACCGGGATTTAATTATTTTCGGTCAGTACGTTTTTATATTTTTTGTCTCTAGGATTATTAATGATTTTAAACGTTGATTATAACAATTTCGGCTCTAGAACTTTTAACAAACCTAAGAGACCTAATATTTTATGATGCATAAAAATTCTACCGCACTCTTTATTGCAAAATTTTATCATTCAGTTGCAGAGTTCAACCGATTTAAATCACGATTTTAATCAACGATTTAAATAACATGATTTTTTTTTATTTTAATCCATGATTTAAATCAAAAGAAAATCAAAACTAGAAATATAGGTGTAAACATTGTTTAATACAAAATAAACAAAACATTTCAGAATAATTATAAATAAGAAAACATTTCTTAAAACAGGTAGGGAGTTTATGAATAATAACCACACATTTTCAATTTTCATTTTAAAACCTGTAAAGAAATACTAATTTTCCTGCTTTTTTCTATTCCTAATTTATTTTTAACATGCGAGTGAACGAGCCCAAATGTAGCAAAACCCTTTCTACTGAAGCTAATGACGAGACAGCACATAAAAACTGCTTTAGAATTGGGAGAAAACGTTCATCAGGAATGTTTTTTGTGAGACCCACCACTGTAGTGCACTAACATTGGATAAAACCTCATCTGAAAACATAATTGTTCAAAATGGTTCCATTTTAGCTTGGAGTTTTATAATAAATCGAAAAAATCCAATATTTTGTACATTTCTTTAACACTATTTAAAGCTTGGTTGGTCTCTATATCAGTCAGTTTATATTTGGTTTTAGTTATATCTAAAATATAAGCTATAAAGTGATGGTCCGTAAGTGCCTGTTTATATCGTTTTTGAACAATATCAAGCCGAGATAAGGATAATTCTAATTCATCTTAGAATATACTACTCAGTTCTTTCCATATTTCTACTGCATCCGATAGAAAACATTTTTTTTGTTATTTATTAATTGCCACGGCTATAGGTTTCAAGATTTTCAGGTATTCCTCAGTTGATCTTTTAAGACCAATGTTTAAAAATTTTTGGTATGTGGTCGTGTCTATTTCTTTTCTATTTTCTTCACAAATTTTTAACAGTTTCTCCCATTGGCTTACATATATATTTAGACAATTTGCCATACTGTTCCACCTTACGACACTCGGAAGTACTAGTGCTTTTCCATCAGGCTATTTGTACTTTGCTCCTGCCAAGTGGTTTTTCAAAAATATTTAATGACTTGTGTAATATATTCTTTAACGTCTCTTACTTCTAAGTTCTTCAAATTTCAATTTATTCATCAGTATCATGTTTTACAACACTTACATTCGTCAGTACATAAAATAAAAAACACTACAAATACATTTACATTTAAAATCTTAATTATATACATTACACATGAAACTTAGGCTAAGTCTAGTTTAAAAATTATGATTAAAATTTGTAATGAATAAATTCGTCAAAACTATAAAATGCATTCTGGATTAAAATTTGTTTTATTCTATATTTAAAAAGATTATCTGGAAGCTCTCTCAATGACGGAGGCAAAACATTAAAGAATTTTATCGCCAGGCAACCAGGCCCATTCCGACACCTTTCCAAACGAAAATATGCGAGCACCAAATTATCCCTGTGCCTCGTGTCCCAGCTGTGGACCCCACTGTGCGTTTTGAAACTTTCTTTGTATTTTTTAACATACAGTAAGTTATCCAAAATGTATTGCGAAGGCAATGTTAAAATTTTTAGTTCGGAGAATGCTGCTCTAAAGTCCTCCCTAAAGATCGTACCCCGCACCACTCTCACAGCCCTTTGCTGAAGCCCAAACACGCGAGACTCCCGCGATGCATGGCCCCAGACAAGCAGTGTACCGAATGGAACAGGGCAAAGTACGAAGTCCTCACAACCGACATGCTAACTCACAGCGCCAGACGTCTCAAAGCAAACAGACTGCTACGGAGCCTCCCTGAAACATGCTCTATATGAGCTTCCCAAGTAAGGCCAGGATCAATCTGGACTCCCAAGAATCTAGTACTCAGCAAATCCCCATTTATATCTCCCACGTCACATAGAGAAAATACCACTTGCTTGGTTGTCTTGCAGAGTATGAGTAGGTGAGCTAAGCATCCATATGTTATGAACCTTTCACTAATGTCTAATTTGTCTTCTGTAGTTCTTGTCATAATTGTCGTGTTCGCCGCATTATCTGTTACAAACGATTTAACGTCGCAGTTGTATTTAGATTTACAAAATGAAATCAAATGTAAAGCAAACTCAGTTAAATAATCGCCAGTGTGAGGGTTTCCTGAAGTATCTATTGTTTCAGATAAGAATGTATGTCCATCTTCAGTAGTAATTGTGGCACAGATTACAGGCTCATTATGCCACATTAGACCAACCATCAATCGACATGTTAACGTCCTGTCCAGAAAGATCTCTAACACATTTTGCTTTTTCATTATCATAAATTTGATCTGAAAGGGTTGTAGAAATTGTTTTTCCTGGAGGACTATAACCAGGTCGTAACATTTCGATCGCCCTTTTTACATGCGGATTGTCGACTCATCTAAAGCTACTGTTGGTTGCAAATACAGCTTCGACAATTTGTATGTTGATTTCTTGCTCTTCATTTGCAGGGGTTCGTATACCGAAGTTCTCTAAATTTACTGAGGAACTGGTTTTCTTTTTCTTAGTACTTCTTAATTCCTTTTTTTTTTTTTTTTCTATAAAATAATTCCAAATATGATCTTTTCTCCTTCCACTTATTTTTATTTTAAACTTCTTTACTTTGAATTAAGTCTTTACAGTATTTCCTTCATTAACTCATTTATGAATCGATTTAATAAACGATTTGTCAAGTCCAGTCCTTACCACTGATCTACTGCGCAATTGCATAGCCAGTTTTAGGGGAGTATAGCTTTACATGCCCGACCGAATTCCTTCGGTTTACCCTCTCTCATTTCGTTGGTCTGTTATACAAAGGGAATGAAACGATTAGAAGTAATTAGGTTGAGATTTAAAAAATATACAATAAAAAATCTACAGCTCATATTTTGAATCTTACATTTATCTACTTGTAATTTCATGAGATAAGAAAAATCAAAGTACAGGTTTAAAAAAATATAAAAAATGTGTGCCACTCTTATTCAGTAAGCAGATCCACGTAATAACGTCTAATTATTTTATTTTTAATTATTTATATATTTTTCTCATATCTTAAGCAGTAAAAAAATGATAATACTTATTTTAGTTCGCATGTAAATTTTATTGTGAAATTCTAGGAAGAAAAGCTATTGTTGCTATTCTATGTTTCCAGCGTAAAAAGTTTTTTTCTCATGCTAATAATGTATAGTATGTTAACTGACTGAATAAGTGTGGTGATATTTGATCCGTGATGCTTAGACCTCGTTGGGCCCATTATATCCTATGACCGCAGGTCATTCGAGGTACATCGCCTTTGCTAATTGTATCTCCAAAATGTCTCTGCCTTAGTCTGTTGAGCGCCGGACACTCTCTAAGAACATGATCAACAGTTTTATCCTCCGTCAGACACCATTTGCACATCGGATCATCCGCGATGCCAATTTTATGAAGATGGCCTCGTCGTTGATAATATTCCGTCAACAATCCCACCACGATCCGCAGTTCTTTCCTCTTTAGAAAAATAAATGATCTGGGATCTACACGAGTGTGATTGTGCAGTCGTTTTTTTGTAGGCTGCCAAGTACCTTTCTGCATAGTATAGTATGTTGTTATTTATAACTTTTTATTCAGTTATATTATTAGCTTCTAGGGTTAGCAAATATCCCAAATAAAAGTTTTAAAGGTAATTAATCTCTACAGATTTATAGTAGTTCAATTAAATGTTCGAAGGTTACTCCAATTCATAAAAAAGAGCCGTTCATTGACGTATCAAATTATCGACCTATCTCACTAATTCCCATTGTCTCCAAAATAATTGATTCAACCATGAAAAATCGATTACTGACATTTTTTGGGCAACATACTTTGTTTGTGGAATCACAACCTGGATTCCGTCCTGGTCGCTTTACAACACCGGCCATGGTACAATTGATAGAAATATTAACAGGGTCTTGAAGGAAGTTAAACTTCTTTCACTCACTTTGTGTGACTTAAGCAAAGCTTTTGATTGTGTTGTTTATGACTATCTTCTTCAGAAGCTGAAACACTATCATGTCATGGGCAAGGCTCTATCTTTAATTGAATCCTACCTCTCAGAGAGGATCCAATTCGTCGAATTTAACAATCAACAATCCTCTTCGGAGTGGATCCAGTATGACATTCCACAGGGATCCATACTGGGGCCTATCCTTTTCATAACATATGCCAACGACCTCACTTGTAATCTCCCGAAGGGTGACGCCTGCCTTCTTGCCGACGATACATCCCTGATAACCACATCGGACGATATAGCTACACTTAGTATTCTGACTCAAAGTATACGTTTAATAGCTGAAAAGTGGTTTTCGTCCAATAAACTAAACTTAATGAGAAGATCCAACATTTGACAATAACCTTAAAGCCCGACGTCGACATTACAGGACCAGTCAAACTTTTGGACTTTCATATGGACTGTAAACTTACTTGGTCAGCCCACTTAGAGAGCCTCTCAAAAAAACTGTCTACAAATCTATTCTTATTAAGACAATTAAAGAATACGGTAACATCTGATGTGGTGTGTATGGCATTTTTTGCTTTTTTTCCACACCCATTTACAATATAAGATTCTAGTTTGGAGTCATTGTGGAAATCAACTCCCAACTTTCAGCATACACAAAGCAGAGATCTGAACAATCTCAGGGGTACACAGTACAACTCATTGCAAGCCTCTGTTTATTACCCACAGAATCTTTACCTTGAGCTCCCTGTTTACTTACGAATGCCTAATTTATGTAAAAACAAATATTCATAAGTTCACTACTCACTCTGATACACACATCTGACTCGCAACCGACAGGACAATGACATAGGGTATACTATTACATATTCTACTAAATAAATCAATCAATGCAGTAAATTTTTATGGACCGAAAATTTAAAATAAGTTACCGGTACATATAAGAAACCTGGAAATAGGAAGATTTAAGTCCAGAATCAAAAGTGTACCGATTTCTAGGGCTTACTATCAAATATCAGAATTTTTTAGGGACAACATGGCTGACAGTTTTTAAACAATGGAGAATTTTAAATTGTTACAATGTGATTTTATTCATGTATTTTAGATGTGCTAATTTATTTTCTGTGTAATGTATTGTATACTATGAATTGTCTTTGCTTCCTCCGTCATACTATATTTTAGTTTAGATTTAAGTTTTTACTTTATAGTTTTGACAAGTTAAGGTAGTCCACTCGCGACAGTTGTAGACAAAAGTATAGCCTTTAAGTTAGGACCAAAAGTTCAAGATTCTCAGGCCTAAAGAATTTTGTTTTTGTACGAGACTGTACCCAACACAGGTTAACTTTCAATATACAGACACATTCTTATACAGTAATAACTTTAAATATAATACATCTGGCAGCGCCGCAAATGTCTATACTGAATGGTCAATAGAGTAAACGTGTGTATAGTAACGTTCATATAGTGTGAGTCTCATACCTATACAGTTTGTTATGTTGACATCCCAACACATTGAGAAAATAAATAAAAATATCGAGAAATATATTTAAAAAAATGTCACATTCTGAAGAACTAACCTAACTAACTTAGGTTTGAATTATCGCGCGTTGCCAAGTTGTGTTCACTGTAACCCACTACGCGTCAGATGTTTTCAAATTATTTTTATTTAAAAAATCTGTATTTTCTAAACAAAACGATCAAGAAATTCAGGGTTTTTACTAAAAAAAATTCTTAATTTTTGGATCTACGTTGCATTAGTTTTTAAAAAATATGGTAAAAACCGTTTTTGAGATATCCCAAAATGTATTGGCATTTTCTTATATGCAGTGACCTCCATGTTAATTATACATATTTTAATTGTTAATATTTCATCTCACAGACGATTAAAAAATTTCGTTTTTTTTTTCAGTTAAATAAAAGACACTTTTGTAAACTATGGCTATATTCTTTTGAGTAATTATCAATTGATCAAAGTGAACAAAGTGAAACTGATAACTTCATGTTCTTTTGAATATGCGTTTACTTGTCATTGGGCTGAAGTGATCATGATTACTTCAAGTGATAGAAGTGAAAGTGATAATGACTCAAAAGAATAGCCCTTATATATTCAAATTTGATCACGTTCCTAAGAAGGTCGTTTCACGTGTGAACTACCTTAAGCAGATTTGTATAGTACCCGAACCAGGAATTATCGGACGTTGCCTCCGAATCTTCGGCGAGTGTTGCCAAGGAGTTTGTGGGCGTGAAGAAGAAGTTGGCATTTTGCCAAAAACTAATGAGACTGACGATGCGACTACAAAATACAAATGCTAAGAAAGTAACTAAAAATTATATATTTCCTTCAGTCTAGTAACGCTTTTTAATTGGTGTATGAGTTTTATTTTTAATTTTGTTGTTATATGTACTAATGCATATTTTTAATTTTGTTGCTATATGTATTAATGTATATTTTTAAGTTTGGTGATTGTTATTTTACAATATTTAAATAGTTTTGAGTGGACATAAATAACTAGATAGTTGGTCATTTGAATTTAAGGTCTTTTTATATCAGTTTTGGTGAGTGAGTGTATCTCATTCATGAACAAAAGCTTGACATTCTGGTTATTTCTGAGACATGGTTGTTGGTTAATGAGGATTAGGATGTCGCAAATACAAATATGAGTTATTATCCTCGAAGTGTGTTGCGAATAGAGTGATGAGGTGTGTGATGTGTGATGATTGAGCAATTATAGATGAATTTAGAGATAATTGGAAAACTATGCTATCTCTGTGACCACCCTCGCGTAATGTGAGATCTGCTATCGATGAACTTGAAAACATGTTGTCTCTTGTAATGATCTATGTTGATTGTGTTATCCGTTTAGGTGAATTTTTTAAAGCTTGATAATCTTACCACTCTCCGTTTTGATGTATATAGCTTTGCACAGATGGTTAGTGAGTCAACGAGAATGTCTGGTGGTGCTGGACTCGATTTTCATTTAGTATGGAGCTCTGATGGTGAATGCAAGGGCATATCTGATCACAAGATGGTGCTATGTAAGCTTAATATAAAATTACTTAAATTTAAACCAAAATCTGTTACCTATAGAGATTTTAAAAATTTTAATTTTTGATAATATATTTTATATTATTTGTATAGAGTATAATATTCAATTATTTAGCGGATTAATTATCAATATTTTCGATTGGCATGCTCCCCTTAAAACCGTTCGTGTTACTAGACTAAAAGCTCCATGGCTAACAGAAGACCTTAAAATCTTAATGAGGGCAGTGCCCTGGCAACTTTTAAAATCACAAAATTTAGAGAGAATTGGGAAAGATACAAAGTGCTACGTAATTCGGTGGTGACCTTATCCTGCAGACGAAAAAGGTCATTTATTGGCGGTGGGGTTGGCGAGGGTGATGTAAGGAAGAATTGGAGAGAGGTGTTGGATCTAAAAAGATATAGTAAATCATGTCAACGCGATAAATGACTATTTTGTTTCAGTTTTTAAGCAGACCGACTGCAGGGAAAAGAAGAGTTTGACAACTTGGTTTCACCTTTTAAAAATAGTTTTAATTTTGTACCTGCAAATGCTCATCATTTATTTATCCCTTCATCACACACATTGTGAACATTTGTCTGGAGCGTAGCTACTCAAGCTTGCCCTTCTTCAAGGCGACAGATATACTCGGATATTATAAGGATGGAGGCTCTAGATGATATTATGGTCATCTGCATTTCCCATAAACTTCTAGATAGTTCGAGCTGACAGAGTATATAGTGGTGTTAGAACGAGGAAACTGCAGAGATGAGTATAAGAAATATTGAATTGGATCCAATATCGCTCACCACATGACCTAATAAAAAGCACTGCCCAGCAATGCTTTGATACACCAAAACAAAGACCCTACATGACAGCAGAATGGTTAAAGAGATATAAAGCCAGCAACAACCGAAAACTAAAAAACTACACAATGCCGTTTTGAGCGATCCGAAAGGACCTTTTATCGAAAGTTAAACTCCTTATCAAACATGACAGATAAAATATACATGAATAAAGAACAAGTAGAAGAATTTTGGAGAAGTTAACTAGCTACAACCATCCATGGCTACATCAACTCTAGCTGGATCACTGAATAACATCAACAAATAAATAAATAAAGAAATAAGTCTGCCAGGATTACAGTTAGATGCAATTTGAACCCTTCACCACTGAGGAAATCTGATTGTTCTGACAAATGAAGTTTTGCTTGATCCACAGAAAATGCTATTGTTTCTTACAGAAGGAGTTATGTATCTCCTGCCAAAAGATCAGCATAATATACAAGCTCTAGCAAAATATTGGCTAATCATCTGTATCCCACACTGTATAAGGTGATCACATCTTGCTTGACACAATGTACACCACGAGCGTAACAACAGTGTAATTCAGCAAAAAAGGATGTGCCAGAGGAGCCATGTGTTGCAAGAAGTAACTCATTATATTCGGTCATATGCAATATACCAACCGAAGGAAGTTTTTGACCGCCTACGTGGACTACCAAAAAGTTATACTGAAAATACATAGAGTCGATGTGCATGTTATGTCCTTTTCACAACACTTCATTTCAACTTGGAGAACTAGGATCCAAATTAAAAATCTTTCAGCGATAAATTCAAAATAGCTGCCATCCCAATACGAATAAGAATATTTTAGGGAGATTCATTAAGCCCATTATGGTTCTGCCTTGCTATGAACCCACTATCATCCCACTTAAATTCCACCAGATGCAGTTTCAATATCAAGAACAAAAGGTTATCCCATACACTTAGCCAAACAGCTTCCGTACTCCCTTCAGAGGAACATTTGTTCATCTCAGATATAATCAGATATCAAAAAGATGAAACACTGTAGTGGCCCTGTCCATGTTGTTGGGCCCCAGGTGATGTTATGGTCGTGTGCATTTCCCATAAACTTCTGGACAATTCGAGCGCTCCTAAGAAGCATTGCGTTTTGCATAGTCTTTTACAGGTGCTTGCTAAGATCCAATCCCTTGATATTAAGCAGAAGATTGTTTGGTACTGTTAGTGGCCAAAAGAATTGCACGGGATTCTCCTGTTACATGCAGTATTGTATTTGATGTTCAACATCCTTATCGGCATTGATCATTCCGGTCTCTATGTGCTTCAGATAGTTTCTTGTTGGGATGACCTGATTTTAGATAGCTAGTAGAAAGGCTTCGGTTTCAGGAAATTTTTGCTTTGACATCAACCAGTCGTTCGACGCTGGTTTGTTAACATTGGTTGACCTAATTTGGGTGTCGTCTATGAAGGAGCTTCTGTGCCTGGGTTTGAAGTTTTTTTTTGTCTGATTGGTGATGAGAAGTTAGTTCGTGGTCCCTCAACCGCAGCGGTGTTGAATCGTCTGCCTCGCATATTGCCTGGTGTAGCACAAAAGACTCGGCCTGTCTGTGATAATATGAGCGTAGGTTTGTTAGTTATTGAATTGTCTCCTCTTCCTCTATATACAATTGTCTCTTCTTCCTCTATATTTTATATTTGTGTGCCTTTATCAGGAGTGTTCTGACTTTCCTCTGCAGACTTTCTATGTACGTCCTGCTTGATTTTACAACTCCAAAAGAATAATCGAGTGCAGAGCACGCATAGAAGTTGTGTTTGGGTTGGTTTGCAGTACCTGCTTAATCTGTCTCATGAATCCATTGGTTAATTTGGTCTTCATAGTTCTTTGTGTCTGTTTCATGTCCAAGTATTCATAGATCTGTCCTACCTCAATAGTCCTATTATAAGTATTCTAACTATTAAAGTTATAAAAACCCTCGACACTAAATAAGGGTTTCTGTATTCTTTCATTTCATGAAATATGAGTAAATAGTCCATTAGACTATACAATATTTAGTCCCTAGCTAGGATGTTGGAGTGAGGAAAATTTAGAACGCGGCAGTTTACACCACGTCGAGTCAGGGTTGTAACTCAACTTGAGAGTGAATGTCAAGCATGCTAGAAGTCAGACATAAAAATATACAAAATGTAAGATTGATTTATGTTTCATCTGTCTGTGTTTATATATATCGACATTCAAACTTACAAACTTTTATTGATCACGATTATAACACAAGAATAAAAATCAACAAGCATATACAGATCCCCATTAGTAATAACAATCATAACCTAAAGTACATAAATTATATTGGACCAAAGATATACAACTTATTGCCCAGTGAGATTAGAAATTTGCAAAGTCTGAAACAGTTTAAAGCACATAGTAAGACTTGATTTTTCTGAGGTGGAATCAATTTGAAAATATATTTTTGTAAGTTAATGTAGTTTAGATTTTTAGGAATTTTTACTTTTTGTTTTGTACATGAAACCAGAATTTGTTTATATTCATTATAATATAGGATCACATTTTAGCACATACAGATGTTTAATCATCTATGTGCTTTTATTTTGTCTTTGTAAATATGTTATATGTGGTGTGATATGAAAATCTGTAGACTTTGTGAATAAATAAATAAATAACTAAAATAAAAAAAATAGATCAGACAGTTGCTCATAATAGACCAGACATTATATTAAAAGATAAATCTTCTAGGTGAACCACACTAATTGACATTGCAATACCAAACAATAACAACCTAAGACCAATATACAATGAGAAGATCGCCAAATACAGAGATCTGGAGGTATAAATTCGCAGACAATGGGCAATGGACAGCGTCCAAACGATTCCCATAATTTTGTCAACAACTGGAGTGACCTAGGACCCGATAACATGGAAAGGGTCCCCACAGAGTTCAATACTTTTGGTATCTTTGTATACCTGGTATGAGTCAATATTTCTTGGAGGGAGTGTGAAGCCGTTTGGCTTGGAAATCTATAATAATAATAATAATATCAATAAAACGTTTATAATTTCCAAATAGTAATAACAAACTCCTTTATTAACAAATGCATACATATTACAAAGTAATATAATACACACATGGGATGCGGTTGGCAACGTTTAACCAATGGCCATTCTTTCATTTAACCAACCACACCTCCTAATGCGCCAACAAGAAGTAATCAATAAGAACAATACAAATACTTATTATTAAGCTGTAAGTGGAAAGCTTTTATACTCTGATTTAAGTCTTTTGATATTACAGTGCTTAAACTGTGGTAAAATCATATTATACTGCTTAACAAAACTATAAGAAAAACTATTCTGAAAAGCAAGGAAGTTCTATGTCTTGGTATCGTAAATAGACTTTGATTTCGTAAATTAGTATTATGTACATCAGTCCTAAGTTCCAATTTTTCATACAAGTACATAGGTTGTTTAGTAACTAATAATTTCCAAAAAAATATCGGAGAATAATCTGTATATATCTTCACATCTTAACCAGCCAATTTGCCTGATGTTATTTGATACAGACTTAAACTTTCTTAAATTAAAAATAAACCTACAGCATGTTTTTTGGACATACTGTATTCTCTTCTTTGTAACTATACTCTATTTAAGAGCTAGAGAGAGTAATAAAACTGACACCGAAACCTCCGACGTACCTGCTGTTTGGGGCGGTAAATTCGGCGAGAAGGTTACCTGCTCCATAAAACAAGAACATGTAAATTCGGCGCACAGATTTTAGAGTTATTTTAATCCTATAGGTAAACTCGGAGCGAAAATAAATTAGGTTAGTTCTGGTTTCCTTCCTCTTTGGTCCCCAATTTATGAGTTGTATATATTTGTCCAATAATTGTATTAAATTACATTTAAATATTCTTTTAAGTAAATTAGGTAATACAATATTAGTATGAAGTAGGTAGGTTAGCGGGCAGGTAGATTTCAGATGGCTCTTTCGTCTTTAGTGGGTAATTCATGGGTTATTAAAAACATTGCAAAATTTGAAAATTGTTTATGGTACTTCAAGAAGGATCTGTGCCAAATTTACATGTTGTAATGACATACCCTTTAAGATGCACAGGTAAAGGGTTTATTTTCTCGCCGAATTTACTACCGTCCCCTGCTTCAGTGCCGCAGGTAATGGAGGACTGCCATATATCTAATTATATTTAAATATTATAAGCTTTTATAAATTTATTGCAACTATAAAATTGTTCATAGTTCAGTTTAATTTCTGTCAGTGAGCAGAATACACCTTACAGTGTGTCCTTAGTGATTTATATTGTTTGTGCTTGTTTTTATATATTATTTGAGATTAGTGAGATACCCAAAAGGTATGGCTTCCACCTCGATATTTATTCCAAAATTGTTAAAACCAGGGCATTTTTTCCACAACAAAAAGCTTATACCAAGCTCTGTTGAGATGTGTTCCAAACCAATAGGAGTTGGAAAATTTATTGTTTACTGAATGCTGAAGGAGAAAAAGGACTAGTTAGTGCTTCCAAGCCACATTCGGTCACGGGAAGAAGAAAAATCCCATTGGAAGAAAAAATAAAAACAGCAATAAGAAGAGTTGTACATACATTTTATTATGAGAGGCAGATCCCTACAGTCAACAAAACTCTAACTAAAATCAGTGAAGATTGGGATTTACCTGAAATTAAAAGAACTGGGCTCTGGAAATTGCTCAGAGATGAGATAGCAGAACCAATTATAATTAATATGTGTGAAGATAGCTCCACTGATTCTGATTACGAATTAGATATGTAATGTTTACCATGTAAACATAATTTATTATTTATATTTTAGTTTTTGTTGTATTTTATTGTTTAATGTTGTTAAAAATTTATATATTTTTATTTTAGTGTATCCAATCTTTAATTTTATATACATTTTAGTCCAATAGAAGAAAATTTTTTATTATTTTATTATTATGTTTGTGTCTTTTTCTTAAGCATGTGTAAAATTAACTGTTTGTTTTACTTTTTTTGGGGCTATCAGATTTCCACATAATAAAGTAAATTAAATTTAGATGTCAGTGCAATAGAAATAAAAATAAGTAAGTCTAATTTTAACTATAACATATAAAAATTAATTATATTTTAATCCCGTTTTAGTGTTTAATTGTAATTCTGTAATGATTTAACAAATAAATAAACTGAAAAGTCAAATGTCCTAAAAATGTTTTTAATAAATAAAAAAATGACAGCTTCAAAAAAATTTTAATATTATATGGACGAATTTATTTTTTATATATGTTCAACTTCTTGTATTTATGATAATGGGTATTTTATAAGAATTTAAATTATAACTTTGAATTTTCTGAGACAATGAGCCCCAGGTTTTAGTTTGAATGTGCTTAAAATGGTGTTTATGCCAAAACTAAAAATAATAAAAATACAGTTGTGGTGTTAACGATGGTATAATTAACCATATTTTGTAATGTATGTGAATTATTAAGAAGTCATAAGAAATAAAATAATATTATTATAACAATTTAGTTCTATTTTGAGTCTATGACTGAAATAATTCAAACCCATAAATACTTAGTGATAAAATAAACTTCCTTGGGACGCCTATGACAATGATTAAAATCCCTTTTTACACTTCACACTTCCAAATATCTATTGTTATCCAACCCAAGTAGCCCATTATTATAGACCCCTATTTTTTATTATAAACATTTCCACCCATTCCTATAAAAAATATGAGTCTAACAGATTTTGCCAAAGATAGGGGATTAAAAAACACAGGTAGTTTGCAAAGAAAAAAAGGGTCAAAAATAAATTATTACTTACTCTAGTTCTTGACTATACATCCAAAAAGGATAGTAAACAATATAACAGTAGTTATAGATTGGCATAATAAGAGTTTCAATATCTTTCTTCTCATTTTAAATTTCAATAGATATCTATTTGAATATAAAACCTTTATTTTAATAGAACTGCTTTGTAATAGATTTTGGCCATGTTTATGAAACCTTAAAATCCAAATATAGTCCCAGGTTTCTAGCACAATTTGAAAAAAGTAAAACATCATCTCCAATATATTCTTTGAGGTGATCTGTGAGCTTGTTGCGCTGTTTTTCAGAGCAAAATAAGAGAACCTCAGTCTTGTTGGGACCGATTTTTAAATTATGCTCCTTAGAACAGTTCTTGCTGTTATGAATAATTACTTTTCATCCTATAATCAGTTGACAGTTTTAAAAGGCGAATTGGATACCATGATCAATGGCTTTTTCAATGTAGTTTTTTAGTGTTTTGATATGTTTGTTTTTTTAAATTGTTGTTACTCCGATGAAAGATTCTTTTCTTGAGTTTTGAAAAAATTAAAATATGTAATTTATACTGCATATTTGTAAATGTTGCTATGTAAATAAATAAATAAGAAAAGAATTTAGAAATAGAAAAGAAAATATAAAAAAATAGTCATTTATTTTTCACTGATTGTTATATGCATATAAAGTGATAATTCAATCCTTATAATTATTTGTTTTTATAAAAAACTCTAGACCTGTATCTTATTTATCTTATCTCATTAACTTGAAGAAGATCTGTCAAAATATGAGAAACATATTTTTTGTTAAAATTTTTTAAATTTCAACCCCAATAATTTCTGAGCATTTTATCCTTTTCACATAATACCTACTGTGTAACTTCATTCCATAGATCGTTTTTTTCGCCAATATATGTATCTTAGATTTCGACAGATTTAAATCTGGTCAAACTCGGCAGGGAATACAAGAGGCAGTTTTGTTGTAAGTAATTTATTATTTCTCATTATAATACTGGGTACAAAAATTTGAGTTAACAAAATATTTAAAAAGAAAAAAATTAATATTTCATAGCCCTTCCAATGTTCTATATCAATTCACTAATTGAAAATTTAATCAAAAAATTTTGTAATAAACTCCTGAACCAAAATACTATACACTTATTCTTATGAGAAACCCAACTATCTACTCTAAATGCAGATATAATACTATGTTGTTTTATATCAATAGATTAATTGAAAATTTAATCAAAAAATTTTGTAATAAACTCCTGGACCAAAATACTATACACTTATTCTTATGAGAAACCTAACCATCTACTCTAAATGCAGATATAATACTCAAACCCTATATCAACTTTATACAGCTACAATTAATTATTTTTGAAACATACAAAAAATTTTTAATCATTGGTAATCTTACTATTTCTGTCATGAAAGGATATTTTTTTATTAGTTCCAGTGTGATATTTGTATATAATTTGAATTAAATATTTAGTAATGTAACTGGAAGGAAGAACTCAGGAATTGGCTATTTGGGCACGTGTGCATAATAAAGTTTATTAATGATTGAATCTTTTAATATATCAAGAATTAATTATTTGATAATGACATTAATTTGTCTTAATATTAATTTTCTAAGGATTTTTACAACACATGTGATTTTTTAATTTGAGTAGTACTGATCTCCAGTAATGATATACCGTAAGTAAATTTTTGGTTATAAAGTAAAGACAATTGAGGAAATGAGTAATTAAATTTGTGGATGTCACATAGGAATTAAAGAATAGTCTTTAATAATAAATATGACTTATTTAAGGAAGAAAAACAAACAAATTATAAGATATTAAAGATGATATACTAACTAAATGTACAACCTAACTACTTAAGCTGAAGAGTTATTTAAATGTGAAACTTTGTTAATATTTGTAGTAGTGACCAAGTAAACATATATTATTAACCCAAGGCCAAAATAATGCTATAAAGGATATTGCAAATTGTTAATACTGATTTTTATTACCTCCATCCATTTTAAATATTCCAAATCTATCTTATCATTAAAATTTTCAAGACATAAATCTTTATCGTGGTTTCATCACCCTGCATAACCATTTATAAAGTGAGATAAAGCAAGTTAGAGCAGATATTTTTTTAGCACAATAATTATCCCATATGTTAAAAGTATAACTCTACACTAATTAGATGGAAAATAAAGTTTTTTAACATTTTGATGGTCAATTTGATAATTAGAGCCTTGCATCCCAATACTCTTATGGAAGTTTATTATAGGTTAAGACACTACATTAGAGATGGTTAAAACTTGCAGTTAATAAAAAAGTAATACTGGCTATTAATTAACCTATCAATAGTCATTAAGTAAACAAGAAGAAAAACTATAAACAAAAACTATGCTTACCCTCTACTAAAGTTACTTTCAAATTCTCTATTGTAATCTTTAGGATATCTGTTTGGCCACCTTTGATGATTGTGGGGGTGATTAGATCTGTTTGAGTGGTTATTAGCATGCCTATTAAAACTAGATGAGTTCTTACGAGGTTGATTGTGGTTATTAGAATTCATTACTTAATTATCTACGACGTAGAGTAAGTTGAACAATGCAATTATTATGGCAAACAATATAACAACCTTGTAGCAAATGTACACAATCACTATTGAGCAAGAAAATGAGTAATTTTATTATTTGTTCAACACTATTGATCCACATGAGGCATTTTACAGCGAACAAATAATCTTAGGGTTCCAAGAACTAAATGATTAGGCAAAACGGCGTATAACGTACACTAATACACATTATTTACTTTATAAAACTTATAGGATAGTATTTTACTACACTGATATATTTTTTTTAGACAAGCACACAATTACTGTTGTGAAATCAGTCACAAACACCCTACACCCACAATTTTTGACATTTGAAAGTTGTGATTTTAGGTTTTTCTATTATTAGGCCAATTCATAAAAATTATGCGATTTATTAAAAATAACCTTATATTAGTTTATTTTATAGCCCGAAAAGTAAATTTTGGAATAAACACAACGTTCTCTTAGAAAAAAACTATTTATATGAAAATTATTTTTCGGAATGAAATTAGTTGGAACATGGCTACCAATATTTAAAAATTGACGCGTAGTCTTGAGGGCGCATTCAACCGTAGCGTCTTAGTATATTAAATTTTAAGGCATTTTTCAGCGGTGGAAGATCTTAAAAATTGTTTAGGACTGATTTATTGGGATTGTTAATAGCATAGTTTACAATCAGAAAAGACATTTATTATGTTTCATAGGTCAAAAAATGCATATAAGCCTCATATTGACTTAGAATTACCATGATCCAAAAGGTCATTTTTAGAAATCGGACAAAATTGTAAATTTTAAGGTATATTGAATTCTTGCTGCAATCTAGGAAAAGATAGTTATATTTTTTTAGTCTTTATCACTTTAAATTATATCACTTTTATTTCTTTGAAATAATTTTGACCACTTCAACAAAATCGCAACTATATGTCTATTCAAAAGAACACCAAGTCATCAATTTTACTTTTATGACTTTCATCATTAATAATTAACTGTAAATAATCCGGCTGATATATGATAAATTATATATGAAAATATGATATTTTACTTTTTAAAAAATTTCTTATTTTACTTTAACATCTTAAGATATAGATATTCCGGCTTTTAGGGTATTTGCTGCACTTGAACTTATTAGTTTCGGCTCAAATATAAAATATATTCACATATGTCAAAATTAATATGATCAGAATAAGCAAATTTTACAGAAAAATTTTAAATTTAAATTTGCTATTGTAGTAGTAATAGTCTGAATTTGGTAGTCGAATTTAATTTTTCCACAAGATAAGATGAACTTTCAATAGCAATTCTGAAAGGCATAAAACCAATGATTTCATATGTTAACGTATGAAAGGAGTCAATCTTTTAAAAGGAAATTTTTGAATCATTTTTTTTGGCCAATCACAATGCTTCAGATTTGATGTACGCCTTATCATGTCAGGTTACGCTCGGTTTTTGTTTTACGTGGATCCACCCTTGGGACTTTGGAAATGAGAAGCTAACTTTCTTGTTCTGGGATAGGACGTTTGCAGCACGATTCTGTAAGCATATTTTTTGACATGCCCTTTCCTCATCTCTTTCAACTTAGTATACTTATGTATTATAAACTCAACAAATATACAAGATCGTTATTCTCTTTCCCTTTATTTTTTATAGAATCGCAGCCTTGATTTTTTACATTCAGTCACTTAATGAAAATGAATTTATTTTGAAAATAAATATGGACAATTTTTTTGGTGCTTGGTTTGGATCATATAATAGTTAAGTTTTTATAAGAGAGGCAGAGGCCCACCGAAAAGTATATGTACTAGAACCGGAGAAGTAAATAAATGAACTGGATCAAAGCGCATACTATTGAAAAAGATAATACTAAATTTAATGGATCTCTACAGACATTTAGAAAATAATGTTTCACCACGCTAATCCGATTAAGGCTGTTGTGTATAATTATCTACATATTTCTTTCTTTTACTAGGCGTGTCAATACAACACGTATATTCACCTCTGTAACTAACATGTAGACTAGCCTTTAATATATAAAGGAAATGGTAAAAATCGATTTTGTGACGTCGGCGTGACGTTCGTCACGTCCTTTTATTGCGACTCCGACTTGTTTTCAACGCAGAGATGGAAGAGAAACGATTTCGTGAAGTGTAGCCAAGGTGATTTAATGTTTGTTTTTTGTGAATTTTGCGTTCAAAAGCAGCTAGACGAAGTTGGGTGAGTTAACTCCAGTATTTGTGCCATTCTGAGAACGAAGATAAATCGCTTGCAAACCCGGGTTCTTTACTACGGGGCCACATATGGTGAAGTTGAGACGTTCTTTGTTTTCGTTTGTCTAATTCGAACTCGCGTCCATTTTGTGAAAGCAAAATCTGCGCCGTACCTGATATTAAAGTTTTTAAGCGCAAAATTCATGATCTTGGCTTGTGATAATTTTAATTTAGAACGAAATATACCTAATATTAAGAATATATAAAGACTAAACTATATAGATCTGTCGATTTGTTTACATTTGTACTCTCGTCCAAACGATATAATGGCGATGACAAAGAGAAGCGATATCGGCGGTAAAATCATCAGTCAGGGTAAAGCTCATGGGGCTAAATACCCTAAGCACAATTACCAAGGCTCACCCAGTCACAATAAACAGGGTGGGTCTTCTCCAAGACTGTCTCCAGTAATGGGGTCTCCAGTTCGATCCCCTGGTCCTGAACCTAGTCCTAGATCATCACCAGGACTTTTAGCTAGACATTATGCTGGCTGTAAATTTACAGAGCCACCGTCAGCTTCGGCTCTACCCTTGCCTCCTCGACATTGGATGCAAAATAACCATTCTGTGATGTTGCCTTTCCAAGCTGCCACCAAATCCTGTGCTATTGACCAACATCATAATTTTACGCAACAGCTTAAGCTGCTGCTCAAGGTTCAGGCTTGATTTTGGAGCAGTTTACATATAATGATGTCAGTTGATAAAAAATATAAAAAAAGACATTTATCTTTATATATATATTTTTATGAGTGATCACATTGAGAAAGCATGTAATTAATATTAGGTTTGTTGGTAGCGAGTGAACACGACAATATAAAGAAACATTGATATAAGAAAAGGTTCATCAACATATTAGCCACTTTATGTTTAAAGTCTTTAAAGAGTATGAAGATTACCAGTGATTCCAAACCTAATTGAAAAATTTACACTTAATTTTTGGGTAAAATCTATGTAAGATTGTAAAAAAAAACAACCCAACAATTATATTTACTATTTTTTCGGTTTTCAACAATTTTGGCATATCCTTAATAAATTTTGAAAATTATAGGCTTCAATAAAC
The DNA here is from genome assembly GCA_034092305.1 of Diaprepes abbreviatus. NCBI lineage: Eukaryota > Metazoa > Arthropoda > Insecta > Coleoptera > Curculionidae > Diaprepes > Diaprepes abbreviatus. Next base: position 39,041,130 of record JASJET010000022.1, read on the forward strand.
AGCTGTATAACATTTGCAATGTTTCTTCAAGCACAACATTTCATACTTTTAATATTATTTTATTGTTTTTTTACAATTAAAATCACTTTCAGCCATACAGCAACGTACAGAATTTATAAAATCAAAAGTAAAAATAATAAAACACTTGATACATCAAAGCAGCAGTATATTTTGGCACAATATTAAATTCAAAATAGTCAGATGAGGTTTTCATGTATCAATAGTTAAACAATTTGACATACAATTATTTTTACTTTTCCTCCGTTGAGATTTCTATTACAGCCACTTAACTAATTAGGGTTGTTGATAACTGTTATTTTTAATAATTTAGAAAAAGAACATATATTGACAAAGTAATAAAGTCGGTGGCTAATATATATCTGAATTTTATTCTTAACACGTTTAAGGCCTAACATATGTTTAGAAATTGTATAATGTGAAAAACTTTGGTAATTTACAAAGTTCTTGATTGTCCTGTTCAGCCGCCCTGTGATATGCAATCACAATTACGAACTGTGATTGCTTTAGGTTTAGGTAATTAGGTCTAGCGTTTAAAAAATAATTTAGTATATTCTAAATGTGATTTTTGTTTTACTGTTAAAAATTGTAAGAGTATAAAATTTGAGTTTGTATTGAGAGCAATGCTCAAATCCGTGTGTGATAAATGTTAGTCGTTACGATTGTGCTATAACAAAGTAGCATTTAATTTCTAATTGATGTTTGTCTCCAACGAATGCTCCAATGTATTCTCTTGCCCCAGGGCATGTACTGATTTTTTTATGAGAGTATATTGTAGTAACTTGTTAGTGACCAAAATTAAGCTTTAACTAGTATTAGCATAATAGGTATTATTGCATATTTATGTCAATTTAACATCTAATTATTTTTACAGTACAAATATTTGAATGCTATTTTGTTATCTTGAAAAATATCTAAAAATCGTCAATTATGGCGCATATTTTTGTTAAAATGAAGTACAAAGTTATCACTTTAAACTCATAATACTTATCCAAAATTAATTTTGTAAATATTTAATGTCATCATGATAAATTATTTGGCATTGGTGATAATTCCTAACCTGTTTACCTCTTTGGCAACTGCTGTTACACAATATTTACAGTATTTATCCAAATTGACACTTTTTTTCGATATTGAATGTTTACAAAACTACTTATTTTATCCATTGAATAGAATTGGCATTTTAATAATTTGTAAAAGGAGAACTGAACACTATTTATTGTATTAAGTGCAATATTCAGTTTTAAACTCCAGTTTAGGGTAATTTTCCATTATTAGAGATCCTAACTTGAATTTTAGGATGTTGCAATAGTATTTTTTCTTTTTTGTTTTTATGACATGACAAAATTTAGTGGTTTTGTTTTTTTTATTTTTTTTGGGTTTTAGGATGTCTAATAATAATAAATTAGATATAAGTTTTAGAATCTCAGATCTCATATGTTGTTCACTTTACAAATTTATCAATTGATTCAAAATTTATGTAAACCATTTTATCTCATCTCCATCCTTTATCTGTGATACCTTACCTGAACTCCTTTTTCCTATCCTAAAGTATTTTTTTTTTTAAATTACATATCTATATCCTTTGTCAGAAATTAATTTTTTACCAAAGTGGCATCTATCTACAATAGAAACAAAATTTGCACAACAATTTTTAGTATTTATAAAGTTCTAATACCTTCATTCCATTTTAGAGAATATATTATTTTTCCTTGGTGAGTTGCCGACAACAATAGTCACACTTACAATGTCAAATATTATAAGTGATATGGTTGTCAACAATTATTGTTTGTATTTTTAAAAGAATATTGGTTTAACCTTGTTGGAAGAGCCTCCTAGAGCTGCATTAAACTGAATTTAATGTGATTGTAGAATTGAAACAATATTATATGTTTGGACATTTTTCCTGTTAAATGTATTTTTTAACGAAATATGATTAAATGGAGTTACCTTCTATAATGCAGGTTTAACTGTAAAAATTTCGATATAATTGCATTTAATAATGCAGTTCAAATGTGAAATACTATTCTGAAGTTTACTATCAATTTTATATGGTTAAATGCGGTTTCAATGTGGCTCTTCCAGCATTGAAGGATTTCCTGGTCTAAATAAAGAGAAATTAGAGGTGGGGCAACTATCTAATAAAAATCTAAATTATAAGTCGGGTTTGGTGGCCATATCAAATAGGCGAATTTGTGTATTGTCACTATTGTTTACAGTTATCAAAATGATTTAAAAATTAATTCATTGACATTTTAACTCTATCTATGTAAAGTATTACCTTCTGTTAAAAAATTTAGCATCAGATATTTTGCATTGAAATTATTATTTGCCGCTAGGGGTAAAAAATTAATTACTGACTAATTTTTTTCCTTTTTTTCCTCTTTTACTGTCCTTTTGAAACTCCTACTCCTGTAATCCTTCCTTCTTTCCTGTTATTTCCTTTCCGGGGCTCCCACCCCACCCAAATATTTATAAAAGAAATTCGTTAACAATTAGCTTAAAGCTAAAAGTTTCAACACAGAAGAAATGAAAATCAGCATGTAAGTAAATTTATTTATTTTTATTATTTTTTTTATTAATACTAATTATTTAGATTTATATAGAGTGAGTATGATAAAATATATTTCTTTAGGGTTTATAATACAGTGATCTATATTGTTTTAGTTAGCAATAAAGTTGGGTATTCTTTTGTAAAGGAAATGTACAGATATTCGGGATTTACATTTAAAATATGTTTCTGTAAAAATTTTTGAAAATATGTCGTTGGCAACTGTATTCAGAGAAAAATTTTTATTTAAATTAGTTCAGGTAACTTGTGATATTCCACAGTGTTTTATGTTGTCACTCATGGCAGTTTGGGCAGATGACTGATGGCGTGTACAATTGAATTTGGATACAAAATAAGAAGGTATTGAATATAAATTTAATTATTGATAACAGAAAATATACTACTAATACTTTTATTTACAAACCAACAAAACACAATTTTGGTTAAACATATTTCTCATCAAAATATTCATTTGCTTGGCATTCTTTTAATTAAATTTCCGAGGATTGCTCGCTTAATTTTAGTGGTTTCAGCTTCCAAATTAACCCAAAATTCATTTTTAGATGTGTCATTTTGTTCTGATTCTACGATCGAGTTCTTTTTCACAACTCGAACGGGTTCAGGTTAGGGGACTTGGAAAGCCAAGTTAAAATTTTGTTATCTTTTTGTGATTTCAGGTTGTTTTTGCACATTTTAAATGTATAAGTGTCGTTATCGTGCATAAATTCAAATTCACGGTCAATTAATCGTAGTTATGACGGTATTGGAGTTTGCTCTAATATGCGTCTATAATCTTTCTTCGTTTTGCCGTCAATTTTTACTAAATCACCATTTCTAGCAAACGAAAAACAACCCCATATTATCACAGAATCCCCTCCATGCTTATTATACATTCACTTAACATTTTTTCTTGCTTTGGCTTTGTAACATAAACCCGCCGTCTTTGTACGAAACCCTCAAATTTGGACTCGTTTCAAAGTATGTTTTAAAATCACCATCTCTCCCATTTTTATGTGTGTTCACCCACTGTAAATGCGAGTGGCAACTCGCCCAACACGTCGCTTGATAGTACTTGCAGACACTTTGTGCGGTCGCTATTAAATCCTGAAGAAATTGCTCGTACCGGTAGTTGCGACTTCGTTTGCTAATTAATGCTGTCTTCGGCTTCTGATACTTGTCTCGATACGCTAGAACGACCACGGTCTTGATGAGTCACTGTGAATTGGAATTTACTAATCGTATCGTGGTACTGTGGATTTTGTTTTTTTTTTTTTAAATTTTATTATAATACCACATTCAGAATAACTTTCGTGCAGAGTAATTATAGAAGCTTTTTTTGCAATGTCTAATGATTTCCCACCAGGCGTTTTTATTTACAAAAATGTTAATTTCAAAAATTTAAAGTGACACTCCCATAACCGTAATGGTCATAACAGTAGCAAGGTGATAACTGTACTAACAGATGGTAAATTTGCATAAACGGATGAGAAGATGTAATATTCATAAATTCTTTGGATTCGGTGTTCAGGTATAGATTTATGACCGACCCTTTTTCATGATTGATGATACCTTAATACTACATCGGTTTAACAATAAATTTTAATTGGGAGGTAATAAGTCGTAAATATTTGGTAAACTTTAATTGTCAAAACTGTTGAAAAATTGAATTAACATAATCACAGTATTTTATCATTTTTAGCGAACTTAATTCGTTGCACGAGCTTTTCCGGAAGCGGTATAGCTCAATCAATAGAAATTTTCTCATGTAAAAAAAAAATTACAGCAAACTGCATGCGCCATGACTTGATGGGTAGTCCATAAACCCTTAAAAGACAAAATCAAACTCCAACCGAGAATTGGATTTTTTTTAAACCATAAAAACGGTAGAAAAGATGACTTTTTGCTTTTATTATAGAAAGTATTTAATGAATCACATTATTTTCAGTCAAACATTTGCAGATAATTAAAAAACCTACACCCTGTCGGCTGATTTTTCACCGGGAAAAGTCGGAAAAACCCTCAAAATTTTTTTTTATTCATATTGTTACGAATATTTCATTAGATAGATTATATTTTATAACATTAGTATCTAAATATAACCTTATTCATATTCAGTAAAATAAATCTCGAGCCCTTACGATTTATTCTTTTGACTCTGTTTGCGTTAATAAGTCTAGACGGTCTTTGGATGTTTATTTAACTTAATTTTATTTTGGTGCAAGACACCAGCTCTTTGCATTCCTTATTAGCGTTTTAAAATCAGAAAGTTAGAATAAAATTTACTGTTGAGAAATTACCACGGGTATCATTTTCTCTCTGTCTTTACAATATTTTTCGTAATTTACAATATTAAGCGAAGGTTTTTCGAGAAATGATGGTTTACTATTAGTACGTTTATATCGAGAGTTCTGAGCTCGCTTGAAGTCAAGCGCCTTCTACAAGCGGCTTAGAAATAACGAATTAAACGGGCGAGATTATACTTGAAGCCGGCTTGGATTTGTTAAGTCAAGCCTGAAACGATTTAGGGTTGACTTGGCCCAAGCGCGCTTCGAGTGCGAAATAAACATCTCAAGCGCACTTGAAATCAGCTGTTGACTTCTGAACGATTGCGTCATGCGTCAAATGGGCGTTAGTATATTATTTCGAATTAGTTTTAATGTTTAAGAACACCTAAGTTAAATGCTAAATGCAGAATAAAACATTTTACCCCTCACAATAGTCAACAGTTGGTTTTTATATAAGAAAAATATCAAAACAAGGTGTTATTTTGAGGTTAGGTACAGACAAGACGTCAACTTTTTGCGAAAATGACTTGAAGCCAAGGTCAAGTCATGTTTAAGTTTGTGAAATAAACGCCTAGATTTTAAGTAAGATATGAGGCGGCTTCGATTTGAAGCTGGCTCGAAAAATGTCGATTTAAACGAAGTCTGTGTACTTTAACAAGGCGGGAGATGAAATTCGTCGCATTAGAAGTTTCTGCATCATTATAATATAAACAATTTAGGACATTTTTTGTTAACGCCACCGTATTAATTTGATAGGTCCGATTTGAATTTATCAAACGGATCCTGAAAATAGAAATTATAAATTACAATTCGTCTATCTCAAATTTTTGTAGAAACTTGTTGAATTATGCCAAAAATGCTTTCCAACATAATGTGATACTCGAGAACTTGCGTCCGAAGCCGAGCGAAAGAGTGGTAGGGGGGGGGGGTCTACAAACAGCGGTGAAGAAGAGACTTGCAGACGGGCTCTGCTCACGTCAATCGCTGCGACCATATTTTGTATGTAGAAATGCATTGCGTAATGGACCTATAAAAAGATAAATAAAAAAATAAAAGCAAACCTTTATTTATTTGTATTTCAAATAATTTTTTGTGTATATTTAATAACATTTTATTTAAACGTGTTTCAAATTATAAATCTGTCGTTAAAAAGAAAGAAGAGATCATCAAACCTGTTCTTCTAGTTTCTTTACACGCTTTATTGTTATGCCTATTCTCCCTTCTTGATAATGATTTTATGAATGATTTATAAATTCTGAAGATATCATAAAATTTAGGTTTATTATTTATATTGCATATATTTTTTCATTATTTTTTTACTCCATATATAACATATATTTACAACCTATAATGAAAAAATATATAATAGACAATATACCATACATACGACAGATTTCATATATACTTTAAACCACGTTTAAATAAAATGTTATTAAATATACACAAACGTTTATTTGAAACAAAAATAAATGTATCCATTTTTTTTTACTTATTTAATTACTTATAGGTCTATATGCGATGCATGCCCACATATAAAATATAGTCGTAGCGTCTGGCGTGTGCAACCCTCGGCTCTCTTTTCCTCCGCTGTTTTGTAATCTTCCACTACTTCTGCTTGGGTCGGCTTCTGATGCGAGTTTACAAGTATTAGACTATGTTAGGAAGCATTTTTAGCATTTTTCAACAAATTTCTTAGAAAATCTGAAATAGATGAATTGTAGTTCACAATTTCTATTTTCAAAATCTGTTTGATAATTCAAATTAGACCAATAGCAACACTCATCATCTGGTTTTAAGCTTAGGCAACGCATATTGAATGCGGATGAAGGCCATAGCCAAAATCTTGCCAACCAATTAACTTAAACAATTTCGTGTTACCATGGAATCTAAGATTGACAGCGGGTTGGCCAAAGGCTGTAAACTTCGTTGTTAGGGTAGTTGCTGCCATCTACTATTGTATGATGCACAATACCTAATCTATTAGACCATTGTAAATAATGTATATTAGGAAATAAAGAGTTTTAAAACTAACTAAAAAAAGGTTAATACGGTGGTATTGACAAAAAGTGCTTTAAATTGTTTATTTAAATATAAGGTTAAAATTATTAATGCGACAAATTTCATTATTTCCCAAAAAAATTTTCGCTCAATATTGTAAATTACCAAAGATATGACTTTAAAAAAAATAGTAAATTTTGAGCGTTTTTCTGACTTTTCTCAGTGAAAAATCATCCGATAGGGGTCAGTAAAAACCTTTTGGTAGGCTTTTTAATGATCTCTGAATGGTCCATTGAAAATAATGCGATTTCTTCTATACTTTCCATAATATAAGCAAATAACAAAAGTTACATTTTTTATCGTTTGCTTTGTTCAAAAAAAAATCTCAATGCTTGGAGTTGGATTTTGTGATTTGGGGTTTAGTCATGTATGGATCACCCTCCAAGTCATGCTGCGGGCAATTTCCTGTTAATTTTGCTGCATTGATTGGGCTAGTAGTATAACAGGTTGAATGTAACGCCTGCAATATGTCGACTAATGTGGCTTTCAACTAGCTAGTTTAGGTAAGCATTTGACGTTGAAAGTAACAAAACGAAGTGGCTGCAAGGGCAAAATTTTTGTAGAATTGATGGAAGTAGATCGTATAGCATTCGATAAAATAGTTATTGAATGTTGAATTTAATATTGCTGGCTTGTAGAAACAGACGCGTTTCTTTGTTTAATGTTGCTTTCAATTTTATATAAAATTCATACCTTGTCGTCATCCATGCCTTGAGCGGTGTTGTCTCAATGGAAGGCCGCTATAAGATAAAAGTTATTTTCAGGTGTTTATATAGCTGAAACTAATCAATTTAAGTATAAGCTATTTTATATAAAATAGAGGCTACAAATTCCAATATTTTGATTTCTTATAAATTTTTGGTTCACACTATATTAGGTAAAACATCTTGACTTCCGTGTAACTTCCATACTTCTAATAAAGAAAAATTGGAAGGTAACGGATTAATGCACGACTCTGTTTATATAAACGGGACACCAACTGCGAACGTAGGAACAACAAAGGCAAATTAATTCATGTCTATATCTAATTAAATACAATGCATAGATGTCATAACAATGGTGTTTGACGCTATTCCGAACTATTTTTAAATCTAATGATTTATGTCTTATGGTATTTTATATAGGTATTTTACTTTGGAAGACGTGTACGATATAGTAGTTAGTCCCTGTGTCAGATGTGAATATGTTCGCAGTAAGCAGTATGCGGATTTGTAGAGTAGATATTATATTTTGATTGACGACTATTTGATGGCAGGTATAATTTTGCGTTAATAACTATTTGGCGAAAAAAGTTTATTGAAAATAAACTGGAAGAAACCAACTAATAATTAGTTAAATTGTTATTAACTTCCGGTCTAACAACTTCATTAGAGTTATTCCGGATTGATTTAATTTTTAACAGGAAACATTTGCGCTTATGAACTTCTACTCATATGCTTATTTGTTTCTAAAACAGATTTAGATTAATTAATAATTTTATCCCAAATATTTTTTTTCACTTATATTCTTTGGTCAAATTGTTCTTTGCCTAAAATTAAAATCCAATCAAAAATTATTCTCCCTGGCTATTTATTTCCAAGTCGTGCAGTCTAAGTAGTAACGTAATTAACTTCCATGAAAATAAAAGAGTGTTTAGAATTTCCTACATAATGCCATTAAGTAAAATTTCAATTTTTTTTTTCAGATTTTTAAATTATATACATTTTTTTGCCGTTACTTTACAAGATTGGAAAAAGAAATTAACTTTGTGTATATTTGTTTCTACATCATAATATTTCTTCTTCAAAATCTATTTGTATGTAAACAGTGGATATTTAGTTCAGTAATGTACAAGATGGAGTTTGTTTTCAAACTCAAATGAAAGGCTAAAAACATATATAGTATATTCTTTGCTGCATAACACAACCTTTAAAGGAAAAATTATTGTTCCAAAGTATGTACTATACAGGGTAATTCTCGGGGAACTTTATCGATCGATTGTGGGAAAGCTATAATTAGGAAGAACCTGAAAATTTAACAAGTGTACTAACGTGCATGGGGGTCAGCCGGCTAAAATATTTTCAAGATGATGGCACTTCCAGTTATGTTGGAAGCAGGTGCGGATCCAAGGGGGGGGGGGCGGTGGGGGCGATCCCCCCCTCCAAGAGCTTTGGGTTTAGGAAAATGGACCCGACTTTTTCTCTTATACTACAGTTTATTTAAGAACTAGAGAGAGAAATAAATCATTTTTTAACCGTTTTCTCTCGCAAACTACCTATGTTCTTTAGTCCGGTGTTTTTAGCAAAATCTGTTAAACACATATATTTTTCATAGGAATGGGTTAGAAATTTTATAATCATAAATACCGGTCTATATTAATGGACTAAAACGTAGCCTTATTCTCTCAAAAAATTCGAAGTTATAATTTAAATACTTACAGAATATCCATTGTCAAAAATACAAAAAGTTAAACATATATAAAAAAATAAATTTCTCCATATAATATTAAAATATTTTTGGGGCTATTAGTCATTTTATTATTAATTAAAAACATTTTTAGGGTATTTGACGTTTCAGTTTGTTTATTTCTTAAACCATCTGCAGAATTACAATTAAACACTAAAAAAGGATTCAAATGTAATTACTTTTTTTCTTGTTGTAATTAAAATTAGACCTACTTATTTTTATTTCTATTGTACTAATATCTTAATTTAATTTGCTTTATTATATGGAAATACGATAGCTCCAAAAAAATAGGATAAACATGTTAATTCTACACGCTTAAGAAAAAGATACAAATACAATAATAAAATAATAAAAAACTTACCGCTAATTAGAATTAAATATATGTAAAATTAAAGAGTGGGACACACTAAAATAAAAATATATAAAGAAATAAAAAAAAAAAACATTAAACAATAAAATACAACAAAAACAAAAATTTAAATAATAAATTGTGTTTACACTAGTAAACATTACGTATCTAATTCCTAATCAAAGTCAGTGAAACTATCTTTGCTCAAATTAATTATAATTGGTTTCTCTATCTCACCGATCATGAGATCGAGTTCTCACATTTTATTTTATTCTTTTATTACATGGATTTTTCCCAATTTTCCGCAGTAACTTTATTCAAAAAAATCTTTCAAAAGTTTAGTTAAATTACTAATATTGTTAATTGTGTTATTTCTAGCAACTCTACCTTTTACTTGAGAGAAATATTTACTTCTTCAACGGACAGTTTCCGGACGATCTATAAAAACAGATTTTCTATCTGGTTTTTCCCAGCAAAAATTAAGTTCTCTGAGCAATTTCCAGAGATCAGTTCTTTTAATTTCAGGTAAATTGCGATCTTCATTGATTTTAATTAGAATTTTGTAGACGGTTGGGATCTGCTTCTCATAATAAAATGTATATACAACCCCTTCAATTTGCAGTTTTCATTTCTTCTTCCAACGAGCTTTTTCATCTGCCTGTGATCGAATGTGGCTTGGGAGTACTAACAATTCCAGTCGTTTTTTCTACTTCAATATTCGGTACATAGTAGATTTTCCAACTCCTGTCATGTTGGAACACATCTCAACAGAGCTTTTAACATTATTATCTAGATATTGATATCTTAAGGCATCATAGACATTCATCGTAATAAGTTTTTAGTTGAGGAAAAAATGCCCTGGTTTAACAATTTTGGAATAAATATAAAGGTGAAAGCCATATCTTTTGGGTATCTCACTAATCTCAAATAATATATGAAAACTAACCCAAACAAGATAAATCACTAAGAATAAACTGTAAGGTGTACTTTACTCACTGACAGAAATTAAATTAAACTATCAGAATTTTTATGTTGCAGTAAATTTATAAAATATATTTAAATATAACGAAATATAATTAGATTTACGGCAGTTCTCAGTAACCAATGGCACTGGAGCAGGTACGTTGGAGGTTTCGTTAACAGTTTTATTACTCTCTCTAGTTTTTGAATAGAGTATAGGAATGTGTATACTTGCGATCGCCCCCCCCCCCCTCCCAAGAGCTTTGAGTTCAGGAATATAGAACCTATTCTGCCTTTTATATCAGGAATGAATATGCTGCTTGTACTCCCCCCCCCCCCCCGTTGACAACTTGTTTTTCTTGCCATACTGTACTTTTGTGATATCACCCCCCCCCCCCCAAAGAGAGAGGCTGGATCCGCCCCTGGTTGGAAGTAGATGTCAGCTTGCTTATTTTAAATAAAACACTCTATATATTATTGCATTTTTGATTTCTACGTAAAATTCTAGACATATTTCATGTATAATATTCTATACTTAAGTCTCACCGTTTTGGATATATTTAAATTTTTATGTCAAAAATGACGTTGGCGGACCAAAACTTAACTATACATTTTTCCTATAAGGAAGTTTTTATTTTTTAATTTGGGTCAGTTTTCTTGTAGACGAGTATTGAATTTATTAGTCTTTTTATGATATTTTGAAAATTATTAGTACAGAGTGGCCAAAAAAGAAGAATAAAAATTATATTTAAAATTCGTCAAAGGTCAATTTTTCAAAAAGAAAGCACCGATTTTTATAATTGTATCGTATTATAAACATTAAATATAATGGTGACTTTGTATAAGGTTGTCTATTCCAAAAATTTGTAGTTTAGTACAGTTTTTAAGTTTTGTTATTTGTTGGCCATGACGGCGAGGCGTGGCGGAAATAAAACAATCGAGCCCTTCAGAATTGTCACTATTTCTTTCCATTTGACATGCATTAATAATAATCATTTATGGAGAATATGATAAGAGTTATTTCAAAAACATACGATACATTCGTGATCCGATATCCGAAGAAACAGAAACCAACACTACCAGCTGTTAAAAAGATTATAAAAAACTTCAAGAACTTTGAATCTCTAAAAGCTAAAAGAAATAAACCAGTTGTTAATAAAATAAAGTTACAAAAATTATTTGAGTAAATGTTCAAATTGACGCCCTTGAACTTCCAAACATTTTTCGCACCTAAGCAGGAACTCTTCATGGGTGGCTCTTCTTATTGACTGAGGATTGAGTTCTTCAAATGCTATTCCGACGCGCTGCATGCAATCTTCCATAGTGGTTAATGCGATGTTGTATACTTTATTTTTGATTGCCCCCCAAATAAAAAAATCAAGTACTGTTAGATCGGGGGATCGAGGTGGCCAAAGATGTGGCCCATCCTTGGCTATCCATTGATCATAAAACAAGTTTTACTGACGATTGTTAAATAAATTACTATTATGTGGGGCGCTCCATCATGTTGATAAAATAGATTTCTATGATCAGCCAGCGGCTAGTTATCTAAATAGTTCACTTCCAAATTTCTCAAGATGTTGAACTAGCGCTCACCTATAAGTTAAAAAACGTATTTTGCATCTAGAGGTCTTCAAAAAGGCTAACTTACGATTCAGATTATCTTGGTCGAATTCTAGGGCGACGACGCCGCCATTTATTGCATAATACACGTGAAACTGCCAAGACTCTTGAAAATTTAATTCTCCAAATGGATGGACGTTTGAGTCGCTCCAATAGTGGGAATTGCGTCGATTAAACAATCCATTTTTTTATAATGGGCTTCGTTCGATCAAATATTATAAAAAAAATCAGCATTTTCATTTGACCGAAGTAAAATAAATTGACAGAACTCTACTCTTCGTGAAAAATCAGTACCTTTTAAATGTTGTACTATGGAATATACACAGGGATGAAAATTGTGTTTCCATAAAATCCTGATGTTTGAGATAATCCAGACTCTAATGCTACTTGCCTTGTAGATATTGTCGGATGCGCGGCGAAATATCCTAAAATTGTAATTTCAATATTTTCATTATTAGCAATTGGTTTATTTCCATTTCTTTTTGCTTTTATGGGTCCAAAGTTCTTGAGGTTTTCTGTAATCCTTTTAACAGTTGGTAGTGTTGGTTTCTGTTCCTGTGGATATCGGATCGCGAATGTATCGCATGTTCTTGAAACAACTATATCATATTCTTCATAAATAATAAATAAGTTTAAATAATCTTTGTGCGTGTAATTTAATCACCCCGGCATGATTGTTATTAATGAATGTCAAATGGCAAGAAATAGTGACAATTCCGTAGGGTTTGATTGTTTTATTTTCGCCACGCCTCGCCGTCATGGTCAACTAATAACAAAACTTAAAAGCCGTATAGCATTTTTACAATAGAAAAATGTTGAATTGTCAATATTTTGAAAACTACACATTTTTGGAATAGATAACCTTATACAAAGTTACTCTTATTTTTAATGCTTTATATGATAAAACTATAAAAATAGGTGATTTCTACTGGAAAAATTGACTTTTGACGATTTTTTAAATATAATTTTTATACTTCTTTTTTGACCACTCTGTACTAATAATTTTCAAAATATCATAAAAAGACTACTAAAGTCTACCTTCGTCTAAAAGAAAACTAATCCAAATTAAAAAATAAAGAATTTCTTATAGGAAAAATTTATAGTTAAGTTTTGCTCCACAAACATCATTTTTGACATAAAAATTTAAATATGTCCAAAACGGCGAGACTTAAGTATAGAACATTATACGTGAAGTGTGTTTAGAATTTTACGTAGAAATCAAAAATGCAATAATATATAGAGTGTTTCATTTAAAATAAGCAAGTTGACATCTACTTCCGATATAAATGGAAGTGCCACCATCTTGAAAATATTTTAGCGGGCTGTCCCTCATGCACGTTAGTACACTGTCAAATTTTCAGATTCTTCCTCATTAAAGTTCCCGGAGAATCCCCTGTATTATTACTATAGTCGTCACTTCTGGTGGCGTATTGGGCGTTTTGCGTGTTTTACCTGACAATGCAAGATGGACTAATTATAAATTTTTGTCAATTACAATTGCCCATGTTACAGAAGGGCCAGGTGTATATTCATGCTTAAGTAATGTTATTTTAACTCCCTTGTTTACCGAAAACTAGTCTTTTTTAACTTTAAAAGTGTTAAGCATATTTAAACCTCTTCAAAATTTTGAAAATACGTTCCTTTTTTAAAACTGTCAAATTTCTGCTTACTTTCGTCAATTGTTTATAAAAAACTCACTTCATCGAATTCTTTTAATTTTTTCTCTTTACTTTTACGTTTCTGGGCGCCCTTAGAAAAAAATTGAGGACAATTTGGAAAATAAGACGGAACCGAGTCCTCCTTTAATAGACAATAGGAAGTATGTAAAAAATTGTCGAAAAATTAGGAAACACTAGAGTTATTTTGATATATACTTATTGGAAACTCTGTATAATAATTTTAAGAATTTAATACCGTACTGAAGGTTTATGAAGTAGTTCGAATTATTTTTGATTTATTTAGTTACGTGGCTTATATTCATTCTGATGGAGGTTTATAGAAAACTATAGTTTTTTGATATTCATTTTTTAATATCAATATTACTAGGTTTCTTATATATTTCACATGCTTCAAAATATCATATTTTACTTTTTCAGCCAGAGGCAAATCATATTTTTTTTTACTAGACTAACAACTGATACTACTTGAATGAATAAACAAATTATCTACTTTCTCTATGAAAGCAGAAGATAAATAAAAAACTAAGCTATAGGTAAAATTATTTTTATATTTAAATTCAAGTTTACGCAATCTTTTACAAATCACTATGAATTTTAAATTTTAAAATTATTTTCGATTACACAAGATGATTCACACAAAACAATACGCAACACCATGATAGGAATATTATTAAACGTAGTCAGAATTCTTAGATTTTATTATATTCTTAGATTAAAATCGAGAATTTTAGAATTATAAGGCACGAACTGTGCTCTCAGGGGGAATTCTACTTTATTAAAGCTATAAAATGGACAATTTTTCGGAAAGGAACTATTAAAAACTTATGGGGATAGCTTGAGACTTTGTGTGAAAAATTGTTTTATAACGTTTTATTTTTCATCCATCATTTTAGAATATGCACTTGACATAATTTCTAGAAATGTTGATGGAATGTTTTTTCATCACGGTAAACCTGCGATTATCGGGGAATTTTGTTATAAACCTGGAATCTTTGGATTTTACAAGTCAACGTAAACACATTCGCATCATTGCGTATAAAATAATAAGACAAAAATAAAGTGTGTCTTGTTATTACTCTTGAGCTTCTCTAGAATACACAACGTATAGTGATTTAGTGAAAGCTTCTACAGATGGTATAATCAGAAAAATGTTAAAGACTATTCAAATATCCACGGACGGACCTAATGTTAATTCAAAATTTTCAAAAAATTTACAGGAAATTGACGACTGTAAAACACTAATAACATAGGTGCCTATGGATTATACACTTTACACAATGCTTTTAAAAGAGCTTTTAAAATGGCGAATTGACAGATTGATGACATTTTGATAATTGTATTTTATTTGTTTGATAATCAATCTGGTCATCGAGAAGTTTACTTGAAAAATGCCACTAAGAAGCTTTTCCCAATGTATGTTTTGGGGATAGTTGAAAGACGATGAAGTAGCAGAAATAACGCAAATTATTATATCGTCAGTTTTCAATATGTCAAAGGTAAAAAAGAACCTACTTTTAAAAGCTATGCAGTAGTGAAAAATAATATTAATGATACAATACTTGCAACAAAATAGCATTTTTCAAATAATTTGTTAGGAAGTTGAAACTTTTCTTGGTCGAATATCAGTCAAATGACCTAAAAACTCCATTTATGTATGGCGATTTATCTGAGCTATATGTAAATTTGTGAAGCCTTTGTTAAGCTATATTGTTTAAAAAAGCATGAAAAGAACATTCTAAAAATTTATTTAAAGAAATGAAAATCTTTTGACAGCAAACAATATTAAACTAAATTATAGTACTAAAGTTGCTTTAAAAACGATCAGCTGTACCAACAATGCTCGAGAAATAACCAATATCGGACAGTTTATAAAATATTCATTACTAAACTCTCACTAAAATCACTTTTGAATTACCGTTTTGTCTTGATCCGGCGATAGTCTTGCAAGCTCAAACAATTTTGGAAAATTTAGTGGAAAATAATCTTTTGCAGGATAGCAAAGTCGATTTAATTAAAAGCACGTTTAGAAAAATCATTAGCTTAGGAGCAATTCTTCAAAAAAGGTATGACTAGGCTTGATCACTTTTGAGTTGGTATGAATAAAATGTTTGGGATACAAAAATATGCGGGTTTATATTGGCTGTATTCTTTAGAGTAATTATCAATTGATCAAAGTGATAACTTCATGTTCTTTTGAATATGCATATACTTGTGATTGGGTTGAAGTGATCATGATTACTTCAAATGATGGAAGTGAAAGTAATAATAACTCAAAAGAATAGCCCTATTTTGATAAAAACTATTATGACCTTGTCGCATGGCAATGAACGTGGGGGTTCTGTCAATAAAGGATATATTGTTGAAAATCAATCAATCTTTGATAGTTCAAGACATAACATGTGATGGGTTAAATGTGATGAACTATAGTGTGGATGAGTTTTATACTGATAAAAACTTACTTATGGATATAAAAATGGCTCATGGTTGGTATCAAGCTGATGTTGAAAAGTAAAAATAAAAAAGCTAAAGGAAGAAACTAACTACAATGAGAAAAAAAGAAAATAAAAAATAAAAAAGGAAGAATTGAATAGAAATTATTAGAATTGAAAAAGTTTTGATTATTTATATTTGATATTGAAAAATAATATTATTCCAAAGTCTAAATATAAGTATATAAACCAATTAACGATTGTTTGAATTGAAAAAATAAAATTGTTTAAAGTTCAATTAAAAATTTTTTATCATAACCTTCTTTGAATGCTCGTTTTAACATATTCTAAAAAAATCTGGAAATTTTCCAAAATCCGTCGAGAAAACCTAGAAATATTATGGAATTTTTTTGTAACGAGGTGCTGGATACCCCGATATATGAATGTTTTTGGACAGGGGAGTATATAAAAGTTTTATGTGAAAGATTAAATATAAATATTAAATGTAATATACAAATAGTAGCCAAATCTTTAATTGTACGTTTTTTAAGCTCCTGAAATAAGGAAATTATTTAAATAAATGATGCATCAGTCAGTTTAAAACAAATTAATTTTTAGCGTTTCTAGAACAATTCGTTAATTATGTGTATATTTTTGCCCGTCAAAATTGAAAAAATTATTAAAAATTGTCTTTTTAAGTTGATCTGAAGGTTGCTTTGCTTTTCTGGTGTTAAAATCCTGTATGCATTCATTTTATGAACAAATCGAGTAAGTAAGTTAGCTATAAAAGACTAGAAATAAAGCAGAAAACTTCAAAATGCATAGCTGATTAAATCTGCATTATTAGCAGTGTTACGAAACTATGCAGGGTCTTCGGACAATGCATCAGAATAGCTGGAGAGGTGATTCTACATGGTAAAATAAAGGTAGCAGGGGTGCATGGATTAATGAGACCGGTAAGGTAATGAGAGCGATGGTGGTTGAACGGAACCTGTAATTTCTTAATTTTTTTATAGTGACCTCCTGATCTGAGTATCAGAAAGCCCGAAGCCCGAGTACCAATAGAATACTCGATTTTAAGAAGATTGAAGTAACACGTTTCTTTGATAATTTGGAGAAACTGATGATGAACTTTAACTTTGAACTACAAATGATTTACAAGATAGATGAGACTGGTGTAATCACTGCCTAAGAAGATGAGAAAATTATAGTTCCCAAAGGACAAAAACGCGTTGGAAATCATGGGAAAGGGGTAAAACCGTCACAGTAATATGTGCTATAAGAGCTTCAGGATCTTTCATTTCACCCAAACCTACTGTTGAAAGACCAGTTTTGCTAGTGTTGGATAATTACAACAGTCATTCTATACAGGAACCCATTCATAACGCCGTCTACAACCCCTTGAAGTTGCTTTCTATTCCCCCTTTGAAAGAGCTTACAACAAAGAGTATAACATGTATATGAAATTAAAAAATTTGACACAAATTACATTTTATGAGATTGCAGGACTGTTTAATAAAGCCTATATAGGAGTAGCGTGTTTAGAAAAAAAAGTTTCAGGCTTTAAAACAATGGAAATATTCCCTATGAATCCTGCTCTTGAGGAAGCTGGTCTCATTGGAACGGATGTTATTGTTCAATCTATATCGCATGGTACACAACAGAAGCCTGTCATTCGGCAGCCAGCTAACGTCAACCCTATTACGATGCAATCAACATCAAATGATTCACCACAGCAGCTAGTTATTGAGCAACTACATTATGTCAACCCTGTCACAAGTCCATCCATTTTAAGTAATACACAAATTTAACCAGTCATTCAAGCGCAAGCAACTGTAAGTCCAGCCACGATTCCATCCACATCATACGTAACACTACAGAAACCAGTCATTTAACAGTTAGCTACTGTCAGATTTATCCTGATTTCGTCTTCATCATATGCAACAGCCAGCTGCCGTCAGACCTACCAACTCCGTCCTCATCAAATGATAACCAACAATGTGAAACCAATATTGATAACGATCAAATAGTTTCTGATTTTGCTATTATTTTGTCCATTCTAAGCCAAATGCCACAGCTCCAAACTCTAATAAAATCAAGGTATTGCAAAACAAACAGCATTCTGAAATCTTAACAAGTACTCCAATGATATCTATATTCGAAGAAAAACGAAGAAAAGAGGAGGAAAAGAGAGTAAAATAAAAGGGATTCAGAAAAACAAAGAAAACAGTAATAAAGGAAATTGTACCAAAGGGAAATGCACTAAAGATAGAGGTATTCAACAAAGACAGACTATAACCAAGAAACAAAGTGTTAAAAGAGCAAAAAAATGTATTCAAAAGTAGAGATGAAGAATCGTCTACTGAAGAAATAAATGAAAATTTAATTTAGGATGATGAGTCAGAATACTAAGAAGTGAAAACTCTATGTGCAAATTGTTTAGACACAAGTGAAGAGATGAGGTAGGGTTGCAGAAATTGCGGAAACTGGGCGCAAAAAGAATGTTCTGGCAGTGATAATCCAGCTTCTTATATGTGTGCGTTTTGTTTGAATCTTTAAAATGTTTATTTCTTTGTCTTGTTTTATAATATAATTTCTTTATTTATGTTACATATGTTTCTCTATATTAATAACTAAGATTTGCTTGATATGATTACGTTAAGCTTCATATTTAAGACGGATTAAAAACTATGACTGCCATTTCATATATGGGCTCTCATTTCTCGAAGAAAAGAGTAATGTGAGCGAATGATTTTCTTCGTAAAATCTTTTTTTTTTTTACCGAAATATACAACCGTAGTTGATTTAAACTATGATTATCTGTTAATGTCTCTAATTAAAAATTATAATAATTGAAATAAATGTGACTTTTGTTAACAATTTTCCTTAGTAGGCTTCAATTTCCCCGTGCTCTCCCAAATCATTTAAAAAAATCGAAAACTCAATACTTCTCGAGCTACAACCTGTCAAAGTTTTTATTTTTAACGTCACAACAATTGTGGAAGATTATTCCGCAGAAAATTAAATAAGTATCCTCATTTAACTGTCCATCAAGTTGGTCTCCTATAATTCCGCCCAATACGTTCAAAGAAAATCTGCGCTAATGTTACCGTTCCACAAAGGCATCAGGGTTTTCATAATAGTACTGGTGGGTGTTATGAAAATTGGTAATATCATCACGCGTACATGTAGCTTCGTCGGTGAATTACATGACATCAATGAACTGATGATTTTGTTCGTATTTTTAGAAAATTTGATTGCACATGTTTAGTCTCAATTATAAAGCCGTAAAATTGACAATTCCCCTTTCTAAATTCATCCTGTTAATATTAATGCCTTAATTGGCTTCTATCCATTCAAGAATCCTTTTTCCATTTCGACACTTCTAACCGATCTTGGTTTTCCTTTGTTGTTTGGACATACGGGATATTTCTTCCAGGATATGCTTTCAGATTCAACTGTCTTGCTGCTTCTGCATTTCCATTTGCTCTCCCATAGCAAAAATAATGCATGTCGCGATTTTCATTATTTGAATATTTATGAGTCATTTTATAAATAATTAAATACCGTGTTAATTTCAAGGTTTTTACTAATTTCGCGCATATTAAAATATAAATAATATTTTACTTATTAACTATTTTTTATTAAATAAAACTTTTTTTTTTTAATTTTTGTCAGATTTAACTAAATTTGAAGTATGTTAACTTGATTTTTTGCTTTCATTTGAAAAACTGATTTTTACTGGTAAAAATAACTTTAATAGGGATGTTGACGGTATTCAAATAAAAATATAATTTTGCCTCGAAAGGGTAGTTTCCAGAGTAGATATCCTAAAAACACAATATTTTCTTTATTTTTAAGGAATTTAGTTCTTATGTAATAACCAAAATGTCCTTCGAGTCACGTGACAACGAACATCAATTAAAGTGAATGATGTCACTCCATACTAACGTCATCGCTGGCATTCCGTTCTGATACGGTTATTCTTTTGAGTCATTATTACTTTCAGTTCTATCACTCGAAGTAATCATGATCACTTCGGCCTAATGACAAGTAAATGCATATTCAAAAGAACATGAAGTTATCAATTTAACTTTTTTCAGTTTGATCATTTGATAATTACTCTCAAGACTACAACAAACGTCATCGCTGTCATGGACTTGACTTATAAATTTTTTGGTTTTATGTCATATTCGTGATCGCTGTCAAAGGCTACGTTGCCTAATTAATATTTTATAGTCATTTTCATGTAATTTCTTCGAAATTTGCTTACTACTCCCTTTGAAAACGATTCTAAGAAGTTTTCCCATAATGGGAAGTGGATTTATTAAGGCAAATAGTTCGAATTTTCCGAAAATTTATTGTTTTATGGTGGGCAATTTCTTCGCAACAAACAGTAACTGCTGAATTTAGAAATGTGAGGACTTCCATGTAAGTAATTTACCAAGGATTGTTATTTGCGCAACCGATAATGAATACATAATAGTAATCATAGGTATTTATAAGCTCAAAACCGAAATAAAACAAATTATACCGAATCCTTGCGGGCTAGCTGAAGCCACATTTTCCTATTATTTTCCGAAGATGGAACCTGAATATATAACTTTTCAGGTGTTTTAATTGTAGTACTTGTACACTGAGGCCCCGCACAACACTTAAAATAACTTAGAACTCATCTTTTATTACAAACATTACGAAAAATTATATCTCCTTTTTAGTTTACCAGTGTTTATATACTAGTGACGTCACAGAGATAAAGTGACAAGTATTGGCGTTTTGGAGGGAAATTTGAAACGGAATTTAAAATTTATGATTTTAAAAATATTAGTTGTATTAAAAAAATTAAATATTTTGGGCCACATTAGGTATTTATGCATAGTTTTAAACACTTTCCCAAAAACAGTCAACATTCCAATTCCAATTCCAATTTTCGCGTGAACGGTGTGATTTATCGACTCGAAAAAGAGAACCCATTTTATTATGTATTCTTTTGTCTTTTAAATTACATTTTCTTTTTTTCCAATAACTGTCAAAACAAAAAAGATCTGTGAAAAATAAAATTCAAATTTCAGGTAAAGTGATCTCTGGTGGCACAGTAGAGAAACAATTTATAACAGAATGATAGAAGTCATTAAGTATAATAACTGTCCCAAATGTCAACTTGGTAAGTTAAAAACTATCTGCAAGATGCTAAAAATAAGGAAAAAAACTGAACTCTGACAAGCTGTAACTCGAGAAATATTGAGTTTCCGGCTTTTTCCTATTTGATTTATCAACTTTATTTTATCATATACGAGGCTGGTTTGAAAAGTCTGTGCAAAGTTAGCGAAATGGCGCCGCTGATGCGTATCGAGGATATTTTCAATTAGTAGTATCTCTTGGAAGAACACACACCAAGTTTCAGCCGGCTCGGTCTATTTGTTTGTGTTTGACATTCGTTTGAATCGAGGAAGTCGAGTGATTCCCAAAAATGGCCGAAAAACAATTTCGTATTGTTGATTAAACATATGGAAGGTAAAACGCCTTAGAAGATTAAACAGAAGCTTGATAAACATTATGGTGACTGTGCAACTTCGATTAGAACAGTTTATAAGTGGTTTCAAAATTTTCGAAGTGGCTATTTGAACACAACAGACGCTAAACGTTCTGACTGCCCTGTTAAGGTTACTACTCCAGAAATCATTGACAAAATCCATGATATGGTGATGGATGACAGAAGAATGAAGACGCGTGAGATTGTTAGTGCTGTGGGCATCTCGAATGAACGGGTACATAATATTTTACATCAATATTTTGACATGAAATAGCTATCAGCAAGATGGGTGCCGCGATTGCTCACGATTGACCAAAAACGAAATCTTGCGAAGCGTTGCAAGAATGGTTTCCAGCTGTTCCAGCGAAATCCTCAAGACTTTAAGCATCGTGTCGTCACTGTGGATGAAAGATGGATACATCACTATACTCCTGAAACCAAAGAACAATGAGTTGCCAAGGGAGAATCCGCACCAAAAAGGTGCAGACCATTCCTTCGGCCGGGAAGGTTATGGCGAATGTCTTTTGGGATTCCCAAGGAATAATCTTCATCGACTATCTGGAAAAGGGTAAAACTATTACAGGTGAATATTATTCATCATTATTGGACCGTTTGAAAATCGAGCTACAAGAAAAACGTCCACGATTGGCCCACAAAAAAGTCATAGGGTTCCAACTCGTTTCACATCCTCCCTATTCTCCAGACTTGGTTCTCTAGGATAATTGTTTGTTCCTCAATATGAAGAAATAGCTGGCAGAAAAAGATTTCTTTCAAACGTGGAAGTGATTGCAGAAACGAATGGGTGTTTTACAGACTTGGACAAATCGTATTATTCCGAAGGGATCAACAAACTAGAGCAGCGTTGGACGAAGTGTATAAGCCTAAAAGGGGACTATGTTGAAAAATAAAAAATGTTCATCCAAAAAAATTAAGCAGTTTTACTTTTTACACGGACATTTCAAACGACCCTCGTAGGATCGCCTCTCCAAGTATCCTGATACATTATCCGTACACCCTGCTCTGTTTCATAACACTGCCAATAATGAAGATTTAATCAGTTATGCACCTTGAAGGTTCTACCTTCTTCACGTTTTTTATAGCTAATTTAATCTGATCGGTGGTATCACAAACGGGAGCAAAAAAATTGTCAGCAAAGTACGATTCATCAGTCGAACTTCGATTCTTTTTGTTCAAACCCTCTCCTTTGTTAAAAGTTCCACATGAAAAATATGAAGCAAAATAAATGCTTGATCTCCTTTTTTAGGTCAAAACCGCTGTTTTCCAAAATGGACTTTTTGTTTTTATCAAGCAAAGGGAAAATCTTTGAATTTAATGAATATATTTTATTTCGATAAAGTTCTGCATGTCCCCAAATCAAAATAGGACCCATCAAATCTGGTAAAAGTCGTATAATATACGAGGGAAAGTCAAAAATTTGAAATTGCGCTGAGTAAAGTATTCTTATTTTTCACTTTAGAAAATATTTTTATTAAGGAATGTTGTTTATATTTAAAAGTTATATTCAATTATGAAATTTTGTTCACTTTGGACAAAAAAAAAAGATTTAATTATTTTTTCTGAATAACCCTGTATAAAAAGTAAATCGGAATCAAAAAAAAATTATTTAACTAAAATTTTGTAAAATACTTTAATTGAAACCTACATTCAAATAGTAAATTTAGTTCTAAAGCTCTACTTTTCCTTATTCAGGTCTTAATCGTGATTGGCATAAAAAAAACTAAAAAATAAAAAATATTTTTTATACCTATTTTTTTTGCCACTAAAAAAATATATTTTTCATTTAAAGTACATACGAATTTATCTTTATATCATCTCATAAACAATATAATTTAATTGATAACCATAAATGGACAGTGGATAAAACAATTCAATAAAACTGTTTACATTAACAATGATAACGTTACATTTCAACCTGTTCTTATTCATTTTCTATACATTCTATAGTTCCTCTGTTGAATTGTCTCATTTCTTAAAAACGCAGGATTGGTGCGAACGATGCAGTGTCTAATAACATTTTCCAAATGGTCCAAATTTCTAAATGGCATTATTTTTTAAGAAGCCCCAGAAAAAAAGTCCATTTGGGTAAGGATTTTCTGCAAATCGTCCTATCGATTTGTTGGAAAATTGTTGATTGAGACATTCTCGTATTTGTAAGAAGCTATGGATAGAAGCGCTATCGTATGCAAAACTAATAATAAAATAAAAATTTTGTTCAGTAAAATTTCTTTCTTATTCTTTTATTTTAGAGGCATGAACTGAAAAAAAAAACATTTCCTATTAGTTTTTTTTTCGAATATTTCTGAAAGTATTCTCTTTTGGATGGCTAATAACACAGGTTTACAAAAAAAAAGAAATTGGAAGCCTATTTTATTCTTATGTAATTAGATCTGAGGTGCGATAATCTCTATCACGCCATGTTCAAGGTCATTTCAAGGTTAAATGGAGTAAAATTCACTAAATAAATCCAAAGAAGTATATACGTACGTTTTTGAGGTCGCTGAAACCGAATGCGTGATTTGTATAGTCCCCCAAGTTCAGACAGGGTCCTTTTAAGATCAAATTGAGAAAAATCTACTAAATAGATCTATAAAAGACGATATATAGACTTTTGAGGGCGCTAAATCTGAATTCGAGGTTTGTTTAACATGTCAAGATTAACCAGAGGTCATTTGAAAGTCATTTCAAGGTCAGACAGACAAGCGAATCGAGTTTTTGAGCCGAATCTCAAGCTCCCAAAACCACGTACCCCATACAAGCACGCGAACCGAGCGAGTTTTTAAGGCGAAGCCCAAGCTTCTAAAACCACATACTCCTCGCGCAGCTAGATCGATATCCGTTACATAATAGTTAAACTAGCCAAGTGAATTTTTATAAGTGTATAACACAAACCCGAAACTCTCATACATGCTGTGTCTGGGTTATATGGTTTTATTTCATACACTCGTGTATCTCATATATTGATCTAGCTGCACGTGAGTTCTCTTCTTTTAGAGGTTTCTTTAGTGGATTTTTTGAATTTGACTTTGAAATGGCCTTAAAATGATCTTTTGTTAATCTCGAGGTATTAAACAAACCACGAATTCAGACTCAGCGCCTTATCTATCTTCTTTTACAGATCTAACAGATCTATTTAGTGGATTTTTCTCAATTTGATCTTGAAATGACGCTCAAATGACCTCTGGTTAACCTTGGGGGATTAAATAAACCACGAATTTGAATTAAGCCACCTCAAAAACCTACATCTCTTCTTTTTCAATTTATTTAGTGGATTTTCCTCAATTTTACCTTGAAATGACTCTGAAATGACCTCTGGCTGACCTTGAGGATTAAATAAACCATGAATTTGGATATAGCGACTCCTTTTTCAGATTTATTTAGTGGATTTTTCTCAATTTGTCCTCAAATGACCTGTAGTCGACCTTGGAGGATTAAATAAATTACGAATGCAGATTCAGCGACCTCAAAAACGTATGGACCCGTATCTACTTCTTCAGATTTACTTAGTAAATGTTAGTCAATTTGACCTTGAAATGACCTTGAACCTGGCGTGATAGAGGTTAGCGGACCTCAGATTTGGATTCAGGGCGTCTAATTACATAAGAATAAAATAGTCTGGTCAAATAGGCATCTACTTTTTTTTTTGTTAAACCTGTGTAATTAAGCTTTGTTTTCATCTTAGTTGCATCTCTTACTTCGTTTTAGATACTTGTAGATATAAACAAGACGTTATGTCCTATTTTCTTTAACTTTTATAATTTTGGTCTGTGGCCCCTTGTGTATTAAATATTGGTTTTAGTCATGGCAACGTGCGTTATCCAGCCTTTAGTTTTTTTTGGGGATAAATTAAATTTTAACGGAAAAGTAACAAAACATCACCCGAATTTCAGGAGAATTAAATTATCATATTTGTTTCTAATTTTAACAAACCTTCACTGGCGAAATAATATTTTTTGTGACACGGATAATAGAAAATCTGATTGGAGTATATAACGTGTTCGTTTATATTATTCTATCTTTTTTAGTTCCCTTAATTTCTAGTGTTTTATCAAAAATTTTCGCCTGTAGTGCTTTTTTTTTACACTTATTCATTATTAGTGGTTGATGCCGTCTTTATTCTCACTTTACGCAACATCTACATATCTACTTCTATCTATTTCATGAACTGCTTTATTACTTTATGGCGTTGATAAAAATATCTAAGTTTCAGATCAAGATATTTCATTCCAAAGAAGGCAAGGTGACTTTCATATACTTATAATAATGTTGTAACTATTCACTTGAAAAATACAATTTTTTCAACTACGTCAAAAGAGAACAGAATCCTAATTTAAAGATTTATTATTTAACTTTTTTTTATAAGTATGGCGTCACAAATTTAATAATCTTTGTTGAAATAAGTATTCAGAATTTGTCTGTATATTTTGCCTAAAACAGTAAAGTTGTATTTGCAAGTATCCAATTCCAAGGTTGACAAACCACGAAACGAGTTGTTTTCAAACTATTTTTAGTTACAACTAATTAACTTTCTGTTTTATTTAATTTTTTGTATTCGCTTAAAATAAAAAACTGGTTAAAGGTGTTTCCACAAAAATTGTTAACATTTTTTTGCATATTTTTTTTAACACTTTCCATGCTCGTAACAATCTAAAAGTAAGTTTGGAATATTTTTTTTATTGAAATAAAATTGCCAGATATTTCCCAACCATTTTTCTAGATTTTTTGGTTCTCTATTTTTTAAAATACAGTGTGAAATGTCTTAAAAATTGTGGAAAAGTTAATATTTACAACTATTTAGCACATTTAAGTCCAGCTACCTGGGATAAAGTCCATTGTGATTTATTATCTTTAAAGGTAAGTATACCCGCAGGGTGTGAACGAACTGCCCACTTTCTTAAAATTTTAATGGGGGAGCCTTTTATTTACATGAAGTACTTAACACTGCAGGTATTTACATAAATAATTATTAATCTTGTTTCTTAATCGTCTTTGTCGCATGATCAGGTAGATTTGTTTGGTGCAAATAATGATCATATTTCAGTTGTTCTTGCGATTTCTTTTGTGGAAGCAAATATTATTATAGCTAATGTTATATAATTTTTGGTAATTATATTTTTTGGTCGATGTGATTATAATGAAATTTTGCTAAAAGTTACCCGGGCTGGGATTCTATAAAAGTAAAGCGAAAGAGAATGTCATAACACGACTGTTGCATCTTTGTTAAGTTTATAATAACTCATTAAGTTTATATGTCACTGTCTTAAAAGAAATGAGGAAAGGGAATGTGAAAAAATATGCTTGCAGAATCAGGCCCCTACCATTTATTATTCATTATGAGTCCTGTTTTGGAATATAGAAACGAGGAAACGAAGTTTTGGTTTTGGAAACTGAAAAATTGAACTAATTTGAAGGTGGAAAAGTCTAGTGTTATATTTTAACTTTGAACACATTTTTTTATGTGTATATTTTGAATAAATGAAAAAGTTTGCAAGCTTCATTATGTAAAATTTTTGGAATATTATGTAATATGATATAGTCTTATTTTTCTTTAAGTTAGTTCTTTTAGTTATATAAGTTAATTAGTATTATAATTACAAGAACCATCTGGTACGTAATTAATTCGTGTACGGTGAATTCTGATAGGTTTTTATACTGTGAGCAGTTAGTATATCTGCCCTTTTTATTAAGCTATTAAATTGTTCCAGGTGGTCCACTTCAATATATTTAGGATCTTTGAAAAACGAAAAATAAAATATTATCAAATCTAAACAGTAATTTTTTGAAGTTTGGAGGATGATCTGATTTATTCCGGTAATTTTGCCTGTACAATGAGCTTTGAAAATGGTGAATGAGATTTCATCGAAACGTCAGCTACCTTACAGTCCTGAGAGGGATACATACACGGGATACCTGAAAGCCTTCAATTACATATATATATATATATATATATATATATATATATATATATATATATATATATATATATATATATATATCGACGAATGCGATCGATTTCTTGGAAAACAGACTTTGAAAAATTTTTAGCAGGGTATCTACTTTAGTGTACTGTGTTGATATTTTGATAATAAATTAATACAGGGTGATCAAAAACTAATATTAAATATTAACTTTAAAAAATCGTTAAAAGTCACTTTTTTAAATGCAAACCTTTTATTTTTATAATGTTGTCTTATTTAGCATTAAAAATAAGGGTGACTTTGAAAAAAGTTGGTTATTCGAAAAATGTGTAGTTTTTGAAATATTGTCAATTTAACATTTTTGTATAGTAAAAATGCTATACGGCTTTTAAGGTTTCTTATTAGTTGGCCATGATGGTGAAGCGCGACGAAAGAAAATAATAGAGTACTACAGAAATGTCACTATTTCTTGCTACTTGACAATAACTAATAAAAATCATCCCGGAGCGTTTAAATTATACGCAGGAAGATTATTTAAATTTGTTTATTATCTATGTAACAAAGTTTTATCTACGGACATTTGCTGATAGATGTCCAGATAAATAGAAACCGTCATGGAACAATGTTAAACGATTACAGGAAAATTTCAGAAATTTTGGCACCGTTAAGGAAAAAATGCATACAAGAAAACACTTTCTCAGTAACGAGAATGTCAAAATTGTAATTCTGGTATATTTTGCGGCATATTTTATAACGTCGTTAAGAATTTCGAATAGCTCAATACATAGAATTTTGTTGAAATACTACTTCCACCCTTGTTTAATATCTTTGGTTCAACCCCTAAGAGATACTGCTTTGCCGAAAAGAGTGCAATTTTGCTAATTTATATTCACAACATAATTTGGACTGATGAAGCAAAATTTATGAAAAATGACCTTTTTCACTGACACAATTCCCATTTTTGCATTAAGATTGCGGAATTTTCAAGAAACCTGGCAATTTAACATATTTAACTGGAAAATTGATTTCTCCGCGCTGTAGTTTATGCGTTGTCGATTGATTATTTTTTTTGCAATTGCCATTTGAAGTTTTTCGTTCGCGATCTTTTACTATATACATTCGACTCCCCTTGACAGTCACGTTGCTTCCACTATACTTCTACTTTCAAGCGATCAGCCGTTTTCGGTTATGTTTTTTAGCATTTTTCAAGTATTTCACAGATTTTTGATGCAAAATAAAAACACAGGCACAGTGTTGCCACCCCTACCGTTTAAGTAAGTCCGTTGTTTTTAATCCTTGTTTACTAGTGGACAATAAAGAAAAACAGATGTAAATCTGACTTTTCACAGATTTTGATTACAGAGAGGTTGGTAAAAATTACGCATTTAATATTTTCGATTCTCTTTTTTCGCTCAAAAACTGAAAAAAGCGAGAGTAGTGATAGTAATGTAAGTCGGCAAGTTAATTAAAAAAATGAATAAGACCGATTTCTATTCATATTGATTTTGTTAAGTTTAACGAGGTATATTGGCAACGCTGCTGGCCTGACACAGTTGCGCTGTCCTAATCTTACTGTGCACACGGAGACAATACTGGCCTGGCTTGGCCACTGGCTTCGAGTGCAGGCGGCTTAAAGACATAAAATTGACATTCTTTTGTTACAGAAGTTTGAAAATTGGTTGCAGATTGAGTCATGTGTTCTTTTGATGTTTACTGTAGTTGTTTTGATTATATTATGATTAATAATATAAACATTCACGGTCAGAGTCACGAATAAGGTTTAAGACTTATACTGGATTTAGTTCTCATGGAACTTAGATCTTCTAGTTGGTCAGTTATGTTTTGCTTATGATATTGTCAGAATTTTTATTACATATGTTAACAAATAAACACTTATATAGGGATTATTAATGATAAAAACCTAAAGATAAAGGTTTGAAATTGATAAGAGGTACAGTTGAGTACAGAAAATAAACAAAATTTTCCAATTTTTAAGCAATAATAAAAGAAAATGATTTTTTCCTTGCATCTTTAAGGTTCAAAACTTGCTTGACTTGTTGTCACACTTGTCAGTTTAATCCCTCTACTGTCAACTTAGACAGGTTTTAAATGTAAATCATGTTAGTGACATATTTAAAGCTGCGAGCGTCTTGTTTAAAATAACTCATTTATTGACGTGACACAGCTACCTAATTAAAAAAAGTGTCGGTTATTCGAATTCCTGTCAACACTTGTATAATAATTATTTTAATATATTAAATATTTTAAAAGCCATTTCAGTTTCAAAACGCATTTAAAATCAATATTTTGAATGTTTAAAAGGATTTAAAAACCATTGTTATAGTATTATAATCTGTTATCACAAGTATTGCAATGTGATTAAAAATTAGCGAGAATTTAATTGCTGTTAAAAATACTATGCTTTTTATCGGTATAATAGACGGTGATCGGTCGATTTTTAACAAATTTATGAATCTCATTTCTGCAGACAGAGTCATGTGAGAGGGAGCTAAATAATTGCCTGGATTTGAAGTTGCCATCGTCGTTCTCTAGCATCTAGTAAGCGGTTACCACCACCACAACGCAGGCATGTTGTGGCCACTCTTCTATTAACAGTAATAGAAAATATAACCTTTTGACTACTCTATGCCGCCGAAACGATTTCTTAATTATTATAAACAAGACAACAGTGACTTTTTGAAACAAATCATTAACTTTTTCCCTTTTGGGCATAGAAAGTTTTTTTCAAGTCTACGAACAAGCAGCTTTTGGAATATCGAAATTAAAATGTCACATAAGCACTAATTGAGGTTAAAACTCTATTTTTTTTATAAGGAAAAAATGCAATTTTTTATAAAGAAATCGTTTTACCAATAATGTTCTATAATAATTTAAGAGTAAAATGCAGTTTCATTTAGAACTTTTCAGTACTTGCGCCAGAAATTCCCAAGGCTAAGTGAAACAAAAATTAAAGAAGATATTTTTGTTGTCACTGATTCGAAATATTCTGAAAGACAAACATTTTGACAGCACTCTTTCAGATATTGGAAAAAATGCTTGAAATAACTTTTACCCCATGGTCACTAATTTCTTTTGAAATAAAAATGCTGACAATTATGTTATTCTTGGGGAAAATATGCTGTCACCGTATTAAAAAATGGGTTGCAATATGTCTCTAAAGATCCATTTCCTACACTCACATCTGGACTTTTTTCTTGCCAACTGCGTGATTGCAAGTGATGAGCACGGCGAACACTTCCATCAGGATGCATCAATAATAAAAAAAAGGTACTAGGGAAAGTGGAATGCTTCCATGCTTGCCGACTACTGTGATACTCTTGTTAGAAATGCTCCAGAAACAATTTACAAAAGAAAATCAAAAAGACAGGATATTTAGTGTCTCTACAAGTGTAAAAGCATGTATTTTTTATTATTTTGTTAAAAATAAAATAAAAAAAAAACTTGTTCTTGGAAATTGCAACTAAGTTTTTAATTTCATTGTCATTTTTTGTGTTCAGCGCCCCAGAATTAACAAAAAATGCACTTTTCATACAAATTACAACAAATTAACTAAAATTTGTTACATTGTGTAATTATTGTATAAATAAAAAACACTATAATTTTAACAGTTTCTTCGCTCTTTTGCAGTAATTAAATGAATCGCTGAAATTGTAGATTTTCTCACTACCCATGTCTTATTATTTAAACTTTTTTATTTGTATTTAATATTTGAGCTTCTCAAATTAAAAAAAAACGTCTTTTGACGTCTTCAAACGCTCGTAGTTAATTATTCAACATTATCAACCATCACCAACTGTTTTGTCGGTTACTTCTTACCACGAAATGTCCGAAATACAATGGGTCTATCTTTACCCATTATAATATGATGGTTAACGCCTTCTGTTTAAGAAACTTCTAGCCTGGAACCATCTTTGCAGGGTTGTAATGCAAAATAATATCTAATTCTATTGGTGGAACGGATGTGAGGGAGGTACTAGTGAAAATTGGCAGGTATTTCGGGTGTTGGAAAGTTTCAAGGTATTTTCAAAAAGTATTTTTCTTCTTTAGAGATGGTTTGAAATACGTTAGAGGCATTTACAATCTGAATACCGTTCAAAAAAATTTCGTTCTGAAAATCTGAGTAAGTAGAATTCATTTGAGTACCTAACGCTGTTCGAATAAGAAGAAATTTTATTCTCCATTGGTGAAGGGCGTACTTAGTACTAATTTTTAAAACAATTTAATGGCTATTTTCATGTATTTTGGTAGATCTAGAAGCCTATTTATGTCTAACATTTTTAAACTTGAGTTAATCACACTAGTTGAAGTTAAAATAATGGCCGATAAGAGTCTTTGTTTTAGTTACTTTGCAATTGTATCAAAAATTTAATTTTATGTTTTTTATTGTAAATATTTATGTTCTTTTTTGT
This sequence comes from Diaprepes abbreviatus, assembly GCA_034092305.1. Taxonomy (NCBI): domain Eukaryota; kingdom Metazoa; phylum Arthropoda; class Insecta; order Coleoptera; family Curculionidae; genus Diaprepes; species Diaprepes abbreviatus. The sequence goes on from JASJET010000022.1 coordinate 39,073,426, forward strand.
TCAATAAATTTAAGTATTTTGAGTAGCTTGACTTTTTTAATTAATAATAAACCTTCACGCGGTTAACCTTGCTAGCTTGCAGTGACGTATAATAATAGATTTCAATAAAAGTGTTATGAAATGATCATTTAGCAGTTTTTCCCGAGACTTGAGGTTGTATTATAGGGTACTGGTAAGCTCTTATAACTTGTAGTCATTTGGTACTAAAACTAGAAGAGCCCTTCGTCCAGACTATCAGAGTACATATCTTTTTCATATTGTTAGAGGTGTTTTATTAATAGGTTTATAGAATAGCTACTTAATAATATGGATAGCAGTAAAACGTGTGCGGAACACCATACGTTACCAAAATTATCCATTTGTGGGAGTCCACAAGCCCATTCTGCTTCAAATATGAAACTTTTAACCAGTATAATAGCTACTTTCAGTACGGACATATCAGAAGAACAACAGGAATTTAGGAAATATCGATCAACTACAGACTATATCTTTATTGTAAAACAAATCATAGAAAAATCATGGGAAAAGAATTGTTAATTCTGAACTATCTACTTTATTTAACTGGGGGATGTGTAGATAAATTAAAATTAAATTCTGTAAAGTGTAATGTATGACAGCCCGCGAGAAGTAATATAGAATAACAAATATATGAGCAAGGAAACAAAAAGCAAAAAGACTTGCATTCTTTCTATAATGACGTTTGCAATAGAAACACGAGCTGACAACAAAAGAACATAATCAATTCTCAGGATGAGAGAAATGAAAATCTTTAGGAGTATATAAGGGTATACTTTGGGTTAGGTAGAATCATTGATAGGGGGAAACCCTGATAAATTATTTACAAAATGGAAATCTTTATTGCATGAATACTTTCTTCATGAAACCAGAGAGTCGTAGGTGGACATGGAGAAGTCCCGATTAAAGAACAATAAATAAAATCGACTACATTATTAGTAACAAAAGGTACATCATATCAGATGTGACTGTGCTGGATAGATTTGACGTGGGTAGTGACCACAGGTTTTTGAGGGCAACAATAACTCTTAATATCAGAAAAGAAAGAGGTAAGCTAATACAACAACAACGCTTTCCAACTTCCGAAAAATTAAAATAAAATAAAGATCCATACCAGGAATATCTGTTTAAGAAGCTTACACCTATCTTTAAACTTAAAACAGATAAATAATCTTGAAAACAAACACTGACTACAAAAATATGCACCACGAAAAAACGAAAGAACCACAAAACAACACTTAATGAAAGAAAGACGAAACATGGAAAAGGTCACACCTGCATACATAGAACTAAATAAGCAGATTAAGAAAAAAGTGAGAGAAGATGTAAGAACGTTTCGGCTAGTAGTTATCTCTAGCCGTTTTCAAGTGAAACTAAATAAATCCCTTAGCTACATGACTATTTATACTAAAAGTAAATGCAGTGGAGTGTGACTGAGATGGGTGTCATACCTGTTATGGCAGAATACCATTTTTATGCTGCATTTAGTTTTAGTTTACAATTATTAAGAAGTTTCCACAATTCTCTTATATCTAAAGATGGTTTACTAAAACAATTCGGGTTCTGATGTATAACCGCGGCTTCTTTGAATTTCTGTTTTCTCCAATGCTGTTCTCGGTGTAGTATTTTAGCTTCAGACCATTTTATGTGGTGTCCATGAAAACAACGTTGATTTTATATCGTTTTCCTATCTTTCTAACTTTTTCTCAAATTCCTTTAACATAGGGGATGTTCAATACTGGTTTTCGTTCTTCGTTCGTTGTCGATATTGCCCTATTTCTGCGTTGTTCAAGAAATTTATCCATTAGATATACTGGGTATCCGTTGGCGGTTAGATCATTTTTAATGTAATCTATCTCTTTTATTAAGTTCTCGTTGGAGTTGCAGAGAGTTAAGGCTCTATCTACGAGATTTCTTATAATTCCTTGTTTGGTGTTGTTGGAGTGATTTGACGAATAATTAAGGTATTGTCCTGTGTGCGTGGCTATTCTATAAACCAAAGTTCGAATTTGTCTGCCATTTCTTTCAACCAAGACATCTAGGAATGGTAATTTATTTTCTACTTCTTTCTCCATGGTGAGTTTAATAGTTGGGCTGATATTGTTGAGATGAAAAAGGAAGTTCCGAAGTTCTTCGTCGTTTCCACTCCAAATAATAAAAGTATCGTCTACATATCTGAGCCATAACTTTGGTTTCTTAGATGTGGATTCAATTGCAAACGTCTCGAACCATTCCATGAAAATATTTTTGTGATATTCAACAAAAATAAAGACAATGGAAGTCCAACAGATATCTACCACTTCGTAAGAAACATCATTGTGTATGACCTTCAAACAAACACTATAGTAGAAAATTCATACGGAAAGTTGTACTCTTCAGTAAATTCAAAACCAGATAATATAGTAGTGTCTGAAGACCTTATCAACAGTGATTTGGGAGAAATTTTGGATATTACAATGGAGGAAATAAATTTAGCCATATCCTAAATGAAAAATGACCGAGCTCCTGGAGTAGACGGAATCACCCGAGAGATGATACAACTAGGTGGTGTAGCCACAGTAAAATCCATGGAAACCCTTTTAAATAAATGTTTAAAAAGCAGCAAGGTCCCCAATAATAAGTTAAATGTTCGGGTCATTCTTTTATACAAAAAAGGAGACAAATTAAATATAGAAAACTATTGCCCAATAAGTCTACTGCCGCACCCATTTAAAGTGCCAAGAAAAATAATAACCAACAGGCTCACAAACAAATTCGATGATTATCAACTACCGGAACAAGCTGGGTTTCATAAAGGTTATAGTACCATCGAGCAAATACAGAACATCAAAATTCTAATTGAGAAATGCAATTGAATACAATGTCCCAATTCATTTAGATTTTATCGATTACAACAAAGCATTTGATTCTGTAGAACTATGGGCTATATTCCAGGCTATAAACAATGCTAGAATAGATTCGAAATACCGAGACCTTCTTAAATATATATATGAAAAGGCTACAATGCAAGTTAGTATTAATTACAAACGATGAATTAGCTTTACAACGGGAAATAAGACAAGGAGGCACCATCTTGTCGAAACTTTTTACGCTGGCATTAGAAGATATCTTTAAAGAGTTGAATTGGGAAAGAGCATAAACGTAGATGGAACATATCTGAGCCACCTCCGATTTGCAGATGACGTGGTTCTAATCGGTAACAGCTTGCGGGAGCTACAGGAGATGGCCTAAAAACTGAAAGCAGCTTAAGAAAAAGTTGAGTTGACTATGAATCTAACAAAAACTTAAGGTCCTGACTCCAGATGAAACACCAGTTTACGTTGGAAACAATAAAATTGAGAAAGTAGCAGAGTATGTCTACCTAGGTCATGAAATAAAACTGGGTAAAAAGAACCAAGAAACCGATTTGAGTTGGAGGATTAGAATGACATGGGCAGCCACAGGGAGACTGAGCTAAGTCCTAAAGAGTCACGACATATCGATCGACATTAAGCCGTATGGGCTAGAAATAGCAACACTAACAGTGAAGACAGCTAATAAGCTTCGAACTACCCAACGAGCAATAGAACAACTTATGCTGGGAGCAACTCTTAGGGACCACATACGAAATGTGGAGATACGTCTACGGACCAAGGTAGAGGATGTAATAAAACGTGTGGCAACATTAAAATGGACTTGGGCAGGAAAGAAAGCGGTTGAAAGATGGACTAAATGCATACTATAATGGAGACCGAGACGACACAAGAGAAGTGTGGGACGATCACCGAAGAGATGGACCAATGACATACAACAAGTCGGCAAACATTGGTACCAGAGACAGAATGGTGTGGAAAAGACGAGAGGAGGCCTACATCCAAGAGTGAATGGCAAAGGGTTGCTGAACGAAGAAGAAGAAGAAGAAGAATAAACCAGAGTACATATTAGCTGACAGGAAAAGGAACAATAATATAAGGGCAAAATTCAAAATATAAAATAAAGATGAAGGAAAGAATGTAATTAGCATGTAGGGCGGGTGCTATAGAACTGACTTGACTGAATAGCAGGCGACGGAAACCTAGAAGGAAGATCACCTAAATGCAGAATGGAATCCTGGGTTTTCATATTCAATGAGTACTAAGTTGGTAATATTAAGCTTACAGCCTAAAACAAGAAGATGTATAATACTAATTAAAACAAGCCATTGTTTCTTAGAGTAAACCAAAGTACATTTTTTGATTGGATTTTCTAGCAAACGATTTCATTTTGAAGTAGATTAACTATGTATATTTGATATTGTAAACCGTAAAATTTCCATATTTTGCTAGAACTACCCAAAAATAGAATACTTTTCTAAAATTAAAAAAAAAACTAGACTAATGACTACTCTGATAAATTCTCGACCAGGGCTTATACAAATTTTAGTGTGGTAGTCATAATTTTCAGGGTAAAAGTATAGATGCCAAATATGTCATTATGATTCCTTTAACTATTTTTAAAATGTTTTGTGTTAAAACTGTAGGTGTATAATTTTCTCCAGTTGTAAACAAGATAGATATTTTCGTATTATTGGTAGTCGAACTAAAACTGCGTCGCATTTTAGCTAAAATTAGCTATCTCGAGATCTATTAATAAATAAATAACTGTTATGTTATTATTCATAATTAAATTGTTATTGTTGGGTGTTTATGTTCGTAATATATTTTTTACATAATTGTTTTGAAATACCCAAGTAATATTTAATTAATATTTGAGACGAGGGTAAAAATATTGCTATCGGTGATGGAAAAGTAATTAGTGTACACTCGTAGAAAAAAGAGGATATAAAGAAATTTTTTATTAAACGTACCTAGAGTTTATCAATCTGAATATGCCTTGTTCGTTGATGGTTAGGCCTTTTACATCCCATCATGATCGTATGCCATTCAAGATCGATCGCCATTGCAAAACTAATAAAGAGATCTTGCGGGACTTGTTATACCGATTCCCGTGAAACTTTGGATCTTAATTACTTGGGGCCGAAGGTTTATCGGAAAATGTTTTTATTATTACAAGTTTCACAATTAACAAATTACAATACATGCATATATGTTGCTCTCGGTTCGATATAGCTCCACTGACAAGACCATGATTGCTAAAAATTAGGTAACTCAACACTGGGTTTACTAAAGAGTCCATTATCTTTTTAATGTATGCTCTTCTCTTTTTCATATGGGATTCAGTATATATTGCTGCAGCTTCAGACCATTTTATATCGTGTTTTTTGTTCCAAGAGTGTTTTACAATACCAGTCTCGACATGTTTCAGACAGAACAAATCCATCGAGACAGCATGCTGTGATTTACTTAATTTTGTATATGCAGAGCTCGACAGGGGCAAGTATGTGATGTGTCTAATGTTTGACTTAACAAGTGCGTTTGATACTGTGAGTAAAGAGTTCTTATTGAGAAAGCTCTTTGCTTCGGGTATAAGAGGAAATATCCTAAAACTCATCAACTCGTATATGCCTGATAGGAGTATATTTGTTCGATACCAAAAAAGTAAATCAGATTGCAAAAAAGTCGCCTTGGGTGTGCCGCAGGGGTCAGTTTTGGGGCCGCTTTTGTTTATGATTTATGTTAACGACCTACCTAGATTCATCAGTAGGGGAAAGTTGGTTATGTTTGCTGATGATACCACGATAGCTATATCTGCGGATGCCCCAGAGGAGCTGTTGCGTACAGCGGGAGAGGTATGTGAGGAGCTGGAGATTTGGTGTCAGCATAATCAGTTAATACTTAACCCAACAAAGACTGTATATATATAAATTTCAATATTAAAAAACCATTGTTGGTAGAGGATGAAGAAACATATAATATTGAAACCTCAGCCTATACTAAATTTTTAGGCACGTGGCTTGATGAGTCGCTGCATTTCTTTTCCCATATCGAACATGTTTGTAAAAAATTGAATTCTTCCTTCTTTGCTATTTTGCAGATGAGGTCATCTCTAGACCGGGCTGGATTGCTGACTGTCTATTATTCTTTGGCATACAGTCATCTGTCAAGCAATGTCATGTCTTGGGGAAGAGGGTGTGAGGTGAATAGAGTGTTTCTGGCTCAGAAAATAATACTGAGGTTGATATTTGGTCTTTAGCCGACGGATTTGTGTAGACCCATTTTTAAGGAAAACAGCATTTTGACTTTTTACTACTATTATATTCTAAAATGCGTTTTATATGTAAAACAAAATTACTCTTGGCCAGGGTCACAGATATGATATACGAAATAGTGACATTCTTAGCATACCTAAACATAGAACGGCATTCTTTGAGAAATCCCCAACTTATAATTTCATTATTCTGTTTAACAAATTGCCTGCAAAATTAAAAAACATATCAAACATTAAAAAATTCAAAACAGAAATAAAAAAATTTCTTGTTCAGGGGTCATTTTATTCTTTTAACGAATACTTAAGCCTGTAGGATGTACTGACTCTTTTACTGTGTACTGAGTGATTATTTCGTTGCGTCCTTCGCTGACCAGTGCTACGGATTGTGTTCTTATCGTTTTATTTTTTTCTTTCCCGTTAGCTGTTTTAGGATTTTAATCTGTCGTTTTTATTATTAAATATTAGATTAAGTTATTTTACATTTTTTATATTATAACAAGTATCTAATGATACTAACTAATATAACTGTTTCTTGTTTTTTCTAGCTTTAAGGTATGCTATGTATATATTTTTTATTTAATTGTATACTGTAGACGAAACCAATGCTGAAGTATCAGTTTTATGGCTAATAAATTATTTCATTTCATTCCATTTCATTTCATTAACACTACTGTATGAATTTTTTTTTCTCAGTTCTTACCATTCTGTTAAAATCAAACGAGAAGTTATACAAATCTTGAAGAATCACAAGAAAAATGGAGCAAACATTAAATCAGATATATAACAGAATAGTTGGATAACAAGAAACACGATTCTTTTTTACAATTCCGTATATTGAAGGAAGTTCAATAAGATGCCTTGCTGGCAGTTAAAACATAAAAACAACATTCAAATAACACAATACATTCAGAGTTCACTCAACAAAAACAAAACTTAAAAATACAGATAGGAAGAATGTGTTTACAAAGTTTCATGTGAGTGTGGAGAAATGTATATTTGAAAAGAAAATATTCGGTAAGAAATAAAGAAATCTTTCCACAGAATTAGTTTAACAGGTTCTACTTCAGACAGTTACAGGAAAAATATACAGACAGGAAAAAATTTGCAGGTTTAATATCTTGCTGACATATCTCGGAATTTATATTTTACATAGACAGTTGAATATTGCTCTTGGTTCATTACAGCTCAACTAATGAGAACATTAGATGGTCGAAATACGTATGGATAGAGGACTAGAGTTATATCTGTAGGAAATAAACTGTCTCTATATTTTTCCTTTAACTGCCGGAAGGTGAATATAGGCAACCTGTTAAACTGCCCACTTTAAGTTAGAATTAAGAACATAAGACTCATATACAAAAAGGAAAGCGTCGAGATTTGGTACTGCAGAACGCGTCTGAGGTAAACAATACTATATAAAATGGTCTGAAGCTGCAGCAATGTATACGGAACCCAATGTGAAATGGATCAAATTTATGGAAGCGGCATACATTAAAAATAATAATGGAATCTTCAGTAATCTCATTGTCGGCATCAGGGGCGGATTCATAAGAGCCTCCCCCCCTCCCGAGAGCTTCGACTTCAGAAACAATAGACTGATCTGCCTGCTGAATTAGGAACGTGAATCCCGCTAAATTTCCTCCCCCTACGGTGATTTTGGTAGCTTGGGCTTAGGGCACATTGAATTAATTCATTTATCACTAATCAACTCGCTTTCGCTTGCCAAACTGTACTGTCTTGTATACGAATGGGTTAGGGGTAATTTCGATTTTTTTTTTACTCTTCCGATGTCGCTCCCCCTCTCCACAGAGAGAGGCTGGATCCGACCTTGGTTGACATACCTAATCTTTGGCAACTACTACTGTGAATAGTGAGGTCAAACTTTACACTTAAATGGACAAAGTTCATATATAATCTCATAATGTTAAGACAAAACATTCAGTTTATATTTGATAACGATTTAAAGTATAACTTAAGTAAAATATCGTACAAAGCAACAAAAACAAACGCAATGCACGTCCAACAATCATATTTCAGTCAATCTTCAACATTTCCTACAACCTTTAAACATTAAATTAAAGATTTAATTTCATTCTCAATAGTATCCAGAGAGGATAAGGTGACCTTATGTTGCAAATTTTATATACACCGGTTGTTAATTAATTCATGTTAAATAATTCAGGTGAAGGTCCCTCTCATAGAAGTAGTAAAAAATATTTAAACAGAAGTCTACAAATATTTCATTTTGAAGGCATAGAGTCTCTAAAAAAAGTTTTTGTTGAATATCTTTTAAAGAGTTCGTTATTAAAATAAAATTTAACTAGGGTCAATAAATTGACACCCATAAGTTTTCTTTAAATTTTAACCAAAGACAGAGGTATCAACAAATGTCTAAATCTGCAGTTCCTAACCTTTTTCGGCTTGCTAACACCTTCCAAAAACTGAGATAAATTGGCAAACCCTCTGTGTAGTTATTAGGAACAGTAAATGAAACAGTAAAATTGGGTTATTAAAATTTATTTTCCATATTGAATAATAGCTCATAATGAAAAACTAAAACATTTATAGACGAACATTATTAAAACTTAAGGTGTAGTTCAACGTACAAAAAAGAATTAATGCAAAATGAATACAGTAATAGAGAACTTGAAAAATGCCCTCAATTTGTGCCTGTTTGGTGGAACAAAGAAGTTCAAAATTTGATTCGATGTCTGAAACTTTGAGTCCAAGATTCCGCATTTATCCTGTTCCTGTACTTATTTTTCAGGTAAGCGTATTAGACCAGTGGAATTACCATCTGGAAAAAATGTATTGTTGGGAGATTTCTGACTACGTAGAAACCTTCAGAATGAGAATAGTAATTATGTAGTATCTTATGTTTCATTTTCATTTTTGGGAAAAATTTTTTATTTGACAATTAAAATGTGAAAAAACAGTTTTTTTTTGAATTCTAGAAAAAGCTATTATTTTTCAGTAAAAAGTTTCAAACAAAAGTTGAGTGCTTTGAAAATACCTACAAAATGAGCTAAAGCTCCTCCAAAATCGGATAATTTGTTTGTTAGTTATTGCAAAAAAAATCTGCTAAAATGGCTGTTTTTTCAATTATTAATAAACAATAGAAAAATATATTACATTAACTTTATACTATACTGACAGGAGCCTCTTGTTGCATACAAGAAGAATTCAAAACTTCAAGTAAAAATATTCAATAGTTTTTTTGCACAGTGAATTTGTTTATAACATTTTAGGTTTTTTGTTTATTGTTTCTTGTCAGCGATTTAGAGATCGTACAGTGATCTGCGGGTGCGCAAATGAAAGCTCGAGACTTATACTAACAACAACAAAAAAGAACCAAATTAATTGTTGATTTTAAATTGTTGGAACACATAAACAAATTCATGGTTGGTTTTTTCATTATAAATAAATGAAATAACTCTTCGACAATTGTTGATATCGAAATGCACATTTTGAAAAAAAAGCAAATTCTGTACGACCACTAGAAGCCGAGAGAATTTTTTTTTCAAAAAATCGCTGCTGCGTTGTTTATTATTAAGGGATTATATAAGTAGGAACTCATAGGGAGATAGTTAAACTAGTGTATGCAGCAATTTTCAACTCAATTATTTCAAAATTGTTGATGTTGCAATAGTTTAAAGTTGCACTTACTCCAAGAGTCAGAAAGTAAGCAGTGGAGGGGAGCGTTCTTTCAGCCTGCGGCGCGCGGAAAAAACCGTGACTCGGGCGTTTCACATTCGTTTCGCCGGAAAAATTTGGATTATCTCGGCGAATTTTGATCGTAGAATCTTTTTCTGCGACTATTAGATCTAATTTTTCCACTTTCTCATAAAAAAATAAAATATAATTTTCATTAAGAGCTCTCAAGATCCTTTTAAAATTGAGACCAACAGCACAAAAATTAAAAATCTAGCTCTGTCCAACTATGCATCGTACCGATCTCCACTTAACTACATCTCGGGTTACGACGGTGGTAGAACGACGTACAATGTGTTTTTACCGGTTCCTCAATATGTATTAAGACCAGTGAGATAATAACTTTTAAATGCATAAAACATATTTCAGGGTTTGCCCTTATCAACCCTGAAGGACGTAACAAGTTTAATATAATTTTCAAAGCTTTTTAAACTTTCAACATTTTTAAAATTAAAACGTGATATTTTGCTTTCTAAAGCCTCTGAATAGTTATTTTTCTACAAATACTATTATTAAAAGCAGGGTTGGATTGATTTTAAATGTTTTTTTTTTGATTTTCCCATAAAAACTCACAGGAAGCACATCGAGAGGACATAATCATACTTATAAAATGTATTCTACTATCGAGTATAAATACTCACGTAAATAGTTCGACGAGATATGAACAAGCGATGATATGTTTTTGTAAGCAAATTATTGTTAAACATAGCCATAAACCAATTTTTGCACTTTTATACATTTTCCGCATAATTACAATTTTACCGTAAGAACGTGATTTTCTAATTGTGAAAAAAATGTTATAGTGGTCAACAATATACTACTAATTAGGAATATTAAAAATCACATTGATTTTTAATGTACCAATAATATTTATGGAATTGTAGCATGAAACAAATTGCTAGTGTCATTTGCCGCCAAATTATTGGTTGTACAAGTAAAACACTTTTTTGTTTATATTATTGGACGAACATTTTTCACATAAAAAATTTTTTGCTAACATACATATTTTTTGCTTAAATCTATACAAAATATTTATTCCGTTCTCCGTTTTTAGATATTTTCGAAGCGCTTATCGGTCTCATTATTATCATTACAATTATCATCTTCATTATCACTCCCATCGCCATCATCATCATCACTCTCATCATTGACATAATTATCATCATCATCGACATCATCATTATTATTATAATCATAATTATTTTCTCCCCTTTTACTTTCATCGTCTCTAAAAGTAATATTACAATAATTCTTGATTGGATATTCGCTTACAATATAATCGTCAAATGTAGTATATTCTGCACCTCGAAAAATAATAATACTATCAACAAATGTTGCTATTTATTTCAGGCTATATCTCGATAAATATTAATGGTACATGAAAAATCAATCTAATTTTTAATATTCCTAATTAATAATATACTGTTGACTACTGTAACAATTTTTTCGCAATTTGAAAAGCACGTAAGTATGGTAAAACTATAATTATGCATAAAATGTATAAAAGCGCAACAATTTGTTTATTGCTATGTTTAACAATAATTTGATTACAAAAACATATGATCCATTGTTCGAATTTGAACCGTTTGAGTTACAGTTTTTTCTGCGCGTCGCAGGCGGAAAGAACGCCCCCCTCCACTGCTCACTTTCTGATTCTCGGAGTAGGTGCAACTTTAAGCTATTGCTATATGAACAATTTTGAAATAATTGAGTTGAAACTGCTGCATACAATAGTTTAACCATCTCCCTATGAGTTCCTACTTAAATAATCCCTTAATGTTAATAAACAACTTCGCAGCGATTTTTTGAAAAAAAAAAGATTTTGGTGGTCGTACACAATTTTTTTTTTCAAAATGTGCATCAAAATCTCAGCTATCGCTTCCACTTATCACCAGTTCGATATCAACAATTGTCGAAGAGTTATTCTATTTGTTTATAACGAAAAAATGAACCCTAATTTTGTTTATCTGTTTCAACAATTTAATATGAACAATTCATTTCGTTCTTTTTTGTTATTGTTAATATAAATCTGCAACTTTCATTTGCGTATCCTCAGGTTCCTTTCGGTGTAGTATAAATTTAATGCAATATATTTTTCTATTGTTTATTAACAATTGAAAATATTGCAATTTTAGCAGGTTTTTTTTCAATAACTAACAAACAAATTGTCCGATTTGGGTGAGCTTTAGCTCATTTTGTAGGTGTTTTTAATGCGCACAATTTTTCTTTCAAATTCTTTTACTGGAAAATAATAGCTTTTCCTAGAACTCGAAAAAACTGTTTTTTCACATGTTAATTGTTAAATAAAAAAATTTACTCAAAAAACAAAATGAGTCATAAGATATTACATAATTATTATTATCATTCTGAAGGTTTCTACGTAATCAGAAGTCTACCAACAATAAATTTCAAAATCACCTCATATAAGGCTATCTCCGCCGGCCTATATGTTGAAAATCTTTTCTCACATAGATATGTTGTACAAAAGGTCCAGAAAACTTTAATGGCTTTTTCCGCCAAAACAGAATACTCATTTTTTACACTGAGACAAAGGAAAATTAAAGGGTGATCTTTAAAAACAGTTTTTGGGGAATTGTCAGAGGATAAGTCAGTGAGCTTTCCTTTTTCCAGTAAAATTAAAGAACTATCCGAAGTTATATCTCCTTGAAAAGGATTTCGTATCCAGTTGTTTGAGCCAGATATAATAGGTCTATTAGGAAAATAGTCCTTGAACGTTATTTGAAATTGTTGGAGATCTTCAGTAATATCCCTTTTAATATTTTCGTTAAGTTGAATTTCATTTTCTAATAAAATGCTAATATATTCAGATATGTTAGCTAAAGGTGCTTATAAATATGGCGAGTCGAGTGCGTGACGAGCTTCCAACGAACTGATCTTGGTCGGTTCGAACCCTTCTTCGACGCCCGGCGCCAAAAGAGATTTCTGGCGTCTGGACGGTGTAAACCAATAAAGGGTAAAAAAAAAATTTAAGTTTTGATTATTTTATTTATATTCCGAAATGAAATGTTGTTAATTTTTTCTTATTTTCCAAATATTTAATAATGAATCCCGAAATTAGCTTACATGGGGTTCAACATAACTGTGGTGCCGGGACATTAGAAACAAATCTAATTTTTTAAGTAATTTTATTTACATATTATCTCCTATATTTATAAATAAAAAAGATACATTTTGGTTGTACTTTTACAAGATCTATTGATAAATCTTGGAAATCAGCCTTTACATGAGTTGCTAAAAAAGAACCTACTTTTTTCAGGAGTGTTATTTTCTACTTATCTTTAATATTTCAAAATAAAAAAGCGAAATTTAACCAGTTTGTTTACTAGTTTGTTTGCCGATGATTGTCGAGGCGAGTGTGGCTACATCGATGCGAACTTCAATTAAGTTTTTCTTTAATAACATAGTTAATGCCGTTTCACCAGTCCTCCCTGACAATTTTTTTTAATGTATTAAGAAATTAACGTATTCCTTATAGTTTACATTTTGGGTTATCCGAGTTACGAATTAGTCGTGCCCATATAAGTTTAATGGATTTTAATTAATGTGTTCGAAGCACAGCATTTCCATGTTCCTAAGCCCATTCGTCTATCACATGTTTCTTAAATTGTCTTACTTTCTCATTTGCAATTTTTACAAGTTCCTTCTTTAGTAAACCGTTCATAAAGGAAATATGTTTTTTTAATAACCAATTTGTAATATCGCTTTTTCAACTATATTATTGGCAACTTTTCCACCAGTCTAGAATGATAACTGACGTTATCCAAATCTACAACTGACCTCTCTTGAATCAATTGTATCATTTGATAAAAATATCTTTTAAAGATATCCGGCGTCATTTATTCACATTAATCTTTGGTAGAGTTCGGTTCAAACTGCTGCAAAACTCTTATAAATTCCCTCCAATATGAGTTGTAATGAGTTTGTGGCCCTGAGCGGATAAGGGTTTTAAATCTGTCGATAACCTTTCTAAGAATGCTTCTCGAAAAATTGCTATATTCTTATCTCCATACATTTCTTGTACTATGTGTCCTGTACTGAGACAGATTACATCTAGATGGCTTCCCTGTGGTATTTTCTAATTTCCCGCAAATAACGTTTTCTCTAAAAGTATTTCCTCTGTATCACCTCTATTTTCACTTTCCCTAAGAGAAATTCATTTTGTCAGCACTTTTTACAGATTGATTTTTCACATTCTACTCTTGCTTTTTATTTTCTAACTAAAAACTTTCTAATTCGTGAACGTGTCTTCTTAGTATGTTTTTGAAGCATTCGTATAATTTTTTCTTCTAGGGTACGGTTCAGGTTAGCACAGAGTTCCACTTTTCCTTTCCTTAATTCACCTATAAGTTGTAGATTCGCTAAGTTTTCGACTAAAAGTAGAAATTTTCAATAGCTAGCACTGAAAGTTGTAAGACAATAACATAGTAAGGCCTAACATTTATACACATCTGAAGTATACTTAAAAATGTCATTACTGTTAATTGCCCAATTGAGATGTATACTTCTAAATCGAATTATCTTTTAAGTATACAACTCTTTCCTCAAATACATACTTAAGACACATACAACATCTACCCCTTGCGTTATCCAGTCATTTCCAAAAGAAAAATACATTATCAGCGGCCCATTTCCATATGGCCGACGCACTCGAAATTTTCTTCTCGCTGATCTCTGCGAATTTTCTGACGCAATTTCATTTCACACATTTACTTCTTTTCTTCTCTAAAATTTTTGTCCATAACTCACAAATTTTGGAATTATTTTTAGGTTCCTCTATTTTCTTCCGATCACTCCATATTCACTTATGAACAACTTTTAATCAATTAATGCTAAGTGCTAAATAAATTTCATTTCATTAGCAAAAAAATCAGAAAATCTCGTGTCTTCAGTCTCACTGCAAAGTAAATTTTTTCGAAAAAGCGTGTCATAAGCCCGTCTCACTAGATAAAAAAACCCTTTGAGTTCGCACCAAAAAACCGACAGAAAATGGATCGCTGCGAGTATCAGTCGAGCTACTCGAAAACAATAGAACTATAAAAAAATGACTTCTTGTGACCCAACTACATTTATTACCTCTTTTCAAATTTGCCGACGATGGCCCTCGATAACAATAGAAATCGGCAAAATTTCGTTGGAAACAGTTTTATGCTTTCTCGCGGATTAGTAAAAAATATAGATTTAACTAGTGTTACTCTAATTCTTTGGGTAGTCTCTTTTTAAACACTAACACTGCTCTATTTTTGATGTTTTAAAGAGCAGTATTTTTTTTTTAAATAAACTCTAGCCAAATTGGGGATTAAGAGACACCAAGTTAAAATATCCAAATAAGTAATTACTAGTCAAAAAGTAATCTAGTGAACGAATAAAAAAAATCTATTTAAACGGGTGTTAACAAATTACAGAAATTATGATTTTATATACTTAATGCAAATAATTAAAGCCTTAATTTCGTTTTAATTTTTTAAGCAGGGATTTCGATATCTAATAATACTACTAAATAACTTGTTCTAACATAAAATTTTACTAACGAACATTTGAAGATAAAGAACATTTTCTTTGTTAATATAGAAACAAATATTTTTACATTAAACTCTTACAGCTATAATTGTGAATACCATGTTTATATTCAATGTCTATTAAAATATAAGTTCTTTAAAAAACTTTGGAATTGTTTGTCATTATTTACACTTTTCACTAATTTTTTTTATTGACATGTTGTAATTAAGTATTTACTTTTCAAACAAAGTAAATACTTCAGTTCTGGCAAATATATTAATTTGCAACAGGATTCTTATCTTATATTTATTATTTTTAGGACAGGTTAATTTTATTATTACGGGTTATCACAGTTTTCATAGTCAATGGCGACAAACTTATTATTACCAGCATGGTAAAAATATACATATTTATACAAAAGGTTATTCTGAAGACTTTTTTGATATCTTTGATAGCACCAACAAAAGTCACTAGAAGTCCCCAAATCATGGTGGCGATTTTAAAATTTATTAATGGCGATGAATTTAAATTAACAAATGGGAAATTTAACAAATTAAAACTTTCTTTGTAATTTGAGCTTTTACTCTGCACCATTAAACCGAAAAAAAAAAAATAAATTTTGAATCTATACTAAAATCCCAAATAAAGTGGCGGACCAAATCTGCTATCTAAAACAGAATTTTATAAAATATATTAAATATGGGAAAGATCAAGGCCAGACAATGAGTAATGTAGGAACAATGCATTCCTTCTTCTGTTTGTTCCGATAAAGGACAATGTTGTCACATGTCGAAGAAACATTAAAAAATTAGGATTTTACCGGATCATAAATATACGCTTGTCAACATTATTTTAACATTAAGCCTATACTATACCATTATTTCACAGATTTTCTTTTCTCAAATAATGATCATACTAGGGTCACCTTGTAGTTCGTAATTTTGTATCTATTATTGTATAAAAACAAGTAGCATCTTATTACTGATACTGAAGTATTGACAACGTTGTAGTGATGGGTGATTTCAAGAAAAAATCGCTAGTATGTGGCAACTTTGCATTATAGGTCGGTAACAAGGAGGCTCTTATCCTCTTTAGTCGGTAAGAAGAGATATGCAATATTGTCACGGTTTGAACGTAAATACGAAATTTAATCTTTTATACTTCTTTCTTATAAAAGCATGTATAAATTATAAAATACTGATATTAAACACCGACAGCATTGTAAGTTGCTTGATATGAATGAGTCGGCGTACTAGTTTGGCGTAGATACATTTTATGGACGTCAAAATTACAGCATAGGGCATTCTTGGTATACTTTTTCTGCGGTGATACTAATTAAATTTGACTTTAATAACCTCAGAGACTTGAAACAATTTTTTTAAACACCTCCAAAATGAGTAATTTGCGGATCTTTGTTCATATAATTTCTTTTTGACTATTTCTATAAAACAAATCCCAATTTGAAGTATCTGATATGAATTAATACCCCTTGTATTTATAAAGATAAATATGAAAAAACAATTTTATTCTCAGTTGCAAAACATCGACTTTTATCTACAGGAATTATCATATGGCCTGATCGTGCTTATAAGTATTATTTTTTAAAAGCATGTTTAACTTTAAACGTCATATCCTCTATTACAATAATAAATTATCGTAAAGTGTATTTTTATCAAAGATCCATAAATAAATTTTATCTTTTAAGAACGTTGATGCTGCATATCGTTCTTATCCGTAACTCTCAAACATTTAATCGTACTTTCTAGACGTTTTGTTATTGTAATATCCTGTTTTTACTAGTTTAGTTAGATAAAAACAAAAATTCGCTGTGTAACCTTATAGATTATATTGTTTGCGACATATAATTTTTTTTAATTGTATCCAATAAAATCAAATTTGAATCAATTTTAAATAATTGTTAAAAATTCCCCTCTACGGTACTTAACCTTAAAAACACATGACGAAGAGTTGGAAACACTCAAAGTTGGGCGACGATGTGTTTTTATATATTTTTTCACAATTATTGCGAACTATTCCACTATTAGTGTGTCTACATACATATGTCCAAGAACTAGTAGAGAGTTCGCTAGATCTGTATTTATTCTGCATAAGATTTCAACTTTGGTACGAGTTTTCATTCTGGAAACAATATGCTTAATTTACTCAAAGTCTTATGTATAGGCCTTGCTTAAGTTCTTAAATTCTTCGCTATTTCTTGGTTTGTGTCCGGTTAAGTTCAGCTATCCTGTTTAGCAGTGGCGTAGCGAAGGCTTCGCAGGGCAGGCGGCGTGGGGGAGGGTCCCGCTCACATAAAAAATCTTTAGAATTCAATTTAATCAATCTCCAATAAACTTGCTTCTTTATAATCCATTTAACGCAAGGTAATTATTTGTTTTAAATGGACACGTATGCAATACAGGGCGTTTAGATTTATATTAAATGTATATGTATTAAGAAATCACTTTAAGACTCACTAATTAAACCCATTGAACGCAAGGCCTCTGTGACAGTCTATATTAGTATCTATACTCACGGCGTGCAGGAATCAACTTTAATTTAAATTAAAGTGTCGACAAAATCAGTCTCAACAGAGACTTGGGTAATAATTTGTAGTGCTCAAAATTTTCCAGTTTGAAATCGTAGCTGGTCGTTTACCAGAGATATATGTTTGAAATTTTCTCCATTTAAAAAGCAAGGTTAAATTTTTCCCCTTTAAAAAACATTGTAAATGAAATAAAAGCGATTACTCACAATTAAATTGTCGTAGAACTGTGAGTTTTGGAGCTTTTTGGATACTTAAAAAAGGAATTATGCGTATTTTGAACACGCTGTTTCTGCTTTCAACCGTTCAGAAAGGTTCAAAACTCGGTCCTCAACAGGCAGATAAAATTGCGAAAAATTTTAAAGATTGAGTTCATTTCAAATTTAAATGTTTGCCAAATCTCGAGATTTGGAGCTTTTTAGACGTTCAAAAAAAGAAATTCTGCGTATTTTTAAAACGCGTAATTCCAAAACGTGTAAAAAACTCGTCTCGAGATTTGACATTCATTTAAAGTTTAAATAAACATAATTACTATTTAAATTTTTTATAATTTATTTGTTTATAGGATCGCGAGTACTAGAGCTTTTTGGACGATAAAAAAATAGACAGAAGCATTTCAAAAGATGCGCAATTTTTTTTTTTGAACGTCTAAAAAACTCTAAAACTTGCGATTCTAAAGGCGATTGAAATTAGAGTAATTGCTCGCCCTTGCATTACAATGCTTTTTAAATGGAGAAAGCAGCATAATGATGTAAGTAAGAATTAGTAGTTCTAGCTACATTATCTACAGAATGAGAAAAGTAAAAAACTTGATATAAGTCTACTCATAGAAGAGTTTGCAAATAAAAAGGCCAAACGTTTGGAACGATTTCGTAATAACACATAAAACTGAATATTTTATGATGTATTTGATGTTTGTTTTGATGTATATGAATAAAATTACTCATTCAAATCAATGTAGAACTTTTTATCAAATAATATTATTTTTATATGTGCTCTTAGAAAGTTGACGTATTATCTTTATTAAAACATAAGTTGTCAAGAACAGACCCCAGGTACAGCACGTGGGGTATGTGGATTTTGAGAGCTTAGGTTTTGGCTAAAATCTTGCTTCGCTCGCCTGTCTGCTATGTAGCGATTATCCATCCCGCAGCGCGTAGAGTATGTGGGTTTGGGAGTACGAGTTTTGGCTTAAAATCTTACTTCGTTCGCCTGTCTGCTGTGTAATGATTATCGATCTCGCTGCTCGAGGAGTATGTGGATTTGGGAGCTGGGGTTTTGGCTATACACTTTTAAAAACTCTTTTCGGTTGCTTCTCTGCTGTGTAATGAACGCCGATTTCGCCACGCGTTGGATATGTGGGATTGGAGGCTTGACATTTAAACGTCAATATTGCGGTTAATGAATGTCAACAACAATCTGTATTACAGTTTATTTAGCATTTTAACTAAATTATATTTCTAAATTAAAAAGAGGGACCTGTTAAGATTTCGCGGGGGGGGGGGGGGAGGGCGAGCTTTTAGCTACGCTACTGCTCTTTAGGTTATTGTAAGAACAGGTTATAAGTCTTGTTTTTAGAAAAAATGTTGGCTAAGTTGCATGTTTTTGCAGCCAAAGAATATCGGAACACAAGAGGATAAATAAAATGGGTGGAAAAGAAAAAATGGGTGAATTCAAACAAGTGGGTGAAAACCTTGCCACGAGAAAGCCATCTAACTTCTATATGAAGTAGTAAAGAACTGTAGAGGTTTCCAAAGTCTTCACAAAGCGCACGGAATAGAAGAGAGTTTGTAGCACGTGATTTTATGAATTTTACAATTTCTACAGCGTCGTTTAAAGTTCTTGACCACTCTGTGGGAATAAGATAAGATAACTTATTAGTAATAATATACAAATAGTACTTTTACAAGTCAAATAAATAAAATATTAAAATTTTGTGTGCAAAGCAGCACGTACTGGACTATACTAACATTGTCAATTATTATTATCATTCTGGTAAAAAGCTACCTTTAAAAAAAGAAGCAAAGAGAAGCTGACAACAGATAAAGACAACACTACAGACTAAAATTGGATTCGAAATACTCCTCAAACGAAAAGAACACATTCAGCATAAGATAGCTCTTAATTAGTTTTTTGTACTGATTGGAGTTAAGAGCTTTAATTCTAGCTGGCACGCAGTTGTAGAACTTTCTTGCTAAATATCTTGAACCATTTCTGGAGCTCTCAAGTCGGCTAAAGTCTGGTACAAAATTGTTATTGTTTCTTGTTGGATAGTTGTGAATATCTTCGTGTGATCTGTATAGATCAACATTTTGTTTAACGTATAACAAACATCGCATAATGTACACATAATGTGAAGTTAAAATTTTCAAATTGTTAAACGAATTTCGACAGTCCTCTCTATAACCAAGCCCAGAGATAATACGAATGCATTTTCTTTTTTGTCCAAATGCCTTATCAATATGACAAGAATGGCCCCAGAAAAGAATAGCATAAGCCAAAAGGGAATGAAAGTTACTGTGACATGCTATTAGGAGAGTTTCTTTGGAAGTTACCCGTACAAGACTCCTGAACAGGAACAGTTGTTGGGATAGTTTTTTTGGTAGATTAAGAGGTTAATCTTCCATCTAGGTGTACTTCCAGAAATTTGGTTTCTATTGCACATTGAGGTCGAAAAGGCTCTACAATTTCACTATTATTCCTTAGAGTAAAATTAATACTTTGTGATTTGGAGCCATTTAAAGATAGGCGATTGGCTAGAAACCATTGAAATAGTTTTTTTTCTGAAGATTGTGAATCTTTGAAAGGTGAAAGCTTATGTAAAATGTTGTGTCGTCAGAAAACAAAACAGTGTTGACTCCCTTACCGTTACAGTAAGTCAGGTCATTTATATAGATCAGGAGTAAGATGGGACCTAATACCGCCCCTTGAGGTACACCATACCTTAGGGATTGTTTTTTAGAATTACACTGGCCAAAGTGAACATACTGATCACGATCCGAGAGGATCGTGATCAGTATCACAGGAATGCGGTTATATGTCAGTATTCGGCTATGAATGCAGCCATGAGTCCATTGAATATTCTTGTTGATCATCTTTACTCGCACCACAAGACCAGAAGGTTTTTCCTGTCATCGATTTTGCACCATCAGTGCACACAGCCAAACACAAAAACCAATTTATTTAATTTTTTTTTTAAATAGTCAATGATCATATCGAAAGTTGCTGCACTTGTCGTATAGGTTTCCAGGGGTTTTGCAAATAATATATCTACTTGGATGGAATCCTTCAAAAAATAAGTCTAACATAGACAAGCAATACTGCAGCGTTTGCTACATCGGTCGACTCGTTAAGCTGAATAGTTAAATAATTCAATGCTATTTTTTGTAAAAGTTCACTTTTCACGTCTTTTGCCAAATCATGAATTTTTCGCGACACTGTGTTGTTTGATAAGGGAAAAAGGTTAATTTTCTTTTTCGCTTTTTCTCCAAGCATACACTTCGACTTTTTATCACCTGCCAATTTTCTTTCAAAATCCTCAAGAAGTTTATCTTTGTCCAGTTGTCTTGTTTCAAAGTGTCTCCGAAGAACACATGGTTTTAAACTGCTGTTGGTCGGGATTTCATTACAGGTTACACAAAGCGGTTTAGGTCTTGACTCCTCCCGGGTAAAATAAAAACCCACTTGAAAATAGTCTCTGTCATATTTTCGTTTCCTTCCTTTTTTCTTCTCTTCTTTCAGTCTGGCGAGAGGATAGCTCACTACAATTGTCACCCTGTGTTGGTTCCAAATTAGGAACCGAAACAAAGAAGCAATTGACTGCTCGTCCAGGTTTCGGTCAGACTTGACAAAATTACCCATTTTTAACTAATTATCCATCATACATTAACAGCGCAATAATTCTTTTGCGTGCGCACGTGCAATTTGTAAAACCTGGGTATTTGCTGTAATTTATTTACACAAAAAATCACTAAACTGGTGTACATTAATAATATTCATGTACACTAACTACTAACTCATTTACCTGTTCGAAATCGCTCGAAGCTCTTAAGCTCATCGTTCGATTCACTTCGACTTTGCTCTTCGTTATATGTGACTGCGGCGTTTTTATATCGGCAGACATTATTCTCGTTTATTCATGCGCATTCGAAAAAAGTCTTGGTTCGCCAAAGTAGAAGTTCCCGGCTTGTTCGAGAATGTACTCGCATCACTAGCGGCGTAGCGACTCGACGCGTTATAGATTATTACCTGCGATGTTTAAGTTAAAATTCCGCCATTACAATATTTTTTTCACGAACCCTCCTTTATAAAGCGTTTGGGAAACGATGGTCTAGAACGTAGAATGAGATTTACAAGGTTGATAAAAAATAACGTTATTCAAAACTATTTAACAACAAATAAAACTTATAAATGGCTCAAAAACATTTTAGATCCCCACACCGTCATTTTTTTTCATACAAATTATTGTCTTTCTAGGAAACGCTAATACAGCAGTCCTAATTATACGAAGAGTAATTTGTCGGATAGATTGCCTAATAATTTCTTCTACGATTTTAGGTGATAACTAATTCCTTCAATCGCCCTGAGAGGAACAAATCTAATAGCTTGACAAAGGCGTTTCCATAACATGGTAAGTTTTTTTTTAAATTTTATTAGTCCACTTTGTAAAAAATTATTGTCATTTTTAACCGAGTAAATGTCGATTTTTACACTTTTGATACTTTCTATTAAATTTACTAAGAGGTATAAATAAAAAACTCGCTTTTTGATAGAGTTTTTTTGTATTTTGACAAGCGTGTTTTTGACAGCTTAAGCCTTAGTCTAGTGGTCAGACGCCAACGCGGTGTAATAATAGACACTATTGACGTTTTTCAGAATATCTCTGATACCGTGCCACGCAATGCACACCGCTGCATTGTGCATTTTATCACAAAAAAATGTTTAGCTGACAACTAATAGCTTTGTTCGCGGGTCACTTTCCGAACCGATTCAGAACTAGTACGGAATTAGTTCAGGATTGCCGTACAGCGCATGCTCAGTTATTAACCGGTTCAGGATTTGTTTTTACCGCGAACGATTTTGGAACTTTGAATCGTCCACTCTGGTATGCATACGGTGTTAAATGCTGATTAAACTAGTTGTTTTTTTTTGTTTTAAATAACTTTAAACTGTCTTTTATTAGGTTTTATTATTTGTATTATTTTAAAGAAATATTGAATTATAATTGTTATTCTTATATAATATAAAGTCTAACTGTCAGTTCCTTTTGGAATAAAACGTCTTGTTTTTTGCTGAATAGAATTTTTGATAAAGAAATATATATTTTAACAGATATCTATTGTTTACTCTTTATTTTGTGTTAAGTTCATATTTCGGGAGCCTCAAAGTAAATCTAATTCTAAACATACGCCTAATAAAAAGATGGGGGGTTTTCTAAACAAAAAATAAAACGCAATAGTTTTAGGTCCATTTCTTTTTGATTCAAAAAACATTTTTAATAAAACTAAAAACCGGTCTAATACGTCCCTATACGATGCAACTTCATTTATCGCAAACCATAATACACGCCACTTCTTGTCCATTTCTCAGCTTAACTGAAAATGGGGGGCAAAATTTCCTCAAAATAATTAGCACTTTTAGGAATTTGGAGTAACTCTAAAATTTCTTTTAAGTCCTCATCGCTGGATGATAAATGATTTGACATAATGGGAGTATTCACTAAAAATATATTTTTTTTAGGTTCAAACTAACACCTTTTTAACTTATTATTTAAGATTCTAGGTCGATTAACAATAATTAAAGTAAAACCAATATAATATAATAAAATATATACTGGAACATCAAATGCAACGAATGACATAAACAAGAGGAAAACCTAAAATAAAATAAAAACAATTGTCAAATAGTTGCACATGGCGGACGCAGCATGAACGCTGGCGCTGCATAAAATTCCGAACTTACAGTTCTTCTTCAATCCTTAGAACCGGTAGGACTGGTTCAGAATCGATTTCGAACCGAATTATTTTCTCCGCGAACATGGGACTGTAACTAAAAATTCTGAACTTTGTTATCCGCGAACGCTGCTATTTCAACTGCGCATGCGTATTAGTTCAGAATCGGTTCTGAATCCTTACCGCGAACAAAGCTATTACCTTTAAAATGACAAAATTTTTTTTACATAAATCATATACACAAAAAAATTAATTATTTTATTCTGCTCAAATTTTATGGTAGGTGGGGGCGATGCGCAGAACGCAAAAATCTCTTTTTTCAGAGCATCGTTTCCCACTAGCCATAAACTTTGGCGATAGGGAGGGATAAGCTTGATGTTTTGATAGCAAATTTTCAGTATTTGGCCTCAAATTAGTCGGATTTAATCATAAATCTCATTGGCCAGTGATGTCCAATAGGATTATTTTTTTTTGGATGCTGGATAGAATGTAGATTGCGAGTGGGTTGTTAAGGATTTTTTTGCTTCTTTACAGCACTCCGACCTATAAAATCTTTTGTACATTAACCTGATTTAATATATGCTCGGGATATTTAGACTTTTTATGAAATCTATTTATTCTTCTGAGTGGAGGGGGTGTTTTGCTTTTTCAGAGCAGTGCCATGCATTCACATAGTAGGTGTTCTGCTGTTTCGACTACCCTATCGCAGAAACGGCAAATATTACTCCTTCGGCAGTGTCCTGTAAAGATATTAAGTAATACTGAAATATCTCTTTTTGGGATCGAGAAACATTTCTGCATTCTTTGGCGATGAATTTATGAATTTTTTCGTCTGTGTTAGTCCACCTTAATTTTATCTGATTTTGTTCTTAGCTTCGGAGCTCCTTTTTTATGTGGCTTTTTGGTAGTCCACAGAAAGGCTCCGGATCAAGAAAAAGAGTTTTTGTCCCTTATTTTGCGAGGTTGTCTACTTTCTAGCTTCTCTTGATTGCCTTATGACCTAGCACCCACCTCAGAGTTATTCTGTTGTTCTTGCCTGCAGTCCCAAGTCGACTTAGGCTCGTAGGTGTTTGACCTGAGAGCTTTTAGCGTTGCTTGGCTATCTTATTTGTGAATTTTAGCCTTCGTAGTGTTTTTACTGAGACACTCATCAGCGCATATTTGGTTTGCATGCATTTCTGCCTGGAAGATGGTGGGGATGTCTTCTGGGAATTTGGCGAGCTCAAAACTTGAACCTCTACCTACGTCTTCTTTCATCTGGAATCCATTGGTAAACTACCCCATTGAATCCTTTTCTAGTCGAGGTAATCCCTCTCCGTTCGCTTGGTAGCAGTCCATTGTCACTTCATATTTCATGTCAAAATTGTACCTAATCTACATAATATCTATTGTTTTCCATATGTATTTTCCAGGGCAGTTTCTGGTCAATTATTACTCCCATATATTTAAAGTTGGAGCGTTGATGTATAGCTTCGTCTCCTTGTTATGTAGTAATGTAGGCTAATTAGCGGGTATGTCTCCCTTAAGTCAAAATTGCTGGTATCTATTTTTAAACTGCACTTCAAGTCTTTTGTTAGTTCTTCGTGTAATATGAGATCCCATTTATCAATGTTACCATATGAGTTGATAATCCATTGATGCATTTCCATGGTCAAAATATTATCTGCTTACAGGGCATATTTATGTTGAACGTAGGCCCAAACAGCATCATTTTGCAAGTAAGTTTGTGACAAGTTGAAGAACTGGTACAATTCTCGACGTCCAATGTTGTACTACAAAACAGAAATGAAGCTATTTAAATATAAGACAATAAGGCAATTCGAAATTGATTCCCCGCGTTAAACGTTATTTTAATCTTTATGACGGTTGTTGGACTTTTATAGTTAGGTACCAATGAATTTTTTCTACAAAGAGTCAGACAAAAAGATAGAAGAAAAGAGAGTAAGTAAATAATACCAGTTACTAAGACGAAAAATTAACAAAATAAAAAAATTAAAAAACTTAATAATGGGGTAAGCGGAATATCGAATGATCTTTACCATAAGTCACGATCGGCAATCGGAGGAATTAAAAAGAAATTGTGTTATTTAAAACATGTAGTAATTTATCTCCAGGCTCTCAAAGGAATGAAAATAATTTTGATTAATTTTAACTTTTATGTGAGACATAATAGATCTTTCATGTTCTCCTATTGCTGCTCAGTCGTAAGGGATATCTTGCCGACTAAAGCAGGTTTTACAGTCCTATTTACATCAGGAATCTTAGGATGTTGGACGGCTTTAAAGTGCGAGCTCCTTTTCTTCAATTTGGTGTGCTTCCAAGAACCGCATTATAGGGTTTTCTAAAGCATTGCGCCGTGAAATAATGTGAATAGAGTTTCGTCCTCCTCCTCGCAGAATTTGCACTCATCTCTTTCTGCCAATCTGAGTTTCTTGGTGTCTCCTCAGGTACCAATGCCCTGTCAGGATTCCTGTCAAAACTCTGAGTTGGTTTTTACTTAGGCTTATGCATTCCTTGAGTCTCTTCTGGTCGCAAATCCCTAGAAGTATCTTCGCTTGTCTCAATCCTTGCAGCTCCGTCCAATAATTGGATCTCCTACTCCCTTCCTCACTTTTTAGTTTTTCTAGTATTACACTGCTAGTGATTCCACAGAAAGGCTCGGGCCCTTTTCTTGCGAACTTGTCTATTTCATTCCCCTCTACCCCGGTGTGTCCCGGTACCCGCATGAGGGTGACCTTATTATTCTTACTCAATATATTTAGTTCCTATAGACGTTCCCAAATAATCTTGGAGCTGATTACGTGAGGACTCAGCGCACTGATGATAATCTGTGTCAGCGATAGTTTTATTTTTGCTGAAGTGAATACATTTCCTGATGACATGTATCTCCGCCTGGGAAATGCTTGGTAACTTACCCAAGCGTTGGTAGTATCTGGTATCGGTACTTTAACTTATATATTAGGTTTATTTTTATTTTTGAAAATATTTGGTTATTACTTTTCTGTTTAAAATCAGAAACTGAAAGAACAGTGTTTGCCTTCGACACTCGTATTAATAACACACGAAATAAAGAAGCCTCTGTAAGTCTGCACCACCTTTCTTGCAACTCTAGTTCAGATCTAGACGCTATGACGCGTATGAGCGCAATGTGTGACTATTAAATGCGCTAGTTTTATAAGTGACAAGTAGTATGACCACAAAGCGGAAAGTTACTTACTTATACAATAAGTTAATGAAATATACTTAATTAATATATAAGTAGTCAATTTCTTTGTCAATTTTATTATGAGTATTACGTAAGTACATAGGTAAAATCTTTGACGATGATCTGATGAAATGTTTCACTTTCGTAAACCCTCATTTACATCTCACGCACACCCAATTTTGTTTCCCGTTGACATAGACCTTTGGCAGTCCATAGGGAGTACTTTGGAAATCAATGAACTACAGGCTTGATTTTGTGGTGTATAACAAAACCTATTCTACACTGACTCATCGTTTCATGTCGCTTGTAATACAATGTATGTTCAGATCGTAACTTAATAGGATCTTCCACTTTTCGTCATATTTTACGAACCTACTATGTCCAGTTTGATCCTTCTAAGCTCGTTTCTAAGGTCCACCAGTTAATATTCAGATACTGTAGTTGTATGTCGAAAGAAAGATTTAGTTTTTACTCTTCCTGTTAGTCAGTTTCAAGCCTTCCCAAGAATTCGAGAGGCTGAATGAATAATCAGTGTGGGATTCTGAGTATTTTGATTCTACCTTCCTGGGGGTTCTCAATTTTTAGAAGCTGATATTTCAGCAAGGGTTTTTTTGGCACTATATCCTACACGCTTGCTTTGCATGGTGTATAGGGTATTGGGATAGGTTAAACAAGATGTGGGTGGGAGGATAGGAATGAGGTGCCTGTGCCTCCCTTGGGATGGCATCCCTGAATTCGATCTGTCCTCCACCGGGATCTTGAAGGAGGGTCGTAAGACAATAATATCTATCAGCTACTCTAAGTATCAACAGGAAATTCAAAAAAATTCTGTATATTTTATATATCCAACACCTGCAAAACAGATTATCAATAGATCTAAAATATGTTATTGAGCGCCCAACGCAAACAAAGTAAATTGTTAATAAATTAAAATTAGAATAGAACTTAAAAAGGTTTTGGTTAAAAAAGCCTATTATTTAATAGGAGAAATTTTTAACGAATAAGTTTGTAATCTTTGTTATAACTTTTTCGTAACTTTCTTTATGATTTTTTATATATCTTATCCTACTGATTTTATTTATCTATACTTTTTGTTAATCGTTTTATGTAATAGATTTAATTAAGTTTTGTTTGTTATATCTTTTGTTCAGAATCATCTATTAAACAGTTTTATTGATGTTTTTTATATTGTATATTTCAAATGTTGATTCATGATTTTTAAATTATTAATAAGGTGGTAATCTTAAGATAATAAAGCTTTATCGAGTTTGAGTGTAAATATGCACCAAGAATATGCAGATGCGGCAAGAGCTTGTGTTGCTGGTCCAGTTCAGATGAAACAGTGTATCCTGTTTTGATGATGGTCGAGCTGGCCTGCTGGGTAAGAACGTCAAGTTTGGCAGAAATGTTTTTTTTTGAGAA
This sequence comes from Diaprepes abbreviatus, assembly GCA_034092305.1. Classification (NCBI taxonomy): domain Eukaryota; kingdom Metazoa; phylum Arthropoda; class Insecta; order Coleoptera; family Curculionidae; genus Diaprepes; species Diaprepes abbreviatus. The sequence continues at coordinate 39,101,915 of JASJET010000022.1, forward strand.
GGGGAAATCTTCCATAGATACCTTCTCTAAATGTGGAGATAGTGCCCGATTCTTACCGGTTAACCCCCCCCCCCTCCCTGACTGAGGGTCCACGAATATGTAGCTTGCTGGTTGTTGTTAAGCCACGATCTGCAATAACTCGCAGTGAGAGTTTTTTTGGTCTTTGAGGGTCTGAAGGGCCTTTTCCAAACCTCTGGTCTTCACAGTATTGGTGTGTCCGCTCCAGATGCCGATGCACCCATTGCTTCGCATTTTCTTACATTTCGCATACAATTTAAGGCTGTTCTCATAAGTATTTTATTATTATTTTATTAATAAGGAATATTATTTTATCTACGTTTGTAATAGTGTGATCCTGGTCCTGGATCCTGTGAGTCTTTTTGGTGATTCGCCCAGTGGGGCTCTGCCTGGAACTTGATTAGCTTCTCTCGGAATCTCTCCTTTCTTTCTTGGTTGGCTGATTCCTGCTTCTTGTTTCTGGATGGTTTGTGGGTCCTGTTGCCTAGAGCCGGTGTCTAGGTCTTTGTGTTTCCTGCAGTTCAATGCAGGGTCGTAATTAACTGCTTGCCTGATGAGCACTTTGTCATGCCTCTCTGCTTTTAAGAAGAATTTGGCGGCCTTTTTGTTTCAGGACCTTCATTAAGGTGGTCCATCTCATCTCGCTGTGTATTTGTTCGTTCCTGATGAACTACGGGGCGTTTAAAGCCATCCTCGGTACTATGTTTTCTTGAGGTTCTAGTCTCTTAAGTTGTGTTTTGCAGAAATGAGGGTGTTTTTTTGCTTAAATAATCTTTCCCTACTATAGATATTATGGTCAACAGCGTGAGAATCTCGCACAATGAATATCGCGGTATATGGTCACATGTTATCGTATTAGGGGCGTGTTTAAAGATGTAAAATGCTCCTATTTCCGACAATTCACAAGTTTCAAGTACTATTTTTCAAAACGAATAAAATTTTTGTTTTCAGAAATGATAGTTTATGTCCCGAGTCCCGATATGCACACTTACTACCGAAAAAAACTTTGGTACAATGTCTGTTATACACATATATAATGGACATATGCGAGACAAAAAACTAACCTAATATATTTTATTACTTCAAATTTTCTATCGCGTACAAAATCCTCAAAGGAATGTTTTATATTTTTGAAATCTACCTAAGCAATACATATTTGATACAGTAGACATAAAACTTACACTTACCAAAAGTATACAAATTATTTGCAATAGTATACCATGTATACCATAATTGATGATTTTCCTCTATTGAAAAAAATCAAATCCTTTTTTACTTTCCTCCTTTCAGATAAATTTTCTTAATTTACCTACACCACTGTCAAGCTCTTAAAGCTTCTGTCCAAGACACATTAGGTTTCGGATTAATAAAGAAAAACGCGCGTTTTCCACCCACAATAAATCTCTATTTAGCTAGTGCCGGTTTCTTAACCTTATTTAGAAGGCAGTCAGCGATGAGCATCCAAGGAAAACTGCTCTTGATAGTAATTTAATGCTGCTTACAAAAGGATTTAGCTCAGGGCTTTTATCGGAAACCATTTTGTTTTTATGCTCTTTTTTTCTTGCTCTGTCTACTTTTTACCTAAAAGTTCTTTTCGCTTGCCAGCACGTTTATTTACACTTTAGTCGAAACAGACATTGGCGTTTACAAAACCTAAATTAACAAAGTATTAGTAAATCTGTCAAGTTTGGTTATAGGGTTCATTCGGTAAAAATTTCGGATTTTAGCTTTTTTATCCATTGACGTAATACAGGGGATTAGTTTTATTTTTGGGAGAAAACTATTTCTTTTATCGGTTCCAGGGCTTTATCTCAATATTTGTGTACTTAATTTTCCTACCAAAAGGTTGTTTGTTGACACATGTAATATAAGTCATAATGATATAAAACTGACCAATTAGTAGGTTTAAATTCCGTTGCAACTAGATCCAATTTAAAATTTAACCCCCTAATTCATCAACATGGCCTAACTCTAAAACTGGTCTAAGATGACAGTAGAGGGTTTAAATTGACAAGTACAACAATATGTAAAAGACACTTCGAATCCTAATAATCCAAGTATTATAATCAGTTGTATTTATTACCGAACCGCCAAAAATGAAAAATTTCGTATTTATCCTTTCTAAATAAGCATTTATTTGTTGATATATGTACGAGAGTGGGTTGATAAGTTTCCGGTTTGACACGTAGATTATTGAAAAAGAACCCTTTGTTATTTTCGCAAAAATAGAGAAATTAGATAAAAACGTGCGGTTATAAAATACTTTTTATACTTCTTAGATTTAACGCCGTTTGAGATAAAACAATAAATGGATTCAAAACTGAAATATTCTTCTCCATCATATTCGACAATAAAACAATAGATCGGATCAAGTGAATCAATCTCAAAGAAGGAAAAACAACTTTGTCAGCCAAGAAGGTTATGGTGACGATTTTCTAGAATGCAAAAGGAATTACCATTAAACTTAACTTAAACTTATTGCAGTGTTTCACCGACAAAGAAGAAAAACGGCCCCTTGTAGCGAAAAAAATCTTGTTTCATTAGTACGGTGTATCAGCCAGTGGTGGCTTGTCCTTAGATTTGCAAATTTGCCCAACCTCTAGAAAAATAGTAAATTAAAATAAAACATGCTAATAAATATAAGTAAAAATATATATTTTTTAAATTTATACTGATATTTTAATGATTAAATTTTTTACCTAGATTATACGCAAACAGTAGTCAATTATTGAAATAATTTAATTTTCTTCGTCTAAATATCATTAAAAATTTGTCTGTATTACAGGGTTACGCCTGGAAATGTTAACGCTTTACTGGTTTTCAATTTTAATGCAATCCCAGCTAATCCATTGGAGCGTATATAGAGTTGCCTATCTAAGTCTTGGAGATTAATGTCGTCTCATAAGCTTCATGTAGGTTGCAAATCGATTTGCAAACCTGAGTTTAGTTCTCCCCACAAAATATCTCTTTACTAGAAAAATTTCTCTTATGGAAACCATTGGACGAGTATTTCAACCTTGCTTCCATTCGCGTGTGACGTTGCCAGTATCAAGTAAGGGTTTCTTTTTCAAACAGCAGTTAAACCATTCCTTTAGTTCAGGTTAGAACACAGCCGTGGTGTCTACTGTGTCGGTATTTCTGTGCGTGATATATACTGTATCGGTATTTTATTTTTTTGTGGAAGTGATTATTATGTTTTTACTTTGATCAAGATGTTTTGTTACGTTTTAAAGAGGATAAAAATGTTTGGCTAGTAAAAAATCATCCAAAATTAAGTGCTCTGTCCCCTTCGAACATACTCCTAGGGCCCGGTTGTTTGAACGCTGAATAACGTAATAATATTTTTATTTATATTTGAAAAAGTGTTAATAAACAGTAGATATTTAATTTCTTGGTACATACATACCGATTTTCTAATTGCATTATTTAAACGAGTATCATCGGTACGTCAATTCTGAAAACAAAGTATGAATATATGGTTGCCTAAATTAATATTATTGTTATTTTCAATATGTCAACAATATCTAAGAATATTTACTGATAAAATCCTCTTTTTGTTAATATTAATTGTAAACTTCGCATTTATAGTAATTTCTAACACTTAAAAACACCGAAAAAAGTCACGACGAGCAATTAAACTGAAAGATCTGGGTATGATACAGTGGCTGATCTCGATTTCCGAATTCAAAAGATTCCGAATTACGAAGGAATTTATAAAAACCATCGTGTATGTGTTAAACATTTTGAAGGATTTCTTCTAAGAGATTTTAGAAAAGCAGTTCAATACAATGCAGTTCCTATTCTCTATCTTCCTATATGTGTAAGTAAAACCAAGTGAGCGCTTTTTTATTTTCTAGAAAATATGAGCGGCTCGTCGAATGGGGCGAAAGCAATTATAAAAAAAACCTATGAACATGCTGCTCACGTGCATTGTTATGGGCATCAATTAAATTTGGTAATGTTAAACACTGCATTCACCAATAAAAATATCTGGATATTTTTTTCCAATTTACAAGGGATTTGTTCTTTTTTTTTTAAATAGTCCTCAAAAAACCGAAATACTAGATCAAATTGTTAACAAACGCTTACCTCGTTCGACTCCAACACGATGGAATTTTAATTTTAGAGTTGTTTCTACCGTATTCGAATACAAACATAACATTTTAGAGACATTGGAATTAGTACCACGAATCAATGATCAAGGTATGTCAAAATTCTCAAAAGTAAGTCTTACCTTTCATGGTTGAACTTATTTTACAAAATAATGCCTCAAGTAGATTTGTTATTTGCTAAGTTTCAAACAAGGCAAATTGACGCTGTTATCGCAAATAAAAACATATTAATCATTTCAATCAAAATTAACAGAAATTAGAAATCATATTATCTCAAACGACGTTGAGCTATCTCCTTCTACTTCAAAACTACGTAAGATCGATGATTCCGCGGAGTTTTTTTATCGTCATATATGAAACTGAAGAATTTAGATCAATTTCGAGATTTCTTTTACTATATGACTGTCTTTCGTAAAACATTGAACATTAAGTGAGTTCTAAAACTTTTAAAAATTTTAATTACTATTCTAATGACATCGGATGAAGCAGAACGGTACTATGAGGCAAGAAAGAATTTCTGCTTTGGCAGTGCTTTCTAAAGAAAGGGATCTTATCGAAATCATACATAATTTCAATCAGTGGGTTATTGATAAGTTTGCTAATGCCAACGACTGACGTATGGCTTTTCTTTATAACTAATTCATATAGTAAGTTATACGTGCATTTTGCTTTAACTGCTATATTTTTCAAATTTATTATCTTCTTTACGTTGTTATTTAAAATAACTGGTTTGTTTTATACTAACTCAATTTTTAAAGCCTTTTACTTTGTCATCCACCGTTGCCTATGGCAGGTTCTATACATTTCTATGTTTTTAATGTACCATTGAAATTGCAACCCCTACTTTTTTAAATCATCAGCTGCCACTGATACTCTCCCTATGAAATAGGTGGGACCCCGCATATTGCTCGAATGACTTTTTGACTGGAAAATATAGAAAAATGTGCCTTTCTCCCTAAAAAATACTGTATGATTTAAATGTATTTTCTTCAATTTCAACAGGGGAAGAGCTTAATAAAGTCTGTCATCGGGTCGACGTTTCATAGTAGCTGTAAAAGTTTAATACGTTTAAAAGTTTTTTCAAACTTCGCCATTTTGTCAAAAAATCTTATTTTGAAATTTTTGGTATAAAATGATTTTGTTTGTTTGAAATTTATATACAAGGATGTTTATTGCGCAGTAGTAGATATATGTTGGATTTACAATGGAAGGCCAATATAGATCTATTATTTCACAAAAAATTATTATTCTTCGCTGTCATCCTTCACGATTACTATGCACTATAGTATGCATGGGTCATATCTAGCTGCAATACTTTATAAACCTTACGATTGAAAAATGTATGTGCTGGCCCGTAAAAACAAATACAATGAGGATTAGGTGGGCCACCGAACGATAAGACGAGTCGCGATTTTTTTTTATCTTTCAAATGGTGCTGGATAAGTATGCCCAATACATACTAGAGTGTGTAATAATTATGAAGGACAACGACATATAATAATATTGGCTTTATAGTTTGTTATATTATTTTGCCGACATTTCGTAGGAGTTGTAACAGTTTGATAAAATTGTAACATTAATTTAACTTCGCCATTTTGTCAGTAATTATTTTAGGTTTTAGGTGTTGATCTTATTTAACAATTATTGGGTTAAAATTATCTCCTATGTTTGTTTGAAGATACCAAACATCTATATTTCTTGCCTATTCAACAAAAAATGGAGGCAATAAAAATCCAACATATATCAACTACTTCGCATTATTTTATCTTACAATAATTTATATATTTAGTCGCCTGCTCCTTTTTGGTTTTTATGACTACAAGGTACGTAGAAGAGGATCACAAAAATTACTAATTTTAGAAAGTAGTGCATTGAATGAAACGTGTCCGTATATTAACGTCATTGCTTTCCCTCTCATGATCTTTTTTTCTGCTTTTTTTCTCTATGGTAACAGAATAATCCAAATCGGCTAAAGGAAATCGGATATTATCTTAGGATCGTGGATAAATAAAATGACTTATTATTAAATGAAGAAGTTTCCTTAATTCATGTCCCTGCTAAGTGCTAATTTTCAAAGATGGGTCGTAATTTGTGTTAGATAATGTTCCGTATTGTTCTACAATTGTGATGTTGCTATGTTATTGTGGATTCAAAAATAATGATATTCATTATACCCTTATTATTTTTGGAAGTGAAAAAAAAACTTACAAATCTATACCTTGTATAGATAACAATAACTACTATATATTTCTGAAGGTCAAAATAAATACTACTAAGAACATGACAAAGAAAATATTACAGCTTTCTAATCACTTCAAAGTGTTAGAGCTTTTGTTAAATGTAGACCAGGAAATAGGAGTAAAACACTGTAACACGTTATATTACATTATATGAATACATAATAACAAATGCATTCAGTTATAATTTATTTATTTATTTATTAACATCAAAGCCCAACAACAATAATTAATAGGGCTGTAATAGAATATAACAAAAAAAAACATACTTATTACAAAATAACAGAAATAATATCACAATAGCAGTCCCAGACCTACAATAATACTGAACAAAAACGTAAAAACTGCTTATAACTCATTCTCAGATTACACGATTGCGACACCCTATTAAACAGAGAACACATTCGATATATTGGCGACATACAATATACATTAGTCCTAGGTATCCTTAGACGAAAGTATATACCATGTCTGTTCGTTAATCGTGACACATTAAAATTTAATTCGCCCAAAAGTTGAGGACAAAGAAGTTAACTGTTGACCAGCTTATTTAAAAATAAAACTTAATGTAAATTACGTCTCGTTACCCGACTGTTGGGTACACTTCCTCAGTTTTCAACCACCAATACTTTCGCTGAACGTTCTCCATAGCCAAACATATTTATTTTAAATTGAAGCCCAAACAAGTGAATAGTGGAGTCAGTGGAGTAAATAAAGACCCCGTAGACCCAGCGGTACGGTGGGGGGGGGGGGGAGGCGCAGCCAATCCAGGGTCACCCTCAAGTCCCTTGATGAAAATAAATGATACGAAGGATCAAGGCGGGTGCAAAATAGTGGGGCTTATTAAAAAATCTGCGGGTCCAAATAGCTCCATCAGGTCAGGGTTCTCCGTAAATGTCAAAAAATTAAAAGACTTGGAATTTGTCAGTTTTTCAGTTTGAATGGTGATTCTGACAATTTGAGTTGACTCGATTAGGTTAACTTTGAGTTTGTGTATTATCAAGAAAAATGTCTTAAAGGTCTGCGATTTCCAATTTCTGAAATCTAATACTTAAAAGTTTTGAGTAATACCTTTGCAGTAAGAGGAAATAAATATTTTATTTAAGGTAGTTTTACTTACTAAAAATAGACCCATTCCTGTCTGGAACGCGAACATCGTTCACACCCCTCTCTCCGTTCGACAATTTGGTCTTGCTGGTCACAGTGTGCAATCGCATCCTTCCCCCAAGAGCTTGGAATTCAGAAAAATAAACTCTCCCCTGTCTACTGCATTAGAAAAGTGAATATTGACGATATTCGCTCCTGAAACTGATTTTATCTATTATTTAGTTGAGCATATATATATATATATATATATATATATATATATATATATATATATATATATATATACCATAACTGTAGTAATTATAATACAGAAAAATCTACTTAGAAATGATGTTGTAATAGATTCCCCATAACTTCGTCAATTTTTTGTTTGCTTACTAAATAACAAATAATTAATCAGCACTTACTTACAAGATTAAACCTTACCCTTTTTATCTTAAATCTGGTTTGTGTTGCTCGTTTTACTTGGTAAGTTCCGACCTTTAATTATAACGCGAAATATTACAAATTCGGATAAATAAATTAATAATCTTGAATCGCTTCTCTCACGTCAAATTACAAAAGATAGATTTATTACACGCCTGAAATGAAATATTTTAAGCGGAGTCTGTACGAAATTTATTAACAATTAAGCATATTATATATCTATAACTTTTATTTTTTCATATTTTTTTGTAATTCTTCTCTTTTGCTGTTGATCCTTTTGTTTTTTCCTTATATTCCTTTTATCAATTTTCCGTAATATACAAAGAAAATCAGGTTTTTTTTTTAAATTAACCTACAGAACAACAAGTATTCATTTTTAAAATAAACTGGAAACTATTATAATGTTAACTCATAATGCATCACGCACCGGTTTATATCTGAGAGTGAGTCCAGACGACAAGAAAAATCTGAGCGTAAGCGTAGCGTAGTAAGACATATGTCAAATTTCAAGCATTGTGGTTTGTTAGATTTAAAAAAAGACAAAGACCGAAGATTTCCCACCTAAATCCGCCTTTTCCAAGGTCATTACGCAAGATGATGTTGAAATTTTCAGCGGACTGCTTTAAATATGGCAGATTTTGTATGAACATAATCCATGTTTTTTTTTCAGAAGTTTTTTGTTTTATTTACTTTTTTAAATATTGTGAGTTTTGAAATAATGGATATTTATGAAGGATGTTAAATTGTTTTAATTTATTAAAAATGCTGGTTATCGAAGATACATTACATAAAAGGTACGAAACTAATTTTATTAATAAGGTTTCATTAATTTACTTTTTTTTACTAAAATGATTAATAATTATTTTTTTATTACTTATATTTTTTTTTCAATTTCAAAAAAATCCTGACAATTGCAGTTTTTTTCTGTTTACATAACAGGGAGCGAAAATTCCGGACATGTCAGGAAAATTTCTGCCTTCTGGTAACCCTACCCTTAGCAAACTTTATATAAACCTATTGTAAACAATTAAAATGTAAAAATTGCCATTGATGGAAATTTAATTACAGAATTCCAGATAGTATCATATGTAACATATTATTCTAAAAACTACAAATAATTGTAATTATTAAAACGATTAATAGAATTATACTGTTATATTGAGATTCTCGTCTTCGAACTTCTTGGTAATTTTTTACCAGGTATATATTGGAAATACACCTTCTTTTAAAGAGTCCCATATTACGGCACAAGTTTCCTGAATAATTTCAAAACACTGTGTTTGGTCGACTCGGAATTCGCATTATAGTTTCATCAGCCAAATATTGCAATGTTATTTCCAACATAGTAATAGGGTTATAGTTCTATACATTTCCGTACTGTGTTTCCTAATTATTGGCGCAATAAGAGCAATGAGCTTTTCAAATGCATCGATAGTTATATGGACATATTTTTAAAGAAACCGGATCAATTAAATTATTAGTATGTCCAAGTCTTTCTCTAGTGTTTTCGTCAAATATAGACCAGACACAGTAGCGATGACTTTTCTGTTTTTTTTTTTAATAAAGAAGAATATATTAATATGCTCCTTAAATGCTGTAACTTTCCTTTCTAGATTACAATACTGCTGCAATTAGTGTTTTATTTTGCTTTAATTTCTTTTTGAGATAAAATATAACCAAAAATTCTGATAAAAGACACCCCTTATGACTGAGGTATGAAACGGCCCGTGTTCCCTGAGGTAGAGGGAACGCATCCTAATTAGTGAAAGTTTGTCTAGATGGAGCGAAATACGCCCGTCAGTCCTCGCGCATAGTACATTTGAGAAGATACCAGGTCAGTATTCAACATGGAGGTGAACCAATGAAAAAGATGTAAAAAGAAAGCGTAATAATTTCGATTAAGTGAAATGTAGGAAAACGACTTTTCAAAAAAAGTTCTTCACGTACCCCCTATTTCTGGGTCGTAGAATACTTGGTTCTTTCCGATTCTTCCTCAATTTTCGAAACAGAAAATCACTTTTCACTTTACGTTTAATTTTTTGCACTAAATCGTTAAAATGTTGTTACATCCACAAATTTCTCTCACATAGAAGCATCTATACTATATAAAAGTGACGGCAGTAATAGGTGAAAATTAGCCTATTTCTAGGACCTCGCATTTGAACCCAAAATGCATGCTAATTGAAAGTTCATGATAAGATAATGCTTTAAGGAATGTTTCAAGATGAGAATATGTTTCAATTTTGTGGAATTAGTTATCAAAGTTGAGGAAACTAAGTTGCTTAATATGAATCAGTTGAATACAAGTTTTGACATTAAAAATCTAATATCTCGAGAATGAAAGAAGATAAACAAGTTTATCTTATTTCATTTCAAGGCCTAGGTCACGTTAAATACCAAAAAATATCAATGATAAAAAAAATTGTTAAATTCACTTCTTAGACAGGGTCAAACTACCCCACGCAAGAAAAGTGGAAATAAATTATAAAATATCTGAAAAAAATTTTGTTTATGAGTCATAATTTAAGTTGATCATTAAGTAGCAATTGCCATATATTTATGATTCGGCCTTATTGACATTCACCTTTCCATAGGGGTGAAAACAACTCCTAACACTAAAAATGCCAAAAAATATTTATAAAAACGTGAAAAAAATTATTTCTGCAACAGATCCAATACAAATACACTCATAAAGAGGGTATATCTCTGCGATGAACCTGAACTTTTAATTGATTAGTATCATCGAAAAAGAATACTCGCCAGTGGCCAATTTTGTTTGCGAACTTGTTAAAAAATGGTTTCAAAAATATTTTTTGGGCTTTTAGGGCACTTCAGATGAATTAACTTGAAGTAACCCTTAAACGGAATTAAAAGGGTAGGGATGGCATAAAGTAACTTATTTTTATTATTTGAAATTTGAATTATTATTTTTTTCCAGCCCTGTAGTTTAGATTGAATGTTTTTTTTTCTTTAATTAATTATTTCGATGATACTTGACCGTAAAAAAAGTTTGGCCGAGTTTTACTAAAAGAAGCTCACCCTTAGGGCCAGCAAATAGGGGTGTAATTAGAATTTTATTTTTTATTTCAGACCCAGAAGTTTGACTGAGAGTTTTTTTTTTATCTTAAACTATTTATTTAGAAGACACTTGATTGCTAAAAGGGTTTGTCCATGATTTACTAGCAGGGACCCAACTTTAGCGCAAAATAGGGGTGAGATTAGATTTTTATTATTTTTTTCCGACTCTGTAGGTTAGATTGGACGTTTTTTTCTTAAATTATTTATTTCGGTGACACTTGACCGCTTGGTCGTGATTTATTAACAGGGGTGGGTCCCTTAGCTGTTTATGCACTCGGGTGGTAATTTCCACGCAATCTAAGACATTCTTAATTTTTGCTCCCTAAATGCATAATATACTATTTTTTGCAAACTTTATCTTTTATTGCCATTTTTCTGGTTTAGGGGTAGTTTTACTCTCTGTATAAGGTGTACGTGTATTGGATTTGATGTAAATATCTCAAATTTATATGATGCAGAATTTTTTTTTAATTTTTACAAATATTTTTTGGCTTTTTTGACTGCAAGGGATTATTTTCACCCCTATGAGAGGACGAATGTCAACAAAAACGAATCATAAAGATATGGCGATTGTTTTATAATTATCTTAAATTATAACTCATGAACACAATTTTGTTCAAATATTTTTTAATTTATTTTTTGCATCGGGGGAGTTTAATCCTGTCTAAGGGGTAAATTTAGCAACTTTTTTATATCAATGATATTTTTTTGGGTATTTTACGTGACCTAAGCGTTAAAATGAGATAGGATAAACTTATTCATCTTTTTTCATTGTCATGATATTAGATTTTTAATTTTAATGTTAGAATTTTTATTTAACAAACACATTATGCAACTCGATTTGGTCAACTTTGATAATTAATTCCTCAAAATTGATACAGATGATCATCTTGAAATTTTTCTTAGAGCATTATCTTTTCATGAACTTTCAATTAGCACACATTTTGGTTTCAAATACGAGGTCCTCGAAATAGGTTAATTTTACTGTAACTTTTTCAAAAAATTGCATATTTTTAAATTGAAGAAAGGCCCTACAAATTTGAAACAAAATCTTCAGTTACATCCGTCAGCGATATCACTCATCTCGAAAGGGAAATAATTTGCACTGTTGCCATAGCCTAATTACAAATCGTATATATACATATTCTTTTCTATCTATTAAAGCTGTAAAGAAATGTACCCGAAAACATATTTGGTTGGCATGAAGAACACTTTCACGACTGCTTAGCGAAACATTTGTTATGGTAAAAATATTCCGACCGCATAACACGTTGCATTATTTTTTTAAATTCGTGGGACAGGTACCCCCCTCTCTTAATGAGAATGAGGAAGGACATTACTAATTTGCTTTTCATGGATATTTTTCATGCCGCCAATTTCTTCCATTGTTCTAGTATTAAGAATTACCCTTCTTCGTCTGGTTGCAGTTGATCTACAACCACCAAGCACAGAAGACGCCAAATGAGATTTTGGCGAAACGTCTGCAAATTTCCACAGGAAACCAAATGAACGAACGGATGTATTCCCGGATTAATAATGAATCACATGTTCTCATCCGTGAAACACTACGCAACAACAACGTGCTTCAAAATTTTATATTTCAGTAAGGAATGATCGTTCGATAATTTTTAAAGAAGCATTTGAAAGCTCTTTCCAAGTACTTAGAGTGCAGATTCACATAGCAGACCTGGATTTTTAAAATATTTAAATTTTACTTTGATAATTTGTTTAGAGAGGTTTTTTGGGTCCCTGAGTACGAAAAAATTTAGTAAGTCTTTTTTTTGTCGTTATTATTTATCTATTTGCCATTACCATTAAGATAGCGGAAACATTCTTTATTAAAAATTATAATTAAAAAATCGTATGCAGCAAAAAAAAAATATAAAAAACGTTTTCGTTTTTAAGAAATTATTACTCCGTTTATTCTAGAAGCATCTTAGGTGGTAACCTAATTTTTCTACAAATGCTTCTTAAGATAAGTTTGCACAAAAAGTTTTTTTTTTTAATTTTTACCTAACAAGAATTTTTACAAATCTTGCTATTAAAATAACGTCGCCAGAAGCATTGTGCAATCTCATAGCTTTCATTCCAATTAAAAGTTTTAAAACAAAGTTCATTTCTCAGCGTAAAATTTAGAGCAAGAGAGTAAAATATTTTTTTTCTAAACAAACTTTAATCCGTTTTCCATTACTCCTAGGGTAGGACTTTTAATTTGTGTAAATACAAATTTTGAATATTTTAATATAGATATTTTATTAATTCCGACCTCAACTGTCAACTCTGTATAACTATTTTGGAAGTTTCTTGAGATATAATCAACAGGATAAAAGTTTATAATGAATTTTCTTAAAACAATAACAGATTGTCTTGAAGAAGGTTTAACTTTAATATAATATTATCGTTTAGGATTTCAAAACAATTAGTTAATCAGTGGATTAAAATAGGGTAGTCTTTACCGTTTTTATCTTAGTTTTTCATCTTTGATAAGTTTAATTTTTATTAACTCGCTTTCTAGTCTGTTTGTTTGCCTGTTCTGTACAAGTTTTGCAACCGATTGTAAACTAACTTCCCGATGTGCTAGAGACTTGTTACATATCTTAGAACTAGACGACAATGCAATATAAACTCCCTATATTGTCTGTCTGTTTATTTACTTGTCTGTTCGGTACAAAATTTGCAATTGATTTTTATCTGTTCGACAGAAATTTTGTCGTTGATTTTTAACTAAAAACTGAAAAACAGAAAATAATTTTTAAAATAAAATTCTTTTTTTTTTAAATACCAAGCTTTCAAAACGGGCTAAAAAACATAAAATAATTTCTGCCAGCCCGATACAGTTTTATAACTCCATACAGATTCTTAACCACATATAAAGGGTGTTTTTTATAGAGGAATAAAACTTTAAGTTGGTAACACTTTTTTAACTGGCGGCCATTTTGTCAGCTGTCAAGTGATTTATGTTTAGTTTGGTTTGGCATTTCAACATGAATCGACTGACGCCTGAACAATGCTTCCAAATTGTGCAAATTTATTTTGAAAATCATGGTTCTGTTCGAAATACGTATCGCGCACTACGTCCATTTTACGGTCAACATAATCGTCCATCAGAGCAATTAATTCGATTAACTATGGAACGTTTTCGCACCACGTTTACTCTAAATGATAATACGCATCCACAGAGACGTCGTACAGGGCGTACAGAAGAAGTCATTGCTGCTGTAGAGCGTAGCGTAGAGGAAGACCCGAATCAGTCTATCCGCCATCGTGCACAGGAATTGGATATGTGTCCATTCACTTTATGGAAGATTTTGCAGAAAGATCTTGGTTTGCGTGCTTACAAAATCCAACTCGTGCAAGAATTGAAGCCACACGATCACTTAGCAAGGCGTAGATTCGGTGGATGGGCCCAAAACAAGATTGCCGTTGATCCCGATTTTCATAAGCGAATTTTGTTTAGCGATGAAGCTCACTTTTGTTTGAATGGATACGTGAATAAACAAAAATGCCGTATTTGGAGTGATGATAATCCTCAAGTGTATGTTGAGACACCGTTACATCCAGAAAAACTGTTTGGTGTGCTTTATGGACTGGTGGAATCATTGGTCCGTACTTCTTTAAAAACGATGCTGGTCAGAACGTTATACTCAATGGTGACCGCTATAGAGCCATGATTACTGACTTTTTCGTTCATCAATTGAACAACCATGATGTGCAGGAGCTGTGGTTTCAACAAAACGGCGCAACATGTCACACAGCTCGTGCCACAATTGATTTATTGAAGGAGACGTTTGGTAACCGCATAGTTTCACGTTTCGGACCCATGAATTGGCCTCCAAGATCGTGCGACTTAACGCCGCTAGACTATTTTCTGTGGGGATATGTGAAGTCGCTAGTCTACGCCGATAAGCCCGAAACGATTGATCACTTGGAGGACAACATTCGCCGCGTTATTGCCGATATACGGCCACAAATGTTGGAAAAAGTCATCGAAAATTGGACCTCCAGATTAGACTACGTCCGAGCCAGCCGTGGCGGTCATATGCCAGAAGTCATATTTAAATTATAATGCCAGAAGGTTATCTTTCGGATAAAGTAAATTTCATGTCAATTTAAAAAATTCATCTTTGTTTTATTCCATTTAAAAGTTCTATACCTCTATAAAAAACACCTTTTATATTATCCTGTAAATTTGTAATTGTGAATTTTTAATAGCATGAAAATATTTGCAAGATTTCTAACGAAAAACATGGGGTACATGCAATAGATAATAGTAAGGAGTGGAGAAAGAAGCTATAATTGAGAAAACGTGTACAACGGTTTTTATGATAAACCTTACAAGTATTTTTATTGCTCTTAAAAATTCACAATCACAAATTTTCAAGATTATGTGTATTAGAATATAAATCTGTATTAGGTGAGGAGAAATTGCTTTTTAGTCCGTTTTAAAAATGTGATATATTAAATTTTTTTTTTGAAGCTAATCTTTACCCATCTCCTTTTTATTTTAGTAAATTTTAATCAAATTTCATATATTGTAACTCATTAAAATATACTACAATTAAAAATATTTTGTAGGGAAACAAGGCTAGGCTTAATTTGTTTTGATAAGTGATCCCTTCAATGAATGTAGATAATCAAAACTTTTAAAAAATGATATTTAAGTAACTTGCCTAGCTCAAGAAACAACTTTTAATATTCCACAACATTCATAGTTGTTTTAGAAGCTCATCAAATGCTTACTGGTGCTCCAAATAGGTCGCATCTGCACTGTAATAAAATTTTTATAAAAAAAAAATGGAACCGACTTCTAAAACTGCGCTAAAAAGTGAAAAATAACTAAAAATTTTTATATGAAATTGAAATTTTTTAAAGTCGACGCCAAACTAATACCTGACAAAATGTGATTTGCATAAACAGATTAAAAATACTTTATTTGTAATTGCTTTCTTACCATAATTTGTATGTATTATTAGTTATTTATTTCGTTTACAAATAATTTGGCGCCGACTTCAAAAAGTTCAATTTTATATAAAAATTTTTAGTTATTTTTTACTTTTCAGCACACTTTTAGAAGTCGGTTTAATTTTTTTATACAAATTTTATTATTTTATTTTTAGTTTTAGAATTTATTATGATATCCATAAATTATTTGAACTAAGTACTAATCGAGATTAGGGTACCTTGCAATGACTCTAAGGTGGCAGAAAAGTACCCATTTTATCCAAAGTTGTAAATCACCTTAAAATGAACCACTAAAAATTCTTTGGTTCATAGAGTTTTCCAAATACCAGTCAAACAAATATTTAGTCTGTCATAGTAAATCCACTATCTTAAATTTCAAATTAATTTTAGATCGGTAATATAGGCCACAAAATCTTCCAATATTGATGTTTAAAGAACCGGAGACGTAAATCTCTTAGCTCGATATATTTTATGCTGCATATTAAGATTGTATATGCCTCAAAAACCCCACAATATCAATTTTAGATAAAATCGGAATATGTAAAATTTTCAGTTCCTTATATTGTATCTTTTCAACCTAATAGTTGTAAGAAATTAATTTCATATTCGTAATACACGACCCCGAAAATTCTTTAATATTAAATCTGAAAAAATGCGAATAAGGTAAAATTTTTAACCCACCATATTGCATCCGCTATATCGAATTTCAAAAAAATTATCTTAAGTCTTAATCTAATCTAAATCTAAACCCTTCAAAGTCCTTTAGTACCAATTTTGGATGAAATCCGGAAATTTAAAATTTTTAGAATTATATTCGCCATTTACATCTTCAAAAACGATTGGAAAAATGTAAAATTTTTAGTCCGCTATCTTGCCATTGCCATATTGAATCTTTTAAAAATAATTTCATATTCGTTATGTGCGACCCTGAACACTCCCCCGTACCAACTTTGAAGAAAATCGGACAAAATTGATTTTTTCGTCCGCCATATTGGATCCGCCATATTGAATTTTTTAAAAATAATTTTAGATTAGTTATGTACGACCCTGAAAACTCCCTCGTGCCAATTTTGGAGAAAATGGATCCATTTTATTCCACCTCGAAAACTCCCCCATACCAATTTTGGAGAAAATCAGACAAAATTAAATTTTTTGGATGTTGGATCTGCCATATTGAATTTTTTAAAAATAATTTCAGATTCGTTGTGTACGACCCCAAAAATTCCCCCATACCAATTTTGAAGAAAATCAAACAAAATTAATTTTTTTGGCCGCCATATTGTCAGCGCCATCTTGGATATTACTGCAGTAATTTCGTCCAAAAAAATATGGGACCATCGCAGCAACTTCCTGAACATAACGTAGAAAATTTCATTCAAATCGGTTCCGCCGTTCCGGAGTAATCGGTGTACATACATAAGAAAAAACATACATAGTCGACGAATTGAGAACCTCCTTCTTTTAGAAGTCGGTTAAAAAGGAAATATATTAAATTTAAGCTAAATATATTGGAAGCAAATTTCATAAACGTTCATTAAATGCGTTTAATGTAATGTTGGAATATCTTTTCAGTTACTTTATTGAAATTTAAAATACCATTTAAACAAATTTAATGTACAACGACCTGATATTTGAATGAATTGCTTTAGATCTAATGTAAATTATTCACGATTTTAGGTACAAAATCACTAAAATTGCATTAAATTTAAGGTTATTTTTAACAGTGCACGAAAACCAAGTGGAATTTGTTTCTAGTTGAGAAACCCCATAAAATACAAAGACCTTGTTACGTAATCAAACTGAAAAGAATTTTACTCTAATTTCTACTTAAAATCAGAGGTCTCACATCTACTGGTACAATCCAGTTATATTAAAAAGTCTCATTTAATATTATATAGAAGAATAGGAATTTAACGATTTTCACTTATAGTTATAAAATCTGATTCAATGGGTTCGTTGGAAAATCTTCATTTGCCCTAAAACCTCGGCGGCTTTGGACTCCAAATCACCCTCAACCAGGTCACAGATAAAATATAACGGCTTCTAAGCACTCATATTTTTATGCAACAAATAAAATAAATACAACACAAGTTAGAGCTGAGACATCGAAACAACATGACGATTAAGCTGAATTTACCTTATTCCAAAAGATGATGCAATGTTAAAAATAATCTTAAGTCTGATGTCCATTCTATATTAAATTTAATGATTTTGTACCTAAAATCGTGAATAATTTACATTTACTTTAAATCTAAAGCAATTCATTCAAATATTAGTTGGTTGTATATTAAATTTGATTAAATGGTATCTTAAATTTCAATAAAGTAACTGAAAATATATTTAAATTTTCTGTACATTAAAATTAATTCACATGTACCTTATCATCAAAGGAATTTACATTAATATTCATGATACATGCACGAGATTCCGGAAGATGACGCAACTTGTATTGAACTTTTTATTTAGTATGATATAAGTTGCTTAAAGGACTCAATTTTCCTTTGATGAGGTGTACATGGCTGCCGGTACTGCCGGAAACCATTGAGTTCGAAACCGGTCTACAGATGACGGTACACCACCTATGGAAAAAATTTTCACCTTTTTCCGGTAGTAGAATTTTTTGACCTCATATTAATGTTGGTGCATTAAATATGTGATAACCTATCTTAAATTCAATTAACACTTGCTGCATATTTAATGTACTAAGTCATGTTAAAAGTAATGATCATAACTTTAAATTTAATGTATGATTACATTTGATTTAATGGAGTAAATTAATTTAGATTAATGTAAATTATTAAATTTAATGCATTACATTAAACTCATTTAAAAAACGTTTATGAAATTTGCTTCCGGCACATTTACCTTAAATTTAATGTATTCTCTATTTACAGTAAAGGTAGGCAAAACGGACTTTTTGGTGATTCGGACCGTCCGGATCACTAATTTTAAAGATCCGGGTCAAAGAACCGGTTCAGTTGTCCGTTTCCCGTCAAGAATTCCAAAGTTCGAACGACTATCTCATTTCATATTTTTAACATATAATTTTAGGAAATAGTACACCACAGATAATTACATTTCGATCCTTTTTTTTTTATAAAATCGAATTACAAGCCTCATTATTTTTTTTTTTCAAAAAAAAATTTTTTAAGCTAAATTTAACTTCTATTACAATTTAAGAAATAAAATAAAAAGGCGAATGAGACATTTAAGCTGCATTTTAAACAAATAGTAATATTGCGGCTCTCTCATTTAACTGCATATATTAATATTTGCGCATTTACCATCTCATATGAATTATCGAAAAAAACGGTGTTTGGCATAATTTTACGGCCATTGGAAAAAATTGGGTCAAGTGTGAATTATGTTTTAAGCAATATAGGTGACTATCGAAAATTTGGCTAGACATCTTAAAAGTAGGCATCCATTAGTGACTCTACTTGAGCCACAAGAAATATCGTACCGTAATGTAGCACCAGAAAATCAACTAAATTTAGAAATCACTTTGCCCGATACTAATATGGACCGATCAGAACAATCGTCGACAAGTATTGCAAAATTGTAAAGCAGTCATAACTTTAATTTTTTGTTTAATAACAAAAATTAAAATTATGTTTTTATTATTATCATTTTTCCGAGAAACTTAATTTATGTGTAAAAAAATCGGTTTTAAACATATTCTTTATTTTTTGTTAATAATTTTAAATTAAAAACCAACCTTTTTTGTTCCAGGATTAAAAACCCAAAATTATAATTGATCCTCATTTTTATAATTTTACAATTTCTGTCACTGTTTTAAGAGCCAGAACAAAAAATATACGGAAAACAGGCTTCTCTATGTGCCTATATCATACTACTAAATTATCATTTTCACCAAAATAATATATGTACCTACTTTAACAATCGTAACAACCTAATTCGATGATGAAACAAAACATTTATTATTATTTTTTCATTTTAAATTACATCCACTTTCTCCAACATTGCAATTAAATATCCCTCTCATACCCAATTATATTTAAAACAAGCGAGAATCGGTATATAGGGCTAAAAAAAATTAATCCCGTTCCTAATTCATATTTTAAATATCGAAATACTAGATTCATAAGTATATATTCTACAAACGTCCTAAAGAAACATAATCTAAACTAGAGCAATCCTAAATCCTTGTACTCCACGGCCATTGCCTTTAAAGTATTTACTGTTCCTCCAATTATTAATCGAACAAAATGAGGTTCGCCAGCGGACCCGAAACATTAGTGACCGATCCTACTATACCGAACCGAATGTTCGAAAGATACAAAGACCCGTAAAAGACACACCGTCCGATTCAAACGGTTCAACGGATCTCGGCTCATTATAGGTCCAGTATGACCAGTCGGAGGGCGCACTTTCGTACTGTCCGACTCCGGTATTTTAAATTTTAGTGATCCGTATCTTTCGGACTGTAAACTGATCCGGGTAAAAAGAACGGGCTTTTCAAGTCCGACCCACCTCTAATTTACAGTGTGGTTTCCGAAACACAAGGTGTCAAAATTATATTTTTTAAAAATTTTTATAAATATTTATCTTAATAATAGTGTGATTTGCACTAAATTCGATAGTTTGATTTTTTAGGACGAGAAATCAAGATCCGATTACATTTTCTATGTATATTGCAGAGGGCGCTCCAGCAGTACTTCGTCTACAAATCAAGCATTATAACCTTTTTTTGTGCCTTGATATATTAAATTTTTGATTAAAAATTCTTATTTATTTATACATTTGATCCAAAAAAGTTATACTTAGCAAGTGTTCTTTCGAGCAGTCGTTTCTGAGATAATAGAACTTAAATGTTTTATTGCCAACAGAGACTTGTTTAAGCCTCCCTTCGCATAAGGTTTAGGACTGGTTTCAAAAATTTGGAGTATTTTTAAATGCCAATAGAATGACAAAAATGAAAATAAGTATCGTAGAAAATCATAGTTTTGGGTTCAGACCGTGTGAAATTTAAAGTATTATCCGACGTTTGGCATATGATTGTACGAGGCATCTTCAGGTAACTTTACTCCACGAGATTAGAACACTGAATATTGTAATCTCGTCGAGATCCCCGAAGATGCCTCGTACAATCATAGCCGAAACGGTGGATAATAATTACAATTTGACAATTTAAAAAGCCAGTATGGAAGTTCATATTTAAAGCCATTGTATTTTTAAGACCCATTTGTCTTCCTTGAGGTGGTTACCAAAAAAAAATTTTCTTCCTTATTTTCCAAACAAGAAAAGGTGCTTAAATTTAAATAGGTATTAAGAAGTTTTGTTTATAATTGAATTATAAGGATATATGAGAATTATGAAGATAAAAAATACGAAAAACTATTTTTTTCCACTTGGAAGTATTTTAAAATAATCATAAGGCAGTTTTTAATATATCATTGCCACTCTCGTAATTTAATTTTAAACAAATACTTCAAATCATTTTTTCCAAACTTATACTTCTTACATTTCCCAACAAAAAATAAAAGAAATTTTGAAATTCTTACTTAATATTTGCTGCTGGCATGTTAAATACTTAAGTCAATTTATAATTAACAAAAACTCATACATATTTAAGTTTTTTAATTTATTTTTTTCTAATTCCAATATTTTTTAAATGCTATGTAAGCAACGAATGATCATAAACATGTGTTCCCTATAACGCTTAAATTCTGCCCCTCGAAACATTTTAAAACAACAATTTTTTAACAAACAAGGTAAAACAAATTTATATTTGTTTCACCTTGATAATTTTTAGGAAGGTTTATTTCTACATTTAATATAATTGGAAATATCTTGAGTTTATATCCCACCCTGTATAACAAAAATATATTTAAATACATTTTTTTTACTATCTAATGGGATAAAATCCCTACGGCACTTCTGTCAAATTTGTCTCTTCTCCAGATTTTTTTTGGCCTAATTATTTTCCGCTTGCTTTCTTTTCTTCTGATTTTTTTACTACTATAATTTATCAGATTTGACGATTTTTCCCATCGGGGCATTCCTACACATTTTTTCTCTCTATAATCGGTATTCCCAAGAAGAAAAATATTTTTTTAGAGGAAGACGTCTTTAATTTTGAAAGAAGACAAGGCTGGTTCCGCAAATAAATTTAAAATGGTCTTGCTTGATGATGAATGATAGGGACAAACTTGGTCGGATTAAAGAGAAGGAAAAATACTTTAGTTTTGAAGAAATGGACTTATTTTGAGAAGGACGAAAAACTGGTCATGGGGATATGAGTCCCTGCAACTATGATTAAACTAATAAGGTATTCTAAAGGTACATTTTTCTGTCGAATCCAGTGGCGTAGTCAGATTTTTAATTTCAGTTTTAAATACGGAGATATAATATCGCATAACATATTGCATTTTGCATTTTCTTTAAGAATATATTACAGTTCAATATAAATTACCAACAAATGGGCTTAAAAACATATTTTTTATATTTTTATCAAGCTCACAGACTAGCTCAAACGAGCTGGCAGCTCAGAGAAGCCAAGTTGTGCACGTCTATGTTAACATATTTTAAAAGACCAATAAGTTGTTAAAATACACAAATGAAAAATACACTTAAACAAAACTCAAAAAAGCAAAAATATCAATAAAAAAACTAAATTAACTACATCAAATGTTTAAACTGTTGTCCATTATTATCCAGACACAGTTGGCAGCGTCTTTGCACGCCTCTGCTCACAGCGTTATGAATACGAATATTAGTAATACTTCGCATAGCCGCCACAAAATTTTCTTGTAACTTTCCTAGAGTTATATTCCTATTTAAATAGATTTTGTTTCTCATATGCCCCCAAAAGAAGAAATGTACGGGGGCAAGATCAGGTGATCTAGATGACCACCTGACTGGTTCATTATTTCCTATCCATTTCTGTGCAAAATTAGCGTTAAGGCATTCGATAACGATTCCAGCGTAATAAGCCGGGGTTCCACCGTGTTGAAAATATAATCTGTCACTTTCCGCTAGAGGTAAATTATCCATAAGTGGGACGATGTGCCTTACTAAAATGTTTAGGTAGGCTTGAACATTTAAATTCCCTTCATATATCTCGTAGGCCATTATTTTATTACCCAACAAAGCATCCTACGCATCAAACCTAAATCGTCCTGGTGTTACCCCATTTATTTGTTAGTTAAGATTCTGATGATAGATGATTATTATGGCAATTAAACATATCATGTTCGAATTACAGTAGTTAAGTGTTCGTTCAGGGTCGCCAGGGAGAAGAAGTTGAGTTTTTCTTGCCTTGTAACATTTAAACTTATTTTCCTTTAAAATTTGTAATGATTTTTTTATGAGAAACCCTAACATCTATTTCAATAATTCTGCTCGATGTTGTTCAAGGATCGGCGTAATATATGCAATTACATTTATAATTTCATTCTCTTTACCTTCTTTTTCATACGTTTTTGGCCGTGGCTTTTTAAAGGGTCCAAAATTAATTTAAGTTTTCCTCTAGTCTCCTAAAAAATATAAATACTATCTAGAGATCCTGGTGCTCGGATTGGAGCACTAGCTCTTCCTGAAGAAGGTCAAACTACGAAAGAAGAGGGAACCCTAGGGGAGCTACTAAGAGTGCACTTTCCAGGTTCAAATTGATATGAGGGCGAATCTAAAGAACAAAGACTCTCGTTAGCACATCATGACTACAAGTTAGTTATAACAATAGTGACATATGAAAAGGTGAAATGGTACATGAAAACTTTTGTCCCTTTCAAGTCACCTGGTAAGGATGGTATATTTTCAGCTTTACTACAAAATTCCTCCGATATTATAATAAGTCACTTGGTGAAACTGTTCCGCTCATGTTTGAGCTTGGAAGGTTGGTGGATCGACACATTAAGGAAAGAATAATGGTGCAATATCCCTTGCATCCTTTGCAATTTACCTATCAGGCAGGAAAATCCACAGATGGGGCGCTATAACTTATCATAAGAGTTGAAAACGCACTGTTGGGTGAATTATCTGTCTTAGGTACCTTTATCGATATTGAGGCAGCGTTCGACAATACGTTTCACGATTCAATATGCAATGCTCTACAACGACGAAATTCTGAACCGATCGTAGTCGCATGAATCAGAGTAATGTTAATGTAAAACTGTGGAGTTTTGTGGTGGACAGCCTGTTGAGTGAACTGAATGATGTCGGTTTGTATACACAGGCCTATGCTGATGACTTAGTCATCTTGGGCCCTGCTCGCGATATCCGAGACCTGGAGGGACCGATGATGCGAGCATTGCAGATCGTGGAACGATGGTGCCACAGGGAAAGGCTCGGAATAAACCCGGACAAGGCCGATGTGGTACTCTTTACAAAAAGAGGAAAATGGGGAGACTTCCCACAATTACATTGGTGGGAAGGACTCTTCAATTTAAGGGGGCAGTTAAATACCTGGGGGTAATTCTGGACTCACGGCTGAGCTGGAATGAATATATTGAGGTTTGAACCAAGAAAGCCATATGCGCTTTCGGGGCTTGTGAACGAGAATTTGGGTGCACATGGGGACTGACACTTAAAGTGTTATTTTGGATATACACTATGGTGATCCGCACCATGATAACGTACGCCGTTATTGTATGGCGGCGTAGTACAACTTAGCGCAAATACATTTTTCAACTTGACAAAATTCAAAGAATGGCTTGTGTTGGAATATTGAGTGCGATGAGGACTCTTGAAGTCCTGGTGAACCTGCCTCCTCTTCACTTATACATAAAGAGCGAGGCTCTCAAGACTGTTTATCGTCTCAGTTGCTTAGGACATCTTGGTATTGGAACAGGATGCTACTCAGGTGTCTGGGAAAGTGTAGGGTATCCATCACTCCTCATGGGGACAGATTACATGACGACGCTTTTAAAACCCAATCTCCACCTGGAGATGTTTCTGCCAAGTAGAGAGGATTGGGAGGGAGAGCAAAATCTTCCGAAAAATGGATCCAGGTGGTATACTGATGGATCTCGACAAGATGAAAGAGCTGGAGCAGGAGTAATCGGAAGGAGCACAGGAATCAGAGAGTACTACCCTCTCAGACAATGTGCGATAACCTTTAGAGCGGAAATTTATGCTATTCTGTAGTGTGCCCATCTCTGTGAGAGGGATATAGACAGGAATAGGGTAAATAATATATGCTTAAACTGTTAGGCTGCGATATTGGCACTGAAGTCCAATGTCGTAACTTCGCGACTGGTGTCTGAGTGTACGGATGTACTGAATGGTATGACAAGGGACGGCTGCACAGTCAGAATCGTATGGGTCCCGGGTCACTAGGGCATACGCGGGAATGAGGAAGCAGACCGGCTGGTAAAGTTGGGTCCGGCGACTGAACCGTATGGACCCCAAGCAATATTACCTGTCCCAATTGCTATGGGCAAAAGGGAATTAGAATCGTTGTTGGATAGCAAGATTATTGATTGTGGAGGGGAGCTCCTGGAATGAGGTGGGCTAAGGAAGATACCACTGGGCCTAGCGCACAGTGTACTAAGGAGCTTCTCTCCTTGGGAAGGAACGCGCTGCGCATTGTGGTGAGATTGTTGACAGAACATTGTCACCTTAGAGGCCATCTTCATAAAATCGGTGTCGAAGACGACCCGATGTGCAGATGATGTTTGGAGGAAGATGAAACTGTTGACCATATTCTCAGAGAGTGCCCAACACTCAACGTACGGAGACAGATATATTTCGGAGATAAAATTTTGTTACCGGAAGTGGTTAGGCAAGTTTAACTAATGAGGCTGCTTGGATTCGAAAAGGCGATCGGCCTCGAATAGCTTGCAGCTATGGTGGGATGTAAAAGGCCTAATGGAGGCCTAAGCATAGATGATCTAGTATCACCATCTCTTTTTGCATGCATTCATTCATAGTCTTTTAAAAATTGCCGGGCGCTCATGATACCGTTCAAAATGTAAAGCAGAACCTCTCTGCTTGTGTTTATTACACTCAATATACCATATTATACTTTTCGAAAGAACAAGTTGACAAGCTAATGACCTTCAAACTTGATAGGTTTTAGTCGAATAAGGGATTTTTTATTTATTCATAGTCTTCTTAGCAGTGACCTATGGAAATGATTTATTTACATATTCTTTTTGATCGAGATTAGTTAGAATATTTATTATATTAAATATCTAGGTTAAAAAACCGTTATTAAAAAAAATGGACTAAATGATTTTATATTATTTCAATATAGCTTCGTTAATAGACATTTTACAAAGTCTATATATTTAATAAAAACTATTTTTAGCCTATTTGTTGTCAATTTACATTGACAATATAATATATTCTTAAAAAAATGCAAAATGCAAAAAAAAGATGCAAAAAAGTACAGGGTGTTCTATTTAAAAAATAAAAACTTGGTATTATATCTCCCTTATTAAAACTAAAATTAAAAAGTGCGCCACTGGATTCTACAGAAAAAGGTATCCAAAAATACCTTATTAGTTTTATCGTAGTTGCTTTTATAAATAAAATATAGGTCATTTTCAAAAATTGTAAAATTTGAAAATCGCCCTGTAAATTTCAAAAAAAGAGCTCAGGATTACTTTATCAGATTTTTAAAATTTTTTTCGGTTTCCCGAATAGCTTATAAAACATCCAAAATGATCCATCCTGTACATCTTCCACTGCGTTTTTAAAAATTTATTATTCTTAACATTTCATTTACAAGACCCAGTGCTTAAACGATAAATAAATTGAAGCTATATTTTCATTAACGATGGTGAAGTTAACAGAATTCACGAAACTCCCTTTTTCAAGTATTTTAAAATCTTGTAGTTACAAAAAATACTGTGTCAGAAGCGATCTGCGATTTCATAGTTTCCATTTCAATTAAAAGTTTTAAAACTAAGCTGCGTTGCTCAGCATGAAGTCCGGTGAACGAGAGCTAAATATATTTCTGGGTAAACTTTGATCCGTTTCCCATTAGTTACATAACGACCTTTTAATTTGTGTAAATACAAGTTCCAACTGACAAGCTCTATTTACTAAACCATTAATAGAAAGAACATTTTTAAAAAGATCTTTGAAGAAAACTAATGGGTTTCAATTGCTTGTTTATAATGGGTATAATAAAATTTAATCTTGAAATTAAATATTTCTGGGGAAATTGGTGTCTTAGTATGGAAAAGTATTCACATGAACGTTTCTTTGATAATGAGAATGCCAGTTACGAGACAGAGGGTTATAATATTCCTAATTATTTCACCATATCGTGATGATATATAATATTTTTTAAAAATAAAGTATTAAACACGATGCTTGGACAAGAAGTATCTGATAAATATATAGGCCAGTAGTATTAAAAAATATTTAGTTATAAATGTTTGATTCAAACTGTATAAACTAATTTCTTAATATATATGTAACTTTTATCTTAAATATTGTTTTATCGATATTATAAAGATACTTTATATAAAAATAACAGTTTTTTCTATTCATTTTTTCAACACTAATTTTTTAACCGTCTCTATCAAAATTATTCTGTCACACAAACCTCAACCTTCTTCTCAACTTTTAAACCCAAATCATCTGCTCGCAATCTTCTACAATCTTAAAATCTAACCCAAACAACTAACAAAAACAAAGATACTCTAGTACTAAATTACAGTACAACAGGATCGTTAATATTCTGAGGTACTGCACACAAATCTGTCAAAGGTAAATCTTCTCTAGAAAACCATAAAAAAAGATGCGTATAAATATGGCGAGACGAGCGCGTGACGAGCCCATGACGAGTATGCGACGAGTTTGCAACGAATCTCTTTGATATTTGCCGGTTCGAAACTTTATCTTAGGCGTCAGGCGCCAAAAGAGATTTATAGCGTCTGGGCGGTGTAAACCAATAAAAGGTAAAGAAAAAAAATATTTAAGTTTTTGGTTGAAGTCCAGTACACCACGCAAATTTTTCAAGATAGTGAGCGAAGAAAGTAGACCTGCCTTGCCACAAATGGCAGCTATATCAATTTTATGCAGTGGGGTTTTATTATCACCAAATTTGTTAAATAAAAAACGAAAACCTCGACGATGTTGGCGTACTGCTTTGTATAAAAAACAGTCAGGATCGGAACTTTTAGCCGATTTAAATTACCAACATATTAGCGGAGAATACAACAATTTTACCAGAATGACTCCTATCAATATTGAATACTTATTAAATAAAATAGGACCAACTATCTTGAAAGAAGAAATATTTTTCCAGCATAAGTTCAATGGATTTTAATTAACAGTGGTATGGTGGTGTTCGAGGCACAACATTTCCATGTTCTTCAGTCAATTCGTCTATCACATGTTTCTTAAATTGTCTTTCTTTCTTGTTCGCAATTTCCTTCTTTAGCAAATCGTTCCGAAAAGTTTTTGTGTTAATCAATCTGTAATATTACTTTTTTCAACTATGTTATTGGAAACTTTTCCACCAGTCTAGAATGATAACTGGCGTTATTCAAAACTATAACAAAGCTCTTCGGAAATTAACTGTATCATTTCAGTTTCAAACCTGTCGACGACCCTTCTGCTGCATCACGAAATATTTATATATATATATATATATATATATATATATATATATATATATATATATACTAAAAATCGCTGCTGTTTTGTTTGTTGCTGTTAAAATGATATTTCCATTGCTTTATTTGTCGATTCTGATGTTTCTGGCCTTCACTGAGATACATTACATCCAGAAAAAAAAATGTTTTTGTTGTATTTTCTAATGTCCCGCAAATACTGTCTTTTCTAAAATAGTATTTCCTCTGTATCATCTCCGTTTTGATATACACTAATAGAAATTCATTTTTGTCAGCACTTTCTACAGATTGGTCTTTCCCATGCCAGGCACATTCTTGTCTTGTTTCACAACTTTCAAAACTTTATCAATACTTGCTTTTTATCTTCTAAGATATAGTTCGTGAACGTGTCTTCTTAGCATGTTTTTGAGAAGCATTTGTATAATTTTTTTCTTCTCACAGACGGTTTAGGTTCGCACACAGTTCCACTTTTCCTTTCGTTAATTCCCCTGTAAGTCCTAGATTCGCTAAGTCCCGTTATGTCAACACATTTCGAAAACAAACTACACACCCTCATCAGAGTTCTTGGTTGAAAAATTGACTTATGCACATTTGAAAGTATTGTCTTGAATTTTAAATCCTAAATACCTATACAAAGTTTGCGACTAAAACCAGATATTTTCAACAGCTAGCACTGAAAGTTGTAAGATAGTAACATAGCCAGGCCTTACACTTATACACATCGGAATTATATTTTAAAATGTCATTACTGTTAAGTGCCCAATTAAGATGTATATTTTTAAACCTAATTCTCTTCTAAGTATACTGCTCTCTCCTCAAATACATACTTCAGACATAATATCTACCCCTTACTTTATCCGAATTCGGAAAGCCGAATTATTTATGAAATATATTTCGAGAATTGCTATGCCTTTGGTTTATGACTCTTCTCAGGTACATAAATCTTTTGTGCATAGAATTATTATACTTTGTCTAACAATGAAGACCAAATGACAGCTTTGTTAGTTTTATGCAGTGGTGTTTTACCATAAAAAAGTATATTAATAAAAAATGAAAATATGAGTGATAATAGCGTACTATCTTGTATAAAAAATAATCAGGATTCAAACCTTTAGCAAATTTATAGTTCCAACATATTAGCGGATAATACAGAAATTTCATCAAAAACTCTTCGTTACATTTTGAATATATGTTAAACAAAATAGAAGCAGTCATTTCCAAAAGAAAAATATATTTTCAGTAGCATATTTCCATATGGCAGACACACTCGAAATTTTCTTCTCGCTGATCTGTGCAAATTTTCTGACGCAATTTCATTTCAAACATCCACTTCTTTTCTTTTCGTCCCACTAAATAAAAAAATACTTTGAGTTCGTACCAAAAAACCGACAGAAAATGAATCGCTGTGAGTATCGGTCGAGCTACTCGAAAACACTGGAACTATAAAAAAAAATATGACTTCTTGTGACCCAACTGCATTTACTACCTCCTCTGAAACCTGCTGACGATGGGATGGCTCTCGATAATAATATAAATTGACAAATTTCAAAAGAATCTCGATGGAAGTTCGTAGCATACTCGTCATGAGCTCTTCACTCGCTCCTCTCGCCATATTTATACGCACCTTAATAATTCATAGAACCCGTTTATCATTTCATAAATTCCAACACCTCCAACACTGAATGGTGGTCTTTTACCAATAAGAATCAATGGCAAACTGATTTTGTAAAGATAACAGATACAATAGCTAACTAACAATTTATACCCACCAAGTTATCCCCATCATCTTTCTAAACCTCCAGTACAGCCTTTCTCTTACTAAATAACTATAATTGCTGTAAGTAAAAGTAAATACCGGACCAGATAAGTATATATGTCCATGATTACAAACTTTCTTACTTCAGGATTCAAATCACTACTTCAATTCTACAATCTAATTTGAAATAGCAACCGATTTTTCATAAAAAGGAAATTCTCCGTTATCTCAATCGATAAGCCAAGATTACTTGCGGATATATCTTGACAAAAAGATTGATATGCCACAATTATATCTTATTGTCAATTCACCTTCCACGATTTGTTCATAACATTCTAAAAATCACGCGTTCCAGCTACTTCATACTAACTTGTTTTCCGATTTCTCTCCAAAGAACTCTCATTGTTCCTATTAAATTATCTATCATTAATTTTTGCCATAAAAGGACTCTACCCTTAATCTTACCGTAAATTCACAAAACACCCCACACAAAATGGAACAGTCATTTTTGGGCAAATATTTTAAAAATTTCGAAACTGAGAGTCCCATACTTAAATTTAAATCTAAATGTTTTGGAAACCTAAACATCCATCCATAGGTTATTTAAGACTAGATGGGGACATATTTAATAAAAATATACAAATCACTCATTCTATTGAAAATTTACTATGGTCGTATAGTTTATGTCTGTTTATCTGTCAATTAGTGTATTTTATACTAGTCGGCCCTCTGTATATATTGTGAATCTGAAATGTTATGTATCTAATACAGATGATTACAACTCACTCCTAACTAAGCTAGCTCTTTATCCTTCCGCTCACTCATCGCAAATTACAAACAATTCCTTAAACCTCTTAATATTCCCAAACTCTCAAAAAGATACCCTCCTTTTATCCATAATAGCTTTGTACCAATCAAAAATTGATTTTCTAAGTATTCTTCCTATTAGAGATGTAAATATTCATCTATTTTCAATTATAACAATATAAAAGGAAGAGAGTTCTCTTCTGATTCAAGCAAACTACAATCAAATCACTCAATCAAAATTCAAAAACTTTAAACACATATTAACAGGCTTCAAGTACGATGCATTTAACTATGCCAAAAATGAAGTTTGATCGTCATATCTTAATCACCATCCTTTATGCTGAATTTTTTGGAATCCTTAAAACTATTTAACATTTTATGAACTCTCATATGACCTAAGTGGATTGCTAACTTCATTAACTTCTTTTATTTCATATATTAAAAATTTAACCTAGGCATTTTTATACTATTTAAAAATGCGCAGATCTGCAAGATAATAGAAAAGCTCCGGGTCCAAAAAATGACGACAGCGCTGTTTCGCCCCAGTATGGGACTCATTAGGCCATTGTGTTCGGTAAAAAACCATCATCTCGCATCTGTGTCCTATAAACAGATTTCGCAGTTGAAAAATAGTATACAGTGTCGAGATCTCGTTGGTGCGATACTTTACTTAACCTGCGGAATTCGTGGTTGGTTTAGTTGCCGATGCCGATTAATGCGACCTCTATCCTTGGAGTAGCACGTTTCCTGTATCGAGTTTTGATATATTACTTTTTTAATTTACCGTCGCGTCATCACATGGTAGTTTTATACAACAGTGTTGGTTTGTGATGCTCTTGTGTTATTGAGTGATTCATCGAGATGTCGCCATCGAGATGTCTTATTTACTATTCTTCAACTGTGAAATCTGTTTATAGGACACAGATGCGAGGTGATAATTTGTACCGAACGCAATGGTCTGATGACTCCTACACTAGGACGAAACAGCGCTGTGTCATTTTTCGGACCCGGAACTTTTCCATTATCTTCGAGATCCCCGCACTTTTTAACATGAGAGTAATATTTATCTGTGATCTTTATGTCCGCATATATATATATATATATATATATATATATATATATATATATATATATATATATATATATATATATCCTATTTTGCGTGTCTCACAAATTGCTTTGTACTCATGGAACACCATATAAGCGCTACATAAGCCATCATTGGTCTAATTATTTGGTAATATAGGGTGGATTTATTAAGAGGTGATAATACTAATCTAACGAGTAGAAGTTAGCTAGAAACGGTCTAAGGGAGCGAGGATAAACCCAATAAAATTTTCCGAAAACTGAAATAATCAAATGTTTTTCGCGATTCCTATGCAACAAAAAGTTAATGAAATTTTAAATTAACTCTCACTCTGGGTTGGAATGCATGTTACTATAATGTAGGTGTTATTTGGATTTGAGATTTTATGTTTTAATTTAAAGGTTTTAGGATAATTAAAAATGTATAAGGTTTTCTAAATTCATTGTCATCATGTAATTGATATTTTGGGCAAAAAAGTATTCCTTTAAAGTAAAATGATACATCATTGGTTTAAAGATATGAATATCAATAAAAAGAAATATAAAATAAATTATTTATGACCAGCTATAGCCACAACCAGCTCGTTCACGACTCAACACGGGTACAAATTATCCCAATTTGGTAATACAGAACGACTTTCCGAAGAATTTTAATCCAAGTTTGAACAGGTGAAATAGCCTTATTTAAAGCAAAAAGAAATAGAACAGATCAAAATCAATAATTCTATAAAATCGGCTAAAAATAGCATCCTTTTAAAAATAACCTCTTGGAGATTGAGAGCGACTTCAATTATTATAAATAATCACCTGAATAAGCATTTTAAATAATTTATTATAAAAGAAAGAACTTTCTTGCGAATAATAAAAAACAGCAGGAAAGTTTAAAGTTATTTTCCGAGAAACATGTTTTTAGAATTTTCCTCGGCGAAGTTTTCTGAAATATTTTCTAAAAACCCGTTGCTAAAAGCGATGTGCAACTTCATCCTTCTTATTTCAATTAAAAGTTTTTAAGAAAGTTTTTTGCTTGGTGTACAATCCAATGTAGGAAAGTTAAACATTCTTCCTAAACAAACTTTAATTCGTTTTCCATTAACAACTAAAACGGCCTTTAAAATTGTGTAAATGAAAGCCACGTACATTTTCATAACAAGCCTTTAATGACTTAGACCTTAACAGTAAACACTTCGGAATTATTTTTGAAGATGGTTTAATTAGAAAGGGCACTGATTTCAAAACGGCATTTTATTAAATGTAAATAATAAACGAAATCCTCCCATTGACGTTCCGGGTCAATTTAAGCATGCAATCTGATTTTTTTTTTATATCGAAAAGCTTAGATTCCGTGGAAAAATGTCATTAGTTGTATAGATTTGTGATTTCTAATTTATATTTATGACCTAAAATCATTTTTAGGATTTTTTCATGCCAAAAAATATATATTGGTATTCTACGTGTTGAAATAAAGGAATTAAATCATAAAACAAAAAGTCGAAAACTCGATACTTCTCGAGTTACATTTTGTTAATGTTCATTTTTTTAAATTTCTACCATCTTGCGGTGAGTGCTTAACTTATCAAGGTGATATTGGGCATAGGGATTACCCTTAATGACTTATCATTCTGTAATAAAAATGTTTCTCTACTGTGCCACCAGAAGTCACTCTGCCCGAAATTGAAATATAATTTTTTATATATTATTTTTGTTTGGACAGCTATTGGAAAAAAAATACATCTCATTTTAAAGATAAAAGAATACCTAATAAAAAAGATACTTCTTATTCAAGTCGATAAATCATAGCATTTAGCAGCAAATTGAAATCTCATTTCTTATTACCAGTAAAATCAGTTTTTCAAATGGAAGCAAAAATCCAGTTACCATATTTCAAATTATTTGAATCCGGCAATCAGGTAAAAAAGTGATAGAAAAACCACAACAGTTAAATAATTATAATTTTTTTTTTATTTATTTGGGTAAATGATTTTAACACAAAATTAATATTTTTAAAGAGGAAAAGGATAATAATAAAATTTTTGTAAAAAATTGAACTGATTTCTAAAAGTGCGCTAAAAAGTGAAAAAACTATAAATTTTTGTATGAAATTGAACTTTTTGAAGTCGGCGCCAAACTAATACGTGATAAAATGTGATTTGCATAAACAGATTAAAAATACTTTAGGTGTAATTGATTTTTTACCATAGTTTGTATATATTAGTAGCTATTTATTTCATTTACAAAGAATTTGGCGCCGACTTCAAAAAGTTCAGTTTCATATAAAAATTTATGGTTATTTTTCACTTTTTAGCGCCCTTTTAGAAGTCTGTTCAATTTTTTAAAAAAAATTTTATTTTTCTATTTTTAGTTTTAGAATTCATTATGATATCCATAAATTATTTGAACTAAGTACTAATCGGGATTAGTGTACCCCGCAATGACTCCAAGGTGGCAAAAAAATACCCATTTTATCCAAAGTTGTAAATGACCCTAAAATGAGCCACGACAAATTCTTTGGTTCTTAGAGTTTTCCAGATACCAGTAAAATAGTGTCAAACAAATATTTAGTCTGTCACAGTAAATCCACTATCTTAAATTTCAAATTAATTTTAGATTGGTAATATAGGCCAGAAAACCTTCCAATATCGATGTTTAAAGAACCTGAGATGTAAATTTCTTAGCTCGATATATTTTATACTACATATTGAGTTTGTATATGTCCCAAGAACCCCACAATATCAATTTTCAATATTTAAAGAACTTGAGATGTAAATTTCTTAGCTCGATATATTTTATACTGCATATTGAGTTTGTATACGCCTCAAGAACCCCACAATATCAATTTTAGACAAAATCGGAATATGTAAAATTTTCTGTCCCCCATATTGTATCTTATCAACCTAATAGTTGAAAAATTCTTCATATTCGTAATACACGACCCCAAAAACGCTCTAATACCATATCTGAACAAATACGAATAAGGTAAAATTTTCAACCTACCATATTGCATCCTCTAAACTGAATTTCAAAAAAAATTATTTTAAGTCTTAATCTAATCTAAATCTAAACCCTTCAAAGCCTCCTAGTACCGAGTTTGGATGAAATCCGGAAATTTAAAATTTCTAGATTATATTCTCTATTTACATCCTCAAAAATGATTCAGTCCCACCTTTGAACAAAATATAAAATGTAAAATTTTTAGTCCGCTATCTTGGATTTGCCATATTGAATCCTGAAAAAATACTTTAAGTTCATAATATACACCTTCAAGAACTCCCTATATCAGTTTGGGAGAAAATCGAAAAATGTGAAATTTTTAAGACTGCCAGATTGAGTTTTTCAAAAAATATTTAAAATTCATAATTAACACTAACAAAAATACACCAATACTTATTTTAGATAAAATCGGGAGATGGAGAATCTTTAATTCCTCGTACCAATTTTGGAGAAAAACAGACAAAACTGATATTTTTGTCCGCCATATTGGATCAGCGATATTGAATTTTTTAAGAATATTTTGGATCCGTTACGTGCGATCCCAAAAACTCCCCTATACCAATTTTGAAGAAAATCGGACAAAATTAAATTTTTTTCTCCGCCATGTTGGATCCGCCGTTTTGAATTTTTTAAAAATAATTTCAGTTTCGTTATGTACGACCCCGAAAATTCCCCCATACCAATTTTCGACCTCGAATTGAGGACCTCCTTGTTTTAGAAGTCGGTTAAAAACTAATATTTTAAAAAAGAAAAAAAACCGTAACACATTTTCAAAATTACCTTTTTTCATTTCTGTCTATTTCCTGATGCTTTTCAAAAAATTCGTACTGTGGCCGAATTTGGTTCATATTTCCAAATTTTATTTATATTTTTCCAAAATTTGATTGAAATTGTGTAGTCGCAATTGCTCAACATACTCGTAGAGGGGCACCTTTTTTATATGAAATGGATAAATAATTTCAGGTTATTTCAGGTTAGTGAAGTCATGAAAGATTTCCCAAGTCGTACAATTGATAATTCTCTGCTAGACTTATCTTCTTAGTACTTGTACGTGGATTAGCTTAATCTTTTCAAGAATTCTTTTTTTCATTTCAACACTTCTCACCGATCCTCGTCTTCCTTTAGCACCAAAATTATTTCTGAATGTAGCGATTTCACCCGGTTTTCGATGAACGCTTGTGAAAGTTTGGGTACATGGGATATTTTTTTCAGGATATGCTTCCAGATTCTTCTTTTGTATTTCTATCTGCTCTCACGTAGCGAAAATGCGCAGTATTCAGTATTTGAATATGAGTCATTTTGCAAATAATTCACTATCGTATTAATTTTAAAGTTTTTACTAATTTTACGTCTACTAAAATATAAAGAACATCTTAACTATTTTTATCAAATAAAATGTCTCTTAAATCTTTGTCAGTAATAATTAAATTTGCTTCCATGGAAAAACTGATTTTACTGGTAATAAAAAATTTAATTTCAATTTGTGCCTAAAAGGCGTGGTTTATTAACTTGAATAAAGAGTACCTTTTTATTATGTATTATTTAGTCTTTAAAATGATCTTTTTTCCAATAACTGTTAAAAAAGATATGTGAATAACATTTTTGTAAAAAAATTGAACGGACTTCTAAAAAAGCGCTAAAAAGCGAAAAATAATAATATAAATTTTTATATGGAATTGAAATTTTTAAAGCCGGCGCCAAAAAATATTATTAAATTTCAAGATAAATCAGTTTTTATGCCAAAAACTGAAAAGCTGCTAATGCTAAATATAAACAGGTTAAAATAAAATACGCAGGGTGTGCTGATGTGCTTAATCTATGGGAAGCGCTATCTCACTCTTCGAAGGTAAGAAGATGTTATGCTGAAAGATTTCCATTTCAGACATTGTCGAGTTCAGAAACTTTTCAAACGGTTGATCGCGGTTCAATTAATTTACAAAGTTAATAAAATGTTCAATATGGGTTCTACGTACTCCAACATTTACTTATTCTTCGAATATTTTCCCGCTGCATTGCAGATAATATTCTTGCATTATTACGGACTTCGTTAGAATGCTGCGCTATTCTCGCTAGTAGTTCTTCTCTAATATTTACTGGTGTTGCATTAACTAGTTCTTTTAGATGTCCTCAGGAGCAAAAGTTTAAGGGATTTAGGTCTAGAAATTTTGGTGGTCATAAAACAGACCTACCTCGACCTATCCATCGAGGGCCAAAAGCGTTATTGAAGTGTTGACCGATGAAACCGGCATAATAAATTTACACAAGTTACATTTTTGAGCTGATGAAAACCCGCACGCTATAATTCAAAACAAACACCAACAAAGGTTTTTTGTAAATGTGTAGGCTGGAATTGTCGGAAATAACCTTATAGGTCCATTTGTTTTGGAAAGAAGACTCAATGATAAGATTTATTTGCAATTTCTGCAGCAAAATTTAAATGATTTATTGAAAGACGTACCTTTAGATAGAAGAATGCAAATGTACCTACTTGATGGCGCAAAATATTTAAATTTCCTTAAATTATACAAGTCGGTATATCCGTTAAGGGTTACTTTAGTATTTTTTTTTTCTATGAGAAAGTAGGGTTATTTTGACTTCCCCTGAATGCTCCCGAGAAATTAGGAGGTACTTACCGGATACTCTGTATCAAATACACGATCAGTCGCGATTTTTACAATATCATTAGTTTCATGTATCTTTAATTGGCGATCTCCAAGAACAATATCATGGATCTTATCAGTCATTTCTTGAGAAGTGCGGACGTCAGTCTAAACCTAAAAATACCTGATTTAGATGTGTATTTACTGACATTAATAACATTGCTTAACCATCTAGTTAACGTTCCATCGTTATGAGAACTAAGTTCCGAAGGAATTTTGCTGTTACATTCATTATTTGAAATATATTATGGAAAGAGATAGTTATTGTCAAAATCTTTTATTTAGGATAATGGAATTAACATTTTAAGAAGACACAGTCAAGCCAGTATCATAAACTGGCAGTTAACTTAAAATATTTAAATGAGCAGTCCAATTTTATATGTCAAGTTTGTGAGTAACAATCAACTCTATGCGAAATTTTACCAAAACATATAATTTAGACTTTTTTTTCTTGTTTGTCAAATTAAACTAGTCATGATTTGTTTAAAATATTTAAATGATATTTGAAATCAATCTCGAAAATGCATAATCAAATTGCCGGTATTCCTTACAATTTTACAATGTACGTAGAAAAAAGTACCACTCTGTACATTTGGATTTCAGAATTAGAATAAATACCTGAAGTCCACCCTATAAATGCTAACCAGTTTGGATACTTTAAAAGCAAACAAATCTTGTTGCTCTTAAGGGAATCAGGGGAAGTTTAAAACTTTTGATCTGTTTGTTTTAACTTAACAAATTTCAAAAATAAACTTAGAGTGCTGACAGTTGAGGTCAAAGCACACTTATTAAAATATACGGAGCTTGTATTTACACAAATTAAAAGGCCGTTCTAGTAGTTTATGGGAAGCGGATTTTAGTTAACTTCGGAAAAATGTTGAACTTTCCTGTTGTGAATTTTTCGCTGAGAACGAAGCTTGTTTTCGAACTTTTAATTGAAATAAAGAGACTGCATATGATTTTAGTAAAGTATTGTAGTGCAAAAATAATGGAGTTTAAATTTGGAACAGGTGAGGTATATATATATAAAAACCATTTGGAATAAAAGTACGGAAAGAATATTATTTCTAGAAAAAATAATTAAGTCTGTACAAATTAAAGAAGCAAAGTTCAATATTTTGTTGATAAGCCCTTTGCCTTAATGACTTCCCCACATCTTCTTGGCATTGCATCGACAAGATCTTGACATACATTCGGATCTATCTCTTGCACAGTCAGGTGCATGTCGGTACACTGATGAGTCTAGTAGAGACGAAACATGTACCTCTGCCGTATCACTGTGGCGGGGAGGGTAAGTTTTGACTTTCTTCTCGGTATGGTGGTACAGGTAGGCCATTATCTCGATGGTGGTGGAATAGGATGAATTGCGCTTTATAACAATTTATTCTAACTGTGCAACCGCTAACACAGAAGGGATATGATGGAGAGAAGTTTGCATGTACTGTTTGCATTTTACTTCATATATATATATATATATATATATATATATATATATATATATATATATATATATATAATAAAATAAGAAATTCTCAGCATTGCGGATTAAGACCGTTGATAAATATTATTCTCATGCTAAAAAGAACATGGAAAAACTCCAGGTCTGAAAAAAGATGACAGCGCTGTTTCGTTCTTATTTGGGACTCCTCAGGCCATTGCATTCGGTACAATCCATCACACCGCCACGGTGCCCTATCTACTTCATTTTAAAAAGCAGTAGATAGGGCACCGTGGCGGTATGATAGATTGTAACGGATGTATTGGCCTGATAAATCACAAATAGGGACAAAACAACGCTGATGTCTTTCTGAAGGTCATAGACAACGATATTTCTTGCGAAGTAGTAGATAGCTGTTGAGCTTCCATTGTCTTTATTTCTGTTGAATATCACGACGTTTCGGCTAGTAGTTATCTCTAGCCATTTTCAAGTGAAACTAAATAAATCCCTTAGCTACGTGACTATTTATACTAAAAGTAAATGCAGTGGTGTATGACTGAAATGGGTGCAGTCATGCCTGCTATGTCAAAATCCCACTTTTTATGCTGCATTTAGTTTTAGTTTACAATTATTAAGAAGTGGTTTCCACACTTCTCTTATATCTAAAGATAGTTTACTAAAACAACTCGGGTTCTGACGTATAACCGAGGTTTCTTTGAATTTCCGTTTTCTCCAATGTTGTTCTCGGGGTAGTATTTTAGCTTCAGACCATTTTATGTGGTGTTCATGAGTCCAGGCATGGTTGGCGGAACCAGATTTTTCTGTTTCTCCTCGAGATGTGCATTTTTGGTGTTCTTTGATCCTATCAAGAGGTCTCTTTGTTTCGCCAACGTCACATTCACATGGTATCTGATAAACAGAGTTCTTCATGTCCCTTTTAGTTGTTGGTTTGACCTCAGTGAGCCGACTTCTCAGAGAGTTATTTCAATTGAAAACGAAGTTGATTTTATATCGTTTTCCTGCCCTTCTAACTTTTTCTGAAATGCTTTTAATATAGGGGATGTTCAATACTGGTTTTCGTTCTTTATTCGTTGTCGATATTGTCCTCTTTCTGCGTTGTTCAAGAAATTTATCCACAAGATATACTGGGTATCCGTTGGCTGTCATTGGAAAATGCTAGTAAGGCATTAATACGTGCACAGATAAACTATCATCGTTTCAAGAAGGCAACACTACTAGGAGATATTCGCCAACGGTTCGAAGAAATTAAAGAATATACATTAGAAGAAGACTACGCTCCAATCCTAAGAAAAACTGACGCTACTTGTGATAAAGTGAGAACAAAACAAGAAATCATACATCAAAAGAAATTTTCCAAATACCAGAGCAGACAAGAACGACAACAGCCATCTCAAAGCTAGAGGTCAATTGTTAATATATCTGCCAAGGAATTAACCTCAGCGGAAAACTGACTACTTCCAAAGGTTTGAACTTCACGGTTGCTCCAAAAGAGGTTCCCATTCTCTATATAATTAGCGCCGCAGACTCAACGAACATCGAAGACTCTTTTGCAGATGAGTTCAGGTGGAAAATAAAAGAAACTCTACAAAAATCTAGAAAAACCGAACCAAACATTAGCAAAGAAGAGAAAACTGCCCTAGCTAACCTACAGAAGGACTCCAGTATTAAAATTCTACCAGCGGATAAAGGAAATGCTACAGTCGTAATGAATGCTGAGACATATAATCAAAAAATGAACGAAGTTTTAAGGAATGGAAATTATACATCTCTTGCTAAAGATCCCACATCTGCAATTGAAGGAAGAATTTATTGCGTTCTTAAGAAACATTAACGGTATATTCCTGAGAGGATCCGGACTCAGTTGACGCCACACCATAGCAAAACTCCACACCTTTATGGACTCTCGAAAAACATAAGCAAGACATGCCCTTACGACCTATCACGAGTTCCCGGAACTCTCCGACTTCCGAACTTTCCAAATTTCTTCTTCAAATCCTGAGACCACTACAAGGAATTACATCGTCCTGGGTTAAGAACTCGCAACATTTCGTAGAAATTATACGTGCAATAGAAGTACAACCGGAAGACCATTTTATTAGCTTTGACGTGGAAAGCCTATTCACCAACGTTCCAGTTAAGGAGTCACTAAAATCATAAGAAAGAAACTTGAAGAAGATCAGACCTTAGCAGAAAGAACATCAGTAGTGGATATATGAGAGAAGGAAAGAGGAGGAGGAGGAGGAGTAAGAAGAGTAAATCATCAACACTTTTCATCCTCCTCCTCCTCTTTTCTTCTCTCATTATACTTTTCAAATCTCTCATTATACTTATTAAAAAACCTCGTATCATCAACACTTTTCATCCTCTTTTGTTCTCTCATTATACTTTTCAAAAAGCCTCGTATACATCACCTTGAGTTTAATCTTAAAGTTAACAACATGGCTAACCTTTCATCGAATCCGATCATAGTAGGAGATCTAACCTTATGTTTGACCTTGAGGTGGATAACCTTATTTGACCATGAAGTCGATATAAAGTCCTACCACCAATGAATTTTCACTTCAGTAAATTTATAAAATAGATACGTGGAGCAACAAAAGATGATAAATTAAATACCAACAAATAATAAGTAAATAATAAGTAAATAATTTTATATTTAATAGTAAATATTACAAAGTAAATATTAAAAAATTCATTCAAAAATTTATGGATAATATTATTGAAGAAGAAGATCCAGATCTAGATGAATTAATTGGAATATTGGATTACAATACACATCTTAACGAAGAAAAATTTCAGAAGAACTTCAGAAATTGTTTAAACTACGATATAAATAATTTCGAACAAATTGAAGCTGACTCTGGTGACTCCGATATTGAAGAAGATAATGAAGAAGACAGTGCTAGTGCTAAATTTTGTTTAGTGAAACATAAGTACACTGATCCCAAAGAAGTTGTGTTCTGTATTACTCAGAGTTATATCGTAGTGTTTGTAGTGACGGAAAATCAAGAAAAAACTCTTTGTCACGCATGCTATCAAATTATACAATTTTATCAAAGGGCAGGGGCTCATAGACATGTAAATACTCATAATAAGAGAAAATTAAAACGCTTAAGCAATGATTTACATTGCGATATGTATTCAAGACAGTTGTATCAAATTATTACCCCCAAAGTTTGTTTAATTTGCAATAGTAGTGTTAAAAATATTGATTTAGATTGGGACGCAAATGTTCCAGTGGTGCCAATATAATGCCTGGTAAAAAACCAATATATAAAAACGGTAGGAAGTCGCGAAGGGTAAAAAAAAAAGTTGTTAATGAAATAATTGAAAATAAAACCGAAGAATGTCCTATATGTCTTGAAGATA
This sequence comes from Diaprepes abbreviatus, assembly GCA_034092305.1. Classification (NCBI taxonomy): domain Eukaryota; kingdom Metazoa; phylum Arthropoda; class Insecta; order Coleoptera; family Curculionidae; genus Diaprepes; species Diaprepes abbreviatus. The sequence goes on from JASJET010000022.1 coordinate 39,144,534, forward strand.
TATTATCTAATAAAATGATGTCACCAGAACCTTGTAATCACAGATTTTGCATCCCTTGTTTAGGAATGTGGATGTTAATTAATAAAACATGTCCAATCTGTCGCAATGAACTATGTGTAATTAAATGTGAAAATGAAGAAACTGTAGTCCTAGAATATTTAGATTAGAATGTATTATTTAATATTTATGTATTGCAAACCACTTCATAAATGTGAAAATGAAGAAATTATAATCCTAGAATATTTATTTTAAAATGTATTATTATTTAATTTTTATTATTTTAAAATTATTATTGTTTGTATTTAATTTATCCATTTATTCTTATCTTATTGGAATAAAGAATTGAACAATTTCGAAAAAAAATGTTTTATTTATAAGAATAACGAACAAACATAACAACTAAATACAAGAGTTTTGATTATTCATAATAGATTGAAAAAATATTTTAAATTAACCACCCTGTTCAAAAATTCTTAATCCTTTCTTATTTTAGAGAGTTTTAAATCTAAAATTAATAAGTTTATAAATATGAAAGAAAAATATTATAGGAAATTTAGGTACAGTTATCTTCATACTCCTTTATAATTAGATCAATTAAATAAAATTTACATTACCTTAAATCGTCTCCGTTACTATTCACTATCACTTAAACACTTTAACTTAACCTAAAAATAGTTTCACTTAACACTGTCCCTAAACTTGGTCTATTGTTTGTATCTGTCAACTGAAAAAAAAAATCAATTAGTATTTTGATATTAGGAAGACTAATAATAAATTTAATATAAGCTTAATATAAGCTACTTACTTTGTAGTGGAATCGACTTCGTCACACTGGACTGGTTCCTCCGGATTTATCTGAGGTTCCACTTGAGGATCCTCATTTTCCTCTGGATTTGTCGAGGATGTTATGGATGGTACTTGTACCGGAGGAGGAACGTTGACTCTTCTTCTTATTACAAGTCTATTACCATCCATAACCTGAATTTCATAATTTCGGTTCCTGAACATATTGATAATTAAAATTTAGGAAGACAGCACTGGTGATGAACCAAAAATGAAAAAGTCACCTCGCAAAACAGTCATTTTATGAAAGTAGGTCAAGGTAAAATTTCGATTTTTAAATCGCGGAGAGGGCCCCTCATACCGCCCCTATACTCCTCCTATAACCCCCCCGCCCCGCCCCCCGAAGGGGGAGGGGCGGGCGGGGGGGGGGTGGCGCGCGGCCTTTGGCCGCGCGCTGCCTTCCACAGAGCGGGGGGCCTTCGGCCCCCCGCCCCCTGGACCCCTCCCCAGTCGAGATGCCCCGAAAAAACCTTGTGTTTTTTATAGGCCCGCAAACCTCTCGAGTTTTTATAGTTACAGCACATTTTAGGACGTCTCACTGAGAGTTATAGGGGACCCTAAGGTAAGATGCTCCGAAGAGAATTTTGTGTTTTATACGCCCGCAAACCTCTCGAGTTTTTATAATTACAGCACATTTTAGGGCGTCTCACTGAGACTTATAGGGGACTTAGCTCCCTAAGCAGCTCAGCAGAGGGACTCAGCTGAGGGGCTCAGCGGGGGGAAGGGAGGAAAGGGGAAGGAGGCTTTGCGGGGGAAGGGGGCGGGGAAAAAATTTTGCGGGGGAAGGGGGAGGGGGAAGGGGGGCTCCGCGGGGTGTGACGCGCAGAATTGAGGTCATTGACCTTTATTGAGGTCACTATACGTACGAGGACAAACCGTGGTCTGCTTTCATATAAAACGGTCGAGGATCAGTTTATAGCAAGCTTAGGTCGAGTTTACCACGCTTTAAATTTAAAGTCTCCAATTTTAGTTTGTTTTAGTGTGTTTTAGTTTGTTGCTGTCAAGTGTACTCAAATTTTAAAGGTATGTCTTTTCCTTTTGCCTCAACTTCCACTGAACAGTTAGGAGTGGTGAACAAAATTAATATAATTTCAAATATAATAATTCAGCCTGCTTTTTTGAAAAATGAAAATGAAAATGACAACCAAAATTTAAGTCAGAGAACCCAAAATTTTAACGCGATGATTAATACGATGCAAGAAAAAAATTTAGAAAACAAATTACTCCAAAGTTGTTCAGAAACGAACATAAAATTTTTAGAAAATTTGGAATATTTGCCTGAACTAGAGAATATTTCGGAGACAGATTTTGACTTTCAAAATTCAATTTTATCACAAAATTTAGATTTTAATAATATTTTAACGCCGGAAACCCCAAATTTTTTAACTCAAGATTTAGATGTAACAACGGACACTCCCATTACAAATACTCCCGACATATTAACTCAAGATTTAGATAATATCGACAATTTTAAAAAGCTAATGGGGATTCCCAAAATTAATAAAAATTTAACAAATTATCAGAGTAAAAGTGACAATGACAGTGACAATGATTCGAGTTCAAATAAATCACAAAATTTTTTTGGAATGTTGAAAACTAGAAATTTTGAAAGTGAAAACAATTCTGGAGGAATACCGGGTAATTCTTCATTTTCTCCTCTATCTCTGTTCAAAATTTCAACTAATCAAAAAAAAAATAAAATTTCGGAATCGACTAGTAGTGGAAATATGGGGGTTGATGTTTTGGGGGAGGAGGATGGTTCACGGGATAGTTACAAAATTTCAGATTGTAGTGAAGATTTGGGAGCATCGTTTACTAGTGGTGGTGGTTCCCAAGAAATTCTTCCAATAATAAGTGAACCATCTGAAAAAAATGAAAATTTTAGTCAAAATTCAATTCCGTGCGGCCAAAATACCTATTGTGAATTAAATTTTCCAAATTCTCCAATAATTTTTGAAAACTCGCCACCAGATTTCGATGAAATTTTAAATTCTGTTTCTACACAAACAGAGACAGTTCAAAATTCTGTTTTAACACAAACGGAAGTGTCAATCCCCTTCGAAAACGATTATCCGAAACTAAGCTTTCATTCAAAATCAAATTTCAAAATTAAAAATAAACATTTGTCTTATCAAAGATCATTAGGATTTGTTTTGGATTCTATTTTAAATTGCGATCCTAATAAAACAGCTGAGGAGAAAAGGAAGATGTGGGAAAGGGCGATAGAACTTTATAAAGCTACTCTTAGCTTTTTCCATCCCATTCCTTAACTCCCCTCCTACTTCTTTTCCACCATTTAAATTCATACCTGACCGTGTTACCTTCAGTGTGTTAAAATCGACTTGGGCTTCACAATAAGAGATTCGTTTTAGAAAAATGGATTTTAAATGTGAAGAGTGCTTCAAAATTTTTACTCGAAAAGACAATTTGAATCGCCACAAGAAGATAATTCACTCTAACAATGGCCCCCAGTTAGAACAGAAGAAGAAAAGCTGTAAGTTTAATTTTAAATAGAAATTTTGTTTCAATTTAATAATTAGTTATTAATTTGATGAATTAGAGGCAAATTTAATAAAGAAGTTATTAAATTTTAGGTGAAAGAAGATATTGTCAATTCTGCAAAATATTTATAAAAAAGTCATTATGGTTCTGTCATTTGAGAACAAATAAACACAAAACCAATTCAATGGTGGTTAGGGATGAAAATGTGTCTGTAATAAAATCGGCATTTAAGGAAAGAATCATTTCATATAAAATATCATCGACTCAATACCAAATCAACATTTATGATTTTTTCTCCGAAATACAACAAAAAATAATTGAGGTAATCAGTTATGAAATCCAAAGACACACCTGCATCAAACTCAACATGGAGTTATTTGGTCTTTACTTAAATCCTTCCAATGAAAGTCATGAAGTTAAGTCTTTCAATACCCCATTTCGGATTTTATGTAATAGTTCAGAATTAACGCAAGAACTAGAAGATATTATTAAAATTATTGACCGGAAAGCTGATGAACTGGCAGAAAAAAAATCGGGTAAATTATTTTTTATTAAATATTTAGTAACTAAACTTAAACCAAAAATACATTTGTTGTTAATTATTCTTCTTTAATTTCAGGATGGATTTTAATAAAAATATTACACGTTGAGCTTAACATCAACAAGTACAACCCCTTAAAAGCTTCTTCATATATACCGCTACCGTCAGAGATCAAGTTGAAAAATGCTGTAGTCAACGTTCAAAACAATGATGAATGTTGTTTCGCCTGGTCTGTGGTTGCAGCTCTTCATTCACCTAACGGACCAATTGAAAAGGTGGAGTCGTATCCACATTTCACCACTATTTTAAACTTTAAAGGTATCAATTTTCCTTTAACTTTAAAAGACATAAGTAAATTTGAAAATTTAAACAATATTTCGGTTAATGTTTATGGATTAGAAAAAATCAAGAATAATTTAAAAACTCAATTCGAAATTATAGGACCTTTACATTATACAAAAAATAAGCGAGAACGTCACCTTAATTTATTATTAATTGGAGATGATAATGGAAATTTCCATTACTGTTATATTTCGGATTTATCTAGATTAATTTCAAAACAATTATCTAAACATCATGGGAAAAAATTTTTATGCGACGGTTGTTTACAATATTTTACTACTGAAGAATTATTAGTCAGGCATAACACATATGATTGCGATTTTGTAAGAATAAATCTACCTTCAACTGAAACCAAAATAGATAGATTTGGAAATATTATTCCCGAAAATATTTTAAAATTTCAGAATATACAAAAACAAATTGAAGTTCCATTTGTTATATATGCAGATTTTGAATGCATTCTTAAGCCTTTAAATAATGAAATTAATGATGTAGATCCAAGTTCTCCATATACTGAAAAAAAAATGTCAACATATTCCATATTCGTTTGCTTATTATATAAAGTGTTCATTTGATGATTCAATTTCCAAATTTCAAAATTATATGGGTCCCAATTGTGCACAAATTTTTATAACTTACTTAGAAAGAGACGTTCTTAATATTTACAATAAATATATGAAAAAGTTAATACCAATGAAAAAATTAAATGTGTTGGAACAATTACATTTTGAATATACGAATGATTGTCATATATGTGATAAACCTATAATTTCGGATAAGGTTGCTGATCATTGTCATTTAACAGGTTCCTATAGAGGTCCGTCACACTCTATATGCAACTTAAATTATAAATTATCTAATTCCATTCCGGTAGTTTTACACAATTTGCGTAATTATGATTCTCATCTGTTTATAAAAAATTTATGTCCAAATCATGAACAATTATTTGTCATAGCCCAGAATAAAGAGAAATACATTTCATTTCAAAAATCTATTGAAGTAGATCAATATTTAGATAAAAAGACTGGTTTCACCAAGTCAAAATTTCTATATCTTAAGTTTATTGATTCATTTCAGTTCCTACCATATTCTTTGTCAAATTTAGCTTCCATCCTTAATGATGAACAATGCAAAGAAGTGTTCAAATATTTTAATGAAAAGGAAAAATTTAAGTATATCCGTCAAAAAGGCGTTTTCCCTTATAAATATATTGATAATATCGACAAATTAAATGAAACGGAGTTACCAGATAAAAAAAAATTTTATAATGACCTCACGGATGAACACATTACTGATGAAGAATATGAGAGGGCTAAAAATGTTTGGAATTTATTTGAATGTAAAACAATCGGTGAATATTCCGATTTATATCTTAAATCTGATGTATTACTTTTGGCAGATGTTTTTCAAAATTTTAGAAAAACGTGTATGGAAACTTACAAACTTGATCCTGCACATTATTATACTTTTCCAGGTTTAAGTTTTGACGCTTGTTTAAGATATACTGGAGTCGAATTGGAGTTAATAACAGACCCAGATATGTTACATTTTTTTAAAGGTAGTGTAAGAGGAGGAATCAGTACCTGTGTATGTAGGAAATCTATAGCAAACAATTTATTTCTTTCAAATTATGATCCATTACAACCATCTAAATATATTATGTATTTTGATGCAACTAATCTTTACGGATATGCGATGTCTCAGTATCTGCCCGAAAAAGATTTTGTTTGGTTATCAAATCAACAAATTCAAAATTTAGATATAATGAATATATCTGAGACTAATGACAAGGGTTATGTGCTAGAGGTTGATTTAGAATATCCTGAAAATTTACACAATTTACATAATGAATTTCCATTCTGTCCAGAAAATTATAAGCCCCAAAATTCTAAAACTTTTAAATTAATTCCAAATTTAAAAAATAAAGAAAAATATGTAATTCACTATACTTTATTAAAACAATGTATTCAATATGGAATTAAACTAACTAAAATTCATAGGGTTGTAGAGTTTACACAATCTCAATGGTTAAAAAAATTTATTGATCTAAATACAAATTTAAGAAATCAATCTAAAAATCAATTTCAGAAAAATTCTTATAAATTGGCAAATAATAGCATCTACGGAAAAACAATGGAAAATGTGGATAAAAGGACAGATATACGATTGGTTACACAATGGGCAAAAAATCATAGAAAAGATGGGGCAGAAAATTTAATTGCTAAACCATCCTTTAAAGATGTAACAATATTTTCAGAGAATTTAGTAGCTGTGCAAATGCGTAAAGTGTTAGTGCAATATGATAAACCTGTCTATGTAGGCTTTAGTATTTTAGATATATCAAAAACGGTGATGTATGACTTTTTTTATGGGTTTTTAAAACCTTTATATAAGAATAATATTAAACTTCTGTACACAGATACAGATTCCTTTATTTTGGAAATTGAGACAAGTAATGTTTATGAAGACATTAGGGTTAATATTGATAAATTCGATACTTCAAATTATGATGTTAATAATATTCATGAAATACCAATAACTGAATCTGTTGTTGGAAAGTTTAAGGATGAATATGCTGGTGAACCAATAGAAAGCTTTTATGGCACAGGGGCCAAAGCTTATTGTGTTAAGTCAGAAAATGGGTTGCTTAAAAAAGCTAAGGGGATAAAGAAAAGTAGCATTAAAAAACAATTAGAATTAACACATTATAAAGATGTTGTAGAACAAAATTCAAAAGCTTTCTGTACAATGTATTTGTTTAGATCTCGACTTCACAATATTTATACAGAATTAGTTAACAAATTAGCTCTCACTTCTAATGATGATAAAAGATTTAAAATTCCCAATAGTTATGATACATTAGCGTGGGGTCACCAAGATATTCCATTTTTTCAGTGGTTAATAGACCATGAAAATGAATTATAAAAAATTCTTTTAAGATTAAAAGTTTTACTCTTCAAGGCTAAATTTGAAGTATTTAAGAACATGGTAAATTTTAAAATTATATCAGTATAAAATATACCACCGTCTAGAATAAATATGTGTTTAGAATCTTTTGAAAAAGAAATTGATAACAAATTATATAGAACATATGAAAAAAGACTTTCCTCATTTAAATTCTGGAATGGAAAATTAAATCCTAAAGTGTTAGCCCAATCAGGGTTTTATTATTTAGCTATTCATGATGTTTGTAAATGTTTTTACTGTGGTGCAGAAATATTTGCCTGGAAAATTGATGATTGTCCAATTGAGGAACATTATCGTCACTGGAAGAACTGTGACTTAATCGAGTGTTTGTGGTTAGGTGAAAAAAATAAAAAATGTGAACCTGTTGTCCTTAAAGTGAAAGAAAATATGTCAACATCTTTCATTTTTTTATTAGTTTTAATAACTATGTTTGTATCTCTAATTTGTAAACAAATTATTTAATGTCCTTAAAGTGAAAGAAAATATGTCAACATCTTTCATTTTTTAATAGTTTTAATAACCATGTTTGTATCTCTAATTTGTAAACAAATTATTTAATATTTTGAAAAAAAAATGTCTATATATTGTAGAAAATTAATTAAAACTGTTCAGTCTTATTTCAATCTCTTATTGTTTTGTTAATAGACATTTAAAATTGAAAAGTGTTTTAATGACATCCCTTATCAACTACATTGTTTTACATTCAATTTTAAATAATACTTTATATGTACTTTATCCTCCAAGGGTTTTACATGGAATGGTGTGTTTTGAAAACGAAACCTCTACTATTAAACCTGAAATATGTAATTATATGAAAGCTATGAATATTAATAATTATTCAACTGCTTTCGCATATAATATGAATAATAGTCAATCTAATAGTAATTTTTTCAAAATTTACTTTCATTATCCAAATAATACAATTTTTGACACTAACTGGATTGAAAAAAATAAAAAACCATTTACGATTTCTAGCTGTGCTCATATTAAAAATGATGAGGAAGGTAAAAACTGTTTAATTCTATTTATCTTCAATATAATTTTATCAATAGGTAGTTTTTCACTTTTGTCGTTCTTGACAATTTTGTTTTATCAAGATAGGTCATAAAAATTTAATAAACTTGCTTGACCTTGAAATTTATAGAGGAGTGGGGTGGATAAGATATATTCAGACTCAGTATTTTAGTTTTCAGTTAGCATCAAGACATCATGTTTAATAGTAGCAATTTTAATGGATATAAATCCAGTTCTAGTGAAACCAATGATAAAATTAGTCAGTGTAATGAAAAATTATTAAATTCAAAAATCTACTATCTTAACAATTCCTTATCAAAATTTGTTTGTGTTGGAATTGGTATAAATGATTTTACACCAAAAGTTCTAATTGGAGGTCGAAATGGATTTCACATTTACTTGAATGAAGAAGAATGGAAAGAACTTCAAAAAAATCAAGGAGTGTTGGTGAATTATTTTTATTCTGCTCAAGCATATGCATACCCACTAAAAATTGAAAAAATCACAGTGTTTTTTGAAAAAATAAATCATTCTCCTGTTATCAGAATTCAAAAGGATGAACATTATGTGATTCTGGGAAAAGAATCAATAGATAAATTAGTTGAAATCGATGAACTTGTTGACTACAGAATTCATATAATTAAAAAGCAAGAATTTTCCAAATATTTTAATTTGTTTCATCACTATAATTATCAGTCAGGAGATGTGTTGTCTCATATTTATAGTGTTTTGGATCCATGTCAGAATTTAAACAGTGAAAATGTCGGAACTGTTTTAGAAATGTTATCTCTACATAAACAGGAATTAGAAAACAAGTTAAGAAAATCCGGTGCATTACAATAGAAATATGAAGAAATCAGTGACAATCAGTGAGAACAATAATAAAGTTTATATATTAGTGACATGGGACTTTGCATTTAGACAAGCTCGAAAAAGTGAATATCAGAAATTTTATCTTGACAGACTAAGATTTGAAAAACGAGTTGAACAATGTGAAAGTATTCTTAAAAGTATTTTTGATGTAGATCATAGAAAAAAAATATATATTGAAAGATTTAATGTAAAAATATAAATTTATATTGTTAATCTCAGTTGTAAACATCTTAAAAATTATATTGTTAGTATTTGTTGTAAAAAGGATTATCGTAAATAAAAAATATGTTATATAAATAGGTCTTTTATTTAAAAATTTGATATACAATATTACTTAAAATTAATTACAATACATCTTTTTTAAGAATCCATGAATTATGTGATTTATCGAATCCTAACCATTTAACAAAAACTTGGTTCCCTTTCTTCCTTAAAATTTTTTCAACCAAAAACACATCTGGATATTTAACTTTTTGTAACTCTTCTTGGTAGAAACCTCCTTCAATATATTCATTTTTACTATCTTTTAATAAATAGGTGGGTGGATTTGTTAACTGAACCTTTCTAATTTGAAAAATTTCAGTTGACCAATTTGGAGTATATCCTTTTTCAAAAGCTTCTCTTTGTTTGGAAATTCTAACAAAATCATTTTCTTTAAATTTAGTGCGCTTTAAATCAAATGTTTTTTTAAAAGTAAAAGAATTTTGCAGTATAGTTTTCTCATTTTTTTTATTAACCTCAACAGGTCTATATCCGGTAGTTCTATGAATACTATTATTATATTTTTCAATAATAGTGGGTAAAATAGAGTACCATTGGTAATTCCCTCTATTACTAAAATATTTCCACATTATATTTTTTAAAGTTCGATTTACGCGTTCTACAATACTCGCTTTGAGATTAGAGTAAGTATTATAATGATTAATTTTGTAATAATTCATAAGATCTTTAAAATCTTTATTGAAAAATTCTTTTCCCAAATCTGTCTGCAAATTTTGCGGTTTACTTGTTTTTTCTAAAATTTTTTTCATAGCTTCAGTTACATCTTTTCCTTTTTTACTTTTAAGTGGTTGAGTCCAAACATACTTTGAGAATGCATTTATCACCACCAAAATATATCTATAACCTTTATTAAATTTGGAATAGGGTTGCATCTCTACCAAATCAGCTTGCCATAAGTCATTAAGGCTTTTAACAATAGTTCGTCTTCTTCTATATCTTCTTCTTGCCGGTTTATGTAATTCATCTACAACTGTTTCTTTAATATTTTTACTCATAGTACTAGAATAAAATTTCTTAATACCTTCTTTAAATAACTTATTTTATTTGTTTGTTATCTTTTTTTAGCAAATCTTCGATTTTATATTCCAAAGTTTTAAAAGATGCATTATTCGAATCTTTGACTTTTTTGATTTCATCTTCGATTTTATATTCCAAATTTTTAAAAGATGCATTATTCGAATCTTTGACTTTTTTGATTTCATCTTCAATGTTGGTAATTCTTACATTAATTTTAGTTTCAAAAACAACAAGTGATTTTATACTTTCGTTTCTCATTTCTCTTACTGTTGCGTTTAATTCTTCTCTAGCATATGCCATTGTGTCATTAAACTCTTTTCTAGAAACTTCGGCTGCTCTTTGAACTAATTCGTTTAGTGATTTTATTTCTTTTACCAATTTATTTTCTAGATTTTTTATATCTTTTCCTAATTGAAATTCTACATTTGTTAAATTTAATTTTATTTCTACCAATTTTTTTTCTATTTTCTTTATATCTAAAATCGCTTTTTCAATTTCAATTCTTACATCGTTCAAAGATTTTTCATAATCATTTAACTTTGTTGAAATTTCTTCAATTTTTGAACTGTGTTGTGCAAGTCCTTTTTTTAAATCATGGATAGAGGTGTTAATCATAGCTTGTATTAGTTCTGCTAAAGATTCTAATTCTTTTTCTAATCTTTTATTCAACATCTTTTGAAAATATTCATCGTCAACAGTGGTTTTTAATTCTGTTTTTAGATTGTTTAATTGTGAGATTATCTCCATGATTTGTTCACTATTTTTTAAAATTTCATTTTTAAATTTATTTTCAATTTTTTCATCTACATTTTGTAAATCTGTGTTTAATTTCTTTTCCAAATTTTTCAAGTTTAATAGAATTATTTCAGCATTATTTTCAATTGAATTAATTTTCTGATTTATTTCATTAATATTATCGCTATCTTTTTTATGGATTATATAGTGTGTATTCATAGCTCTCTCTATTTGTTGTGTGTTTTTATTCATACCATCATGAATGTTTTGAAAATTACCTATTTCTTCAGAAACCCTATTATTAAGTTTGTTCGTAAATTCTTGGAACTTTGATACCATATCTTTTATAATAATTTGTTTAACATTTTCTATTGCAGAAGTATCATTTATTTTTGATTTAACCAATGTTATTTCATTTTTTATGTTATTTTCAAAACTCTTTACTTCATCATATTTCTGTTTTATTGTTTTAAAATCATCTTCACACTTCGATGTTTTTTGAGAAAAACTTTTTAATAGTTCATCATTGTCTTTGACAATATTTTTTATATTTAATATCCTGTTATCATAGTTTGACACAACATTTTCTTCAAATAACTTAATTTTTTTCGAAATAGATTCCACATTTTCATCATTTTCACTAACTCTCTTTTTTAAATTTACAATATCATTTTTTAACACAGGTTCAAATCTTTGAACAATATCATCACTTTTAAAATTTTTTAATATTTCATTTTCAACATTGGCTAGTATTTTATTTTCTATTGTAGGTATATCTACTGTATATTTTTTAGAAATATGACGTCCAAATTTATCAATGGTCATTTTAACAATGTTATGTAACAATATTTACTACATTCTTTTATACAATTATATTGGCTTCTTTCAATTCTTCAATAATAGAAATAATTTCGTTGTTATGTCCTGTATTCCCAGCCATCATAGATGCTACCAACAGTCGAAGTCTATCAACAAGTTCATTTACGTTATCCCAATATACGTAATCGGTATAAGGCTTATTAACTCTTAAAGTTATTCCGGATCCTGTTCTTTTCGAAGATATTCGAGTTTCCCTGTATGGAGCTTTTCGTCTGTCAAAAAATCCTTGAACTATATTATGCGTTTCGGGATTTATGGTTTTAGTTTTTGTAATTCCTTTATTTTGTAAATAAGGCCCTATTATAGAAATATATTTTTGTGATCCATTTCCCTGTATCTGCTCATTTGGATCATAATTTCTACGGTATGCATTGGTTCTCTTTAAAATATCCATATAATTTTCCAAATCTTGTTTTTTATAACCTACTGGTTCCTTTTTAAATAATAATTCATATAAACCTGGTGTACCTGTATAAGTTATACCTTCAACTTTTATGTTTTTACCGATAATTTCTATAGGTCTTTGTGTTAAACCCAAAAAGAATTTCTCAGTTTCAAAATCATGTACTATTCCATAGAGGTGATCAAACTTATGTTCCACATCTTTTACCCCTCCGTCAATATATTGACGAGGTAATTCATGAAATCCTGATAAATATTCTTGATATAAAGGTGTACTGACAAATGTTTGAATTGTTTGGCGTGTTTGTTCTAATATATCCGAAAGATTTCCTACCGTAGATTGTGAAATTGAAGAAGGGGTGGTTTCTGCTATGACACTTGTTTGTTGTAAAGATGGCATCTGACTATGTGAAGCTATACTGGTTTCCCAATCAATAATTGTTGGTATTTCTGTAGGAAGAATTGGAGTTTTCCCTGTCTTTCTTTTTTCTGGTGTTGATGTTCCATACTGTAGTTTTTTTCTTGGTGTTAGTGTTGGAAACAATCTTTTTTCTGGTGTTTCATAATTTTTTTTAATGGGTGTTTGTAGCTCTTCCTTTACCTCAGCCGATTCAATTTTACCAATTGTTGAAATTAATTGTTGTAGGGGTTGAGTTATTGGTTTATAGGTTTCCTCCAATTTGGATTGTGCTTCAAATTCAGCATTTTTTAAACTTTGATATTTTTGTTTAACAGCTTTCCTTGACTTAACAAGCTCTCTTGCTAAGCGTTCATTCATGATTAGTTAAATTTTTCACAAAACTTTTATTTTTATAAGAAAATATATGAATCAAATCCTTTTCGATATCGACCGGATTTTAAATTCGAATCCTTGTCTATTACCAAAAATCCAAATTTATCTTTCCAACACATCAAACATAACTCATTAAATTGATTAAATGACATATCAACATTAACATGATCATCATAAATATGTTTTAAGTTCGTTTTGTCTTGTTGAAATATAACAATCAAATTCGCATTGTCACGAATTAATTGTTTTGGAATCGAAGAATACGTTTGACACAAATAAAAACAATCGGTATTTTTATGTCTTCCGAAACAAAAATAATCTTTCACAACATTCTGATTGCAACACACTATATCATCAAATATAATTATGGAATTTGGTTTTATTTCTTGTGGAGAAACAATATTTTCTTCATTTTCGGATTCATAATATCCAATTTCTCTCAATGGTTTAAAAAGTAATCTCAAATATTCATATTTTGGTTGATATAGAGACTTTGAATAAATATATAAATTTTCAAACCGTAAACCATTGGGATCTTCAATTAAACTTATAATGATATTAGTTTTACCACACCCTGATGGACCAATAATTAACCCCCTTTTACTAGAGCCTTCAAACAATTTTCCATGTTTTCTAAAATTATTTCTTGAAGTCTCATGGTCTTTAATAATAATTGAATAAGGTTGTTTGACAATTTTCATATATAAGAGGATGTATAAAGGGTAAGTTCTAATTTAAAACTAGTCAGTTTGTTCCAAGATTTCAATTATATAATGCCAATCTCATATAAGCAACAATCCATTTATAAAAGAAGAGTCAGAAAAAGAGGTAGTGGTTTAATTAATACTTTAATAAATAAGTTACCTTTTGAATTACATCTACCTGGGTATAATTTTTGTGGACCTGGAACCAAACTAGAAAAGAGACTAGCTAGAGGCGATAAAGGCATAAACTTATTGGATGAAGCTTGTAAAGAGCATGATATTGCCTATGCACAATCAAATGATATAAAAAGCCGACACGCTGCTGATAAATTATTAGGTGACAAAGCTGCCGAAAGGTTCAGAGCAAAAGACGCCACTTTTGGAGAAAAAACTGCTGCACTTGGAATAAGAGGTGCAATGAAAATTAAAAGAAAATTTGGTATGGGATTAAAAAAAAGAAGGAAAAACAGAAGTCGAAAAACTCGTCTAGGGCGAGGAATAACTTTATCTCAAGCTATTTCAAAAGCAAGACAAGCACTAAACGGAAAACAATTTAAAAGTTTGACTGATATTATTCAAACCGCACTTAGATCTATCGGAGATAGTAGAATATTATCACCAAAAAATAGAATCATGCCAATTCCAAAAACTGGTGGATTTCTACCTCTTATTCCTTTATTTGCTGGTTTGTCCGCTTTAGGTGCTCTTGGAGGAGGAGCAGCAGGTATTGCGAAAGCTGTCAACGATGCAAAAGCTGCTAAAGAAAAATTAGAAGAGTCCAAAAGACATAATAAAATGATGGAATCTATAGCAGTAGGAAAACAAGGAAGTGGTCTTTATTTAAAACCATATAAAACTGGATGTGGATTATATCTGAAACCTTATTCAAAAAACTGTTAAAACAAATACCTCGAAAACCACTTACAAATTATGATTTAAGTAAATATATTAATCTACTTAAAATTCCCAACTTTCGAGGTATATTCATGAGAGATAAATTACCAAAAAAAATTAATAAAAATGAAAGTGGTATTGTTAATCTCGATAAGAATAGTGGTGATGGAACTCATTGGACTGCATACATAAAAAAAGGGAAAAATATTTTATATTTTGATAGTTATGGCAATTTGCGACCATCTACCGAATTAACAAAATATTTTTTCAGCGATAAAAAGAAAAATATTGTGAAATATAACTACGATCATTATCAATCAATTAACAAAACAAATTGTGGTGAGCTCTGTCTTAAATTTCTTTATAATAATGGTTGAAAAACAATATTAATTCATTTTGTTAAAAATTTTTAAAGAGATATGTCGTACAGTTTTGTCATTAGTGGTAATTCCCCCACGCTTTCTGTTAATATTCATCCTCCAATATATTTAGATGAAAATTTTGAATATTCCATTGGACTTGTAAATTTTGAAACTTTTAATGCTATTCCAAATATTGATGAGACTAATAATCTTTTCATTTATGACTCAAATAAAGAAATAAGAATACCACCAGGTAGTTATGAAATAGATGATTTAAATAATTTTATTCAAAAATTTTTGGACAATCGTACTTTTCTTCATATTTATGCCAATAATAATACTTTACGAACACATATTAAAACAGATATTCCTATCTCGTTTCGTGATGGAACTATAGGAAAAATATTAGGTTTTAAAAATAAGGAATTAGAAGATCTTAAGGAGCACATTTCAGATTTTCCAGCGGAAATTATTAAAGTAAACGCCATAAACATCGATTGTAATATTGCCGAAGGATCATATTTAAATGGAAAACCTGTTCATATAATACATCAATTTTTTCCTAGTGTAGCTCCTGGTTTTAAAATAATAGAATCACCACAAAATGTACTTTACTTTCCTGTTACTGTAAAGGTAATAGACAATATAAACATTAAAATAGTAGATCAAGACGGTGATCTCATCAATTTCAGAGGAGAAACGGTAACAGTAAGACTACATCTTAAAAAAATAGATGAATAATGGTTATTTTATATAATAAAAAAGTCTCAAATTATAATTTTTCAAAAAAATTTTACTCTAAAAACATTAATAAGAAAGATACTAAACGACATTTAACTAGTAATAAATTAAACTCTCAAAGGTTAACACCTTCTAATAAAAAATTTCTGATAAGTTTAGGTTTCAAACTAAAATAAAATGGAATATTTAAATGTAAAAGAAAATATTCTTGTAGATGAATCAATATTAAGCTGGGAAATACTATCATTTGAACCTTTCAATCCTACAAAACTTGGATTAAATGATGAAATTAGAATTGCTCTACAACAAACAGGAAAATATCCTTTACCTTGCAAAAGTGAATTATATTTAGAACTTCAAGTTACCAAAGAAGATGATACTCCATTGGCTAATACGGTATTAATCAACAATGCTCCAGCATTCTTGTTTAAAGAATTACGTTATATTTTAAATGGTGTTACAATTGATTCAGTTCGAGATGTAGGAATTACTTCAACTCTTAAAGGATACATATCATTTAATCAAAACGAAAGTGCTAAATTGGAAAATGCTGGATGGTATCCAAAAACGAAACCTAAAGAAAAAATTATGACTGATGAAAAAGGAAACGTTTCCCTATGCGTCCCATTAAAAATGTACTCGGGATTTTTTGAAGATTATAACAAAATAATTTTAAATTCACAACAAGAACTAATACTAATAAGAAGCAATGATGACACTAATGCTTTAGTAACCACAAGTGATGATGAAAAACCGAAAATTAAAATAACCAAACTTTGTTGGCGAGTTCCACATCTTACTGTGGCCATTCCCCAAGAATTGGCACTAACGAAAATTATTGATAAAAACAATGATATTCTTCTTACTTTCCGAAGTTGGGAATTAATTGAATATCCAGAGTTATTAGAAAATACAAGACATAATTGGCCTGTCAAAACCTCCACAAAAATTGAAACACCAAGACATGTACTAATTGCTTTTCAAAAGGATAGACGTGGTAATTTAAAATCAGATATGAGTAAATTTGATCATTGTGACCTAAGGAATATAAATGTGTTTTTAAATTCAGAAAGATATCCTTACCAGGATCTTCAGCTTGATTTTAAAAATAATAAGTTTGCTACCCTGTATGAAATGTTTTCTGAATTTCGTCAAGTATATTATAACTTTCCAATAGAACCAATATTTAATCCCAAAGAATTTAAAGATAATGCACCTATTGCTTACATTAATTGCTCTCATCAGAGAGATTTATTACAATCCGGCCCAGTAACCATGAGAATTGAATTTGAGACAAAAGAAAAAATATCGGGAAAAACAGCTGCGTATTGTGTTATAATACATGATAAAGTATTTAGCTATAATCCATTAACAAAAATTGTTAAACAACTTTAACTTCTCCCACCACATCAAATATCATTATTAAAATGAAAATATATCGAATAAGATCAGTTGTTTCTATACCATAGTTTGTTGCACATCAAATGGAATGTACAAAATACAAAAAGAAAAAATAGAACTATTTTTAAAAAAAATTAAACATCTAAAAAATCTTATTGAAGACTATTCGAAAAAACAATTTGTAATAAAAAAATTTAGTACTTTAAAAATTTGCTAAATAAAAAATGAGAATAGTTATGGATGTTCAAGGATTTAAGGATGAACACAACAAGTTTATTCCTAAAGAACTTGCAATGTTTGATGGACATAAAATGAGTCATTATATTTTTAAACCACCGTATCCACTACAAATGCTTCCACCAGAAACATACAAGCAAGCAGAATGGTTAATGAAATTTCATCACTGCATCAATTGGAATACAGGATATATTCCTCTTCATAATTTTTCATCTATAGTAAAAAACTTAACAGAAAAAGGAGAATTCATTTATATTAAAGGAGAAGAGAAAGCTAATTTTATTAGAAAATATTGTACTAAGCCAATAATTGAATTGGACGAACAACCTGTTTTAAATAAATCATCTCCTAAATGTTTTTATCATTCTCAATCACCTTCAATGTGTGCCCTTTCTAATGTATTCTTTATGTATAAAAATTTTTTTATGAATGAATAAATTAACAATGAATGTAATAATATTTTTTTATTTATCCACATCCCCACATTACTAACAGAAAATTATATTTTCCTATCTTTACATAATCAAATATTTAAACATAACAGCCGTTATACAATAATAAAACAACTATACAAATTTAAATAGTTTATTTCACACCAACTTTAATTAACCAATAAATCAATACATAAATTTATTTCTTTATTGAGTCCAATTTTTTTAAGTTCATCAAAGAATTTTAACACATTTTTAGTCTTCAAAAATTCACTACACAATTCTGCTGCTTTTTTACAACAATTTGCATGATCAACATATTTTATATATAACAATAAATCTTGACCCTCACTTTCTTCTTCAACTAAACAAGATAAATATCTGGAACATGCTTCGTTCATAATGAACCCTTCATAAAGGTCCCTCACAAAATTTTCAATTTTAGGCATCATCTTCACCACGCGATTTGATTAGTTCTTGTAATACAACAGGATCTCTAATATATTGGTTTAAATGACGAACTTCATCATGAAACCAACTTAACTTCACTAATTCACGTATAAACTGTACAATATCTTTCTTTTGAAAATAACGTTCGCACAATTTCACAGCCTCTATATGGTTTTTAGATATATCCAAATAATATTGAAACCAAGATGGACCACTATCAACTGCATAATGTTCGAACTCAAAAGCAGAACTTTTACATTTTTTATAAAATTTTTGAATTAATAAATTTAATTCACTTTCGTTAGAAGCAGAAGACATATTTCATTTTAGTATGTTTTAAGCTGGTAAAGTGTTGCTTTTATAATCAAAATTTAAAGAAGGGATACAAGGTCATGTTAACATGTATACGAAGTAACTCGAATGTATACGAAGTAACTCGAATGTATACGAGATAATTCGAATGAGAAAACAAAAGAGGAGGAGGATGAAAAGTGTTGATACGAGGTTTTTTAATAAGTATAATGAGAGATTTGAAAAGTATAATGAGAGAAGAAAAGAGGAGGAGGATGAAAAGTGTTGATGATTTACTCTTACTCCTCCTCCTCCTCTTTCCTTCTCTCATATATCCACTACTAACATCTTTACCACCGCATGCCATTATGGACTTGTTGGAAAGTTTGACTAATTCATATATTCAAGAAAAGGAAAAATTCTACATCCAGGATGATGGACTACCGATGGGATCTTCACTCTCACCGGTGGTCGCAAATATTTTCATGGAATAGTTCGAGACGTTTGCAATTCAATCCACAACTAAGAAACCAAAGTTATGGCTCAGATCCGTAGACGATACTTTTATTATTTGGAGTGGAAACGACGAAGAACTTCGAAACTTCCTTTTTCATCTCAACAATATCAGCTCAACAATTAAACTCACCATGGAGAAAGAAGTGGAAAATAAATTACCATTTTTAGATGTTTTGGTTGAAAGAAATGGCAGACAAATTCGAACTTCGGTCTACAGAAAAGCCACGCACATAGGACAATACCTTAATTATTCATCTTATCACTCCAACAACACCAAACAAGGAATTATAAGAAATCTTGTTGATAGAGCCTTAACTCTCTGCAACTCCAACGAGAACTTGATGAAAAAGATAGATTACATTAAAAATCTACTGAGAACCAACAGATACCCAGAATATCTAGTGGATAAATTTCTTGAACAACGCAGAAATAGGAGAATATCGACAACGGATGACAATACCGCACATCTGTTTTAGTACTCCTCATAATCTTTCCTAAAATCCGATAATAATAGAGAAGTAATTATTGTAGATTTATCGTTATCTCTCTAGTACTCCAAGTTTTTTTATTAAAGTTTCACATTGTGGTCAAAGCAGTTGGCTTTCATTTGATATTTTGAATATACTATACAGGGTGATTCAAAAATCGATCACGAAACTTAAGGGGGTGATTCTACTTGACAAAATAAGGGTAGAGGTTCATATAATTTTTTTTCAAAATGTCATTCGTTTTCGAGTTACAAGCCGTCCAAGTTCAAGTTTTTATTTTTTTTTTTTGAATTACTCGCTTACAGGAAAACCGATTTGACTAATATTTGAAAGATAGGCTAAGTCTTCTGCGCTTCATCATTTTAGTAACAATTCACATTGATTGTTTGCCGCTAGAGGGCACTTTACCTACATTGAAAATTGTTTTTTTGTCATAATTTTTTAGTGTTGACAGCTACAGTAGTTTTTGGCATAATTTCTGAAAGACTGATGCCATGCCTTTAAAAAAGGTGCTCTTTATTTACATCGCTAAACCCAACGGTTTAGACGTAAATCACCCTTAAAAATTAAGTGGTAAATTTACTTTTCTCATTTCATTACCACCAGCTACCAGGTAAATAGCTATCAAAGTATACTAGAGCTGTCAGTTTAACATCAAATAAATTCGCTTTTTAAACTATTTAATTTATAATCTTAAAATAACTAATAATGGCTAATCAGTAAATATTCATATTATGGATTATTGCGATATACATTTAATTGATAAAAATTAATGAAACAGTACTAAACAAACTAAAAAAGATTCTCAAAATGTCCCCCATTTTCTTCAATACATTTCCTAACACTCTTCAAAAAATGTCGCCTAACTCGATGAAAAATTTCTGGTGTTTCTTTAATAATTTGGCACTTTTCGATTATCCTGAAGCGAAGATCCTCGACGTTGATTACTGGAATATCGTACACCAATTGTTTCAAATGACCCCAAAAGAAAAAATCCATAGGATTAAGGTCTGGTGACCTCGCTGCCCATGCCAATGGTCCACTTCGTCCTATCCATCGCTCAGGATACGTTGCATTCAAATACTGTCGGACACGTATACTAAAGTGGGGCGGAGCTCCGTCTTGGAGGATCCACATGTTGGCCCTTACTTCCAATGGCACATCTTCCAGATACAATGGGAGACGATTTTGGATAAAATCTAAGTATACGTCACCAGTTAATGGGCCATCAAAGAAATGAGGACCAATAAGGTAATCTCCTATTATCCCTGCCCACACATTTAGTGAAAATCTACGCTGATGTTTCGTTTCTACCACATTGTTTGGGTTCTCGTAAGCATATGTGTGGATGTTGTGTAGATTTGTTATGCCATCACGAGTGAAACCAGCTTCGTCAGTGAATAATATGATGCCAATTAATCGATTATCGTGTTCATACTTAGCTAGGATCTGATTGCACATTTCCAACCGTCTCGGCCGATCATCGTCATAAAGAGCCTGCACCTTTTTTGAATGAAACGGGTAGAGTTGTTCTTCTCTTAGTATCCTCCATGAACTAGCCTGACAGAGCCGCACTTCATTCCCAATTTTTCTAGTACTAATACCTGGATTATCTTCAATAATTTCAAGCACTCTTTCTTCTTGTTGCACGTTTCTAGCAGTTCAAGGTCTTCCCCTATTTCCATTATAACTTTTAAAGGAACCACATTCCGCAAGCCTCCTGTGCATACTGGAAAATGTTTGAGCATGAGGGATATTTCTTTCCGGATAACTCTCCATATAATATCTTCTTGCCAACTCTGCATTACCATTTGCTTTTCCATAACAAAAATGGATATCACAATATTCGATATTTGAATATTGGTGATTAGCCATTATTAGTTATTTTAAGATTATAAATTAAATAGTTTAAAAAGCGAATTTATTTGATGTTAAACTGACAGCTCTAGTATACTTTGATAGCTATTTACCTGGTAGCTGGTGGTAATGAAATGAGAAAAGTAAATTTACCACTTAATTTTTAAGGGTGATTTACGTCTAAACCGTTGGGTTTAGCGATGTAAATAAAGAGCACCTTTTTTAAAGGCCTGGCATCAGTCTTTCAAAAAATATTCCAAAAACTACTGTAGCTGTCAACACTAAAAAATTATGACAAAAAAACAATTTTCAATGTAGGTAAAGTGCCCTCTAGCGGCAAACAATCAATGTGAATTGTTACTAAAATGATGAAGCGCAGAAGACTTAGCCTATCTTTCAAATATTAGTCAAATCGGTTTTCCTGTAAGCGAGTATTTCAAAAAACAAAAAATAAAAACTTGAACTTGGACGGCTAGTAACTCGAAAACGAATGACATTTTGAAAAAAAATTATATGAAGCTCTACCCTTATTTTGTCAAGTAGAATCACCCCCTTAAGTTTCGTGATCGATTTTTGAATCACCCTGTATATTATACAGTTGCTACACACTGTCGAGGAAAATTAAAACATTGTGTAAATGGTATTTTCCAACCATATGGAAAAATTATGTGATAAAACGTTCCTGACGTATCCAAGATTAGGGTGAAACATTTTCATTAACAGTTAACACTTCGTTGCTGTGCCACTAAATATAATTCCTGATGTTAATCAAGTTTTCGTAACAATTTCAATATTGCTAGCATTGCCTATCTAATGAAATTTAATTGGACGGAAAGAAAAGAGGCAATACATGTTTCAGTATATTGGATTTTAGTAAAGCTTTTCATACTATAAATAATATAATGTTGTTGACAATGTTTCACTATTTTGGACAGTTAAGCTTTATGAATAGTAACTTTCTAATAATGCTCGATGCGTTGTAATTGCAAAGGAAGCTAGTTCAGAATTATTTATCCTCGAGTATATATATATATATATATATATATATATATATATATATATATATATATATATATATATATATATATATATATATATATATATATATATATTTAAAAGTGGAGCAATATACTTATGATTCTTAATCGTATATATCATTGTCAATTGAAAATTTACAGATTTGTAGTTTACCATTTAATACGGTTTTGGAGACTATAAACTTGTTGATAGCCCAATTTAAAGTTAAATATTAATAAATCCTGCGTAATTCTGTTAACCTTTTTTTGTAAATAACATTAATATAAATATAAATACAACACCGTTGCCTATAGTATATAAAGCAAAAAAGTTGGTCTTTCCCTTACTCTAAAATAAGGCCTTATATTTCAATCACATATAAAAAACAAACCTAAATAAGGTATTTTATTTAGGTTTGTACGCCTAGACAAACTCTTGCATTTAAAACATTTTTTTCCCTCAAAAATCAATCTTTATCTCATCAATGCTTTTATTTTATTATGATTTGATTATGGAGATATTGTTTGCAAAATCTCATTAAGTTTGAGAATTTCCCATAAAATTAAAAAATTCCATAATTGCTCTATGCGTTACTTTTATAATATTCCATATGGAAATCATATAACCTCTTGTTTACTTAACAATTCAATATTAAATGTGAAAATTCGTTTTTAGTTTTGTTGTAGTACAATTGTGGAATAGTAAATAGAGAATTTTCAAGCAACAAGTTTAAGAAGTTTATAAGTAAACGTATTCAGAAAGAGGAGGTTTGGAATTGCGTATTACCCTGGCATAGGTGTTAAGTGATTTTCTTATGCTGGGTTGCCTGCCTGATATGTTTCTTTAACAATAAGTCATTTCATTGGATGGGTCCTTGCTTGTTATTCCTATTTTTAAGATATTTGAAACATTAATTAAAATAAGTAAACAACAAGTTTTATATTTAAATCAATTTCACCTACGTGACAGTTAATCATCCATCCATCCATTTTAAAATATGCGTAGTTATAATTAATATTAAATAAAGCGTTAAAATTGTTAGAAATATAAATATATAAATTAGTTTTTGCAGATAGAATTGATATCCCACTTGATGGTTTCAGTTTATTCAGACCATATAAAATGGTGTCCTTCATTTCTATTTTTTGTTTGAAATTCTTTATAATAGATGACCCTTGCATCGTTAGGCCAAAACTCGGACGGAACTTCCCTAATAAGGACAGGAGATTGAAACGAAATTTCTCGATAATGTCATGACCTGACGTCTTTTGATTCTGTAATAACTCCGATAATAGGGTCTTGGAACAACTCCTATAATATATCTTCAGTTAGGCCTCTTAATAAAAATATCGGATTTTCGATATACAGACATTTTTAAATACGAGGTTGGGGTGAAAAGTTTCCGGGCTGACCTAGTACTATATCTAACTAGCTTGTATATAAATTTTCAGGTCGACTGTTCTGTTAGTATACATTTGAGACCCGGCTCGACAAGAACCTTACGTGAAAATGGAAAGATGAGAGAAGCGTGAGGTTATCAAACATTTCTATTTAAGAGACCATTTCAAATTAAAGAAGAACTGGATATCACACTGAAAGACTTTTCTGCATCATATTCAACGGTTAAACAGTGAGTTTCTGAATTTAAGAAAGATCACACGAGCACTTCTGACGAACCACGTTCAGGACGCCCCGTAGAAGTTACAACTCCCGAACTGATTGAAAAAATTAATGGTAAGACCAGCAGAGGTCAGGACTACGCAGAGGGATTGCAATATTTAAAGGATGAAGTGAAAAATAAACGACCTCACTTAGTGAAGAAAAAATCTTGTTTCACCATGACAATATACAGTCGTTGTGACGGCTAAAATTAACGAATTGAGGTTTAAATTATTCCCCCATCCACCACATTCACCAGATTTAGTGATCTTTTTTATTATCGGTTCGAAAAATTTTCTGAGGTAGTTGTTATTTGCTAATGTGGCTTTTACTTTTTTTTTAGATTCTGGGGTGTGAATTGTAGATGGAAGAACTTAGTTGCTGTACGTTTGTTTGTACTTTTAAATTGCCTAGATTGTAATTATAGTCATGGTATATTGGTCAAACAAAGCAGTATTTAAAGAATATGATTTAAAATTATAAATATAGTATTCAACGGCAAAATACAAACAATTGATATTTTATATAACTTTGATTTTAATAATGTCGAAATAATAGACAAAGTCCGTAAAAGTGATGATCTATATAAAAAAACACACCCAATACCATGAACTTCAAAACTGACACGAATGATATCAGAAATATTTATGACCATCTTATTAAGACATTTTATTGCAGATAAATGCTTTTTTTTAAAGCCATTATTAAACTTTAATTTTAGGTTTTTTAGAGCAATTCAGCAGACAGTAGCTTAAAATATATAAATACTATACCTAAGAAAATAGTAACAAACAAATTTAGTTTAAATAGTTAATTTAGTGAAATAAGTTGTTCACAGTAAATAGTCTTTAAGGTAAGAAAATTATAATCTAATTTATAAAATTTTTCCTCAAAAAAACCATATTTCCGTTTTTTTTTTCAGTAAAAAATATTTTGAAAATGGTTTAAATAAAATACACCGATACGTTAGTGAAAAAGAAATAACTGTTTTAACTAACATAGTCAACAAAAGTAATATAGTTTAATAGAAGTTTTATGTTTGTGAGTTTTTTACGTTTCTCAATATTTTTTGAATAACTAAGAATTCTGAATATTTTGTTTACTTGCGAATAACCATTAAAAACGCTTATTCAGGTGACAAAGTGTGGTCATATAAAATCAAAAAGACAAATAGAACCATTGGGAAAGGATATTTTTATTTTACCTCTTTGGTGAAGTCTTGCCTTTAAGTGGTAATAATGGGTAGAGATAGGATAATATTATATATCGGAAGTCACGAAAAAACTGAGAAAAGGTTTAGTTTTATACTATGTAGTCGCTATTATTCACTTAAAAGATTACTACTCTTTCCCTCGATTTGTGCGGAAAATTTTATTTTTATAAAATGTCCACTAAATAACATAGACATTATTTCCATTGATATGGAACATTCAATTTAAAATACTAGGTGTTAATTAGTACACTAACTAAAAATGCAGTAAACCTTCACATCATTAAATAAAATACATATATTGTAAAAAATTATTTATTAACATCGTATAAGTTCTATAACAAAATGTTTGATAAAAATACAAAATAATTAACAAGACTTCATACTTCCGAGTTTACAATGTTAATGAAAATATGGTAGATAAGTCATACATAAATACATTATGAGTACAATTAGGTATACAACAAAGGTATGTAGATAGAGTGCTATAAATTCTTATCTATGAATCTCGAAAATGATAAGAGTTATGATGGTGGTTGGATAATTGAGGATCTCATAGTTAATTGATATTTTAAAACCTTTTTTATCGCTTGGGAGATATCTCCAATTTTTGCATTTTAATGTTCAGCTTTTTCGAAATGCAATTTTAAAAATTAAAAAAATATAAGCAAATACATTTTTTAAATTCTAAAACACAATTTGATCATTTTCACATCCTTTACATCGTCCAGTCAATATTTTAGTCACTGCCTTTGTTAATAGTTCTTTAAATTCTAAATAACAAAAACTAAAAATATAACACAAAAGCAGAGACTGCTCTACCATATAGGTAGACTAGGAGGTCACCTGGGGCGTCGGTTCTTGGTACACAGATAACATTAAACTTTAAGTGCCCTGAGGAAAGCGAGCTATAACTGTCCAACACAGTATATACTGTGAAAAATAGGGACTCACTCTCCATTTACAAAAATAAAAGTTAGTAAATAGATCAGAGCTTATCTGTTTTTAGGTGGATGTGAAATGGAACATGGAGATTTTTGCATGAGAGCCTTCAGAATAATCTGAATAACGATAATTTTGATATGCGTACTTTCAAAAAGTTGGGCAACATTGTTTTTATTAATAAAACTATAAAATTTACGAAAAAAAGTTTTTTTTCAAATTTTCACTCGTGTAACTTTAAAGGTATTTATTTTAGAGGAAAGTTGAAAAGGAAAAAAAATTTTGTAATTAAATTTGCCATAAGACAGAGTTAGTCGGAAATCTCAAAATATATTTCTCTTATTGCAAAATAGCATTAATTAAAAAAAAAGTAAAAAAAGCAGGTTTTTAATCAATTTTTTTCGACCAGTTAAATTTCTCTGAGGACCTTCATATTACAGCAAAGAAAACTTTATGCCATGAGAAAATAACACGCTAAAATTCGTTAGGATCGAATCGGTAGTTTTTACACAAAAACTGACTATTTTTCAAGTTTGTCTGAGTCCAAAATATTACGTTAACGTATCTAAACTTATTTTCGACATATAGCAGGAAACTCAAGTTATCCAACGCTTTTTTTCAGAATCAAAATCGGATGATTTGAACGCCCTCAGGAATTATTTAAAGACGTTGTTGATATTTTTGCTTATAAACAAATAGATTATCTCGGCGGATTTTTTGCAATACATAACTTGAAAGTACTTGGAAAGACCCTTCTTTTCGTGAAAAAAAATTTCAAATCCGTCAATTGGTTTCTGAGATACAAACTGTCAAAGTTGACAGCCTGTTACGGTGAATCTATAAACAATACAGACTTGATTCTTGAACCAACTTTGTCTCGCCGAGCTCTTTTTTGATAAAAATATTTAAATGTTTATATTACCGGAAACTTTAATAAAAAATGAGAAGAATATCGCCCACGCGCGTGAAAAATGAAAAAAAGAGGGGTAGGGAGCTTTCATTTTAAAATTGAATTCGAAGATTCTAAATACATATCTGAAAAAAAAATTCATTTTCTCGGCTTCTAATGGAGCGATTTTGACCATTTTTTTTAAACCGATGTATCGCGAATAATGGAACTCAAATATCATAATGCCATGTGCCCATCATGCATTCATTTTGTTATAAACAAATGACGTTATTTATGCATCATACTTACAGGATACTGCACCCTATAGACTTTCCAAGCGAATATTTGTTTATTAATATAATTAAGCATATTATAACATACTTTCGACTTTAATTATCAAAATTGTTTAAACAATCATTGTTTAAACAAATTAAACAACATTTTGGTTTTAAATTATTCGTACAATACAGATAAAAATAAAATAATTATTTTATCTCTACAAATCTTTGGAGATATAATATTTTCGGAGATGAGAGCATGCTTTAAAATATAACCGTTAACATGAAAGTAGTGGGCCGGGAGTAAGAAACATCTGCTCAAACTGGGTCTCTAAAGGTATAGAATAGGCATTAAAGAGAGTTAGTCTGTAGTTATTATGTGTCCCTGTATGTGGAAAGATACTGGTTACAGTGTTACCAAAAATTGTATTTTGTACAATGTACAATTGTATTTTGTACAATGTACACGACATGGTATATATAATTAATATGCAAATAAATTCAATTTGGAAACAAATTTTTCAATTTGAATTAATGTCGTTTTCACCATTATATTGACTTAATCAAATATTTTTCTTAATTTTTTCGTATAGGTGAATATTATGAAACAATTCATTTTTGCAGAAAAGGAATGGTAACCGGGAATGCATATAAAAAGTTCGAGTAGAATGTTGCCATATTTAAATGCCAATGGTCATTTTCTTTATGCCAAATATTTGGAAATATATATGCAAGATATGCATTGCATTGAACTTTTTAAACATAATTTATAAAGAATAACTATTTTATTTTTATTTGTATTTTACGAATAAAATAATTTAAAACAAAAATTTTTTTCCATTTGTTTAAACAATGATTATTCAAACAATTTTGATAATTAAAGTAAATATATATCGTTATAGTATGCTTAATTATTCGCTTGGAAAGTTCAATACTATAGGGTGCAGTATGCTGTAAGTATGATGCATAAATAACGTCATTTGTTTATAACAAAATGAATGCATGATGGACACATGGCATTATGATATTTGAGTTCCATTATTCACGGTACATCGATTTAAAAAAAAATGATCAAAATCGCTCCATTAGAAGCCGAGAAAATGAAAATTTTTTTTAGATATATATTTTGAATCTTCGAATTCAATTTTAAAATGAGAGCTCCCCACCCTTCTTTTTTTCATTTTTCACGCAATGTTCTTCTCATTTTTTATTAAAGTTTCCGATAATATAAAGATTTCAATATTTGAAATTTTTCTTTCACGAAAATAAGTACTTTCAAATCATGTATTGCAAAAAAAATCCAATGAAAATCCGCCGAGATAATCTATTTGTTTATAAGCAAAAATATCAACAATGTCTTTAAACAATTCCTGAGAGCGTCCAAATAATCTGATTTTGATTCTGAAAAAAGCGTTGGAAAACTTAAGTTCCCTGCTATATGTTGAAAACAAGTTTAAATACGTTAATGTGATATTTTGGGCTCAGACAAACTTGAAAAATGGCCAGTCGTTGTAAACGAAATTGGATTGCAAAATTATTGTGCAAAAACTATCGATTCGATCGTAACGAATTTTAGTGTGTTATTTTCTCATGGTCCAAAGTTTTCTTTGCTCCAATATGAAGGTCCTCAGAGAAATTTAAATGGTCGAAAAAAATTGATTAAAAACCTGCTTTTTTACTTTTTTTTTTTAATTATTGCTATTTTGCAATAAGGGAAATATATTTTGAGATTTCCGACTAACTCTATCTTATGGCAAATTTAATTACGAAACTTTTTTCCCCTTCAACTTTCCTCTAAAATGAATACCTTCAAAGTTACACGAGAGAAAAGTTGAAAAAAACCGTTTTTTTTTCGTTAATTTTATATTTTAGTTAATAAAAACAATGTTGTCAAACTTTTTGAAAGAACGCATATCAAATTTATTGTTATTCAGGTTATTCTGAAGGCTCTCATGCAAAAATCTCCTCCATGTTCTATTTCACTTCCACTAAAACCCGATATTTTACAGATAAGCTCTGGTCAAAAAGTAAAATTTTAGCTTAGTTAGGATGATTAATTTAATTATTAAATTTATTTGACTGTATAATGTTTATTGAAATAATAGCAGTATATCTAGTTTGTTACATATATTTTAAATATTAAGTTTCTATAACAAGGTATTGAAACTATAAAATATATATTTCTGAATTTATATGAATAATAAATTATTTAATCATCACTATATTGTTATACAAAAAGGTCTACGCAATATTTTTGTAGTGTTTTTTTTTGGTTTCGCTTAGAGCGCTTTCTCTTGAGCAGTCCTAGCAAACAATATATCACACAATATTTTTTGAAGTATATTATAAAAAAGGGCAAACATTTTTAATATTAATAGCGTTCAAATTATTCCCGAAATTATATGTTAACTATCCTTTTTTACCTCTGGTACTAAGTGCTCCACTGAAGATTCCTGTGATAGTTGAATAAATTGATATAAAAGAATTTTTCTATTTTGTCATATTTATATTTTTGTTGGTATATCAATGTTTTAATTTTATGGGCGTGAATCCTTACATAATTTTAAGAAAAAACGTTCATATCAATGGACTGCTTTAGACACTTTATTAAATTTTCGTAGGTCAGCATGAATACAAATTATTTACATAATTGCGCTTTATTTCTTAGTAAAAATGCACTTTCCATTGATATGGACTTTCTTGTCGTAAAATATTTCAAGGATTCACAACTGTAAATATTAGCATGCAATTATGAAATACCCTGTATACTTTAAGTTTTAATCTAACTTAGTTATTATTACATTATTACAATTAGAATTTTTTTTAACCATTTTTAGAAAATATTGATGTTGGGTTGTGAGTTTAAAAAACCAATATTCTTCAAAAAAAAGTGTTTAGTCGTAGCGTAGAGGACAGAAGGATTGAAAATTGAAGATATTTTTAATAAAAGATATGTAGGTCTATTGAAACTACGTTTTAAAATTATTTTGGAATATACACAGTGGCTCAAGGAAAAGCTTCACACCAAAGTAGTCAAAATTAAAAGGCGTAAATTGTATTGTTTTTTTAGTAAAATCATTACAATATATTGTAAAATAAAAATGACCTCAAAAATTATACAGGGTTGATAAAAACTCATATGCGATTTTTATTATTATTAATGTCAAGTAACTCTCTTATTTTAAATGGAACACCCTATATTTAATATCGAATTTATATTCAAATTTTAACGGTCTCTAAAGTTGTCCTAAGGTGAACGAACAACATGAAGTGAGGCTTACGAAACAGTACGTCAGAATGCAATTACCGGAAATGAATAACTGAAGTTTTAGTATGATATCTGGTAAAAAATCTTCATATAAGTCACCGAAAAATTTATAAAACTACAGGAATAAGTAACCGTAGCATTGAAAGAACAATAAAAAACACAAATTTCATCCATATCGCATTGAACTACATTAGGAAGTTTTGGAAGTTGATTGCGACTCTAATTTTGTTTATGGGTTCTAGGAATGTTAGGAGATGATGAAAATTTGTCTCATTTTGTTCTTTTCTCGGTTGAATACACTTTTTATAATAACGGATTAGTCAATAGGTATAATTTCCACTATTACAGTGTGGAAAATTCCAATTTATTTATAACCATCGATCATAGATGATGTCAGTGTGTGTGGTGGAATAATTGGAACGCTTGTGGTAGGTCCATACTTTTTCGATGGCCATTTAAAGGTGCCACGTTTTCTAGTTTTAGAGAATGTCCACTGAATATTCGATAAAGAATGTGGTTGTGACTAAATTGTTTTCCTGCGCACTTCCAAGTTAATGTCCCAAATGAGTTAGGTACTCAATATCCCAAAAGGCAGATCGGGCGTGGAGGAACACAACACTGCTTAACAAATATATTAAAAATATTGTATATGATATACTGTTAAGGTCACCCAAAAATATGAAAGAGCGAATAAGAACAGCGTTTCACTCTATAACACTAACTATGTTAATGGAAGCTTCAAAAAAGAGTTTGCTTATGCATTAAAAGAAATGGACATCAGTTTAAGCATTAGTTAAAACATATGTTTTTAAAATTTTTTAAATCAGGTTCGTTACTTCTATAATAGAGTATTTATTTGCTATTAACCTATTGATGACTACTTTTTAAACTAATTAATGATTGCATATCATCTAGGTAAGTAAGAACGTCAACTCCGCCAACGCCTACTTTTCAAAAATAAATTGCAAAATATTTATGTCTAAAATTGAAAATGCTAAATTAGTAAAAGACTACAAAAAAGAGGTAAAACATCTGAATACAATTTTAAATTGTTAAAATTAGAATATAAATCTGATATGAAATACAGTTCAATTTAAAATTAAAAAAAATATTTGGCCCTAATGATAATAAAAATCAAATTTAAGTTTTTATAAACCCTGTATAATTTTTTGAGATCATTTTTATTTTACAATAAGCTGTAATTACTTTACTTTGGTCTACAATTTGAAGAATAATTAAATATCTTAAGAATGGCTTACCTTGAGTATATGAAACATATCTTACCCTTATTTGGCCTGCGTTATCAAAATATATAATTATATATATATATATATATATATATATATATATATATATATATAGCATTTCATTTAAATTTTGCCAACTTTGGTGTGAAATTTTTTTTTGAGTTACCCTGTATACTTCATAATCATTTTGAAATGTCGTCTCAATAAACCTATACAACACTTATTAATTTTTTTTAAAAGTATTTACATGTATATATATATATATATATATATATATATATATATATATATATATATATATATATATATATATACATATGTATATGTATATACATATATATATATATATATATATATATATATATATATATATATATATATATATATATATATATATATATATAAATCTATACAAAGTGTTTCCAAATAAGTGTGAAAAATTTTTAACAGTTATTCTTGAGCTAATTTTAAGCATAAAAGTTCATCTAAACATATGTCTGATTATGCTTAGTTTTTAGGATACAGGGTGCTAAATTTTATTATCATTTTTAGTTTTTTAATTTTATATCATTTACTTTTGAAGATAATTAAGTCAAATTTGGAACACATAACACTTCTTATAGTTCTCATAGAAAAATTATTATAATATGAAATAATATACTGACTGGAATACTTTTCCGGGTCTGTAAAATTTTATCTTCTCTAACTTTTTTTAGGGCACCAGTGACACGATTTGATTACTCAGGTAGCTTTCACATCTTATTGGGAAACTTTTTTATCTCTTAAGTTTTTCTCTAAAAGTCAATAGTTTTTCCACGAATAAAGAAAATATATAAGTAAAAAATCATAATGTGTTTGGTTTAAACAATTTTCATTCATATTTGTATTAACCAACAGGGACTGAGGAAAACATATAACATAATAATAATAGAATTTCAACAACGGTAATAAAATATTAATAAACGAAATTACAACAAATGTCGAAAAGGACCACCCTCAGACAAAATGCAAAAATCCGATCTTCGTCTTATTGGAGAGCGTATTCGTTGAAATAATCCTGGATTATTTCTTATCCTTGCGCAAGACACAATAATGCGATTTCTTAGATCTTCAACAGAGGATGCATAAACCAAAGATTTAAGGAAACCCCAGATTCAAAAATCCAAAGAATTTAGATCCGGAGATCGGTCAGGCCAGTGTTGAGTACCTCTAAGTGACGGCGTACATTGAAACTGAAATGTGCTGGTGTGCCGTCATGCATACACCATAATTCTTGTCTAACTTGAAGAGGAACCTTTTTAAGAAGGGCAGATAACTCTTCCTCGAGAAAGTGACAGTATTGGTCGCCATTTGATCTTAATGACACCAATCCATACATCCAATGAAAAATGATGTTAATAATAGGCTTCAAGAAATGCATGCGGATTTTCTTCAACCCAAATGTGATTATTGTGACAATTTCTTATGGATTCCCTTGAAAAATTTGCTTCATCAGTAAACAAAATACAAGATAAAAAAGCAGAGATTGGGCGAACATTTGCAGTATCCCCTGGCAAAAAACTATACGCGGCAAAAAAGCCTCGAGGTAAAAGCGCCGCACTCGGTGGATATGGTAGGGATACAATTGGCGTTCTTTTGAAAATTCGGAATATTGCGGAATTGCTTATATTCAATATATTGGCAATTTTTTTAATACTTGTTTTAGAAGATTTTTCTATTAAATTAAGAACAGTTTCCTCTCACGCTACGGTTCTTATCTCCCGAGAATTGTCACAATCAGAAGTTAATTTTTGAAACGTACCATTTTCTTGTACACGCGGATTAAGACGAGCAAATGTGTTATAATCAGGTAACCTACCTTGTGGATATAATTCAGCATAAATCCGTTGAGCTTCTAATGCATTTCTATTAGCACCACCATAAACAAAATGCATATCTGACATTTCAACATTTGTAAACTCTGCCATTTTCACTATTTTTTTCTTAATTTACATTAAGAGTATATAAAGTCAATCACACTTCCACAGAAATTATAACACATTACAATAAAAAACAATATGGCAAATTAGGCGTGAACTTATTTGACAGCAGCCTACTATATCTTTTTGTCGCTTAATAGACCATGTCTATAGAACTTAATTGGAGATGCATCTGAACATATTTTATTTTTTTGTGGAAAAACTATTGATTTTTAGAGGAAAACTTAAGAGGCAATAAAGTTTCACAATAAGATGAGAAAGCTAACTGATTGATCAAATCGAGTCAGTGGCGCCCGAAAAAAAAGTTAGAGAGGGTAAAATTTTACAGACTCGGAAAAAAGTACCACTCTGTATAATTTTTTATGAGAACTCTAAAAAGTGTTGTGTTACAAATTTGACTTAACTAACTTAAAAAAAAATGATATAAATTTAAAAAACTAAAAATAAAATTTAACATCCTGAATCTTAAAAACTAAGCATTATCGGACATGTTTATGTTAACTTTTATGCTTAAAATTAGTTTAAGAATAACTTTATAAAATTTTTCAGTTATTTGAAATCATCCTTATATATATGAAAAAAATTGACAGGTCTTTTCTCTTTTTTTCATCTGCTTATTCATTACTTTCATATAAAATCCAAAAATTTAAAAGCAGTAAAATCGAAAATTCGTTATTCGGGTGTATATTTGAAGGTAAAAGGATTATTCACAATTTTTGAACGTCATATTATTATATGGATACTTACTTGTGCACCGTACTTTAACTCAATCAATTTATATTATTTCTTAGTCATTTCAAGATTTCCCTACAGGTACATGAATTTATGGCACTCTTTATTCTAGAAAATAATAATGTTTTTGATTTTCTACACCACATTTAGTATAGTTTATCGCACAATAAACTATTTTAAACAATTTTTGTATGATTTTTAACAGTTTTTGAGATAGATATTTTGATTACAAGTTTGACGTCATAATACAATTATAAAATATCATCTACCTTAAGCCAAAATATTCAAGAATTTAAATTAAGCTCATCAAACTCAACTATAAAATTGTTTTGATTGTGTATTCACAGTGTTAAAACCAAATGATATTTTAACAGAGCAATTGTAGTTAGTTTCAAAGATTATTTATGTTTTTTCCTTACTATAGGGAATTCCCAAGTATATTCTTATTTTATTGGTGGGACCCCAAATAAGAAATATAAAATAACTGAAAATGCTAATTACTCAATTCATTAAAAAATGAATGCTCATATGACTTATGAATAATTTTTCAGCGTAGAGTATTATTAGCGTTGCTTACTCTTGTTGAAAAGATTTTAAAGAATAAATTAATAACTTTGTAATAGTAATCGGCAACTAAAGTTAAAATTATCAGTTAATGAAGCAATTGGAGATTTTTTCCCCGAATTGTGATTTAATTAAGTAATTGGAGATTTTATTTCTAAAATTATCAATTAATAAAGTAATTGGTAATTTTATTCTTACAATTATCAATTAAAGAAGTAACTCGTAATTTCATTTTTTAAATTATCAATTAACCAAGTAATTATTTATTTTAGGAATAAAATTACCCATTACCAGAGTAATTGAAAATTTCATTTTTCATGTTACCCAGTACAAGAATAATTAAAAATTGAATTTTCCAAATTATTGAATTAATAGGTAATTTTTTCTGAATTAAATTAAAAAATTATTTAATGACTTTTTTTTGCAAATAATGTAGTTTCTTTTAAAATAGCAACATAACAATTATTATTTATCCTGCTTGTACAATTGTGATTATTATTCACTTAGCTTGATTTCCAAGATATTTTAATCAAAAGATGAGAAAAAACATTAAATTATTGTAAAAAGGTTACTCAAGAATTTGGAAAATATTTCATCCATTAAACATCCATTTTTCGCGTCTTTTCTGGGATTCTGAATCTTATTGACGAGACTAAAGCTTGTCATGGTGGACAAAAGCAGTGGCATTTTATTTATAATTATTTATTATTTGTTTTAACCTGAACAAAAAAAAATATGCTATGTAAATTTCGTTTCTGTTACAGTTTTTCCCATAGAATTAAATGAGGCATTTGATAAATGTCTCTTAACGTAAATTTTCTATTATTTTATCTGAAAAGATGGAGTGTTTCAATAATAAATAATTTTTAAATTTAATTCTGGGAAATTACTAATTAATAATAAAATAATTTGAAAA
This sequence comes from Diaprepes abbreviatus, assembly GCA_034092305.1. Taxonomy (NCBI): domain Eukaryota; kingdom Metazoa; phylum Arthropoda; class Insecta; order Coleoptera; family Curculionidae; genus Diaprepes; species Diaprepes abbreviatus. Next base: position 39,180,797 of record JASJET010000022.1, read on the forward strand.
AATTAAATATTAATTACTTTTGTAATGGGTAATTTGAAAAATTAAATTTTCAATTACTCTGGCAATGAATAGTTTTGTTTCTAAATTATTAATTACTTGGTCAAATGATCATTTCAAAAATGGCATTGTCGATTACTTCGTTAATTGATAGCTGTAGGAATAAATCACTAATTACTTTATTAACTGATAAATTTAGGAACCAAGTTATCAATTACTTCATTAAATGATAATATTATTTTCAAAATTATCAATTGATGAAGTAATTAATAATTCTATTTTGTGAATTAATGATTATTCATTAATTGATATTCCAATTTTTGAAATTATTGAATACAAAATTTATTGATAATATTATACTCCAGTTTGTTTAAAAAAAGGGAAAAAATTTATTACAGATATCAGAAGGTTTTAAATTGTAGTTAGGGCCCAGTAAATGATAAATAGTTAAAGAGGTACTGTCAGCTCGGCTCTCTTTTTATAAAAAAATGGCCAAAGTCGGAAAATTGATTTTTTTGTCCGTAGAATTTGCAGATGACATTTTAGAGGAAAGTTATATATATATATATATATATATATATATATATATATATATATATATATATATAAAGTGTAGGTTGAATATTTTATGAGTAATGGCAATTGTTATTAAAGACATCAAAAGTTTGTTGCTCAGAAGATAATGCTTCTTGAGACATTTATAAAAGTGAAATGGATATTTGAATGATCCAATTACAAGAAAGCTAAAAAAATCATATATTTACTCCAAAATTGTTAAATAAGTGGGTTAAAAAAGAAGTGTTTTTTACTTATAAGCAATTAGAATAACTTTGTTATTTTTATTACAGTCCAGGCTTGTTAATACGTGGACTATAAAGGTGGTTGAAAACTTCGGATTTCAGAAAAAAGATCACTCACGAGAAACAGGAGTCAAAATAAACTTTTTTTTAATCATATCTCTGTTGTTTATAAATATTAATAGTCGAAATTTTCACAGATTTTAAACGAAGGCCATGATGCAATGAATAAGTATACAATTTATGCATTGTACATGCAGTGATAGTCATTTGCAGTGAAGGTACTGGCAGAAATGAGCTGTGGCTGGTAGTGGGGGGAGCAGCTCAGAGCTTCGTTTTCGCGCGGCGATATGATGATATTGGAACGTCAAATTAGAGAACACTGCAAAATATAAGATTTTTGTACTAGTGTCGTAGCAGTTTTGAAAATATACATGGCAAAAATAAAATTTTACGTCCAATGTCCAAGCAATTCAGAACCACCCAACTAGAATCTCTTTCTATCAATAACACCAAGTGTAAATTTAAAACTTTTTAGTGAATTTGGGGGACAATCGTTACCGCGAAATGTCGAATTTTGCTTGGTATAAAATATCAACAACAATTTCTAAATTTCAAATACTGCAAAATATAAGAAATAAAGTTATGATAATCTTATCTATCTCAAATAAAGTTATAAATCATTTCCATTTCAACTCACATATTTTAATACCCATTTTAACAATAGTAATTATTATTCTCCTCCTTACTACAGTTTTATTTACAATATAATATTTACAAAATTTGATTGCATTCCCTGTCAGCGGACCAATTATAATCCCTACCTTCCCCTAGCATTCAGTGAATGAACTAATTGTTTATTTATATAAAGGTTTCAAGACGGCAGTTTTTTTCGAACCTACCTTCATTTACAACGTAAAAATCGGAAACGTAATTATAATTTAAAACTGAATTTCATTTTTCATTCAAGTGAAATCCAAACTTTTTTATGGCCAATCCAGGAATCGACGTCTGTTATTTCCAAAATAGGAGCACTAGTTTTATTTCTAAATATTTTAAAATAGCACATTTAAATCATTCAATTTTTAAAAACCTCTTTTACCCAGAATCATGGTTAAAATAATTATTTCGAATTAGCTTGAAATCATGAGTACGGAGTATTAAATTGGGACATGTAGAGCAAATAATAGCCATAAAATATTTTCACAAAAAGGAACGACGTTAATTCAAATTCACGCGGTCATACATCTTGTATTGCTATGGCTGCTATTACAAAAAGTATTTAAATTACTTCAACATCTACCTTATCTGATCAACCTGGACTTCAGTGGCTATACCCTGTTTCTAAAACCAAAAGAAAGTTCACTAAAGATTTTATCAGCTTTGGCAGAGCCTCTGAAGTTGAATACTCTAATTTTCGTGACTTTGCTTACCTTGCAACCCACTATTACCCTGAAAGAATTTGTAAAATTAGAAGTAATACAATTTTCCATTGAGAAAAAGTAAAAAAAACCCAAATAGGCATTACTACTTTTTTTTTAAACTAGTTACTTCTATTTTTCTTGTTGTATATGAGTTCCGACTGACTTGAGAGAACTGTTTATATAATAAATCTTTAAAAACAGTAAAAAACATTAAGCATTCTTAAAATTATTATCATCAACCATCAAGACCAATATTTTACCACGTTTTTATTAACTCGCTTTCTTGTCTGTCTGTTTGTTTAATTATGAGTAATAGAAATAGATTGGAGTATGAAGTCATTTGTTTGTCTGTCTGTTTGGTACAAATATTGCAATCGATTTAAAATTAACTTCCTGATAAGCTAGAAACTCGAAACTTTAAGCATAGCTCAGAACTAGATGACAATGTAATAATAATTTGCTTCCTTGTCTGTCTGTTTGTTTATTTGTCTGTTCGGTAAAAATCTTGCAGTTGATTTTTGGCTGTTCGGTATAAATTTTGACTAAAAAGCAGAAAACAATTATTTAAATGTTTTTTTTTTTTTAATTTTTGAAAGGGACTAAAAAGTATACAATGATTTCTATTAGTCCCATACAGATTTATAACCCCATGCAAATTCTTATCCCCATACACATTGTCCTGAAAATTTGTGGTTGTGAATTTTTAATAGCTATGAAAATAATTGTAATATTTAAAAGGAAAATCGTGGAGTGCAATAGATAATAAATGTTGTGTGAGTTTTCTCAACGACAGTTACTCTCTACATCGCTCGCTATTATCTATTGCATACACCCCACATTTTCCATTTTAAATCTTACACGTATTTTCATGGCTATTAAAAAAAACAGTCATAAATTTTCAGGTCAATATGTAGAGTTATAAATCTATATGGGGTTAGGATAAATTATTTTATACATTTTAGTCTTTTTAAAAATGCGGTATTGAATTTTTTATTTTTATTATTTTTGATAATTTTCAGATGCTTACCTTCAGCGATTTTTAGAGAATATTAAAAGGGCTGTAGTTTCTCTAGTGACGTACCGTCAGAGCAAGCACAGGAAGATCCTAGTAATATTTTTAAGAAAATATATTTTGTATATGATAATTTCACATACAAAACAATAATAGCTAATAAAAAAACGATACGATGAAATGTTAAAAGTAAAGTTAGGTTTAATTCAATAGAAACCCGCATAGAAATTTGATTTTGACGAGAATGATTTTGTCGCGTCTGGTTAAGATGATGTAATCTGTGGTGGTGTTTTTCGAATTATAACAATTTTTTCCAATATAATGGCGGGTCGCGAGGCACACAAGGTCATGAGATTTTGTTTTGGCAGTAACACATTTTGTCTTATCTATAAGTTGAAATAATCGATATTATTAATGCATTAAATCTGCAGCAAACCCTAGAAATACTACAGAATCTTTAGGAAAATTGATAACTCTCTTAATAAATAAAGTACAAATTTTGTTTAGAATTATTTTAAATACAGTAGACTCGCGTTGGTGTGAACACGCGTTTATGTGAATGTCCCAATAATATGAAGAGTTAAAATGAATGTATTGTATATATCCAGTTGTATGAACAAATAAGCATCTCGATAATATGAACCAGCTGTTAAACTGTAATTGACTGCTCTATAAGCAATATTTCTTGTCATTGATTATATTTGAGTAATTTGGAGTTTCCCCTCGTGTTTGTTGGGATTTGCTGGGGAGGCACGTGGCGATAGAAAGAATGGAAATATTTGTATTGCTCATTTTTATATTGTAGTGGTTATTAGTTCAGGTTAGTTCAGTTTGTTAGTGAGTTTATAGTAATTGTATAAAATGGTAAAAAACAAGGAGTTTTTAACTCTTTATGAGAAGTCCAGAGTCATAGAAAATTATCAAAAATGTATGAAGAAACAAAAATTACGAAATTTCCGTATCAACCGTTTGTCTAACCCTTAAAAAAAGGAAAAGATAATGAAAGTTGTAAACCAAAGTGTTAGGCCAAGTAAGATTAATAAACGCACTCTTAAAAACGTAGAATATCTAATAATGGAAAGTTCCTCTTATAAGTGGTCTGTTAGACAAAGGGAATTAAGTGTGTCTTATCAAGTGAGATTCGTAAACAAAAAGCTATTCAACTACATGAACGTTTACGGACCAATACTGAAACATTTAATGCATGTGATGGATGGCTGCAAAAATTTAAAGTACGACATGGAATAAGTTTTCCAAAAATATTTGGTGAGAAGTTATCATCAATCTCAGAGAATGTTAGTCCATTTAAAGTAGATTTTTTTGATAAGATTAGAACTCTAAATTTGACACATCATCAAATATATAACGTTGATGAGATCAATAATGTATTAGAAATTTTTGCCTGGCAAAACTTATTTTTGAGTTTGAAAAAACTGCATCAGGTCTTAAACAGTTCAAGCAAAGAATTACTTTTCTGTGCGGTTCCAATGCTACAGGATCATATAAGTTTACACTTTTGATCACTGGCAAAGCAAAGTCACCTGGTTGTTTTAAAAATTTTAATACCCCACGCATTTACAAGAACAATCAAAATGCATGGATGATCCAGTAAGCTTCCTGAAAAAGCAATGCTTTTTTTAGATAATGCTGCTTCTCACCCGCCAGAATTAAAAACGGAAGACGGTGCCATATTTTTTATGTTTATGCAGCCAAATGTAACATATAACACCGCTTATTCAACCGATGGATCAAAATGCTTTAAAATTGATTAAAGTGTACTATAAAAAACATTTGTTAAGTTATGTGATGGCTATGGGAGAAAATATGACAGATACCCTAAAAAGTTTAACTTTGAAAAATGCTACTATTTACTTAAACAGAGCAGAGCAGCAATTAGAAAATGCTGGAATAACATTTTTCATGAAAATTATGTTGATGAAGAGGACCTTTCCCTCGTCATGCTTCGAGAACAGTTAATTATCCAAAAATTACAACCTGCTTTACAGGAAAAGAATTTGTTGGAAATGATTGGACAGGTTAGTGAAAGAAAAACAAGGAAAAATTTAGATTTAAGTCATTTAAGTTTTTTTTATTATTACGCATTTTTAGGGCCAATACCAGGATATTGTGGACTGGAACAGAGACTTAGAGGTTGAAAACATTGCAACAAAAATTAATAATATTGAGCCCTTGGTTCTCCCAGACACAGAGAATAGCGAATCAGAAAATGAAATAGAGGAACTCAATAAAGTGTCGATTTTAGAAGCTCTTGCAGCTCTAAAAGTAGTTTTTCAATGGTCAGAGCAAAATAATGTTACAATTAGTGACTTAGAGAGCCTCAGAAATATTCAAGCCATGGCTGTATAAATTTTTTCGAAAACTAAAAAAGTTCAATCAAAAATAACAGGTTATTTTAATAAAGAATGTGTAAATAAAGATGAGTAATCTACGCTTTTAAAATATTTCATGTGTTTTTAAATACACCTTCTATAGTATAAACACTCTAGATAATATTAACATTCTTGGATTTTTTATGTTCACACTGGCGCGAGTCTACTGAATATCAGGAGTAGAATATAGCTATTAACCCTTGCAAAAATACCTAAAAAATTTGACGAGGTAATCTTCGACAGCCTTTTTCTTTTTTGGAGGTCAACACATACATTTATGTAGTACTCGTGGTAGCATTAAAAAATATCAATTTCATGGTAATTCATCATATTGCATTTTGCAATGGCATTATTAAAATATTTACAAAATAGTTGAACAACAAAAAAGTTATTGTTGCATATTTTAATCTTGGAAAATGATATTCACTTAAGGGTGGTTGATAATTTCTGTATCAACTAGTAGTATCATTAATTAAAATTTGAACTATTTAGCAATAGATGGGAATGATAGGCAAATTTCACCTCAAGGTACGTCAGCAAAAAAGTGGTAACATCTGAAAAAATACCTTATAAAACAACCTATTCGCCCTTGTACCTTATTGCTTTTAAATAAACAATTAGTTGTTGTAGTAATTAAGATTATTTATTTTGGTTAGTTTACCAATTAAATTACTGTAATTGCACAACAAAATTCAATTTTTATACAAGAATCAGCAAATGATTTAGTAAAACTTAATAAATTATTAATATACTAGTGATAACTAGTATAGAATGCAAAAGATTTAAATATGGTGATTGTAAATGACTCGTAAAAAAATAACAATATTAATAAAAATAAAACTATTAGATGAAAATATAAATATAAATGTAATAAGTATTTTTGAATAATATAATAAATTCTTGTTATTTTCTTAGTAGCAATTTTTATTAAAACAATTTTCCATGATAAAAATTGATTTTCATTATTATTGGTAACTCAATTGGCTAACAAAGTAATATTATGGTTTCAGCTGGTTTAAAGTAGTAACTTAATATGTATGTAGAATAAAAATTGAAATTTATTAAATTACGTATAACTTTTAAATAAATTAATTAAACCATTCCTAAATATATCCATATATTATAAGTATGGGAGACTGATATGGGCAATTCAATTTTTTTTTTCAATTAATAACCAGATACCTTTATTAAATAGGTTACGAATAACATTGTTAATCTAATTGTCTTAAAGAGGTTCGGTGGTTTCATGCTTAGCATGCCTCTTTGTATGTCAGTGGTTACCTTGATATTTGCAAAAAACATGAAGAAATGGCTTTTTTGTTATTGTTAATATGTTTGTCAAAAATCATTAACGATAAGAATAATATGTAATTAGTAATACAAAAAAAGGTGGCGAGAGATGAACTCTGAAAGTCCAATAGTTTGTGCTAGTGTTTATATCGTCAAAATGAGAACGTATTGACAAGACAAATTGAGTAAAAAGTACACCAAAATGTAACTTTCGCTTATATACAAATCACTAATGCGGTTATTTAGACTACTGCTAATTATTTGGTGGCATTCGAAAGCTAGGAAAAAATGCACATTTACAAGATATAGATTTTGCTTCTAAAAATAGTTGCAGTGTTGTTTATTAACAATAAACACTAGAATATGGCCCGTTCTCAGCGAAAACCTTAAACTACACAATAGAGCATCTTTTTTTGCCTTATATCAGTGGTGGTGTTTGTTGACTCATTTATATGGTGCTGAACTAGGAGAAGCTGTAGCTTGCGTGCAACGAAATAGCTGTAACAGTTGAGTCGATATTTGAATAGGTTGAGATAGTAGCTGTTTACCAAATAAGCATTTTTTCACTCTAGCGCTCTATGAATGGCAGACCAGCACCATTACTTTGGTTTATATTTTTACAATTTTACATGCAATGCAAAAAAGAACATATTATATTTTATAGTTAAGGTTTTAACTGAGAATAGGTCCAAATTCAACTCCTAAACAACGATGTAACATTTTTTTGAAAAAAAAACAACAACTTTATATCGACTTCTGTTGGTCTTAGAGCACTGTCTTTTTTTCCAAAGTTCGTTTATTATCCAGATTTCAATTACCTAACTTGTATATAAGCGATAAAACCATACCTTTATTGTATATTTTGAATAATTTATCTTTCAACCTTGATAATCCTTTTTTTAGGGAATAAAATAATTCCTCATGCATCTCTGTACGATTAGTAAAAGTTTCTCACGCCTTAAAAAAATATAATTTTTCGTTTTAGCGGAATTAAAAATGGCAATTGAGCAAGAACTGTTATAGTTGATCTTTTGTCAACTCTTGTTGTATCTCTAATTATGTATATTAATAGGTTAGTTAATAATTTGAGCAATTTTTATCAAAGTTATTTTTAATAACGAGAGAAAAAGCCGTTTTTTAATGTATTTATTCAAATATCTAGGCTAACAGCTAGATGGACTTTGACAAACTAAAAAGATTTTAGATTTTTATATTGCGTACGACGTGTTGAGTAAAAACATGAGTTTGTGGATTTAATGAAAAAAATCGTTCTTTGCTTTTAATAAAAAGTTGATGCTGGTAGCCGTTACTATCTGGTAGTTAATCATCTTCGGGAAATTTTTAAAAGGAACTATTATGTTTTATACCAATAAATTTATTTAGAAAACAGTGACTGCAGTTTCAACTCACACAGTCATTTTCAAATTGAATTACAAAGGTAGACTAAGTATTCAATACAGAAACATGAGAAAATTTAACAATAAATAAAAACTACCTTAGAAATTACATTATTACAAAGGGGAGGTACTAAATTTTGAGAACTAATTATTATTTCTCAACAACAAATAACGGGGAAAACCCAAATTCTGTCTGGTCATTAAGCAAATTAACATTTTTATTTTTACTATGTTTATATATTTCTAAAGATTCAAGAATATTTAACTTTTGGCCCTTTGTTGAATAATGTAATATGTCAGTGTTGCTTAAATTAAGAAAACTATGGTCGTGGTCTAAGCAATGGTTGGCAAAGCTCGAGTCTGTTTTTTGTAGTCTATATGATCGGTAGTGTTCTGAAAAGCGAGTTATAAAGCTTCTACCACTTTGTCCAATATACAAGCTATCACTCTCTGAACATTTTAGCTTATAAACTCCTGATTTATCAAATTTATTAATTTTATCTTTAGCATTGTAAAGGATAGTGGACATATTGTATTGAGATTTAAAGGCTACTTTTATGTTATGTTTGGAAAGAATATTAGCTATGTTTTCTGATAGGGTACCACAGTATGACAAAGATATATAAAAGATGAACTATCTTTATCATTTTTTATTTTGGGATATATTGAATAAAAAGCTAGTTGTTTTTGTTTTTTAGTTTTATAGTTAGTTTGCAATATCAAACAATTTCTCCCAACAAATCATAAAGAAATTAATAACTAAAAAACAAAAACAACTAGCTCTTAGTTCAATATATCCCAAAATAAAAAATGATAAATATAGTTCATCTTATATATCTTTGTCATACTGTGGTATCCTATCAGAAAACATAGCTGATACTCTTTCCAAACATAACATAAAAGTAGCCTTTAAATCTCAACACAATCTGTCCACTATCCTTTACAATGCTAAAGATAAAATTAATAAATTTGATAAATCAGGAGTTTATAAGTTAAAATGTTCAGAGTGTAATAGCTTGTATATTGTACAAAGTGGTAGAAGCTTTAAAACTCGCTTTTCAGAACACTACTGATCATATAGACTACAAAAAACAGACTCGAGCTTTGCCAACCATTGCTTAGAACACAACCATAGTTTTCCTCATTTAAGCAACACTGACATATTACATTATTCAACAAAGGGCCAAAAGTTAAATATTCTTGAATCTTTAGAAATATATAAACATAGTAAAAATAAAAATGTAAATTTGCTTAATGACCAGACAGAACTTGGGTTTTCCCCGTTATTTGTTGTTGACAAATAATAATTAGTTCCCAAAATTTAGTACCTCTCCTTTGTAATAATGTAATGTCTCACGTAGTTTTTATTTATTGTTAAATTTTCTCATGTTTCTGTGTTGAATACTTAGTCTACCTTTGTAATTCAGTTTGAGAATGACTCTGAGTTGAAACTGCAGTTACTGTTTTCTAAATAAATTTTGTGGTATAAAACATAATAGTTCCTTTTAAACATTTTGCTTTTAATTGTTAAAAAAAACTGTTTCCTAAACAAAATTTGAGACACCAGAGATGAAAGTTCTTTTATAACCCTTTGAAAAATGATTTTCAGAAAGAAAAAATTCATTTACAGTTAATATTTTTAAAACACAAATATTTCTTCACTAAAAGCACGGAATTGCCACTTAAGATTTCGCCAATCACCCGTGAGTTGGAAATTAGCTCAGATTAAAAGTTAATTCAATATATTTTCTAAACTCAGCGGATGATCATGTTCATCAATGTGTCAAATGAATTGTAATATATTTTTCTATCGTTCGTATAAATTGTACTCGCTTATCTAAGAAAAGGTTATTTTCGGTCTAGTCATACCCTTCATTCTCATAAATACGTAATTTCAAACCCACTTTTCGATCAAATATCTTAGAAAATCCGTAGCTAATAATAATGAAAAATATCAAGTAGCTTTAGAACAGCAATAGTATTGTTCCATAGAATTCTTTTAGGTTCAGTGAGACTACCGAACCTCCTTAATAGAAAATATTATCAGTAGTTTTCAGTACTGTTAAATTTTTACCTCATTAAACATTTCAAAAAACATTAAAGGACTCCTGTACTTTTTATCATACTGGGTGTCACATTTTTGTCGTTTCCGGTGTAACAGGAAATGATCCAAACTTTTAAATCTTGCCCTGTATGTTACTTTTTTTAGAATTTTGGCATTATTTTAGTTTGTTCAAATTTAAATTTTTAATGCTAAATTAATTACATAACAATATACTGACGTTTTACTTCTCAGGACCCTATATATGTTTTTAAGAAATAAGAAAATGAAAAAATTAAAATTAAATATTTCAGAAACTGGTGTGGATTTTCTCCATATATTAACATTTATCAGATAAGGTTTCCATAAGTACTCAATCATCAACCATTTATAATTACTATTGTTGCTGTAATTAAGATTAGCAAGCCTGTGTTTTCCTTTCCAGCTCAAATATAAATTTATAAGTACATCATTAAATTGATGACAATCGGTTAAAACAATTTAAGTTATAAAAATATTTACTATTAATATTATTAAAAACATTAAGTTTATTAAGGAAGTCCATTCGCTGCACATGAGTCGTCATTTGAAGTGTAGTTTCCAATATTTGATAAATTAAATTAAAATACTAATAAAAAATAATTTAATAAAAAACAAATTTATCACTGCAATAGAATATTTAAAAAAATAGTAATTAAATATAGAACCGCATTAGATTTATTTAAATCGGCTGGTCGTAACACAACAAATAATTAAATTGTATTATTTCTTTTGAAATAATACAATTTAATTATTTGTTGTGTTACGACCAGCTGATTTAAATAAATCTAATGTGGTTCATTCAGTATGAAAACTTCGATACATTGATATTTTTATCAATGTATCGAAGTTTTCATACTGAATGTATTCAAAGATCTGAACTGCGCGCTCATGCAACGTTGCCAAACGTTTCGACTCCAAGTTAATATTAAATTTTAAGTAATTTTTTTTATTGGTATCTCAGAAAATCACACGTCAATCTAAATATTTTATATAAAAAAATTTGCATTTTTCAAAAACCCATTTTAAAATTTTTTTCAGCCTCATCTAATCAATGCAAGTAATATAATGCAAAGGAAAGTACCAAGATCGAAATTCCGTAATTAGAATAAATTACAACTTAAACTATTATACAAAAAATTGATTTTTAATATTTTCAACAGGGACAGCGGGACCTGCTTAATAAAACCCACTTAAGGGGTCTTTTAGGTAACAATTTTTTAAGAAAAAAATTTTTTTGGTCATTTTTTTTTAATAGAAAGAAAAGAGATATCATTTTATAATTTTGCACATATATTTATTCGTACTTTAAGTATACAAAAATATTTTTTTTTGAGTTTTTTTTATGGATTTTTTTACCCATAATATTTTTTTAAAAAAAACCTCAAAAATTGACGGCGGGCGTGATTTCAGGTGACTGAATCGTTTCAAAAAAAAAAAAATAGCAAATTAATCCTTGTTCAAGTGCTCATGGTCGGTACCGGAATGATTTTTTTCCATCAAAAAATAACAAAATGGCCGCCATTTGAAAAAAAATCCATTTTTGAGGGTGAAAAATCGGGTAAAAATCGGAAAATTTGTTACCGATCAAAGTGATTTCGGTACCGACCATGAGCACTTGAACAAGGATTAATTTGGTATTTTCTTTTTTTTTTTGAGACGATTCAGTCACCTGGAATCATGTCAGCCGTCATTTTTTGATGTTTTTTTAAAAATATTGTTATGGGTAAAAAAACCTATAAAAAAATGGAAAAAAAAACATTTTTGTATACTTAAAGTACAAATAAATATATGTGCAAAATTATAAAATGATATCTCTTTTCTTTCTATTAAAAAAACATTAATGAAAATTTATTATTTTTAAAAAATTGAAACCTAAAAGACCCCTTAACACAGCTAATATCTATGATATCCCTGTACAGGGTTGTTCCTTATATTTCGACGAGCTCTACTGATTTTATTATAGGAATTAGAAAAATAGTTTATCTAAATAAAATGCTGGATTTTTTCAATATCGCAAGAACATGTTGCTCGAAAAAACAAATGCTTGAGAAAAATTGCATTTTTTAAAATAAATTCACTTTTTTTTTAAATGGAATATCCTGTATATTAGTAAATATTAAAATAGAGCTTGAAATTTCCTCTTCAAAAATATGTATGCTGTTAAATATTTTAAAACGTTGGCTTATCCCTGTGAATTATGACACAATTGAAAATTAGGTTGTTCAGTGAAGAACATAATATAATCTAAAATCAAGTTAGCTATGAGAAAATAATTATATGCTTTAACGACGGTAAGATATATAAATGTTTGCAAAGAAATCATTTTGTTTCTTATCAGTTATGTTTAGTACAATTATTTTACCGTCGTTAGAGCATGTAATTATTTTTTCATAGCAAACTTGATTTTATATTATAATATGATTACAGTATATTATGTTCTTCATTAAACAACCTAATGTTCAATTGTTTCATAATTTACATGGCTACGGCAACTTTTTGAAATATTTAATATTTTGAGGTAAATATTTCAAAAACGGTTGGAGCAAACATTGAATTTTAAGCTCTATTTTAATATTTAGTTATATACACGGTGTTCTATTTAAAAAAAATGAATCCACTTAAAAATACAATAGCATGTTCTTGCGATATAGAAAAAAATCCAACAATTTATGTATTTAACGTATTTTCCTAACTTTTATAATAAAATCACCAGAGTTTGTCAAAAATAAGGACAACCTTGACATACATACAATATATGTATGCAATTCGACTGATTTTGGTGTAAACCTGACATAGGTGATGTTTCTTTCAAATAATATATTTTGAAAGTTACGTTTTTCATATGAGACACAAGTATGAGAAGTGTGTTTTCTGAGCAGACTTAGAAAAATACTATGCTGTTTTAGTTTTGTTAAAATTGATCTGTTATTGTACATCAGTATTTTTTTTTCATATTTTTGTATATTTGTATTTTTTGCGATTATAAAAAATATTTTTTATACATTCACGTTGTACTCTTCCAAGTCTTCAACTGGTTAAACTATGAATGAAATTAATTATTTGTGGGAAAACATGTTAAAAAAATTGATCGATTGCATATATCTGAATAACCTTATGTATTTAAAGTAGTGAGTAAATAGCAAATAATTAAGTTTACTAAATAAAACATGCAGTACTGAAAAGAACCTTTATCTTTTTAAATTATCGTGTTTTAATCCTCTTTTATTTTTTGTTGCGCGCAGTTTGCTAAAGTTCATTTTAACCGGTTTGAAACAATGACAATACTATAGACATCCAGAATAATACTTGTATTTTAAGCCAGCTGAAACCACTAGACAAACTACAAAAATCCCCTGCTACTCCTCTTCTCTTCTAAACACTTCAATCTTGATGTCCCTCTCTTTGTTACCGGGGCGCTCCTATGAACAATAGGGCGAGGAAAATGCTCAGGATGGAAGCTTGCATTCTCTGACAATCTGTAACGAAAACAAAGTTAAAAATAGGACCTTTTAGATGGATAAAATTTTTTTGAATATTTTGTTATTGGACTGTTAAGTGATTAACAACAAATATAGATTAATAATTTTGCTAAATTAAAAATGATGATGATATTATTTATGACAAAATTGTTTTGAAATTTTTTCTTACAAATGGTTGACGAGTTACAAAGATTACATAAATATGACATCAACCACGCCAAGGAATTCTGTTATTTGGATTCATCCTTGAATTTTAATTTAGGTCTTAATAAAATAGTATTTATAAAGAACGGAAGCTTTCACAGCTTTTGTCAAGTTGAAAATCATGGTTCTTGGGTTTAGACTGTATCAAATTGGAATTATTATTCGACGTTTTGCCTACGATTGCACGATGAATCTTCAGGGATCTTTACTCCACGAGATTAGAACACTGAATGACTATCGAGGAGCAACAGCCCGGTATTTATAAAGTTAAAAAAATGATAGTCAAAATACTGGATAAACTTATAAAACAATGGCCAAGAAGTATTACGTTAGTGACAGGCTTGTGTGTTGTTCTGGTTTATCTAACTTTTATTACTTGGTATCACGTTGATATAGATTTCAGGACCGTTCCGTGTCATATAAACTTTTTACGTACAGAAAAATAAACTTTAAGCATAAAATAAGGCTGTTAACATTTTGTTTCGTATATATAAACAAAATTTTAATCCGAACGTCTATTTAATGATGATTACATCAACTTTTTTTGAATAAAATTATGTCAAACAAATATTTAATAGATGTAGTTGATACTAGATGGAAATTCATTGTAACTAATGATAATCACAATGGTTATAAAAATAGTAGAAATTTATAACCATTGTGGTATTATCATTGGAAACAATTATTTAGTCTGTCATAGTACATTCGCTGTCTTAAATTTTAAATTAATTCTAGATTGGTAATATAGGCTCCCGAAACTGTCCAATACCTATATTAGCCCAACAAATTTTATCGTGTATCTTCAGTTTGTTTACGCCCAAAAAACCCCGCAATATTAATATTATACAAAATCCGAAAAATGTAAAATTTTCGGTCCATCATATTGTATCTGCCATATTAAGTTGTAAAAAATTAATTTTATATTCGTTAAATACGAAACCGAAAAGCCCTTAATTCAAAGAAATATATATATATATATATATATATATATATATATATATATATATATATATATATATATACATATATATATATATATATATATATATATATATATATATATATATATATATATATATATATAAGGTAAATATATATATAAGGAAAAATTTTCAACCCACCATATTAGATCCGCCATATTGAATTTCAAAAAAATAATTTAAATATCTTAATCTAATATAAATCAAAACTCTCAAAAGCCCCCTAGTTTCAATTTTGAATGAAATCCTGAAATAAAAAATTTTTAGCCCGTCAAAGCACGTGACATATTAGATTTTCTAAAAAATAATTTTATATTCCCTATTTATATCTTCGAAAATGATCCAGTTCCACCTTTGAACAAAATCGTAAAATGTAAAATTTTTGGTCCGCTATGTTGGATTCGCTATACTGAATCCTGAAAAAATAATTTTTGAATTCATAATTTACCCTATATTAGTTTTGAAGAAAATAATTGTAAATACGTAATTAACACTAACAAAAATCCCTAAATACTGATTTTAGACAAAATCGAGGGATGTAAAATCTTTAATTCGCCATCTTGAATCCGCCATATTTAATTTTTTTAAAATAATTTCAGATTCGTAATCTGCGAGCCCAAAAACTCCTCTGTATCAGTTTTGGAAAAAATCAGATAAAATTAATTTTTTTGTTCGTCATATTTAATTTTTAAAAATAATTTCAGATTCGTTATGTGCGACCCCGAAAACTCTCCCAAACTAATTTTGGACAAAATAGGAGAAATTGATTTTTTTGTCCGCCATATTGGTTTCGCCATATTGAATTTAAAAAAAAATTATTTCAGGTTCGTTATCTGCAATCCTCAAAACTCCCCTATACTAATTTTGGAGAGAATGGTACAAAATTAACTTTTTTGCCTGCTATATTGGCTCCTCCATATTGAATTTTTTAAAAATAATGTCAGATTCGTTGTGTACGACTCCAAAAATTCACCCATACTAATTTTGAAGAAAATTGGATAAAACTATTTTTTTTGTCCGCCATATTGTAAGCGCCATCTTGGATCTTACTGCACTAATTTCGTCCAAAATAAAATGGAACCACCGTAGTAACTTACTGAACATAACCTAAAAAATTTCATTCAAATTTGTACAGCCGTTCCGGAGTAATCTGTGTATATATATATATATATATATATATATATATATATATATATATATATATATATATATATATATATATATATATATATATATAGCCGACGAATAGAGAACCTCCTTCGTTTAGAAGAAGAAGAAATATGTCACAAAACAGTTAATAAGTTATTAACAGGTTGTACACCGAAGAAATAGACGGATTTTGTATTTCAGTGTATATTTTTTTAAATTATTACTATCGGCCAAGCGCAAGGGCACACCTTAACCCTGCCAGTTTGAGAACACTCTCCAACAACGCCAGCGTAGCCTCCACACAGAACAAGTCATATACAATTAAAAAAAATTCCAAATTAAAATTAAAACTAAAACATTCAAAACACTGCATACATTAACATTATTGAAACAATAAAACCTTTGCAATAACAACTCAAAATAGTGAGGTTATGCCACACAGTCATAGCATAATATAGAAATTAAAATTAAAACTAAATTGTCCAAATTAATTTTTGGACAATTTTTATTTCTATATTATGCTATGACTGTGTGGCATAACCTCACTATTTTGAGTTGTTATTGCAAAGGTTTTATTGTTTTAATAATGTTAATGTATGCAGTGTTTTGAATGTTTTAGTTTTAATTTTAATTTGGAATTTTTTTTTAATTGTATATGACTTGTTCTGTGTGGAGGCTACGCTGGCGTTGTTGGAGACTGTTCTCAAACTGGCAGGGTTAAAGTGTGCCCTTTGACGAGTGAGTGTGGTTGGTGAGTACTGAGTAAGCTTATTTGTTGACCATATTCCCTTGTTTCTAGGGTCTGAGCTCTGAGGATGGTCTAAGTTAGACCGAAAGCGCTTGGCCGATAGAAATAATTTAAAAAATATACATTGAAATACAAAATCTGTCTATTTCTTTACAAAACAGTTAGACTTAGGAATAGGATATTATACATAAAATATGTCTATATTTTTGAGTATAATCTTAAAATAAAATAACATATTGGGTTTTCCATTTAAAATAAGCAAGAAATCATCAACTTCCAGTATAACCGGTAGTACCATCACCTTGATAATATTTTAACCGAATTGCCCCCATTCGCTTTAGTAAACTGCCAAATTTTCTAAAGTCTGTTTTCCGAGAAATCGATTGCGGCATTTCGTTGTGGAACGCAATGAATAAAAAAATCTATTTTCACTCCTTGTTTTCTTATAAATAACAAACGTGGAACTAAATTAGTCATTTATAAAGGAACAAATTTGACCCTTAGCACAGAAACAACGCGAAAATACTTCATAATAGCGTTTAGTGTTTCCTCTATCCAATTGAAAATGTTTCGTTTTTGTTTGCAGGCAATTCAGATTTCTTGTTTAATCGTAATAACACAAGCTCTCCAATATTCGTATTTCTGTATTCGGTATTGTATCTGGACCGTAAATACTGTATGTGCAAAAGCAATTGGCACAATATTCTTCTTGTATAGCTTCTCATTTCACCCTGCTGTACCCATTTTCCAAACAATCAGGAGTTAGATTGGTTGTAAAAATGTCTAATTCTCTAGTTATATATTGTTTTAACTGAAACGAATACATAGTAAAATTATTAATTAGGAAATGCTACAAAGCATTTAATTACATCATAAACATAAAATACGTTTTAAATCGTCTATTTTGATGTAATTATTAACAAAGTGAATTTCCATAACTTAGTTTATTTGTTAGTGGTAAAGGCAATTTTTTTAAATTTATACTGCTCCACATGATTTAGGGATATTGTAAAAATAGCAAGCAGGTTTAAATTTAATCAATTTTTTTTCCACTGTTCAATAAAACAGCATACAAAATTTTCATGTCCCGAAATGTCGGCTTATTTTCTTACCCATTTTATACTTGATTGAATCTTGTCTGTTATTTTAAATATGATATTGATAGGTGATTCCATTTAATAAGGTAATATTATTAAATTTCTTCATAATTTTAGGAAACTTTGAAAAAAGAAATACTCATGGTAGTCGGGGTAAAACAGTACGTATGCCACAATAAGAGGAAAATATTTGAAATGTTGTAGATGACACTCCGTCAACGAGCACTCGAAAATTATCACAGCAGTTTATTACGTCGAAAACAATTGTTCATGAAGTTCTTCAAGAACTGCTGTTATATGCATACCATTTAAAACAATTGCGTGAACTGATTCCTGAAGATTTTCCCCATAAGATTTGCAAACTTGCAAACTGGCTATTGGATCAGCAATGAAATAATGTAAACTTCTTTAGCACCATTCTCTTTACGGATGAAGCAGGGTTTACCAAAAATGGTATCATAAATTTATACAACTTAAATGTATGGACTGATGAGAGTCCTCATGCAACTATGGTTTCGCATTATCAACATCAGTTCTAACTAATTAATGTTTGGGTAGGAATTATTAGCAATTTTTTGATTGAACCATTCGTATTGCCGGCACGACTGAATGGAGAACTTTATTTGGAGTTTCTCTAGAACGCTGTTTACGATTTAGTAGAGCACTTACCACTTGAAACCTGCCGAAACATGTACTACATGCATGATGGGGCATCACCTCGTTTCAGCGTTGCTGTGCGCGAGCATCTGAATAACGTGTATCTAAACTATTGGATAGGTAGAAGAGGACATACTGCCTGTCCTCCTCGATTTCCCGACCTAACGCCGTTGGATTTTACCTGTGGGGACACCTCAAAACCTTGGTGTATTCCACGCCGGTCGATAGTAGGAAAGAACTTCTACGGAGAATCACGTTTCATTGTGATCAAATAATTAACAATACTGAGTTAATATGGCGGGTACAGCAGTCGTGCCTGCGAGTATATCAGACTTCATGGAGCCCATGTTGAACCCTCTCACGAAGATTTTAATTAAGCAGTTAGTTTTGCTTTTTATTGAAATTATGGTGAGAGGGGTAAATTCCATATTCAACCCGACAAAAGTTAGGGGACTAATAGTGTAAATAAAATGACGTTTTTTTTTAAATGGTTAGGATTAGCGATATGAATGAAGAGTACTTAATTTTTTGGTCAATAATTAAAGGTATGTAAAAAACGTTTTCCAAAGTTCTTATCATGGGGTCGTGAGTGTCACAGGAGTCCATCCCTGCAGCTGTGAGTAGTTCACAACACTTTCTTGGAGAGTAATTTGAAGGATCTTACCTGGTATACATCATATTAAACAAAACTCAGGATTTAAAGAAAATAATAAAACGAGTTCACTCTAAATGTTTGGTAAGTTTTTATTATTCTTGCAAATAAAAACGTTTGGTTTTACTTCTGTTTTAATAATATATTTTCCGCATCAGTTACAGGTGTGTAGCGACTTTCGAATATCACAAATTTTTAACGTAAATCAAAAATTTACTAGATATAGACTAACACTTGACAAATATTTTTAGAACATTCTTTAAATATTTAATAGGCTTGTTCGTAGAGAAATTACAAATCACTCAGTGATAGTTAGCAAACTGTTTTTGGACCATCTGATTGGCTATGACTAATTTGTAAACGGAGTTAATATCGCTTTATTTCTGTAGAAAAAGGCTGAAAAAAGGAGTCAATGCGATACAATTTGATATCTTTAATATTAATTTAAAGTCGCTTTGAGAAGTTCGTTTCTGTTTTTAAAGCAATCTAGTACTGAATCAAACAAACAATAAAATCCATTCTGACAAATACCTTTATGAAGTCAAGAAACTGCTGTGTGATGCAACAAGCGATTTTAATAACGTGATGGAGATGGAGCGATTTCATTCAAATCCTCCGCAATTAAATGCTGACGATCAATAACACAGTGTACAGCAAGTACATTTAATTCTGCTCGTCTGAAAAGCACAATGAATCCCGTCATTACTGGAGTACCATCAGTAGCCGCTGACAAAATATTATGAATAGAATTCTATTTCTCTTGAAAAAAATATTTATAGTATTAAATATCGATTCTCTTTTTGCATGGGTATCCAAATGTTTAGCAAATAATTATTTATTTGAATTGTACATATGAAAAGAGTAGTGTTTCGTTAATTGGTAGAGTTGAATGGCAAATTTGCATGTCTTTATGTAATCGGATAATGATTTTTGAATATATGTAGTCATTCCTTCGATTATTTTTCGCACCGAATTATTGCTCGAAGGAATTTTCCTGATGATGTCTGGTATATTCTTATGATGAAAATCAATTTTTAATACGTCTTTCATCCTTTGTGTGTGAGCTGGTAGTCCATTATCTTCTTGTTTAGAGAACGACGCAAAAAGGTGTGATATGGTCGCCTGTTTCAAATATTGCTTTTATTACAATGCGTTTTAATCAAATGCTATTATAGCTGTTACCTGTAGATTTTATTTTAACCGTGTCCCCTAAGTTATCGTCATTAATAGATTTATAATTTAAATATTTGTTGCTTACCTTATCATTCAGCCACTAATTATAGATAGCTAATGATACCTTATAAAAGTTATACGCTTTTAAAAGCGTAATATACCTTATAAGTACTATTCTCTGTCCTGGAGGTCATCTCAGGGAATTTTACAGCACTGTACTTTTTCCTGGATGCCAGGGAAATGTGATCGTGTTTGGGTGTTCGTATTTCATACATTCCTATGATTCAAGGCTGTGTCCTTAACGTTTGATTCCCTTAAAGCCCTTAACAGAGGTAGAATAGCATGTAAATAAACAGCTGGCAAAGAAGATGGGTAATATTTATAATCTCTATACTATACCAATATATATGTTTCTTTAAAGAAAAGGCTGAAAATCTGAACTATTTCCCGTTCTATTTTTGACATATTTTGAACGTCAAACTTGATAGATTGTCGTTCATCAGTTTTTCTAAAAGGCGTTGCACACGAGTTCTAAGTGTTTGTTTCCAGGTAGAATAGCAATGACGTCAGGCGCGGATCCAAGGGGGGGGGCGGTGGGGGCGATCGCCCCCCCCCCAAGAGCTTTCAGTTCAGGAAAATAGACCCGATTTTGCCACTTATGCTATAGTTTATTCAAGAACTAGAGAGAGTAATAAATCATTTTTTACCCTTTTTTTTCTTCCCAAAGTACCTTTGTTCTTTAGTCCGATTTCTTTGGCAAAATCTGTTAGACACATATATTATTTATAGAAATGGGTTAGAAATTTTATAATCAAAAATACCGGTCTATAATAATGGACTATTTGGTTGGATAACAATAGATATTTGGATGTGTGAAGTGTTAAAAAGGATTTTAATCCTTGTCATAGGCGTCGGAAGGAGGTTTATTTTATCACTAAGTATTTATGGCAGAGAATATTATTTCGGTAATAAACCTAAAATAAAAAGTTTTTATAATTTTATTTAATTTCTCATAATTTCTTAATAATTCACATACATTAGAAAATATAGAAAATTTTTACATATTTCACACATCACAACTGTATTTTTATTATTTTTAATTGTGGCATAGAAATCGTTTTATGCACATTCCGACTAAAATGTAACCTTTTTCTCTCAAAAAATTTTAAGTTATAATTTAAATACTTACAAAATATCCATTGTCAAGAATACAAGAAGTTAAAAATATATAAAAAAAATAAATTCGTACATATAATATTAAAATTTTTTTTGGGCTATCGGTCATTTTATTATTAATTAAAAACATTTTTAGAATATTTGACGGTCCAGTTTATTTATTTCTGAAACCATCTGCACAACTAAAAAGGGATTGAAATGTAATTTATTTTTACAAGTTATAGAAAATTTAAATAATAAATTGTGTTTACGCTGGTAAACATTACGTATCTAATTCATAATCAAAGTCAGTGAACCTATCTTCGCTCAAATTAATTATAATTGGATCTTCTATCTCACCGATCATGAGATCGAGTTTTCACTTTTATGCTTTTATTATATGGATTGTTCCCAATTTTCTGCACTAACTTTATTCAAAAAATCTTTTAAAAGTTCAGTTAAATTACTAATTTTGTCAGTTGTAATATTTCTAGCAACTCTACCTTTTACTTGAGAGAGATATTTCTTTCTCCAACGGACATATTCCAGACGATCTATAAGAACAGACTTCCTATCTGCTTTTTTCCAGCAAAAATTAAGTTCTCTTAGCAATTTCCAGAGCTCAGTTATTTAATTTCAGGTAAATCCCGATCTTCATTGATTTTACTTAGAATTTTGTCGACTGTTGGGATCTGCTTCTCATAATAAAATGTGTGTACAACTTCTTTTATTGCAGTTTACACCTCTTCTTCCAACGAGGTTTTTCGTCTGCCCCTGATCGAATGTAGCTTGGGAGTACTAACAATTCCAGTCGTATTTTTCCTTCAGTATTGGACACATAGTAGATTTTCCAACTCCTGTTATGTTGGAACACAACTCAACAGTATTTTTGACATTATTATCTAGATATTGATATCTTAAGGCATCATAAAGATTCGTCGTAATAAGTTTTTCGTTGAGGAAAAAATGCCAAGGGTTTTAACGATTTTGGAAGCCATATCTTTTGGGTATCACACTAATCATAAATAATATGTAAAAACAAGCACAGACAAGATAAATCACTAAGGACACACTGTAAGGTGTACTTTGCTCACTGACAGAAATTAAATTGACTACCAGAAATTTTATTGTAGCAGTAAATTTATAAAAGTTTATAATGTTTAAATATAATTAGATTTACGGCAGTCCTCAGATACCTGCGGCACTGGAGCAGGTACGTTGGAGGTGTCGATAACAGTTTTATTACTCTCTCTAGTTCTTGAATAGAGTATAGGAATGTGTATGCTTGCGATCGCCCCTCCCCTTCCCAAAAGCTTTGAGTTCAGGAAAATACAACCGATTTTGCATTTTATATTAGGAATGTGTATGCTGCTGGCAGTCCCGTTGACAACTTGTTTTTCTTGCGATAGCCCCCCCCAGAGCTTTGAATTCAGGAAAATAGACCCGATTCTGCCTCTTATACTAGGAATGTGTATGCTGCTTGCATCCTCCCTCCCTGTCGGCAACTTGTTTTTTCTTGTGATCGCCCCCCCCTCTCCAACAACTTCAAATTACTGAAAAATAGACCCGACCCTGCCTTTTACACTAGAAATGGGAATTCTGCTGATGTCCCCCCCCCCGTCGACAACTTGCTTTCGCTTGCCATACTGCACTTTTGTGATATCACCGCCCCCCCCCCCAAGGAGAGAGGCTGGATCCGCCCCTGAATGACGTCATTAGGGGAATGTTGGCATTCGTTTCTGGAAAATTCCAGTAGAATAATAAGATGTAACCGAATATTAGATGGAGGATATTTATCATTTTGCGCGATTTGTTGGTTCAAGAAACGCATAAATTGGTCAGCTGTTGTTTTATGGATACTCGTTTCACGGATTGGTACATGACTCGTTGATTACTTTTTGGCCTCCGTTCGATTGATACTCTAGTAGGCATGTGTGACATTCAGTCATTTTTAGAATTTGGTTTTTGCAAAAATCGATTTTTTTTCCACAAAAGAACGTTGGAAAAGCAATGTTATACTTTCTTGTGGTTTATAGTATTTTATGCAGTTTGAAGTCCTTGGATTTGGGCTACTGCAGGGGGAACTAGGATTTGTGACTCCTCTTTTGGAGACCATTCACGCCGTTCGTCTGCCATTTTGTCACGAAGTACGTTGGCTGAGGAATAATGAAAATCTTCCAGCTAGAGGTAAATATTTCAGTATTTTTAATCTGCACATTTCCATAATATATATATATATATATATATATATATATATATATATATATATATATATATATATATGTATATACATATAATTTTCTTATTTTATGATATATATTATATAAGATACCTGTATATTTTCAGTTTTAGTACAATACATAAACAAAATCAAAAACGCAATATTTATTCAACTACAGTACCACACAATGTGCAATATAATTATTAAGATTAATTTCACAATACTTGGAATAAAAGCCGTATATAAAAATGACAGTATAAACAAGGTTAGGTTCAATCTAGAACCGATATATCGATCACCGTGATTCAGTTGCCGAAAAACTGTAAAGAATATAACGGTATCGGTAACGCGTCCTGCTTCCATCTGATACCGATCACGGCGACCGGATTGTCATTTAATGAAATAAGTATTCTTTGGATTTGGGTTAGTTGAATCTGAATATCAGTATCGGAAAATCACCGTTAAAAATCACAGCGATTTATAAATGCTAACTCTGCCTTACTAGCTCTAGTTCAATTCAGTAATCCGAATCAATCAGTGTCTGCTGGAAAATTGATGAAAAGACCCTTTATTCGCGCAATTCGCAAACACAAGTGGTAATGCAAACAAGAAGTTGTATAACATACTTTAAAAAGATAATTTATCCAAATTATTATTTTTTTTTAGTAGTAAGTTGTTTTTTACCTAACATATTTTCGTGAATTCTTTGAAAATTAGATTTTTCTACTTTCCCGGCTTAATTCTTTTATTATTCATTTTACTCTGGACATAACTTATATCAAGACTGTGTATTAGGAATCTGTTATTTTCCTAGAAATGACGAAATATACTTCGATCGATACCTAATACTGATTTTGACGACCATTAGGGATTGTGTTTCTTGTTATTGTTTCTCTTTTGGGTTACAAATTGCCAAAAGCCTCCAGCAGTGTTCATTTTGATATCATGTTTCTGTCAGTTCAATTATATGGAAAATTTTCTCTTGTTAATTAATTCAAAGAATTGTAACACTATGGTGAAAGATTTTTGTACCAAATTATATAAAATTTTGTGACATAAAAATGGGATTAAACCTGATATTAAATATTATAATTATATACATTATTTTGTTTCTGCTTCACAATCTAAAAATCAAACAAAATATTTCAAAATCTAGACATGCATTTGTCCAGAATGAGGTAATTGGTTAAGCTAATGTTTTTTAGGTAAAATTTGTTATAATTGTACAAGCTGCTACCCGAAAAGAAATGGAATTGAATCTCGATTTGGATAGGGAATAGAAACTAATACATCCACCTTTTAGGTGTTAGAGGACCCAGAACTTTTTGCTGTTCTACATTTTTCACGCACCCTATGTAACTGTAAATTTAATATTATAAAACGTATACCAATGATAATTATGTTATATTGTAAATATTCATTTTACTGGTAACTTTTGCCTCTACAGCATTGATTCTCACACTGGTTCATATGGACCCTCAGGACCTGCTCGGACGGGGTAAATGTTTTAACGGGAAAAAATCACGGAGTGCATGAGATGTAAATGGGAGTCAATAAAAGTTGATCTCCTATTTCAGCAGATCAACGCCAAAATTTAGGCGCTTCTTAAATGTCCTAATGTACCTAACAAAGATTGTATCTACACATAATACTTAGAATAGATAAAAAAATTTCCCATTTATATATTAATTAAGTATAGTTTATTAAATTATTGTGTAAGTAAGCAATTATTCACTTTGTAGTCAGATTACTTGGCTCTTATAAAAATTTGAACATTTAATATATTCGCTTATACACCAGAGCTGCAAGGAAGGTGGCGCAGACTTGCACAGACTTGTTTAATTCGTTTGTTACTAATATGAGTGTCAGAGGTAAATACTATCCATTCGTTTTTTAAATTTTGAGAAGAAAAATAACCAAATATTTTCAAAAACAAAAATAAACCTTATGTTAGAGTTAACATAAATCAAAATTGTCTACTTTGGGAGTCTGAAGATAAATAATTTTAATTTCTAATAATATTAATTTTTTAGTTCCTCCAATAGTCTGATTGCCGATCATGATATGTATGTAATGTAAGTATTTAATATCCTTATCGATCACATAAACTCGTATTAAATTTTTTAATGTTTTGGGGATTTTTTCAGTTTTTTCATTTTAGCAATCAGTATAATTTATTTTCTGTCTTTTTTTCTTTCGTTCTGGTATAATGGCACAAAATTTTTCTGTACCTGATCATAAAAATTCAATAACCGCTATAAAGATGAAAATTAGGTTTTCTGTGAGGAATCCATTTCGAATTGGGAAGTCGTATCATATTTAAATAGCTTTATTTTTGGTTTACAGATAAATGTTAGTAAATATGGCTAAATATAAAAAGAAGTATAGCGATGATTATTTAAAGTTCGGTTATGTACCTTATATACACGAGAGTTTTAAAAAATGACGTCACGAAAGCTTTCTAGTTGGAGGATTATCTGTGAAAGTATTATCTTTATTAAACAGGTAAATATTTGAAATACTTTTAAACACTGAGAAAAAACATTCTCGAAGAGACCCAGGTAACTTCTCTGAAGAAATATCTCTCTCATGTTGTGTCACTTAATAATGTGTTTTCTTGTGGTACCCTCATGCGGAATTTTTTTTTTTTGAGCAACGTATTAGGGATCGAAAATATTGTTCTAGGGTCCAAAGTCCGTATAGTCCCAAAGAATTTTCTATGCTAATGGACTGTAATCTTCGTCATGTCGATTTGTTCACTACAGGAGTGTGGTATCTGTCCTACAGGGATGCGTTCCGTATTCTGCCTCATACCTCTTCAGGAAGCTAATCCCTGTTCAGATATAGAAACCCATAGGAAGAATATATTAGTATTCTGTACAATTGCTAATTGGTAATTTAATTTTGTATATTTATTGTTATTATTTTGTTCTTAGCTCATCAACTTCATGTTATTTAATGAACCTTTGTAAATTATTGCATACTAACAACGATGTAGTCGTTGTATTATTATTAAACATAGATTATTTATTTATTACAGAATGTATATTATTCTACGATCTCTAGCCAAGATCACTTTCATTTATTAATGTATTTTATAGGGGATTTTTTAAAAACTTTGATGAATAACTGTTCATGTAATTTTTATTTCCAGGTATTGTGAATTTTCTTTGTAATAATTTATCTATTAGAATCGATCAAAGTTAATCTGAGCATTTTTTTTATTTCAAATTTAACAACTAATATCAGTTTAAACCACTCTTCTCAATTTAGTGGTTTAACACAATAAAAGGTCTTATTAAGAATTGAGTGGCGCCGTGGTATATGCACTCCTTACAACACACCATCTGTTCACCGATGAAAAGCTGCCGTTCGCTAGTCTAGCTATTATAGAGTAAAAAAAATACAATAAACTCAACAACAAAAATAATAGAGAATATATTCAAATATTTTAAATTTAAAAACGAGGCTACAGTCACAACTTTTCAGTCGGTTTTACAAAATAAGAGGAGAGAAGTGAAGTTGCCAAGTTAGTGGTTAGAATGGAATGGAAGTCTTCGCAAACCAAGTTTTGGTGAATGATTGTGTTGAGCACGAATCGTGACGCGTAGACTATAAGTCTGTGCATCTTCTTGAGAAAACCTCATTCTTTTCTAACCTTGACCTGATCATAGTAATTCATGTTGGAACACAGTACGAATTTATAAAAAGTAAGATACTATTATATATGAGAAGTTTTAACCTGGTGTTAAATTTACTATTCCTGTGAAAATAAGGAGAAAGCTCATATCTATCAAACATCAGTTCTAAATTTTTCGTCTCTGTTTTCCTCGGAATGTTGACGTTAGAGATGGATATACAATTTTCAGTGATCGAAAAAGGCGACTTTATAAATATAATCGTCTGTGTTATATTGGGGTCCAATTTAATATTCTAGTCGGAAGTAAAAGATTTTATGTTTATCTTACCATTACTGCTATCTCAGGTGGTCTAAATCTGAATTTATGTAAATCTTTTATTTTTAATTAATTAGTTCTAGGTTTTAAACATTTTAAAATTCAATTTCGCATTAATCAACAAGCAAGATTTTTTTTACAAATTATTATTTTTGATTTGTTTTCTTTCACTACTGATCACCGAACCATATAGCATTTACCTTACGGGTCAGCAACCTGTGTGTAACAAAACATTACACATGACTTGTGAGTGTGCTGTTCCGGGAATAATATTATATTTTCAGAAAAGTTAATAAAAAAAATATTTTTAAAAATATTTAAAAAGTAAAAATTATCCTAAGTTTATTAAAGGAAATAGAATTAAAATCAATTTTATTTTTAAATAAATAAATAAATCGGTTTCCAAAAATATTACAATTATTTCCTTTTAAAAATCAACGACAGAAGAACTAAAAAAAAAAACTTTATTAAATTATATAACTTTTTTCAAATTTTATCACAGTCTCGCGCTTCCTGCCCCACCTCTTTACTAAATTCGAATAAAATATAAAATCTGAATCTAAACCACACGATATATGATACATTTTGTTCTGGAACGCTGAAAAATAAGTAGGCTAAGAAAGGAATATCGGTCTGCTGACGTAGGAATCACGCGATTTTGGTAAAGAATTAACAATTTCAACACATGTCTTGATCACGCGACTTTTTCTTGCAAAAACCATCAGATTACAAAGGGGAAGTTAGTTAAAAACCAAAGTCACGAACAGTTAATCGAAATCAAGAGTTAGGAGTTAAAGTTAAAATCGGTAGTTCAAGAGTTTGTTCAAAAGTATATAGAAAGTGAAAGCATTATATTTAGCAGCGTTTCGTAGTACTAGAAAAAGTTCAGTTATTAAGTCCAAGCGCATTTTTAAAAATTAAATATTCTCTCAAAATTTTATTACACAAAATGTCAAAAAGCGAGTGTGTAGCTAAAAATTTATGCATTTTTAAATTCTCTCCCTTTCTTTTTATTGTTTTTTCTACTAAGTTTTGCATTTTTTTGAAGAATTAATAGTGTTAAAATATACTTTCTAGCCAGCTTTAAATCATTAAAAGAAAACGAAATCCAAGTAGTAAATACTCTAGTACCTCGATCATGCTCTCCTTTGAATTGTAGTAGCTCTAGCCTATAGATAATACATAAATAAATAGTATAAAGAGAAACAAAAGGGTCAGACGCTACATGAGTAATAAATGTTATTACTGTATTATAACAAACACGTTATTTATGCGTTCATAATACTTCTAAAAAATGTATTATTTAAGCAAGTACAATGTATTAACACAATGTATTAACCATTGGTTAAATGAAAAAGACAGTACAAGTGACTATCTCTGTTGTCTAACAATGCAAAAAAAAAGAAAAATTTATTATATTAAAATTATCTTATAAAGTGTCAAGTTTACTCTTATTTTTCCCAAAAATTTTTCGACATGTTATTAAATTTTTTTCATTAAATTAATGACGGAAATTTTTTTCTATAAGTTGCGTTTATTCTGGTTGACACAGATTTGATATCAAAATAATCGCTGCCGGAAGCAATCTGGAACACAAAAGAGAAACAATGACAAGAAACACAATCCTTAATGGTCATTAGAATCAAGCAGTGCTAAGTATCGATTTAAATGTCTATCTTGTAAAATAAAGGGCAAATCGTGTTGAAATGTTTTCCCAAATAAATTATATATTACACCGGGTGTATCAAATTAAGAGCGCATTATTGCTAACTCTTTCATCATTATAGATATAAAGTCGATCAAATTAACAAAGTAATGGCATTTTTTTGAAAATTAAGATGAAGAAACAAGGGAAACAATTAAACATAGCGTTTCTGAATAAATGATAAAAACCCTTACGTTTCATTTACCGAACAAAAAAGTTCATATGCAAGGTTGACCTAAAATTGAAAATAACCTAATTATTAGCATGGTTATCTTTTGGGCTCTGTATTTTTGAAACAATAATTTCATTCCTTGCATCTGCTGTCAAGAATAGCAAGAATTTTATGTAATCTTAAATGTTGATAGATTTTTAGTTATAAATATTACAAAATGGCGTTCACGCATTTCGAAAAATACAACATGTTAGAAGCGTATCCAGTGTGTAGAAAAAATTGTTTTCGGGTAGTGCAAAAATAAACTTAAATGTACCTTGAACGTGATCAACCAAACAGAAGAGATTTTGGACAGACTAGAACTAAAAAAACAGTTTATAATAAGTGAAAAAGTAGAAGTAAATATATTGGCATATTTTGAAACGTATAAGAATAATTAGACTGGAGACTTGGCAAAAGACAGTAGTTCGAAGGGGCATTTTCAAGGTCGTTGTCGCCATATTAACCTACTATTTTGATAAAAAATTTAACATTTTTCATACGCTGAGATTTAAAGAGGAAAAAATATTTTTACTTAAAACTTTCAAAAAATGCTTACACACAGCATTATGAAGGTTAGCAGTACATTATATGTACAGAAAAAAAAAACTTTAAAGTACCATTTTTTATTACTTTATTGCAGATCAGTTTCTAGCCGTTAGAAAATTTTTTTAAAATGGTTTAAAATCGAGTTAACATTTTACAAATTTTATTAAAGTATAGCCTTGTATTTTTAAAAACACTGTTTCATCTAAAAAATCACAAATTAACAAATCATAATTCCCGGGTCGAGAAATGATCTAAAAACTGTAATTGATGTAATCTGTAATAGCTGACATTGGTGTTCTCTTTTCACTTGAACTTAGCAGAAGAAGACATTCGACTATCAATTAATAATTGGCGTAGAACGTTTCTGTTAATATACTGGAAGTGGACTTAGTTCAGCCTTTTTGGCACTGCTGAATATTGAATTTAACATTGCTTTATTAATGGTCATTGATAATTCAAAATAGAATAATTTCCCTAGATTAGGAATCTATAAAATTAAAAGGAAATGTGAATATTATAAAAGAGATTTTGCATCTTCGTTGAGTTTGTGATAATACATAATCAGTGCCTTGAAATAGATAAGGAAAAGAATGTCAAAAAATATGCTTGCAGAATGAACTTTCCAAACCAATAGATAATCGATAAATGGCCATAAGAGATTTCTTGTTTATTGTTAATTTCATTGCAACAGAAAGTGGTCACTTTGAAAAATTTGTAGTTTTAACATTTGAATGAATTTATTCATAAAATATTGTCAAAAGATAAGTAATCGTACGATTAAAATATATTGAGGATATGTTTTTGTTGTTATTGTTAAACATTCTAATATTTGATATTGTTTCTATATTATTTTCAGTTTTTTTTATGAAAGTAGGGCTTCCAAGCATGTGCTAAAGATTTCTAGCATTAACGAATATTTTTGGAAACACAAATACAAAATAGAAATTTTGATGTTTATAAAAAATTAGCTAAATAATGAGTAATTAACTCTTTGTTAGAGGGTAAGTCAGTAGCGAAAAATTTTTTTACTTAAATACATGTAAAGGTATAAATTTTACATTTTAAAACTATTAAATCGTTAAAGTGAGTAGGAACCAATTAAGGGCAATTAAAGATCTAATGATGGAACACGTAGCCGTTAAAGTTCACATGCACAGAATTAATCTTTATGAAGAGGAATTTAACTGCAGACTATGTGGTCGGTAAAGCATATTATATGTTACTGCGAGTCATTAGATTGGAAAAGAGAATAAATTTTCGGATTAACAAACTTGTAACCGAACGAGCTTCTTCTCATCTCTTAACTCACCTGTACAACTTAGAGTGGCAAATCAAGTTAAAAGAGTGGGTGTATAAAGTTGGTGAGTACAATATGCCTATTCTGGCCGTAGCGTATCCGAAATAGGACAGATCCATAGCAAAAAAGAGTCTATTAATTTTTGGGTTTTTACCTGGTGCGATTAACACTTGGTCGTCAGCAAAAACAAGTATGTATGTTCTTGTACATTTTATATCCTCTTGGAGCTACTTGCTGCTATTCTCTTAGAATTTAGCCCTTTTATTTATTGAAGAGTGTGGATGACGACGAGCATCCTTGTATTGTTTCTCTCCTTGTAGTTTCTATGCCACATGTTCCCACTATTTTAAAGCTTGTGTCTTACAAGGAAGGTACCTGAAGTGGCAGACTCCGGTTTTAATGAAACTTCAACATGTTGTAGACAGTACAAAAATAAGAGACACGTATTTTTTTTTTGTCTGCGGAGATTCATTATAACGGGGTGAAAACTGCCCCTAAAGTTCACCCATAGAAACAGTATTCTTGAATTATTATATTCAATTATTATTCGAAATGATGTTAAACTATGGTATTTTCACCGTCAAGGATATCATCCCTTATTTCTTATTAGGGTAAACTATATATTTACGTATGTAATTTAATTCTAAACATTGTGAAATTTAATGGAATTGTTGGAAAATATTTTTTTCACAAATACCATAAATAACTTAAGTTGATGGGTTTCCGGGTTTCTAACAACAAACTAGGAAAAGAGGGTGAGCCACCTCCAAATACGGTTTTTCCAATTTCAAGTCATAATTGAGATATCTTTATAAAATAAAATAGAAAATACTTTATTACAACAACTTTGTAGTATTATATTTCGAGAACCATGGTAATAAGTAAATAAAATTCTTTAATATTTTCTAAAATATATCATTGGAAATTTGGAGAAGGGGTCATATTACAAGCAACTTTGTAGTATTATATTTCGAGAACGATGGTAACAAGTAAAAAATATTTAAAGTCATATTTAACTGAATTTTGTAGATCTATTCAATGATACTCTTTTCATATACGAAGAAGATTTATCGCAATGTCGCCTTAATTGAAACTAAGCGTCTGGAAAATCTCATCTCAGAGTACGGAAAAATAATGAAGTAACAGAGCTGTGAGACACAGACGCATATGATGAAACTATAAGGGTTCCCAGGTAGCTACAGAAACCGAAAAATGAATAAATTACATATCTCTACTTGGAACAATAATTTTTCTTTTATCTTTATCTGTTGGACCACAGCTAATGGTTCTGTTCACAAAACGATCAGAAACTAGCTAGCGTCAAAAAGATCATCACCTGACTGTGTTTGGAAGATCTGATTGGAGCTGACTCGCAGCTCTTTTCTGTCTAAGGAAAGAAACTTCGTAGTAAGTCGTGAGCTAGATTCAGTTATTTGTTCTTTGGCACATCTCATTTACTTTCCACTAATAATTTGAATTCTCTTTTATCAACGGCATTTCGAACAAGTAGAATTGGTTGGGATCCATATGGTTCGCGGATCCTATCTTTGCCAGACGGTCCACATTCTAATTCCTGCAAATACCTGAGTGACCCGAGACCCACATGAGCCTGATTATACAGTCAGGAAGTTACGACACTATACCCAACTGTCTGCGCATATGTTTATTATCCTATTCCTGTTCATGTTCGTGTCGAAGAGATGACCCCATTTCGGAACAGTATAAATTTCGACTGCAAAGACTACCGCATGTTTTCCGAGAGAGTAGAATTCTTTGACTCCCGTCCTCCTGCCGAACACTCCGGCTTCAGCTCTTTCATCTTGTTGAGATCCATCTGTAAACCACCAAGATCTGTTTTTTAGAAGATTTTGATCTTCCTTCCAGTCCTCTCTACTTGGTAAAAACATCGCAAGAGCATGGTTGAGTTTCAAAAGCAGCGCCATGTAATCTGTTTACATGGGGAGTGAAGGACATTTCTCTACTACCCTTTTCCAGACACGTGAGTGGCCTCCCTTTTCAGATTCGAGATGATTTAGGTAACTGTGACTATAAGCAGCTTTCGGGGCTTTGTTTTCTATGTATAATTGAAGAGAAGACTCACCAGGATCTTCAGAGTCCTAGTGGAGGCAGTCCTCATCGGACTCATTACCCCACACAAACCATTTTCGAATTTTATCAAGTTGAAGGCGCTGTTTGCACTTGTAATAGGCCACCATACAATTGTGGCGTACGTGATCATGAGGCGGAACACCATAGTGTATATCCAAATTAGCACTCTCAGTGTCCGCTCCCATGTGCACCCAAAGACTCGTTTACCAGCCCAGAAATGACCTTCTTGGTTCGAGTCTCAATGTGATCATTCGAGCTCAGTAGTGAGTTTTGAATTACTCCAGGTATTTAACCTGAACTAACCTGAACTAACGAGGCCTTTTTTATCGAAGGGTCTTTCCTGTCAATGTAATTGTGGGAAATCTCCTTATTTTTCTCTTTTTTGTAAAGAGTACCACTTCTGGTTTGTCCAAGTTTATTCTGAGTCCTTCCCTGTGGCACCAGGAGCTCGTAGATCACCAGATCCTACAGAAGAGAGGATAGCACCCGCCCTGTGGGCAGCCCTTGGCTATTGATACTTCCACGGTTTCGTCCAACAGTTTGGATTGTGGTTGTCTGCTTTGGAGAATATTTTGTAATCATCTGCGCAGAGTGTTTTCAATGTCATGTTTTCTGGTAGACATTGTCATGGAGGCGAAGAAGGTGTCATCAAATGTTCCTTCACGTACTAGTTAAAATATCTAGTTCGAATGCGTATGCCAGACACGCATTTTTAATTTTGGTTCAGAATTTCAAGAAAAGTTAAATATCTCAAAGATGTCTTAGGTATAATATACCTAATAGTAACTTGCCCTTATTTAGTCCGCGTTATCAAAATATGCAATAACATACAGAGAAGTTCATTTAAATTTTGACCATTTTGGAGTGCAGATTGGTATACTTCACAATAATTTTAAAACGTGGTTCTAATAAACCTACATATCCTTTATTAAAAATATGTTCGTTCTCTGCATATAAACTGATGAGAATGTAGTGCACTATTCTGTATATCGTTCTTTTGTTTCGATAGTCATGGCGTCACTTCCATGGTATTTTGATAAACAAATTCATAACTAGAAAATAACAGGTATCATCAGCTATGATTAATAATTTAACTCGTTTAGGTTACATGTACATCATTGTTCTACTTATCAAGGTAGTCTTAATTTAAATACTCATCTGTGTGATACACAATGCGTTATGTACCTATTGCCTTTACACGTGACCATCCGTATCAAATGTGACAACTAAACGTTAGCAAACCTGTCTAATAAACCGAATTACCACTTAATATGGTTTGTGTTTTCACGTAAACTATATTATCTTCATGCAAGATATGTACGTCTGGTTCTTAGCAATAAAGCTCTAGTTGTTTGAATTACGACCATCTGTGATATGTTAAACAGATCTAGGGTAAAGTACATTTACATTTAAATGCAATGCTGCTTAAAATTGGAATTTCTCTGCTTAATCAAATATATTGCTTCATATGCATTTCCATTACTAATTTCATCATTGCCTAAGTGCAAATAAATTTCCTATGTCGGCGAGCTTTTTGATTTCCGTTCAGTATATTGAAAATTTGTTTATTATTCCAATTTAGTTAAGGGAGGAATATATCGAGTATAAAAGTTTAAAAAACTAGTGGTGAATCAAAAATACTTTGTAGATATAAATAGTAATAAAATGACAGATTATTTTATACCGCAGTTTATTAGTGGGAACAGCATTGAAACAGATCGATAAAAATGTTTTTACTGTATTTTCTGAAAATATATATTTAGGAGTATGCAAAAAAAATTAAGTTAAAAATCGAAAAGATAACTACATTATACCTGAATGCATATATTGTGGTCATCTGTGTCTCTCATGACAAATGGTGCCTATACCTGCTAAAAGTAAGAATTCTGTACATAATATATTTGACAGTTAGTTGTGACAACGAAGGCAACGATGGTGAAGAAGGTCTGTTTTATGGGCTGGGAATCGAAGAAGTTTAGTAAATATTAAAAACTTCTCCAGCTCCAATTAATAACGAAAAAAAGCTTTCACGGCTTTGGTCAAGTTGAAAATCATGATTCTTGGGTTTAGACCGTGTCAAATTGAAATTATTATCCGACGTTTCGCCTACGATTTCACGAGGCATCTTCAGGGATCTTTACTCAACGAGATTAGAACAATGAATGACTATCGAGGAGCAACAGCCCAGTATTTATACCCCACTGGTGTCCAGAGAACCATGATCCAGCGTTACAATCGATTTCCACGTGTGATGCAGACTGCAACTTGTATCTCTATTAATATTGCTTGGATATTTACAAATTTCGGTTAATTCTCTAATTTTATATTTAAAGAAACTAGATACACCTTAGTTTCTTTTACATTAAAAGTGCGACCTGAGCAATGCTGGTATTCAGCTACTGCAGATTGTACAATTTGTTTCTTTTTATACATCTTTCATATTCCTTAAGCCTAGTGGATATATACCCTCCTGTATCATCTACATATACTTTACCACAAGAGCAAGGTATCACCAATCAAAGTAAAAAATGTCACTCCATACTATCGTCATCGCTGGCACTCCGTCCTGATACGGTTATTCTATTGAGTCCTTATTATTTTCAGTTCTATCACTTAATCATGATCACTTCGACCTAATGATCAGTAAATGCACATTCAAACGAACATAAAGTTATCAGTTGCACTTTTTTCAATTTGATCATTTGATAATTACTCTAAAGAATACAGCCAACGCCATCGCTGTATCGAACTTGACATACATTTTTTTGGTTTTACGTCACATTCGTGATCGCTGTCAAGGGCTACGTTGCCTCGTTAATATTTTATAGTCATTTTCATGTAATTTCTTCGCAATTTGCTTACTTTCCCTTTGAAAACGATTTTAGGAAATTTTCTCATGATGGAAAGTGGGTTTATTAAGACAAATAGTTCGAATTTGCCGAGAATTGATTGTTTTATGATTGCCAATTTCTTCGCAACAAACTGCAACTTCTGCTCTGCTGAATTTAGAAATATGAAGACCTTCATTTAAGTAATTTACCAAGGATTGTTATTTCCGCAACCG
The DNA here is from genome assembly GCA_034092305.1 of Diaprepes abbreviatus. Classification (NCBI taxonomy): domain Eukaryota; kingdom Metazoa; phylum Arthropoda; class Insecta; order Coleoptera; family Curculionidae; genus Diaprepes; species Diaprepes abbreviatus. Next base: position 39,217,593 of record JASJET010000022.1, read on the forward strand.
ATAATAAATACATAATCATAGGTATTTATAAGCTCAAAACCAAAATAAAACAAGTAGTGCCGAATCCTTACGTGCTAGCTGTAGCCACATTTTTCCTACTATTTTAAGAAGATGGAACCTGAATAAATAACTTTTCAGGTGTTTTAATTGTAGTACTTGTACACTGAGATATCGCACAGCACTTAAAATAACTTAGAACTCATCTTTTATTACAAAAAATATGAAAAAATTATATCTCCTTGTCAGTTTACCAGTGTTTATATACTAGTGACGTCACAGAGATAAAGTGACAAGTATTGGCGTTTTGGAGGGGAATTTGAAACCGAATTTAAAATTTATAATTTTTAAAGTATTAATTAAATTAAAAAAGATAATTTAAATTTTTTTGGGCTACATTACGTACTTATTCATGGTTTTAAACTCATTCCCAAAAATAGTCAACATCTCAATTGCAGTAACTAAGTTGTACGTAGCCTTTTTTTTACGACAAACTTTTTTTACTTCACCTAAACTGTATTTTACTTCAAAGTAGATAATTTTATAAAAATATACCTTTTTTGATGTTGAACACACGGTAATTTTTTGCTTATAAACAAATAGAGCTATAGTCCCAACTATTGATTATATGATATTCCAATTTCGATATTCCGAATATTGGGAACATTCAGCAGATCAAGAAAAATCAACTGTATATGACCAATAGAAGAAGAAATAATGATTCTTGTTCAAAAGTCACTGCAGCTTTGTTTATAACAATTAAGAAACAGTTCCAGAGACATCAAATAGCTAAATGATATCTTTCATTACTGTTGATGACTTTGCAGAACAGTTATTTAAACACATTGAAAATAAATATGAAAATGAACAGGCCGCCGCAGCATGCATGCATGCAGGGGGTATCTGTGTGCTAGCTGCTTGAGAACGGAGACGGACGACTTCGAATTTAGACAATTATTTCCCTCTCTGTTGCATGACTCTCTCTAAAGAAATAATATTCATGAATTTATTACAACCAGTCACTGATAATGATAAAAAAATGTTGTTTTTTTTAACCTAGTTAAATTCTCGTTAACTTTTAATCACATTGTGATGTATCATTACAACATTATAATATTATAATAATGGTATTTGAACATTCAAAATATTGGTTTTCAGTTAACTTTAAAACTCAAGTAGCTTTTAAAATATTTGATATTAAAATGATTAGGCCTGTTTATAGAGAAATCATAAATGAGTCTGTACCAACCAGAATTTACAAAAACAGTCACGTGACAGTTTGCCAACAGCTTTTAGACGATCTGATTGGCACTGGTTAGTTTCTAATTATTCTACGAATAATACATCACACAACTACTGACAGAAATTCGAAAAACTGCCTCTTTTTTAATTAGATAGCTGTGAGATGTCAATAATTCAATTATTTTAAGCCAGCGTTTTCCAAGCGGTAGTTTGCCAACCCCCAGGGGTACGACTTTTATAAAGGGGGTTCGCGAGAAAAAATATTGTAATGGTGGGAATGTTAAATTAAACATAACAACAGGCAACAATCTGTGACGTGACGAGTCGCTACGCTGCTGGCGACGCGAGTACATTCTCGAACGAGCCGGCAACTTCCACTTCGGCGAACCAAGACTTTTTCCTAATGCGCACGAAAGAACGAGAATAACGTCTGCTGATATAAAAATGCCGCAGTTACATATCAAGAAAAGTGGAGGAGAGTTGAATCGTACGATGAGCTTAAGAACTTCGAGTGATTTCAAAAAAATAAATGAGTTAGTAGTTAATGCATAGTGTGTACATAAATATTAGTAGTCTAAACAGAGTGAGCAAGAAGGAAACTAACGAAAATATGAGAGTAACTATTTACGAATGGGTTTTTATTTTACGGGGGAGGAGTTAGAACCTAAATCGTTATGTGTAATCGGTAATGAAATCCTGGCGAACAACAGTTTGAAACCATCTCTTCTTCGTAGACACCTTGAAACAAGACATCTCGATTACAAGGATAAAACTGTGTATTTCCAGAGAAAATTGCCGGTTAATATAAAGTCTATAGTTTTTCTTCTTTTCTAATAGATTTAAACGAATATAATAAAATGGCTTTGGAGGCATCATTTCGAGTTAGTAAAAGAAATGCAAGATCTGGATAACACATACAGTGGAAGAAAATTTGATTGGACCGTGTGCTAAAGACATCATGAAGTGTATGCTTGGAGAAAAAGCAGCAAAGAAAATTAATCTTGTTCCCTTACCAAACAACACAGTGCCGCAGATAATGTGGAAAGTGAACTTTAAAAAAAATAATCTTGAATTATTTCGCTATTAAGTTTGACTTCTATTCAAGAAGATATATTATTTTCAAGACCGCTGAACATCTATATGACAGGTGCAGCAATTTTCGATATGATCAATGACTATTTTGAAAAAATGAACTAAATTCTTTTTTGTTTGGTTGTGTACACTGATGCTGCAAAATCAATGACCGGAACATTTTCTGGTCTTGTGGAGTGCGTAGAGAAGATCAACGAGAATATTGAATGAACTCATTGTTGTATTCATAGGCAAGCACTCGCATGTAAGCGCATTCCTATGTTTTAAGTAACGCTGTAAAAATTGTTAATTTTATAAAATCGCGTGCTGAAAACCCTCGTCTAATCCGTGCGCATTGTGAGTACTTTGGAAGTTTCCACGTTTCTTCAATACTTCATACAGAAGCTAGATGGCTTTTTAGTGGCAAGGTTTTGACCCGCTTGTTTGAATATAAGTCTGAAATTCAAGCATTTTTTCTTGACCATTCATTTAATTTGTTTTCTTGTAAATCTGATATTCTTTGGTTACAAAAACTTACATACATTTTTTCTAAATTAAATGGTTTATGTCTTTACAAAGTCCAGGTATTATCCTTTTCAATGTGAAGAAGGTCAACTACTGGACGAGTAAGAATGCTTTGGTTCCCTCAGCATCATTTTATTAGAAAATGAAATTCAACCTAACGAAAATATCAAAAAGGATGTTAGTGAATATCTCAAATAACTTCAATTAACGTTCAAGGATTATTTTCCTAATAAACCTATTGTATTTGGATCAAACAACTAGATACGTAATTCTTTTTAAGGGTATATAACTTCGGATATTTCTTTAACTTTATTGGAAAAAGAAAAGCTCACTCATTTATCCTCAGATAGTTCGCTAAAAACTGTTTTTAAAAATCACTCTTTAATTGATTTTTCGCTCAGTGTAAGGAATGAATATTCTATTTTGGCAGAAAAAGCTAATAAAGTTTTATTGCCTTTTTGTATAACATATCTGTGTAAGAACGGATTTTCAACATACACTTACCTGAAAGAGAATTACAGAAATAGGTTAAATGCAGAACCTGATCTACGACCCAAATTTTTAGACATCGAACCAAATTTTCAATTTCCTTGTTCCACCAAACAGGCACAAATATATCATTGAGGGTATTTTTCAATTTATGTGTTATTATACTCATTTTGTATTAATTTTTACAATTGTGTTTTAGTTTTTCGTTATGAACTGTTATTCAATATTAAAAATATTTTTTAATAATCCAATTTTACCAATGTATTCCGGTTTTTAGCAGGGGTTCGCAAGAAGAAAATAAACATTTTCCCGCTGTTTTAAACTAGTGATTATAAAAGAATTTAAAAATAATCTAATTTTTTATAATTTATATTAAATGAAAAATTTAACTTTTTTTACATTTTCTGGTAAATCTCATAACAAATCCTACTTTAGCGTTGAATTCTACCACAAGCTAACCTGATCTATTTTTGTTTGGTGGAATTAAGTCGAGAGGCCGGACAGGGGACGCAAGTGTATTAAAATTAAGGGCATTATGTTGAAAGTTAAAATTATTTTTAAAAAATTGAGTTTCAATGAAAAAAAATTCTAGCATACTTCGTAACTGTAGGTTAAGGTCTAATTTGTCACAGTGTTCCAAAAATATATTTTTAGTAGAATCTAAAAACGCATATAACCGTATCAGATATAATAATCATTATTAATTTTTTATATAGGATTTTCAGAAAATCGCCTCTAATAAAAAAAGTTTAGCCTATTTTCTTCTTATTTGAACTTTTCATTTGAGCGAAATGATAAAATACATTATTTCGGGTCAAAAACCCTCTGTGATACACAAGTTAACCGGAATAATACCGGAGGGTTTTGGCAATTTACTCGCAGAATATAAACAGAAACAATAACGAGAAAGAAAATTTTCGATGGTCATTGAGTAAAGACTGGATTGAGTATCAAATTTAAGTGTTTACTTTCATCTGAAGTATTACAAATCTGCAGGGGGAATAAAACGTGTAGAATTGTTTCTTTATATATATTATTTATATTGTAAATATAAAAACGGAAACAAGAACACGAAGGACGTGTTATAAGGAATACACAAGCAATTTAATTTTATAGAATAATGAAAACGAAACAGTTTGAATTCGTTTTAGAACATTTTTATGTTGTTTTCATGTTGCCTTAAATCTTCCGTATTGAACTTACACCTACTTCTTTTGGTCTTGACTATCTCATGGGTAAAGTATTTGTCTTGATTTACGAAAAATATTAAATATTAAAAGATGTCTTTAGTTTTTTCATTGGCAAATATATTTTATTAATTTGTAAAACTTTTCACAGCCAATTTGGGTAATTTTATCTTATTTTTACAAATACTCACGTTTTGGGCTACACAATATCATTTTCGTCGAGCATTTTTTATATATTCTTCGAATATAACCATACCATCGTTGCATTTTTGGTTTTAATATTTTATGAGCCCTTCGAGTTCTACTTCCTTGCAAATTTTCTTCCCAACTAGATGGTTTTCTTTATCATTCTGACATTTGCTTATACTCTTATACCACAAAATACAATTTAAAGTTAATTTCTACTACACTCTGCAAGTTTTCTTATTTAGATAAGGAATTTGCTGTTGTTTTTTTTTTGATTGATCGCTTTTTTCTGCCTACTATTCAAGTGGGATTCGTACTTTTATCCTTTCTTATGGCAATTTCTCTGATTTTATTCTGGATAATTCCATCGATTTTGTTTACATTTTGATAAGGTTAGATTCTAGGTCACTGTCAAAAATATCACTTTCGAGTCGACATCTAGGCAGTTTCACTCCATTAATCGTGGATTGCTATTTTTGTTTTGTAATATTTGAAGGAAGTTTAGACGGGTAACTTATTCTGTATCGGTAATGGATGGCAGAAAATATATATTTCTGAATTTAAACATAAAAAGAATCAATGGGTTTCTTATTAGTTGTTTAACCGAAACTGTTAATGGCTTACGTAGCAAATCTATTTCAGCCCACTATTGTTTCTCCGGGTCATTTTTGAACTGTCATTTCTGCCGAAGTGCTACACCTTTAAAATTTCCTTTGACATTCTGGAAGGAAGAAGCGTGTTGTGCAAGCTTGGGGCTTAAATATCAAATGAAGGCTCATTTTGACTTCATTTTTACTTTTTCCTATTGGAATCAACTGAAGAAGACTGAAGACTTGCATCCCTTTTCATGTGAATCTTCTTGTTGGATTTGGGGCTGGAATGTCGTTTGAATTGTCCCGGTACCGTGTAGTGTTCTTGAGTTTTAGTATTATTGTCGGCTTGGCGTTTTTTTATTTTTACTGATACAAATCTGGAAACAGGGAATTTTAGAGTCTTCGCACGTTTTTAACAAGGAAATTTCTAGTCTCCAAAATAATGGGATCCACCCTATCTACCCTGTTTAGTATATTGTTACTGGTGTCCACCCTACTGGTATCCTGTTACCGGCATCTTCACCACTGGTTATTCTACAATTGGTTATCATAATATAACTGTTGCCTCTTGAGTTGCATCTTGCGTGTTCCTGTTGATGTTAAGTCAGAGTCTGCGCGGTTAACCAGATAAATTTAACAACTGGCAGATTCACTATTTTTCAGGCAAACCTTAGTATTACTTCCTATTTATTAATAACGATCCATCACTGTATTTTTTCCTTATTATTGTAGGGCGTTGTGCAATAATCAGGCATATAATCTATGATCATAGAATTAATGGGCTTGCCTTTTGTTTTTAACGCCAATAGGCTATATTGTGTGTTAAATGTTAATTGATTAGATTTATTTCCCTTATTTGTGAATTTAGTCGAGTTTGATTTTTTTCTATTAGTATAATACATTTAGCTTATGCTACAGCTTCATTTTTTAATTAAAGATCTTTATTATTACTTTCTCTACCAAGTTTTGTTTGTCCCACATGCTGCTTGTATTCGTATTTTTTTATGTCCTTGCTGATCTTTAGGGATTAAAATTGGAAGTTAATTCCTAACACACATCGTGGAAAGATTCTGCATTCAGCCTAGCTTTTGATGCAGTGGCGCCCTGAATAACCCACCCCTACTCTTCAGCATAGGGGTTAGCTCGGAATTTTTGCTCGCTGATGCTGCTACTAGCTTTCCACTAAACTCTGTTGATTTGTTACAATAAATTAGCTTTTGTTTCCACTTTATTGTGAGGCACCCTTAAATTCCAGTGTAGCAAACTATAGACATAAATGTTACAAAATGTAGATGTAGAGCACGTTGAATTATAATAATCTATTGCTTGAAGATCAAAAGTTGGCTTTTGGGAATGTTTACAATTACACATTTTAAACTTAGTTGTTGAACGTTTTCAGCTTGGTAAAATAGAATGAAAGTAATAAATAGTTTCATTCAAATTTAACTATTACTGATTCAAAAAAAAAATGGATTCGTCCATTATTTTGGGATAATATTGCATTGAAAAAACAATTAAATAAGGTATACTTAGTTATTTATTTCATTTTTATATTAAAATATTTTGGCATTACGGTTCCTTCATACTAACAATTTCTTCTGATGTTATGCTTTACGAACTAAGTTAGTGCTTATACAGGCTAGTCTAATAGTATTTTCAAGTGTAATTGCTTGGTAATTATAGGAATTTAAGAAAATATTGGGGATATAAATTGTGGGGACCGCTGAGAGCATGAAACCAAAATTATTTTTGGATATACAGAATTGCGAATGGAATTAGTATAAACCAAACACATTTGTTTTTAAATGGAATACCCTAAGCATTGTTTTATTTATAGATTGCTCTATTTTTTGTAATTCACTCAATATATGGTTGTTGGGGTCTATATAAGGTCAATTAATATTGATGGCCAATTTTCTTGAAAAACAGAGCCAAGTTTGACTTCATCTGTATTTTTTAGTAAGTCAGCATCGTAACATTTCATATCGAAAAATATATGTATATGGGTCCTGTTTTTGTTTTAGATACTTTTTTCGGAATTCTTTTGTAACAGGATATACAGGATAATTCAATACTCTGGTTTCAAGATTTCTTGGAAAACTCAGTATATTTTATTTAATTTTGATAGCTATAATAATGTTCTGTAAGTGTCATTAAGCATTTATTATAAATAAATCCACTAGTTTTTAAGATATTCATCGACTTTACATTTGAAATTAAAATCAGAGGTAGCCATGTACAAGCAACAATTTCTTAGCTTACCTCTGAATTATTAATTTAAGTGGTGAATCAATAACTATTGCTTCAATTGATACTAAAGAAGTTTTTATTATAAGACGTTAGGATGCATTTTGCAGGGTACCTATTCTCGTTCTTGAGAGAACGATCACTTGATGGAAAGTGGGCGTGGTTCTCACGAAAAAGTATGAAATCGTGTTCTGGGTAGCTTTTCTCGTTCTCGAGAGAACGTTCATCTTGATGGGAAGTGGTCGTGGTTCTCACGAAAAAGTAAGAAACCTTATTCTGAATACGTTTTCGTACTTTTTCGTGAGAACCACGCCCACTTTCCATCAAGATGATCGTTCTCTCAAGAACGAGAATAGGTACCCAGATAATAAATAATCGTCCTGATTTATATTTTGGCAACGAGTGACAAAAACAGCTTGTTAGCAGAAATAATTTATCACGACAAATATCCTCATAGGAGACAACCACATAAACGCATTTTTGTAAAACATATGCAACGGTTTTATGAAATGGGAAATATAGAATACACTAAAACTGGTCGAATCAAGCCTGTTTGAAATGAAAAAACCGAGTTAGCAAAAAAAAAGAGGACCTACACCTCTCTGCTCAAGAAAAGACGCAAGAGAAATATGTATTAGTAAGACCACTATTTATGAATTTTGCAGTAAAACATTTTTATCCATATTACATTCAATTTCTTCAAAAATTTTATGGTGATAATTATCTAAGTAAATGAATATTTTGTTACTGAGGAAATTAATAAATAGAAAAAAAACAACCAAATTTTTTTTTTTGATTTTTTATTGTTTACTGATGAACCAACATTTCACAAAAAATGTATTATTTCATTATATTCATATGCACAACCTACATAGGTGGTCTCTTAATGTATGAGATCGTATTATTGAAAATGTTGTCACTGGTTCGCATTTCTTGGATATGTTCAGGTGTTGAAAGAAAATTTTTAGTCATTAATACACTAATTACCTATAAATCTTCATTATTCATGACGGTGCCACTAACCAGAAAACAATCAGGTGGGGTGGCCAGTGAGTCCAGTTTGGTCGGGTGGTTTTGAAGGGACTTCGTCACAACCCCTTGTATTTGCGGTGATAGACAATAATAATGACGACCGAAACAAAACTTATCTTGATAATTTCATTGAAATCCCAAAAGTCACAACTTGTTCAGGTCATAGTTCGGAGATTAATTTAATAAGCTTTGAACAAGTTCTCCCGAACCATCCAATTATACGAAAAATTTGAAAATAATCCTGGTGAGAGAATCCAATTGCGCTACACTACATGACAAATTAATAATAATAATAACGATAGTAATAATAAATAAAAAATAGATCCACATTTAGACTCGATGAACCTCAATTTTCGGACGAATATTTCTTTTTCACTTTTTGGAAGAAAATAATGGTAGGGAGTCTCGATGGTAATAAGACGTTCCTCCAAATAACTGGATACGTGTTTTAGATTTTTCTAGATTTTAAGTTAAACACGGTGAAAACAAGGGGGTTATCTTACTGATATTCATATTCCGAGAACTGCTCTGTAGACCTTTCATTTTCAGTACATATACACGTCACTTTAGCACGTTATTACCTTCTAGCGTTAGATGATATATCGAGAGTCGCTAAAAATAAAGGTATTAAAATTAGTACATATAAACTTTTTAGTATATGGAACATAAAAATGTTATAGCGTTTTCCTAAAGTTAACCTTTATGGATATTGACAAGCGTTTCGTATTATTGTCAGTTTGATTGTCTGTACGTCTGTACCCTCCAAACGCTAAAATTTCTAGACCAATATATATGGGATTTTCAGTTTTATGTAGCCTAATAACTCAGTTCAAATCTGCAATAAATATTACCCTGGGGCACTAACCTAAATTGCTAAAAAGCGTTGTAAATTATATTTCGTAGAGTTTGCCAAAAAGTTTATATTTATTTTACGAAATCCACGCAAGAGAAGCTGCGGGTAACAAGTAGTTACAAATATTATTTGTTGATATTTAGAAAATTTTCCTTGTAATTTATATTTTGTTGAAATCGAATTGATAAGTTTCTCTAAAATAAAAGGCTTTTTAATTGTATTAAATTGAACTGTACCGCTTGAAATATAATTTTCAGTAAGATAAGCTCGCTATTTTCTTTCCCTGCTGTTTTTTTGTTTATTTCTATGCAAGTATTATTTTATTATATTTTTCTTGTGGCAATTATTTCGATTAAGTGAAATAAAGGAAAACGACTTTTTTTTCAAAAAATATCATTACATACCCCTATTTCGAGGTCATAGAATACGATTTTAGCCTTAGTTTCCCATAATTTTTCTTCGATATTTGGGAAAACGCAAAAAACACCATGCTTCACTTCAAAACGTTAGTTTCAATACATTGTATATAATATAATTCAACTATTTTTGCACAAATTTTAGCAAACAAATAAAGAAATACTGTTCTGTTACTGAAAACGCCATAGTAGCCAATCTCTGCCAGGGAAGGATATTGGGGAAGGTCTGAGTTGATAGAGAACATAGATGGTTTAGTATCTGTTGCAAAGAATAATATAGTTAGTAAAATTATAAGACCAAGATGTATAAAAATAAATTTGATGGAAGGATATTATTTGGCACCAGAATAATACAATAAATAGGCGGCATAAAGAAGTATCCAATAAAAGCAAATTATTAATGTTTGCCGTTTAAAATCGTTGCTGGAAAGCAAATTTATTGAATCGTGGAGGGGAGCTCCTGGAATGAGGTGTGCTAAGGAACATATAACTGGGTCTAGCTCACGACGTACTAAGGAGCTTCTCTTCTTGGGAAGGAAAGAGCTGGGAATTGTGATGGGATTGTTGGCAGGACATTGTCATCTCAGGGGCCATCTTCATAGAGTCGGTGTCGAAGGCGTTTGGAGGAGAATGAAACTGTTGACCATGTTCTCAGAGGGTACCCAGCAGTTAACGGACTGAGATAGAGATATTTCGAAGATATAGTTTTGTTACCAGAAGCAGGCAAGTTCAACTAACAAAGCTGCTTGTGTTTGCAAAGGCGATCGAATAACCTGCAAATATGGTGGGATGTAAAGGGCCCAATAGAGGCCTAGGCATCGATGATCTAGTATCACCACCCCTTTTTCATTCATTCATTCATTCGTAATGTTTGTCGTCATCCTCATTAAAAGAGGGGAATTAAACCGGTCAAATGTATTTAAAAAAATCATGGTACATGTTCTTGTAGTCGGAATATTTTTTCCGATGTAAATATTCTGTTAAATAGCCATTAAAGTGTACTTCGTTCAAATATGTTTTTCGGGTCCTTCTTTTTACAGCTTTGCTCAAAAGGAAAGAATATATATGCATTTCACAGAAATCGTATTCATACTATGGCAACAGCGCAAATTATTCTCCTTTCTTCTTTCTCCTGCTTTAGCATCGGAAAAATCCGATCGAAATTCAAATCTTTGCAAGTAATCGTCCAATATTTTCTAATATTTGTAATGGAAGGCCAGACATACTGTAAAATATGTTTTTTTTGTGAAAGTTTTTATGAGTTGTCGGTTTCAACCCCTAGAAGGGTAAGATTATTGACATCGAGAAAGAAAGTAAAAAAATAATATAGACATAAAATTGCAATTTATTTTTACAAAGCATATATCACTGACATAAAAACATTTAAAAATAATTAAAATGAATCATCAGATTCTTCCTTTTCATCTTTTTCATCAGCGATATCATCTTGAAAACAAATTTTTTGGTCTTATAAAACTTTTAGTAAATTTAGCTTATCACTTTCCACTTTTTTATATTGTTTTCGACTAATAATAAATGAGCTTTAAGTATGGACCGAAACTAAGAATAAATCTGTGAAACAAATCTGCATTGACTTTTTGTGGACTAATTTTTCTGGTGTAATTCTGACGATATAATCTGATATCTGTATTCTTAGTCTCTTGCGCTTCATCTGAAAGCTCACCAATTGGAACTAAAGCTTTTTGAACTATAATTAGTCCATGTATAAGTAATGTTGCATAGAAGGCGGCATATAATACCAATTGTACAACTGTTCACCTATTTTTAGACAGTACTGCTCGAAGTTTTCAAGATTCATTTCACAGCCACTGTTAATTATCCGCAAAATTATTCCAAATCGATTAATTAGGTCTTCGTTTATCCAGTTATCTCTGACAACAAAGCTGGATTTGAAAAAAAAAGTCTGGCAGTGTTGTCATTATTTGTATTTCCAAAACCAGATTTTGAAATGTGTACAAAAACTTCCATTTTTGCCGAAATACGGTTTGTAAATTCGTCTTCGTGCCTCAAATGTCTCCTTGTGATCTTTGGATACTTTCCAAGTTTTGAAGTCAAGTCTGTACGCTACATGCAATAAGCATTGAAAGCATAGAATATGTGCATGTAATACAGATAAACCAAATTTCAAAATGTGTTCATATGAAATTTTGGTGCTGCAAATATAGCAACTCATACTTGATGTATTTGTCAATGCGTTACCTACTTTACCATCAACCATTCATTCATTCATTCATATCAGCCCGTTTTCATCCACTCCTGAATGTAGGCCTCTTCCATATTTTTCCATTTCTATCGGTCCGTAGCGATCCCCATCCAGTTTTTTCCGGCAATTTTCTGGATGTCGTCACGCCATCTCTTTTGGGGCCTGCCAACACTTCTCTTGTTCTCTCTTGGCCGCCATGCTGTTATCTTGTATGTCCATCTGTCTATGTCATGTCTTGCGATATGTCCAGCCCATCTCCATTTTAGCTGCGCTACTCGTTTGCTCACATCTGTTATTTTCGTTCTTCTTCTAATTTTTCATTTGGAACTCTATCTCGTAAACTAATTCCCAGCATAGCCCTTTCCATTGCTCGTTGTGTAACCCGAAGCTTATTAATGGCTTTACATGTTAGGGAGGTTGTTTCAATACCATAAGTAAGAACTGGAAGGATGCACGACTCGTAGACTTTTCTTTTCAGACTTATGGGGGTGTTACTGGATTTAAGAATGAATCCGAGTTTGCCAAAAGCTGCCCAGCTGAGACTTATTCTTCTAGGAATTTCAGCCGATTGGTTTTCCTTCCCTATTTATATTTTATGACCTAGATATATGTATTCTCTTACGTTTTCTATTATTTTATCTTCAACTTTAATTTGTATTTGTTCTAGACTCATTATTTTTGTTTTTGACAAGTTCATTTTGAGTCCTATCCTAGCTGATGGTTGATGAAGTTCTTGTATCATACATTGGAGTTGTTCTGGTGAATCACTGATTATAACAATATCATCAGCAAATCTTAAGTGGTTTAGTCGTGTTCTGTCTATGTTAATTCCCTTGTCATGCCAGTCCAAGCCCATCAACCATTGTTAAAGATAAATTAAAATTTATAAGTCCAACTGTTGATCTGTAAGGCACTAAAAGTTTAATTTCACTGTTAACACATGCTTCTTGTAGAATAGATATTTTGGATATTTCAGGCACCCATTGTAACCTCAATGGCCGACAGTATCTTTTAGATACAGGTTGGGGATTTTTCCACAAAGTTTCTTTTGAATTTACATCCACAAGTTGAAGAGGCATCAGCGAAGTTGCGAAAAGATTGTCTTCTGCTAGCGGTGTTTCCACATTAAAAGTAATGACCGAGTGTCATTGGATCCAATAGTAAAACATTTTAAAATACCTCCACAGGTTTTGTTTAATAGTCTCTGTAAAGGCACTTCGCATTTTTTTTCAGTTATTGATATTCCTTGTGGATAAAACGCCTTTTTCGTATATAGAACTTTATAATACGGTGGACATCAGTCATATCCATGGAACTTAGTATTATGATCGCGAGTTAAATTAGAGGAAATCAGCAGTGCTACGGATTATTCCAGAGAAAAACTATGAAATTTTATATGATACAAAAGTTTCTATAAGAGTGAAGTTTGTGGATATAACAAAATTTTAACAATTTAGTGCAAAAAGTAAACCTAAAGTAAATAGTGAATTTTTGTGTTTTCCGGAGAAACTGAAGAAAAGTTGTGGATAAACAAGGCCAAAATGGTGTTCTACGTCCTCAAAGTATGAGAGATTTATTTTTTAAAAACGTCGTTTTCCTACATTTTTCTTAATCGAAATAATTTTCTGTGTTAGTATCAGAAATGAAATTAGATTATATTGCTTTAAAATTTTAACTTATTTACATTAATACGTTTTTTTTGGCTCTAAAAAAAGAAACTTTCTAAAGCTCCTCCAAAAAAACAAAAAAAATCTAATGGATGGTTCTTGATCTATAAAAATGTGTTATTGATTTCACTGCTCAATAACAAAGATATATTGGCAAAATTCCAAAAGAGGTACTTTACTTTGTATTGTAAATGGAAAAGGTAACATTGGCGATTTTCTGAAAAAAAAAACGAAAATGCTGAACCTTTATATAATTGGTAGTTTGTTAGCAAAAATTCAAGTAAATTTAATTAGTCTTTTTGATTTTTATACTAATAACTATTTTCGTATTTTTACACCAAAATATAACCAATAAAAAGGGAGCAGTTTTCCATTCAATCAACAGTAAAATAAAGCTGACTTTCCAGAAATGGCATTATTGGCTTTAAGGCTTTTACAGCTTTATAACGGGCCGGAAATTATGACAATAACAATTGTTCTCGTTCCATGACGCATTTCCTACCTTTACTTACAAAACAAAATAATAATATATATCCAAAATCTCAATAAAGAAACAATAGCCGTAATTTATATGCCCGCCTGCCTTCCTTTGGAAGCGAACGCAAACAAGAAAATAAACCGAGAACCAACCGTTCCGTTTTTATTTATTTTTCTTTGAATAGGAGTTGCAACTTCCAGTGAAATATTATTTAACCGAATTTACATATTATTTTATTTATATTCAGGGTTATTGGTTATAAATGAGCCATTCCTCTAACTCTTTTGTGTTTGAGAAACATTGTTCGTAAAACAAGATGCAACCGAAAATATCATATACAATATATCAAGCATATAGTGGAGGATTCCAAAACAATTTATAGATGCGGGCCAACCATGCTTTAGCATTTAAATAAATCTTCACGGTCCTAGAATTAGTTTAAAGAAGTTACAGTTTTTCTCTTTCAGACCATTAAGAGGTCACACCATTCTGTGATTAAAAAAAAACAATTTTTTGGCCAGATAAATTGCTTATAAAGGGTGTTTTTTATAGAGGTATAAACTTTAAGTTGGCAACACTTTTTTAACTGGCGGCCATTTTGTCAGCTGTCAAGTGATTTATGTTTAGTTTGGTTTGGCATTTCAACATGAATAGACTGACGCCTGAACAACGCTTCCAAATTGTGCAAATTTATTTTGAAAATCATGGTTCTGTTCGAAATACGTATCGCGCATTACGTCCATTTTACGGTCAACATAATCGTCCATCAGAGCAATTAATTCGATTAACTATGGAACGTTTTCGCACCACGTTTACTCTAAAAGATAACAAGCATCCACAGAGACGTCGTACAGTGCGTACAGAAGAAGTCATTGCTCCTGTAGAGTGTAGCGTAGAGGAAGACCCGAATCAGTCTATCCGTCATCGTGCACAGGAATTGGATATGTGTCCATTCACTTTATGGAAGATTTTGTTGAAAGATCTTGGTTTGCGTGCTTACAAAATCCAACTCGTGCAAGAATTGAAGCCACACGATCACCTAGCAAGGCGTAGATTCGGTGAATGGGCCCAAAACAAGATTGCCGTTGATCCCGATTTTCATAAACGAATTTTGTTTAGCGATGAAGCTCACTTTTGTTTGAATGGATACGTCAATAAACAAAACTGCCGTATTTGAAGTGATGATAATCCTCAAGTGTATGTTGAGACACCGTTACATCCAGAAAAACTGACTGTTTGGTGTGTTTTATGGACTGGTGGAATCATTGGTCCGTACTTCTTTAAAAACGATGCTGGTCAGAACGTTACAGTCAATGGTGACCGCTATAGAGCCATGATTACTGATTTTTTCGTTCATCAATTGAACAACCATGATGTGCAGGAGCTGTGGCTTCAACAAGACTGCGCAACATGTCACACAGCTCGTGCCACAATTGATTTATTGAAGGAAACGTTTGGTAACCGTATAGTTTCACGTTTCGGACCCGTGAATTGGCCTCCAAGATCGTGCGGCTTAACGCCGCTAGACTATTTTCTGTGGGAATATATGAAGTCGCTAGTCTACGTCGATAAGCCCGAAACGATTGATCACTTGGAGGACAACATTCGCCACATTATTGCCGATATACGGCCACCAATTTTGGAAAAAGTCATCGAAAATTGGACCTCCAGATAGACTACGTCCGAGCCAGCCATGGCGGTCATATTCCAGAAATCATATTAAATTATAATGCCAGAAGGTTATCTTTCGAATAAAGTTAATTTCATGTCAATTTAAAAAATTCATCTTTGTTTTATTCCATTTAAAAGTTCTATACCTCTATAAAAAACACCCTTTATTTTGACAAATATTTCCAGCGTTTAACCATTTCAAAATTAAAATTATTTCCGAAGTTATATCAATTATTGCAGCAGGATGAAGGTATTGTTGAATATTCTTTATATCAGATATTTTATTTAAATTAATCTTTTATAACAAGAGTTACTCTGAGGAATTCCAGAAGATGAAAATAACGGCGCACTAGTTTAGACTTATTAAACATTCAATCAAGGAATCAGTTTGCTTTATGATGCCATATGTATAGATCGCCACGTTTATTAGAAGTGTACCAATAAATTTTATGCATTTGGATGACTAAGAGGAGTGTGTAGAGACACAATTTGGAAATTAAGAAAAGGTATTATATTTTGTATTTACTATGGAAGCAAACTATAAAATATTCGTACTAGGTTTTCATTCCCTTATTGTTTTATTTGTACAGGGTGTTATATTTTCGACACTTTTAGGGGATATTGGAGTTATTATCAAAGATATAGTGTCGCGGTTTTCAATTTACTTTTTTACGAAACGAAAGATTCTGGTATCAAATTTATTGTGGCTCTTCTAGTTTTTAATCTACAGGGTGATTTAGAAAACCTTCTTTTTGAGGGCCATCTTGTATTTCCGTTATGCGTTAAGTTTCCAAAAAGTAAAAACTGAGTTTTATAAAGTTTTTAAAGTAGAGTTTAGTAGCGTAGTTAGTTTTTTCTAAAAAGTTTAGTTTTTGAGATATTAACCAAACTTATGATTTTTTAAATAGGACACCCTGTATCAGGGGCGGATCCAGCCTCTCTCTTTGGGGGGGGCGGTGACATCACAAAAGTACAGTATGGCAAGAAAACAAGTTGTCAAGGGGGGGGGGGGTGCAAGCAGCATACTCATTCCTAATATAAAAGGCAGAATGGGTTCTATTTTCCTGAACTCAAAGCTTTTGGGAGGAGGGGGGGCGATCGTAAGCATACAGACTCCTATACTCATATATTCAAGAACTAGAGAGAGTAATAAAACTGTTACCGAAACCTCTAACGTACCTGCTCCAGTGCCGCAGGTAACTGAGAACTTCCGTAAATCTAATTATATTTCATTATATTTAAATATATTTTATAAATTTACTGCAACTTAGAATTTCTGATAGTTTAATTTAATTTCTGTCAGTGAGCAAAGTACAACTTACAGTTTTTTCTTAGTGATTTATCTTGTTTGCGTTTGTTTTTATATATTATTTGAGATTAGTGAGATACCCAAAAGATTTGGCTTTCACCTCTATATTTATTCCAAAATCGTTAGACCAGGGCATTTTTTCCTCAACGAAAAATTTATTACGATGAATGTTTATGATGCCTTAAGATATCAATATCTAGATAATAATGTTAAAAGCTCTGTTGAGATATGTTCCAACATGACAGGAGTTGGAAAATCTACTATGTACCGAATACTGAAGGAGAAAAAATGACTGGAATTGTTAGTACTCCCAAGCCACATTCGATCACAGGCAAACGAAAAACCTCGTTGGAAGAAGAGATGAAAACTGCAATTAAAGGGGTTGTATATACATTTTATTATGAGAAGCAGATCCCAACCATCTACAAAATTCTAACTAAAATCACTGAAGATCGCGATTTACTTGAAATTAAAAGAACTGATCTCTAGGAAATTGCTCAGAGAACTGGGAAAAACCAGATAGAAAATCTGTTCTTATAAATCGTCCGGAAACTGTCCGTTGGAGACGTAAATATATCTTTCAAGTAAAAGGTAGAGTTGCTAGAAATAACACAATTAATAAAATTAGTAATTTAACTAAACTTTTGAATGATTTTTTTGAATAAAGTTACTGCGGAAAATTGGGAAAAATCCATATAATAAAAGAATAAAACAAAATGTGAGAACTCGATCTCATAATCGGTGAGATAGAGGAACCAATTATAATTAATTTTAGCGAAGATAGTTTCACTGACTTTGATTAGGAATTAGATACGTAATGTTTACCAGCGTAAACACAATTTATTTTTTTAAATTTT
The DNA here is from genome assembly GCA_034092305.1 of Diaprepes abbreviatus. Taxonomy (NCBI): domain Eukaryota; kingdom Metazoa; phylum Arthropoda; class Insecta; order Coleoptera; family Curculionidae; genus Diaprepes; species Diaprepes abbreviatus. The sequence continues at coordinate 39,235,637 of JASJET010000022.1, forward strand.
TTGTTTTTGTTGTATTTTATTGTTTAATGTTGTTTATATGTTTTTTTTTATTTTTTTATATATTTTTATTTTAGTGTGTCCCACTCTTTAATTTTATATATATTTAATTCTAATTAGCCGTAAGTTTTTTATTATTTTATTATTGTGTTTGTGTCTTTTTCTTAAGCGTGTAGAATTAACATGTTTATCTTATTTTTTTAGAGCTATCGTATTTCCATATATAAAAGTAAATTAAATTAAGATATCAGTACAATAGAAATAAAAATAAGTAGGTCTAATTTTAATTACAACATAAAAAAAGTAATTACATTTGAATCCCTTTTTAGTGTTTAAGTGTAATTCTGCAGATGGTTTAAGAAATAAATAAACTGAAACGTCAAATACCCTAAAAATGTTTTTAATTAATAATAAAATGACCGATAGCCCCAAAAATATTTTATTATTATATGAACGAATTTATTTTTTGACAATGGATATTTTGTAAGTATTTAAATTATAACTTAGAATTTTTTGAGAGAATAATCCTACGTCTTAATCTATTATTATAGACCGGTATTTTTGATTATAAAATTTCTAACCCATTCCTATGAAAAGTATATGTGTCTAACAAATTTTGCTAAAAACACCGGACTAAAGAACACAGGTAGTTTTCGAAGAGAAAAAGAGTAAAAAATGATTTATTACTCTCTCTAGTTCTTGAATAAACTATAGTATAAGAGGAAAAATCGGGTCAATTTTCCTAAACTCAAAGCTCTTGGGGGGGGGGGGGCGATCGCCCCCACCGCCCCCCCCCCTTGGATCCGCGCCTGCCCTGTATATTATTTTAGATATTGATTAAGTATAATTTAGGATTTTCAAAAATATATAATGCGTTTATTTTATTTTGAAGAACAAGGTCAATTTTCAATAATTTACTGTATTTGTAACAGTAAACCATGGCCAATTTATAAGAAACAAAAGTAAAATTTTAACAATAATAATTTTACCAAAGATTAGACACTTTAAAAGTTAATGTTAATGTTTTTCTATATTTTCAATTGTAAAAATTTAAGTATTATTACATTTTCTACTTTAAACAATACTGTTATTATAAAACCAGAATATTGAAATTTGATTGCAAAGAAACAAGAACAACATTACTTCATAAAACTAAAGATGGTTTTCAAAATGCCGGCCGTTTTCTCAAATGCAGTATCGGCACAGTTTTTTTATTCTTCTAATTGCATTTAAAAAATCATAGGTCGGTTATGAAAGGTTTGGAAGGTCAAATCAATTGCCTCCCGAAGTTCCACTATACATTCATGTCGGGTTTTATACACTTGATTTTGCATAAAATCTCACAAAAAAAAATCTAAAACGGAAAGATCGGGAGATCGTGGGGGTCATCTTACTGACCCAATGGCACCTATCCATCTTTGAGGAAAGTTATTGTGGAGAAATGGCCTTAACAGTCCAAAGTTGTGGCTTGAGGCACCGTCTTGTTGAAGATAAATGGAATTTAAATGGGCCAATAGAACATTTCCAAGCAATTCTGGAAAAACTTCCTCAATGATTTCTACGTATCTACGTGCTGTGAGACCCCCTTCATATATCCTGTAGGCTATACGTCGGCCCAAAATAAAACACGATACACCAACCCGAAGCGCCCTTGTTGTGCCTTTTAGAAAACTACATGGTGATTTGCTGCAGACCGATGCCTCGTGTTGTGACAATTAAAAATTCCTGCACTTGAAAAATAATATTCGTCAGACCAGATGACAAATCTAACAAAATGTTATTTAGCGCTCATCATCGCCGGGGTGTAAATGTTGTACTATTTTAAATTTATATGGATGGTATTTGACTTTTTTAAAATTTTTTCAGAGTCAGATTATTTTGCTACACCAACTTCTTCCTCTATTTTTCTACAGGATGATGAAGTTGTTGCTGCTGCGTAAAATAACACATTTGTTTCTTTTCTTTCCCTGTCTCTTTTGATGTATGTTTTGGGACGCGGCTGAATAAAACTAGATTTCTTTTTAAACGAGCAATTAGGTTTGGAAGGGGTTGCCTTTTTTCTGCATACCTAACATGAACAAAGACGATCGCTAAATATGAGAAGTTATCCTAATGATAATGCTTTAAATACATTACCTTTTGAAATATAATTCAGAAAAGTCTTGGGGACTTTTATTGCTTTGTTTAAAACATACTAACATATCATACTTTCCATAATTATCATAAATGGCCACTGGCAAAATAAATAAACAGTAAAATAAATAGGCCTACGTTACAAAAATATTTCATGAATAATAACAATCTGAGAAAACTGTGAAGTTTTGGCTATCTGCTTTTTGTTTCTTATAAACTGGCCGTTACAAATAAAGTAAATTATTGAAAATATCGAATTCTAAACTTGTTTTTCAAAATAAAGTAAACACATTCTATATTTTTGAAAAGCCTAAATTATACTTAAACAATATCTAAAATAATATACAGGTTGTCCACTTTAAAAAATCATAAGTTTGATTAATATCTCAAAAAATAAACTTTTTAGAAAAAAAAAACTATATAAATATCAGTTTTTACCTGTTTGATAAATTATCACATAACGAAAATACGAGATGTCCCTGAAAAAAGAAGATTTTGAAAATCATCCTATAGGTTAAAAACTAAGGGAGCCATGATAAATTTGACACCGGAATCTTTCGTTTTGTTAAAAAGTAGGAAACTAAAATGAAAACTGCAACACTATATCTTTGATAATAACTCCAATAATCCCTAAAAAATCGAAAATGGGACACCCTGTACATCATTCATGGACAAAAGTTTTGACAGGACAATGTTATTCGTATAATATTGGTTCAAAATATTACACATAGTCTTCGTTATTGTCCTATTAAATTCTCAGCTGACGATGCCCATCAACTATCTACTGAATAATTTGCATAGGCTAAATATAGGCTAATATTAAATGTGCCAAATTGGAATTATTATCGGAGGTTTCGCCTACGATCGCACGAGGCATCTACTCCACGAGATTAGAACACTGAATGACTATCAAGGAGCAACATCCCGGTATTTATACCCGACTGATGCTAAGCGAACTGTGATCCAATGTTACAATGGATTTTCACGTATGATGTAGACTATAACCTGCATCTCTATTAAAATTATCTGGATATTTACAAATTTGTAGTGTATGTAAGATAAGACAAAACTGTCCATAGGAGGTTCATTTATGACATTTTGTTGAGGAGTTGGGTTTTAACATCTATTAATAGAACGTCTTATATCTTCAGCGCAATATTCGTTGCCTCTCAGAGCATTAGTCAGTTTTTCTGTTTCTGATTTCAGTGATTATTCGTCACATATTGTAAGTGCTCTATGTACCAAAGAGTTTGCGGCGTATCGTTTTGAGAAAGATGATGGTGTGACGTTGTATTAAGATATCAATTTGTATGTATTGCTTTTCTGTACACAGAATGTCCTAATTTGTCATTCTTTTTCCATTGTCATCAAGAAAGGGAAGGGCACCATTTGATTCGGTTTTCATAGTGAATTTTATGCGAGGATGTTGTTGATTTAGATGATCCAGGAAATTATGAAGATTATCTGCGCCATGCGGCCAAACTACGAACGTATCATCTACATATCTGCACAAAAATTTAGGTTTTTGAGGAGCAGAAGACAAGGCGTTTTCTTCGAAAGCTTCCATGAAGATGTTAGCTACCACAGGTGATAGTGGAGATCCCATGGCCGCTCCCGAAATCTGCTCGTAGAAAATTCCTTGAAAAGTAAAATAAGTAGAAATCAGACATGCTTTAATTAATTCTAGTAGGGTGGAGTCCATATTATTGTTTCATAATATGTCAGATATTATGAAAACTGAATCACTACTAAACTCTTTGGTACATAGAGCACTTTCAATACGTGGCGAACAATGACTGAAATCAGAAACAGAAAAACTAACTAATGCTCTGGGAGGCAACGGATATTGCGCTGAAGATATAAGACGTTCTATTAATAAATATAAAAACCCAAACCCTCAACAAAATGTCATAAACGAACCTCCTATAGACAGTGTTGTCTTACCTTACACACACGGACCACCGACAAGATTGCCAGATTGCTCCGAAAATCAAATATTCGGACAATTTTCAACACATGTAAGAAAGTTAGACAATGTTTGAAGTCTCCAAAGGACGCAATTCCATTTCAAACAGAAGGCGTTTACAAGATACCTTGCTCTTGTAGTAAAGTGTATGTAGGTGAAACAGGACGGTCTATATTCACTAGACTTAAGGAACCTGAAAGATGTATAAAAAAGAAACAAATTGTACAGTCTGCAGTAGCTGAATACCAGCATTGCTCAGGTCACACTTTTAGTATAAAAAAACCAAGGTGCTAGCATCAGTGCCTGGTTTCTTTAAACGTAAAATTAGAGAATGAATCGAAATATATAAATATCCAGATAATTTTAATAGAGATGCAGGTTATAGTCTACATCATACGTGAAAATCCATTGTAACATTGGATCACAGTTCTCTTAGCATCAGTCGGGTATAAATACCGGGATGTTGCTCCTTGAACTACCGACAAGATTGCTAGATTGCTCCGAAAATCAAATATTCGGACAATTTTCAACACATGTAAGAAAGTTGGATAATGTTTGAAGTCTCCAAAGGACGCAATTCCATTTCAAACAGAAGGTGTTTACAAGATACCTTGCTCTCGTGGTAAAGTATATGTAGGTGAAACAGGACGGTCTATATCCATTAGGCTTAAGGATCATGAAAGATGTATAAAAAGAAACAAATTGTACAATCTGCAGTAGCTGAACACTAGCATTGCTCAGGTCACACTTTTAATGTAAAAGAAACCAAAGTACTAGCATCAGTGTCTGGTTTCTTTAAACGTAAAATTAGAGAATCAATCGAAATATCCGGATAATTTTAATAGACATGCAGGTTATAGTTTCCATCAATCGTGGAAATCGATTGTAACGCTGGATCACGGTACGCTGAGCACCAGTTGGGTATAAATACCGGGCTGTTGCTCCTCGATAGTCATTCAGCGTTCTAATCTCGTGAAGTAAAGATCCCTGAAGATACCGCGTGCAATCGTAGGCGAAACGTTGGTAAATAATTCGAATTTGACACGGTCTAAACCCAAGAACCATGATTTTCAACTTGATCACAGCCGTGAAAGCTTTCGTTCTTTAATATTAACTATACTTAAATACCCTAAAACAACTTTATTTTGTCTAATGTAGATATTAAGTTCATTACTTAAAATTCAACACGATAATTTTCGCACTTATTTAATGTTTTAAGGTGGGTAGATATTAAATTAAAACATTCTCAACAATGTAAAAAGATATGCTTTTCTTAAGAATGCTTTTAATGTTTTCCATATAAAATAAACAAGGATTTGTTTGAAACGGAGCCAAGTTAAATAATAACATTAATTGAAGAAGGGCTCCATTACGTGGGTTCGCTTAATTTAATTTTGCAAAAGTAGGTGGAAAATAACTTTCCTCTCTCACAATTCCTTCAAATAAAGAAAGCCGCCGCAAGCGTGAATCTGCGAAGCTTCTGTTTCAGTAATGCGTCGGAAAGAGACTCAATGGTAAATAACTATACTAGAAAATAGTAATAGTAAACATTTCAGTTAAGTCAAGTAAATGATTTTGAATTAAAAAAAATATAATTTTTAAAATATTTATTTATTCCTGGGCTCAAAGAATTTGACGAAGTTGCTAATAACACTACGCAACAAATTTCAAGTTTATTTATTGTATCTTATATGAAAAGTGGATTTTTTTTGTTAATTTTGGAGCGCGAAATTAAAAACTTAATTGCAATTTTCAAGAACAAATTTTTTATATCATTTTTAACAAAATAATAAAAAATACATACTTATACACTTGTAGAGACACTAAATATCTTGTCTTTTTGCCTTTCTTTTGTGAATTGTTTCTGAAGCATCTCTAAGAAAAGTCCAACAGTAGTTGGACGCAAGCATGGAAGCATTCCACTTTCCCTTTTTTGATACGATGACAGCATATTTTCAAACAAGAGTAACGTAATTGTCAGCTTTTTTATTTCCGAAGAAATTAGTGACTACGAGGCGAAAGTTTTTCCAAGCATTTTTTTTCAATTTCTGATAGAGTGCTGTTAAAATGTTTGTCTTCCAGAATATTTAGAATCTGTGGCCTAACAAAAATATATATATATATCTGGTTTCATAGCGTTCTACGCCTTCCGCTTCCCAGTCTCCATTGTTTTCGGTCTTCCCAATCCCCTGGAAGTAAGTTTCTTTCCGACATGGCTTGGTTAATGCCCTTAATCCAGGTAACTTTTGGTCTTCCTCTTTTTATTTTTTCATTTGGTGTCCATTTTAGGATTTGCTTTGGTAGACGTTCGTCCGTCATTCTCTCCACATGTTCATACCATACCAGCTGACGTTGTTCGATTTCATCGAGAATAGTTTTCTTTACGCCCACAATCTCCACTTTCCGGCAGATCTATGCGAAAAGTCCATTTCAAGAGCCAGCAGTTTACATTCTAAAGTTTTATTTATCTGCCATGTTTCACATCCATACAATACAAGGCTTTTAAATATTGCATTGTATAAAAGATGTTCTCTTTCCTTGGAGATGTTTGTTGACCATAATAGTGGGTTTAGTCATCCGATAGCTTTTTTCCCTTTAGTTATTCGCTCCAATATTTCTTCTTCAGTTCGTCCACTCTGACTGATCTTTGTTCCAAGGTAAGTATAATCAGAACAAGATTTTACTATGATATTGTCATCCACTTCCAAATCTGTTTCTTCTCCACCGATACACATATATTTAGTTTTACTGCCGTTAACAGTTAATCCCCATTCTGCGTATTCTTTAAATACTTTCCTCGTCATAAATTCGAGATCTTCTTTATCTTGGGTCACTACGACTTGGTCATCTGCAAAATGAAGCGCATATAAATGGGTGTCATTATATAATCCTATTCCCATTCTACTGCATGATTTTTTCCAATTCTTTAAAGCTCCATTGAGGTAGATTTTAAAGAGAGTTGGTGATAGACAACATCCCTGGCGCAGGCCTTTGGTCACATGAAAGCTTTCTGATAAGTTATTGCCGATTTTAATTCTGTAGAGCTGTTTGATGGCTTGGATCGCTGTATTGTTAATTGGAGACTTCTCCATCACGTGCCATAATTTTTGGATTGACACCATATCATATGCTTTTGTGAGGTCAACAAAAGCAGATGAACCCCTCTATTTCTTACCACCTTCTTTTCATTAAGTTGGGTTAAACTAAACATATGATCTACGCACGATCGGCCAGCTCTAAAACCTGCTTGTTCTTCAATTTATTGGGAGTCATATTCTGTCTAACAAAAATACCTTCTTTAATTTTTGTTTCACTTAGCCTTGGAAATTTCTGACGCAGGTACTGAAAAGCTGGCCCATCTGTATTCAGTGCCTTAAGATAGTTTTTCAGGCGCAATTTGATATGCAGTGGTGGCAACAAAATCTTTTTGGGGCTACCAATGGCAACGGACTGGTCTTTTCTCCTGTAAAGAAGTGCTTTTGTCCGGCGGTCCCATTGACACAAAAAATAGCAAAACTTGGTGAAGCCTAGTTGCAACTCAAGTAAAAGTGCAATCACCTTTAAGTCGCCACAGATTTGCCATTGGTGCTCATCGTATTTTATCTTGTTAATAGGTACTTTATATTGTCGTATGATTCTTTCATGTGAACTGCATATCCAACAGGAATAGACGGTAAAATATTTAATATATGCAATAGTACTGCTCTTAAACTCAATGTTGAACTGTCTCAAAACAATTTCCATTCCTATGTCCTGTAGTTTATATTTATAGCCGCTAATAAACCGCTAATGTTATTGCAGAAAACCAAGTTCCATAAAGGCCTATCATCATGTTAAAAAATGGTGATAGATCTTTATGGCGTTTGCAAAAAACATCGTCTTCTAACAAGTCTTAATGTTGCAATCTTGATCTTAGTAACTCTGTTTTGCTTTTTGAAAGTTCTAAGTCTCACAAGATCGTGGGTTGTTTTGTGCGGTTGGCGGTATCACGTGCTGGGTGTAAAATCAGGATCTCTAGATGTTGATGGCATATCTTCTTCTTGAGAAATCGTTGTATCGTTATTATTTGATGCTTAAGTGAATCATTCTGGGAGTTCTGGAATAGGAAGCTCGCTGAAATACAGGTCTCATGGCAGATTCTATATTTGGATAGTTGATAACCCACTTTTTGTTCTTGGATATATCTGTGCCTTGTCCAACACGAGGTATGATGCAAAAATAGCAATCATTAATATGATTTGAAGGCTCTCTCTAGATCATTGGGAAAGCAAACATAGATCGTTTTTTACTATTTACCCAGTTTCTACGACTTGAAGCGCATGCATTACAGCAGATATGTGGCGCCAACTGTTTGTCTTGATCCTCAATATTGCAACCGAAATAAAGCTGATATGCCTTTTTTATCAGTGGGGTAATAGACCGCTTTTGAGACGCAAAAGTCACCTCAACACAAACATAACAGAAGTGATCTGGATTCTATGATTCACTAACTTCGACTGACTATCCCCTCCGCTGTGTAGCTGCTTATATACCCAAATACGACTCCTACATTTTTAGAGAATATTCGAAAATTTTCTGTCTAATTTCATATTCGCAATAGTGGCGTTTATCATTTGTTTATATACAGGGGCTGTTTAGTTCAAAACAGACATAAAAGTCGATTTACATAGGTTTATTTAAACCTATGTAAATCGTGGTATATAACTATTTAGCTATCTCACTTATTTTAAACTCTGGGGAGTTAGGACTTCACATATGGAGGGGGAGGGTTATCCTTAACTTGGGGAACGTTGCACCTCTCTATTTAATCATACAAATAAACCACTGCATTCTTGCGGTTACATTGTTAATATATAGGGAGACATGGCATCGCGTATCTCTAAACTTTAAACTAATAATAAGAAGATACGTTTAGTTTCAATTTTAGCACACTAAAAATGGTAAGATTTAGTCTATTTAGTTGGAGATATCCTGGAAAAAGGAAAATATAGACAACTAGCTCGTAACCCCATTAAATCTAGAGTCAAAAATCTACAGAACACAAAGTAAATACAAAGACCATATACCTGACAACCTACGATCGACGCTCGCACTACACTACGGTAAGCCGCCACATCTTCATGTACTATCGAAAATTCATTAAACACACATACCATTGAGACCAATAACCAGCTCCAGAGGACGCACTGGCGGAGCTTCTTTTAAAAATCATACAACCTTCAGAAGGCAAGATAGACACGTATATTAAAAATTCCACAAGTTTCGTGAAAATTATTAGAAGCATTAATCTAGAGTCAGACGACAGACTAAGGTTTTGATGTGGAAAGTCTGTATACTAATGTGCCACTAGGGGAACCACTAGACATAATCAGACGATACATTATCAGATCGAACCACGTTACCACTGGACGGGGCGATGGACCTTTTGGAATGTTACCTGAGTAGTGCTTACTTTCAAGTAAAGAACAAGTTCTACGCTCAGGACGACGGGATTCCACTTTATCCAGTCATCGCCAATATATATATATATATATATATATATATATATATATATATATGCCATAGAAATAGCAACAGTGAAATCGAAGTCTGGTTGAGATATACCGATGATACCTTAATCGTATGGAAGGGCAATGACCAAGAACCTCGTGATTTCTTGAATCATCTATTACCATTCGACCTATAATTAAGTTGTATTTAGCTTGAAAAAATTATATTAAGATCTGTAACATACAGTTGTAGCCTTAAGATAAAACATTCGGTTTATACTTGATAATGATTGGAAATACATAGTAAAAACGTACAAGCAAATAAAAAAAAATAAAGTGCAAGTCCGACAACCCTATTTTAGCCAATCTTTAAGGTAACTAAGAAAGGAACTTGCTATCACGATCATAGAGTAACTATACTGATGGAAAATTTTGCCAGTTTAAAAGGGAAAAAGTTAAAACATTCTCTAGAAAATTCGGAAAACGTATAAAAATATGTAGTATTTCTATGGGAAATTATTCAGTTATTTAAGAAAGTAGGACTTAAAATTAAAAAAAATCTTGTTCTATAATAAATATATTTCACATTATAACAACAGAAATTTAAAAAATGAACTAGCAACACAGAAGATAATTTAACTTGAATTTAGAAAATAAAATGTTACCAAATGTTATAAATATTACATTGGCAACATCAAACCCACAATACTACAATCTATGCTTCTGTTTGTTTTTGTAGTAAGATACGGGATAATTGATTGTTACACGTATTTGCTTCCAACGATTCGTAGTGAGGGTTTAAGTAAATATAATCGAAATCGCAAAAAGCGTGGTTAAAATAAATGTAAAACCGTCTCTTAATTGTTTTTTGTCTTTTGTGAATAGAAAATTTCATAATTAACGGGAAGGAGCGTAGGAGCTTTTGAAAGATCATTTATCCAAATGAAAACAAATTGTGATGAACAGGCCATAGAAATTGAAACAAGGCTTAACTTAGAATTATTATTTTTATATTGACAATTTCATATATTCAAAAAGGTCAGTATTATATATATATATATATATATATATATATATATATATATATATATATATATATATATATATATATATATATATAATATTTCTAACTTTAAAATACGGCTGGTTTTTTAAAAGGTAACATACGAATCTAAATATTAAATTTAAGATACGAAAGGCACCAGAAAAGAAAATAATGATATGGTTTACGATTTTTTTGATAATATAATTTTTATCATATATTCTCTTCAAAATAGATATCATTATCCTTTTTCAGTTGGTTGTCATCTGCAAATTTGCTGCAAAATACAATGGTAAAATTGGTTATTTCGGTAGCATATGACCGTTTCGTTCACGATTTACCCCTGTCGTGTATAATCAGCAGCTGTCCCTTATTCGATTATCTATAAATTAAGACTTCCTTTATCAGTGTAACAAAGGTACTTTAGTAGTCTGGAAGATCATCTTATACACTTTGGTACTAAAGGGCTACAGGTTATTAAAGCTTACCAATACTACACACCACAACTTAATTACTGAAAATGCTGCTGTCTAAATAGCCAGGTGAGGCCTCATCTGTTACATACGATAGAGCTCGCTCGCAAGGCTAAACATCTTAAACTTAATATTAATTAAAAAAAAACAAGTTTCTCAAAACACTTAAGTCTTTTTTTCATCTTCTTATTCTTCTTTCTAATGTGTTATTTGCCATATTAGTAGGTCAGACATTGCCAATACTGCAGTAAGAAGAGGTCTAGCATTCGCTCGATCGCTTTAGTGGTCTTTCTTGTTGTCTCTTTCCCACTGATTTGTTTAGTTTTGCATTATTAACGAGTCTTGTGTCTTCAACTCTTATTATGCGTTTCTTCCAAAATCCTCTTCTTTTTATTACCCTCTTTCCTACGTACTCTATTCAGCATTATTATCTAATGTTTTCGTTCCATATTCTGTCGTACTCGTCTTTTTCCTTGTAAACTTCATATCGTTTTCATTTTGTCTGTTCTCATCATTTGTGGGATCTTGGCTGTATGTGGTCTTGTTTCTGCCACATATGCTATGACGGGTCTTACTGTCGTTTATATATTTTAATTTTGCTCTCTGTTTTAAGATATTTGTTCTTTCAGACAATTTCGTGTTGCAGGTTTTCATGGCTCGTTATTTTTCCTCCGAGATCTTTGAAATGGTTTACCTGTTCGATTATTTTTGATTCGATTTCTAATTTACATGTTATCGGTGTTTAGATGTTACTAAGAATTTCGTTTTCTCGGTGTTAATGAACATATTTAATTCCTTTATTTTGATATTGAAAGCAAGTAGTAACCTTCGAAGGTTGTCTCCAGAATCTGCAATAAGTATCACGTCATCGGTATAGAACACATTTGGTATCCAGCTCTTTGGGGTAGACTTTTCATTATTGTATCTATTATTAAATTAAAGATGAAGGAGTTAAGTGAATCTCTCTATCTAATTCCTGTGTCTACTGGTATATCTTTCGTTGTTATATAACCTACTTTTATTTTTGTTTTACAATGGGTGTCGATATTGTAGATTAGACTGGTTAATTTTTAATTCAGCCCTTTTGTCTTCAATATTTACAGGACATCCTTCAATTACACTCTGTCCAACGCTTTGGTCATGTCGCCGAAGCACATGTAAGCAGGTTTACTGAATTCGAGGGATTTTTTGGATATTTCTTTAATAATGAACATTGCGTTAACAGTGGATCTATTTTTTGACACTTCTGTTGTCTGTAATATTATCCCTTGACAGTTTTCTAGTAGTATTTGCTGTCCTTTTTTAGAAATTGGTATCCTTATACTATTTTTTCGCTTGTCCGGTATCTTCCGTTCTTCTAAGATATTCTTAAATAGAGTTAATGTTTCATTCTCTAAGTTTTTTTTCCCATATTTAATCATCTAGTTAAGTGTTTCGTCTGGTCCGGAGCTTTTTCTATTTTTAAGGAATTTTAGGGTTCATTCAAGCGCTTCTTTAGTTAGTTCAACTGTCCTCTTCATAGTCGTTCTGTTTCATTTCTGTTTTTCATTTTATCTTATATATACTTTTCAAATATGTTTTCCACCATACAATTGTGATTTTGTTGGTTTGAATGGTATCCTTGATTTCTAACTTATTGTTTCTCAGCATTCTCCATATTGTTCTTCGACTTCTATATAAATCCATTTCCATCTCTTATGTGAACTTTTTCCATTGGTTTTCCTTTACTTTTTTATCTTCGCGTTTATCTCGTTTCGTCCTCTTCGATAATTGTTCTAGTTTTTAGGTGTTTTGTTTCGTATATATCGTATATATGCATTTTTCTTTTACTTCGCTAGTTCTTTTGTCTCTGGCGTGACTCATGGCGTTTTATTAACTTTATTAACGTTCATGTGTTTCTTTCCTGTTGGTTATATGGCAGCGCTCAGTATGTTATTTTTTATTGTTTTTCATTGATCGTCTATGCTGTTATCTGAGTTAACTATATTTTCTATTACTTGTGAGTTAATCGATCTTTATATAAGTTTTTGGTTACTAAAGTCTATTTTACAAAAAAAGAAAAGCTATTAAAATTAGAGACTTAAGATTAAATATTCGATCCCATTTTTATTTAAGTATTTAAAACAAAAGCTCTCATAGGCCGGTATTTTAAACAATTAATGATCCAAACCCCTCTTTTGAAAATATTAACGTAGAAAATAATAACAATACACTAATAATTAAACTATTTATTAAAAATAGAAGAATTCAAAGATGCGAGAATCAAATAAAATTTTCCTTGAACTTTAAGAAAGACAAAATAAAATAGAAAAAATTTTCTTATTCAAATCGGATAGGTATTGCAAAACTATTTTAGACAAATTCTAATCCTAAGTGACGAACGGTTTTTGGTTCGCAGCTAACTCGAAATGATTCGAGATTGTGGACAACTCCTGATATCTCTTCCTCCGGAACATTTACCACTACTAATTTTCGAAATATCAATAAACTGCCTCTTACCAGTAATTAAATATACAGGTCTGGAAAATCCAAACCAGAAACTCGACGTTTCTTAAGTATGATAAAAAAAATACTATACTATTCATCAAATCAGAATGAGACAGAAGATAAGCATCGTAAGCATCGACATACGTGTAAATTACCAGTTTGGCCTTCGGATGAGGGGTAATACAATGCTGGCGCGGTGAGAGCGGGCGGCAGTATACGCCACGCCCTAGCACACAATAGGATTCCAAGTTATTTGCTTTCCTTCAGGCCGTCGAAGCGTAAGTACCGAGTATTGATATTTCCGTGTTTCGCGCCAAATTTTTTTTATATTTGAATGGAAACGGGAGACTGACGTCTGTAGTCTGTAGTTAAGCAGAAATTAATTTTCCTTGCAATAGTACCGTAATTGCCGAAGAACTTGATATGAACGCTCGAACAGTTCGGAATATTTTAAAGCGGAACAAATATCGCTGTTACGAATTGTGAATAACTCAAGAAATTTTTCCGAAAGACCAGGAAACACGTATGGTGTTTTGTGAGGACATGATAAAAAGGGTCAATAGGGATATAACCTCTGAAGTTTTGGCAAATACGCGAACCGTATTTTGCAATAGACTGGGTTATTGTCTCGCTCAAAATGGAGGCCTGTTTGAACACTTCTTGTAGACTTTTAGGTGTTTATTTATTTACAATTACTAAACGAGTTACTTTTATTTTTTACCAGAATAAAAGTTTATTTTTGAGAATGATTTTTAATTTTAAAGTGGTCTATTAGCTTATTTACTTAGAAATTACCGTTGCGTTTCACTAGTATTTTTATTAGAATAAATATTTATTTTGTAACAGAAATATCAATTTTCTTTACGCTCAACGGCCAACAAAAACTATTTTTTTTTTGTATTTCGACTATTCGATATATTTAAAACAATAAATGTATCAAATAGTCATTAAATATTTTAAATTCCGTCGATTACGTTATAAGTTTAGACGAAAAGTAACTACACCCTCTCATTCGTTTCAAGGTACTGCTGGTCTTCGTGTTGCACGGAAGTTAGCGGGGGTAATATTGGGCGTAGGCGTTCCCTACGATCTTCTGTCCCGATCTAACTTGACGGGCTTAGTGAGTTAGAATTTGAGAAAACGGCCAAAATAATTTAGAAATTATTTTGGCCGTTAAGAAATTTAAAATAGAAGGGTGGCTATAGTAACGTTTCTATTAAACCTCGGTAATATGAACAGTTTTTTCTTTCTAAAGTTTCATCTCAGGTCAAAGGCAACAGTGTTGTGGTTGCGTCGCGTCCAGTTATATTTGTGCGCGATTCTTCTATTTGACATTGGATTGTCGAGAAACGCCGTTACTCTGGTGTGTAAAATACAAAAAAAGCATGTTATCCACATGACGAGTATCTAACTTTTATTAAATCAACAGCCGAGATTAAATTCCAAGGCTTACTGGATCATACAGTGGATAAAATTATATTGCTTCAATTAGACGCCCTTGAACTAATCGATAAATTAGATTTGTAGATATGAGTTTCATTTGCAAATGGGGCTTCGATGGAACGTCAGGTCAGCCAATACAAAATGAAATTCACTGATCCGAATATTTCTGATACAAACTTATTCCTAACCTCTCTTATTCCACTTCAATTAGCAGGTATTAACACGCAAACTTAACAAAAACAGATTGTGTTGTACAATTCCAAACCCTCCTCTACTATGAATTGTGCGCCTTTGAAATTTGAATTTATTAAGAAAACCGAACAAAAGTCTTTAAAGAAAATAGAAAATTATGAACTCGAACCAGACAACTTGCATCATATAAAAGAGTTCTCTTTTCCACCCGAGCTTCAGTACAGTACAACTTATTTATGACGATGATAGACGGCTAGGTGAATGCTTTGGCTGGAGCGAAATCGGTCCAACGTTGTTACCTCTGCCAAACAACATCTCAGTTCAACAACATTGATACTGTGTCCCAGTAAATACAGAGTATTTCAAGCTATAACTGTTAACTCTACACACATGTATTCGATTCTCCGAATGCTGCTTGTATTTGTCGTATCAACGTGACACCTAGAAGTGGTAAGCCCGTAAGTAGAAAGACAAAGAGGTGAAAGCACAGGCAAAAGCTACCATCCAACAAGCCTTTAAGGAGACAGATTAGGACTTCTTGTTGAGATGCCAAAGAAAGGGTTAGGAAGCACTAACGATGGCAACACAGTTCGACTTTTCTTCGAGAACAGTGATGAGCCAGCTATTATAACAAGAGTAAAGAGAAAAAGTGATCCTCTGGTTTCCCGTCATTTTGCAAACTATAGAGAAGATTTGGGAATACAAACTTCAAACAGCAAGATTATTCTTCAAAGGATATTCTTGGTACAACATTCCAACAGGAATCCACAAATTACTTGCTCCATTAACCAGACATCATAGCATTTGCAATATTACCGATAGGTAAACTATCGAAAGATGCACAAAAATCAACGGACAAGTTGATAAGAAACTATCCCCTAGCCTTTGCCCGAAAATCTTCTCGAAAAAAAATATGGAGGATGTGTTCCAAAACTTTTCGCGTCGATGGATCCTTACACTGTTTTTGACATAGTAAAGATTCGGATAACAATTCATTCGTATTGGAGAATGAGAAAAGAGCTGTTAACAAAGAAGACAGTGATTAAAAAGTTCTTTATATTATTTTTATTACAGTCGTATTATTTATTCATTTATGTGAATCAATAAATATTATACTACTTACAAATTATTTACATTGGTATTTATTAAGAAGTCTTAAGCATAGAGGAAAAAATACTTTCGCCTTTTTAACAATTATCGATATCCATGTATTTATTATTATAGTATTGTATTTAAAATGTACCTTGAATACAACTATTCTTTTTATTTTATTTTTAAAGTGTTGAGCCACATTAGACATTTTTTGAATTTATTTTCATGTTTTTAAAATTTCAGTCTTCTATTGTTGGATCCGATTTTTATTTTTAATATCAAATCCGTGCTTTCGACCCACTGTGCTTTGACGACCCGAAACCAGCGAAAGGTCCTTGCCTGACACCATTTTTGCTGGAAACCAGGAAGCAAGCTACGATACAACAGTATGCTTTATTTCACTTCTTCAACATGGCTAAACGGGTTGTCCGTCGCTTTCTGTTACATTCCCTTTTTTTAGAGTTTCTGTTTTGCATTTTCCATACCTGTATATCATTTCTCCATCCCTTGATATGTGTACAGGTAGATTAACCAAAATCCAAAAAAATTATTCTAAATAATCTATTCATAAAAATAGATGCAAAATAAGAAACCTTGTTGCCTACACTGTAAGTAAAGTACAGAGTAAAATGATGACCTGTGGCGCCATTTAACTATCTGTTTACTTCTAAAAAGGGCCGAAAAAGATCCAGATACCCTTGTTCCTTAACACATGGCTGTGTACGCCCTCTTCCACGATAATGATTATAAATGGCTCATCTGTTAGCTACTTTGGATTAAATGTATTGCGACGTAACCATAATTTCAGGAATATTATTAGAACCAAGTAATTACCGGAAAAGTGGTAGTTAGAGACTTAATTAGATAAAATGTATTTTTCTTTATTTATTATTGTATAAATTGTACTAATGGGTGTAATTATTACCAGAAGTTAATGACCATGTCTGTAGGTATTCCTTTATGCTTAAAGCTTTGTAGAGATGGTGAAACATTATCAGGAACATATTTCAGGACTGTTGTTTCAAGGGGATATATGGATAAAAAACTCCTATTAACAATAGTATAAATATAAAAACTTTGTTTCAGTGGTTTAGAAAAATTATATTGTTTGATTTATCTCACGAACTTGACATATTAAACTGGATTACTCGTTTGACTAATTTTTGACACCCCTTGCTGGTGGCCATTACGTGACCATATTTATATGGCACGTTCTCGTATTTAAAGGTCAATTCTATTACTTTAAATAATATGTTTAGTCAATAACTGTCCCTTTCTCTTATATATCTAAAACAATAATCTGAACTTCTTTGTTTAAGGTGACAGATTAATTGAATATATTCAATAACACCGGAAAAATTATTTGTATAAAATAATCTTTAACATCTCAGTTTTAAGTTTCCTCAAACATATACTTTTTCTGTTGAAAGTCATTACTTTAAAGCTAATTTTTTGCTCTCCCTTGGAGAGCCGTAAATACTGGAAATTAAGCTTTTCGACAGGATATATTGCAGTTTTATTATTGATTTTGTATGGCCAAGTATTGGCTGATAGTTTCTACATAAGACGAGAATACTTTTTCTGCGATTATAACAATTTATATATTGGAGTTTTCAGAAAAAATAATGTAGACTAATTTTATTTTTATCACTTGGAAATTCTTTTATATATAAAATTAGTACAATCTAAATCATCTATTTGGATATAAAGTGTAACAAGTTAAATAAAAAAGGTATTATGGTATTTATTTTCAAAATCTTTTTCAATTTAATTTTATATTATTTAGAACTATATATATTCTTTAATGAAAGGTCTCAAATCTTGATACAATACAATAAAAAGTAATAAGTTTAATCATTTAGAAATGACTTTAATTACACTGGAAAAAAACTTCACATTAATTTTAAGGTAATTCCATAAACCGTCTATTAAATGCATTTAATGGCAATGCACTAAATTTAATAATTTTTATATTGAATTTAATGTAATTATACATTAAGTTTGATATGTTATCAGTGACTTTATTGAAATTTAAGGTAACATTCAATTAAATTTAATGCACAAAGCTTTAATTTCAAAGTATATAAGTAACTTATTCACATCTTAAAGTACACTGTTAAAAGTAACTTTAAATTTAATGTGTGTTCCTTAATATAATTTAATAATTAATGGCAGATTCAGATTAAGTCAAATTTTGATGCTTCAAGCTTCCCACCATATCAGACTGAACTGTATCAATACCTTTTAAGCGCGTTAAATTACAAGTATTTGGCTAAATGCTCATGTAAAAATTCCAATAGAGCTTGTTGTTGAAGAACATGGGAGCTTATTCAAGATAACATGTATAAATTTAAATGGTTCGAAGGACCTGAAATATCAGAGTGGTTTCGAAATGTTATACTTGAGAAAGGAACAGATGATGAGATAAAAGTGATGAAAGTAAAAGTGATAAAAATGAGGATGATAGCGATGACGATGAATGTTTAAGCGAAAGCAATTGTTAAATTTCATTTTTGAATTTGGTGCAAATATACTTTAGTTTGTGTAATTAAAAGGCATTATTAATATTTGAATGTACTCTAAGATAATGTTTTTATATTCAATTTCTAAGAAAATTGCGAATCTGATTATTTTATTATTGTTCTACATTCATTCCTCATAATATAAATTTCGAAACACTTTTTTTTCAATTTTTTGATGAATAAATATATTAATTATTGAATGCCAGTTAGAAAAGGAAGTTGACATTGGCATCTCATTATTTTAAATAATTGAACATAAAAAAGATTCTTAGTCAAAAGTGATAAAGTATTGTACTAAAAATAATTTTTTTCATAATTTTTAAAACACAACTAGATATTAAAATGATAAAAATAACCACAGAATAAATATAGATTTCGTCGTCGTTTAAAAACCAAAAAAAAAACTGATATGTGTGAAGTGAAAATTGCCCATTTTACTATTTCAAAAAATGAAAAAAAATCGAAAAATTTCCGATAAAATCGATATATCGATAATTTTTTTATGGAGTCGGCATCAGTATGTAAAAACAAAAAAAATGAGATCCTATAAGACAAATCGGTAGAGTGATTATCGATATACGGGAATCCACATATTAAATAAGCGTTCTGTTTGACCCCGTTATACTGCCCTCTGTATCCATCACGCTGTCCGCTGTCCATGGGATTTAGATTCCTTAAGAGTCCAGTATTACATGATAGAAATGGCAAACATATGACTCATGACGGTTTTTTGCCCAAATTTTCATCCCCTTTATCTCTGTTCGCTACCCCTTTGTATTCACTCACGTGTCAGTTTTGGGATCTCGTTTAGTTGCGTATTGTCGATATCGACAATATTCCACAAACTACGCCACTTTTACCCCTCATAGCTACGTCCTGTATCTACTAGGATGTCTTTCTGTGCGTAATGTCATAAGCGGTGGCACCGACTGATAATAGCAAAATTTCGGCTCTATCTCTTAGACTATAATAGCACACCTTTTTTTATACTCAGCTTTAGAAGCACATTTAAATCAGGAACATTTGTAGGGCTAGTAAAAGTGATTGGTTTCGGGTTTAATTGCTCCAGAACGTTTTCATCAAACATGTTTCACAGCTTTCTCAGGTAGTTTCCTTGCAGGAAGCACACTATAAATAAATTTTCGCTTGTCTTCTTTTCGGATAATACTATTTTCAGAAAAATGCTCCGAACAAAGTCACGCATGCGCTGTTTAGATTTCATTAATTTTTTGATTCATTTCATTAGCGTTTAGGATGAAGAATAATCACGTGACAAATTTTAATGACCTTCATGCCTTTTAGACAAATGTGAAAAGGGACAGACAATAGTAGTAATACAGTAATCGTATTATATAGTACTCAACGTATTCCACGTTTCTGGTCTTACTGAAAAGGCTTGTCTTCGTTTTTGCTCTTAAATGTATTAGACCTCGCCTCAAAGCTACTCCAAAATATAGTGGCAGTGTCCTCGATTCCTGGTTCCTGTATTGTGAAGTATAGGATCCTGGTGGCCATCAAGAAGAAATTAGTGAGGTGATATCGGCCACAAGGTAGGCTATTTTAGCATTTGTGTCACACTGTGGCCTTATTTTGTATTCGCATATTATATGTATCTTTTCTCATCTTCGTAACTAACCGCTAATTACTCTTTTGTCTCAATCCTCTACATGCGTTATAAAATAATTATGATCATAACCAATTTGCTTCAGCCATCATATCCATAATTTATATCCGTTCCCATTGGATTTCCAGTGTCGATTTCGAGCTTGTCCAGATGAGGCAAAATACGCTCGTATACGCTTGAACGTTCAGTCTCTATTGTGCGTTAAAAGCGTGAGCATTTGGGAATAAATTAGATCAGTATTCAACATGGAGTAGAACCAATGGAAAAGACGCAAACAAAAGGAAAAAAAATTTCAAGTTAGTAAAAATCCAGAAAAACAAAAATAAAAAAAACCCTAATGTACCCCCTATTTTGAGATTGTAGAATACGCTTCTGGTCTGGATTTTCCACAATTTTTCTTCAATTTCCCGAAAAACAGAAAATAACTTTTTTATTTTAAATTTAATTTTTTTACACTAAATCGTTAAGATTTTGTTACATCCACAAATTTCATGAACATAGAAGCTTCTATATTATATAAAATTCATAAATTTGCGCCTTTTTAACCGAAAAAAATCAGAAAAACGGCAAAAAAAAACATAAAAATTGAATGGCCTTTTACATCCGTCAGTGACACTATTCATTTTGAAACGAAGATAATTTGTACTGTTGTCATAGCAAAATACGATTTCTATGAAATACATACATACATATATATATATATATATATATATATATATATATATATATATATAAATTCTTTCCTTCTATTAAAGTGAAGAACACTTCCACGGCTAATTAGTGGAACATTTGTTTTGGAAAAAAATTCCGACCACAAGAACATGTACTATGATTTTTTAAATATATGGAACTGATTGATTCCTCTCTTTCAATGGGAATGAGGAAGAACCTAAATAATTTAATTTTATTAGATATTTCTCGATACCGCCTATTTCCACTATTGTTCTGGTGCTAAACAATACTCTCTCTCTCTCCATATATATATATATATATATATATATATATATATATATATATATATATATATATATATATATATATATATATATATAACATCAGTTTATAACGTTTTACGCCGTCTTCTGATTTCCAGTCTCCATTGATCTCGGTTTGTCTATAGGTTTTCATCCATTCCTCTTGCTCTTATATCTTTATCCACTCCTTCTTTTCAACTTAGTCTGGGTCTACCTCTCTTTCTTCTTCCTTGTGGTGCCCAATTTAAAACTTTTTTTGGAAGTCTAGTATCGTCCATTCGTTGAACATGTCCGTACCATCTAAGTTGGTTGATTTTAATATCTTGTGTTATCTTGTGCTTAACGCCCATAATTTCTTGGATTCTTTCATTTCTGACTCTGTTCATTCTGGATTTTCCAGCCGCTCTTCTCCAATAATCCATTTCTGTAGCTTCCAGTGTTCTTAGAGTTCTTTCTTTCAATGGCCACACTTCACTTCCATAGGTGACAATGCTTTTAACAATACTATTAAAGATTTTGTGTTTGTTTTCTTTGGATATTGTTTTATCCGACAATATGCTGTTCAACTGTTGTTCCAGAATCAAGTTTTGTTGCTATTCCCTAATACACATGTATTCCGTTTTTTTTTATGTTAACTTCTAGCCCCCACTTTTGATATTCTTCTATTAGCTTACGAGCCATGTAATCTAGATCTTCGTAGTCTTGTGCCAGAACTATTTGGTCGTCTGCGAAACACAATGTGTATAGTATGGAATCGTTTAGTGGAATGCCCATATTTTCGCCCTTTCTTTTCCATGTTTTTAACGCTTGTTCCAAGTAGATTTTAAACAAGGTTGGAGACAAACAACATCCCTGCTTGAGCCCTTTGTTAACCGTGAATCTTTTTGAAATATTATGCCTTTTCTTTATTTTGCTTGTATTATTTGAATAGAGCTCTTCAACAGCCTTGATAAGTATTATATTTATATTTGTTTTTTCTAGGGCTTCCCAGAGTTTTTGTTGTGGTACGCTGTCAAAGCCTTTTTTGAGATCCACGTAGAGCAGGTGTATTTCTTGGTTCCGATTTTTTCTCAATGAGCTGGGTTATTGTAAAGAGATGGTCAGCAGTAGATCTACCTGCTCTAAATCCAGCCTGTTCTTCGGTCTCCATATCTGAGTATTCGCTCTCAATCTTCTTTTTGACTAGTTTCCCATACACTTTCGCGATTGTGCAGAGAACCGCAATTCCTCGATAGTTATCACAGACGTTTTTACTTCCTTTTTTGTGTATAGTGGTAATATAAGATGTTTTCCACTCTTCGGGTATCTTTTCTCCGTTAATACATTTTTGGTAGAGGTTTGTCTGTATAACTTCTCTGTGCCGTATTTAAATAGCTCAGGCGGGATATTTCCAATACCTGGTAATTTTCGGTTTTTTAATGTTTGGCATATTTGCTTGACTTCTTTGCAATCTATCCTTAGTGGAGATGCTATGGTGCGTATGTGCCCGCCGGAATCAGCTTGTACTGTTTGTTGGCATTCTGCTCTTTCTACTGCTAGCAATTTTAAAAAGTATTCATCCCACTGAGATAAACCAATCAGTGAAATGATATCTTTAGATTTTTCTTGTCGAAGAGATCTTAATATTTTCCAGCTTTCGGTACTTCTGCTACCCCCAAATGTGCGTTTATTCTGGTACAGGTTCTTTCCCAGGTTTTGTTTTTCTTTTGGGTTATTGCGTTCCGCACTGCTACACCAGTCCCAAGTCTGGGGTCCCATCCAGGGAAAGGAGGAGGGGAAGGAGTAACAAACTCGTAAAAAAACAGGGTTCAGCTGGCCCGGCTGATAGCACCCTGTGAGGGCTCCTTGGTCAGGATAACGGTCGAAGAGGGAAGACAGGTCACCTAAAGCCGTAGAGAAGACAACCCTTCTAGGAGAGAGACACTCCAAAATTAAAGCTCTGGTCCTCCAGGTTGGGTGTTGAGGCATCGGGTTAACCCCTCGGCACTCGTGAAAGACAATAAAGGTTAAAACTTTCAGTAACCAGCCTCGGAATCGGATGAAGAAACGAAGACGACTTACGCTTAGACAACGGACTATGAATATTGGCACTTGGAACGTCCAAGGCCTATCCCAAAAAATTAACGACATAATTTCAGAAACAAAAAAGGCCAACCTAGACATTCTAGTATTAACCGAGACAAAAAAGAAAGGGCAAGGGTCAGAAAACCTAGGCGAATATGATCATCTCTTTTCTGGAATACCAAACAATACTCTTCTTGCATCAAATTTTTAATCCTGTTGCGTTTTTATATATCTTTATTAATCAATTCAGTTTTTGATTAGTCAGTTGGCCGAACCGGGAATTATGATTTGTTTTTTGTGAATTTTTAGATGGAACAGTGTTTGCAAAACTGCAAGGCTGTACTTAAAAATCATTACATTTGCAGAAGTATAGAAACTTGTGTGCCCTAAGGTAATAAAAATGCAATTTTTTAGCTTTTTTCTCTACATATTATGTAAGTCTAGCCTTCGTAAGCATTTTTTGAAGATTCTATGTTAGAATATTTTTTCTTTTTTGAGTCTAAGTGTTTCAAAAATATCGAATATTTGGTCTATTTTGGATCAATATGACACAAATGACCTTGAAAACTGCCTCCTTAAGTGAAAGAATTTTACAATGTTACGACCATCCAACCAGACTGTAGTAGTATTTTAATGTTGTTTTAGTTAGAAGAGGTTTTTTTTTTAATAATGTAACTGGGCAAAAAGTAAAAATTAATCAGAATGCCTAGCCATTTTTTCTACTTAAAAGGGTATATAAATAAAGGTATTTAAATTTCCAGAGGTATGTTTTAATTTAAATGTTTTTTGAAATTTTGAAAAACATAAGGGTGGCATAACGCTCGTGGTTGTTTTGCCATGTTATCAGTATGTGCTTGATACATAAATAAAATGCCTTCGTAATAAATTTTAATAAGAATAAAACGTTTGGAACAAATCATTCCACAGCTCGCATGCTATTTATCTGAATGCGACAAAAAAATCTCTTTTGTTAGAAAATTCCATCTCAATTAAAATTTTTTATAAGCCAAAAGTACCCATAATCTTTATGTATGTGCTTCTAAAACCTAAATTTATTTTCAATAAACATAAAATTATCGTAAATTCTATTCATGATCCTTAGTCCTACCCTTTTTAGATTTACTCTTAAGAGACTTGAACAAAAAATTAGGTTCTTCAAGTTATCTTAATCTACGATAAAACTCTGAACACATTAAACTGTAGCAGTTTTAAAGGTAAAAAAGAAGGGAGTGGAGAAAACCTGAAGTTACTTACTACTGATGATATCATGAACGGTCCTTTATTTTATAACATTTATTTTTATGGTTCGTTAACTCGCTAAACTTAGGTTATAATCTTGTTTAAAAATCTGTTTAACGACTGGTTTGCAACAAATTTGCAAAATATTTTAAAACTTTTAGGTAAAGAATAATACTGTTTCGATAAACAGAGTAATTAAATCCTCACCTTTAAGAGGAGATCTTTTAAATATTCTTTTAACTTATAATACAAAACTCAATATAAATATTATGATGAGCTTATGATATTAATGCTCAGATCAGTTTAGATCATAGCATTATTTGATGGTTTTATATAGAAGAGAATTTTTTATTTATACTCTTAGCAATAATGATCCTAAATAGGACCTGTGTTTAAGGTTCTTTTTCTAGGTATGAAATTAGGTAATATAAACTGTTAGTACATGTCGAGTTTCTTCATAAAATTTCTCTAAAGACTACGCTAAGCGTTTTCCTGCAGCATAAACAGAGCTATATACAGCACGTCATATATCGTTTTAATAAGAAAAGATAGCTCTCATAATCTGTCAAATCGTAAAATACGAGATATGGCAACATAGCGTGGTTGTCCATTGACGCTGGAACTGAATCAAACCTCTAATGGGAGTTTTTTTGTGAAAATATAATAGGTGTATTTTTTATAAAACTAGTGTTTTACATTTGTAGACGACATATCTATAGTATTAGTGGTAAAATTTGTCGTCAATTTACCTCTTAAACCTAAAATAATAGTGAAATGAATTTCGAGTAGTGAATGCTTTGTACTGGGAATATGTATTTATTTATTTATTTACATTGCCCTACAGGATCAGAGTCTCTATTATTAAGCAGGAAAAAGAACATAAATCCTAAAATTATATACATAATATAGACAGTACAATAAGTATAGTATAGTTTATAAATCAATCACAGATAATTGTCAATAAACGATATGAACATATTGAGTATAGTGGGGAGAATTGTAATATATTAATTTTTGATTTCGGTAAATAGAAAAATACGGAAGATCTAGTTATACCTGGAACATGAAAATGAACTCTCGCAAGCCAATCAGTTGCTAAAATCTTGTTATTAACCAGTTTATATAAAAAAAGTACACGAGCCCGGTTACTGCTCTTCTCCAGAGTTGTGAAATTAAATCTTGTCAATAGGCTTTCGCGAGGTGTGGTAGTCAATGGATAAAACCCATCCGATTTAAAGCTTAAGAATCTTAAGAAACGATACTGAATTTTTTCTAATTTTTGTGTACAAGGTAATACAGATGTCAGATAACTAAGGCCGATTCCAATTTGTTTCATACAAGAGAATAACATAACGTGCTTATGACCTGGAGCGATTGAAATTCATGACTAGATCTTTGTAGAAAGCTCAGCGTTCGGCAAAATCTCGATACTATAACATTAATATGACTGACAAATGTGAGTCTGCAGTCAAACGTGACTCCCAGGTCTTTAATGTAGATAACTCGCCTTAGAAAAGCACCGTTGATCCCATAATCAAGCAGCAGAGGTATTTTACTTCTTGAAAATGACATAACATTACATTTGCCTACGTTCAGAGGAAGTTTGTTTTTTAGATACCAAGCATTTAATGTCAGGAGATCAAGTTCAAAGTTCAAGCAATCGCTAGGATTCCGTATGTTCCGGAATATCTTTAAATCGTCTGCATAAAGTAGGTAGCTGTTATTCAACCCACATGTGATATCGTTAGTAAAGACGTTAAAAAGTTAGGAACTCAAAACAAATGCTTAAGGAACACCCGACTTTACTACAAAATTACTAGATCTATGACCACAATATTCAACATAGTGAGAGCGATTTAAAAGGTAGCTTTTACAAAATCTAATAAGATTGTCATTACAACCAAAGTCCGATAATTTGGAAAGTAAAATACTGTGATCAAGTTGATCAAACTCTCTCTCTCTCTCTCTTTCTCTCTCTACATTACAACCCGGGGTGGGTCTTTGCTGACTTCACAATCTGCCTCCACTTGCTGCGATCCATCATCAGTTCCTCCGCGCGTTCGACGTTTAGGATTTGTAAGTCTGCTGCAACGTTATCTCTCCACCTCATCCTTGGTCTTCCTAGCGGCCGCATTCCTTCTGGGTTCTCTTCCCATACCAACTTGACGATACGTTGATCTTGTCTTATAACATGGCCGGCCCATTTTAATCTTTCTGCTTTTATTATTTTCACTATATTTGGCTAGTTGTAAGTTGATCAAACGCTTTGGAAAAATCTATGTAAACGATATCGACCTGAGTGCCAAAATCAATACGCTCTGCGACGATGTCAGTGGGATTAGTTGCTTCCTGACCTTGGTAAGACATAGCAGATGACAGAGTATTATTTGACTTCCTAAGATTGATACAGGACCAGAACGTATGGGAGTTTTTTTTTAAATTTTGCTTCAACATTTGCAAGATAAGTATTATAGGAAGTACAAATGTCCTAGAATTCCTGAAAGATAAATAATCATAAGTCTTCTTAGATCTTTTGTAATTCCGCCATAGCAACTCTTTCTTTTTCAATAAGCGAATTACTTCCTTAGTGAATCAAGGTGGGTGGTTACTATGCCTGAATAAAGTCCTTGGTACCGTCTTATTAAGAATTATATTTTTATGTTGAGAAAATGTCGCCACAGCTACTTCAACAGCAAGACACTCACGCAGAAAAGATCAGTCACTGTCGAGCAGAAGCTAATAAATCCTAGGAAAATCAACCTTTCTAAAATTATTTGTGTACGATTTAAATTTGTTATGCTTGCACGTTCGATAAGGAGGATGATACACATCAATAGATAACATTTCCGAATTAGATTCAACTCTGCAAGAGTTTGGTGGGCCAAACACCAAATCAATAAGTCAATTATTGGGATTTTTTAAATTATTGAACTGATATAAGTTATAGAAGTTAGCAAAATTATTAATGGCGTGTAGTTTTAGACTGCCCGTTGCACGACTGATATCCTCACACATTATTCGGGAATATTAAAATCATCCAAAAACAACATACTCCAGACACTATTCAAATCCGGTAAGGTGTTAAGATTTACGAATAAATTGTCGTAACCGTGAAACTGGGTGGTTTATAACTATTACAGGAAAAGCGCAAAAATTAGTTTTGATAGATAATCCTAAAATATCAATGTCGGGGAGGTTGTCTGAGACTAAATTAGTATCGATTATGGTGGCTGGGAAACTTTTATTTAGTGCAAGGATACACCCTCTCCTCTTTTATATTTTAATGTAGGGATAAATATCTTTGTTCTATAAATGGGTAAGATTTAGTTTTAGGTGTTAAAATGCTAAAACATGCTTTGTAATTGGAGGTAAATAGAATTATATAATAAATCTGGCAGGCAGTCCAGATGTTTGGTTTTCCAAAAGATGATAATTTAAAACCTAAGTGGTTGAAAAACATTTAATGATATCCTTCCTTCTCAATTACCAATGGCTACATATCTTCCAACAATCAGCCAGATTTCTCGATATGCATTTGTCCCACTAAATATTCTTCCGTTTTTTAATCTACATTTGAAAGAAAGTGATATTATTAAGAATGATAATTACCTGATAGTTCTAAAAAAAATCGACAAAAACTAGATTGTTTCCAAACTAACTACAGTCAAGCTAAATATGAGGTTACTTAAACAAACCAAAAATTTTAGCTGGTTAAAATTCATTTTACACTTGTTCTTACAAAAAATACACTATGTTTAAAAAGGCAAATCTAAAATGAAAGTTTATACAACAAAAGTATTTTACCTCTCACAACGTCGCAGTGAATATTTGGGGTTTTCAGTAAAACAATGATCGATGATGTTTACGAAACGCATGTTTGCTCTAAATTTGTTTGTTAAAATTTGTGCAAAAATAGTTAAAAGTGCCCTGAGCATAAAGTGAGAAACAAGCTCTTCTATATAACAATGGTAGTAGATGAGAACTAGAACAAAATTTTAAGTTGTCAGTGCAACGATTGTCCAATTCCAACTAGAGGTTGCAAGCATTCTGTTGCCTTTTTGATGAAGGCCCATAGAAGAAGTGAAGAATCCCCTTACACCTCTATAGAATATTATCGGAAGAAATCTGCTTTCTTACAGAAACAAAAAAAGATAAATTAATAAATGTCTCAATTATTAAAATGATTTCGAGCCTACTGGTGTCATGCAGTATTCATTGCACAATTTTATGATGGGAAAATATGAGGATATCAAAAAAGATGTAAATAAATTTGTAAAGTCAATAAAGGAGTTGTTTTTCTAAATCTTTAATTTTTCAAGCTTTGCCCTAGACAAAATAATTTAAGATTGTAGGTTATATACACGTGATGAAGCTTTACAAAAGAAATATTGATCAAAATTTGTGACAGCTTAGCTGTAGGATATGGCAGTAATATAGTAAGTTGATAGTAACCAAGGGAATCTTGAAATTTTCACTGAGAAACATAACACAAGTTAATTGAGGTACGTATTTTTGTATTTTTAATTCATATTGTGTTATCGATTGATATTTTTTAATTAATATTGTTATCGTTTAAGTGCTAATTTTAAGTCAAGTGAGTGTACGTTTGTGATCATGTTAGTTATATTTTCTATTTTTCAAAACTTTTTGCTTTGGATGGGGAGCAAGTAGGATTCCTGAAGTAGGCTAAAAAACTTTTTTGCCAAGTGATCATTACGAACTGAATAAACTAAAATAAATATCAATATTCTGCCCTAAATGCTCTCAGAGCATCATAATCAAACAAAAAAATGTCGGACTTAAATTTATAAGAACAAAATCCGTTTGAAAGTTTTTCATACGTTGTTTTATTTATAAAATGTATATGATTATAAAAAAAATTAAATACACTAGCTTTATATTACTTTCTAGACAAATATGGGCAACGTACTGATACTTTATGTAAACCAACTCTACAACCGTAATCCATCTCTGCCAAGAACACAAAAAGCTCTGACAATGAATCGAGCTACTTCTACTCATTTTATTTTGCGATAAAACCCCGGAACACAACGGGTTGCGGATATTTTACAGGCAAAGTAGCCAGCGGAGGCGAGTAAATCTTAAGTGCCACACTTTATAATCATTATCGTAGAAGATACCGTAAACGGTCATTTATTTACTGGCGAGGCCGTTCGTTTCGTCCGTTATCGGCCTATCTTAGAGTAAACAGGTGCTTAAGTGGCGTTAAATGTCGGTTAGTAACGAATGTAATTTAATTAAGGAAAGAGTGAAGAGACTGTTTTTCGACAGAAATTGTGGTTTCTCTTTAAACCAGGTCTTAGCTTGACTGGCTACAAATCATGCATATTTTTCTTAATACAAGTAAAGCAGGTCTATTTTTTGTGAATTCTTTTTCCATACACTTATCGACCACCTCTCAGTGGCGTAGTGTAGGTTTTTGTCGCCTGGAGCAGATGCAAAATTTGCCGCCCCAGGGCAGATGTAAAAATTGCCGCTCCCTCCTTTTTACATTAAGAGATAATACACTCAAGGACAAAAATATTGCATATTTTAATTTTAAGAACTTTATATATATATATATATATATATATATATATATATATATATATATATATATATATATATATATATATATGTTTATGCGGCTTTCACGGATACCTCCGTGTGAGATGCAATAGCAGTGGATATATCCACATTATGCCGTTGTAGTGCTGAAATCACATTCAGCAAACGTACAACTATATGCAGCTCCGTCTATAAATGAAGTAGAATGCGAACAGTAAATGCAAACTTCGTTCCAACCATATCCTTTCCGTGTTAGAGGTTACACAGTTTGAACAAATTGTTAAGAAACACAATTTATCCTATTCCACCACCATCGAGATGATGGCCTACCTGTACCACCATACCGCGAAGAAAGTCAAAACTTACTCTCCCCGCCACAGTGATACGGCAGAAGTACATGTTTCGTCTCTACTAGACTCATCAGGGTAGCGACATGCACCTGGCTGTGCAAGGGACAGATCGGAAGGAAGCATGCAAATACTGAACGCGGCTTCGCCGACCTCCCGCCGGATGGCGTATATATGTTTATGCGGCTTTCACGGATACCTCCGTGTGAGATACAATAGCAGTAGATATATCCACGTTATGCCGTTGTAGTGCTGAAATCACATTCAGCAAACGTACAACTATATGCAGCGGGAGGTCGGCGAAGCCGCGTTCAGTATTTGCATGCTTCCTTCCGATCTGTCCCTTGCACAGCCAGGTGCATGTCGGTACCCTGATGAGTCTAGTAGAGACGAAACATGTACTTCTGCTGTATCACTGCGGCGGGGAGGGTAAGTTTTGACTTTCTTCTCGGTATGGTGGTATAGGTAGGCCATCATCTCGATGGTGGTGGAATAGGATAAATTCTGTTTCTTAACAATTTGTTCAAACTGTGTAACCTCTAACACGGAAAGGATATGGTTGAAACGAAGTTTGCATTTACTGTTTGCATTCTGCTTCATTCATAGACGGAGCTGCATATAGTTGTACGTTTGCTGAATGTGATTTCAGCACTACAACAAGGCGAAACAAGTGTGTTCGAATGTTTATTTAACTTTATTGCTATTTTGTGGGAAAATGATAAAATTAATGGAACGCGAAAGAACTGGAATATTATGCATTATTAGTTTTGGAGATAGAAAGCGCACACAAACAGAGGTGGTTGAATTATTCAATGCAATTCATCTTGATCAGCAACCTATAAGCCAAAGCATAGTAGGCCGATTTGAGGAAAAGTTCAGGGAATATGGATATGTTCGGGATATCAAGAATTCTGGTTTACTTTTAATAATGGAAGAAGATCAGCTTACTATTCTGTTGACAACTTAAAATAATTCTCGATCCACACTCATGGAAACAGCTTCAACTTTTAATGTAGCACATTCTACAGTAAAAGGCGAAATACCACCCCTATAAGATACTGTTAGTTCAGGAGTTGTTGGAAGATGATTTTGATCGCCGAAATCAATTTTGCGAGCAAATGCAACAATTATGTGGTAATAATAATTTTGAAAAATGAATTATTTGGATGGCCAAGCAATGGACATAATTGTCACTATTGGGGAACTGAAAATCCTCAGTGGTTCACAGCAGTTAATATCCAAAACTCTCAAAAAGTGAACGTGTGGTGCGGTATAGATGTCAGAAGAGTCCTAGGTCCCTTTATTTGAGGGTACCCTTACTGGTGCGGGATATTTGGAGTTTCTTCAAATCGACCTCATTCCTGCAACTTTGTATCCAGACCTACATGAACTCGATATGTTCTAGCGTGACCTTTTTTGAGCAAGATAGAACGCTACTTCACTGCGCTGCCCCTGCCCGTTGCATCAGGTTTTTCCGAATCGTTAGATAGACAGAAGAGGGACAATTGAGTGACCATCCAGATCACCAGATTTGAACCTCCTTGATTATTTCTTGTGGGAATACTTAAAAACTAAAGTATATTTGACCAAGTCTACATAACCGACAATGTTCAAAAAGAATTTATTCATCGACTTGGCTATTGTCAGATTGTTAACGGGGCTCAGCTTGAACATTTAATTTAGATGGTACCAAATTTTTTTTTAATATTTTAAAATTGACCAATAATTTTTTTGACAATTTTCCTATGTAACCAATACAAATTGTACCCTTCGTAATTCTGAAATAAAAAGTTATAAAAAAGTAACGATAATGTCTGTAATTTTATAATTGTAATGTAAAATATATTATAAACTCTCCAGTATTTTAAAACTTTTTAGGAGTGTTTTAAATATTATCCTTTTTTAACTTTATGCAATTCTTCTGTTTAAAACAAAGAAAGAATCATCAAGGAAATGAAAATTCTTTAATAACAAAAAAATTACAGTCCTTGGGCATATCTGTATTCTATAAGTTATGATTTTATATTTCTAAAAAAAAATTATTGGCATATTTTAGAACTGAAGTTATTAGAACTTAAGAAATTGTATATTCATTCCCTACTATATGCGATTTTAATATTCTGGCTTTTTCTCCAAGAAGAAAATTTGCCCAACCTATGAATATTTTACTTCCTGGTATCTAGCCGGAACCAGAGGGTGTAATATCTTATCAGCAAATCGTGACAAAATGGTTTTACGATTATTTCTTTGGATTTTGGTCCTCGGTTCATATGAAGAGAGAACCGGAGAAAAATTCGCTAAAAATTGTTATTTCTTTTGCCAGTCTTAAGAAAATATGTCTTTAAGCATAAGTAACGTTAAAAATACTGCCAAAATATAAAACTGTAACTTTCAAATAGTAAAGAATTGAAGTAACCTTATGGCTTAGTTAATAGTTGTCGATCACGGTTATACTGTGAAGACTGGAACAGAATAAACTAATCATTTAAATTGTCTGTGTGTTTACTGTAAAAATTTAGCTCCAATTCTTTAGAATTGAACTTTCGTTCAGTTTAATTCGGGATAAATCTCTTTCCAAATAGAACTGACTTCATGAGAGGACATCAAAGGGATTTTAATAACTTTAACTGTATTTGTTCGCTTAAATTACTTGCTGCTTGATAGCGCAAAATATTATACAGTATTATAAGATTTTGTAAAATCACGCTACACTGACACATAAGGTGAACAAGTCATTAACTATTCGGGAAAGTTCAACAGTTCTAACTCTTCGGTAGCATGCATATTATATCAGTAATATGGGTTAATTTATGAGTAATAAGTATCGCACGAAGAAAATGTTAGAAGGGCCTTACTATAGTTATATCGAAGACTAGAGATACTAAATATACCAAACTATGGACAAAAGCTTCCAACTTTAATATGTTTCCTATGCGAAAATCAAACTAATAATACTAAATACACCACTTTACAGCTAATTTGTGACTGTAATGTAAAAGGCAGTCTTGAGTTAATTTTTGGTCTCTAAATTCGAAAATTATGATAAAAATTTCCTAACACGTAAAATTTTTGAATTATGATTTTTTTCAGGAAAAATGAAAGTATTTTAAAAAGTAATTTGTAATATAGCGGAGCGCGACGTTGCCAAATTTACGTTTCCCATAAGTTAGGAAAATCGTGCACACTCTGGCAACACCACATGGTGTTGTCTAGGGATGACAAGTCAAACACGAAGTCTCAACCTAGGGCTTAAAATAACGGAAGTAACTATTTAAACCCATATAATTCTAAATTTCACTTTGCCTCTTAGCCGAATCTACTTATAGATGGCCTCTGTGTACGAGAAGTACGCCGTCGCTTTTTGAACGTCCGATACCGGATGTTTCTAGAAGATACCAAAAGTACGGAACGGCTATAAAAGCAGCTGGTCGGCAGTCGTATCATCAGTATAGGTTTAGCACGAGTAGTGGTCAGTATTAGAGAGAGAAGCGAAGTGCGCCAATAATAGGAGCCTTGTATTGGTGTTATCTTTGTATTGAATCAAGTTAGCCTGTAAACGTAGTATCATATCTCTGAACTGACATACGCGACAGTACAAAAATGTCTAAAGTTTAGAAACGTGGCTGTGTTAAACCCGCGAATAGTTTTTGCTACATATGTGATCAGTTTACCCCTAAATGACAGAAAAGGACAATTAACAAAATGACCAAAGTATTATTTTGGATCTTTCGTTGGTGATCAAGATCGGGACTGGGCTCCTCACATATGTTATCAAACCTGTGCAGCAAATCTAAGTAACTGATTAAATAGAAAACGCTTTTCTAGGGCTTCTGCAGTTCCCATGATTTGGCGAGAACCAACAAATCTTTTTAACGATTGTTACTTCTGCATGACAAAAGTGACTGGTTTTTCAAGAAAGAGCAAACATAATATTAAATATCCGGATATTCCTTCAGCAATAAAACCGGTTCTTCATGGATAAGGTTTACCAGTTCCAGCACCCTGGCAAAATGGGAGGAATATTTAGAAATGTATGATGAGAAGGCAAAACCCGATAATGTATCAGAAAAGGTCGATTTTTATTTTCCCGAAAGTGGAAGTAAAGCACCCCATTTAAGCGAATAACCTGAATTAAATGCTCTAGTTCGGGACCTCCACTTGTCCAAAGAGCATACTGAAGTATTAGGGTTTAGCTTACAACAACGGAATTTATTGGACACTGGAACTAAAGTTACAATATTTAGAAACCCTAATCTCTGCAGGATAAAATGTGTTTTTGTGTTAATCCAAATAGTGTTATGGAAAAATTAGGATTTGCACATAACCCGGACGAATGGTGCTTATTTACAGATTCTTCTAAAATAAGTTTAAAAACACTTCTGCTCGATAATGGCAACGACAAGAGATTATTCGTCTTGCACATGCAGTTGACATGAACGAAACATATGAAAATATGTCACTTATTTTAAATGCAATAAGCTATGATACGTATAAGTGACAAATATGTAGTGACTTAAAAGTCATAGGACTATTACTAGAGCTTCAGAGTGGATCTATGAAGTATTACTGTTTTCTTTGTCCTTCGGACAGTAGAGCAACACAGAGCCATTACCAAGTAAAATAATGGCTTCTGAGAAATCAATATATTCCAGGCCAACCTAGCGTAAATAATATACATCTTTTTAATCCCAAAAAAGGACTGTTACCCCCATTAATCAATAAACTGGGATTGATTAAAAATTTCGTTGAAGCATTAGATAAAGAAGGAGATGCGTTTAAATATCTTAAACACATTTTTCCTAAACTAAGTGATCCTAAGCTTAAGGAAGGAATATTTGTTGGATAACAAGTTAGAAAAATACTAAGGGATCAACAGTTTGATCAAAAAATAAGTGATGTTGAATTAGCTGCGCGGAATTCTTATAAAACATCTGTTTCGGAGTTTTTAGGAAACAAAAAATTAGAAAGCTACCAGAAACTTGTAAACGAACTACTTGAAAGCTACTGCAAAATGGGCTGTCGCATGTCTCTTAAAATACACTTTTTGCACTCACATTTAAATTTTTCTCCAGAAAATTTGGGTGTGGTTACTGATGAGCAAAGAGAAAGGTTCCACTAAGACATTAACAATGGAGCAACGCTACCTAGGCAGATGGGAACGAGCAATGACGGGGATTATGGTTGGTTTTATATGAGAAAAAACGATCAGAAATATAAAAGAAAGTCAACATTTGCAAAAAAGCCATGTATAAATGTATTTTCCTGATTTCTTTTGGTAAATAAATCCTGTTATCCTTAAAATATCTCGTTTTCTTTCATTATTTTGAACTTATATATAAATATTATATAGAAATGTTTGTATTAAATAAAAATAACTGATACATTCTCAAACTCAACTCAAAATCTTTGTTATTGAATTCGCAATCATAATGCTTTAAACTCCCACGGACAGCCATTATAACGTAAGTCGCATTTTTTTTTTGTATTTATTGACTAGGGATATTATATTTTTTGCGTTTTGCCAACAATTTAGAAACATTGACGTACTATTACTCGAGTTTTTATGGTCCAAAATTCATATAAAATACAAATTTTTTCTACCTATACTTTTATACTGAAAGAGGATGGATTAATTTTTTTGTTGAAAAATAGAAAATATATTTTTTTAGACATAAATATTTTAGAAAATTTACTTTAGGATGCTAGAAGAAATGTATTAAAAATTATCATTTAACTAAAATAATCACGAATAAATAGCCTTTTTCCTACAAAGAGTTTTGTTGTAAATATTAGGTTTAATTTGTATTAAGGAAAATATAGTTTAACTGTACGTATCTTAAACGTCCCTTAGAACTCTTACTCGTCAAGCCCGCGTATTAAACGTTATGTCAAGTTTTAAAACATTATGTCTAAGGTGCGTATAAAAAAGCACGAGTTGCCGCAACAACGGGCTAAGTTGGTCATATGAATACGTTGATCGGACGTCGTGCGATTGAGTCTCGCAGTGATCCATTTTCTGTCGATTTTTGCGCGAACTCAAAGGAATTTTTTATAATCTAGTGTGTGAGTGTGAGTTTCAGCAGGCTGATGAAGAGAGATTTTTTGTATTTTTGTTTCAAAAATGTTCAAAATCTAATGAAGACATTTTGATGAAATTTTTTTATTGTTGGAATTTTAAGTCATCGCTAAGGTAGATTTTGGCTTTTCATTCAATGAACTTGAAGACAGTAAAACCCTTATGCAAATGCCTGACGTTTGTTCTTTATCGTCAGACATGACAGGGTAGGTCTATTTTCTTCGCTTACTATATATTAACTTCAATGTTTGCGCGCACCCTCGACAGCGTAGGATCCAACGAATTATCCCGTAGAACCACGAGAGGGTATACGTTTATATTTCGGAAATTGGCAATACTGGAGTTGCTAGGTGTTATCTGACATACCCTTGTAAAGTTTGATATTTTGGATGATATATGTGCTCAGAATGTTTTGTTATACGACCACTATTTGTGTTGTTAACAATAACTTCAAAGTTTCATCTCGGCCACAAAATGAAATTAAGTTGTGATACAAAAACCATTGTATATCGCTGGTTTTTCGAGTTCAATCACGACTGTCGTTGGTTTACCGACGAGTCGGGTGAAAGTATTTCAAAATGTGCGTGAACTGATATGCAAGATTGTCATGTAACATATCGTAACATTGAGGTCTCCCTGGGCATTAATAACATTAGCGCATATAACCTGTTGCAAAAATATTTGGCCGTGAAGAAGCTCTGTTCGTTTTGGATTTTACATAATTTGACAATGGCCAAAGAAAGCCTCATGTCGATTGGTGCAAGGAAATACTTAAAAATACGATAGTGATGCTTCGAAAAACAGTTCTAAGATCGCGACAGGTGACAAGTCTTGAATCTATGAGTGAGTCTAAAAATCAACAGTGGTCGACCATGATGAACCAAAACAAGCAAAAGTATCTTACGCACTAAACACTTCAGAGCAAATTGTTGCCGTTTTTTTTTCGGGAAAACAGGTGATGCGTTCAAATGCATGCAGAAGTGTATTGATCATAGTAAAGAATATTTTTAAACATAATAAAACCTTTTTTAATGATAAATAGGTGTTTTCGTTTGTCATTCTCGAATTATAAACGGCTAACTTCGTAACATATCGTCATAACTAGGGTTCGTTGTGCGGTTCCTGAATAACGTGATGATATTTGTATTTCTATTTGGAAAGATGTTGATAAATATTTCTAGATACCCACACCAATTCTAACCATCATCTTCAGATTTCATTATTTAAAAGCAGTATAATATGCTAATCGATAAGTCAATTCCAGAATAAAGTAACTGGCAATAAATAAAAGTATGGATTTCTGGTTGCTTAGATATTAGGTTTGTAAAACGTCTTTTTGTTGATATTAATTATAAACTTTTCATTTATAGTAATTTGTACCACTTAGAAATTCTCGAAGGAGTCACTACAAGCAAAAAAATTGAAAGCATAAACAACGTTACAAACAAACAAATTTATTATTGTATAAATTTATTGATGTAATCGAAGTTCGAATCCGAAAAATTCATAGGAAGCTCGATGCAGGCTCGCTGCAGTTTCACGGCAGGCTCGTTATAAGTGCGACTCGGGCGCGTCAAGTGCGCCTCTCGCTATATTTATTATCATAAATGCATGCTAGCCATTAACGAGAAGTATTAAAAAACCTTTCAACATAGCTTCTGCCAACCTCTAGAACTCAACACGCTTCAGTAAAACATGATATTAGCGTAATTTCAATAAAAACAAATTGAACCTTACGCTGGCAACTCTGATTGGGAACATCACATTGCAGCGAGAATTCGATTCCAAAAAAAAAACGTTAAAATGAAAATTAACCGAATGTGTCAATTACTAAGTTTTCCAGTATACCACGGCGTTGAGCAAATACTAATAAAATCTGTATGAACTTAAAGTATCAAGTTCTCTTAAGTAAATCCGTCTCCTAAAAACAAAACACCATTGTGTTGAGCTAATTTCGAAAACTGAATCGTTTGCTTTGATTTTTGTACTAATTATAGCGAGAAAACGATTCCGGTAATTAAAAAATTCAAAATCATAAGTCTATTGACAATGAGACCTCAGCTTAATTCTCAGACGCGTAACGAGTCACAATTCCTTGAAAATTGAATAACTAATATTCACTTTTAAATTTATGACCTTCACGCAATCCCTCTCTTCCTCAGTGAATGCAAGAAAGGTGAGGCGGCTATTGATTTCAAAATGGTAGGAAGATTTGGTGGGAATCTCACTGCAAACCCTTTGGTTGTGTTAAAAGTCAAATTAACACACACAAAAGTAATCGTGGTGACACGGACCACAACACACACGGGAAATACAGGTGACAAAAATGAATTCATATTTCGGAAGCAGCAATTAATGATCGGGAATTTACGAACGTAGTTCGACGAAAAATTATAGATGCATCAGAATCCGTTAATAAAACATTATATGCGCCTTACTGATGAAAAATACCTTTTTCCTTCTTTTTCCGTAGAGCCATGTTCAGATATAAATTGAGTTTTAATACACAGACAAAAAATTAATTTGTTAAGTGGGTACTCTTATCCTAGGAAACTAATGGACTAGTATATGAAAAGAAACTACACATTTGCCTCATTGTTTGGTCAAGGTGCACTTTTGTAACCTAAATATTAAAAAAATCCTTTTAAATATTGTTTATTTTCCAATTCTCTATATGATTTTTTTAAAAGTTTCATTAATTTACTTCAGGGATTCTCTTGCCGCATGTTACCTTAATGAATTAAATATTTTATTATTAATTTTTGATGTGTAGAAAAGCAAATGAAATTTTTGTAACCACCATGAACTAAATTGAATTTATGTGAAAAAGAACGAAAAGAAAAATGTCAGTGTGGTTTAGTTTCTAAAAGAGAATATCAGGTTACGTGCCTTGAAATTTGTCTCTTTTGTTGTTTATGATACGATTACCTTTAGGGCATTTTAAGTGATTTCAAGCAATATTTTTTTATCTGATCTCCTTGGAACCTTAATATTTCATTGAAATTTACATAAATTGTGGTTTTTGATAAATATCCGGATTATTTACAAATTTTGATCAATATCTGTGCTAAAAAGTTAAAAATTATCTTTATTGCAAATTGCTTGGATTATCGTTAATAAAAAACAATATGTATAAAAATTTTATTTTTATCGGCCCTAATGTGACATAATTTGATTGTGAATTCCTGCAAATGGATTATTTTTGGTAGCATATGGCCATTTTGCCTACAATTCACTGCTGTCTCATATTTGAAAGTAGCTATTCTATAAAACTATAAATAAAACCTACTATGGAAAATGTACAGAAATCTGGTTGTGCTTCCTGGCTCTTGCAGTTTTAGTGTTAAAAAACTATTATTAAAACTTACCAAACAAATATATTGCATTGTAGCGATTTTATTTACGTATTCATTTGTTTCCTTATGATGGGAAAATTGCTCACGTTACAAGGAACAACATTTCCTCGTTGATTCCGATCACATGTTGACAATATCTTTAGCGCTTGACACTAGATGCTTTACCAAGTTGATTATAAACAAATATAGACCTTCTTTGACATATTTATTTTAAAATATTAACAAGGGTACGAGTTGTCAGGATTTATATGTTTTCAAAAAAAATATATAAACAACCACAAAAATAGCAAAACTAAGTCTATATTTAAGCTTGTCGTATGTGTGATAGTCGATTTATTTTTTTTTTCAAGTGTAACAATTTCTTGGTAGAGACATAAAATATATATACTCCAATGGTCAGAAATTAATTCCAATGTGGCCAAGAAAATTCCTCTTTTTGGTGGAATATATTTTAAGTTAATCGATATAAAATAAATATAAGCCGTATCAAACGTTTGTTCTTTTACACTAGTACTGTCCTTCGGTACACCTATTGTAATACTTAAATGATTAGAACTATAACCCACACAATCGAATGCCTTTTACAAATCACAGTATCTGAGGCAGCGAAATCTTTTTCATTAAGTCTTAAATAAAAAATATATCACTAGTGTTTTTTGTTGACTGGAAACCATACTGGGTCAAATTCAAAATATTATGCTTCTTCAAAAATATCGTTACTCAGGATTTAGCCTACTTTTCAATAATCTTGAATAAGGTGGATAATAGGGCGAAAATTAGATGAAAAGAAGAATAATATTTCATTTTTTAAAACCTATAGGAATACACCACCAGTAAAAGACATATTATTGACACGTGACAAAATATTTAACACATTATTAGGAAGACTAAGGAATATTTGCACACCAATTCCATCCCATCCAGATGAATGCAAGACACTATAACTGTTTAAAGAAATTCTATAATCAGACTTATGCATTATTTCACTCGAAGGAGTAACACCCAAGGAACCAAATAATTTATTAATTTCTTTAGTGGAAACTCTGGGATCTACGGCATTCGATAATTTTTCCGAGATAAAATCTTCAGAGTAAAATTAAAATATTTCTGATGTACGAATTTCACTTTATGATTTCAGGTTGATTGAAGTACTATAATTACAGCTATAATCGAATGTACCACAGCAAGTACCTACGGTTCTTTGGTGTTGGCGGATGTGGTTCAATAACCTTAATTTTTAATAAATTTCTCTAGTATTTCCCAAAATATTAATTAAATACTAAGTAACGTGTGCACAGTTTTTTCCTCAATACAGCATGAAGTATTAAATTTAAATTTTTGTCATTAATCCAGAAAGCATTTTTTTTTTGGATTAAGGATTTATATGCATTTTTACTAGCAGCGTATGTAACGGTATCGATGTCCCATCGTTGCTTATTCAAAGCAAATAATATGACCAAAAGAAAATGTACATAAGATAACAATAATGTACTTGTGCTCGGGTTTTAATGTTCTTCTGACCAATTAAGCCGGCAAATTCAGAACAAATTTACCTCTGTGCTTACTTAAGCAGCTGTTTACTTCTAAAATTGGCCGGCAACGGACCAGATAAACGGCTCGTCGGCAAATAAATGGCCTTCTACGGCATCTTCTCCAATAATGATTATAAAGTGCTGCCCTTAAGGCCTGCTTTTGCCTTTGCTGGCTACTTCACCTTAAAAATATCCGCACCCGTTATGTCCCGGGTCTTATCGTCGATTAAGATGAGTTTGAGCCCCTCGTTTTATTGTCAAACTTTTTTGTGTCTTCGGCAGAGATAGATTGCGGTTGCAAGTCCGATTTGCATGAAGTGTCAGGCTGATGTTCCCATCTTTCGATTTAAATAATGACTACTGCTTTTTTTGCTATGAACATTAGGATATTTGAAGTGGCATAATATTTAAGTGCATCATTTCCTTTTCGTAACTGAAATTTATTAGAAATTCAATTTAAATAAAAAACAGTATTAGCGCAGGAGTATTAAACTTTGAATATAAATTAAATGCAATTGTAAATTTTTCTCTTGAAAATCGTTTTTCGAGGAGATACAAAACGACTCTTGAATTTGCCGTTTCGAATTTTGTTAGTCTTTAAAGTACTTTCGGACAATATGTGTATGACTACTCGATTAGACAAACATTAATTAAACAACTGTGATAAAACTACTTGCTTGGTGATAAAAAACATATACACATAATTTTGATACAAAATATGTGCCTACAATGTGTGTATGTTTTTGAGCCCGACGGTAACAAATTGTCAATTTCCCGCGTTCGAAAACGCAACAT
The DNA here is from genome assembly GCA_034092305.1 of Diaprepes abbreviatus. Taxonomy (NCBI): domain Eukaryota; kingdom Metazoa; phylum Arthropoda; class Insecta; order Coleoptera; family Curculionidae; genus Diaprepes; species Diaprepes abbreviatus. Next base: position 39,278,048 of record JASJET010000022.1, read on the forward strand.
ATACGAGAATTTTTGCAAATAAAAAAGTTGTCGGACTTATAGTGAAGGCACTTACAAAGTTGCAAAAGAAATTATGTTGACATAGGAGTGGACTAGTACATCTTATATCCTTTTAGTATCCAATAATCTCATTTAACAAAAAGTAAAAAGCGCTAAAAGACGAAAAATAAAAATATAAAATTTATATATTAAATTGAAATTTTTGAAATTGGCGCCAAGTTAATATTTATATTGGATACAATGTACTTGCAGTTGAGTGTATAAAATACAATGATATAAGAGAAACTTAGTTCTTAACCAACTGAAAACACCTTATACTATAAGGATAAACGTACGCTGTTCTAACACAGTTAGAGACAAAGTACTATTTCAGATTGCAAAAATACGAGGAAAGGGTGGAAGCCTTTCCTATGGTGGCGCACCGCCATTTTTAGACCGGTTTTGAACTTGTTGGTTCTCGTCAGTACAGAATAGGCCAACGACAAAATATGAAATCTAATACAAGCCATGCCATCTCCCGGCATTCCAAGTAAATATATAATTTCGTAGAGATCTATATATATATATATATATATATATATATATATATATATATATATATATATATATATAATTGTATTTTATAGTCCCAACTGCAAGTATATTGTATCTACTATTGGTATATATACAGATCTCTAAGAGATTATATATTTAGGTTGGGTGGAATGCTTGTATTAGATTTTATATTTTGTCTCACATAAGTTGCTTAAAGAATATATTTCTCCGATGCTAAGTTGCGCTGACTTATTCTATACTGACGAGAACCAACAAGTTCGAAACCGGTCTACAGAGGCCGATGCACCACCATGGGAAAGGTTTCACCCTTCCTGGCATTCTTGCAATCTCATATAGTACTTTGCCTCTAATTGTATTCGAACAGAGTATGTTTGTCCTTATAGTATATAAGGTTTTTTCAGTAGGTTGAGAACTAAGTTTCACTTATGTAATTGTATTTTATACACCCAACTGCAAGTATATTGTATCCACTATTGGTATATAATCCAGATTTCTACGAGATCATATATTCAGATTGCGTGGAATGCTAGGAGATGGCGTTGCTTGTATTAGATTTCATATTTTGTCTAATATAAGTTGTTTAAAGGATTTATTTCTCCGATGCTGAGGTGCGCTTGACTATTCTGTACTGACGAGAACCAACAAGTTCGAAACCGGTCTACAGATGGCATTACATATCTCGTGTTAGTAATTATTTGTTTTATTTTTCCTTGTAGTATTTGGCCCCGTGTTAGAACATTTCAATTTCATATGAAAAAATTGTATTGTATTTTCCTTCTTTAACGTTTTTTGAAGTCGGTTTAATATTAATAATATTGTATTGTTCGACTGAATTGAATTGAATTTCGAAGGTCTCAAAAAAGTACCCACTTTATTTAAAGTAGACCACACTAAATTGTACATTCTCCAAATACTAGTTTTGAATGAACTTGTACCAAACAAATATTTAGTCTGTTATAGTAATTTAGCTGTCTTGAATTTTAAGAAATTAATTTTAGATTCGCAACCTAGACCCCAAAAACTACCCAACTGATATTGAAAGACCTTGTGACAAGTAATTATTAAATTGTAAAAAATTAACTTCAGATTAATAGCCTACTGTGGTGAATCGAAGTTTTGTTCACATTAAAAATATTAAATAAAGATATAACTCCCTAAACGAATTGAATAATGTCGTAATATTTTCTATAACTCAAAAATTTTGTGTTTTCTGAGTGGCAAACCCAGATATCGAACGGCAGCGCTCTGATTGGAACAATTACCTGATTTCAGGGCTTTACGTCACGACTACTATAAAAAAATGTCAGCCTGCGAAATTAAGGACATTACGTGTTGCTTTTCTTGAGTCAACTTGATGCTTTTCTGATCAAGTTTAGCTTTCACGGACCGCGAGACTGTTTTCTTATTACGACAAATCATGGTTCCCAAAGAAGATTGTTTCGAAGACATAAATTCTGTAGATCCTAAAGTTCGTCTACGAGTACTAACATTCTTACTTGAAAATCTCAATACCGCCTGAAAAAAGGCGAGAGTTAGTGACACGTGCAATTATCTTACATCGGCGAAAAAATTAAAAAATTGAAATTTCGGAGTTAAAATCTATTTAACTTATGGGCTTTCATATAAACCGAAGCGATCATACATTTGGAGAAAGTCTACTAGCCGAGTTTTAGTACTCGGTAGAAGGTTAAAATAAAAGATTTCTTGCCAATGCTAGAGAGGTTAAAAAATCTGTATTTGATAATACGGAAACTAGTCTGAATTCAGAACCAAGAAGCGGTTAAAATTAGAAAAAGTTAGAGCGAAAAAATATGAAATAAAATTAAATTGAATCTATGGAGGAGTGTTACTTCGATAACCTCTTCCAAATGACCTTATTCCCTGGATGCGTATTTGAAAAAAAAAATTAAATTAAATAATTTCCTTGAAATCATTGAGCTTCACTGATTCCCTTAAGCGAGAAGAAATATGAGGCAGGTATGGTTGGCGGAACCTTACCGACAATCCCGTGATTGGTGTTCAAACCCGAATTTATACAAACAAGCAAATAAGTGAAAAATCGTAAAATAAAAACCTGGTGGTCGAATGAACTAAAAAATAGAATACGGACGTATTACTTTGGTAATAAGAATAATATGATCATGTGGCGGACGAAAGGAATGGAAAAATTTTTAACCAGCGTTGACGTTTCGCCAAATCTGAGAAAAAGTTAAAGAACATTGTAGGAAAGATAATAGCAAAGAATATAATTGAAAATCAATAGGAAATGCGTATTAATTGAGAAAAAATAAAGGAGCCGATCATTCACACACCTCTTAATACAATACCTACGAATCCGAAAACCACCTAATACCAATTTTTAAAAACTGTTGATAAGGTAAAATTTCAATCCAAAATATTGAATTCGTCACACGAAATTTCAAAAAAAAAAGAAACTTTTAAACTCTTTATCTCATCTTAATGTGAACCCTCGGAAGCCCACTAGTATTAATTTTGGCCGTATTAGATTTTTTCAAATAGTTTTAAATTCGTTGTTTACACTCTCAGAGATCCTCCTCTACCACCAAATCAAGAGATGTTAAATTTTAAGTCCGCCATATTGGATCTGGCAGATCGAATATTTTAAAAATAATTCTAAATGGGGCAAAATTTTTTTCGAGCTATCTTGAATTTTACTGAACCGATTTCAGTCAAAATAATATGGGACCACAGCAGCAACTTTTCGAATATAACGCAAAAAAATGAAATTTGTATCGAAGCCCTCGTTCCGGAATAATCGATGTACAATCATAAAGAAATACGCGGCGGTCGAATTTGAAACCTCCCTCTTTTAGAAGCCCGTTAAGGGGGCATTAGGTCCGCCATTTTTGCCCATTTATCTGTCATTCACAACTAATTCCGATGTTTTATACTAGATGTCACCCCTATGCAGAATAGAGAAATAAATTTCTTAGCGTAAAAAATAGTAAATCCTAAATTTAAGAAATCTTCATTGATGAAGGCAACGTTATCAAACATTACATTTTACATTTTTCTTGCACAAAATCTAAAATATTGCAGAATAAAAAATGAAGAAATATTTCGTAAATAATGTCTAGAATTTCAACAGTTTTTATTGGATTTTGAACTGAACATATATTATTATTATTGTCGATCCATGAGTCTCTTTTTTTAAAACATCTGGGCTGAGATTCTATAAAAATAAAGGGAAAGAAAATGTCATAATAATGATGTTGCATCTTTGTTCAGTTTATAATAATGCATAAGTATATCACTGTCTTGAAAGAGATGAGGAATGGGAATGTCAAAAATATGCTTACGGAATCGAGCTGCTGACATCCTCATTTTATTTAGCAAAATGAAAATAATGTTCTGGTCAGACAAACCACTTGACCTTGAAAACTTATTTAATTTCAACCTGAATAATCTAAACTTTGAATTTGTGTGAAACCTAAAAGTTAGGTTATAGGTTGACATATAAGAATCCTTGTTTCTATGTAAAGAATAAATTTTGTGTGAGGTGTTCAAGATCGGATATAGAAACATGAAGCCAGAAAATCATAGATATTTTAAAAATTATAAAAAAGGCTTTAAATAAAACGACGTAAGCATTTCATCGTAGATGGGGACTCGAGTGTTTTTGCAAAAATAATAGGTAGATACAATATGGTACATTTTACATTAAAAAAATGGCATGCAAAAATCAGTGTTTGTTTCTATGATAATCCTTATTATTATTTTTAGCTTTATAAATTCACCAAAATGGTTTTGTACCCGGCTGGAAGCATTACAGTGACCATAAGATATGAAACTTTTTGCATTTGCTGCAGAATCAAGGGAAACAAAAAAAAAATGGATTTCTTTAATAAGGTATCTACTTATAATAGCATTTATGTCAGGAAATATGTTGAAGAAGAAACCTGGCAATACATTTTATTACAATTTTATATATAAATTCAAATTTGTAGGACAGAAGACAGAGAACCCTCAAAATATTGATTACTATGCAACTGTCATTTTGTAAATACGGATCAAAGAAGTGGATCAACATATTTAAATTTAACATTCAATGGAAACTTAAATTTCCTTCTCCAGAGAAACGGTATGTATCTATATCAAAATATAAACTTTTTTTAAGAGGCCTGTTCATATTTTTTTGGCTGAAATCTACAAATATAACGAAAATATTTAGAAATGAAATTTTAAGAAATAGTATTACTTTTTTTAAGTGAACTGCATATTTATATAAGCTTTTTTTTTCAGGAAAATAGCTTTGAAAGAAACAGATGACAAAGTCATTCTTTCCACAGTGGAAAACAATAATAATAGCTGGGCCTTATATAGCAATTGTTTTTGAATCTTTAGGCCCTTCAAGATGTAAAGGGGCAAATTCCATTGTAGAAGATATGCCATCAACATTCAAAAGTGTAGGCAGAAATTCAGGGGCACACTGTTCAAAACTATGAACACTTTTAATTATTAGTAAATAATTAATATTAGGTATTATGCAGCATAGCAAGTTAAACTACTATCAAATATTAATCAGATTTTGATTTGGGGCATCTGCTTTAGTTGTAAAGTATTACAGTAACAAATATAGCACTGCGTTAAGTTCTTTTCAACTAATTAATGAAGACGAAAGCTCGTTTCCAACAGCATTTTATACAATTAGAAATTGTAGAATATTACACTGCACAGAAATTTACTCATTGATTCCAACAAACCTAGAAAGTCCAAGGAAGACTTACAGTTTCTATAAACACAGAAAGATTTCGAAGGTGTATCACCAAATGATTATTTTTGTGAGCTAGGCATATCCAGAATCTATGTCGGACAAAAAAGTTATAGAACATTTTGAAACAAATAATTTTTTAGTGATCTTATACTAGCTGATAAATGATTCCTGATCAAGTAATTACTTCCTGCAGGCATCCTTAAATATCCCACTATTTTTATTTTCCACAGAATTTAAAGTGTTTGAAACACAAACTGTAGCAAGGGTAAAAATAAATGTTGAAAGAGCTATTCGTAGAATTTTTGAATATCATTTATGGGTTTTAATTTCCAGTATCCTCTAATAAAAGAAGATGGGGAATATTATTGAATAAATAAATGTTTCCAAATTATAAATATTTTTTGCTGTTTTTTATATTTAGTAAAAGTTTTAATAAAAAGAGAATATTTTCGTAGGTGTTGTTTTATTTCTTAACGTTAGGACATTTTTGTTTAATTTTTGCAGGTAAAAACTAATTTATTTTTTACAATTAAAAAAAAACATGAAATTTGGATACATCCGAAATAAAAACGTTTTAATGGCATTTATATAAAACTAAAATATTAACAATAACATCTTTTAAAACAATATGTATTTATTACTTAAATCTAGCAAATTACACATCAATATAATTGCATATTAAAGCGATTATATTAAATGATAATGAGTAAATATGCATAAACCATAGATAAAATAGTATATTTACAATTAAATAATACTTAAATTTACATAAATATATGCATTTATTTACAACTTTTTTGACAAATTACTTAATTTCCTAAAAGTTTTGGTAAATACTGATGAATATAAAAATTCCCTAATATTACTAAACTTTCTTTCCATGAAGTATCATATTCTATCTGTACTGTTACTTCTCTTAATGTTCAGAGACAGAGGTAACACTTCAATTTGTTTAAATATTAAGATTTTCACATATTTGTTCATACTGACATCTAAATTTAATTCTTTTTTAAGAAAATCTATGGCATTTTTATTATAGGTTCTTCTCCACTGAATGGATTTGATACCACAAAGATTGTAGAAACCTAAAATATTATTGAACTGTATTAATAAAGGAAGTGTTAAATGTTAGTAGTATAGAAAACAACAAAAAGGTTTTATGTTTCATAATTTCTAACTAAATACTTATATACCAATAAGATTTTTAACAGGTCATCAGGATATCAATTCCCTAGACAGGCTGATAAAATGGTCACCAAATTGCTTGCAGTTAAGTGAACTTTGTTCTTAGGTACCAATTTTCATTACAAATTTGTCTACTGGCAACTTTTGCAATTTCTTAATATCATAATTAATGGCAAATATTTAATTTTGTCAGATGAGTTGACAAAACCATCAGAGAAAGATTGTCTTTAATAATGGGTAAATTTACATCTTACCCCTGCTGTAGTATCTGTTTGCCACAACTTAATAAATCCTACAGTATAACGCTTAATTTCATTTTTATTTTATTTAGTTCTTCCTGGCTCATTTTCACCTCGATACATTTTTACTGGCATGTTTCCTGTCCAAAGTACCAATATGGTGACATTTTATCTCCCTTGGACAAGCATAAGTTGTAATTTCAACATCTCCAGATCTGTTTAATGAAATCTGTAATAAAAAAAATTATAATTCATAATTAATAACGCTGAACAAAGGTTAATAATTTACCTCAACGCTGTCGGATTTTTTCTTCATACTAGCAGGGGATTTTTTTTTCAATAAATATTAAACTGAATTCTCTTATGTGATTGGACTCCAATGCATTTTCGCTTTTAAAGGATTTTATCATCGCTTCAAAATAACTCGTTGATGCTAGAAAGTTTTTAACACACAAATAATATAAAAATAATATCAAACACACAATGTTAAAAAAATATCCCCAATGTGGACAACCTTATAAGATTACAAGTAAAATTCTTACCTTTTGACAGTATGTTATGAAAAAATCTCCTGAAATGGAAGAATTCTACAAATTTTTTAAACTTCAAATAAAGTTGTATTTGTAACAAAATTAACAATAAATAAGAAATTAAAAACCTCTTACGATAAGGTTCAGAAAGTTCCTGTGGCATATTTTTTGACTTTTCCTTTCCGTATCTGTTAAAGACAGTGACATACTTATGCATTACCACAAAGATAACGAAGATACAAGATCTTTTTTTATGACTTTATTTTTGTAGAATCCTAATCTAGAGAAATCATTCGCATTTGAAATATTTCCATTCATAATTCGGCAGTGACTGCTGCGCCAACAAGGCCGAACTAAATCAACTTCCGGTATCCTAACAGTAACGTTGAACGCCGATTATTAGTTGGTAGTCGAATGTCTTCTTCTGTTGAGTGCAAATAAAAAAAGAATACCAATGTCAGACTGTTCAGGTCACATCAATTACAGTTTTTGAATAGACCTAGGGCCGACCCGGGAATTATGATTTGTTATTTTTTATTAGTTTTTTTTTATATACGTTGACTTTTTTAAAATAAATATTCATGGGTTGTGATTTTTTAGACAAAATAGTGTTTGTAAAAATACAAGGGGAGACTTCAATAAAATTTGGGAAATGTTGGCTAGATTTTAAATGATATTAAAAAAACATGCCTTTTCTGACGGCTGGAAACTTGAGTGTACTCAAGTAATAAAAAATGCTATTTTTAAGTTTTTTTCTATTCATATTATGTAACTCTCCCCTTCATTATGCCTTTCCTAAGCATTTTTTGAAAGTTTTAGGTAAGAATCGTTTTTCTTCGTTGAATTTCAACGTATTAAAAATGACGATTTTTGGGTCAAAATAATAGCTTATTATGACGCAAATGACCTTGAAAAATGCCGCCTTAACAAGTAAAATCAGGTCAAAAAAAATTTATCTCCAATTATTCGAAAATGTATGTAATGTATAGAAATTGATCTTTTAAATAGAAACTTTGGGTAAAATTATGGGCTAATTAAAAAAATCAATTTAGATACAAACTTGTCAAATTGTTTGAAATTCTTTAAATTTTTCATTACGCTTACATCTATTTAAGTAAACATTTGAATTAATGAAAACAATTAGTTCCAAATAATATTTCGGAAAAATAAAGTTTTTAAAATAAACTGCTTTGGATGAAATATCTCCTTTTCAGACAAAACATTTATTTCTAAAATACCGTAATTTGTTTATATGGCCCCAAGTAATTGCATTATAATACAGTGAACATTTTCATTTGCACATACAATTTAGTTTCAAACAAAATGTTGTTTAACACCTAAATCCCTTCGGGTTTTCAATTGTCTGTTTTAAGAGTTTTAGTGCAAATACACAAATTTTCACGTCGTTCAAATACCCGAAAGAGGCCTTTGACGTCAGTAAGGGAAAAGCCAGTGTTGCCATCAATTGCTTATTTTACTAGAAGAAATTACTTTTAAAATGGGGTAATAAATAAATTTTATAAAAATCGATCCAATGAATTTTTATGCGTTATGTTAGGGAAGTTGCTGTGGTGGCTCTATATTATTTTGGTCCAGTAAAATCCAAGATGGCACCTATAATAAGGCGGAAAAACAAATTAATTTTGTGCAATTTTCTTCAAAATTGGTATAGGGTCCTACAAAACGAATCTAAAATTATGTTTAAAAAAGTCAAAATGGCGGATTAAATATGGAGAATAAAAAATTTTAGATCTCTCAGTTTTGTCCAAAATTGGTTATGAAGGTGTAAATTACAAATTTAAAATTATTCTTAAAAAATTCAATATGTTGAACTAGGTACTAGGGAGGTACCTGAGGGTGTTAATAACGAATTTAAAACGATTAAAAAAATTCAATACAGCTGATGTAATATGTAAGTCTAAAAACTTTGCATTTCCCATTTATGTCCAAAACTGGTACTGGAGGGTTTTTGCAGGCGTAGATTGAGAGCTCAAATCGAATTTTTTGAATTCCAATATGGCGAATATATTATTCGTTATTTACAGTTATTTATAATTAGTATTAGGGGGTTTTCGGGGTCGTAAGTTATTATTATGAAGCTAATCTTTTAAAATTAAATATGATAAATACAACATACGGGAATAAAAATTTTACATTTTTCTACTTTGTCCAAATTGATAATGGGAGATCTTAAATTTATTCCTTCGCACTCAATATGTGGGATAAAATATGTCCGACTAAAAAATTTACATGTCTCAAATTCTTGGAATATGTTGTTGCCAAATCAGATTATTGTATTGCTGAACTAGGATATTTTTTAAATGATCTTTTACATTATTTTTAACTAAATTTAAATATCTCTCACCATTAATATTCTAAAAAAAATCAATACAACGATTTTCTTCAAAATTGGTGTAGGCACGTTCTTGAGGGTATTAATTACGAATTTAAAATTATTTTTAAAATATTCAATATGGTGAATCCAATATGGTGGACTACAAATTTTATATTTTTTTATTATATTCAAATTTTGATGCTGGGACGTTTTTGAGGATGTAAATAGAGGATTTAAAATATAATGTGTCAGATTCAATATGAAGGTCTACAAAAGTCATATTTCCGGATTTTGTCCAAAATTAGTAATAGGGGATTTTCGTTGGTGTGATTCACTTTCTTCCTATAGTTTGTATATATCTCGTATTAGCAGTTGTTTCATTTAGAAATAATTTGGCGCCGAATTCAAAAATTTCAGTTTCATATAAAAATTTATATTGATATTTTTCACTTTCTAGCACTTTTTTAGAAGTCGGTCTTGTCGATCGTGATTCTGGCCCTTCTCCATTACCTGGTATGTAGCCCAACTCCAAGCTCCTTTAAGTGATTTGCAATATACGTTTTAAAATTTTTTACTACCTTTGTTGAAGGATTATTCCATCGACTCCTGAGGTTTTAAACTGTTGGAAGGCGTTTATTGCCCATTTTAGATGACTGCTACTGCATATGGGTCAGGCCGTTGCTATAGTTTTTCTGGTGGGTTTTTTGTGGCGTTTGATTACATTATTCGCGGTACTAGGTTTGCTCCCCAGAAAGTGAGTGTGTGTAAGAGTTATGCTCTTCTCCCTTCGCTCTCCGTGGAGCTCTCGTCTGGTTTTTTGAGTGTCATTGCTGTGTCAATCCTATCCTTCGCTATGACTTTGTGTAGTCTGGCTGGGCAGGTGTAGATTAAAAATCTTCACAGAATTTCTTGAAGCTGTTTTAGCTTTCCTAATTTGTTTGTTGTAGGTTGTGAGTTTCTTAGTGTAGCCCTATTGAAGAGTTTGCGCGTTTCGAATCTTAGCTCTGGCAGATGATCATTCCACCAAGGTGCATCCTACTTTGTAAGGGGCAGTTCGATTTGTAAGCTCCCAATATTGCCTCATTTACTTTTTCAGGTAATTTTACAGCTCCAAATTATACTGACATATCTTCTGGTCTAAATATGTGCTAAATTTGTTTTCAGATAGGTGCTGTATTTTTTCAATCTGTTTTCCCAGAATTCCTTCTAAGGAGTGGCTGATGACGATCGGTTTCTAAACTGAAAACAATTATTCTATGATTTGAAAAAGAAGATTCATTTAGTACCCCGCAGATTCTCACTAGGTCTGTTAACCTAATGTACTTAGTGTAATATCTAATACTTCTTCCCTTACCCTTGTTACAAATATAAGGGTATTATCTTTGCTGTTTATGGTAAGATTACATTTGAAGATTTATTCTTAAAGTTGCTCATCTCCTCAAATCTTTGATTGGTGTCATTCGTTAAACGATCAAAAAGGATCCACTGCTAATGCATCTCATACGGAGGGATCCGAGAAAGTCGCATAAACATATATATATGTTTATACGGCTTCAACGGATTCGTCCGTGTGAGATGCAATAGCAGTGGATATATCCACATTATGCCGTTGTAGTGCTGAAATCACATTCAGCAAACGTACAACTATATGCAGCTCCGTATATGAATGAAGTAAAATGCGTACAGTAAATGTAAACTTCTCTCCATCTTATCCTTTTTGTGTGTAAGTTTTGACGTTTTTCCCGGTATGATGGTACAGGTAGGCCATCATCGATGGTGGTGGAATAGGGTAAATTGCGTTTTATAACAATTTATTCTAACTGTGCAACCTCTAACATAGAAAGGATAAGATGGAGAGAAGTTTGCACTTACTGTACGCATTTTACTTCATTCATATACGGAGCTGCATATAGTTGTACGTTTGCTGAATGTGATTTCAGCACTACAACGGCAAAATGTGGATATATCCACTGCTATTGCATCTCACACGGAGGGATCCATGAAAGTCGCATAAACATATATATATATATATATATATATATATATATATATATATATATATATATATATATATATATATGAAAAAGAAGCTTTTTTCTCCTTTTTGATCCTTTAACGAATGACACCAATCAAAGATTTGAGGAGATGAGCAACTTTAAGAATAAATCTTCAAATGTAATCTTACCATAAACAGCAAAGATAATACCTTTATATTTGTAACAAGGGTAAGGGAAGAAGTATTAGATATTACACTAAGTACATTAGGTTAACAGACCTAGTGAGAATCTGCGGGGTACTAAATGAATCTTCTTTTTCAAATCATAGAATAATTGTTTTCAGTTTAGAAACCGATCGTCATCAGCCACTCCTTAGAAGGAATTCTGGGAAAACAGATTGAAAAATACAGCACCTATCTGAAAACAAATTTAGCACATATTTAGACCAGAAGATATGTCAGTATAATTTGGAGCTGTAAAATTACCTGAAAAAGTAAATGAGGCAATATTGGGAGCTTACAAATCGAACTGCCCCTTACAAAGTAGGGATGCACCTTGGTGGAATGATCATCTGCCAGAGCTAAGATTCGAAACGCGCAAACTCTTCAATAGGGCTACACCAAGAAACTCACAACCTACAACAAAGAAATTAGGAAAGCTAAAACAGCTTCAAGAAATTCTGTGAAGATTTTCAATCTACACCTGCCCAGCCAGACTACACAAAGTCATAGCGAAGGATAGGATTGACACAGCAATGGCATTCAGAAAACCAGACGACAGCTTCACGGAGAGCGAAGGGAAAAGAACATAACTCTTACACACACTCACTTTCCGGGGAGCAAACCTAGTACCGCGAATGACGTAATCAAACGCCACGAAAAACCCACCAGAAAAACTATAGCAACGGCCTGACCCATATGCAGTAGCAGTCATCTAAAATGGGCAATAAACGCCTTCCAACAGTTTAAAACCTCAGGAGTCGATCCTTCAACAACGGTAGTAAAAAATTTTAAAACGTATATTGCAAATCACTTAAAGGAGCTTGGAGTTGGGCTACATACCAGGTAATGGAGAAGGGCCAGAATCACGATCGACAAGACCGACTTCTAAAAAAGTGCTAGAAAGTGAAAAATATCAATATAAATTTTTATATGAAACTGAAATTTTTGAATTCGGCGCCAAATTATTTCTAAATGAAACAACTGCTAATACGAGATATATACAAACTATAGGAAGAAAGTGAATCACACCAACGAAAATCCCCTATTACTAATTTTGGACAAAATCCGGAAATATGACTTTTGTAGACCTTCATATTGAATCTGACACATTATATTTTAAATCCTCTATTTACATCCTCAAAAACGTCCCAGCACCAAAATTTGAATATAATAAAAAAATATAAAATTTGTAGTCCACCATATTGGATTCACCATATTGAATATTATAAAAATAATTTTAAATTCGTAATTAATACCCTCAAGAATGTGCCTACACCAATTTTGAAGAAAATCGAAAAATGTAAAACTTTTAGGATGTCATATTCGATCCATCAAGTTGAATTTTTGAAAAATAATTTTTAATTCATAATTAATACATCCAAAACTCCTAAACCGATTTTTATCCACCATATAAATTTCAAATTAATAATTTTAGATTCGTTATATGCGACACCAAAAACTCCTCCATAACAATTTTAAAGAAAATCGGAAAATATTTATTTTTTTTTTGTTCGCCATGTCGGATCGGCCATATTGAATTGTTTTTAGATAATTTCAGATTCGTTATATGCGACCCTGAAAACTCCTCCTTACTAATTTGGGAGAAATCGGAAAAAATAAGGTTTTTTGTCCGCCATATTGGATTCGCTGTACTGATTTTTTTTAGAATATTAATGGTGAGAGATATTTAAATTTAACTGAAAATAATAAGCAATAGAATAATCTTATTTGGCAACAACATATTCCAAGAATTTGAGACATGTAAATTTTTTAGTCGGACATATTTTATCCTACATGTTGAGTGCGAAGGAATAAATATATATATATATATATATATATATATATATATATATATATATATATATATATATATATATATATATATAGCCTAGTGTCTCACATATAGAAACATGTGATTCTGTATTAATCAGGGAGTAGAACTGTTTTTTAGTTTGGTCTGTTTCTGAACGGAATCTCTTAAACGAAAAAAATACTGGTAGCTAGCTGTAGATAGGTTTTGCCAAACTTCGTTTAAAAACCTAAAACAAAAAAAAACGTTTCTGCAAAAAATGAATCGTTCATTTTGATAGGTTTTTAACATATAATGATCAAGCAAAATTACAAGAATTGTATTTTTATCAATAACAGGAGTTTCCGCCATGAGCTCTTATGACTACAGTCATTCATCTTTCCATACTTCCATTGATATTGTCTAAGCAAATTCTCCTAGATTTTAATTAGAGCAGCTCTTATTCCTTCTGTGTTCTAAACGCCAAGATTTTTCGAATTAAGCTGTCTGACTTAAATGATCATTCGAATTCAAGTTCGAGAATAATTCATTATGGGTATTTTCACTTGGTATAAAAAGTCAGCTTTATAGTGAACTACCTGCGGGTGAGCATTAGGGTGCTTTAAGAGGAAATTTGCTCGCAAATCACATGACCTTATGAATCTATAAGTAAAATTGCCGCCATCAACTACCACCAACTTTATATTTGCCTCCAAACATATGCCATTCGACATCATAATTAATCTCTAAGGAAAGAGAGAGTAGGAGTAAGATTAAATTATTCATTTTGTTCTCCTAAAAGTCGATCTTTCTCCATCATATTGACCTACAAGATTTCAAACCAACTTTCTTTAATCTTTTTCTGGAATCACGAACTTTTACTTCATTGCTTGTTTGAACTGCCGCTCGATGCCTATTCCAGAGTACTTGCAAAGCTATAAATCTGTCATCTTCTCACATACTCTTCAGTTTGTTTTCAACGTGTAACATTACAGTGGATCGTTGAGTTTACTTTAATAAATATTTGAGCAAAATCACTGTAGAGCCCATCTGTCAGAGAGTAACAAGATACAGACGTAACAAATATGCGACACAGAAATTAAACAGACATATCTGATCGTGTTGTGTCGTACAATTATGCGCGACCTAATTTAAGAGAAATGGAAATCGCTGAACAGATTGGTTTTAAGTCTTTGTCGCGTCTGTCTTATCTTTGATAGATCGGAGCTCTCATTAAGATCAATAATTTTCGATCGTTGCTACAGCCTTAGCGTTTTACAGAAATACAACAAATAACGGCTGTTTACATGCTTGACTTTGACTTTGATTGACACGTTAGAAATGTAAAAAAATAAATATTATAATAATAAATTCAAGCCTGTTAATACTAACTAATAACAAGCAGAAGAAATGCGTGCATAATTCTGAAACATCAGCATTCCCTGAAATTTACCTATACAAAGTTGTACTGGATAGAATGTCATTGTTATGGTATTTGCTTAAAAATAAATCAATTTTTGTTTTTGGATATTCAATATCAAAAACTAACTAAGGTAATTATTGTAGCTTTAGAGAAATTTAGGGTTCTATTAAAAAATCATAATAAAATTAAATGTGCCGCACAATTATTTAAGAATTCTAGCCCAGACATTTCGAAAGTTTTCAGGTTTCTTAAAACAGATCTGTTCTTTGAAAAATCACAACGGAACTTTCGGAGTGCGAAATTTCATAATTTGTCGAAGTTGCTTTTCTTTTTATAATAGTAGATTGGTTACATTAATCAAATTTAATAGAAGTTTCAAGAAAGAGATAATTTTGGAACGAACGTGCCAGCTGTGACAACACTGGGACTCAGATAAAAGTTCCTGTTTGTAAATAAATGATCCTCTACGGTATCTTTAACGATAATGATTATAAAGTAGGGCAGTCTAGGTTTACTTGCTTTTACTGGCTACTTCGCTTCTAAAATACTCCGTCGTTGTGTTCTGGAATTTTATTGAGGATTAAGACTAGTTGGGCAGCTCGATTCATTGTCCGAGAATTTTATGTCACTGAAAGAGGAGAATCGTTGCGAATGTTTTATTCGTATGTATAAAGTATATCTAGAACGCTTATAATTTTAAATATACAAATTGATTGACGAGAAATTTTTCGAAAATATTTATTTTTGAATTTAATAAACAAATATAATTTCGAAAAAAATCTCATATCCTAAAGTATATTCTTTTAGGAAGTTTACGATGAGTCCTGGACTTAATTTAGAACCAATGCAGTTAATATAATTCTGTTATTTTAGGTGTTTTTCAGTTGTGCACGAACACGAACGTCATAAAGTAACTGGACTGATCATGTAATAAACTGAAAATAACTGCATGGTGCTATTGGTCATGTCATGGGCAAAACGCCTCTGACGATGAAAATTATACGCGCGGGATAAAATCCTTTGTTTTAAAATGACAAAGGTAGAATCAATTTTCCTAACTCTCCGAATTTTTTATCGACAGAAGTAGTCGAACAGAACGAATAGTAGAAAGAGACAAAATAACGATAATACGTTGTAAACTGACTCGGCTGATCTCATTCGCGGCAATTGATTATAATTTCTGGATGTCTGCGACACTATTGGTTGGTCGTATTTTTTGTTGTTAGAAATAGCTCGTCATAAAAGAAAGCAATATGTTGACGAATTGTTTCTTTGAAAAATCTGGTTTCAAAAAACAGTTGAAATGTTAATGATGTTGTACCTCTGTTATTTTTAGAGTGGTTTCTAATATTTAATTAAAACATTCTAATCGGCTGGATATGCATGGCAAATTTAAGTAAATTTGGGGTTAGATACATCCAAAATTATTAAGGACGGTGCTATTCGTAAGTATGATTGTGGATCCATATAAATCCTTAGGTCAAAACAGGAAGGAACAGGAAGTCATTGCTGGGGTTTATCAAAGGTGAAAAAGTAAAGATTGAAATTTTCACGGTTTTCAAAAATTCATCTTTTTCCAAATGGTTCTTAACCCGTCGTTAAAGGAGGAACTTGATGGGATAAATTGTTAGAAAAGTTTACGATATCATAGTATAAGAAAGATTCGCCATAGTTTTAAGCTAACTATTTTATTGTAAAAAATGGAATTTTATACGTTACTATTACATCAAATGGCAGTATATAATACTTTTAGGTGAATTTATTGGTGAATGTGGATATAACATACTTTGCCGTTGGGCGTATAAATACAATTATACAAGAGAAACTATTTCAGTTCTCAACCAAATGAAAAAAAAAACCTTATACTATAAGGACAGACGTTCTTTTTCTAACACGGTTAAAGACAAAATACTATCTCAGATTGTAAGAATACCAGGAAATCTTGGAAGCCTTTCCCATGGTAGTGCACTGTTCTCTGTTTCGAACTTATTGGCTCTCGTCAGTACAGAACAGGCAAGCGCACCTCAGCAAAGAAAAGAAATCCTTTAAGCCACTTATATCAGACAAAATATGAAATCTAATACAAGGAGCGTCATCTACCAGCATTCTACTCAATTTGAATATTTAATATCCACCAAAAGTGGATATAATATACTTTGCAGTTGGTTTATACATACAATTATATAAAACGAGAACCAATAAGTTCAAAACCGATCTACAGATGGCGGTGTACTACCACGGGAAAGGTTTCCAACATTTCTTGTTGTTCTTGCAATCTGAGACAGTGCCTTGTTTCTAACCATGTTAGACATAGTTTCTCTTATATAATTCTATTTACACACCCAACTGCAAAGAATATCATATCGACTTGGGGTATATTTATATCGATTTCTTTGAGATTAAATATTCAGGTTGAGTGGAATGCTGGCAGGTGACGCTACCTGTATTAAATTTCATATTATGTCTAATATAAGTTGCAACGATTCTTTTCTTTGTTAATGTGCGGTCACCTACTCTGTACTGACGAAAATCAATAAGTTCCAAACATGTCAACAGATAGCGGTGCACTACCACAGGAAAGGCTTCCAACCTTCCCTGGTATTCTTGTAATCTGTGATAGTGCTTTGTCTCTAGCTATGTTAGAACAGAGTACGCCTGTCCTTATAGAAAAAGTTTTTTTTTTCAGTTAGTTGAGAACTAAAATAGTTTTTCTTATATAATTGTATGCATTATTTTTGTTAAAAATTTGACTTTATTGTCATGTATTGATCGGTAAGGGTGAATAAATAAATATATGTTTATATCATCTTATTTCTTGTCTATAAGACACATAATAAACAAAAATCCAAATAGTACAAGAGCAATAAAAAGAGAAAATCAGTTTATAAATATTTATATATTGATTAACATACAAGTTGAAGTTTAAGGAAAAAAAAATTGCGTAATACTTTGTCATTTTACTTCATAGTTTCAACATAGTTACCAAGAAAAGAGTTAGATATGAGTTAGTTTACCAGCTTAGAATTGTAAATTTTAAAAATAATAACATAAAATATCTTGGAGTATGTATAAAATACTGAAGCGTATACAAATATATATATATATATATATATATATATATATATATATATATATTTATATACATATATATATATATATATATATATATATATATATATTTATATACATATATATATATATATATATATATATATATATATATATATATATATATATATATATATATATATATATATATTGCAAACTTGCAATTTATACAATTTTTAATTCTATTCTAACATATTTACTCAGAAAATTTTTATATTTATTGTAAATAATCAAATATAAAAAGTTGTAGATTTCGAAGTATTTTATCTACCGGTAATATGTAGAATTTTTAAATTCATAGATTTAAATAAAACTTGAGAAATGACAATATGTAAGATATTTTTATTAAAATAAGTATAAGTTAATTTTATAATTAAATATTGTTAACTGCAACATTTCCCTTAATTCAACTGTGCCAAATACTACACTAGATTAAACAATTAAAATGATTAAAATTAAAATTTGTTGGGATATATACATAGGAATCCAGTAGGCCATCGACCGCGATCCTTCAGCAAAGAAACCTATTTATCGTACATTTGATTTTTAAGTTAATATAATAAATTTTCAAAATTAAAAAAAAAAGTATACTAAGGACAGAAAGTCTTGCAAGAGTGACCTCCATGTTTTTCAGTTCATCAAAAAACTGAGTTATATGAGGGATTTTAGTATATTATCTAGAGCTGTTGTTTCTGCCTTTACAAAATTTTTCAGTGCTGCTTTTCTGCAGTTCTTCTATATAGCAAACATGTATTCCAATAGACCACGATATATTGCTTGGTGCTTTCTCTTTATATATTAGGCTCCTAAAGTGTTTTACCCTTTGGGTGCATTTTTGTTGTAACGGTTTTAGAGTGCAGAATTAAGTTAATTTTGTAACTCATATTTACACCTAAATACTTGACTGATGACTTGGCCAATATTACTTGGTTGTTAAGTGATATAAAATCAATATAACCCAGGAAACTATCAAAGATTTTAATGGTAATCGAAAACTTCAAAATCACAAAGCAAGAAAAGTTTTACAACTAAGACAATGATAACAATGTTTGACCTGATTCTTGACGGTTAATTTGGCGTAATGGTCACATCATGGTGGTGAGCAAACTACAGCTTTGACAGCTCAATTTGCATCTGTCATCTATTTTATTTTCCGAAATTCGTGCCAATATGAGTTTAACTGTTGATTATGCCCGGTAAAAGAAATAGTGGCTAGTTTAGATAGATAAGTCAGTTACACACGAAGGCAGTAGCCGAGCCAAACCAATAAGCCAGGATCATATTCTTCTTCTTTCCTGGTCTTACAACTCTGGGTGAGTCTTAGCCGCATCCACTATCGCCCTCCATCTCCTACGGTCTTGTGCTTCCATTTCCCACTGCTGGACTCCAATCTTATACAAATCAGCTTCGACGGCATCCTTTCATCTTTTCCTGGGACGGCCTATTGATCTTCTATCATTTGGTCTCTCAAAGAATACTGTTTTCAATAATCTGTGGTCCCCTGATCTTACCACATGGTCTGCCCATCTTATTCTATTGGCTTTTATGCAACGGACTATGTTTTCACTGCCATACAGTGCCGCCAATTCAGCATTGTGGCATCTTCTCCAATTTCCTGTTGTTTCATCTTTTTGGGGACCAAATATCATTCTAAGAACCTTTCGTTCAAATATGAGTAATTTATTTATTTCCCGTTGATTGAGGGTCCAAGTTTCGCTACCATAAGTAACTACCGGGCGAATAATTGACCTGTACAGAGTTAGTTCGGATTGTCTTTTTAACACTTTAGATCTCAATAATGTTGTGAGGGAGTATAAAGCCCTATTTGCTGCCATTATTCTCGCTAAGACGTCTTTTTCAACTCGATTGTCGTCTGTGAAGTTGTGTTCATTCAGTGATATATTTTGTCCGATTCGAGGTCTTCGATTCTTGGTTACTAACATGTATTTAGTTTTTTCTTCATTTACTCGGAGACCCATATTACCTGCTTCTTCCTCGAGTTGTGAAAATACCTCTCGCACGTCTCTTGTTGAATATGCCACTGTATCGATATCATCAGCAAAGGCCAGCACCAGTTTTGAACCGTGGTTCGCAAAACGCTCTGTCAGCCCCGATGCAACCCTGCTCATTGCATGTTCCAAGGCAAAATTGAAAAGCAACGATGATAGAGGGTCACCTTGTCTAAGTTCTGATGTCACACTGAATGGCGCTGAAATTCTATTTCCTACCCTTACGTGTGCAGTTTGTCACGCACATCTATGTTAGAGCGACTAATTTTCTTGGTACGCCCATTTCTAGCATTGCTAGCCATAGTCTGCTTCTTTTCACGGAGTCATATGCTTGCTGGAAATCCACAAAGATTTGGTGGACATCTCAGTTAAATTCCCAGTTTTTTTCCAATATTTGTCTGATCGTAAATACTTGGTCTATTTGACCTTCCAGCACGAAAACCGCATTGGTAGTCGCTGATAATATCTTCCGCATAAGGTTTCAGTCGGTTTAGTAGAGTAATTGCCAAGATTTTGTATGTTGTGTTGATAAGAGATATACCTTTATAATTTCGAAAATGTTCCTTGTTTCCTTTCTTATGTATAGGTATTATGACACTTCCATTCCATTCCTCAGGCATTTTCTGTTGTTCCCATATTTTCAAAATGATTTCATATATATTTTGATGTAGATCGTTTCCTCATCATATTTTATGGTGAAATTGGGGCGGCACAAATGTGTCAAGTAATTTCTAATGTTGTGTATTAAGTTCATATATATATATATATATATATATATGTATATATATATATATATATATATATATATATATATATATATATATATATATACATATATGCTAGAGGCTTACGAAACTCATATACAAAAGTCTTAAAAACTTTTTCGTGGGATAGGGCAATCGCGTAAATTGAAAGATGTAGAATGAACATTGAGTGTGTCAGGCAAAGTGTAAAATACGAATGGCATCAATTCAAATTCACGAAGACCTAAGAACCTTGAATGACCATGCTGTGATTAATGACATTGTATAATGGTGGTACCAAGAACTTAATGCAAAGACGAAAGGTAGTCCTTCGGTAACTGATACGACTTAAGAAAACATTGATTGTTGTGTAAGTTGGTGAAATACACGTGTCTTATCATACTGAAATATTTTAACAAAACATTTACATATAAAAAGTTAATTCATGTGATGTTTAGAATTTCTTTTAGGTAGATTCAAAGACAACAGCGACCTTGAAACTAAAAGTGGTAGAATAGAATAGAGACATGTTGACTTTCCACCCCCTGAAAAATTTAAAGTGTCAGCCTCTATTGAAAAGGTAATAGTTTGCGTTTTTTTGGTACGTTTAAGAGGTAATTTGATTATTAGAAGAACAGGCATAGAAGATCTTATCGTGTCAAATTCATATTGGAAATATGGGAGATAATAATAGAAGAACCTTGAGGCCCAATTAAATAAGGTGTGTCTTCCATAAGGTTACTGCTTCAGTTGCCCATCTTGTATCATTTCTACTTTTAGGGAAGCTGGATTGGAATTACTTCAATATCCTCCTTATTCACGCTACCTGTGCTATAGTGGTTATCCGTGGAGGAAATCAGAGCTTTAGACAAACTATTTTCCAGATAGCCGACGAAATGTTGGAGCACTATTGGGAAAAATGTAAAGAGATTTAGGTTTAAAAATCGGGAACATATTTTGCAACTTCACATAAAAACATTCTAAATAGGACAGCTCTCATACACACCTATCTTATATGTATTATCTCTGTAAAGTTAAGTTTATATTTTAGTTCCCAAGTCAGAATTATTTATTGCTCATGTACCAAAATTTGTATGGATATTTTGTAATTATATAATATTTATATGAAGCTTAATTAATTAGTTAAGCACATAATATCATGGTTTAATTGTCATAGAGACATGCTTCACAGAGAGATAATTAAAAGCTCGGTTGCTAACTGATATAATTTTACATGTTAATAAATCCATTACCTAATATTGGGCCGACGTCAAAAAAAAAAAATAAATAGGAGCTGAATAATAAAAACCAGTATTTTGTAAGGGTTAAAGCATGTTTTTTATTTCACATGGACTTTTAAAAGGATTGTGATAAAAAATTCTCATTATCTCGATGTTTAAGTATTTAAAAAAACATATTTTTGTAACTTGCTTTTTTTTAACAACTTAACACTTAAAATAAGTGATATGAACATTGCACTCTATCAAATGGCTTTTAATTTGGGAGTTGATCACTGTATGTAGTGTAGCGTGATATTATGCTAAAAGTACAATACAATGCCGACTAATACTAATTTTTACCAACGACAACTTATTTATGTTGTTTTGAGAAAATGACATTATAAATTTTTTTTGTTATTAAGCTCTTTGTATATTTTATGTTGGGAGAAAAATTGATGAAGGAATAATGGGTCATCCAAAAAAAATTATAAATTTTGTAGGACAAATAAGAGTAAAATTTTTCACTCCAACATAGACTGATCATTACATACTGATACTTTTTAAAATTTATTGTATCGATATCTGTGAGTACTTACGTCAAGTTTAAGTGAAGAATAAGCGAATCTTGTGACGCAAAATTAACATTTCAAATTTATAACTTTACAGCATCATTAGACTATGTATTCAAGTTCCATTAATTTTAGAATTTTAGTATACAACTGAGTGATATTTGAAGAAGTTAGTGAACTTTTTTAAATAAAAAATACTGAGCTACTTCTCATTTTTGAAAAAAATACCAAGAATCAATGAATTAATAAGAATGGTAATACTCGATCTTTAGTACTTAAGTCTTATGGGACCCTTTATGATCACAAGTCATTTGAGGTTGAGTGACTTTTGCGAATTTAAGCAGCTTGGTTTCGGAACGTACCCTATTGCTTCGGATGACAATATTGTATTTCCAAAATATTTTTGTATCGATCTGCTGGATGTTGGGAATTCTTTGAGAATATGGATAAAAGTTTTTGATGTAAATCCTAAGAAGATGGTTCCGTAAGTGGTACTGTCTTCTTAGTAAACTTATACGATTCGTAGTTCTTTTCTTTTCAGGAGAAAAAGCTCCTTAGAAAGTCCAATTATATGTTTTTGGGAACGCTTAATTCCAGAAGCTTTGCTCTAGCATTCAATAAATTTGCTTTCAAGAAATAGAATAACTTCCTTTTTAGTAACAGCGGTTAAAAAAAGAGAATCCAAAAAGACATATTTTCACGCAGTAGATTAAAATTGACGCACAAGGACGCCACATGACTTTTTTTCGATTCGGAAATATTTTAATCCTTTATACTGAATCATAAATAAATAAATAAAAAAATAAGAGAAGCGACGGAAATATGGATAAGTGAGAGATGCAAAGAAATTGAAAAACTAGATCGTAAGCATGATATGTTCAATATGTACGAAAAGAAGAAAGAAGTCACATGTAGACACAAAAAAGAGGACAACAGAAGTCATTATGGACGAACAGGGCAAGCTTGTCTACGAGGTGAATGAAAAGCTAAAGATATGGCAGAAATACATACTTAAACTCTTCAAGGATGATCAGGGTCCTGAAAAACCTAAACAAACAAACAATATGGACGGGGCAATTGTATAAGTTGATGAAGTTAAACATGCCATTGAAATTGTAAATCCAAAAAAACTCCTGGTCCCGACCATATACCAGCAGAACTGCTTAAATTTGTGGACCAGCAGTGTATTGCCAGCCTAATATCACTATTTAATAATATATATGATATTGGCACGATTCCACGTGACTGGCTTGTCTCTACATTAATAACTATACCGAAGAAATCAAACCCCAGATCTTGTGATGATTACCGCACCATCAGCTTTATGTAACACTTTTTAAAAATCTTTCTAAAGTTAATTCATGCCCGCGTATATGAGAAATGCGAAGAATATATGTGTGAGTAGCAGTTCGGGTTTCGCAACGGCATCGGTACTCGGGAGGCATTATTTGCCATACAAGTCTTTTACAGCGCTGTAGGGATATGAACTGCGACGTTCGTGTGTGTTTTATAGATTACGCTAAGGTTTTCGACCGGTGTCAACACAAAACAATGGTAAAAATTCTACATGAAATATTGGAATCAGAAAGCAACCATAAAGCTGGAAAACAGCGAGTCGGACTCCTTGGAGATCAAGCCTGGAGTCCGACCGGGACGCATATTATCGCATTTGCTGTTTAACCTTTACTCAGAAAAAATATTTAGAAATGTACTAGAAGACACCACAGATGGCATAAGGGCGAATGGTGAGCTAATAAACAATATTAGATATGCCGACGACACTGTCTTACTGGCTAACAGCTTCAAAGAGCTACAAGAACTTGTTAACAGGGTTACACAGTACGGACTGGAACTAAATATTAATAAGACGAAGTATATGGTTATAAGTAAGTCCTCTGATAAACATGGTATGCTATACTGTAAAAATGAAGCCATCGAGAGAGTGAGCAGTTTTACTTACCTTGATTGTAACATCAATGACTCGTGGGATCACTCGAGAGAAATAAAATGTAGAATAGAAAAGGCCAGAGCAATGCTTACACAAATGAAGCACTTTCTTTGCTGTCGAGATCTCAGCATGACCCTCAAGAAGAGAATAATAGAATGGTATATTTTCAATATTACTCTATGGTGTCGAGGCTTGGATGATGTGTGAATCAACAGAAAAAAGGATCTAGAGTTTTGAAGTGTGGATTGATAGAAGAATCCTAAGAATTTCTCGAGTTGATCGGGTCACCAATGAAGAGGTCCTCAGAAGGATGAACTGTCAAATGGTTATGCACACTATTCTTTCTTGAAAAAAGCAATAATAGGCTTTTAACTACGTCAGTTGGGTCAAAACTTAAACTTTCAAGAATTATTGTTAGATAATGTCAAGAACACAAAAAAGGTGGTCCTACAAAGAAAAAGAAAGGATAGCAAGTGGAACTGAAGTTACCCTTGCCAAGAAATTTTGGAGAGATTTCAAAAAGAAAATATGAGTAAAAAGGACTCAACCCATATAAGAATAAAGAAATTTTCCAAAATTCAAAAAAACGAGACCGTAGTTGGAGTTCAGAATATATTAACACTGAAATTAATAAGAGTGTTACACCTAGAAGTTGGGATACAACGTTGTAAAAATTTTGAATTTTTGAAATTACTGCAAACATGAAGAAAGGCTGCCTTAAAATGAACTAATAGAAAATGCGGCCACACTTACCTGAACTAAACTGACATTAAAAATAAATTTATAACGTTGCTTCTTCCCGGAAAATTTTTAGAAGCTAAGCTAACAATTTACTTTGTGGTCCTGGTTGATTTTGAACATACAAAAAACAGGGATAATCTTTTAAATTATTATTACCAGATGCTATAAATATAAACAACTAGACGCTCATGGAGATAAAATGCAGTAAATTGTAGTTCTTGAATATACTTGCCAGAATTTAAATAATATACGAACACGTTTTTGTAATTTGACATTTAGGGTATCAGCCATTTTGGTTAACAAACTAAACCAAATTATTTTAACGAACCGTTTTGTGTCCGACCCATCTCTTAGTGATTGGAATTCTTTAACAGTTGCTATTTGTTTTGTTTACCTAAATAAGTTTTGCGCCGCACACTAGTATAGAGGGTGTTCCATTTTAAAAATCCACCCAAATATTATCCAAAGTTTGTGAGATCAGGACCACCATTCTTTATCGTAGTAATGAAAAGTATGTAAGACTTCACTTTCGATATTTACTTCTATCTGAGTGCACAGGAAGGATTTCAAAAAAACCCATTCTTTCATATAATATTGGATTTATGTTGCGCTCAATTTTATTGTACTATAAAGTGCCTCGCTTAAATTTTTACAACTTATATACTTAAAAATTTTCTCGAATACTCTTAGTGTCCGAGATATCAGCTGAATTAACATTATAGATTTAGGTAAAATTTTTATTAAAAAATTGAATCAACTTCTAAAATAGCTTTAAAAAGTAAAAAATAATAGCATAAATTTTTATATGAAACTGAAATTTTTGAAGTCAGCGCCAAATTAATACGTGACTAAATTTAATTCGCATAAATAAAGGGTGTTTTTTTATAGAGGTATAGAACTTTTAAATGGAATAAAACAAAGATGAATTTTTTAAATTGACATGAAATTTACTTTATTCGAAAGATAACCTTCTGGCATTATGATTTAAATATGACTTCTGGCAAATGACCGCCACGGCTGGCTCGGACGTAGTCTAATCTGGAGGTCCAATTTTCAATGACTTTTTCCAACATTTGTGGCCGTATATCGGCAATAACGCGGCGAATGTTGTCCTCCAAGTGATCAATCGTTTCGGGCTTATCGGCGTAGACTAGCGACTTCACATATCCTCAAAGAAAATAGTCTAGCGGCGTTAAGTCGCACGATCTTGGAGGCCAATTCACGGGTCCAAAACGTGAAATTATGCGATTACCAAACGTTTCCTTCAATAAATCAATTGTGGCACGAGCTGTGTGACATGTTGCGCCCTCTTGTTGAAACCACAGCTCCTGCACATCATAGTTGTTCAATTGATGAATGAAAAAGTCATTAATCATGGCTCTATAGCGGTCACCATTGACTGTAACATTCTGACGAGCATTGTTTTTAAAGAAGTATGGACCAATGATTCCACAAGCCCATAAAGCACACCAAACAGTCAGTTTTTCTGGATGTAACGGTGTCTCAACATACACTTGAGGATTATCATCACTCCAAATACGGCAGTTTTGTTTATCGACGTATCCATTCAAACAAAAGTGAGCTTCATCGCTAAACAAAATTCGCTTATGAAAATCGGGATCAACGGCAATCTTGTTTTGGGTCCATTCACCGAATCTACGCCTTGCTAGGTGATCGTGTGGCTTCAATTCTTGCACGAGTTGGATTTTGTAAGTACGCAAACCAAGATCTTTCTGCAAAATCTTCCATAAAGTGAATGGACACATATCCAATTCCTGTGCACGATGGCGGATAGACTGATTCGGGTCTTCCTCTACGCTACGCTCTACAGCAGCAATGACTTCTTCTGTACGCACTGTACGACATTTCTGTGGATGCGTATTATCATTTAGAGTAAACGTGGTGCGAAACCGTTCCATAGTTAATCGAATTAATTGCTCTGATGGACGATTATATTGACCGCAAAATGGACGTAGTGCGCGATACGTATTTCGAACAGAACCATGATTTTTAAAATAAATTTGCACAATTTGGAAGCGTTGTTCAGGCGTCAGTCTATTCATGTTGAAATACCAAACCAAACTAAACATAAATCACTTGACAGCTGACAAAATGGCCGCCAGTTAAAAAAGTGTTGCCAACTTAAAGTTTTATACCTCTATAAAAAACACCCTTTAGATTAAAAAATACTTTATTTGTAATTGATTTCTTACTATAGTTTGTATATATCTCATATTAGTAGCTATTTGTTAGAAATAATATGGCGTCGACTTCAAAAATTTCAATTTCATATAAGAATTTATATTGTTTTTCACTTTTGTGTTGGTTCGATTTTTTTATAAAAAATTTATTTATCGATTCTTAGTTTTGAATTCATTATGACATCAATAAATTATTTGAACTAAGTAATAATCGAGATCAGTGTCCTAGCAAGGACTCCAAGGTTGCAAAAAAGTATCCATTTTATTTGAAGTTCTGAATCACCCTAAGATGAACAACTAAAAATTCTTTGATTTTTAGAGTTCTCTAAATCACAGTTTTGAATGAAATTGTATGAAACAAATATTTAGTCTGTCATAGTAAATCCGCTATCTTAGATTTTAAATTAGAATATAGGTCGCCAAAACCTTCCAATGCCGATTTAGATTAGATTAGAGAAATCGGAAAAAAGTAAAATTTTCAATGTCATATTAAGTTGTAAAAAATTAACTTAATATTCGTAATATTCGACCTCGAAAACTCCTTAATACTAAATTTCAAAAAATGCGAATAAGGCAAAAATTTTCAACCCACCATATTAGATTCGCCATACTGAATTTCAAGACGATAATTTTAACGTCTTAATCTAATCTAAATCTAAACCATTAAAAGCTCTCTAGTAACAATTTTGGATGAAATCCGGAAATTTAAAATTTTTAGACCGTCATATTGAATGTGACATGTTAGATTTTTTTTAAATAATTTTATATTCTCTATATACATTCAGTCCCACCTTTGAGCAAAAGCGAAAAATGTAAAATTTTTAGTCCGCTATATTGGATTCGCCATATTAAATCTTGAAAAAATAATTTTAAATTCACAACTTAAACCCTCAAGAATCGGTTTTGGAGAAAATAGAAATATGTAAAATTTTAAAGACGCCATATTGGATCTGTTAGCTTGAGTTTTTTAAAAGTAAATTTAAATGCGTAATTAGAACTAATAAAAACCTCCCAATAATGATTTTGAACAAAATCAAGAGATGTAAAATTTTTAGTTCGCCATCTTGGATCCGCCGTATTTAATTTTTTTAAAATAATTTGAGGTTTGTAATGTGTGATTCCAAAACTCCCCCATATCAATTTTGGAAAAAATCAACAAAACAATTTCTTTTCCGCGATGTTGAATCCGTCATAATGAATTTTTTAAAAAATAATTTTAGATTCGTTATGTGCGACCCCGAAAACTCCCCAATATCAATTTTGGAGAAAATCGGACAAAATTGATTTTTTGTGTCCGCCGTATTGAATTTTAAAAAAATAATTTTGGATTCGTTATGTGTGATTCCGAAAACTCTCCCATACTAATTTTGGAGAAAACCCGAAAAAATTCATTTTTTGATTCGCCATATTGGATCCTCCATAATTTCAAATTCGTTGTATGCGACCCCAAAAATTTTAGTTCAATCGAGAAAAATGTGTTTGACTTTTGGTACCTTGAGCTAACAATTCTAACTTTTTTGTACGGTAGGGGAAAAAATCTTTTGACTGAGGTTGTCATCAAAATTGTTTAAATAAAGCATGTAAAAGTCGCGTTTTACATCGATGCTTATGGGAGCTACATAAACAATACTTTAATACTAAAAAAATATATATAGGTTCGAATAAACTAGCTAGCGCTACAATTTAAAAAATAACAAAGATATGATTTTTTGAAGTAACGCTGAATATTTTGATTTTTCCGCTTTTTCTCCGTTATTAATAATCCGATTGAGTCGATCCACGACTCATTTTGTTGGCATTTCTATTTTTTACAGTTTACCTTTTTATATCGTCAGACAGGCTTCTAACAATGATTAACAAACAAGGATAAAATTATTATTATAATGCATTGAAACAATTTTGTTTTTATTTTACAAGGATTTTACTTTACTCATGTAAACCATATTTCGTTAATTAGAACTATTAAAGGTCATTTAAGGCTAGGGTCTATTTTAAATTTGTACAGAATGTAAGTTAAAATTTGTTAATAAACGAAGTCCATTCATAATTGAACGAGTCTATGGGTAAGAACTCGATTTAAATATTCAAAGATGATCCTATGCAAACGAAGCCATAAAATTTTCTTAAACCGGTATAAATATACTTTCTCGGAAAACAAAACAAGACACTGATACAAATTTTAATGAAAAATTTATTTGTAATGTTCATTTTTAGAACTTATTAACATAAAGTTAATAATAATAAAACATTTTCTGTATAAAGCGTCCATGAACTTGTCAAGTTAAAATTAAAGAGTGACCTAAAAAGAATGTTTGATGTTTACTTTCCTTCACTTGTAACTTTGCCTTTAAAATACACAGCCCTTATTTTCCGTGATTTTATCACAAAATAAAACAAGTTAAAGCATCCCGCTTCAATGTCGGAGCTGTTTGAAACCTCGGAAAGATGGATTGTGGTTGTTGGTCCGGTTTACATAAAGTGTCAGTCTTATACCCTTGTTTGCCTAAACTCGAGACTATCTAAATTAGTTTATTTTCTTATTAATCTTGATTCTGCGAGATTTTAAAATAAGGATTCTATTTGGGTTTATGATAAATAATTATTCGGATTTTCCTTGTGTATAATGCTTTATGTGATAATAAGAGCAATTTGTTTTTGGCAGAATAATTTTTTATTTTGAAATATAAAGATAGCTATGTAATAGCACACGAAGAGGAAAAAGTTGAAAGAGTAAAAAAAATCTAGACTTCAAATAGATATTAGTCAGTTTTATTATGTGAGTGTTAAAAAATTAATTACTCCAACACGCCTATATTACTTCTTATGTATACATATATTAGTAATAATTTAATCTTTGTACTGTTACTGTTGTCACTTCCATAAATATAAAAATTTCAAACTCAAGAAGATATCGAATATGATAGGGTGTAAATGCCGTATTTGGTATATTTTTTCGAATATAATTTTGCAATCTATTGATGTATCTACCCTTTTTATTAGATTTTGTAATTTTATTAAATACAAGCATCCCGTCGTAGCTACGTCAGCACTATTTTTGTGCCTGCCTGACTGACCGTTATTTAAGGTTGCGGGAGCCAACTCAACTGAGGAACCTTAGCGGCTAGACACCTCGCGGTCAAAAGGAGAAGTAATTTTTCATTTTATATAGCTTATACCTACCAAAGCTACAGCAGGCCTGTGTAAACTTGATTGAAATAATCGTAGCTGTCAATACTGTCATCCACTGGAATATCTGACTAATCAGAAAATTCAAGTAAAATTTAAATCCAAGAATTTGAATTAAGCGGTTTGCCAATTTATTTAACCAATCATGTCGTTGCATTTTAGCTCAAAGTTGGCAACCCTTTTTTCCCATTTCGCGTAGCCGCGTTTGTTATGTCGTAGTTGGGAAAGTTTTATTGTCTTTTTTCAGCAATTTATTTGTGCTGTGATAAGAAAATATGGTAGAAACTGCTAATAAGATATTTTAATTACGTTTTGGTAAGTATGAATCATCTATTTTGTGTATTCGTGGTGAAAGTGTTTGTATATGAAGTTTCTTAAACATGGTAATAATATTTTATGGTGTATAAATTTTTTTCAGAAAAAATGAGTCAAATAATATTGTTATATTTTAACACAACATTATTTTAATATTGTAAGGTCAATTTTACGGTAGTTACTTACTACATCAATATCATTGAACAGGAGAGTTGAAAGCTTAGGCTCACTGTAAAAAACTGCAAAATTGTTTATAAAGAATAATAGTTTATTTTATATAAAGCCATAAAAATATTAATTTAGATACTTACTAGGAGATTTTAGTGGTTGGGGCTATGCCTGATAAAGTATAAGAGTAGTAATGTTTATAAGAGTTATAGCAACAATTTATCGATAGAATAAAAAAACGTAAAAATTTAAAAGCCTATGGCGCACATCAACCACTTTTCCACCATTACGATATATAATTAATTCGGCTTTATTTTTTATTCGTTGTAGGTATTTATATATTGACTTTTGTATCCGATTTGTGATATTTACTAATTTTTTTTAATTAGCCATAAGACTGATACTTCAGCATTGGTTTCGTCAACAGTATACAATTAAATAAAAAAATATATACATAATATGCCTTAAAGCTAGAAGAAATAAGAAAGAGTTATCTTAGTTAGTATCATAAGATACTTGTTATAATATAAAAAATGTAAAATAACTTAATCTAATATTTAATAATAAAAACCACAGATTAAAATCCTAAAACAACTAACAGGAAAGAAAAAATAAAACGATAAGAACACAATCCGTAGCACTGATCAGCGAAGGACGCAACGAAATAATTACTCAGTACACAGTACAAGAGTCAGTACATCCTACAGGCTTAAGTATTCGTTAAAAGAATAAAATGATCCCTGAACAAGAACTATTAGAATTAACGTATAAGATGATTCTGCCCAATTTTTCTTTTGTTTCATGTTAAATATCGACTAAAGTCCACTATGATCTAAGGGCCTGCACCTGAATACATCCTCCACCTAATAAAGATCTTTACCTCTACCTTGATTGCGATGTCCATTATGACTTTACATTTGTGCGGTGCCAAAGAATTCAAGTTCCTATTTGTTTTTAAACATATTTTATTGTTCTATATAGTTATTTAAAATATATTTTATATTATTCTTATTTATGTTGTTATATAGGAAAATATTGTTCCTAAAGACAACTAGAAATTATTATTATGTTCTTAAAGAACTTTTTATTTTGCTAAATATAAATTCTTTTAAATGTGAAGATTTGAGACAATTAGAGCAAGTGAAAATTAGTTGCTTTGCTCTAGCTTTTTTGAGTTTCTGTATTTAGTATCAACGGTCCATATAATATGTGTATTAAGCCGTAGACCTTTTATAATTATTTTGTTTTTTTTTCTTTTTAATATGAAACAATATATCCCTTAAAATTTATATTTTTGTTTTCTGTTATTATTTATAAGTAACTTAAAAAGCTGTATTAATTATATATATTTATTGTTTTTTTGAGAAAAATTATTTATTGTTTAATGTATATTTTTGAAAAAATTTTGTTGTATTTATATATGATTTTATATGTGTACATTTGGGGAATCTAGAACAAAATTGTGAAATACTTGTCTTTGCTCTGACTGTATTTATGACTTGATACTTTATATAATGTGATTTTTTTATTTAAAGGAATTCAGTTTTTATTTTTGCAAGGTAGCAAGACATTAACATTTACTATTTTTTGTAAGTTATTGAGAAAACCTATATGTCATTTTTGCCTTATGTTTTTCCCAAAACTAGATTGACATTATTATTATTTGTTCACATACTAACATCGTTATAAAGAATATTTTGTATTTGTATATGTAACAAAACATACTTGCTGAAATTTATAGAGCTTTCCCACAGATTTGTTTCGGCTGTATATTTTTTTGTTTTTTTCTGTTTAACATATGACATTTTCTCTATAACTTTTATAAAACATGCCCTAACTTTTACAAAAATATGATGGCATAATAATCTTTACACTTTCAAACTATCAATTTCAACAATTTAAATAATTTTAGTATTAAGATGGTTTTGATTTTTCTAATATAACTTCAAAATGCAATATAACGAAACAAGAATATATGAAATCAAAAACAATTCAAGAGAGAGTTTGCTAAAATGTACATAGCAAAAATATTTTGTTTATAAAAATTGAAATATTAATTTTTGCAAGTTTTGACCAATTCATCAGGACTGTTATTTATAAATATTCAGAAAATATAAATCTAATAAAAAACTATTTTGTGTTATTTTCCTGAATATGTAATTTTCTTATGTGATATATTAATATTTTGACGTTTTATGCTTTTGTTGCATTTATTTCTGTTAATAAACCTTTTTAATACGACAAAATATTAATATTCTTTAAGAAATAAATAATAATTTTCCTGGTGCGCATTAGTTATAGCCCCACCGTTGGGGCCAACACCATCGATTTTTACATTATAGCCATTTCGACCAATTAGAACGTACATAATGTTTCTTATATTTCGTGTTTTGTGAGCTACAGTTAAAATTTGCTGATGATTGGTTCAGTAGTTATTCGGATTTATATAAACAAACCAATCCACGTTTTTTTCTTATATAACAGTGACATAGTACTAATTAGATGTACAGGGTGTCCAATTTTTGATGGTTTTATGGGTTATTTTCGTTATTAGTATACTTTTTTAAGAAACAGAGTTTCTATAAACTTCTTCATTTTGGAGATACAGAATGATTTTGGAAATTACGCATTTTGGGACGCTCTTCGTATCTCGGTTATCTTGCAACTTATCGCCAAGTAGTAAGAAGTAAATCAAACTAGCCTTATTTTAAATGGGATACACCCCATATATTTTTGAAGAATAAAAATTTAGTTAGTTTTTTTGAGATTTTCAAAAATATATAACACTCTATATTTATTGTAAGTATTGAATCTTACATTAAAAAAAATAATCAGATCTTGTTAGTAGGCCGTGCCGGGCATTTAAAGGAACAAAAATACGTTACTGTTTCTTTGCATATTTTAATGAACTTTCGTATAAGTACGTGTCAAGGGAAGCTGGATAAAATTAAATACCTTCATTCGTAGATGAAATAAATTATATTTATGACTGTTAATTTCGCTAGCTTGGCACAAACAGGTTCTGATGAAGTTTAGATATAATTACTTTATTAATAATCGAATAACGAAGATATAGCTATGAATAAAGCAACACATTGTAAATAAGTTTCAAAATTGTATATTCAACGATTTTTATGGAGGGTTATAATGAAAATATTATTCAAACTTGATTTTAAAGATTTGATAAATAATTTTATCATTTGATATAATAATATTATATACTAAATCAGGTGATTTAACTTCTAATAGTTAAGCTTGGAAGAATATCATCAGTAATCTTTTTATGGATGTAGAAAGATCAGTAAATACACTACTACTCAAAATCATATTCAAGATCGTCATAATCCATAGAATTGTAGAATAAAATAAGCTGAATATATACAATTTATTGTTAAAGTTCCTGAGTGATTCAGAAAAGAATGATTCAGAAAAGGTGGGTAATCGCTGCGCAGTGAGAAGTTGACATGAAAATAACATCATATGTTCATATTTTTTTTTCGGAAAACATCCCCAGAGGGCGAAGAGACCTCAAACATGAGGTCTGAAATGAAGTTTTCTCAAAATAACTTTTGTTCCATTGCATGAAATGTAATAAAATTTTGGTCAAAGGTATTATAAATGTTTTAATGTATGTCTGTAAATTTGTGGATTAGTACACAGCGACCTAATACATCTATTATGTTCCCCTTCCACTGCCAAGTCATTAGAGATACCTTGCCGACTAGAGCAGGTTCTCCAGTCCTATTTTTCTTAGAAACCTTAGAATGTTGGACGGCTTTAAAGTGGGTAATTACCTTTCTTCTATTTGATGTGCTACCAAGAACGACATTCTGGGTTTTTTTAAAGCGCTGCACTCTGAGACGATGTGAATAAAGGTTTCGTATTCTTCCTCATATAATCTACACTCTTCTTTTTCTGCCAAGTCGAGTTTTTGGAGGTGTCCTTTCAGGTGACAATGCCTAGTCAGGATTCCTGTCAGAACTTTAAGTTGGTTTTTGCTTAGGTTTATCCATTCCTTAAATCTCTTCTGGTCATTGTTCCCAAGAAGTATCTTCGCTTATCTCATTCCTTGCAGATCCTTCCAGTAATTACTTCTCCTGTTCTCTTCCTCTCTTCTTAGTTCTTCCACCATTACACTGCTACTGATTCCACAGAAAGGTTCGGGCCTCAGGAATGGTATTTCAGCACTTTTTCTTGCGAGCTCGTCTACTATCTTATTCCCCTCTACCCTGGTGTGTTCTGGTACCACCAAGAGGGCGATCTTATTATTTTTACCTAATTCATTTAGTTCCTCTAGGCATTTTCAGACCATCTTGGAGCTGATTACTTGAGAACTCAGCATATTGATGGCTGCTTGACTATCCGACATGATAATAATCTCCTGTCCATGATAGTCATTCTCTTTGTTGAATTGAATGCGTTTCCTGATGATGTGTACTTTCGCCTGGAAGATGATTGGTGACCTACCCAAGCTCTCATGATGTCTGGTTTTGGCTACATACACTCCTATTCCACTTCTCTAAGTTGTTTTGAAGCTATCTGCATACCATTTATTGGAATTCTTGCTTTATTATTTAGTAGTGATTGTCTAGTGTACCTGATTTGGATAAAAATAGTCTACTCTCTCGTTAATCTCCTGAGTGACACTAATTCTAAAAGGATATTTCCGGTCAAATACTTTATGTGCTGTATTCAAATGAATACTTTTGTTTCTCTTATTTTTATTATCTCAGTTAATACATTTTTCTACATCTGATTTTCATTCTTTATGGATATGACTACTTGCATATCTCGAGCAAACTGTTATTTCATTTTTTCAATCCTTTACAAAATAACACTAGTCCGTAAATGTATAACACAGTAAAGCAGTGATATGATTGAATGCATGTGCTTTTGAGCTGCCAACTTATAGAACACTACGTGTTATTTTACACCCTCTTTAGAATTTTCATATGAAAATTTTCATCCACCTTAAGCTTATTTCATTTTATAATCTCATTAATATTATTGTCTTCGTCAACTTCAACACTGACATCGGAGATGTTTAAATTAACAATTTTCAACTTTAGTTTTTTCTTCGTCGGTATTTTAACAATGCAGTCTTTGCCTGTATCTTTTTCTACTTAATCTTTAAGAGAAACCCTATCTTTGGAAATATTACTGTCAATGACAACCGCTCCATTGGAGGCTTGATGAAATTTTGATACATTAAAACCTTCTAGGTTAACCTTATATCTAATATCTTTTTCAGTATCTTTACTGTTTTGATCCTTCCTTGGTTTTACAATAATCACACTCAGTCTTTAGTATATTAGGATAAGACGTTCGTTTGCATCTACCAGAGAATGGAAACCATTATTTTTTAGCTCGTTATATTTTGCAGCCCCCGAGAGATTGCCTTCCTTTTTTAAATCACTATATACTAATAATTTTCTATTCTATGTTAACCTGTCTACTTATTTGCTCTCTTCATTGCTTTGAAGAACTACTTGGAGTTTTAAAATTTTCCTCCAATAAATAAAATAAATTTTATTGGTTTTCTTCAAAAAAGTCTAAGGTATTTAATAATTCTGAGATATGAAAATATATTTGATACTTTCTTCTATGGGAGATATGTTTCCATACTTCTAGTATAAACGGAAACTAATAATAGCAACATTTAAAAATATTTAAAAGTGTGTGTAAACTACGTAAACTCATTTAAAGGCGTTTAAATAAAAAAAATGATTTAATAATGAATTAAATTAGAGTCGTATGGTTCTTGTTGATACATAAAACGCTATTAAAAGTATGTGTAAAAAATTAATTAACCAGAGCGAAGCCTAATCAGACGATTCGTCAGTTAAATGCCTAGTTCAGCTTCACTGTCACATATGAATATTTTTGTTGAAGTTTTCCATCAACGTATTTACATGCATCTGGCAGATTTTTAATTTATTACATGCCTAGATGTAGTGGAATTTTTACTTGTAACTTATACGTATAGGACTAAGGTTTGAATTTAATACTTTGACGAAATTATACGATTGGTGAAATTGAAAACTTTTAGATGATGCTTAAAAATTGTTGAATGATTTTCTCAAGAGAACTTTTTTTAAAGGTTGTCAAGAATCCGAAAATTCTACGTGAGTGATGTGAATTGATGACAAGTGATATCTCGAAGTACTTCGTTTCACAGTCCAGTGAAAATCAAATAAAAAGCAAAGTCCCTTATGTCATATTTTATTAGAATATATTAAATAAACTTGGGATTAATTTTCTGGGGCGTCCTAGTATAGATTTGTCAAACGATTATATTAATGATCTATTAATAAATCACAACAAATATTAAAGTTTTGTGCAATCTTTATTAAAATTTTGGGGTCTGAGTAGAAAACAAGTGATATTTAGAACTACTTTGTTTTACAGTTCAGTGAACATAGACATCAAATAAAAAACAAAGTCCTTTACGCCATATTTTATCATGATATATTAAATGAATTAATTTACTGGTGTTACCAAGTGGGCCAGCCTCAAATGAGGTGGTTTTGAAATTTATTGTTAGTAGACTTCTGATTACGTAGAAACCTTCAGAATGATAATAGTAATTATGTAATGTAATATATCTCATCTTCCTTTTTGGGAAAAATTTGTTATTTAACAATTAAGATGTGAAAAAACAGTTTTTTCGAGTTCTAGGAAAAGCTATTGTTTTTCAGTAAAAAAGTTTCAAACAAAAGTTGTGCATTTTGAAAATATGTACAAAAAGACCCATCCGAATTGAATAAATTATTCATTAGTTATTGCGAAAAAACTTGCTAAAATGGCTATTTGTTCGATAGAAAAATATACTGCATTAACTTTATACTGAAACTAAACGAGCCTCTTATTGCATATAACAAATGTGCAAAATTTTAAGTAAAAATATTCAATAGTTTTTTGCACAGTGAATTTGTTTAGAACTTTTTATGTTTTTTTTGATTGTTTATTTTCAGCGATCTAGAGGTCGTACAGCAGTCTGCGGGTACGCAAATGAAAGTTCCATACGTATACTAATAATAACAAAAAAGAACGAAATGAATTCTTGATCTTCAATTGTTGAAACAGATAAACAAAATTGGGATTCGTTTTTTCACTATAAACAAATAGAATAACTCTTCGACAATTGTTGTTATCGGAATGTTAATAAGTGAACGCGAGAGCTAAGATTTTGACGCAAATTTTGAAATAAAAAAAATTGTGTACGAACACTAGAAGCTGAGATATAGTTTTTTTTTTCAAAAAATCGCTGCGAAGTTGTTTATTAACTTTAAAGAATTATTTAAGCAGGAACTCATAGGGAGATGGTTAAACCATTGTATGCAGCAGTTTTCAATTCAATTATTTCAAAATTGTTGATGTAGCAGTAGTTTAAAGTTACACCTACTCGGAGAGTCAGAAAGTGAGCAGTGGAGGTGGGTATTCTTTCTGCCTGCGGCGCGCGGATAAAAACGTAACTCAGACGCTTTAAATTCGAACAATTAATGATATGTATTTGTAATGAAATTATTTTTAAACATAGCAATAAACAAATTGTTGCACTTTTATATATTTTATGAATAATTATAATTTTACAGTACTTACGTGCTTTTCAAATTGCAATAAAACTGTTACAGTGGTCAACAGAACTATTAATTACGAATATTAGAAATTAGATTGATTTTTTATGTACCATTAATATTTATCGAGATATAGCATGAAACAAATAGCAACATTTGTTGATAGCATTATTATTTTTCGAGATGTAAAATAAACTACATTTCACGATTATATTGTAGGCGATTATCCAATCGAGAATAGGGGAGAAAATAATTATGAATCTGATAATAATGATGATGATAATTATGTCAATGATGATGATGATGAGAGTAACAATGATACTGACGATGAGAGTGATAATGATCATGACAATTGTAATGATAATAATGAAACCGATAAGAGTTTCGAAAATGAGTGTCCATCGATGTCTAGGAAACAGAGAACGGAATAAATATTTTATATAGATTTAAGCAAAAAGTATGTATGTTAGCAAAAAAAAATTGTTTGTGAAAAATGTTCGTCCAATAAAATGAACAAAAAAGTTAAAATGAGTTTTTCTTGTACAACCAATAATTTGACGGCAAATGACAGTCGCAATTTATTTTATGCTATAACTCCATAAATATTAATGATATTATAAAAATCATAGTGATTTTTAATATTCCTAATTAGTAGTAT
The DNA here is from genome assembly GCA_034092305.1 of Diaprepes abbreviatus. Taxonomy (NCBI): domain Eukaryota; kingdom Metazoa; phylum Arthropoda; class Insecta; order Coleoptera; family Curculionidae; genus Diaprepes; species Diaprepes abbreviatus. The sequence goes on from JASJET010000022.1 coordinate 39,317,500, forward strand.
ATTGTTGACCACTGTAACATTTTCTTCGCATTTTGAAGAGATAGTGCAACAATTTGTTTATTGCTATGTTTAACAATAATTTGATTACAAAAACATACCATCCATTGTCCATATCTTGTCGAGAAACCACAAATTAAAAAAAAATATTCTATGACCAATATTCGCCTAGAAAATCCAAACTTTTTCGGCGAAACGAATGTGAATCCGAGTCACGTTTTTTTTCCGCGTTCCCCAGGCTGAAAGAACGCCCACTTTCTGACTTTTGGAGTAGGTGCAACTTTAAACTATTGCAACATCAACAACTTTGAAATAATTGAGTTGAAAACTGCTGCATACAATACTTTAACCATCTCCTTATGAGTTCCTACTTAAATAAGTAATAAACAACTCAAGCTTTCATTTGCGTGTCCGCAGATCACTGTATGATCTCTAGATCGCTGAGAATAAACAATCAAAGAAACATAAAATGTTATAAACAAATTCACTGTGCAAGAAACTATTGAATATTTTTACTTGAAATTCTGCATACTTGTTGTATGTAACAAGAGGCTACTTTTGGTGTAGTATAAAGTAATGGAATATATTTTTCTATCGTTTATTAACAACTGAAAAAACAGCCATTTTAGCAGGTTTTTTTGCAATAACTAACAAACAAATTATCCAATTTGAATGAGCTTTATCTCATTTGGTAGGTATTTTGGCACAACTTTTGTTTTATACTTTTTTACTGTAACATAATAGATTTTCCTAGAACTCGAAAAAATTGTTTTCTCACAATTGTTAAATAAAAAATTTTCCCCAAAAAAGAAAAATGAGACATAAAATACTACATAATTACTATTATCATTCTGAAGGGTTTTACGTCGTCAGAAGTCTTCTAATAATAAATTTTTTCCAGATGTTAATTCCGCTGGCCTATAGTATAGATTCATCAAAGGATTGTATTAATGATTTATTATTGAATCACAAAAGTTTATGTAATCTTTATTGAAACTTTTGGGTTTTATTTCATGATTACTAGACATTAATAAAAACAACCTAATATTTTTAAAGCAATGCTAAAATTTTTTTCGTCTATTGAGAACTGACAGTAGTTTTTATATTTAGTAATTTTTTCCTACAAAAATGTTGAACAAAATCCTTTGGAATTATTGAAGATTAAGATAAGTTCGGGAAATGTTTGGGCTTTCAGTGTCCTTAACATAGATTGATTACGATCGGCCCCTGTTTTGCATGTGAATGATGTAAGCATAATACCGTAGCTTACTCTGAAGGCCTTTCTTTGTCCTGCCTCGATTTTTTTAATAGCTTACAGTTTATCTATGACAACTCTATTTTTCTAGATAAACTGAGTCATAAACCAAAGTTATAATACACGGAAAAACGAACAAGTGCACAAATAACATATAACCCCTATTTTCCTTATTTATTTACTAAAAAATTTAAGATAGAAAATGTTGAAATTTCTAAATATGTTTTTCTAGATCTAGGAGTTCTATATATTTTAATACGCCATTTTCAAAATAATATAAATCATCATATATATATATATATATATTATATATATATATATATATTATATATATATATATATATATATCATATATATATATATATATATATCTTAAATCCAATTTTCAGTATTCGATATTTCGATGAGCCAATTAAAAATTGTATTTAACACGAAAGGGATTATTAAAGCAGCGATTTAAATAAACAGTTCTGTCGAAATTACATGACAAAATTTTGCTTTTATTTGTAGACAGAGTATAAACGAAATATAATCAAAGAGATAAAGTAATATGAATACGATGGTAAAAAATATTTTAGAGTCGAAACAAATTATAATTTGTTTAACATGTTATTTGACTCTATTAATACATGTTATAAATTATTGACATCCTAA